>JALMGA010000027.1:2642500-3895000 GCA_023333525.1 Aspidoscelis tigris stejnegeri | reverse complement strand
TGCTCATATGCATCTTGTTTGTCCTGTATGCAACCCGTATTCATCCCATACGGATCTGTACATACGTGGTACGCGTGCAGGAAAGACATGTACGTGGAAGTACACATTGTTTACGCACCGGTACACATACGAACGTCTGAATAATTTGAACGAATAGATCCGAAAATTCAAAATTCATTTGAAGGTTAGATTTGAATCTATAGACATTCCATTTGGATTCGAATGTCGAAATTGAACGGATTTGGTTGAATTTGGAATTTCGAATATTAGTGCATTCAACACAGTACATCCAGAGTGCATACAACATAGATCGAGAACGGATTAAAAGTAGACTCAGGTCGGATTTGATGCTTTGGATATGTTACGGGATACATATCTGATACGTATCAGGTACATATCAGATATTATTTTATTTATTTATTTACATTTATATTCCGCCCTATACCCTAGGGTCTCAGCATATTTAAAAGACCATTTATAAAAACAGTATAAGACAACAGTAGGTCCCAAAGATATGTACGCGTTCGTGTTGGATACGTATTGGATAAGTATCAGATGTCTGTTTGTTCATATCAGATATCCGTATGAATGCATTCATACTGAATGGAATCCTGCCACATTCGAAGGGGATCTATTGGAACGAATACAAATTTTTAAGCATTCAATTTGTTATTATTCGAATGCCAAAAAAAACCCCCATTTGTGAGCATTCCTGCACTCCAGCGCATGAAGCAAAGCATGGCTTCTGCTCCTCCCCTCTGGGCCTTTCTGTAAACATATTAATTTCAAATAAGTTCCTTATCTCTGCAGTTACCCGAGGGAGAGATTATCAGCCGTATGCCTAGCGTCTCGGGCGTTTTAAGAAATCTCTATACCCGATTTGCCAGCGCTCTGCGATTGGGTGAATTATACTTTAAATACCTTTTAGTTTTTGCTTTATCGTAGGCTGTGACTTTTCCCTGTGAAGGGTGGGATTAGGGATGTTCACAAACGGTTCTTTTTGACATTGCAACAAATCAAATTTTAAGAAAGTTCATATTCATTTGAATAGATCTCCATTAAATGTGGTGGGATTCTATTCAATTTGAATCTATTTGGACCAATACATACAAATATCCACCATGGATGCACATGGATCCGATACGTATTGGATACGCATCCAGCATGAACGCATACATATCCGATACATGTCGTCCCTTAACATTTCTGCTCTGAGAGTGTCAGATCCGACCTGAATCCACTTTCAACCCGCTCTCGATCCATGTCGAATGCGATCTGGATCCATTGCCACCTCCCCATTTAACGAATATTCAAACTATTTTGGACGTTCGTACGAATGTTGATGCAATTTGTACAAAGAACGAACGATACGTAAGTGGGATATAGATTTTTACGAATGCACGCACGTGTTTGTGCATGGATAAACGGCCTTCTGAACGTAAGCCTAAAATGTTTTTCAAGCCTTATTTATTTTTATTTGTTCAGTTTATATACAATGGATTTCATACAACTCCACATGGCGTGCAGGGTTAATGATAGCAGGAGAGGCAGGCAGGAGGCCTTTGAGGGACATTTGCAGGGAGCCAAGAGCCCTCGCCTTCTGCTTGAAGCCCAAAAGCAATGGTGGGCGACAGTGTGAGATGGATTCCTGGGCTAGATGGGTCGTGGCCTGAGGCATTTCCGCACTGCATCGCGTTCGAAATGGAACGCGTTCAGGCGGAAAGCTTAAGACAGCTCCGGGCGCTTTCCCCTTTCACACACAGACGCGCCAGAACGCGTGTAAACGCGTTCCGGAGCGTCTGGGTGCGAATGCTCAAAGCGCCCGAAGCTGCCTTAGCCGGCAAACGCCGGCCAGGGGCGCGCAGACAGCCGCGGAGGCAGATCGACAATCAGCTGTTTGACAAACAGCTGATTGTCAAAGCCGCGCGGCGTCGGAGGCGCGCCCGCAGCCGTTCGGGAGACAGAAGCAGGCGCGAACGCTTCTGCTCCCGAACGGCTGCGGGCGGCTCGTCCGCGTTGGAACGCGTGTAGAGCACTTTAAAGTGCTCTACATTTCGAACGCGGAAAAGACAGCTGCGGACACGTCGGAACGCAAGCCGCGCGCGGGCAATGCGGATGACGTGTCCACAGCTGTCTTTTCCGCGTTCCGTTCAGCCCCGTGCGAAAACGTCTCTGATCCTGCAGGGCTCCTCTGAGGTTCTTATGGACCAGATGGGCTGTGGCCTGATCCTGCAGGGCTCCTCTGAGGTTCTTATGGACCAGATGGGCTGTGGCCTGATCCTGCAGGGCTCCTCTGAGGTTCTTATGGACCAGATGGGCTGTGGCCTGATCCAGCAGGGCTCCTCTGAGGTTCTTATGGACCAGAAGGGCTGTGGCCTGATCCAGCAGGGCTCCTCTGAGGTTCTTATGGACCAGATGGGCTGTGGACTGATCCAGCATGGCTGAGGGGGATCCCAATATTTTAATGAACCTGTTTCCTCCACATCAGACAACCATTGGGAGTCTGTCTGCTATTTTTCATTGAACTGGGCTTAGAACACGTTTGTAATGTTTTGCTGCAAAAAGCAGGAGCATTATATGAATTTTTTTTTTTAAAAAAAATTCCAGCGGTGCAGCTGGCCAGCTCGAGAGAAGGCCTCCAGTTGGGCACCTGCTTGTCTATGGGCTGTTTTTGCAACAGAGGAGGAGTCCCAGAGGGAATAGAAAACAGTGCAGGATGCCCCACCCCTCTGAGGCCCCCAGGAAGTAATCCAGGTCTTCTTGCAAGCCACAGCTAAGAGGGAGGAGACCTCTCTTTAGCAGCATGTCCAGGAACACTGCTATTCCGTACGGAGCCCAGAAGAGATAGAAAATCCAGGTGGCGTCGATTCCCAGGGTCTTGCTGGATCCCTGCCCTTTCAAGACCGTCCTGGTCAGGCCTACCAGGACCGGGAGGATGATGAAGATGGCCAGGCAGATGATGGCATGAACCAGAGCCCAGAAGGTAGCTTCCTGCCTCAAGACGCAAATGGTTCCCTCCTCCGGGCTTCTGTGGCTGAGCAGGGCTGCAGGTATCCCAAGCAACATCCCCATCACCAGGAGGAAGAGGGAAAAGAGGACACTGAGGACGGCTCTGGGCATCTGTCCTGCGCCTCCAGCCACCACCAGCCCTTGAGCAAAGATGCACCCAGACTTTAGGCCTTGGGCCACCTGGCAGAAATCGCTCCCAAAGCTCCAGCCCCAGAGGATTCCCGCTCCGAGAAAAGGCAACACGAAGGCAAAGGCTAAGGCCAACACCGTGATCAGGATGATGCCAGTTTTGCCCCGTGGCCAAGGGCGTAAGGCTAAAACCACCATGAGGGACCCGTTGGAGAGCAGGCCCAAAACGCTGGCCAGGATGAGGAATATTGGAATGATCGTGAGGAACGTGGGACAGTAAGCGCTGTGGCACGGCGCATAAGAGGAATCGTTGAGGAACACGTATTCTTGGACCTCGTCTTCGTACTGGGAAAAGTTGAGCGTCTCCCAATTGATGTGATCTATGATGGGGTTCAGGGTCTCATCCTGAAAAGAAAGAGAAACAAAATCAGGTGAGGTGAGATGAAGAAGAAGAAGGAAGAGAAGAAGGAGAAGGAGAAGGAGAAAGAGAAAGAGAAGAAGGAGGAGGAGGAGGAGAAGGAAACTTGCGAATGCTAGTCACTTGCAGACTAAGCCCTTCATGATCGGTTACTCGCCTGTGACCGACCCATTCATGTGTATCCCTAGTTATAGGATAACAGGGCATCCTATACAGTCTGATTACCTCTTTCCAAGGTACTTCTCGGCACTAACTGACAACTGGCTCCCAAAACCTAATCCAGAGTTTTGAGACCTGCTGACCAGTGAGGCAAAGGGCCATGCTGTTGGGGCTGGAGACCTCCACAAACCAATAATAAAATCTAATGTGGGCTGTAAAAAAACAAAGCAGCAAATAAAAGCAGCAAATGGTCCCAAACGGTCCTTGCGGCGGCCAAAAAGTCCATCTCAGGGAGAGGGCAGTTTCAGAAACGATGGACGTCCAACCCCAAACATCTCAGCAAACAAGCCTCATTTGCCTGGGAACACGGAGGTTACTATCGGGTAGGTACTTTCCAGGGTCTGAGTTCCCTTTTCTCTGCCTCTGTCCCTCGTCCTTTCCTTATGGGAAGTCAACGGTCAGCAGATTGTAAAGTCCCTCTGGTGTCTTCTGGGGGGGGGTGTGTGTGTTATGTAGGAGAAGTCCAGGAAAGCTGACCCATGCAATTCACATTCGGGCTGATGCTTGGAAGGAGGGACTTTTTGGTGATGGCCCCATGGGTGTGTAGATAAATAGATGCTTAAGCAACTAGTTACATTCCTTGGCTCATCTAAGGAGATTCAGTTTGATTTTGTTCCCCGACTCCATATCCCCCATAGGAATGTTCTAGGCTTATTCAGAGAGCCGTTCGGACCCGTTGGCTGAGTGAGTTCCACAAAACCAGCCAGGGAATTCACTTGAGCCATAATGGACCCTCCACATAGAGATATGCAATAATGTGCTGTTGGGTTTTTTTGTGTGTGTGTTCAGTTCGTACTAAATCGAATTGCAAGAAACTTCATATTCATTCAAATAGATCCCCTTCCAATGTGTCAGGATTCAACTTTGATATGAATGTTCCGTCCCATCCAAAGCTTCATACGAATGTACCAAAAACATCGGATTCAAATCCCGTCCTCAATCTTCGAATGTGCCAACATACAATTCGTATAAGAATGTCCGAATTTGTATGAATTTTGAACGTTAGGAATTTTCATGCCCATCAGTACCTCCAACACTGAGCTTTGCTCTGTTAGGTTCTTCAGCTTCAGCCCTGGGCCTGGAATGTGGCGGTGACAGTAGCCAGTTTGGAAAACCTTAAGAAAGCTTTGGATGAATTCACGGAGGAGACGTACAGCATGCCCTCCCTCACTCTCAAAGTTACAAATACCTCAAGGGTTGTCACAAGGCAGAGGGATCAGCCCTGTTCTCACTCTCTCAAGGAAGGACTAGAAACAATGGGGTGAAACTGCAGGGGAAAAGATTTAGTTTAGATGTTAGGAAAAAATTTCTAACAGTAAGAGTGATCAACCAGTGGAACAGGCTGCCACGGGAGGTGGTTGGTTCCCCTTCGATGGAGGTCTTCAAGCAGAGACTGGACAGCCATCTGTCTGAGATGGTTTAGGAGATCCTGCCTTGAGCAGGGGGTTGGACTCGATGACCCAGGAGGTCCCCTCCAACTCTACCATTCTATGATTCTATGATTCTATGATTCTATGCTTCTGGGTTACAACTCAGGGGTGAACACAACCTTGTAGTAAAAAGATTTTACGGGGCGGCCCTATGTCTTTCCCCCAATAAGTTGATAGTTTGCCAAGCAGGGCTGAGCGCAGACGCAATGCTCAACGTTCAATTTGAACTGAATATTTAAATATCTGAATTCATACAGACAACGAGAAACGAGTGTTCGGACGTTCAAACTGATACAAATATATCCGTATCTTTTTGTTTGAATATTCAGTACATATCCAATGATATGAATCTCATATTCATCCATACTGTCTTCATCTCGTTTTCACCCCGTTTGATTCTATATGGATCCACACAGTTAGACACAAGAGGCTTATGGATACATATGCGCTGGGTATGTATTCGTGCACATAGGAATGTCCAAATTATTCGTATAAATAACTTGAAATATTCACATTCGTATGAATACTAAAAAACAAATGACTGGACATTCGCTTTGCATGTGGATGTCCGAATTCGTCTGAATTCGCCCGAATAACGAATATTTCGAACATTGGTGCACATTCCAACTGGCAAGTTTATTACTGTGTTAAACCCCACTTTAAAAAAAAAAAGGTTTAAGAGGTATAAATTTAGGGTTGGGGAGAAAGGGATATATGGAGACAGATGGCGGTTCTCAGCTGCAAAAACAAACCCACACCCACACTTTCACACACAATGCTTAAGGTGAGAAAAAAACAAACAAAGGGGAGTTAAATCAAAAGCTCTGAGCCGAGAAATTTGTGGCTCTGCCTTCCCAGTCTTCAGCTGCAGACGCCTCTTTCCAAGCACAATTACTTTGGATGAATATGACAAGCCAAAAATTGGAAGCAGAGCCTTCCATAAACAGCACATAAATCCATCGCAGTGTGGTTTATGTCCTCCACCCCAAATCCTCCAGACAGAAACTGACCCACCTCGCATGTATATGAACCTTGAGTCTGGAGATACAGGAGGACCTAAGAACGTAAGGACCTGAGAGGAGCCCTGCTGGATCAGGCCTCAGCCCATCTGGTCCATAAGAACCTCAGAGGAGCCCTGCTGGATCAGGCCACAGCCCATCCAGTCCATAAGAAACTCAGAGGAGCCCTGATGGATCAGGCCACAGCCCATCTAGACCATAAGAACCTAGGAGGAGCCCTGCTGGATCTGGCCACAGCCCATCTAGTCCATAAGAACCTCAGAGGAGCCCTGCTGGATCAGGCCACAGCCCATCTGGTCCATAAGAACCTCAGAGGAGCCCTGCTGGATCAGGCCACAGCCCATCCAGTCCATAAGAACCTCAGAGGAGCCCTGATGGATCAGGCCACAGCCCATCTAGACCATAAGAACCTAGGAGGAGTCCTGCTGGATCAGGCCACAGCCTGAATGTGCCAACATTCGATTTGAATCTGTCCAAATTCAGCCAAATCCGTATCAGTTTCAAATGTTACAAATATCCGTGCCCACCCCTAGTCAGAAGTTCAACCGGTTGAGCTCAGTAACCTTGCAGAAATGCAGGGCAAATTCCCATTCATTCCTTTGGGTTGCTTGCAGTCTCTGTGAGCCCAGATAGTCAAAGGTGATGAAGAAAGAAGCCTGGGTTCCCAACGAAGATTCCTTCCCCCTTTCCGCCCCCAGGGCAGGTTTCTCTAGACACTGAAGTTCTGTTTTTACCAGGGGTGGGATGGGGAAAATGCTCTATGCATTATATATATCTCAGCCAGCTTTTGAGAGCAAAACTGCTCTTTCTTATTTTGAGTCTGCCAGTGGTGAAATTTTGCCTTATCTGTATTCTTCGCCTGTATTCAAAAGATAGGGGCGGGGAGGGAATGTGTTGTGTGTGATAAAAGCAGCCTTGGGTAAGCGATAAGGAGGCGGCCGGAGAACTTTGGCCGTTTCCGCTCGGGTGGAGAGGCGATGGGTGACGCGGGGTGAGGAGACGGTTGCCCCCTGCGCACTTCAGTTTCCTCCAACCTGGTTTTTGCTTCTATGCAGCAATGCCTGTCCGTTTCCAGGGTTCTGAATGCGGTAGCGTGGTTTTAGGGATTTTATGTCTGTCCCTAAAGCCCCACACTCGCCCTGAGGGCATCTCATAAAGCATGTCAGATCACACCCCCAGAGGCGACTGTGGTGTGACCCAGTTTCTTGCAATTTTTGCCTTTCCCAGATCCTGTGGCACTAATGGCGTTTTGGGGCATTCGATTCATATAGGGACACTGCAGTCTGATCTCTCTCATTCTTCACCTCCCCCACCCCCTTACCATATGAGAGCCCGGGGAAAAAGGGACTATCAGTGGATCAGGGGAAACTGAGGAGAGTGCCCCTAAAGCATGGTTCCCTCGCCCCCGCAAAACCCACTTGCGTTCCCATTGCTAAATAGTGAGGATTATTTCTAAATCCAGCAGCGAAATTCAAATACAGATAATCCGCATTTCGGGACCTTTAATCCCCAGAAACTGCGGATTCCTTTGAAACTTTGGGAACGGCACACACTCAAAATGATTTAAAGCTCTAAACCTTGAATGGGAACGCAGCCTTATTGCATCTCATTCCTTGTTCTGAGTTGGAACATTTATTGCATTATGGTACACGTTCTGAGTGGGAATTTCTCCCCCCCCCCCTGATCATCTCAATACAACATTTGAGAGCTCATGATCATGTGCTTTATTGCTTTATGCTGTGCTCTGAATTTTGCTCAGTTTTACTGAGTTTGTAATTTAGCAGTTTTATTACCTCTTCCAGTCCTAAAATCCAGGCACTGGGGAACTCCGATGCATTGTTGTACTCTGAGCGGCACATTTATTCATCACGGAGTATCTCGTTGTCAGGCATTCCTTAGTTGAGACGCCAGATATTATGATATGTTTAGAATGCTGCCAACTTCTGCTCCTTTTAAAATCTCAAGAAGATACAGGATAATAATCAGGGAGAGTAATCTCACGCACAAACTGTGAGGTGTTCCAAAGTGCCGCCACACGAATGCTCTGTATTCCACTGCGGAGAATTGAACTAGAAGATCTTCAGCAAGGAGCACGGAGACAAATTGCTTTGGTGCATCTACGTTACCAATTAAAAAAAAACAGTCGTTGAACCCTGACGATGTGGTTGGCATGCGGTGGAAACAGAATTTCCCCTTCCCTCCAAGAAAGGGGTTTTCGGGAGGATGCGAGTCGAGGCAGGTCAAAATCTGGCAGACTTCCCAAGATAACAAGCTCACAGTCTTTTGCTGTGGACCCAGGAGAGATGGTCCATGCCAAGGCATTGTTCTCATGTGCTGATTGCAGTCAAAACAGAGACGGGGCTGCCTTGTGAAATGATGAAAGACCTCCTGGGCTTTTAGTCTCAGGGCCGGGGATGGGAATGGATGTTCATAACATGCGATATTCGGACAAATTCAGACAAATTCAGACATTCGTACGTGAATCGAATTCGTACGTTGACATTTGTATTCATACGAATGTTCGTACGAAGCTTCGGAACATTTGTGAAATAGGGAGGAGCGCCAGTCCCAGCTGCAACAGACCCAGAGTGAATTCAATGTGGTTTGAAAGTGGATTCAAAGTGGATTCTGGGTGGATTGATGCTTTCAGCGTGGATATGCTATGGGATATGTATAGGATACGTATGTATTCATATGAGAAATTCATACAAAATTGTATGAATGCGTTTGTATAGAATACAATCCTACCACATTCGAAGGGGATCGATTCGAATGAAGACGAATTTTCTTACATTTGATTTGATAGGAATCGAATGTGAATCGAATGTGAATCATGCATTGATGGTTTTTTAAATTAAAAAAAGAAGAAGAAAGTAAAATGCAGGATCTATCAATTATTTCTCTCTTCCCAGTGCTCAAACTGGGTGAATGGTAAGCATTTCATAAATATTATCATCTCCCCTCGTATGCTCTTGGCATCTCTCCTGGTGCGAAAGAGGACGGATTCTGATAAGATCACAGGGCAGAATGAGAAAGAAGGCGCAGAATTGACCTTCCCCAGCCGGAGTTTCATTAAACATATGGCCCAGTGAGCAAAATCCGATGGTTCCCCTCGACTCCGTCTTCCCTTCGTTTGAAAGGCCCTGCGTCCCACCATTTAATTTAAGAAGGCTTCAAGCTGGCTTCCAGGGCCAAAA
Source organism: Aspidoscelis tigris stejnegeri (assembly GCA_023333525.1). Taxonomy (NCBI): domain Eukaryota; kingdom Metazoa; phylum Chordata; class Lepidosauria; order Squamata; family Teiidae; genus Aspidoscelis; species Aspidoscelis tigris. The sequence continues at coordinate 3,885,579 of JALMGA010000027.1, read as the reverse complement.
GCGTGTAAAAACATCATTAAAAGACAATAAAGCTGCTAAATTACAAACTCGGTAAGAACCGGCAAAATTCAGAGCACAGCATAAAGCCATAAAGCACATTATCCTAAACTCCCAAATGCTGTTCTGGGACTATGAGAAAATAAGGACTCACTAGGAAGATAACAATCTAGGTCTGGAAGGAAGAGACCTGGGCTTTCTCTCTGGGCAGCGGGGGTCCATCGGGGTGCCTAAGTCCATCTTTCAGGCTGGGGGAACAAGCAGGAGGCCTCTAAGGCCATTTGCTGGGATTCGAGAGCAGGAGAAGGTTTGCCCTTGTCTCTGCTTGAGATGCCCATGGGCAATTGGAGGGGCACTGGGTGGGACAGGATGCTGGACCAGATGGGCTGTGGCCTGATCCAACAGGGCTTCTTTGAGGTTGTTATGCACCAGATGGGCTGTGGCCTGATCCAGCAGGGCTCCCCTGAGGTTCTTATGCACCAGATGGGCTGTGGCCTGATCCAGCAGGGCTCCTCTTGAGATTCTTATGGACCAGATGGGCTGTGGCCTGATCCAGCAGGGCTCCTCTGAGGTTCTTATGGACCAGATGGGCTGTGGCCTGATCCAGCAGGGCTCTTCTGAGGTTCTTATGGACGAAATGGGCTGTGGCCTGATCCAGCAGGGCTCCTCTGAGGTTCTTATGGACCAGATGGGCTGTGGCCTGATCCAGCAGGGCTCTTCTGAGGTTCTTATGGACCAGATGGGCTGTGGCCTGATCCAGCAGGGCTCCTCTGAGGTTCTTATGCACCAGATGGGCTGTGGCCTGATCCAGCAGGGCTCCTCTGAGGTTCTTATGGACCAGATGGGCTGTGGCCTGATCCAGCAGGTCTCCTCTGAGGTTCTTATGGACCAGATGGGCTGTGGCCTGATCCAGCAGGGCTCTTCTGAGGTTCTTATGGACGAAATGGGCTGTGGCCTGATCCAGCAGGGCTCCTCTGAGGTTCTTATGGACCAGATGGGCTGTGGCCTGATCCAGCAGGACTCTTCTGAGGTTCTTATGGACCAAATGGGCTGTGGCCTGATCCAGCAGGGCTCCTCTTGAGATTCTTATGGACCAGATGGGCTGCGGCCTGATCCAGCAGGGCTCCCCTGAGGTTTTTATGGACCAAATGGGCTGTGGCCTGATCCAGCAGGCCTCCTCTTAGGTTTTTAATGTTCTCTGGGTCACACTGATGTCCTTTCATGACATATGTCTCCTCTGCTTCCAACCCCTCAGCCACCAATCACCAGGCAGCCCATATGAGAAGCACAGCTGATGGTGCCTCCTGCTGGACCTGTCTCTCGTGCAAAGAAGGACCTTTGGCTAAAGGGAAACACAGCTTGCTGACAGAGTCCTTTCCCTGCCCAAAAAGCAGCCTTAACTTGCAAATTCAGCCACCACAGGAATTAGGGAACATTTCGTCAAGAGCAAAGCTGTTTACTGTCCGGAACGGCGTCACATAACAAGAATGTTTTCCATATTGATATTTCAGTGTTTATGGATTGATCGTCCGGCCTTCTTTCGTGCCTTTTTCTTGTTAGTTTATATAAATATTGTTATTTTCAAAGCCTTCAGCAAGAAATATTTCCCTCCCCTCTTGTGACATCTTAAAGGATCCTCTTAAAATGCAATTTAGAAGCACTGAATCATTCAACGGACCGCGGAGCGGAATTCAGAGGAGCTGTCCGCGAATGCAGACCCCTGCTGGTTTCACACGCAGCTCTCACCAGTGGGGAGCGCTGCCCCCACGGGCACTGAAATGTTGGGCAGGGGTTTGGAACCTATGTGGTGTTAACACAGGACAGGTGTGTAACTGGGAGGTACTCCTGGACTCCACGCTAATGCTTGAAGCCCAGGTGGAGGCTGTGGCCAGGAGTGCCTACTCCAACTATGACTGATGCGTCAACTGAAGACTTTTTGGACAGAGACGACTTGGCCACAGTCACCCGTGCTCTGGTAACCTCTAGACTGGACTACTGTAATGCACTCTACATGGGGCCGCCCTTGAAGATGGTTCGGAAGCTGCAGCTGGTGCAGAATGCAGCCACTAGACTGATGACTGGGACAACTGACAAAGGTTTCTATCTGTTCTTCTCCCCACAACAGACACCCTGTGAGGCAGCTGGGGCTGTGAGAGCTCAGAAGAGAGCTGTGACTAGCCCAAGGACACCCAGCTGACTTCATGGAGGAGGAGGAAGAAGAAGAGTCGGATTTTTATGCCCTGTTTTTTCTCACCCTTAAGGGGACTCAAGGCGGCTGACAAACCTTCCGTTCATCTCCCCACAAGAGAACACCCTGTGAGGTCGGTGGAGCTGTGAGAGCTCAGAAGAGAGCTGTGACCAGCCCAAGGCCACCCAGCTGGTTTTGTGGAGGAGTGCGGAATCAAACCTGGTATTCCCAGACAAGAGTCCAGCGGCTCCCTAACCACTATACAAAACTACCCGACCCGTTTAGAGGAAACACAGAAACGCCTGTAAATCGCAGGAGAGCGGCCGGCTGCCCTTCTCTTTCTAGACCACATAGTGCTGGTAATTACCCTCTCGGCCACAGTCCAGCTGTCAACAGGGTGGAAAGGGCTGGCATAGCTCCACGCTGAAGAACGGAGGCATCAGCTCAGGCTGGTCGCTGGCACCGCAGCCTCAGTCCCCTGCATTGGTTTTGCTCCCAGGTTTTGGGGGCTCACTTGCCTTCTCCCTTCCCTTCCCAACTGTGGCCCTTCAATTAGGAAATGTCCCCAGGCGTTGCTGGCTGCAGGAGTAGCAAGGACTCCCCCACCCCCAATAAGGGCAGGAGGGCGGTTTGCCACAATCGGAAGTCAGTGGCCTCCTATCCTTTGCCCAAGGGAAGGTGAAGGTTGCCTAGAGTCTCAAATTATGTTAGGGGCATCTCTGAATAACCCCGAGGTGGAAGGCAGGGAGGGATGGAACCCCATGAAGGTACAGCTGGACCAAAGGAAGCAGCCAGGACTGAAGAAGAAGAAGAAGAAGAAGAAGAAGAAGAAGAAGAAGAAGAAGAAGAAGAAGAAGAAGAGTTGGCTTTTCTACCCTGCTTTTCTCAGCCATTTAAGGGGACTCAAAGTGGCTGACAAACCTTCTGTTCTTCTCCCCACAACAGAACAGAGCGAGAGAACACATCAGCAAAGAGTGACAAGCATTTAAATAACTCAGAAAATTCATCTTTGGGATAGAAAATGTGGAAAGAAAATTACTGGTCATTATGCTGATGTGTTCTCTCACTCTGAAAGTGAACTGAAGCTGGATTAAACCTTAGATGTGACTATAGCCAAGGTTTAATCCAGCTTCAGTCCACTTTTGGAGCGAGAGAACACATCAGCAAAGCGACAAGCTGTTTTCTTTCACTATTAAATAACTCAGAAAATTCACCTTTGGGATAGATAAGGTGGCAAGGAAATTCCTGGTGACTTTGATGATGTGTTCTCTCGCCCTGAAAGTGAACTGAAGCCGGATTAAACCTTAAGTGTGACCACAGCCCAAGACTGCAAAATCCAGAGCCTAAAAGGTTCCCAGGCATCCAACCAGGACCCCTGGACTGACTCACCATACTGAAGCAGTTCCCCATGGCTTTCGCAGTGCGCGAAGGTCTGGCGGTCAGTGAGAGCTGAGAGGCTTCGCTTTTCAAAGGTAGAAAGAGCAGCAGGGTTTTCTAGGGATGGGTGGGAGAAAAATCCCCAGACACGCGACTTTCTCTTTCCTCTGGAAGACGAAGCAGCCGCCCTGGCGTGCCGGCAACCTGTCAGAGGCACGGAGAGCTGCAATGGGTCCCGGAAAGACGGAGAGCTGCTGAGGATGTAGATAAGAGAACTAAGTGCCTCCAAGGAGGCAGATAAATATCCCCTCTGAGTCATGTTTGGAAAATCCTCTGCCCAGTTCCTTGCACCTTCCCCTGCCAAAGGGACTGGCGTGGTCTGATTAATTGTACGCAGACCTTTGCCAGCTCTGCCTTTCTAGGGTCGCACACACAGAGACAGGGTGGTGTGTGGTGGCTAATGATGCAGCCAACAATGTGATGCAGCGGCAAAAGAGGCAAACACCATCCTAGGATGCATCAAGAGGCGTACTGAATCTAGATCATGAGAAGTAATGATTCCTCTTGGCTCTACCTTGGTCAGACCTCATCTAGAGTCCCGTGTCCAGTTCTGGGCATTCCAATTCAAAGAAAAGATTGACAAATTGGAGCAAGTCCAAAGGATGGCTACCAAGATGGCGAGTGGTCTGGAAACCATGTCCTACGAGGAAAGGTTGAAGGATCCAGGAATGTTCAGCCTGCAGAAGAAAAGACTGGGAGGAGACATGATCTTGGTCTTCAAGTCTCCAAAGGGCCATCACAGTGCAGAGGGATTGACTGGGCGGTGGAATAGGTTGCCATGGGAGGTGGTGGGTTCTCTTTCTCTGGAGGTCTTCAAGCAGATGCCAGACCTACACAGTGCAGAGGGATCGTCCCTGTTCTCACTGGCACAAGATGGGAGGACTAGAAACAACGGGATGAAACTTCAAGGGAGTCAATAAAGATGAGATATTAGGAAAAACATCCTGACAGTGATGGCGACCAGTCAGTGGAAGAGGTTGCCACTGGAGGTGGTGGGTTCTCCTTGGCTGGAGGTCTCCAAGCAGAGGCTGGAGCTACATCTGTCTGGGGTGGTTCAGGAAGTCCTGCATGGACTGGATAACTCTGGAGGTCCCTTCCAACTCTATGATCCCACCATATCTCAAATCAGCTGCTCTGCTCCCCTTAAATGGATGAGAAAAGCAGAGTAGAAAAGCCAACCCTCCTCCTTCTTGTGCCAATGGGATTTCCAGTCGGAAACAGGGTGTGTGTTGCTTGTTTCCTCTGTAAAAAGGGAAAGTGCCTTGGAGGTGCCAGCACTGGCTGTGCAACTTTCCTGCCATCAGCGCCTGGTTCACTGTAAACATCCGGCAGCCTCAACCCCTTGTTGTCTTTTTTCCTTGCAGAGATTCTGCAAACAGCGCGCCACGCAGTGTAAACAGTCTTGGGAGCGTCGCCTGACATTTCTGGAGTTTGGTGCGAGATTAATGGAAGTGTCTGAATATTTCCAGCTGAGCCTTCCTGTCTAGGGATGTCCATGAATGTGGGGTCCTTTTTTTTGGGGGGGGGGGAAGGTTCAATTCATATTGAATCAAATGCAAGAAAATTTGTATTCCTTCAAATAGATCCGCTTCGAATGTGATAGGATTCGAACCGATAAAAATGTTAAGATACAATTCGAATCTCTGCTAAGAATCGCAGATGAACCCCTATGAATCCTGTAAATATCCCTGATGAATCTCCTATGTATCCCCTACGTATCCTCTATGTATCTCCAACGAATTAATCTCCTACGTATCCCCTATGAATCTCCTATGTATCCCCTATGAATCCCCTATGTATCCCACGTGTATCCCTTAGAAATCCCCTATGAATCCCCTACGTATCCTCTATGTATCCCCGACAAATTAATCCCCTAGGTATCCCCTGCAAATGTCCTGGCAGCCTACGGTTGCGTACAGAGGTGTACAGAGGTGTACAAGATTTCTATCATTGTATGTTTCAAATATTCATATGAATAGATTTGAATGTATTTGTATCGGTTTGAATGTCCAGACATTCATTTTTCTTTATTCGTACAAATTTGGATTTTTGAACATTCACCCCTAATTGTGAATAAAACTTAACAGATGAAATGTGGTTCCTCCTCCCCCCCCCCCCGTGTTTCCCCTGACCTGAGAGGTCCCAAAATTCTTCGATTATCTCGGGTTTAAATCACCCGCGTGCCGTGGTGCTAATTGGCCGTTTAGCCGATTCCCCCACAGCCCGCGGCCTCCGGAGGGGCGACTTTTCTGCTGGTGAATTCCTGGGCTGTTTAGTAATTACCAAGGATCTGAATTATTCAGCAATAATTTTGTATAACAAACGAAGTTTCGCATTCTTTAATTACAGCGGGGAAATTCTGTGCTTCTGTGAGTGCAGGCAGGCAGGCGGGTGGTGTGGCAGAGTGTGTGTGTGTGTGTGTGTGTGTGTGTGTGTTTCTGTGCCCGTGTGTGCCCGTATGCACATTAAATTATTCACAGCTTATCATCTTCACAAGCGACTATTAAGACAGATTACTCCTGGGACAAAGCAAACCTGTTTGGAATCTGTTAAATTATTGATTCCTACTGATTTACTTCTTCTGGGGGGGAAAAATAACAACATATATTATCAGCCCATCTCATTTTTTTCTGTTTATCCAGCACGGAAAGAGTTGCTCACATCTAAGAGCCGGCACCCATTAGGGGATGTAAAACACAAGGTGGGATGGTCGCCCAGCAAAAATTAAATTGCCTTGAAAAACAGAAGCTCGTGAGAAGAGCATTAGGGAGACCACTGGAAATGATGAAAAATGAGAACAGAATGGGAGGAATCTGGCTGAGTGGCAGCACAAATGGAAAGGATCTGGGTGTCTTGGTTGATCACAGGATGAACATGAGCCAGCAATGTGATGCTGCAGCAAAAAAGGGCAAACACCATCCTAGGATGCATCAAGAGGATCATAGAGTCTAGATCATGAGAAGTAATTATCCCTCTTGACTCTACTTTGGTCAGACCCGATCTAGAGTCCTGTGTCCAGTTCCGGGCACCACAATTCAAAAGGGCACTGGCAAACTAGAGCAAGTCCAAATGTCAATGTACTAATGCCATATAGGGATGGGCATGAATATTCATAGGCATTCGAAATCCGATTGAATGTGCTGAATTTTGACATGCAAACTCGAATAGAATGTCCTGAAATTCAAATGTAAACATTCAAATCGAATTTCAAAGTTCAGATCTATTTGTTCGGATTATCCGGACATTTGCACGCGTCCGGATTCACACACGGTGCCAACCTGAAGATCCCCACCTTTCCCGCATCCTTATGCATCATTTGTGCGGATCCATGCGGGGTGAAAATGGGTTGCATATCGGATAACTACAGGATGCATACAGACGTGTAGACGGGGAAGATGCGTGCGTGCGCATATGAACGTTGTTGACACTTGTATGGGCAGATTCGAATCAAAAACTCGAACGGGTAGATTCGAATTTTGTAAATATGAATCGAATCTTGTTCAATTTGAACTTAAAAGGTTCAAATCGAATTGGATTTTCGGGTATTCGATTCAGTTTGAATATAATGTCAAAAAAAAAACCATTTGTGCACATCCCTAATGTGAATTTGTACCAATATTGAACATTATGGTTATTCATGAACATCCCTAGCTTAGACGTTTGTAAGACACGCATGTGCGGCACTCCCAGTTGTAGGGAGGACGCAAGAGGAAACCTGGAAGTCTTGTGTTCCCAGCTCCAACAAAGTGGATTTCCCTATACTGGGCATTGGCCAACAGATGGCACTGTGGAGCTGCTGGTTACCCAGGGACACTCCCAGATACAAAATGAATCTGATGCCTAGGAAATTTGGGACGCTTCCCAGGGTCTTTTGTTTTGCATAAGCATCCGTGCATTCTTGGCACCTTGTCTCAGAGTCCTTGGGCCTCGCAGCCCCTTCTTATCCTTGCGTGCCCGGTAACGGCCACCGTACACAGGCTTGCAAACCGTGGTTTATTTGCCCACAAAGGGCTTCTTGGAGCAACAGCACCAGACATAATTAGAGGGTATAAATAATTCGTATCGGTCTGCGTATAATGCAGCCTCATTTAGAACACCACAATAGAGTCCGGTTTGTCTCACCGCTCGCTCTTAGAGCTGCTACGTGGGCAGAAGGAGGGAAGTAAAAAGCGACAGAAGAAGAAGAAGATGATTAAGGGGACTCAAAGCAGCTGGCGAAGTGGCTGTTCATCTCCCTTAAGGGGACTCAAAGCGGCTGACAAAGCTTTCTGTTCTTCTCCCCAGCTGCCGCTGCATCACATTGCTGACTCATGTTCATCCTGTGATCAACCAGGACACCCAGATCCTTTCAATTGTGCTGCTCCTCAGCCAGATTCCTCCCATTCTGTATTCATTTTTACCATTTTTCTTACCCAGATGCAGGAATTGGCATCATTCTGTTAGTTTCTGCCCCCTGTTTGAGCCTATCTAGATCTTTCTGAATCCTTTCCTTCTTCTCCCTGGTGTTACCAACCCCTCCTAGCTTTGTGTCAGCTGCAAATTTGATCAACATCTCTTTGAGTCCCCCATTCAGATAATTTATACGAACGTTGAATCGCCACCCGTGCAGGAATGGAATATCTCACCAGATTCTGAGGACCCCCGGTGTTAAACTCGAGAATAATAGGATACAGCCAGTCTCTGGTCCACCTTCCCAGGTAGCGGGGTTGTGGAAGGGAAGTTTCCCCCTCCTGGAACCTGCCTCGTTGTGGCTAAAGCTCATAATTCCCTGCCTTCTGAGATGATAGAGGTCATGGTCCTCTTCTCCGTGAAAGCTCTCTAGATATCTGAAGAGAGCGATCTCTCCTGCCAAGTCTTTCCAAGGGCAAATGTGCACAATTCTCTCCCTGCACTGATTAATCAGCTTCTCTTCCAGCCACAAGCAGGACAAACCCGGGGGGGGGGCAACATTATGCACCCATTTAATGGTTGTTCTGAGAACTGGGTCTCAGACATGTATGGGTGCACCTGGCCAGCCGTGGCGAAGGATTTCCACACCTCTTTCTCCTCCACGTGAACCGCTGAAGGTGTGGAGCTTTTGCCCATGAAGTAGAGACGCGCACAAATGTACGTCTATCCAGCCAGTTTGCAGGCCAGTTTGGTCTAGTGGTTCGAAAGCCAGACTCTTGCCTGGGAATTCCAGGTTTGAGTCAGCCCTCCTCCATAAAGCTGGCTGGGTGACCTTGGGCTAATCACAGCTCTCTTCTGAGCTCTCACAGCCCCACCTACCTCACAGGGTGTTCTGGTGTGGGGAGAAGAACAGAAGGTTTGTCAGCCGCTTTGAGTCCCCTTAAATGGGTGAGAAAAGCGGTGTAGAAATGCCAACTCTCCTCTTCCTCCTATACTTGGCAAGTTCCAGATTTGGAAACTGTCCTTCCCTAAAAAACAAATGACCATTCGCATGATCTCAGTCTACAGAGGCCTAGAGTAATAGAAGCTGCAAGCCCCCCTCCGCCCAAACAAAGCCATGTTGCTAAACTCTTTGTGTCTCAGTTTTGCCCATCACAGGTCCTACTTGGTCATGCAGAGCACACAGTCTCGGTAAACAGTTCAGCCGGGATGATTTTCCAAGAGGTCCTTCACCTCTGCTGATCCAACACATCAGGGAAAGGTTACCGAGAGATCTTTGCTCCAGACCTTTGCCCTCCGTCAAGTGGAAAGGTGCTTCTTATCAACACACCTCCCTCTAATTTCCAGTGGAGGAGACCAGGTGTCCCCCTTGCTGCAGGTATGCTGGTCTTTGGATAGCACAAGGGGAAGAACCTTTGTCCTCTCAGACACTGCATCCCAGGACCCATCACTCCATGACGGAAGGACAAAAGAACTCGAACTGCTAAGAAACTGCAGTGTGTACCCACCCATGTTCTCATCCCATCCCTAATCCACCTTTTCCAGCCTAGGATGCTCACCAGAGGGAGGAAGCATTGCCTGGTGTGTGAACAATCCCACCTATGATCCATCTCTAAGTCACCTTTGAAGTTGTGCTCCTATAGGTAGCCTAAAAGGGACTCAAAAGCCCCTTAGAGATGATAGTGCATGGCCCCTGAGTTCTCATCCCATCGCCAACCCACCTTTTCCAGCCTAGAATGTCCATAAGGAGAGGGCCAGGCTGGGGCCACCAGATCATCCAGCCCAGTTCTGAAGGACATGTGAATGGTTGCCTCCTTCAACTCCAGCGCCCATTTCAAAGAAGGATACACATGGCCATAAACATGTTGGATTCTATATGTTCAGCGGGCCAAAACCTGGGCTCCCCAAGGCGTTCCAATGCAGCCTGTACAGAACTGGTTGGGTGCAACTCCAGCTTGAACTGGAGAAGAAGCAGCCAAACCACCTTTTGCCTTCATGCAACCCGAGAGGGAGTTCCCAGCTAAGGAACGCTCTTGGTTTCTACGCCTGGTCTGGGTTGTGTGTAAAGTGAATCGGATGGTGGAGGGCCCAATCCTCTGGAGCCACGGAAAACAAATTTACCTCCTCATCTGCGTGGCAGCTGCTCAAATATTTGAAGCTGCCTATCAGATGGCTTCTTAATCATCTCTTCTCCAGGCTAAACAGACGTAACGGCTTCAACTTTCACTCATAGCACCGCTGCGGCGGGTGGGGGAAGGGGAAGGAGAGAACACTTTGGTCTTTTCTTTAAAAAACCACAAGTTGTGAGTGTCGATGGGCTAGAAACACCGTCTTTATGGCTTAGCTTGCTATTTGATGGGCCTAGAGGGCTGAGTATTCATTTTGGTGTTCGTTTTTGTTTTCATTATCTATCTATCTATCTATCTATCTATCTATCTATCTATCTATCTATCTATCTATCTATCTATCTATCTATCTGTAATTTGATAGATAGATAGATAGATAGATAGATAGATAGATAGATAGATAGATAGATAGATAGATAGATAGATAGATAGATATCTGTAATTTGATAGATAGATAGATAGATAGATAGATAGATAGATAGATAGATAGATAGATAGATAGATAGATGATAATTTATTTGTAATTCTATCCTGCCCTATACCTGGAGATCTCAGGGCGGGTTGCAATATTATATTAATCTTAGACAGGTCCCTACTCTCAGGCTTACAATCTAAAGAGACAAGATACAAAAGGAAAACGGTGTGGGAGGGAACAGGGACGCTCTTTATGGTAATAAAATTACGTAGAAATTAAAACGAGGTTCTTAACTTGAAGATCTTAACTTGATGGGATAGGAAACAATTTAAAACCTTTAAAGGTGTATTGAGAAAAAACCGGGTCCTTAAAAACATGTTTGTCTCTCCTGTTTAACTTTAGGTAAAAATATCAAAACCCCCACGCTGCATAGATAATGCAGATAGTGTAGTTCATTGTCTGGCCAGAAGCAAAAAGCAGGGTCTGAAGGTCTTCAGTTCCAACTCTTCGGTTCATTTCTTATTGCTGGAATTTTCATATTCTCTTTATTCCAAATCTTCTCTCTTCATTGATGACTAAACCGTGTGTGCATTGAACATGGATTGAGACCAGATTCAAAGTGGATTCAGGGTGGATTTGACGCTTTCAGAGCAGATACGTTATGGGATATGTATGGGATTGGATATTCATCCAAATTCGTCCATATACATTCGTATCACATAGAATCCCACCACATTCGAAGGGGATCTATTCCAAAGCCCAGGTGCCACCACGGAGAAGGCCTTCTAGGGCATGTTTGAATGGACCTTCCAAAGGATGTTGCATTTCTTGTAATGGGTGTTCGCCGAACGTGAGAGATGACGGAAGTGGGCGGCCACACCCTTCTGCCCCATTCATGATGGACTCAGCTAGGCAGACGGCGTGTGAACATTGGAGCCCTTCCCTGCCCCCTATTTTATGCAATGTGCAGAATAATTCTTACCCAGTTGAGGTGAGGGGCGAGCGCGAGAAGCCCATGCTCACGCTGTGCATATGCGCACATGCGCATGTGACATATGTTTGCATTTCTATAGCAACTGAGCTTTGGCCTTTGAAGATGCAACTTAAAGTTGCATTTCTCTCCACCCCCCTGTCAGGCTGATGGCCACTGTTGGGAATATATCACAGCGATCATGGTCCGTAATTAGACCATTTGTCTTTGCGGCCAGCTTCCTCCGTTCCCTCCTCCTGGCAACATGCGCGATGTGATATTATCCATACTATAGATCGGCCTGCTGGTTAAGAGGACAACGCTGGGAGATTATAAGGGCAAGGACTTTATCCTGCCTGCCTCTCAGGTCTGTCCATCTACAAGGGCTTCAGAGTGCAAAGAGAAGGAGGAGGAGAAGAAGAGTTGGCTTTTCTACCCCACTTTTCTCACCCATTTAAGGGGACTCAAAGCAGCTGACAAACCTTCTGTTCTCCCCACACCAAACTCCCAGTTATGTAGGTGGGGCTGTGAGAGCTCAGAAAGAGAGCTGTGACTAGCCCAAGGTCATCCAGCTGGTTTCGTGGAGGAGGAGGAAGAAGAGTTGGCTTTTCTACCCCACTTTTCTCAACCATTGAAGGGGACTCAGAGTGGCTGACAAACCTTCTGTTGTTCTCCCCACACCAGACACCCAGTGATGTAGGTGGGGCTGTGAGAGCTCAGAAAGAGAGCTGTGACTAGCCCAAGGTCACCCAGCTAGCTTTACGGAGGAGGGCTGACTCAAACCTGGAATTCCCAGGCAAGAGTCTGGCTTTTGAACCACTAGACCAAACTGGCCTGCAAACTGGCTGGATAGACGTAGGGTGCCATGTTCCTCCTTTGTTTACCCATTCCGGTCTCCCCCCACGTCCTCGGTTGGTTTTATGGCCGAGAATAAAAGTTATAGCATCTTTACTGAGTGATCCGCTGCTATTTATTCCTTTATTAAACTCCCATTCCTGTTTTATTATGAAGAATGACAGATGGCCCCCTGCAGGTCAGGGAAACGGCAAGCGTTTCTAGCCCGGTGACTGATGGGTAAACGGAGATACTGTCCAGGGGGAGCAAAGAGGCTTCATCAATCTTCAAGGTAACAGAAAATCTCCAATGGGGACGAAGCTTTTATGGGTTTATTTTATTATGATGATTATTTTTAACAGGAAAACAAGGACTTTGTTCCGCTTCCACAGGAAGCTACCTGGGGAGAAATTAAACCCGCGACGAGGAAGCAGGTAACATGAGCGGATTCCAAAATGGAGGTCCACCACGGCGGTTGTGGCCAGCTCGAGGACCTTTCACTGCCCTCAGGGAAGCAGAAGCAGAAGCGGATAATTTTAGGAACAGAAGTGTGAGGGATGTTGCATGCTGGGAGTGTGAGGCCAGAGGAAAGAGGAGGAGGCAACCCCCAATTTCTCAAGGAATAAAAATAATTAATAACAACAACAACAACAGCCACAATAATAATAAAAATCCAGGCCAAGATGAGGACTGGAGTTGGATTTTTAGCCCGGGCTTCTAGGAAGCCAGAATCTTGACCGTAGGACAAGGGATGGGGGAAAATTCAAAGAACTTCAGATAGGTAGATTGTCTTCTGGTTGGACTAACAAGCAGGTTATCCCTACAGGCTACTTGCAAGGAGCAGGTGAAGATCTGGCCTTCATCTTCTGCTTGAGTTGCCTGGAAGGTGGGTCACTGCGTGAGACAGGATGTTGGACTAGGTGGGCTGTGGCCTCATCCAGCAGGGCTCCTCTTAGGTTCTTATGGACCAGATGGGCTGTGGCCTCATCCAGGATGGCTCCTTTTAGTTTATTATGGACCAGATGGGCTGTGGCCTCATCTAGCAGGGCTCCTCTTAGGTTATTTTCTTAAAAGCTGACCAGTAACAATCATGTATGGGTCACCTCTAGGCAGTTGCTTATGTATGCTGGAGTAGTTCAACGCCATCCTAGACCAGTTTTGTAACCACGGAGACAGTGAATAAGCCATCTAAAAGGATGTTGTCCTGGCATCTCATTCCAGTTAAATAAGGCTGCATTTTTGTTCACGCTTACAGAAATAGGGCCTTCGCTAATGTGGTTGAGTGCGTCCACTTCAGCTAAACCTGGGTTGAAATGTTCCTGAAGGAGACAGAGAGAGTGGGATCTTGCTCCAAATTACCGCCTGGAGTGGGAGGTGGTCTGTTTAGGTTGTCCTTCTGAGCTAACCATCCTGGTGCCGCTTCCCTGGAGCACCAGTTTGAAGGAACTATTTTCCAGCGCTGGGTGAACATTTCTGAGTTAGCATCCCGCAGTCCAAACCTGAGATGTTCTCTCTTTGACCTTATTTCGGCTGAAAGTCAAAGGAGCAATATTTCCAGCGCAAGGAGGGGACCGGGGAGTCTGAAGTACAAGCCATGATTAACGCAGCAGCTCATGCCGGCGTGTTTCTCGAAAGTTCAGGCTTCCCTCCGGGGGACAGGAAGGGGCGGGATTTGTTTTGCAAGACTTCCTTATCCTGGCGCTCAGAAATGAATCTCAGTTCTGGGCTCAGGCTGGAGTTGTTGAGATGGTGGGACTTTGCTTGTGAACAGGGTGCCAGGAGTAGGCGTGGGCACAAATGCAATTTTCGGATTTCATTTGATTCAAATTGAATATTCCAATGTTTGAATTCAAACCAATAGAGAAAAACTAATGTATTCAAATCTGGTTCGAATACATTCGTATCTATTTGTACAAATTCTCAATTCGTATTTGAAGATACGGATGTTGGCAACATTTGAATGTGTCCATACACATCCATGTGCATCTGTACTCATCCCATTTTTATCCCAAATGCATCCCGATATGAAAAAGATGCGTACGGATACGTATGTAATGAGTAGGTATCCGTACACATATGAATGTCCGAATAATTTGTACAGATGTTTATTCGAATGTGTAGACATTTGATTCGAATTCAAATGTCCAAATTTGATCGAATTTTGAATGTTTCGAATATTCATGCAAGTCCCTAATCGACACACACCCTTCTGCCCTAGCAGACGTTGAGGTTGCCTACGATATGATTCAGTACCAGGCGCCAGATGAGGTTGGAGAATCTATGAAATCACAGAATGGGAAGGGACCTCTAGAAGCACACCATGACCCCCTTGTCCAGAATCTACATATGATATGGAAGCCCACCATGACCCCCCTAGTCCAGAATCCACATATGATATGGAAGCCCACCATGACACCCCCTAGTCCAGAATCTACACATGATATGGAAGCCCACCATGACCCCCCTTGTCCATAATCTACATATGATATGGAAGCCCACCATGACACCCCCTAGTCCAGAATCTACACATGATATGGAAGCCCACCATGACACCCCTACTCCAGAATCTACATATGATATGGAAGCCCACCATGACCCCCCTAGTCCAGAATCCACATATGATATGGAAGCCCACCATGACACCCCCTAGTCCAGAATCTACACATGATATGGAAGCCCACCATGACACCCCCTAGTCCAGAATCTACACATGATATGGAAGCCCACCATGACCCCCCTTGTCCATAATCTACATATGATATGGAAGCCCACCATGACACCCCCTAGTCCAGAATCTACACATGATATGGAAGCCCACCATGACCCCCCTAGTCCAGAATCTACACATGATATGGAAGCCCACCATGACCCCCCTAGTCCATAATCTACATATGATATGGAAGCCCACCACAACCCTCCTAGTACAGAATCTACATATGATATGGAAGCCCACCATGACCCCCCTAGTCCAGAATCCACATATGATATGGAAGCCCACCATGACACCCCCTAGTCCAGAATCTACACATGATATGGAAGCCCACCATGACCCCCCTTGTCCATAATCTACATATGATATGGAAGCCCACCATGACACCCCCTAGTCCAGAATCTACACATGATATGGAAGCCCACCATGACACCCCTACTCCAGAATCTACATATGATATGGAAGCCCACCATGACCCCCCTAGTCCAGAATCCACATATGATATGGAAGCCCACCATGACACCCCCTAGTCCAGAATCTACACATGATATGGAAGCCCACCATGACACCCCCTAGTCCAGAATCTACACATGATATGGAAGCCCACCATGACCCCCCTTGTCCATAATCTACATATGATATGGAAGCCCACCATGACACCCCCTAGTCCAGAATCTACACATGATATGGAAGCCCACCATGACACCCCCTAGTACAGAATCTACATATGATATGGAAGCCCACCATGACCCCCCTAGTCCAGAATCCACATATGATATGGAAGCCCACCATGACACCCCCTAGTCCAGAATCTACACATGATATGGAAGCCCACCATGACCCCCCTTGTCCATAATCTACATATGATATGGAAGCCCACCATGACACCCCCTAGTCCAGAATCTACACATGATATGGAAGCCCACCATGACACCCCTACTCCAGAATCTACATATGATATGGAAGCCCACCATGACCCCCCTAGTCCAGAATCCACATATGATATGGAAGCCCACCATGACACCCCCTAGTCCAGAATCTACACATGATATGGAAGCCCACCATGACACCCCCTAGTCCAGAATCTACACATGATATGGAAGCCCACCATGACCCCCCTTGTCCATAATCTACATATGATATGGAAGCCCACCATGACACCCCCTAGTCCAGAATCTACACATGATATGGAAGCCCACCATGACCCCCCTAGTCCAGAATCTACACATGATATGGAAGCCCACCATGACCCCCCTAGTCCATAATCTACATATGATATGGAAGCCCACCACAACCCTCCTAGTACAGAATCTACATATGATATGGAAGCCCACCATGACCCCCCTAGTCCAGAATCCACATATGATATGGAAGCCCACCATGACACCCCCTAGTCCAGAATCTACACATGATATGGAAGCCCACCATGACACCCCCTAGTCCAGAATCTACACATGATATGGAAGCCCACCATGACCCCCCTTGTCCATAATCTACATATGATATGGAAGCCCACCATGACACCCCCTAGTCCAGAATCTACACATGATATGGAAGCCCACCATGACCCCCCTAGTCCAGAATCTACACATGATATGGAAGCCCACCATGACCCCCCTAGTCCATAATCTACATATGATATGGAAGCCCACCACAACCCTCCTAGTACAGAATCTACATATGATATGGAAGCCCACCATGACCCTCCTAGTCCAGAATCCACATATGATATGGAAGCCCACCATGAACCCCTTGTCCATAATCTACATATGATATGGAAGCCCACCATGACCCTCCTAGTCCAGAATCCACATATGATATGGAAGCCCACCATGACACCCCCTAGTCCAGAATCTACATATGATATGGAAGCCCACCATGACACCCCCTAGTCCAGAATCTACACATGATATGGAAGCCCACCATGACACCCCCTAGTCCAGAATCTACACATGATATGGAAGCCCACCATGACACCCCTAGTCCAGAATCTACACATGATATGGAAGCCCACCATGACCCCCCTTGTCCATAATCTACATATGATATGGAAGCCCACCATGACACCCCCTAGTCCAGAATCTACACATGATATGGAAGCCCACCATGACCCCCCTAGTCCAGAATCTACACATGATATGGAAGCCCACCATGACCCCCCTAGTCCATAATCTACATATGATATGGAAGCCCACCACAACCCTCCTAGTACAGAATCTACATATGATATGGAAGCCCACCATGACCCTCCTAGTCCAGAATCCACATATGATATGGAAGCCCACCATGAACCCCTTGTCCATAATCTACATATGATATGGAAGCCCACCATGACCCTCCTTGTCCAGAATCCACATATGATATGGAAGCCCACCATGACACCCCCTAGTCCAGAATCTACATATGATATGGAAGCCCACCATGACCCTCCTAGTCCAGAATCCACGCATGATAGCCCACCATGAAGAAACAAGCACAGACCAGCTCTCCTCACAGTCTCCCAGCTGGTGCCCTTCAGAGTCACACAACAGCCTTCCTGACGTTGCCCAGGAATCAGAGCTAGGAACTTGAGATGGCCCTATCTTCCATGAGTTTTTCCAGCCCTCTTTTGAAGCCACCTGAGCTCATTCAAAGCCTTGTTTGTGGGTTAGGTGTGAAACATCCATGGAAGAGGAGAAGGGGAAACCAAGTTGGAGCGAGAGAGAGGCAGGATGCCCCTCAAGGTCATTGGCAGGGAGTCAACAGCAGGTGAAGGTTTAGTCTTCTGCTTGAGATGCCCAGAAGCAACTGGTGGGCCACTGTGAGAGATGGGATTCTGGACTAGATGGGGTGGTGGTGGCCTGATCCAGTAGGAGGAGGGCTTCTCTTATGCTCCCATGTTCTCCCAAAGGTGCATCCTACAGACCTCCGTGTAAACGTTACAGCATTCAAAGCACTTTAAAAAATGCACCTTCACTGCACCTCAGGTGAGGTCTCTGCACAGGTGGCATCCATTCCGCGCCGGAGCTCCCGCTTCTCCGGCAGGGAGCCGGAGACAAATCTCTCCCCTCGTGCCTCTCAAACCGACACATCTGGGTCGCGTTTGCTCTCCATCTGCAGTCGGGTTGCGCACCAAGAGCCCCCGTGGCTGATTTACGAGCCCAGCGTCGGCTTTTTTCTTCTTGCCTCTCCTTCTTTTTTTCCAAGCCAGCTAGTGTTGCTCCTCCGAATACTAAAGGGCCCCGGTGGCCGCAGTGTGAATAAAACTTAATTAAAAAAACAATTCGAGCCCATTTGGAGGCGAGCGCTAATTCGGCGAGATCAAAGTGCCGCTAGCCGGGAGTGACGGCGGCTCCTGGGGGGATCTGGGCTCATTCGGAACCCCTGCACATAGCGAGCAGGGAAGCGCGGCCGTGGCTGCTGCATGGGGCTGGCGAGGAAGGCTGGTGGGGCGGTGGCGGGAGGGAATGACGGGAGGTGGGGAGAAGATGCAGAGAGAGAGAAACAGAAGGAAAGGGGAGGAGGTCCGGACGGTTAGGGAGCTGGACTGTTATCTGGGAATGCTGGGTTTGATTCCACACTCCTCCATGAAACCAACTGGGTGACCTTGGGCTAGTCACAGCTCTCTTTCCGAGCGCTCACAGCCCACCTGCCTCACAGGGTGTCTGTGTTGGGGAGAAGATCAGAAGGTTTGTCAGACGCTTGGAGTCCCCTTAAATGGGTGAGAAAAGCAGGATAGAAAAGCCAACTCTTCTTCTTCTGCTGCTGCTGTGTTGATTGGCACAGGAAGCTTTCCTCTTCAGATGCACCACAAGGGTACTCAGAGTGAAGGGAACTTCCACGTTCTGCACAAAGGGCTCGCTGTGCCCTTCACCCCTCCTCCAGACAACAACAGCAAGAGTTGGTGGAGCACTCCTTTGCCTTTACCCAGTTGCTGAAATGCAACTCCTACATGATGATCTAACATAAGAACCAAAGAGGAGCCTTACAGGATGAAACCACAGGCCATCTGGCCCATAAGAACCAAAGAGGAGCCCTGCTGGATCAGGCCGCAGCCCATCTAGTCCATAAGAACCCAAGAGGAGCCCTGCTGGATCAGGCCACAGCCCATCTGGTCCATAAGAAGCTAAGAGGAGCCCTGCTGGATCAGGCCACAGCCCATCTGGTCCATAAGAAGCTAAGAGGAGCCCTGCTGGATCAGGCCACAGCCCATCTGGTCCATAAGAACCCAAGAGGAGCCCTGCTGGATCAGGCCACAGCCCATCTGGTCCATAAGAAGCTAAGAGGAGCCCTGCTGGATCAGGCCACAGCCCATCTGGTCCATAAGAAGCTAAGAGGAGCCCTGCTGGATCAGGCCGCAGCCCATCTAGTCCATAAGAACCCAAGAGGAGCCCTGCTGGATCAGGCCACAGCCCATCTGGTCCATAAGAACCCAAGAGGAGCCCTGCTGGATCAGGCCACAGCCCATCTGGTCCATAAGAACCTAAGAGGAGCCCTGCTGGATCAGGCCACAGCCCATCTGGTCCATAAGAAGCTAAGAGGAGCCCTGCTGGATCAGGCCACAGCCCATCTGGTCCATAAGAACCTAAGAGGAGCCCTGCTGGATCAGGTCACAGCCCACCTGGTCCATGAGAACCTAAGAGGAGCCCTGCAGGATCAGGCCGCAGCCCATCTAGTCCATAAGAACCCAAGAGGAGCCCTGCTGGGTCAGGCCACAGCCCATCCGGTCTGAGATGTGGGGCTTCTTGCTCTCTTGGCCAATGGCATATTACATGCAGCCACAGCCTGGACCAAGGCCAGTGGTGAACCTCTGGCCACCTCATGCCCATTGGAGGTGTGACTCCATCTCCCTCTGAGCCAAGAAGGTCCTGGCTCACATTCCCAGAGCTCTCCCCATCTCCTTGCCTCATCTGCTCCCTCCCACCCCCCTGCTAGCCTCCCCCCACCTTGGCCCGGGCCTTCCTGAGCGATTGCTTCGTTATGGGCGCTGTTGATATTCATGTTGAGCAGTGGAGCGTGGCCGGAGAGGGGCAGCCGGAGCGGTGCAGACGCTAATGCCGCGCGCCACCGATTGATAGAGGTCTGGAGTTTAATAGAGCACCAGAGCTTCTCTTTTGTCAGCCGCCAATGGGCTTCTCTGGGTCCAGGAGGGAAATTACTTTGGCAAAGGGAAACACACACACACACAGAGGCAGAAATCCGCACATAGTGATGGAGAAAGAGAGAGAAAGAGAGAGAAAGAGAGAAAGGGAGAAGGAGGGGTGAGAAATAGGGATGTAGGGATATAAAGAGAGGGAGGGAGGGAAGAGGAGAAAGAGGGAGGAATAGAGAAGAGATAAGAGAGAGGGAGGGAAGGAAAGGGATGTAGGGTTATAAAGAGAGGGAGGAAAGAGGAGAAAGAGGGAGGAATAGAGAAGAGAGAAGAGAGAGGGAGGGAAGGAAGGAAGGAAGGAGGTAGGGAGGGATAGAAAGAAAGAGAGAGAAAGGGAAGAAGAGAGAGAGAGAGTGAATTAAGATCAAAAGCCGGGCTCGGACTCTGAGCAGGTGTGTCTTAAAGGTTTCCCCAGGTAAGGGCTTTGGGGGGAAAAGAACTCTGGGCTGGCAAAGGAGCTGAAATTTGCCGTCTGGGTGATACTGTGCCAGCCATTGACCAATGGGTCCTCCTTAAGAACATAAGAACATAAGAGAAGCCCTGCTGGATCTGGCCACAGCCCATCTAGTCCAGCATCCTGTCACACACAGTGGCCTGCCAAACGCTCATGGGCATCTCAAGCAGAGACAAGGATGGACCTTTTCCTGCTCTTGAATCCCAGCAAATGGCATTAGAAGCATCCTGCTTCCGCCCCCCTCATGTGCTCGTTTCATCTGATTATTCGCACCTTGATTCCACTGTCCACCCAAGGTCCACCGCGCCTGCCCCTGGTTTGCTTCCGAGGGCCTGATGGTCTCTTGCCCGCTTTCCAGGCAGAGCCTGAGCGTCAACAAACACCAAGTTAATCACAGAAAGCGCTTCTGCACTGCCAGGAGACGCGGCCAATTTGTGAGCATCTTTGCCCCTCGTTTTGGCCACCAGGAACGGCCTCTTGATTACCACTTTGCCAGAACCGGAGCAGGAAATCCAGAAGTCTGGGACTTGAGAC
Organism: Aspidoscelis tigris stejnegeri; assembly: GCA_023333525.1. Classification (NCBI taxonomy): domain Eukaryota; kingdom Metazoa; phylum Chordata; class Lepidosauria; order Squamata; family Teiidae; genus Aspidoscelis; species Aspidoscelis tigris. The sequence continues at coordinate 3,864,394 of JALMGA010000027.1, read as the reverse complement.
TTCGCCGGACTGCAACTTTTTGCTGCAGTTTGTTTGTGCTTGGGAGGATATAACACTCCGGCCCAGCGGGACTCTGCTTACGATCCTGAGTTCAGGAGAAATACGTCCGCTCCCTCCCTGGGCTCTGCTCGTTCTAGTTTAATATCCAAAAGCCACATTTCCCCTGGCAGGAGGAAAGACCGTCTTTCACACTTCCCCTTACGGCCCCTTGGTTGCCCCTGAACTTGAGAGGCAGAATGTGGCTTTATGAGGCCGTAAACCACGCCGGAGGCAGGAGACACCGCTGGGCCAGTTCGTGGGCCACCACGGGTCCTGGGGCAACGATACTCCACCCACCCCCATGAGCCAGACCAACAGTCTACTTGGAGAGGTCTCTGCTAGCTATGTGCATGGGTGAGCGTTTCTTTGCCTTCAGCTTGTATCAAATTGAACGTTGGAAAATCCTTATTCTTTTGAATAGATTCCTCTTCGAATGTGGTAGGGTTCTATTCCATACAAATGTTTTTGTACGAATTCCTACAAATATCCAGTATGAACACATACATATCCGATATGTATCTGACACATATCCAGTACAAATGCATACCTATCCAATATGCATCCGATACGTATCCCATAATATATTTGTTCTGAAAGCGTCAAATCCAACCTGAACCCACATTTAATCTGCTCTAGATCCGTGTCGAATGCAATCTGGATCTGTTGCAGGGTGTGACTGGCACATTCTCCCTGATGTTCCCCTTCAGGACAGTGCCTCCCCATGTATTCAAACTTTTGCATTTTGTAGGTTTCAATCACCTATTTTACTTCTGCAAGCCACCCTGAGCAGTCTTCCGTGATAGGGCAGGATACAAACGTGAACATGAAATTTAAAAAGAACACAATCTTCAGTTATATTCATCTTCTGTTAACAATCTCTGGACCCCTGCCAACCTCGCCGTAATGTGCACATGTCTGAGTGAACATGACATTGATTGTAAACCTTTGATCAGCTATAAACGTTACCCCTAATTAGTCAAAGATTGATTTGGGGGGAGGGGACATCAAAACACCTGCCATGATATGAATTATTGAGACTAGGAGTGATGCTATAGGAAAGCCACAAAGAGAGATTGGGGTTGCATCTAGATTAGTGATGTGAACAAACGGTTTTTTGCATTTGATTCGATCTGTATCGAATAAAAATCAAACGTCGCAACATTCGATTTGTATACAAATGTCCATACAAATATAGAATGTTACGTATATTTGTGGACATGCCTAATCCAGACTCATTTATTCTGGCATTCTGGGATACACAATAAAACAGAATATCCTAATATAGCAAATTATGTGGGAGGTGCTTGGATGCAGCCAGAGAGAGCGTATGAACCTTAGCTGATTGCAAGAAGGTTTGGTTTTTCTGTCCCCTTAGATTTTACTTTGAGACGCATCAACTTTCTCCATTCCCATGAGAATAACCCCAGAGCGCCAACAGATTGTCCCTGTCTTCTGGAAAGACCGCAAAATAGTCCTCGCCTACAATGTCCAGGTAGAAAAACAGAAAGAACGCAATAAGTGTATCACGCATAATCCAGATATATTTATAAGTTTATCTTCTGAGATTAGCACAGGATATTTAGAAAGGTTATAAAGTAACATTGATGTCCGTTGCCATATCATCTCCCCACGCCCCTGAAAGTTTATGTACATACAAGAACACAGCACAACAATCCAAGGCCGCCATCTTCTCATCTCCACCCGCCCCCGGGTCCACCCAGAAAGAATATTGTGTGTGTGTATGTGTGTGGTTTTTATTGTCAACTCAGTACAGATATGGCTTTCATGTAGATGTTGGGACAGTCTAGCTCCAACCAGTAGGGGGCGCCAGCTGCCGGGGTAGAGGACAAAAAAGTGCGTTGGAGTGTGTTGGAGAAGTAGCGCAACGCAAATGTGACGTGTAAACGAATGGCTAGGCTCGACTTGCCGCATCGCGCCAGCAAGTTAGATGGAGGGCGAGAGTTTACCTGTGATAATGACACCAGTTCTAGCCAGGCCACCCAGGTGGCACTCGGTGCGCAAGAAAGAGGAGGGGACACGGGGCTTCCGTATAGGTAGGTTGTGTCAAGGGATGTGCAAGGATATTGGTAACATTCGTTATTCGAACAAATTCGGGCATTCATACATGAATCGAATGTTTACGTTTGTACATTAACGTTCGCAGAAATATGAATGTTTCAGAACGTTCAAACATTTGAACATTTCTTAAATTGGGCATATGTATCAGATACGTATCTATACATATGTGTTCGTATAGGATACATATCCGATAATAACGTGTTTGTAGTATCCGTATGCAGGATGGGTATGCATTCATATCGGGTATTTGTACAAATTCATACAAATACAAATTGTGTCCCCACGCTCGAAGGGGATCTATTCGAATGAATACAGATCTTCTAACATTCGATTTATTATGAAGCAAATGCCAAAAAAAAACCATTTGTGCACATCCCTGGATGTGCCTTATAAATGTGGACCTCAGGAAGGTTCTTTTGTCGAATCACGTGGAGCCATTTGAGCGACCTCCAATCCATTAAATGTCCAGCTACGCAAGCCCATGAAGCACTGAAAATCCCCTTTTCAGACTATAACGCCTGTGATAAGAATCATGGGAACCACAATCACCCCAAGGGAGTTTTTGCCTATCTCTGAAGGAGATTTGCATTGGGCAAACCTTGCAATTTGTTTCTGCCTATAAAACAAGTTGTATTCACCACCTTCTCCCCTCCCAGGATGCTTGAAATAGCCACAGTTCACATCCATGCCCAACGAGGCCTTTTGTGGCAGGCACAAAGAGTTGGCACCATCAAGTATCCATCTGCCAAGGTCCACGGCCCAAGAAGAGGTCCCACTTCCAACCCTGATCCATTCACCCTTTCTGCTGAGATTGCTGTATTAAGGACTAATCCTAACACAGAAGCAAGTGGCTTGAAGTTGCATGATTACGGAAACCTAAAAAGAAAGGATGCTGTATGTTTCGGGGTACTTGCTCCAATGGTGGGGCAAACCTGTGCTCCCTTTTTTTTTTAAAAAAAAATGCAGATTTCTTCAACCGCCCACACACAACCTGCTGAAAATGGAGAAATATGTCTTTAACTGTGGCCCCTCCAGATGTCTGGTGATAACTCCCAGAGTTCCACTGGGAATAGAGTGCTGGGAGTTGGAGTTGAGCAAGCATAGAATCCTGGGAATTGGAATTCGTTGGGGCTGGCATGGAATGCTGGATATGCGCAAGATGTGTACGGATATGTACGTACCTGTACACATATGAATGTCTGAATTATTCATACGAATAACTCAAAATATTCGTATTCATATGAATACTAAATACAAATGTCTGCACATTCAATTTGTATATAAGTGTCCAAATTCGCCCAAATTCATACCAATAACAAATACTTTGAATATTCCTGCACATCCCGACTCCCCAACGGATGTATTTTTCCAGGGGATGAAGAGGTAATAGCAAAACAGCATAAGGTAACTCAAGAAAGCCACGAGGAAAAATAATGGCCACATCCCTGGTTTTCTTTCATCCTGCTACAGCCTCCAAGTGTGCCCTGCCCCACCAGGAGTTCACTAATTGTTGATTAGGTGTGGAGCATGAAGTCGTGCTCCGCACCTTAACCAACATTGACCAGAGACTTACCTGGAGTGTCCAGCGGTGCAGCTATCCACACCTTTCCCAGTGCTCCGGGGTCATCTTAGGTGCCACGCAAGCATGCTGGCACCTCTGATGACCACAGACAGGACTGCGCATGTGCAGAGCATCATCATCATCATCATGGAGATGGTGCTGATGCGTGCGCTGTCACGGAGGGCGGTGCAGCCATGGATTCCACCTTCAAAGAGCCAAGGCAACTTAATTCAACACAAGTGTGAGGAAGATCAGAATTCATCAAGAAAACCCCTGTTGGCACACATTAAATGGAAATCGCCCCCTGGTGGACACCAAGGGAGCTTAAGCCACCGCTCTCCAGATGTTTCACCTCTCCTATTAGCTCCATCCGGTATAGGCAGCAAGCAAAGGGGCAATTCCAGAACATCTGGAATGTCAGGATTTGAGCACCCCTGTAATGCACAAATGAAACGTCTGTCAGGTTCCACCCACTCATTTCAAACCTGGTTGTGGAACATGGCTGAGATTGGAAAAATAAATCAAGTTCTGGAAGCATTTATGAGTATAGTAGCGTTCAAACTAAAATGACGCTGGTCTCTCATTCCAATCCACCATTCTGCAGCGAAAGGTCAGGTGGGGGTTATGACTGGCATGGATCAAATTCATGAGCCATTTTGGCATTCTTACTCCCCTTTTAAGCTCCACCTGTGAATTTCTCTGAAAGTTCTGGTTGGCCGTTGCGCAAAACAAAACATTGCACCTGGGTTCTGAAACTCAACAGTAATCCTTTCATTCTCACATCCACCGGAACAACCATCCCGTGGGGCTTCTCTGAAAAAATAATGAACACGAGGGATGTGCATGAATTTTTTTAAAAAATTGAATGCAAGAAAATTTGTATTTGTTCGAATAGATCCCCTTTGAATGTAGTGGAATTCAAATTTGACACGAATGTTCAGTCTCATACAAATCCCATACGAATCCCATACGCAGCTTCATACGAATGTATCCAAACATTTGATTTGAATTTGAATGCTAGTCTTTAGATGTTCCAACGTTCGATTCAAATACAAATGTCCGAATTTGGCCTAATTTGTATGAATTTTAATGTTACAAATATACATGCACATCCCTCATAAACACGTATTAAAACAAAAGCAAGCAAATATATACTTTTTAAAAACAGAGATTTTTTTTGAAAAAGAAAGAAAAAGAAAGGAAAGAGCATGCAGCCCAAAGTGTTACGACAGGCGCATAATCACAAAATTGGTTTATTCTTATACAATCTGTGCTGGGTCTTTGCCACTTGCTCTTTTGCTTGCTGAGGCTTGAACGTTCTTTGCTTTATATAAACAGGTTTTCTTGCAGACCATCCAGCCTTGGAGCTTTGCAGAGAGAAACAAAATTCTCACCACTGGCTGTAAGCAAACAATCATGAAATGGCCCATAAAAAAAACAGTGAGACCCAGTAGTCTTTGATTTTTCCTACCTAAGCAATTGCCCCCTCCTGCTGTTGTCACAGGGTTCCATCTCCTTTCACAACTGGGCCTTTTATCCACAAAACAGAAGCCTCTCTCCACTGGAGTGTCACTGGCTTCAATTTCCCCCAGCCATTTCTCCTCCCCCCGCAGATAGTTTTACCGCCCAAGTCTTGAATTGTCTCTCCTCCTTTGCAAAACTCTCCAGCTGAGCATCTACAGTAAAACTGAAAAGTGGATGTATCAACAGCATGGGTATCTAAAATGAAATCAGTGCCCTGATCTACAGGAAACCAGGCCAAAGACAGAAGACTTTACAAGCTTGTTGAGCAATGAGATTGAGACACATTTCTTGGAAACCAGATGGACTCCTTCCCTGTCCCTCTCTCACACACACTTAGGATGATTGTGCCACTTTCCAGCTGCACCAGCTGGTGGAAGTCCACAGTTGAAAACATCTGGAAGCAGCTGGACAGTGAAACCTGGTAGGTAGCATGCAAGGCGGCAAAGGGAGGACAGGAGAGACTTCCTTCTTGTTTGATATCCAAAGACTTTATTAAGAAAGTCAATATGACTAGTCTGTTCTCACCCATCCTAAGAGAGACCTTCCTTCTTGGTGGAACTCCACAGACTTTATTAAGATGATATAACTAGTCTAATCCCATCCACCCTAGGAGAGACCTTCATTCTTGGTAGAACTCCATAGACTTTATTAAGAAGATGATATGACTACTCTGCTCCCATCCACCCTAGGAGAGACCTTCATTCTTGGTGGAACTCCATAGACTTTATTAAGAAGATCACACAACTAGTTCTGCTCCCATCCACCCTGGGAGAGACTTTCCTTCTTGGTTGATCTCCATAGACATTATTAAGAAGATCATGTGACTAATTCTGCTCCTGTGCATCCTCCAGGAGTTTGGCTTTATAGTCCTAAACTCAAAAGTGATTTAGAGCCAGCAGATAATGGCCCTACATCCTTCATGCAGCAATGGGCCTCCAAAGTTTTCAGACTCCACTTCTCCCATCAAACTCAAGCAAGGTACCTAAGGATCACTGCATGAAGGGTGACTCTGAAACCACAAGCTTGCACCCTGAGCCTTCCATTATCATCTCGTGGGCTACCCATATCTGTGCATGGGCCAGTGCCTTCAGGCTTAGAAGTAAAGTTTGGGCAGCCCAAAACTATGCACAGGCACTGCAATTGTTATCTCCATGCTAACATAGTTGTGGCTACCTCAAGGGTACTCATACTCACCAGACTGCAAAAGTCTGCAAATTGTGTGCTCAGATAGGCTTAAAACCAGCAATTGCACTGCAAACAGAGTTGGCTCATCCCAACTCTGAACTTAAGGGGTGGGGTGAGGCCTGTTGCTCTTTCTTCTCCATGGTCTTTGCTCCTTTCTAGGGACAACCAGCCTGCTAGGAAAATGTCAATACTGCTCTCCACCACATCTGAGAATATTCTCCAACTGTCCTCCATGCATGTTTTGATTCAGGGTTAGCTACCCTACGTGTCATCATCCAAGGTCCATGGGGGTGGATGGGAAACCATGTGGGATTTGCACAGAATTGCAAATCTGCAATGTTTCACTGCCTTCCCTCAGTCTATCAGTTCTGAACCCATGTTCTCACCTCCTTCCAGCTCCATTGCTCTCCGTCCCACCAACCACCAGCTACCGTGGCCATTTTCCCATTCAAAGAGGGCCACTGCTTAGTATGCCAGTGCCGCCCCTAAGACTACTAAATCGCTTTGGGCAGCGCTAAGCGATTTTGCATGCAATTTGCATCTGGTTAGTAAACTTGAAAGAGGATATGGTTGAGGTTACCAAAGTTGCCCTCTATTGCAGATTCACACAACACCGAGACACTCCCTCTGCTATGTATTTTGCTCACAAGATCTGGAAGCTCGCTATGCTGGTAAGCACAAATTCCAGGGACACTCCAAAGCAAGGAGGAACCCTGATTCCCAAAATACACATGGATTTGGGAGTCCTATCTATGTGAATGCATCTCCTTCAAACACAAGCCAAAGGTCCCAAGGGTGGGAAAGGGGGCACAGTCCCCATAATAGAAGCGATGGTGGGACAGCTGCTCTGTGTGACCCCTCTCCCATTCCTGGGATAAAAGGAGCCAGGAACCTGGCTCCAGAGAATCATGCTATACAGCACATCTAGTAGGGGAAAATGGCAGCCATCTTGCATGCACAATCAGGTAAGAGAAAGCTGCTTGCTCAGTGAGAAGGCAAAGTTTGTGTTCTGTGGACTTTTGGGACCTGAAGTTTTCAAGAGAAAGTTGAAACTGATAGAGCAATAAAAACTAAGATTCAGGGGGCATCTGGATGTGCCTCAATGCCATGGGACACTTGGCAGCATGGAGGGCAAACGCCATGTGCAGGAAACCCTTTGTTGAAGTGCAAGCATGTTCAGGAGAGGAGAAAGGATGTGTGTAGCATTTATGCTTATCCATGCACTGTTCTAGAAAATTTCAAACCAAACTGCTCTAAAGTAGTGCAAAAAAACCCAAAAAACACCACAGTTCAAAGCAAACCTGAATCAAGAGTAGTTGGTCCAATTTGACCTGAACCACTAAATTTTGGTTCACGCCCATCTATATTCTGAAGCAAAATCCAGAGCTCTGCTCCTTCAGGCACAAAAATGGCAAAGGAGAAAGAGGAAAAGGATGGTGACGAGAACTCGATTGCTAATTGTAAAAATCCAGACCCATTTCTCTAGAAGATGGATGTAGAATAAGTATCCCTTGACCAGCTTAGCCTTAATCTCTATCTATCCACTCCATTTCTTGCTGATAATCTTATCATCTGGTGGGACCCTCCAGTTGCAAACTCCTACCCCCCCCTCAATTTGTCAGACACTGAGAGGAAATAACTGGTTCTCGCACAACATGCGCCATAACTCCGCAGCTGACGTCCATGTAATTTTTAAAAGTTATTGGATAACAGGCTGGGCCACGGCTCCAAGTCGAATTTCTCCACACTCAGCCAATAAAACGGTCAATAAATCTTTGTAGGTTTGCAATTTAACGGCTCGTCTCTTAGGAACGATCTTGTCCCTGTGTTTGAATGATACGTCAAAACAGAAGGCAATATTGGTGGGCCTTTCTCTCTGGAAGGGATATGTATTACTGTGCAAATTTCCACTGAGGGTAATTTCCATGGAATCCTGTTAGTAAGATCTACCACATGGCACATGGGTGTTGCGGAGATATTAACGGGGAGACGCGTATTCAGTCCCGGATTCCCTGGGGGAATAGAAATAATTTTTATTGCGCGCAGAAATGGTGTAATTCCTTCTCCATGTCAGTTGTGACCCTAACCAAAATTCAAGAGCATTTCTACTTCTTTCACTAATAAATACGATTGCGGAGTGATACAAATGAGTTAAGAATATTTTTCCTGCTCTGAATCACACCAACATTTTACACTTAAATCCACTAAAATAGAAGATGAGATCACTGGAATCTTTTTTTTTTCAAGAGATGGGATTCTATTGGTGTTCTCACCCATAGAAACTGCATGTTATATTTCTTTAACCTGCCTGAAAGAACTATGGTTCTAGAAACCTCTATAAATCTTGGTTTATCTCACTTCTATGTCAACGTATCCGTTTTTTTTTCAAAAGTTTACAGACCGATGACCCTTTGGGTGGAGAAATCCTTCCCTTCTCTGATCTGACTCTCCTGCCCATCAGCTCCATAGATGCCCCCTGGTTCTAGTGTTGTGGGATAGAGAAAAAAAAATCTCTATCCAAAGGAATACGAATCATCTAACATAGGATTCGTTATGAAGCGAATGCCGAAAACCCCATTCCTGCCCATTGCTAGTCATTGCAGAGGTGCCGGGAGAAGGGAGAAGGGTTAAATCTGAAGTCTTTAGTCCCTTGTCAGTTCAAAGAAGCTGTTTCCCATGTAGGAAGTTGGTTCTTTTTGTTAAAAACAACAGCAAAAAAAGAAAGCTAAAGGTTTTGTTAACATGCAAGCTGGCAGCCAAAGCTTCAAAAGACGAGTAATTATTTTGTGCCAGGAGAGACAACAAAGGCTTTGAAACTGCTCTTAACCCTGCTGAGCTGAAGGTATCGCCTTTAATTAGAACAACGGAAGAGTTCCATCACTTGCTCACGGAAAGAAATGTCCATGCCAATTCTCTCCATGGCATCTTCCTCCCTACTTTTCTATGGCTCTGACTGCTCTGGGCCTTATTCAGGACTGTATTCTAAGACAGGGACCTGCTTTCTGCATGCCAGGGGGGCCGGGTGTGTTGTAGTGGGTCCCAATTCTGCCATGTTGTCTGGGGTCTTTATGCACTTAGCTGAATAGGCTGCCGTGAACTAGGGCTGGTAAACTCCTGGTAAAGGTGGACCATGTGCACTTCTCATGAGGAAGGTTCCCCAAAGTGTCCATTACCAAAGTGTCCTCCCATTGACCAGCCCACACTGAAGCCGGAAGTTCCGCCTCCTTGCCGCCCCGATTGGCCGTTCTGTGACATGCTTGGACACCATTGGAGAGGGGCGCATTCGAGTGGAGGGAGGTATTGTGGCCGATCGCGTCAGCACCCAAGATCGAACACGCACTGCCCACTACTCGGTTGCTTATCAAACACCCCTCTCGCAATTCAATGACCGGACCCCACTCCTGGGGATCGGTGGTCCGGTCATGTCAGAGGTCAGTGATCTATCATGGCCGGCAACACCACCGTGCCTGTGCGGGCGTGGGTGCTGCCTCTCCCACCCACTGATGGCGGAGAACCAGAAGAAGAGCGAACGGTCACACCGCTGGACACTTCAAATAAGCTTCTGGTCAACGCTGGTAAAGGTGTGGGGCATGATTTAGTGCTCCACAGCTAATCAACCTTTAGTGAACTTCTGGGGAAGGAGGGTACACTTGGAGTCTGTAGCAGCCTACTCCACGTGGAGGTGGTCTTCACTAGAAGTTCACTAATTATTGACTACCGGCCCAAATGCAAATAGACCTCTGGAGTAAGGGCCAGTACAGAAGGGGTCAGTGTCTGATTTCTGCACATTTGTACATGTGCGCACGCACAGGCACATCAACACTGACAGAGGAAAGCACCAAACTTCGATCTATTTACTCCACCTTGTCCTGAGAAACCCAGAATGTTCTCAAACCATCAGTCCAACCAAACTGCAATCTGAGAAAAGAAACAGACACCCCCTTCTTTCCAACATTTGATATAAGGGAGGGAAGAAACTTATCTCTCTCAACCCTTTCCTCCACCTGTATTTTCTGGCACCACCTGCCCCCCCCCCAAACAGGGTTAGGATTAGGGCAAGGGGTTGGGGTTCTGAGGATGGACAGTGTGCGAGAGAAGGTTCTCTGCGTACACTCAGAGGCACCATTCTTTGCCCAGAATCAACCCTGGTGGAAGGCTGATCAATGTTCCAGGAAACCCAAATCAATACCACCTGTCTCATTACCTTTTTGCTCTGTGTTTCACATGCAATCTGCCATTTCTAGGATCAGGCACAGAGCAACAGGCCCCGTGCAGGGCAGCATGCTCTCCACAGGTAATGTCCAATGTACCAAACACAATATATATAGATAGATTTTTAAAAAAGATAAAACCGCTGTTTTGCCTACACATTCCAAATTATGCATTGTGTATTAAGCCCATGCGCCTGTGGAATGCACCTCGAAATACCCCCAAGGCCCCCCATTTTCATGGCAAGGTGGGTCTGCCTTTTAAAATTCAGTGGCCATCAGCCGACCCCTCGCTAGAACCTTTGAGAAAAGTGCAAGGCCCCATGAAATGAAAACATAATAAGGCTTTCTGTGACAAAAGGCAAAACAAAAGAGGAGGCTGCGTTCCACTACCGTTCTTTTTAAATGTCACAAAAGGCAAATGCCATATATGCAATGGGGGGAAAGGGGGAGGCTGACCACCCTGAACTGGTTTCGGGTAAATGCGCATGAGCTTTTTCCAGGATGGCTGAGGATGTCAGTTATCTATTCAGGAGCCCCTCAAGGTGAATGACGTGACATGGGTCAACCTTGGGTGGGGACCTTGATACTCACCGCAGCAGGCAACAGGGATCTGGACTTTGGCTCAGTCTTCCCCAAAACTGGCCAACCACAGTGACCCAGTCCCCACCTTCACCTGGCAGCCCCTTGCTTGACCTCTCAGCCCAAGGAAGACACAGGAAGGCAAAACTGCCCTTTTGCACTGAGATCACATTGCTCTGGATTGAGGAGAATCCCTCGTCACGGGGTCTGTCTTGACCGGTCCCCTTACGGCTCTGGGTTTCCCATCCAAGCCATCAACCAACCAAAATTTCCATTTCATTTCCAGGCTTGTTGTTGTGGTTGTTGCTGTTTTTGCCACGGGTTGAGAGTAGGGACCGAAATCGGGTAGCTGGCGCCCCTTGGAACACCGAGTACATGACAACATTCTCCTCTCAAACAAAGAGACTCAACTAGAGGAACAAAACTATATAAAAGGATAAAATCAGCCAAGGTTTTGCTTCATTTAGGGACCCCTTGTTCCTCTTCTCACCAGGTCGAGCTGCTCGTAGGAATGAAAGCTCTCTTCGCATTTCGCCTGGGCAAAAGCTCCCTGCGTCCCCGTGATCATCAGGGGTGTACCATTTAGTGCTCCCCCTTGAAAGACCAAATTGTTTTGCTTGGTTTCCTAAAGTGTACAATGCCACAGCTGCAATTTGATGGTTTGCATTTTCTTTTTTTTTCTTTTCTTTCAATCCTCCCCTTCACCAAGTCATGAACAGGGTGAATATTTAAAGGTTTCTTCTTTGCCAAAGTGTGTAGCCTTCCCCCTCCCTTGGCTATTTTACTTTTTAAAAGCTGATTTTATCCTCAACCTCAAAACCTAAATGCAGAGTGACTCTTAAAAAGGAAAGCAAAGGTACAACAGCCAAATCCCCTAACACCCCACCACAAACCTTCATGTATCAAGACATTCCAAACAGAAGGGGACAAGAACGGATATCTTGAAAAAGGGGGGGGGGAGAAAACGAGAGTCAAAAACAGCGATACACCATTAAAAGAGAAAAGAAAAGTCAGCCTCAAACGGTGCCGAAAGGAATGAAGGTCATCACTCACTCCTCTGATCTGTGTGTTTGGTGCGAATATGGCAGCCGCAGGTATGTAGGTACAAGCAAGCAGGAACAGGGGCTTTTGAGGGATTCTCAATGTTCACGTGTGGTTCCCCCCCCCTCGTTTAGTAACAATGTTTTGTACAAGTTCAAAAGAAGCATTTTGTGAGCCAAGCTGATCTTCTTTCTCTTTCTCTCTCTCCTCCTCTGTTCATATTCCCTCTCGGTCGCCAGCATCGTTCCTCTGTGTATCTGTCCTTCCATTCCTTCCCTCCTTCCTTCCTTCCTTCCTGGGCGCGAGAGAAATTCCATTGACGTATTGGTTGGGTGGGTTCCATTGTTGTTCGGTTGAGGTTGGGTTCCGGTTCGCCACGTCGTCGTCATCCTCCTCCTCCTCCTCCTCCTCCTCCCCCCCGCTGCCCCGCTGCCAGGACCCACCCTCCTCACTTAGATGAAATATTCCTTCTTGTCGTCCCCGCCGGTCTGACCGCCCTCGGCGTTGATGATGGCTGTGTCTGCATCTGGGGCGTCATCGGAGCCTTTCGCCTCGTGGGTCAGGTAGGTGCCTAAACACAAATGCACAAAAAGGTGTCTGATTCAGCCTGCCGGTGTTTATGAACGCCATAAATGTGAGCAAACGCACAGCTATCACTGAATGCTTTTGCACAGAACTCACCTTTGTGCCGGATCAGGTAGCGTCCCAGGACAATGAGAAGAATAAGCAGCAGGAAGACCACGAAGGCAACCACTCCCCCAATGATGGCGTGGTAGGTACCTCTAGGTTGGGGCATAGGACTTGCATCTGCCCAAAAGAGAGAGCGTGGTAGGTTAGTGGACCAGCAGCCTAATAACTCAACAAATGGCTTTTTATGTTTAAAATGCACAGCGTACATGAAAGAAAGTGCGTATTCATTGCATAGATCCCCTTCCAAATGTAGTAAGATTCAAATTTGATACAAATCTTCAATCCCATATGAATCCCATACAAATGCATGTGCGAGGCGTACAAATATTCAAAATATTCATTATTAGGATGAATTGGATAAATTCGGACAAATTTGTATGTTCAAAATCATATCAAATGCCCAGATATTCATTTTTTAGTATTCTTAGAAATACGAATATTCAGAATTATTCATATGAATAATTTGGACATTCGCATATGTATGTATCATAGGCATTGCATGTGTATCCATTTGCATCTGTCCACTTTGGATCCACTCTGGATCCACTGCAGATGTGATTGGCGCAGCCGCTTTCCCACCTGGCCAGGTTCACAGATCTGACGAAGCTTCGTACAAATGTTCCAAAGAACTCGGTTTGAACCTGAACGTCAGTCTTCAAATGTATCAACTGTCAATTAGAATACAAATGTCTGAATTTGTTCGAATTTTGAATGTTACAACCATTCATGGCCCTCCCTAGTTCTAAGCAACTAAACTGGCTAGTTAGTGGCAGGAGACAAAACCCTCTTTCCTTTACAAATGCTGACATATGCCTGTTATGTGTTCCCTAGAAACAAGATGCATCAATCTTGCATTTTAATTCCCCTTTTATGCATTATATTTGTACCTCACACTTCTCCCAAGCAGACTGGGCCTGGCTTCTTCTTCTTCTACTTTTTTTTTTTTGGAAGTAAACAAAACCCAAAAACTGCTGACAGGTTGTGCTACTGCAGTATGGTCCCGGATTAATTTTTAATGGTCATCGCATTGTTTCAATTTAATTTTTAATGATGTTTATTTGGGTTTATATGGGTTCTTAATCATGCATTTTTAATATGTATAATTGTTAACCACTTTGAAGGAAAAGTGCAATATATGTTGGCAATAAACTATAAGCAGTGCTTTTTCCTATCCCGTTCTGATAGCAAGTTTGTGGGTTGGTTCCAAGTTACGCCTGGGAGGCAGAGAGTTTCCATGTGAATGCGGAGAGCCCTGATTTTGGACAAAACACTTGCATGACGGGTTTTTTGATATTTGATTCGCAATGTTAGGACATAAGTAGGTTTTCCGTTCAGTTGAAAAAACGAGGAACCTCACTCACCATTCACAGCCAGGTTGTATCGCGCTTCAGAGACGCCCATCATGTTTTTGGCATAGCAGATGTAAGTCCCGCTGTCGCTTTTGTTCAAATTAGAGAAGACAAGGATCCCATCTTGCGCGTCCGAAAGCGGCGTTTCAATGCCCTCTTTTTCCCACTTATATTCCTGAGGGCTGGAAAGGTAGAAAGAAAAGTTTTAGGAGCCTAAGGCAAAGGGGAAAGACACGAGAAACACTGGACTTTTCTGCACGAGGCCTTGTTCTGGAACAGGGACCGGCCGTCTATGGCCCTTTCTGCACGCGCAACAAAGACCTCATTAGGAATGCGATAGGTACACAATTGGTGCGGAGCTGTTACATGCCTTCGGCACACACGACACCTTAAGGACCGCTGAGACCCCATTCTGAATGCTCTGTCAGTACGAGCCCCGTTGAAATCTGGAGTTAATGGGGTTTGGGGGGCCTTAAATCCAGATGAACGCAAGACCCCTTCAATGGTGTCTTCAGTCCAGTCTTTCGCTGTGAAGACCAGGTCACAGAGCGCGGTTGTGCTCATATACTGGGGCAATGGGGTCATGGGGCAGGCCTAGGGGTCACCATTTGCAGTGGGGTGACTCCGGCTCCACCCCTATGTAGGCCCACATGTCCTCAACACACATGCTGAGTAGGCCCACTCCCCAGGGAGTTATGGAGCTGTGTCTCTCCGCCATGCCCACTGAAACCGGAAGTGACCCCTGACTGATGGCTATGCAGGCCAATTGCGCTGCACTACCAGCAGGCCTTCCTGCTCGGGCTGAATAAGGCCCTGTTTAGCACCCATTGGCATTAGCTGCTTGACGGTCCATGTGGACACATGGGGCCCTCACCATAATGTGGAATTTCAAGGACTGGATTCCACGAGGCCCGGATAACAAAGATCTGGATCTTCTTAATCCGGATTAAGAGAGGTAAATGCAAAAGGGCCATGCATGTTGGTGGAGACTACAACAGATCCTATGTCAGGATGCAGATGGCAAGTCCCGTGCAGAAAGAACCACAAAGGACAATTCAATGATCCCACGTGGGTAACAAATGGTGTCACCTAAATCTATGCTGTGACAAAGACTCCCTCCCTTCTTTGGTCTTTCTGCCCTCCAAATGGCTTTCCAGCTCCTCACCTCTCAAACTTGCTTGATACAGTAGCTGCAGAATCTGATTTCTTGTGCCTTTTCCTCCTCGTTTTCCTTATTTTATCATGTCTATTTAGTTTTAGTTTTAGGCCATTACTTGAAGGCATGGACTGTGCTGAGTGCACTAGCAGAAACGCTACGCTTAAACGTGGTAAACAAGTGGTAAACAAAGAAGAGGTCTTTGGATAATTGAGAAGAAACATCTTATGGGCTGTTGCCTACCTTGCTTCTAAATAAAACCTTCATCCAAAGCAGAACGCACATTATAACTCTTAAGAATTCAGAAAAAGAATAAAGACTCTGCCAGAGTTGTCATCATTCAGCTGCTAGAAAATGTGTTTTTTTTTTAAAAAAGTAATGCTAATGCAGTTACGCTCCAAAGTGAGTAAGCCACGTGTCCTAAAATGGCAGCTTTGGCAAAGCATTGTGGGAGATGCAGTTACGGATGGGCATGGATATTTGTAATTTTTGAAAATATGTATCAATTCAGCCAATTTTGGACATTCAAATTCGAATCGACCATTGGTGCATTCGAAGACTGACATTCAAGCCCAAATCGAATGTGTTGATACATTTGCGTGAAGCTTCGTAGGGTATTCACGTGTAGGAATGTTCACGAATATTCGTCACATTTATTGGATATGCATTGGATACTCGCTCTGAAAACACCAAATCTGACCTGAATCCACTTTTAATCCACTCTCAATCCATGTCAAACACACTTTGGATCTGTTGCAGATTTGATTGGCACAGTTTACCACCTCCCCAGTTTCATGAATTTCCAAAGTACCCGTACAAATGTTAATATACGAATGTCGTCACATTAGCTTCATATACGGATGTCTGAATTCGGCTGATTTCGTACGAATAACTAACGTTATGAATATTCATGCGCATCTCTCCTAGCGCACCTGGCTGTTGCTTTGGTGATGCAGAAGGCCTTGGACTTACCAGACCCAGGTAAGTCTGGGTGAAATTTGGGATGGGCCGGCACGCAGTAAGAGAACGTCGTCCACCATCCCCGATCTTAACGGCTGTGCGACACTTTCCCATAACAGTGAAGTGTACAGATGTGCACCAATGGCTTCTTGGCATTCAATTCGTAACAAATCAAATGTTAGAAAATTCGTATTTGTTTGAATAGATCCCCTTTGAATGCGGTAGGATTCTATTCGATAGGAATGCATTCGTATGAATTTGTACAAATATCCAATACAAATGTATACATGTCCTGGATATGGATTCTATGCAAACACATACATATCAGATACGCATCCTATACCAAGACATACATATCAGAGATGTATCGGATACATATCCTATAAGAACATGTACGTAACAATACGTATCCAATACATATCCCCTGTTTAACGTAACGTCCAATCCATGTACGTATGTCTGAATTGGTCCGAATTTGTAGGAATAAGTAATCTTACGAATATTCGTGCACATGGCTAGTTACGTGCGAAAATGCCCTAATCCTGGCCCTGGTCCTGCTTTACATTTCCTGATTGAATCTCTCTTGGCTGAGCCATTTCTAACAGGCTTCCTGGAGAATCTCTCTCCCAACTTTACTTCTTATCATCTAATTCTAGGGACACAATGGGTTTTCTGAGTCAGTGCCTCCACTAAGGAAAGATACTGGAGGAAAGCCAGTAAACCGAGACTCGGTCCAGATTAACACGGTAATGAATTAGCTGTTAGCGAGCGGGTCTGTCGTTCCCGGAGGAAACCGCACTTCCTCTGAAGGGTACATTACACAGCTTGATGTTGTTCTTAGATCCATTACAATCTTTGGAGGCGCTAATGACTCTGGCGGAATGGAACAGCTTTTATCAGCTGAAGTGGATACAGAAACGAGGAACCTATCTGGACAGAAACCGTCTCATTACGATGCCCACATCAACTGGTTAACATTTATCTATCTGAATTCCAAGATGGCTGCAAACATTTTGCACACGATACCACAAGGGTTCATAACGAATTGAATATTTGAAAAACCGAAATTCGTACGAATGAGGAAAAACCAAAATCTGGACGTCCGACTCAATATGAATACATTCGCATAAGAATAATTTGGACACTCGTATCTCTATGGGTACATACGCATCTTGTACCTACCCATACTCCTCCTGTATGCATCCTGTACTCATCCTGTTTTCATCCCGTATGGATGCATATGAGATGCATACAGTTTGTGCATGATGCATATGTGCCCATACAAATACAAATGTCTGAATTATTCATACTGAATAATTCAATATATTCGTATTTGTTCAAATTTGGAAATCTGAATGACTGAATTGGTCCGAATTCGTACAAATAACAAAATATTCTGAATATTCATGCACATCCCTATTCAAGAGTGGTCCTCTGGACATTCCTCAACTACCACCCCCGCAATTCTACCACCACTGGGACTGGCTGGCTGGGATTTTCATGGGCTGTTACTGGCATGGAATGCTGGGTGTTGTAGTCCAGGAACATCTGGAGACGTGTCGTTGAGCATTCCTGCAGTATAATACCTTTTTTCCCAGGTAAAGAAAGGCAAGAGGCTATTGGTGAAAGCATGGACCTGTTTTGCACGTGCAATGAAAACCCCCTTAGGAACCCGACAGGTACGCAATTGGTTATGCACCCTCCTCACACACAACCCCAAGGACCGCATTAGGACCCCATTCTGAAT
Organism: Aspidoscelis tigris stejnegeri; assembly: GCA_023333525.1. Lineage (NCBI taxonomy): Eukaryota > Metazoa > Chordata > Lepidosauria > Squamata > Teiidae > Aspidoscelis > Aspidoscelis tigris. The sequence continues at coordinate 3,846,273 of JALMGA010000027.1, read as the reverse complement.
GTGTTGTTCATGTGAGTGCTGTCAAAGTCCAGATTTAATGGGGCCTTCAGGTCCTTAAATCTGGATTAAAGGCGGACCCCATTAATGGTGCCTTCAATCCGCTCTTCCACTGTGAAGACCAGATCAGAGACCGTGCGTCCGCACATCTCCCAGGGCAATGGCGTCCAGGGGAAGCCTTAGAGGCCGCCATTTGCAGCCACTACACAGCCACGTCGCTCCGCCATGCCCACTGTAACTGGGAGTGATCCATGATTGACAGCTACGTGGGCCAATCATGCTGCGGGGGGGGGGTGCCTAATTGAAGCCATGGGATGGGTGCTCTGGCATCCACATGGCAGCCCTCTTTAGCATCCAAATGCCAAAAATACCCTTGTGCACATACCTAATAGAAACAATTCCACCAAACCAGGGAGGAAGGAAAAATGCATGCGTGAAACACCTGGTCAAGAGTAGCCCTCAGTTGCGACATCCGTGGGGGAATTGCATGTCTTAGGCTACCTGCCCAATCAGCAGAGCAGGTGATCAGGAAGGGGTCTGTGGATGATGGTAGTGGTGGCCCAAAAGCATCAGAGACACACTGCTTTGGAAACACTGTGCAGGGATGCTCCTCTAGGAATGCGCGCAACTATTCAACATATTCAGGATGTGTACATATAGATGTGTAAGGATTGAAAACAGGATGCGTACAGGATGAAAACAGGATGCGTACAGATGTGTGCGAGATTCGTATCACTGGATACGTATTGAATATTTGAACAAATAGACACGAATGTATTCATATCGGTTTGTGCGTCCAGATATTCCTTTTTCTTTATCCGTCCGAATTCAGATTTTTAAATATTCGCTTTGTTATGGATTGGTTGTCGAAAATTGCAGCTGCGCACACCCCACCCTCCACCTTTTCCTCTGGAATCCGTTCCATAAGCAGCCACCACCTATTTATGGATCAGACAGGATAGGTGAGTTTGTGTGCCGAAGAAAAAAACGTAACTAACACTGGGTTTCCGCGTCCGTCGCAGCGCAGTTTCAGGTTATGCCCTTCCTGCGGGTTCGGAGGAATTGATTCAATTTTAGCCGTTGGCTTGTCTGGAGAGAAAGAGAAAGAGAAAAAGGAAACTTAGTGGTGTGATGATCCTGATCAAAAATAACCTGGTGATTCACCGTCACAGGAAATTTTAGCGGAAATCGCTACCACTTATTTAATTCCAGCTGAAATTGCTACCACCCACATAGCCTGTAAAAACAGGGAATACGAGGGAGCAAGACGCATAGGAAAAAAATAAGATGCTTTAAAATGTTTGTAACGTTCAAAATTTGTACGAATTTTGCTGAATTCCGATATTCGCGTTCAAATTGAACGTTGCACATTCAAAGATTGACGTTCAAATTCGAACCGAATGTTTGAAACATTCGTATGAAGCTTCGTGTGGGATGTTTATGGGATTGACCATTTGGATCACATTTGGATCCCACTACATGCAGAAAGGATCTGTTCAAACAAATATGAATTTTCTTGCATCTGATGCAATATGGATCAGATACACACACACAAAAAAAATCATGTGCATGTGAACAAATATTCATAACACTCATTATTTGTACAAATTCCTTTGGACATTCGAACATTAACATTCATACAAATAGTTTGTACATTTATTACACTGGGCATACGTATCAGGTACGTATCGATATGTATGTATTCATTTAGGATACATATCCAACACATATCCAATATGTATGCATTGATATAGGATACATATCTATTATGTATGCATTCATATAGGATACATATCCAATACGTACCCAGTACGTATCCAAAGACACAGCTGAAAGGCAAATGACTGAGCAGCCTATCTCGCCCTTGCTTGCCTCCCTAGCTGAGGTCGTCTACTGTGAGAAGGACCAGAGGTAAGTCTAGAGGCTCAGGTTCAAGGTTCGTGGTGTCCAGAACTGGAGCCTATTCAAACTTGGCTTTATTCTGGGATATATTCTTGAACTGGGCTCTGCCGTCCACAGGCTCATGAGGACACATGCCAGGGTCTGCATTAGCATGTGGACAACAGACCCCTGTCCTGAGATATATTCCAAAATCCAGCCAAGTGCGAACAGGCCCCTGGTTTGGTTTGTGAATGTTTGCACCGAACTGAACATTCTCATGGACTTTTCTTTTCCAAAGGAAAGATGGGATTTCTTGTTTGCAAGCTAGCTTGAAATAAGACATGAACGACAGTTTGATTAACCAGTTCACTGCCAAGCTGAACAAACAGGCATTTGGTTCACTGGATGGCAGACTGAGCACATGATGTTCATTTGTGCCCATCTCTAGTCAGGGTTCAACCCATGGGGCGCTCTCTGACTGAGCTGTGATGAGGTCTAGCCCCAAGTCCAGGTCACGTACAATAGACGTTGAGCTGCTGAGAGGTGGACTTGTCCGAATTCTGCAAAGAGGCGTGGTCCACTGTGCAGGTGACCTCCACGCCGTCATCTTCCTTCCCAACGGTAAATTCCACGCGACTCGTGACGGTGAACGTCTTTCCGTTGGCATCTTCTGCTACCTCGGGGTTCTCACCTTTGTGGGGAGATGAAACCAGGCCTGTTAGAAAGGCTGCTAATGTCGGGACATTCGAATGTTTAAATTCAGCCAAATTTGGCTCAGTTCAGGGGTTTGCACCTGGGATCCGTGAGAAAGAGTATCACCTGTTTGCTCCTTACCTGCTAAAGGTTTCCCCCCTTTATGCCATCGGAGTTCGGCAGCCGGTTTGCTGCCCGAGGAAACGCACGTCAGCTGGGCCACGTCGCCCTCTTTAAGAGGAGCCATGTAGCCCGTGATCTGGGGTTTCTGTGGGATTCCTGTAAGAAAAGGAGACACGTCTGGACAATGAGACCCAGCGACTTTGCTGAAGGAGACTGGAAGCATTATTGTAAGCGATGGGATCAGAGGAAGGCCTCGGCCTCGGCTGTAGGCCAGGAACCCGTACGCCCGGTGCGCAATTTGACGGAGGGCTGATGGATGCCCAGGTATTGAGATCACAAGGGGAGACCCTTCTTGGAGTTCTATCACCTTCAGAGACGCAAAGGGAGGAGGCACACAGGGAGGCCTTCCCTGTGGTGGCCCCCAGGTTTCAAAATAGCCTCCCAGAGATGGTATGCCAGGTCCCAATGTTACATGGCTTTTTAATGTGCCTTTATCTTTCTGCCCCCACAGTGGTGGACCTGAGCAAGCAGCACAGGGGTGCCCAAGTGGCTCTTCTTCTAGCTTCAACACCTTGGCAAGTAATCCCCCACCAGCCAAGACTCCTTCCACCATCATTTCTCTCCCCATCCCTTTTTCCTCGCTGTCACGCCTCGTGTCCTCTCCGACTACTCGAAGGCCCCGCCCCGGCCAGCCAAAGCGAAGGGAGGCCAAACTTGGGAACTGCATCTGTCCCCCCAAATGGGGATAGTTTCGGTTCAGACAATACGCAACGCCCAGAGCCGAGCTCCCTCTGGAGAAAATCACAACAGCTGCACCAATCAGCTCGCCTTCATGTGAAACAGCTGTGCCAGTGGGGGGTTGACTCTCTGTGTCCTCCTGAAGAAACACCCAACTCTGCACCCGTCGTGGCAAACAAAGGATCTGCTGATTCTTGACTCCTGCCTGACTTCCCAACTTATGACGGCTCTCCTGGCCTGTTTGACTCTGCGTACTTCATGTCCCCAAGTACTCTGGTAACTGACTTAGTGTCTTGCTGTTGTTAGCTGGGACCATGTGTGCATGCACGAGTTTTTCACTGTTAGCACCTGTTCGGGACACCACACTCACCCAGTACGGTGACAATCGCCTTAGCAATCCGGACAGGCATGGTGAAGATGGAGCAGGTGTATTCCCCCTCGTCTGTCAGAGTAGCATTTTCGATGCTGATGGTCAGCTCATTGGGCGTTGATTTCTCCAGCTGGATCCGGAGGTCTCTCAGCGCTAGGACACAGAAGAAGAACACTGGGTCGGTGGTGGCCGTGACGCTCCTTGGAGACCACCATGGGGCGGTTCAAATTCAAATCAGACGCCAGCAACCCCATGCCTAGAAGAAGGCACCTCTGTTCGGGTGCTTCCAGACATGCTGGGAGAACAGGGAACCGATTTAGTGTCCTCTCTCCCTTGCAATTTCCAGGCTGGGTCACTATAATGTACAGTCAGATCCCCCGTATCCTCTGATCTGGCAACCGTGATTTCAGTTTCCCACGGTGACCTTATCAGCACCACCCCACCTGAAGGCCCCAGTATCGGAAGGACCACCTCTCCCCATATAGACCTGCATCTGCTCGAAGATTATAAAGGGAGGGTTCTCTTCTGGTTCCTTTATGCTCAGAGATACGAGGGGCTGTGGCACGCAAGAGTGCCTTCTCTGTGGTAGCCCCCCAGCTTCGGGACAGCCTCCCAGTAGAGGGATGCCAGGCGTCAACTTTATATGGTTTTCGGCACCTGGTTAAAATGTTCTTCTTCAGCCATGCCTTTGATTCCTAGTTCCTCTGAATGGAGTCCTGCTAGGGACTGAGAGGTAGGTAGGTAGGTAGGTAGATAGAATGGGTTATATCTTTAAATATGTTTTAGGATGTGCATTACCATATGCTGTGACCCACCCAGGCACCTCAAGGTAAAGGGTGGGATAGAAATGTAATAAATATATACCATGCTGAAGTATGGGAGTGATGCCATCAGGTACCTTACGATGAAAGACTGTGTGTTTGTGGTGCAGCAACAGTTGAAGATCTTTTTCATATCTTGTTTATCTGTCCCTTGTATTCTTCAATAAGAACAAATTGTTTGGGCCCCCTATGACAAAATGTGTCCTATTGGAATGCAGAACATAAGTTGATGTACCTTCTGCAGGTAGAAAACCTCCAGGTGACGTATAGGGTAGCTTTGTTTTTTTTGTTAAGGCTGCCCGATTAAGGACATTATTCACTGAGATCTTATAAGGGTGATGAGGACAAATAATGATGTTATTTTGTTTTTGTTTTTATCCTTGTTTGTCTTATACGACTATCTTTTGTAAACTCCATCCATCCATCCATCCATCCATCCATCCATCCATTTCTATATTATGGAGGCTATTGTCCATCCATCCATCCATCCATCCATCCATCCATCCATCCATCCATCCATCCATCCATCCATCCATCCATCCATCCATCCATCCCAAATACCTTCATATAAAGAAATGAGGTGCAACCAACCCATTCTCTAACCACTTTGATGTGCATGACCCAGAACTGCTTTGGTCATCCTCTTAATGCAAGACAACAAAGGGTGCAGGACTTTACCTCGTTTCTCTCCAAAGTAGAGTGTCTGCTGGGCAGGATTTGACCACTGGAGAGAGGAGTCGTCAGGGTCTTCCACCTCGCACCGGAGGGTCACCTTGGATCCGGCCACCACAACTTCATCAGATGTCGTTGGCTGGCTCCCTGTAGGAAGGGAGACATTGGAGCTATCACGAAATGCTTCTCCCATAGCCTTCCAGTGCAATGGCGCCAGTTCAGGCCAATGAAACGTTTTCATACGGTATCCTAATGGCTGACAGAGTACCCCGATAAATTGGTTGATTGATAAAGGCCTTCTCCACCCAGAGGCTCCCACAAATGTGCCAAGATAATAGGAGTGCAACCCAGCCATAGGCAACGTAAACAAACGTCCTTCACTCCTGCACCTGTTGAGAGACTGCTGCCTTTCTGTTCTGGTGAAAAGGTGAACTCAAATCCTTCCCCCAGTGGGGACAGACCATTATTTGAACAAGAGAGACCTTCTTTGTGCTACAACCCAGATCCCAATGGACCGTGGATAGACAGCCATCTGTGAAATCAAACTAGAAGCCAGAACCAATGGTGGTGGCGGGAACGTGGCTTAGCCCTCCTGCTAATATTTTGCCAAATATCTACCAGATGTTCACAAGTTGTCCTTTCCCATTTTAAGGACTAGAAACCTGAACCAAAGTTTGCTTCAAGACCAGGAAGAACGGAAAAGGTTCCCTTCATTTTTTGTGATGAACATGAAGAATATCCTTCCTTCCTTCCTTCCTTCCTTCCTTCCTTCCTTCCTTCCTTCCTTCCTCCCTCTTCTCCCTTCCTTCATCCTCCATCCCTCCTTCCCTTCCTTCCTTTCTTCCTCTCTCCCTCTGTCTCTTCTCCCTCCCTCCTTCCTCCCTCCCTCTGTCTCTTCTCCCTTCCTTCATCCTCCATCCCTCCATCCCTCCCTCCTTCCCTTCCTTCCTTCCTTTCTTCCTTCCTCCCTCTGTCTCTCCTCCCTTCCTTCATCCTCCCTCCCTCCCTCCCTTTCTTCCTTCCTCTGTCTCTTCTCCCTTCCTTCCTGCACTCCTTCCTTCCTTCCTTCCTCGCTCCCTCCCTCCTGAGCATCTTCAACAGTCCAACTGAACTTTGTTCGCTTGGCTGTAACACTGCCAACGAGATATGAAACATGTCCTCCCCGACAGTGACCCTCGGTCCTCTGGGCCCAGCCGCCCTCCCTCCCTCCCCTCTCCGGCCCATCAGCTCCGTTGTCTCCCAGCACCCGTGGGCGTCCCCGCTCAGCACATTCCGTCCCGCCTTGTTAGCCAGGCGGGCCTTGACCCTGCGTTCCTCCCGTCTTCTGCTTGGCCAAAGCATCCAACGCAAGGAGCGGCTGCTGGACTTCAATCCCGCCCGGCTGGCATTTCGAGCGCATAGCGATCTGGCCCCTAATCCCACACAAACACTTCCAAGTGCAAACAGGCCTCCCTTTGTCTCGGACAACCAGCCCAGCAGCAGAGCCTGAGCGCGCGGCCCTGTCCAGCTAGCCCCACGCAAGGCCAAAAGGCCCCAGGGAGAGACCTACCTAGAGGGCAACAGGGTACGTCCTTTGGAAGGTATTCAAACCTTGTAAACTGAAGTAGAGCACTTTGGGTTGAAATTAACGACCTCTATTTTGTAACTGGTGTAGGAATGAGTTTCCCCCTCTAGAATAGGGCAGATGGTAATCCAGAAAAGAGCCTCAGCTGGAACCTATCTGGTCACTAAGGGTTCTGATTATACCTGAAACAGATTTGAAACACCTGTTAATCAGAGTCTCTGTTTAGGACAGTGATGGCGAACCTTTTGAGCTCAGTGTGTCAAAATTCACAAGAAAACCTAGCTTAACTCGGGTGCTGTGTCACATCTAGAAATATCCATAATTTTGATATTTGTAGCTCTAGTAAAAAAGTTATATTTTTGATATATGTATTTTATTAAAAGCAAAAACAAGTAATTCTTTACATTTGCTAAATCTTCAATTGAAAGTTGTTATTTCATACACTTCAAGAACAAGCAAGCACTACACGCCCAGGTGCCAGGGTGACCAGGTGTGTCACCCAAAAGGGCTTGGCGTGTCACCTGTGACACGCGTGTCATAGGTTGGCCATCACTGGTTTAGGAGGATCTCCATGAGTTTAGAATAAAAGAAGCTCCAAGGAGATGGAGGTTATTCTTTATCTTGATTTTGAGATAGATTCCTCTTTTTCTAACTCTAATGCAAGCAGGCTAGATGATGCTGAAGAAAAAGAGTTGGCTTTTCTACCCTGCTTTCCTCACCCATTTAAGGGGACTCGAAGCGGCTGACAAAGCTTCTGTTCTTCTCCCCACAACAGACACCCTGTGGGGTAGGTGGGGCTGTGAGAGCTCAGAGGAGAGCTGTGACTAGCCCAAGGTCACCCAGCTGGCTTTCATGGGGGAGTGTGGAATCGAACCCGGTATTCCCAGATAAGAGTCCGGCTCCCTAACCACTAGGCCAAACTAGCTGACAATGATTAGCATTACTCTGTCCATCCGGACAAAGGTGGTCAGGGTGAGTGGTCAGAGTAGGGTTTTTTTGGTTGTTTTACTTGCGCTTTTGTCTGTTTCTTTCACTTGCTGCAAAGTTCCATGTTTTTACTTTCCATTCGGAAGAATACACTTGGTCCCTCGTTCGTATGTTGTCTGGCTCTGTGCCCGTTAAGTGTGGTTCTGACCGACAGGTGCGCCTGCTGGGCAGTTTTTATTTTCATTGTGTGTATTTTATTTTGCAACAAATCAACCTAACTTTTCCAATGGGTCCTCTGTGTTATTTCAAAGGGGGCAGACAGCAGGCCCACAATGCAAACTCTGAGCTCTTAGGAGAGCATGCACAGAAAACAACAGTGAAAACGTGCAAAGAACTGCAACCGTCAAACTCGCCTGCAAACGTGCAGGTTGAAAAACATCCCTTTCCGATCGCGCCCCTGTTCACAGGGCGGCCTCCAGCCCAGATACGCTCTGCGGAGAACTACCTCGCAAGGTTGTTGTGATTATGATGGGCTGGAAGGGGGAGGAGGGAGGGATGAGCAGCATCCCTTGATCTGAGCACTTAAAATCCCCCCCCCCCCCAAAAAGGCAAATTACAAATGCAGGAGCAGAAGGAACTGCAACCGCGGCAGGTATTAATCACATAAATAATAATTATTACTGTGGTTATTGCTGTGGGCATATTATGATTTTTTTTTTTTATTGCCTCTGACTTAATTTCTGCCAGAGCATTGGGAGGCTTTATAATATTAAGCAATACATCAATTTTAGAAACACGTAAACAATGGACTCACGTAGCCCCTGCTTTTATTTTTTCCGGAACGGGAAGGAAGGGGTCGCGCTCGATGGCCAAGCACCCATCTGGCAGGGGGGAGAGTCGGCTGGAAGGTTTCGCAAGGCGCCTTCCCACCGGAGGACCGCAGGAGATCTCAGTCGTGGGCAGGGAAAGCCCGAGGATGGAGGCTTGGGAAGAAGATCCGCTTCCCAGGCCAGAGTAAAGAGGAGGTGAGGAGGATTATGGGAAAAGGGCAGCAGGAGGCTGAGCTCCTGGCAAAAGTCCCCATGGAGAAGCCACACCTGGTCTGCCCAGGGTTGAATCCCCACCTAGGACGGAGCATCACACTTTGGTCCACTTTCTGTTATCTGGTTCCATCCTTTTTTCCCCTCTGTTCTCTGGTTGCCATGGAAAAGAATTGATTTTTTTTTATATTATCCTCAGAAGAAAGGCCCTCCTTGCAGTGCCCCCACGGCTGCCCGTCTTCCGAAATGAAGTCAAGAAGTGGCAAAGTGAGGCTGGGGAACACGGTCTAGATCGGAGCTGGTCAGGTGGTGGCCAGATGTTCCAGAACTACAGCTCTCAGCATCCCACATCAAAGACCCTGTATCAGCCAGCATCCCACTCTCGGGATTCTAGGCCAGCTGTGGTCTACAACTCCCAGCATCGACTCCCAGGATTCTAGGCCAGCTGTGGACCACAACTGGGTTCTGCTGGAAGTCACACTCTGGAAACATCTCTGCTGAACTTAGCCGGTACTTTTGGCTTCAGCACTTGTGGGATACAAAAGAACCCCACCTTCCTCCCCCACACAGCAGGTTTTTCCATCCATACCGATGGGGGATTAAAGGAGCTTTCTGCAGGGAAGAGATAAAGCAGAGAAGGCTTCGAGGGGGTGGGGGCTGAAGGGCCAGCATCGTTTGCGCGAGCGTTGGGGGGGGGGACACAGCGGCGAAGAAGGAGTCAGAACTGGAGACGTAGAGATGAAAGATCAATACGACCGGGGGCTGCTGGGAAAAGGAGAAATACTCCCCCACAGGGAGGCAGCAAAGCAGACAAAGAATAAATCATATATGAAAACAGAAAAAAAGTAGAAAGCATCAACCGTAACATAGATATATTGAGGAAGCCAAGGAAGTCCCAGAGGTTGATGGTCCAAAGCAACGGCGGAATGAAACATGTATTGCTGTTTTCCTTTGCAATGGCAACATAAAGCAATCGGGCGTAGAAAGACAAAGTGAGGAGAAGCAGAAGGTTCCTCCACGAGGCAGGAACTCCAATGGGAAGCCCACCTCAACGACAGGGCATGAAGCATCTCTGGGCTTCCTAAAAAGGAAGGAAAGAAAGCTGTGGAAGAGACTCTGGGTCCCTTCTTCACTGTGCGGATGATGTATGCTCCGTTGATATACCCCTATCACAGTGTTTTCACACTCACCGTACACTGGATGGGAAAGGACTGAGACCAACCAACGTTGACTAGCGCTCACACTTGGAGACCTAGTCAACTTCGGCCATTCCTTCCCTCCAGGATCGGATACTTACCTTATTCGGTCTGGGGGCCTGCCCTCGGTGACTTGTGCGTGCGTCAGCATCATTGCCTCGACGACGCAAACGCTCTGTGCATGCGCAGTTGCACCTACGGTCATCCGTGGTGCGAGGGCACTTGCGTGATGCCTCAGACGACCCCGGAGCGTGGAGGAAGAGCGAATGGTTGCTGCCCCGGATGCTTGAGGCAAGCTTTTGGGTAAGGATGGTTAACATGTGGAGCATGGTTTCATGTGCCACACCTAATCAACAATTAGTGCACTTCTGGTGAGGGCGAACATACGTGGAGGCTGTAACAGCCTACTCAGTGTCTGTATGCTCTTCACAAGATGTTCACTAATCGTGCACTAGAGGCTATAGTGCAAATAGGCCTCTGGTGTGGGAAAGGGGGATGGAGAAGAATTTGTTTCTCTGTTGCACAACACTGGAACCGAAGACATTCCAGGAAGCTGATGGGCAGGAGAGTCAGATCAGGCAAGGGGAAGGATTTCCTCAACAGTCGATGGAATTTACTACCATAGGAGATGGTGACAGCAACCAGCCTAGATGGCTTGAAGAACGGTTTAGAAAAATTCATGGAGGACAGGTGTATCAATGGTTACCAGAACGGATGCCCAGGTACCACCTCCAGGTTGGAGAGACAGGCAGGAGGCCTCTAAAAGCAATTTTAGGGAGTTGAGACCAGGTGAAGGTCCTGCCTACATCCTCTGCTTGAGATGTGCAGAAGAAGCAAGTCGTTGGCCACTGTGTGATCCAGCAGGACCCCCCTTAGGTTCTTATGGACCAGATGGGCTGTGGCCTGATGCAGCAAGGCTCCTCCTAGGTTCTTATGGACCAGATGGGCTGTGGCCTGATGCAGCAGGGCTCCTCCTAGGTTCTTATGGACCAGATGGGTTGTGGCCTGATGCAGCAGGGCTCCTCTGAGGTTCTTATGGACCAGATGGGCTGTGGTCTGATCCAGCAGAGCCAACCTAAAATCCTGCTTGTAACGGCACCATAACTGAATGCCTTCCCCATACCAGCAGTCTTTGTATCTTCAGAAGGACTACTGTTTCTTTCCTTTTCTCAAACTGAACGAGGAAGGCACACCCTCAGAGGCAGTTTTGTGGACCATGGCATTGCATTCACCAGCAAGATCTTGAACAGGGGCTTTCTGCACGTAAGGCAGATGCCATCACCACTCAACGGAGCCCCTCCTGTTTTCGATGTGTTTTCTCTTGGAACAGAATGCCGTTTATCTAGCAATATGCGGCTCCATAAATGCATTTTGATAACCCCCTCCCCAAGCAAATTTCGCTCCAAAGTAGTCATTTAAAATTGTACAAAGGCAATCCGACATTCTTATTCTTAAAATAAATGCGCTATTATTCTGCGCTGATTTCATTGCCGTCTAGTCATTTGAACGAACGTTGGGTACTTAAAACGGCGAGGACAACAATGGTTATTGCCACATGGGCCACCAAACAGTTTGCAAGGAAAAATGAAACAAAACAAAACACCAAATCCATAAACTATGTAACATACGGCTCTTGTCAATAAAACGACACCAGGCTTCCTTGAGTCAAATATATTTGAAGAATCGCAACATCTAAAACGAGCCTGGGAATGGCAGGTGGATTTATTCGGAGATCTGCAAACATTTAATTCTTTGACCCCTTTGGCCTGAGTGACCAATGGCAACGACCATCACACAAAGGGCTCTGGGACCCCAGCTGTGGGGAGAGGTCTCTGGATGAAATGGGTGTGGTCCAATGGACCATTCCAGGTTCTTATGTTCTTATGATGTGGACCATGAGGAGGACATGGAGAAGGAGGAGGAGATGGAGGAGAAGAAAGGAGATAAAGGAGGAGGAGGAGATGGAGAAGGACAAAGAGGAGGAGGAGGAGGAGGAGGAGAAAGAGGGCAGCTTTTGTATACTTGGACATCTTCAGTACTTTCCTAATGCTGCCACAGAATTCTCCCACCTCAGAACTGGCGTCCACAACCGGGCCCAGGCCGCTCAGAAGCCTGCCAGGTCAGGTGATCTTCCTTTCTAGTTGCAAATGTCTGCCCGGCGTCCATCTGGCAGCCGGTGAGCCCAGCGCCCGCCTCCCCCCGAGTCTGGAGTCTGGAAAAACAGAGGCAGCTTCAAAAATGCCAACCGGAGGGAGAAGCCAATCGCAAAGCATTTGGCTGAAGTCTCCACTGGGGCGCAGAACAAAGTCTCGCCTGAGGCGACCGCCGCCAAGGCCTGGTTGCATGCGATAAGGCCCTTCCCTGATGAGCGGAGCGTGCTGGACGCATTCGGCTTTCCTGAGGGCTGGAATTCGGCGGCGGCCGTCCCTCTGGCTGTGGGCAGGGGGCAGGTGTCCGCCACCTTGGACAAGGCACACGGGAAAGGAACGAGGGGGCAGGAGAGAAAAGCGGCTTATTTATTCCTGCTGTTATAACCACCTTGGCCCAAATGTCCACGTGTGGTCAGTAAAAGGCAGCTTCCCTTGTCTTGGACACGGTTGTCCACCTAAGGGAGGTAAAAATGCAACTTTGAATGTGGTAGGATTCTATTCAATACGATATGTATTTGTACAAATATGATACATATCCGATACGTATCCGATATGTATCCAATACATAGGGGTGTCTACAAATGCAATTTTCAGATCTGAATGTTCAAATTTGAATGGATGAGGAAAAAATGAATGTATTCAAACAGAATCCGATTCGAATACCTTCGTTTCTATTTGTGCGAATTTTCAATTCCTATTTGAAGATAAGAATGTTGACAACATTCAGCTGTGTCTGTATGCATTTGTACACATTCCATTTTTATTCCATATGCATGCTGTTTTCGTCCCATATGTATCCGTACAGATATGAATAAGATGTGTACAGACACGTACGTAGTGTGTATCTATCCATACGCATATGAATGTCCGAACATTCGCACAAATGATTCAAAACATTCACATTTGTTCAGATGTTAAAAAATGAGTCTATACACATTCAATTTGAATCCAAATGTCCAAATTCAAATGAATTCAATAGAACTTCAAATCAATTGCACATTTTTAGGGAGAGCTCAGAAGAGAGCTGTTGCTAGCCCAAGGTCACCTAGCTGGCTTCATGGGGGAGTGTGGAATTGAACTCGGTATTCCCAGATAAGAGCCTCACACAGTGGCCCACCAAATGTTTCTGGGAATCTCAAGTAGAAGACAAGGCAAAACCTTCACCTGCTCTTACCTCCACCTGCCCTCCAACCTGTAGGTGGTATATGAGCATCCATTGTAGCAGAGCTGACTTTGACCATGAGAAACACCACATACTAGGCTCCCATGGGCCAAAGCAGTTGGGATAAAGTGGGTATACATAAGAACCTAAGAGGAGCCCTGCTGGATCAGGCCACAGCCCGTCTAGTCCATAAGAACCTAAGAGGAGCCCTTCTGGATCAGGACACAGCCCATTTAGTCCAGCATCCTGTCTCACCCGGTGGCCCACCAGTTGCCCATGGGCATCTCAAACAGAGACAAGGGCAAGCCTTCTCCTGCTCTCAAATCCAGCAAATGGCCTTAGAGGTCTCCTGCTTGTCCCCCCCAGCCTGAAAGATGCACTTAGGCACCCATTCTAGTAGCCAATGATACATTGGTCCTCCATGAATGTGTCTAACCCTTCCTTACAGCCATCCAGGCTGGTTGCTGTCACCACCTCTCCTGGCAGCAAATTCCAGAGACCGATGACCCTCTGGGTGGAGAAATCCTTCCCTTTCTCTGATCTGACTCTCCTGCCCATCAGCTCCATAGATGCCTCCTGCTTCTAGTGTTGTGTGATAGAGAGAAGAAATTTGCTAAGAAGAAAAGGGAAAACAACTGAAGAAACTGTTCAGGCTTGGAGAAGAGTATTTGCCGATTTTCTTAAATCAACATTTCCCTCCACGTACAAAAGAGTTTCCTTCTCTGGTAGGAAATTTCCCTCCGGACGCTTGTAACAGTTGTCTGGACAGGTTTTATGCATGAATCACACAGAATAGGAAAGGGGGAAATAGAAAAAAAGAACAAAGTGGACGTAAAGCTGCAGCCACAGAGCGAGGAAAGGGGGGGAAAGGCTGATGAGTTCTCCTTCAGGGCCATCATGTCTGACCGGGTGTTTGCTTGGATGCAGGATTGGTCCTCCCACCTTCTCCAGTCCAGGACCGTGGAGACTAATTTGGATTTAAAGCATTCATCGACACTGGCCAGGGATGGCGGCAGATGATGGAGTTCTCCATGGTTTGGACCTTACGGTTCCATTAGACTGTTTTGCAATACAAACAAAACAAAACAAAAGACGGAATGCAAACCACGGAGAATGCCAGGAATACAAAAGGAAAGCCTGGGCCTGGTTTCTCTCTCTAACTCCCAAAATGTTTGCCTTGTAATACAAAGGCAAATGGGGAAAAGGCTGAAGGGGGGGGGGGGGAGAAGAAGCTCCCAGGATGACTTGGGGTTGCATTCATAAGAACCTCAGAGGGGCGGTTGACAAACCTTCTGAAACTGTTCTTCTCCCTTAAGGGGACTCAAAGAGGCTGGCAAACCTTCTGTTCTTCTCTCTTAAGGGGACTGAAAGCAGCTGACAAACCTTCTGTTCTTCTCCCCACAACAGAACACCCTGTGAGTCAGGTGGGGCTGTGAGAGCTCAGAAGAGAGCTGTGATTAGCCCAAGGCCACCCAGCTGGCTTCATGGAGGAGTTGCGGAATCAAACCCAGTATTTGCAGATAAGAGTCCAGCTCCTTAACCACTAGGCCAGGCTGCTCTCTTTTGATATAAAAACTTAGGGGCTTGGGCATTCTCCAGGGCTTTCAATTAAACTTTAGGTTAATTGAGTTGGGGCAATAGCAATCGAGTTGCCTTGAGCTTTTCTTCCTTTTGGCGGGGTGCTAATGTGATTGATTAATTATTTAATTAATCAATTTAATTAAAGAACACTTTCCTAGGAGCATCGGGCTGGCTGCAGCCGAGCGAAATGGGATTTCAGTTCAATCTAGCAAGTTGTTATCAGCTATAATTGCAGAAGGGATGGAGTGAGTGACGGTAGCAGCAAACTGCTTGGGAAGCCAGATGGTTGCCGGTTCGATTCCCAGCCCCTCCCCGGAGGTAGGCAATGGCAAACCGCTTCTCTACCCCTGCCAAGAAAACTGCATAGTGGAGCCCATGGAGAGTCTGGGAGTGTTTGTAGTTCAGTGATGGAACAAACTGCCTGGAAAGGAGAGGGTCGCCAGTTTGATCCCCATCCTCTCCCTGGAAATAGGTAATGGCAAACCATTTCTCTATCTTTGCCAAGAAATCTGTGCAGGCATGTCCCTCTATCAGGCAGAAGTCAAAATGCTATAAAAGCACAACACAGGAGCAA
Organism: Aspidoscelis tigris stejnegeri; assembly: GCA_023333525.1. Classification (NCBI taxonomy): domain Eukaryota; kingdom Metazoa; phylum Chordata; class Lepidosauria; order Squamata; family Teiidae; genus Aspidoscelis; species Aspidoscelis tigris. The sequence goes on along the minus strand of JALMGA010000027.1, from coordinate 3,830,784 downwards.
AAAGATGCGGCAAATCCAAGTGCAGTGGATCAAAACTCTTAAAGGCTGCAGACTAACAAAATTATAAAAACTCTCCTGGTTTTTTAATTTTCTTTTCAAAAAAGGCACTTAATTGAATAATTTCTACATCGCAAGGCGCTGCTCAAAAGCACTGGCTGAGCAGAAATAACATTAGAGGCCCCAATTTGTCCGCGTCGCGCTGACCGCGCCTTAAAAAACGTGTTAAATAAATTGAAAATCATTACAGCGTTGCTGAATTTATCAAAATGCTTCGCCCGGGCGAAGAGCCGTGCAAGAGTCGGCTGGCTGTCAGCAGCTGTAAGACTCCCTCCCCAGCCTTTAAGCTGCCTCTGTTTTAGCAAATTAATTAATTAACTAATTACTATAAATGTGACGCTTTCTAAGTATAGGTGATGGGATCTAAGACGACAGGCTCCCCTCGTTAATTAATGCAGACAATCCATTTAATCTTTGGGGAAAATCCTTTAAAGGCGGACGATAGCAGCAGCGCTGTTCACCTCCTCAGAGAGGTTAACTCCCAGGAATGTTTTGGGTGTTTTTTTTTAGAAACTGTGATTAAATCCGTTTAACGACTTTGAGACCCACAATCGGCACCTGAATTAGGTCCCTGCCAAATCCCATGTCTTCCAAGCGTTCTATTTCATGGGCTTCTTGTAAAAGGAAGGATGAAGGTGCCTTCTTTTTCTCAATGAAAATCCAGTTTCCTCCCTCCTCCCTCCCTCCTCTCTCCCTCCGTTCCTCCTCCCTCCCTTCCTCTCTCCCTTCCTTGCTTCCTCCCTCCCTCCTCCCTCCCTCCCTCTCTCCCTCCATCCATCCCTCCTTCCTTCCTTCCTCTGTCCCTCCCTCGCTCCTTCCTCTCTCCCTCCCTCTCTCCCTCCCTCTCACCCTCCCTCCCTCTCTCCCTCCTCTCTCCCTCCCTCCTCTCTCCCTCTCTCCCTCCTCCCTCCCTCCCTCCCTCCCTCTCTCCCTCCTCTCTCCCTCCCTCTCTCCCTCCCTCTCTCCCTCCTCTCTCCCTCTCTCTCTCCCTCCCTCCCTCCTCCCTCCCTCCCTCCATTCCTCCTTCCTCCCTCCCTCCCTTCTTCTGCACAGGTCTCTCTCTCTCCTCCCTCCCTCCCTCCCTCCCTGAATACAGGGGGAGAGGGGGAAATGTACACATTGGATCCCTCACATTTGAAATAATAACTTTTTAAACATCAGGTGTGGAGAAGGGGGTGCTGCTGCTGCTTGTTTCATCCTCGCCCATAAAGGTGTTATTGAAATGGTAAATAATGCCACTGTCTGGCTGCTTCTCTTCCAGACTCTTAATCTTTCCCCCTCTTGTTTCCCCAAACTCACCCCAATTTGTCAATTAGCGTCTCCCTTTCTCTCCCCCCCCCTTTGCTCAGACACTATGACAGGCGGGCGAACACCGCGCAGACTTAGATAAGAGGAATCGGCCAATTTGCATAATAGCATTGTAATATTTCCTCCACTTTCCTCCATCTTCCTGCCTGTTATTTTTTTTTTTTTTAAATGTAGCCTTTATCATAAAATTCTCCATTTTTACTCTTGGTCCTCAAACGACCAAGCAGGGGTGCGCACGAATGCAATTTTCCACATTAAATTAGAATTGAAAATTCAAATGCCCGAATTTGTACAAATAGGGAAAAAAAGAATGTATTAAAATCTGACCCAATTCGAATACATTCCTATATATTCGTACGAATATTTGAAAGGAATTTGAGGATACGAATGTCGAGAACACTTGTCTGTATCCGTACGCATCTGTATGTATCCTGTTTCTATCCCGTATCTATTCCATTTTCATCCTATAAGTATCCGTACGGATGTGTACAGATACAAATAAGATGCGCACAGAAACGTATGTAAAGCGTACGTATCTGTACACGTATGAATGTCTGAATTATTCAAACAAATGGTTCAAAATATTCGTATTTGTTTGAATGTTAAAAATGAATGTAAGGAAATCTGATTCAAATTTGAAAGTCTGAATTCGGACAAATTCGATTGAACAACGAATATTTCGAATATTCTTGCACAGCCCTAGAACCAAGACATGCCAGAGAGGGGAAAGCAAACAGGAGCCCGCTGGGACTGCGGGAGGGAAGGAACTCCTCCAGCGGTCCCAAAACTACAATCCCCAGCATTCCATTCTCAGCAGGGCCCAAAATGCTGGGAGTTGTAGTTCAAGGGTAGCCGGAGGATCACAAATTGATTGGCATGCCGCCCTAAGGGAAGTGGAAAAACGGATGGAAAACAAAAATAGAAATATGGTATAAAATATTGAGTAGAAATACGAATGAAATACGAATGCCACAGACAAGGGATGTTCCCAAATAATTGTAGCATTCGAAATGCATCCAAATTTGGGAATTCGAGTTCAGATGGCATGGCGACACTGTCGAATTGGGAGGGGCTGTATGGGGGGAAAGGTGGCCCCTCGGACAACCGGGGTCCCTGGGTGTTTAGAGCTCTGCATGTCAGCGTCAACGCCCTGAATGGGTCTTCGTGGCAGATAAGGCAACTAGGTCGATCTTTTGGGACCGGCGCCATGTGTATCCGGCCAGAGATTCCTGAGTTCCTGCGTCTGCCACGTGCTAATTAATGGGAGCATCTCTGGGGAAACTACCACAGCGTGCGAGGGGGTAGATGGAGCCCGAGGATACCGGCCCGGAAGCTCCATGTTTTGCACCCGGAGCCAGGCAGCCCCCCCTGGTCCCACGGGATGGCTCCTGCACAAAAGGTCGGAGCCCAGGTTTGTCTTGTAACCGATTACTCAGATCAGCCTGTGGGCGAAACAAACACGCTGGCATGCAACACAAAGCCCTGACCTTAATCTGTCCTGCTCATTCCCCAGGCGCAACACTTGCGCATGTAGGTCATGCTATTTCCAGTGTTGCTCTGGGATTCCCCATCCCTGCATCGGCAGACAGATGCTCTGCAGGCTGGGAGTCAGTTTGGCCTAGTGGTTAGGGAGCCGGACTCTTATCTGGGAATATCGGGTTTGATTCTGCACTCCTCCACAAAGCCAGCTGGGTGACCTTGGGCAAGTCACAGTTCTCTGCTAGCTGTCACAGCCCCACCTGCCTTACAGGGTGGCTCTGTTGTGGGGAGAACAGAAGGTTTGTCGGCTGCTTTGAATCCCCTTAAATGAGTGAGAAAAGTGGGGTAGAAAAGCCGACTTCTTCCTTCATGAAGCCAGCTGGGTGGCCTTGGGCTAGTCACAGCTCTCTTCTGAACTCTCACAGCCCCACCTACCTCACAGCATGTTCTGTTTTGGGGAGAACAGAAGGCTTGTCAGCCGCTTTGAGTCCCCTTAAATGAGTGAGAAAAGAGGGGTAGAAAATCCAACTCTTCTTCTTCTTCTGTGGGACAGGGAGGCCAGTTCTGAAAAGCATCTTTGTCTCACCATGGATAAAAATAAGAAACTGGCTGACCCCCTCTGGAGCGAGAGGTCTTCCCAGCATGCAATGGGGAGGCAGGGATTAAATCTCCGCTTGGAGGGGTTCCAGGGGACCCATGCTTGGAGGATTGTCTCAGTGCAAGTCCTTGCTGTATGAGGAAGTTTCTCCTGCAGAGATGCCCTGCGGACTGATTCAGGATTGAACTGGTTCAAGTTGAACAGGGGTGTTTGAAAAGACTGAGTCCAAACCGACCACCCTGCCTGCATGAAAAGGGAGGTTCAATTTGAATTGAATTTAGGGGCTTTCTGATGAACCTAGCAAACACACGATGTTTGGTCGGAGTTTAAACCTGCTTAAAGGTGTTCGAATCAAACTGGTCTGAAAAACAGTCTGAACTTTGAACCAAACCAGCCCTTGATTGGTTTGATTCAAACGGAACACACACCACATGCAATTACATCCCAAAAACGTAATGAATAGCAGTTGGTTCTGGTTATCTCAAGAACAAGACAAAAGCAAAGCCATCACCTGCTCTTCAGTCTCTGCAAACGTCCTTTAAGGTCCCCTGACTGTCCTTCCAACCTGGATGTGTACCTGGGCATTTATGCTAGGAGTCATTGATAGACCTGATCTACAAGAACCTAAGGGGAGTCCTCCTGGATCAGGCCACAGCCCGTCTGGTCCATAAGAACCTCAGAGGAGCCCTGCTGGATCAGGCCACAGCCCATCTGGTCCATAAGAACCTCAGAGGAGCCCTGCTGGATCAGGCCACAGCCCGTCTGGTCCATAAGAACCTCAGAGGAGCCCTGCTGGATCAGGCCACAGCCCATCTGGTCCATAAGAACCTCAGAGGAGCCCTACTGGATCAGGCCACAGCCCGTCTGGTCCATAAGAACCTCAGAGGAGCCCTGCTGGATCAGGCCACAGCCTACCTAGTCCATCAACCCATCTCCCACCAATCACTTCTAGGCATCTCAAGCAGAAGAGAAAGGCAAAACCCTCACCTTCACTCCACACCCTGGCTTTCCTCTCCACCCTGGAGATGGCACCTAAAGCGTCCATCACCAGCTGAGCGGGCCCTGAAAAAGGACTCTGGCCAAAGCTACACCTGATATGTGTGTCCCACCAAATTGCTCCCCTCCTGGCATTGTGGAAACCTTCCCACTCCAGCCTCCCCAACAGCCCCGCAACTCCAGCTGTTCAGACACATAAACCCAACGGCTGATGCTATTATTGCAGTGTGCGCGCACACGCACACACGCACACCGCCGCCTCCCGCCACCAGATATTCTCTTGATGTTCCCCACAGCCCATTTGCAGCTGATTTGACAGTTCCCCGCATCCCAGCCAATTTGAATTAATTATGAGCCCTGGGCATCTGACAGGTGTCAACATGAGCCGCGCACAAAAATTCCCAGCAAGCTCCCGCCGCCACAGATCTGGAACTCTTTCATCTTCCTTGGGGCTTGGAGGAAAGCAGGTAGAGTTTCCAACATACCCTGAAGCCCAACAAATACCCTTGTAGCGCTTATTGTCTTCTTAAGAGCTCCAGTGTGGGGTAATTTAGCCACTGAAGATGGGCGTGGGCGGATGCGCAGGGCGGCGAACGCGAACCTGAGATTTACGTCCGCGTGACAAAATCAGTTTTGGAGGAGAGCACCAGTGAAAGAGAAGTGCATGAATATTTGTAACATTAGTTATTTCTGCAAATTCAGATATTCGTATGCGAATTGAATGTTGCAATATTTGTACATTTACATTCATATGAATAAGAATGTTTCCGGGCATTCCTACGAATAGTTTGGACGTGCATTAAAAAATGACCACGCCACCCATCTGCAACACATCCAGGTTGCACTTGACACACATCAAGAGTGGATTAAAAGTGGATTCAGGCCAGATTTGACAGTTTCAGAGCAGATTTGTTACAGGATACGTATCAGATACGTATTTGTTCATATCTGATACATATTTGTTCGTTGCTGACACGTATTCATTCAAATCGGATCCTCGTGAAATTCGTACAGATACAATCGCATCGAATAGAATTTAACCACATTTGAAGGGTCTATTCATCCGAATACAAATTTTTAACATTCAATTCATTACGGACCAAATGTCCAAAGACGCATTCATGCGCATCGCTAATATGGACGCATTTGCACGAAGCTTTGTGAAATGGGGAGCTGGGAAGGCGGCTGCCTCAGTCACATCTCCAACGGATCCAGAGTGAATTCGATGTGGTTCGAGAGTGGATTCAAAGTGGATTCAGGGCGGATTTGACACTTTTTCAGAGCCGATAGGTTACGGGATGTGTATCAGATACGTATGCGTTCATACTGAATATGTATGCGCTCATTCAAATTTGTACAGATACACTCACATTGAATACAATCCTTCTACGTTTGAAGGGGATCGATTGGAACAAATACCAATTTTCTTGCATTTGATTTGTTATGAATGGAATGCAAAAGAATCAATTTGTGCCCACCCCTACCCTCAAGGGAGGCTGGCAGCACCGGGCGTGGTGTTGTCCCCTGGCACCAGGGGTGTTTTCGCCCTTCCCCATTCCATGAAGGCCCTCTCCTTGAGATCTCAGTGCCCGGGCAGGTCTATATGGGAGAAGGCGCTCCTTCAGATACTTGGGGGCCCAAGCCGTTTAGGGCTTTATACATTAGTGTCCACACCTTGAATTGGGCTTGGTAGCGAATAGGTAACCAGTGCAGATTCTTTCAGACCGGCGTGATGTGAGTCCAGCCAGAGACTCCCATGCGCAATTGAGCTGCCGCGGTCTGCCCCACTTCCAGCTTCCGAACCATATTCAAGGGCAGCCCCACGGAGAGCGCATTGCAGTAGTCTAGTCTGGAGGTTACCAGAGCGTGAGTCACTGTGGCCAGTTTATCCCCATCCAGGTAAGGCTTCAACCGGCGGACTGAATGGAGATAATATTAGGCACTCCTGGCAGTCGATGCCACGTGGGACTCAAATGACAGCAATGAATCCAGGAGCACTCCTAGGTCATGCGTCTGATTTTTCTGGTGCAAAACAACCCCGCTAAGAATTGGGTCCCTCTTCACTTCTTGGAGGCTTTGTTGAATGTCGCAGCATTTTCTTGCCCTGGGCAGAGAAAACAAGGCTCTGATCCGGTGGTAGAACAGCTGCCTGGAAAAGCAGAAGGTCACCAGACCAAACCCAGTCATTTCCTCAGAAGAAGAAAATGCAAGCAATTCCCATATCCTTGTCAAGAAAACGGCTTGGGTGTATCTGCGCGACTGACTCAAGCATGCCTGCGATCCGCTCGTCTATATACTGCCGCAATCTATCCCAGTTCTAGGAAAACTGGAGGACAGCAGGATCCAGCAGGGCTCCTCTGAGGTTCTTATGGACCAGATGGGCTGTGGCCTGATCCAGGAGGGATTACCCATGGGGATCTCTACGTGTTATGTACACACAGTATTGCAGGGGGAGAAAAGAATAGCCCCTGGGTGTGGTCCCTGGTGGGTGCTTTGCGCCAAGATCCATGTGGCACATCTACATATGAGATTCCCCTCCAGGGTGCTAATATGTGCATTCATAAAGGGGGAGGCAGGGCAGAGCAGGAAAGGAGCGTGGTGCTGGATGAAAGCAGAGAGATTTCTGCTCACTACTGCATTGGCTCCCAAATCCAGCCATTAAAAACAGGCAAATGGAGCTAAGAAGAGCCCTGCTGGATCGGGTCATGGCCCATCAAGTCCATAAGAACCTAAGAGGAACCTTGCTGGATCAGGCCACGGCTCATGTGGTCCATAAGAACCTAAGAGGAGCCCTGCTGGATCAGGCCACAGCCCATCTGGTCCATAAGAACCTAAGAAGAAGAAGAGTTGGCTTTTCTACCCCGCTTTTCTCACCCATTTAAGGGGACTCAAAGCGGCTGACAAACCTTCTGTTCTTCTCCCCACAACAGACGCCCTGTGAGGTAGGTGGGGCTGCGAGAGCTCAGAAGAGAGCTGTGACTAGCCCAAGGTCACCCAGCTGGCTTCATGGGGGAGGGCGGAATCGAACCCAGTACTCCCAGGTAAGAGTCCAGCTCCCTAACCACTAGACCAAACTGGGGTCCATGGGGTCCATAAGAACCTCAGATGAGCCTTGCTGGATTATTTTGCTGCCAAAGATCTTTTGCCCTTTAAAAATCCCTTTGTTTACCATTATTTTGGCAGTCGTAGGGTCATTCTGATTGCTCAAGCATTCCGGGGAAAAGCCACGGACATGGAGACCGGCGGAATGAATTTTTAAAAAAGGAAAAGAAAGAGACATTTGGAGAAATTGTGTGAAGACGCTTTATCACTTGTGGGCTCAAAAAGAACAAACAATTCTCAGAAAAGGGAAGAGCGGTTTTCCCAAGAACTCCCAACCACATCTTTCTTGGTCAGTGTCCCTAAAAGCCCTTTGCAGGGAGTTGAGAACAGACGAAGGTTTTCTCTTGTCTTCTGCTTGAGATGCCCAGAAGGAACTGATGGGCCACTGGGTGAGATGGGATGCTGGACTAGATAGGCTCTGGCCTGATCAGCAGGGCTCCCCTAAGGTTCTTATTGGCTAGGTGGGCTGTGGCCTGATCCAGCACGGCTCCTCTTAGGTTCTTATGGACCAGATGGGCTGTGGCCTGATCCAGCACGGCTCCTCTTAGGTTCTTATGGACCAGATGGGCTGTGGCCTGATCCAGCAGGGCTCCTCTTAATTCAAGGAGGATAGGTGTATCTATGGCTACCAGAATTGATGCCCAGGTAACACCTCCACAGTAGAGAAACAGGAAGGAGGCTCCTAAAAGTCAAAAGCAGGTGAAGGTCTTGCTTTCATTGTCTGCTTGAGATGCCCAGAAGCAATGGGTAGGCCACTGGGTGAGACAAGATGCTGGACTAGATGGGCTGTGGCCTGATCCTGCAAGGCTGCTCTTAAGTTCCTATATGCTCAAATTCATGGAGGCCAGGTGTATCAGTGGCTACTGGAATGGATGCCCAGGTACAACCTTCAGATCGGAGAGACAGGCAGGATCCCCCCTGAAAGTCATCTGCAGGGAGCTGAGAACAGATTACGGTTTTGCCTTCATCTTCTGCTTGAGATGCCCAGAAGCAATTGGTGGGCCACTGTGTGAGATGGGATGCTGGACTGGATGGGCTGTGGCCTGATCCAGCATGGGTCCTCTTAATTCACAGAGAACAGGCCTATCAGTGGCTCCTAGAACTGATGCCCAGGTACTTCCTCCAGCTCAGAAGGACAGGCAGGGAGTCAAGAGCCGATGAAAGTTTTGCCTTTACCTCTGCTTGAAATGCCCAGATGGCCACTGTGTGAGACGGGATGCTGGACTAGATGGGCTGTGGCCTGATCCAGCAGGGCTCCTCTGATGTTCTTAGGTTCTTATGCTCTCAATCACTGCTCTCTGGCCTGAGTTTCCTCCTCCCCTTCGGTATATAATCCTATCTGCTGCATCACGCCCGGCTGAGTCATAAACCCTTTTTTACAGCCCTCCATGTGGAACTCATTCCATAATGCAGAACCCGCTGGTTTCAGATGAGCCGAAAGCAGAGAAGCTGCTCAGAAACCAGCAGGGAAAAGAGCAGAGCAGAAGGCTCTGTTCCAGCCAGAAGCAGAAAGCTCTGCCTGGATGCAGTAGAGCCAAATGTGAGAGCTCCCAGTCTCCCCATTCAATCCTACTTTTGACCCATTCAGTTCCCTGGGGCACTGAACAGGAGGCGGTAAAGCGAGGTGGGTCCCACGAGGCACCAGACCAGAAAGGACCCTGGAGAACCAAAAAAAACCAGACCGCTCTCCATATCAGGCAGAGTGGGACCCCAAACACACCCAGATAGTTTGGACATTCGTTAAAGTGGGGAGGTAGGAAAGTGGCTGTCCCAGTCACACCTGAAACGGACCCAGAGTGGATTCAACATGGATCGAGAATGGATTAAAAGTGGATTCCGGTCTGATTTGACACTTTCAGGGCAGATATATTATGGGATACCTATGGGATACGTACACGTTCATGTTGGATACATATTGGATACCTATTTGTTCATATTGGATACGTATCAGATGTTCATACGGGTTCATATGGATACATTCATATCAAATAGAATCCTTCCACATTTGAAGGGGATCTATTCGAACGAATACGCGTTTCCTAACATTCGAATCGTTACAGACCAAATGCAAAAACCCCGATTCGTGCATTTCCCTAGTCATAAGCCCAACGCAGCCGGCCCTTTCTTATGTCCTTGGGTTTTCCCGTGCACCGTTTGGCATTCATGGATGGAGCAAAGCACTGGAGATTCAGCGGCACGGCTGAAATAAATCAGTTATTTAACAACCTGCTTCTAACAATTTAACAATATTCTATAACGGGCACTGAGGCAAACACTCGGAATCCGGCGGTTGATGTCGGCTCGTGACATATTGATTTATGTAAAGTATTTCTCCCCTCTTAATCACTGCAATTCCCTGAAGCAAATATAAAAATCACAACGAAAGCTTAACAATAACAAATAAAATAATCGATAGCTGCAGTTCAAAAACAGTACTTTGAGCAAATTCCATTCTTAAAAAAAAAAAAAAGACAGGAGGAAGGGCTACTGGGTGTCTTCAGGGAAGGGATATGCATGGATAATTTGTGTTATTCGGAATTCAATGTGTCCAAATTCTGAGATCTGTGGACAGATCGAACAGGGGGCCTTAGCCATCCACAAATCGGATAATCCAGTATTTGAGTGACAGTATGGATACATACGCATCCCGTTCATATCTGTAAAGGCATCCATGAACAGAGCTACATTCTCCAAAACCACGTTTCCTCCTCGCCCAGGGACTTTTTATTCTGGTTGATACTTGGATGGGAGGCCTTTTCCTCTGGTTGGTACTTTCCTGGTGGCCTCCCATCCAAGTACAAACCAGACCTAATCCCGTGTCATTTTTCAAGGTCATCATCCAACCTGCCGGGCCATGGGCGGCTGCGCTTTGGAGGACACCAGTTTCAACAGGAACAAGGATCCACCTCCACACTACGAAGGCCAGAAGCGGCATCTTGCTAGTCAGGCCCGTTCCTTTGCTATCAGAACTTCTCAGCAGAACTTCAGATTTGCCACGCTCTGTTCCCTCGCTCTGCAGACGTCTCGGTCAGCCTTCAAAGGTAGCCCCATGCGGAGCTCATGCCAGGCACTTCCTTCCCTTCTAGATATGATCAGAGCAAGGATGGCTGGGACCAAATCCCATTAGGAAGAGGTGGGCCATTTAACATCAAATGCTTGCCAACCCGCAAACAGGACCCGGGCGGATTCCTAATTAGTCCTGGAATGGCTTTGAAGGCGGCCCTGTCGCCGCAGAGCCACAGAGGGTGCCCAGAATGAGAGTTCCAGGAACCCAACACAGATGGGAATACTCAGGTGTGTAATCACACATCATTGCCCTGGCACCACCAGGACCCTGGACAGCGAACCTGCTCATTGCTTCGCGCAGCACAGCCTCCCGCTGCTGCTACTGCTGAAGGAGGAGGAGGAGGAGGAGAGGGAGGAAGAGGAAGAAGAAGAAGAGGAGGAAGAAGAAGAGTTGGGTGTTCTCTCCCTCTTTTCTCACCCACTGTTGAGAGTTGGCTTTTCTACCTCCTTTTCTCACGCAGTTAAAGTGCGTGACAAAGTGGCTGACAAAGCTTCTGTTCTTCGCTCCACAACAGAACACCCTGTGAGGCAGGTGGGGCTGTGAGAGCTCAGAAGAGAGCTGTGACTAGCCCAGGGTCGCCCAGCTGGCTTTGTGGAGGAGTGTGGAATCAAACCCGGTATTCCCAGATAAGAGTCTGACTCCCTAACCACTAGGCCAAACTGGCTCACCAGTTGGCTTTTCTTCCTGCCTTTTCTACCCCACTTTTCTCACCCATTTAAGGGGACTCAAAGCAGCTGACAAACCTTATGGTATTCTCCTCCCCCACTCTGTGAGGCAGGTGGGGCTGTGAGAGCTCAGAAGAGAGCTGTGACTAGCCCAAGGTCACCCTGCTGGCTCCGTGGAGGAGTGTGGAATCAAACCCGGTATTCCCAGAGGAGAGTCCAGCTCCCTAACAAGATGTGTACATATATGTACATGATGTGTACGTATCCGTACTAGCGGTGCGCACAAATGCAATTTTTGGATTGGATTGGATTGGATTCAAAATCAGATATTCGAATGTCCGAATTCAAATGAATTCATCTGACTTATTCTTGCACATACCTCATCCGTACCCTTACAAATGCCCAAATTATTTGTACAAATGATGAACAATTCAAATATTCATCCAGATTCCTACTCTGACACTCCAGCCCGCCTGGCATCCCTGCATTGTTTTGATAGCATCGGCCAGCTGATCTGCAAAGCCTCATAAATTATCCCATTTGTCCGATACCACACGCCATACGTTGTTACTGTCAAATGCTGCCCGTCGCTAAATCCCTGACAAGGGTGGTAAAGTTCCCATGCAAGGGGAAAAGCCTGACGCGGCAGCGCCTCAGTTCAGCGGAGGGTCACGGGTGCAATCCTAGCAGGAGACTTCGGCAAATGGCTTCTGGTACCTCCAAGGAAATGGCAAGGAAGTGTCCGTGTAAGCTGTTGACCCCTTGTTCCGAGGGTGGCGGCTGTTTTTTATCCTCCTTAGCAGAGAAGAATTTGGCCCAGAGGGTCAAACTGAAGAACACCAGACTGTGCAAATTATTTCAGAGCTCGCTTTCGGCGTAGAAGTGTCAGTTCCGGTTGGTCTAATAAGAACATGAAAACATCAGAGGCCCATCTAGTCCATAAGAACCTCAGACGAGCCCTGCTGGATCAGGCCACAGCCCATCTAGTCCATGAGAACCACAGAGGAGTCAGGCAACAGCCCATCTAGTATAGGATGGGATAGAAATATAAACAAAGAAACAAAACACAGACCATCTAGTCCATAAGAACCCAAGAGGAGCCCAGCAGGATCAGGTCACAGCCCATCTAGCCCAGCATCCTGTCTCACCCAGTAGCCCACCAATGGCTTCTGACCTTCTCAAGCAGGAGATGAAGGCAAAACCTCTACCTGCTCCCCACTCCCTGCAATCGGCCTTCAGACGCAACCCTGAACATCTTCACTTTTACCTTTGGGGTACAAAGGCCCTCGGCTGCATTTACGTGGGTTGACCAGGTTTTATCTGGGAAATATTGTTGTGGTTTCATCTGGCTGCCTTTGAGCTCCCGGAGCTGTGGATTTCCTGCTCTCGGCGCCCCACGGGGACGGAACTATTAACATTTGGAGAAACGGGTGGGTGTGGGGAAGACAACCTGCGTCTAAGCTGCTCTGAGCTGATGGAATCCAGCAGGATATAGACAAACAAGCAAATAGAACAGCAACTGTCAAAAGTACAAATCAAATATTGTCAGAGGCTTAAAGTAAATATTAAATAGAGTGCTGAAGAAAACACAGTCTGGGTTCGATTTTAGCGGTGAAAATAATGATTTTAAGCGAGGGGCACACGCACCTGGCAAAATGTCTCCCACTCTGGGGGGGGGGATAGGCGGATGCAGGTAATATGACCCTCTCCATAGTCCTTTGCTACACCTTTGGTGAACTCCACCTGCGCGTTCCCACCTTTCCCCAGTTTTTCCAACCAATCAATACCAGAGGAAGATGAATTTATCAATAGAGATGTTCACAAACTCTTTTTCCTCCCTGATCGGGTTCGACTCTAAATGAAAATTCTTTATGTTCAGTTTGAATTTGGACTTTTTTTGACCATCAGGCACGGCGTCTGGTTCACATTCGAACACTTCCCAAGCAGGGCGTGCGTTGACAGATTCGTTTCAACACCCCGTGGTTCAGTTTGAACTGGAATTCTGCTTCCGATTAAGCACGAAATTCAGTTCAAACCGGAACCTTCGAACACCCTTGTTCAATTTCAACCGCTTTAAACCCAAACCGGTTCAGCGTGTTTCTAGTTCTAACAGTAACCAGGTGCCACAGCTGTACTGACTACTGAGTAAGGATGTCCGTGAATATTTGTAAAATTCAAAATTTGGGCAAATTCCTACGAATTTGGACATCTTAATTTGGATCGAAGATCGACATTCGAATTTGAATTGTATGTTTTAATACATTTGTGAGAAGCTTCATTGCATTCGTGGACCTGGGGAGGTGGGAAAGCAGCTTCTCCAGCCTCATCGGCAGTGGATTCAGAGCGGATTCAAAGTGGACTCAGGGTGGATTTGTTGTAGGGATCTGCACAATATTCGTAGGCATTTGAAATCTGATCAAATGTGCTGAATTTCAACATTTGAACTGGAATCAGATGTCCCGAAATTCGAATATAAACGTTCAAATTGAATTTCAAAATTTGGATCTATTCATTCGAATTATCTGGACATTCGTACGCTTATGGGTTCGTACGTAACGCGTACTTGAAGATCCGCATCTTTCGCTCATTTGTACGGTTCGTACGGGACAAAATACAGACTACGGGATGATACAGATGTGTACAGATGTGGGGAAGATGGATACGTACACGTGCGAATGTTGTCGACATTTGCATGCGCAGATTCAAATAAAAAATTGGAACAAATAGATTCAAATTTGGTAGTTCTAGCTCCTCCTTTGCTCCCGCTGCACAGGAGATTTTCAAGCCGCCGTGTCTTCACAGATCACAGCAAGGGCTCCATTCATTCCCTTGCGACGGTATCCTATCTCCCCCCCTGTGCACTCAGCTGCCTCCCGCCCTCAGGCGTGACCTAAATCCGCTGCTCACCCTCAAAGAAGCTCACAGGGCTGACAGCTTTAACTAACAGATGGGAGTGTTGACGCTCCCTTCTCGGGGCTGCCAGCTAGATTTAATTAAAAGAACTCCCCGGCTGTAACCCGCTGGCCCTTGACAGAATGGGGTCATGGCACCGACGGAGATGGGGCTGGGCCTTATACAGCCCAGTCCAAGGCACACGCCGGATTCTGGCAGGAACGTCAGCCGGGGAGCTTTGGAAAAGGACAGGAAGAAGGCGGAGTTCAGTTCTAGATTCCTTCTGGGTTCCAGCTGGAGAGGGTATTTGGAAAAATGACAGGAGGAATGCAAGTCACATTCAAGATTCCTCTGCGGTTCCAGCAGGAAAGCATGGAGAAATATTTGGGGGGAGGCAGACAGACAAAAGGTAAATCTGGTTCTAGATTTCTCCTGGGGTCCAACAAGGAAGGATTGGAAGGTATCTGGAAAATGACAGTCAGAATGCAAGTCATGTTCTAGGCTTCTTCTGGGTTCCAGCAGAAAAGAATGGAAGGAGTATTTGGAACAATGACGGACAGAATGCAAGTCACATTGTAGATTCCTTTGGGGTTCCAGAAGGAAAGGGTGGAGAAATATTTTGGGGAAGGCAAATAGACAGGAGGTGAATCTGGTTCTAGATTTCTCCTGGGTTCCAGTAGGGAAGGATTGGAAGGTATCCAGCAAATGACAGTCAGAATGCAAGTCATGTTCTAGGCTCCTTCTGGGTTCCAGCAGAAAAGAATGGAGACTATTTGGAACAATGACAGACAGAATGTAAGTCATGTTCCAGATTCCTTCTGGGTTCCGATAGGAAAGGAAGGGGGGATATTTTTGGGGTGGGTGGGGGAAACAGACATAAGGTGAATCATGTTCTAGACTCCTGAGTTCCAGCAGGAAAGAAGGGGGGGTATTTGGAAGAAAGACAGTCAGAAAGCAAGTCCTGTTCTAGACTCCTCGGTTCCAGAGGGAAAAGATATTTGCAACAAAGCCAGTCTGAAAGTGAGACCTGTTCTAGGCTCTTTCTGGATCCTTGCAAGAAAAGATCAGGCTCATTTGGAAATTTTGAATGAATTTTGAATATTTTTACGAATTATTCAGACATTTCTATGTGTATGGATACGTACCCGATGCGCACTCGCCTGTGTATATCTTTCCCACATCTGTACGCATTTGTACGGATCCGTATGGGACAAAAAGGGGATGTGAAGAGATGTGCACGGATACATACAAATGTTGTTGACATTCGTGTGTGCAAATTCAAATTGAAAATTTGCACAAATAGGTTCGAATCGAATTGAATGTGAATACATTCAAATTTTAAACACTCAAATCAATTCAGATTTCCAGATATTTTATTCGAATTGAATTGAATCCCGAAAATGGCATTTGTGCACACCCACAGCAGTCGCACGTTATCCGCACGCTGAACATTTCAGGAGAAGTTCAGCCATTAAACGCACATTAGGTGTCCTATATGTGGACTGCACACTATTAACCCTCACTATTCTGCACCGCACACACCTAGCTCTAGCAGCCAGTAAGCAATTTCTAGCTGCTAAACGTGCTGGCTGTACCACCACCTTCAGTAGCAAAAAAAAGGGCAGACACCCAAGACAGGGTCTTCCCAGTGGTGGCTCCCAGACTACGGAATACGTTTCCCTGCCAATGCATGCCAGGGCACCTTCACATGCTCAGGAGAGCAGTGAAGCTGCACCTCTTCTCCCTGGGCCTTTGGCTAAATGAGGAAACAGATTCTTCTCCCCACTTCCAGGCACAGTTAGGGTTTCCATGCGTTTAGCTTTTTAATGTTGTAGCCAGATAGATAGATAGATAGGTAGGTAGGTAGGTAGGTAGGTAGGTAGGTAGGTAGGTAGGTAGGTAGGTAGGTAGGTAGGTAGGTAGGTAGGTAGGTAGGTAGGTAGGTAGGTAGGTAGGTAGGTAGGTAGGTAGATAGATAGATAGATAGATAGATAGATAGATAGATAGATAGATAGATAGATAGATAGATGGATGGATGGATGGATGGATGGATGGATGGATGGATGGATGGATGGATGGATGGATGGATGGATGGATGGATGGATGGATGGATGGATGGATGGATGGATGGATGGATGGATGGATGGATGGATGGATGGATGAATGAATGAATGAATGAATGATGGATAGATCCCTTGTAATCTTTGAAAACTATACAGCGTAGGTGCCTGGCGAACCTCAAGAGGGAGGCTGTTCCAGAGTCTAGGGGCCACCACAGAAAAGGCTCTCCTGCAAGCCCCTATGCATTTCCTTCCTAAAACCACTGAGGCTGTGGAAAAGCAGGACCAGGAAATCTTAAGAATAACGGAAGGTGAGGTGGGCAAAGAACTCATCTGGTCAGAGTCCTGCCTCCAATTTAAAAGGGGGACTTAGGAGGAGGAGGAGAAGAAAATTGCAAAATGAGCTTCCATTCTCCCTCCTTGAAAAGGTCTTTGGGGAGGAAAATAAAGCAGGTTTGAAAGCATCGTTTGATCGGTGCTCTGGCAACTGTTTCCATCTATGGGCTGATGTCACTGCCTGCAAGTCTCACGGGGAATTCTCGCTAGGAAGAACATTACAAAGGCAGCGAAGACAAGCGGCACGTCGGACGGAGCGCGGCTCCCGCTTTTGTTGAGCGGTGTTCGCCCCAACGGGGTGCCGTGTTTCCTTGGGGCGGAGAAGATAATGCAGGGAGGGCCTGTGAAGAGCCAATTTGGTCTAGTGGTTAAGGAGCCAGACTTTTATCTGGGTTTGGTTCCACACTCCTCCACGAAGCCAGCTGGGTGACCTTGGGCTAGTCACAGATCTCTTCTGAGCTCTCACAGCCCCACCTACTTCATGGGGTGTGCTGTTGTGCTGTGGGGAGAAGAACAGAAAGTTTGAGGGCAGCTCAGAAGAGAGCTGTGACTTGCCCAAGGTCACCCAGCTGGCTTCATGGAGGAAGATGAGGAGCTGGCTTTTCTAGCCCACTTTCCCTCACTCGTTTAACCTTCTGTTCTCCCCACAACAGCACACCCCATGAAGTAGGTGGGGCTGTGAGAGCTCAGAAGAGAGCTGTGACTAGCCCAAGGTCACCCAGGTGGCTTTGTGGAGGAGGAAGTAGAAGAATTGGCTTTTCCAGGCCACGTAGCTGTCTTCATGGAAGAGGGAGGAATCAAACCTGGTATTCCCAGATAAGAGGCCGGTTCCTTGACCAGTAGACCACACTGGTTGATTGACCCTCAGCCTTCCCTCAGAAGTAGGCAATGGCAAACCACTTCTGGATGTCTGCCTAAAAAGCTGCTTTTGATGTGCCCCTACAGTCAACCGGGAGTCAGCCACAACCTAACCTTACTCAAGAACAACAAAGTGACCTCCGGGTTTCTGACACTGAGGACTTTAAAATTGGTTTAATACTGAAGGCATCTCCAAGACATCTCCCGTTCTACTTGGTCCTGCTAAGAGGACGGGACGATTGAAACCCAATTAATCTTAATTTAACACCACCTTATTGATTTTATCCGTCTCTCTCATCCTGGCATATTACGGAGTGTGGCGAACACCCCTGACACAGCCCTGCAATGGGTAGGATGAAGATGTTCCTCTCGGTGGCAAAGGAACATCATTCATAGACCTGGGCGAGCAACAGCAGTCTCGCCACCAACCCGTCCCAATGATGGATTTTCTTCCAGGTCTCCGGCGGGCCACCTCTGAAGGATGGAAGGCGCAGATGCAACAGACCTCTGTTTCCACCCTGTGTGGCAGCTCTTGCGTTCTTCACCATCAGGTGTCCAACGGAGGGAGGAGGTCACAGGCTGACGGAGCTTACGGATCGGAGCTGTCAGAGGGAAGAACGAGGAGCAGAGGCGGAAGGATGTGAAAAATGACCTCATCAGGTCCCAAACTGCGGGCCTTCTAGCAGCATCGGCGGCCAACGTGATGAGCCAGGGGATAAAAGTCATGGAAAAAAGGAAGGTGGAGGAAAGAGAAGCCAAAGGAAAGATGCCGTCGTGCCTCGAGGAGGCTCAATCCATGAGGACCATGGACAGCTCCGAAACCTTCTACAGGGCCAGCAAACCTGCAGAAAGGATGGACTTCCTCCCAGACGGGAGGAGCAAAGGCCATGGCTGACAGGAGTTATGGCTCAGCAAAAAAGCACCCAAGGTTGGAGGTTCCCCCATTCCTGAGAGCATGCAAGGCCTGATGGGTCAGAGACTTGACCTGCAAACAGCGAATGGCACTGAACCGTTATGGGAAGGAAACACAAGGTTTTGCCTCCGTCTTCCACTGGAGAGACCAAGCCCAGATGCTGTGGCCTGATCCTGCAGGGCCCCTTTTAATTTATGGAGGACAGGTGCATCCCCAGAATGGATGCCCAGGTACCACCTCCAGATCAGAGGCAGGCAGGAGGCCTCTGAAGGCCATTTCCAGGAAGTCAAGATCAGGTGAAGGTCTTGCCTTCGTCTTCTGTTTGAGATGCCCAGAAGCAACTGGTGGGCCACTGTGTGAGATGGGATGCTGGACTAGATTTTATTTATTTATTTTATTTTAGATGGGCTGTGGCATTGGGATTCCTTCCCCTCCTTTTGAAAGACTGGTCCCTCCAAGGAGACCCCCTTTCTCACCTCCCAGGGAAAAGGAAAGAACCTCTGGGGACGACTCATGATCTGGGTTCAACATGCTTCGTGTCACATCTATTTTAGCCTGACAGAAAAGCCCCGGGCGCTGGCGCACTAGCAATTTATATAACACCAGGCAACCAGGGACCTTGCAAAGCACAAATATGCATTCAGTCACAGGATTACACAATTCCATCTTGCAACACACACACACACACACACCAATGCACAAACACACAACCCCTCTGGCAAGATTCCCGGCCAGTTTTCATTCAGGGCTTCTTTCTAACCAGATCACCCAGATCAAACAGGGTCCTTTGGAAGAGATTTACAAGATCCGATCCCTATTTACCAAACTCAAATCTAATCGTTTGAATTTTTTATTCAAATTTGCCCATACGAATGTTGACAACATTCTTATGTGCCCATATGCTTCTTCCACACATCCTTACACGTCCATATGCAACCTGAAGTCACCCCATACGCAAGCCGTTTTCGTGCCGTACGGATCCGTACAAATGCATGCGGATGTGGGAAAGATACGGATCTTCAATTATGCATCGTATGTGAATCTGTACACATAATAATGTCTGGATAATTTGAACGAATAGATCCAAACTTCAAAAGTGGCTGACAAACCTTCTGTTCTTCTCCCCACAACAGAACATCCTGTGAAGTAGGTGGGGCTGTGAGAGCTCAGAAGAGAGCTGTGACTCAACCAAGGTCACCCAGCTGGCTTCATGGAGGAGTGCGGAATCAAACCCGGCATTCCCCCGATAAGATTCCGGCTCCCTAACCACTAGACCAAACTGGCCCACAACACATCCCTGTGTGTGCACGTGTTTGTGTGTGTGTTTATATTTATAATAAGCAGTCAACAGGGATATTAGTGGGAAGGAATTCTCAATGGCAGAATAATTCCACCTGAAGCCTGCCTGCCCTTTTGCAAAAATATTAGCCGCCGGCACCCCTGCGTCTAATTTACCAAGAAGGAAATTTGTGCATATCAATCAGTCTTACGAGCCGGCCGTTGGCAGGTGAGGATCCATCAGCCGCTTGGAAGGCAGGTATGAATGCAGTTTGGTTCTACCCAGTTGAAGAGGGGAAAGGGGAAAGGAGGAGGAAAAGGAGCCCCCAGTCAAATTCCATAGCGTCAAATTGTCCACAGAGATCCGGAAGCCACGGGCCACGTTTGCTTTAAAGAGTACCCTATCCACACCATCGTCCCAGGGTTTTGCTCAGGGGCAAAGGGAAGGGAAGGGAGGGGCATGTGGTTCTTTAGAAACTTGTGGTCTAACCACTAGACCAAACTGTCTCACATCTTCCTGAGAGGTCCTGCTGCAAAAAAACAAAACAAAACAAAAACAAAAACCAGAATCTCCTCTCGCTACTCCAAATTGCAAGCAGCAGACCTTTTCGGTGGTAGCCCCCCTTCTATGTGAAATGCCCACCAGATTAGGCAAAAGGGGCCCAGACTGAAAACTTCCAGGTGCCTGTTGAAGACGTGCCTCTTTCGCACGTGTTTTGCGATATCGCCTCCCTATCCCGGGACTGTATTCGGGCGGCTTCCAACGTGAGGCCCCCGCAATGGCATCCAGAAAGGCTTTAAATAAACCGATGCTGTAATCACAGAGCATTGAGAAAGCAGAGATTTGGCTACCCTGAGCTGACCGGTGCAAATATCCGCTGCCAAGCACTTGTGCATGATGACCAAGGCAGAGAACATGAGCCAAGCAGCGCGCTCTGGAACAGTGCGGACTCAGCGGATTTTGCAGTTCACTGATATTCAGATCCCTCCCCCCTCCCCACCACTTTTTTTTTTTTTTTGCCTGCATCCCTGTGTCCAGAGGATGCTTGGGGGAAGAGGCAAAGGGAAAAGGCGGGGCTCTGACTGGCTGGAAATCCTCATTCTTGAGGGAGAGGTGAAGGAGGGAGGGAGGAAGGAGGAGGGGAGGAAAGGGAGGAAAGGGAGGAAGAGGGAGGGGGAAGGGAAGGAAGGAAGGAGGGAGGGACAGAAAAAGGAGGAGGGAGGAGAGAGGGAAAGAGGGAGGGAAAGAGGGATTTCCTTTTAATTCCCTTCCAGAAGGATCTGTGGCTGCTTTCAGGAGTTTCCACCCCAAGGAAGGTCTGGTGAACTCTGCAACCACGAGGGCAGTTTTTAAAAAGAACTGCAGTGGGTTAGAAGAAAAAAGACTTGGCTTTTCTACCCCGCTTTTCTCACCCATTTAAGGTGACTCAAAACGGCTGACAAACCTTTTGTTCATTCTGTTCTCCCCACAACAGAACACCCTGTGAGGTACGTGGGGCTGGGAGAGCTCAGAGCTGTGACTAGTCCAGGGTCCCCCAGCTGGCTTCATGGAGGAAGAAGAGTTGGCTTTTCTACCCTCCTTTTCTCACCTATTTAAGGGGACTCAAAGTGGCTGAGAAACCTTCTGTTCTTCTCCCCACAACAGACACCATGCGAGGTAGGTGGGGCTGTGAGAGCTCAGAAGAGAGCTGTGACTAGCCCAAGGTCATCGACTTGGCTTCATGGGTGAGGGCAGAATCAAACCCGGTATTCCCAAATAAGAGTCCAGCTCCCTAACCACTAGACCAAAATGATGTTTCCTTTGGTGGTAAGTCTAGGTGTGCACTAAAAAAAGAAAGAAAGAAAGAAAAGAAAAAGGGAGGGAAAGAGGAAATGAAATCGACCCCCACCCCCCCAGTCTGGCTGAATGGCTTCCGCCTGGGCCAACTGCTACAGCTTCAGATGCAAAGATTAGCGCAAGTGGGGAATTTCTTCCTCTAAGACGGCGCAGCAGGGGAGTAAGAGTTAAAATGGCAGCCCTGGAAAAAAACAAAACAAAACAAAACAGTGGCATCCCCTCGGAGGGAAACACGCTAATTCAATTTCCCCTGTGCACACAGCGAGGCAGAAACCGTTCCCCCTCGACACAAAAGGCAGGCCGAACCCTCGCCGTGAAAAGCGCCCAGCGAGACCGAGACTGGAGCCTGAGGTTTGCGCCCGCCCTGCGCATTAATCCCACCGAGGCGCGGGCAGCCAAAGGCTTTCGAACCGCCCGGTCTCCCGGTTTGAAGGAAGCGGCTCGTTCCGAGAGGCCGCTTGGGCTGCCCGTGGCGCACCGTGCCGCGCGAGAACTAAGCGATTGGAAAATGGCTAGAAATTTAGCAATCGATACGCAATTAACCGGGCAGAAAGGCAGCAGGTGTCGGGAGGATGAGGGAGGGGTGAAGGGAGGGAGGGGGATTTGGGAGCGCTCTGGCACCTGCATTCCTTCACCTGACAGGTAGTGAGCCACAAAGCATTCCCTGGGTGCGTTTGGTTCGGGGGCTGCTTCCGCTCAAAGGGGAATTTTGTTTTCTTTCAGCAACAGGGTGTGTTTGGTCTGGTTCGGTTCAAACACCTTCAAACCACGATCGAGCGGGGCATGTTGGTTAGGTTCACCAGAACACACCTTTGAAGTGCTTTTGAACTGGTTCAGTTTGAACTGGAACCTTTCCAACACCCCTGTCCAGTTAACCAAAATCCAAGCTTGTTTGGCATCTGTGGTAGCTGGTGAGGACAAGGAAGGAAGGAGGGAGGGAGGGAGGGAGGGAGGGAGGGAGGGAGGGAGGGAATTGCATGGTACCAGGGATTCAGAGATGGAGAGCTAATGATAGGGGAGACATTAAATGACAGTCCGGTCCGAGGTCAAGGTAGCCAAGTATTCAAGGTCTGGGGGTCAGATATGGCAGCCTTCTCTAAAGGAAAACCAATAGTTTCTGACAAAAGGCCTGGGCGGAAGGCCCGGTGTTTTATCTACAGTCACAGCTGTAGATTATCAGTGTGTTTCTGTGCAAGTCTCTTCGATCGCCTTAACCCTTCCTTCTCTGCTCTCCACTGCTTAAAGCTAGGGATCTCTGTGCTCTGCTGTTCCATGTCTTGCACTTCTGCTGTGGCAAGGCTGGGCTGCTGAACCCCAGGCTCCACTGGGGCTGGGAGGTCAGAACTGGGCCCTGGCACCACCTCAGGTTCCTCCTGCACCTGAGGAAGTGAGTCCTCCTCATCTTCTGAGTCCTCCTCCTGGCTGATCATGACACAAATTATTCATATGAATAACTTGAAATATTCGTATTTCATGAGAATACTAAAGTGCGAATGTCTGGACATTCGATTTATATACGGATGTCCAAATTTGCCCAAATAATGAATTTTTTTAATATTCATGCAGACCCCTACTGGAGAACCGCAACCTTTCCTGGACTAACAACCCACCTCACTGTGCATCAGCTTCCCGTCAGGCTCCTTCCTGGGCCTTCAAATTGACTCCACCAAGGAGACAGGAGAAACGCCTGCCATTCTTTCTTGTCGTCCTCCGGCCTTCCTTGCCCAGTGCCTTGGCAGAGAGACGCGCTCTGGCTGCAAGCGCCCATTGTGTTTACACTTCCCTTACACCAATTAGCTGAACAAAACACAGCCACAGCAGTGCAAGCCGATCCAAGGGGAAGCCAGCAGCGGGCAGGAAAGGAGCTGGCAACGCCGCCGTCGGAGTGGAAGCCGGTCCCACCTGCCAAGAGGAGGTGCCAGCCAAGAATGGCGTTTAGGTTGGCAGAGGGGTTGCCCCCGTTCCCCTCGGCCCAGGATCCCCCGGTTCCAAATACCCGGCCGCCGCGCCTAGGCCGCCTTCTGTGTCGCAACTCCCTGCACCAAAACACATAGCAACCCACAAATTGGGAGGTGCAGGTGGCACCAAGTGGAACGCCCCCCCAAACTCAAAGCATTGAAACTCAGATGTTTTCAAGTAAGTGAGAAATCTGCTTGGGGGTAGCTGTAACCCAGTAACCTGGAAAGCAGAGGATGGCTGGTTCGATTCCCAGCCTCTCCCCAGAAGTTGGCAATGGCAAACTACTTCTGTACCCCTGCCAAGAAAACTGCATCAAAGTGCCCTTGGAGTCTGGGTATGGCTGTAGCTCAGTGGTATGGCAAAATGCCTTGGAAGCAGAGGATCACAGGTTCAACCCCCCCCAGCCTCTCCCCAGAAGTAGGCAATGGCAAACCACTCCTGTACTCCTGCCAAGGAAACTGGACAGAGCTGCCCATGAAGTCTGGGTGTGTCTGTACCTCAGTGATAGAGCAAAACACCTGAGAAGCAGAGGGTTGCTGGCTCAACCCTCCAGCCTCTCCCTGGAAGTAGGCAATGACAAACCATTTCTGTATGCCTGCCAATAAACCTGCATCAAACTGCCCATGCAGTCACCCAGGGGTCAGCCACAGCTCAGTGGCACCCACCGGCAAGAAGAAATCTGATGAACTATTTCCCGCTGTGGCCAAACAAGCTGAGGTTTCCATGACATTTGAATTCAAACCAGCATCTCGAAGCCTGCGTGATGGACCGACTCCCAAGGCCTCTTTCACACAGAAGGTCGCGGAGCCAAGTATCACTCATTGGGCACCTGTGTCTCTTTTGTCAAGCGCAGCACTTGGCCTTTCCTTGTGCCTCCCTTTACGTTGTCGTTTTCGCTGCTCGGCTCATCCAATTGACGACGATCCTTTAAAAATACTGATTCTGCCTCCCAGCGCCTTTCACTGGGGTTTCATCTTCTGGCTGGGCTAAAGCCCACTTGGGGTCCTCTCCAGATGTTGTCCAGCACTCCATGGGAGGTGGAACCATGCACAGAAGGCTGGAGAGAGGGGGAGCAGGAAGGGGCTGCTGGACGTTGATCATCCAGGTGGGCAACATACCCAGCAAACACAAAGGTTATCCATGATCTGGTAACCTCCAGACTAGACTACTACATGGGGCTGCCCTTGAAAACGGTTCAGAAGTTACAGCTGGTGCAGAATGCATCTGACTGGTGACAGCTGGCCAGATGCACATCACACCAGTCTTAAAAGTGTTACATTGGCTGCCAATTCGTTACCGAGCCCAATTCAAGGTGTTAACTCTTGAATTATAAGGCCTTAAGTGACTCGGGCCCCAAATATCTAAAAGGAACGCCTTCTCCCATATCGACCTGCCTGTGCCTTAAGATCTGGAGGGGAGGCCCTCCTGGTTGTCCCACCACCCTCAGCAGCAAAAGGGGTGGGCACCTGGGAGAGGGCCTTCTCAGTGATGGCACCTAGGCTATGGAATCATCTCCCCCTTGAGGTGCATCTATCTCCTTCACTGTACATGTTCAGGAAGGCAGTGAAGATGCATCTCTTTGCCCTGGCCTTCGGTTACATGGGGACGCACTTTTCCCTTCCCACTCGCAGATGCGATTGTGTTCATACATGCTGTTATTGTTTTTAATAATGTATGATTTTAAATGTTGTTACCTGCCCAGTGACCCCTGGGTATAGGGGAGGATGGATGGATGGATGGATGGATGGATGGATGGATGGATGGATGGATGGATGGATGGATGGATGGATGCTTCTGCATCCATCCTTGTAAAGCTAATTTGAAGAGAGAAAACTGGAAGAAAAGTAGCTATTTCTAGTATGCAAATCACAGATCATGGGGTCAATTTGTATCCCACTTGTTTCAAATTCCTGCAGCCAAACCGTATCAGATATTGGCCTTGTGTACGAATGTCCGAATTCGGTCGAATCTGTACGAATAATAAATGTTGCAAATATTCACACAGAGCTCTAATTCGTAGGGAAGAGCAATTCCCATATTAGGCTTTCCACAGGGGTGATCAGGAATGCAATTTTCGACATCTGATTCCTAACAGATTGAATATTCAAAAATCCAAATTTGTACGAATAAAGGAAAACAAATATCTGGACCTTGAAAACGAGATGAATATGTTCGTATGTTTGTCTGAATAATCGACGCTTATCCAATGAAGTGAATATCGTAGACATCAGTAGGCGTTCTATTTTCATCCCGTATGCATCCCGTAATCAACCCACATGTATCCATATGGCGGCATTTATGAACCCAGTTCCAACTAGGGGTGTATGCAAATGTAATTTTCGACATTTGATTCATAAGGGATTGAATATTCAATAACCCGAACTCATACAAATAAAGAAAAACAATGTCTGGATATTTGAACCCATATGAATACATTTGTATCCGTTCATACTAACATTCAATATGTATCCAATACTATGACTCTCATATGCATCCATACGCACCTGTATGTATCCTGTTTGCATCCCGTATACATCCTGTTTTTCATCCCATACATATCTGTATGGACGCGTACGGATACGTACAAGATACGTACAGATACGTACGCGATGCTTATGGAAACGTACGCAGATGAATGTCCGAATTATTTGTCCGAATAACACAGAATATTGTGATACAAATACTAAAATATAAATGACCGGACATTTGATTCATATAGGAAGGTCCAAATTCATCCAAATAAGGCATATTCTGAATATTCGTTCAGATGCCCAGCTTTGCAAGAAAAGGTTTCAGGCTTTCTTGGCTGCTGTTTTCTTGCAGCGCCAATGCAGATCCAGACGGTCTTCAAACGACACCTGAAACGGCCTCCCCTTCCATCGCTCCCTTCTCTGCCACTGACAGATCTATCCTAGACCCCCAAGAGGGAGGAGGCTGGGGGCCTCCAAACCCACGGGCCAAGAGCGCTCCTTCTTAACCAGATTACGCCCCACTCTGGAGAAGAACTCGCTTCTTCTCATGCATCATTTTAATTCTATTTCGCTGACACTCCCTCGGATAAGTGCTGGATTTTGACTTTCATTAACGCAAACCGGACGTAGCACCGCCATCCATCTTGGGGGCCTGAAATTGACTGGGGACTTTGAAGCACGCGCCCGGGCGCCGCGGACGCCACGGCCTTCTCCCTCCAGCAAACCGAGAGGAGAAATCGGGTCTGCTGGAACCCTCCCCACCCTCACCCCAGTTACACCCCCACGCCCCCCACCAAGCAGAGTCCTCAAGGAGGAAAAAAGCAAGTAAAGGGTTTTCTGGGGCTCTCCAAGGCTTTCTAGATTTGCTTTGTTTATTTCATGTCAAAAACGCCGCATTCAGCCAGACAAGCCGTAAAAGCAACAAGCAGAACGTGAATTTGAAAACAACATTCAGATCAAGAAAACATTAAAAATTCTAGATGTGCTGGTGAGACCTACGGGCCACGCCCCTTCCCTAGAGGCCACACCCCTTCCCCAGAGGCCACGCCCCTTCCCCAGAGGTCATTTACCTTCTAGAGGTTGTGCCCCTTCTCTGGAGACCACGCCCCTTCCCCAGAGGCCATGTACTTTTTCAAGACCCTGCCCCTTCTCATGAGGCCACACCCCTTCCCCGGAGGCCGCACCCCTCATCAATGCCCACTTTAAAAGCTCCCCTATGATAACACTATTCCAATGAGCCCCGTGAACAACTCGACTCGTTGGCAGGAGGTTCGGTTCTGCTCCACTTGTGCACAGGCCAACCTTTAGCTCCCCTGTTCCTCCCTGCTGTCAGGTGGCCCTTGGGCATCCGCTTGGGAGGGAGAGAGCGCTGTTGGCCACGGGCAGGCTGGCACTCAATGCTGGGAGTGGTTTCCCATTTCACTTCCAGATGGCTGCTGCACCCTTAGATCAACCAAGTTGCAACTGCTTGGTTAAAAAAAAAAAAAGAAAACCAAAACAAAACACAATAAAATGTCCCACTCGGCGCAGACGTGATTGAAGCATGCGCCCGTGCCATAAACAACCCTGTCTCTATCCTGCCATTTATCACATCTCTGGGAAGAAAAAAGCTATCACCTTCCCCAGCCTTTAGGTCTGGACTTTGCTGCTTGCCTTTTGAATTCACACATGCAGGTTACAAAGGGTGGCAACGGCTGTGTGTGTGTGTGTGAGAGAGAGAGAGAGAGAGAGCGGAGCTGGGTGTGTGCCCCCCCTGCCCAGAAGACCATCAGCGTAACCACTAGGGACAGGTGCAAAGATTCGTAAGATTCCGTATTCGTACAGATTCTGATAAATTTGCGACATTCATATATTGACATTTGCAAGAATAGGAATGTTTTGGAATTTTCATGAAACGGGGAGGTGGGAAAGCAGCTGTTCCAGTCACAACTGCAACAGGTCCAGAGTGAATTCGACATGGGGCGTATGCACACTTGGATTTACTCTGGAATATACCCCGGGACAAGGTTCTGCTGTCCACATGCCAGTGCAGGCTGCGGCAGGCCCCAGGTGAGGCCCACTAGAGTCTGCATTAGCATGTGGCCAAGAGACCCCTGTCCAGAGATACGTTCTAAAATACGGCCAAGTGCGAACAGGTCCATGGTTTGAAAGCGGATTCAAAGTAGATTCAGGGCGGACATGTTACGGGATTCGGGATGTGCAGAAATTTGTGTACAAATCAAACGTTGCAAGAGTCGTATGAAGCTTCGAAACATACGTGGAACAGTGAGGTGCAACGGATCCAGAGTGCATTTGATACAGATTGAGAGCACATTAAAAGTGGATTCAGGTTGAACTTAAAACTATTTTAGAGCAAACATCTTATGGGATACGTATTGGATATGCACTGGATACGGATTGTCTTACATTTGATTTGATGTGGACCGAATGCAAAACAACAACAACAAACATTTATGCAACTGTGTAGCAGGGAGGTTGGGGGGGGCAACGGGGAGCAAAGGCGCAGGCAGCCCACTAGCCGCCTCGCCCATCTGTCTGCAGAATGCAAAGCGTCAGCACAGCTATGAATGGCTCTGTGTGTGTGTGTGTGTGTGTGTGGGTCCATGCGTGTGTCCGCCCTGCTGCTGCTGCTGCTGCTACAGAATTCATTCTCTTTAGCAAACAAGTGCGGCAGGGAAACTGATGACTCTGGGGAAATCGGTGGGAAAAGAGATCTCACTGGACTCTCATTATTCCAGGCCCAGCACGCTCGGCCATCGCCTGCAGCCAGCGGAATTGCTCTCTCGCTTGGAACGGAGAAGGCACTGGCGTGGCGTGAGCTGCGGAAGCTGGCTCTGGGCGCTGGCACACATCTGCCCGGCTTCTTGTAATGCAGGCGAGCTGATTGCAGCAGACAGGATTTCAGCAAACAAGCTCCGCCACCGAGGACTTCAGATTCACCTTGACCGTCCACCGCGGCAGTGCCTTCTCTGTTCCATGGGAGGACATAAGAACCTCAGGGGAGTCCTGCTGGATCAGGCCATAGCCCATCTAGTCCATAAGAATCGAAGATGAATCCTACTGGATTAGGCCACTGGATCAGGCCACAGCCCATCTAGCCCATAAGAACCTAAGAGGAGCCCTGTTGGATCAGGCCACAGCCCATCTAGAAAAGCAGGGTAGAAAAGCCAACTCTTCTTCTTCCTCCCCCATGAAGCTACCTGGGTGACCTTGGGCGAGTCACAGCTCTCTTCTGAGCTCTCACCACCACCACCCACATGCACACCTCACAGGGTGTCTGTTGTGGGGAGAAGAACAAAAGGTTTGTCAGCCGCTTTGAGTCCCCTTGAATACGCGAGAAAAGCCGGGGTAGAAAAGCCAATTCTTCTTCTTAAAGAGAGTTCACGGGAGCTGGGCCCACCCACGAAGATCATGCAGCCCTCCCTTGCTCCCGAAAACAAGGACTTGAAGACTCCTCCGGGGTGGCTCCCTCCCTCCCTCCCTCCCTCCCTCCTGTGATCTCCCGTGTTGCTGTGTTGCAGATGGGAAAACACTTTCTTCTCTCTGAAGTCCCTCAAGAGCAACCAACAGTGTTCTAGGCCCCCCTCAGGGACTGCCAGCCAGACAAACACAGATCTGCTGATACTGAAAAAGGGGTGGTGGAGGGGGAGGGGGAGGAATAATGCTAAATATTATTATTATTAATACCCGTAACAATGAATCCGGGAGGATCGCGCTTAATCTGGAAGCAGCTCCTTTCTTAAAAGGCCTCTTTTGCAAATCTGGTTTCCTCTCGACAACTGATCAAAAAGGATATGTTGGTTGGTGCAGGTATTTCCTTCCAAACACACACAGCTTCTCTTCCCCTTTTTCCTTTTAAATGGCTCCCTGCCGAACCAGCGTCCCCTGTGCAACCATTAGAGATAGGCAATGGCAAACCACTCCTATATCCCTGCCAATAAAGCTGCATAAAGGGGTCCACGGAATGGTCATAGCTTGGTAGTAGAGCAAACTGCCTGGACAGCTGAGGATCACTGATTCAATCCCCAGATTCCCACCAGAAGTAGGGAATAGTAAACCACTTCTATATCCCTGCCAAAAAAAGTACATAGAAGGGTCAATGCAATCGTCATAGCTCAGTGGTGCAGCAAACTGCCTGGGCAGCTGAGGATCACTGATTCAATCCCCAGACTCCTGCCAGAAGTAGGGGATAGTAAACCACTTCCATATCCCTGCCAAGAAAACTGCCTAAAGGTGACCATGCAGCAAACTGGTAGCTAGCCACAACCCAGTGGTGTCCACCATGGGCACAACAAAGACCAAGAGTTGCCCCCGCCCTCCCTGCCCCACCGCAGGTACTCCTGTGCTATGGGTGGGGTGGTTTATGCTGCCCCTTGGTTGAAGAGCCACTGTTTTCTCTGCCCCACTTTGAGGCACAGTTTTCTTGGATTTTAATGACTTTGGTTTAAAATGGTGCCTGGTTTTACTAGCCTCTGCCTTGGGACCTCCAGGCTGAATGGGGGAGTGAAATGCAAAGGAAGCAGTCAGGTAAATAAATGCTGTAACGTGATAAAGAAGCTAGAAGGCAGAGTTGGCTGACATGAAACCCCCGGCCTGAGCACTCCTCCAACCGCAAAGCTCACGGGACGGCCAGGGAAAGACTTGCCAGAAGAAACAGTAAAGAATACCTTAAATAAGACAAATTAACCCTCAATGGCTGCCGCGAAAAGTGATTGCTGTTTTCCCCACAGGAGACGTTACGGTTTCACGGCCTGCACAAGGGAGGGGGGATAAAACGAAGCCACTTGGGTGGATGGCTCTGATATTCTGCTGTTCATGGACGGTTTGTAACCCGGTCGTTCAATAAATAAATCTGCTTCAATAAATAAATATGGCAGATTTCAGCATAGGACGTTAAATGCACACACTAGGGGCACGCACAAATGCAATGTCCAAATTCAGTTCATAACTAGGGATGCTGACGAATATTCTAGATATTGGCTATTTGATTGGATTTGGACGAATTCAGAAATTCAAACTCGAATCGAATGTCCAGACATTAATTTTTATATGAATATTTCAAACAATTTATACAAATAATTCGTACATTCGTATGTGTACGGATATGTACGCATCACATACGTACACATACTCAACTTATTCACATCTGTAAGGTTATGTACAGGATGAAAATGGGATGCATACAGGATAAAAGCGAGATACGTATGGATGGACACGAGATTCATATTATCAAAATACACATCAAATAATTGTACAAATAGCTACAAATGTATTTGTATCAGTTCGAATGTCCAGATCTTCATTTTTCTTTATTCGTACAAATTCAGATATTTGAATATTTGATTTGAGTTGAAGCCAATTTGAAACTTGCATTTGTGAACACCCCTATTCGTAACAAATCGGATATTCAAAAATCCAAAGGTAGCCAAATAATGGAAAAAATGAATGTCCGGACATTGGATTCGTATACGAATGTCTGAATTAGTACAAATTAGTATGAATAATGAATATTTTAAATATTCAGGCACTTCCCAAGCAAACACACAAATGTAAGGCTGTGTTCAAAAGGTCGCCTTGTGAAAATCCAGGTCAGGGTTCCTATACCTTTTGCTCCTGGATGGGAAGAATAAAATAAAATTCTGTCCACAATCAGTACTCATTATTGGCTGGAGGCAGCTTCAGGAGAAAGCAAGAAACATCACCAGCCCCGGATTCCCAGTTCTGAGCTACTCTGGATGGCTTTCTTTGTCTGCCTCCCATCCAAGCATGAACCAGACCCAACCCTGCTTAGCTTACATAATCAGACATGGTGAATCCTGGAGGAACCCTGAATTCTTTATTTATAACAATTATATCCCACTCTTCCCCTGGAGGTCCAAGGGAGGAGCTGGAGATCAGCCTGAGCACCCTTTGTTTCCAGGCAGTTTGCTTTACCGCTGACCTATAGCCACTGTCAGAGTCTATGGGGCCCTCTACGCAGTTTTCTTGGCAGAGATATACAAGTAGTTTGCCATTCCCTCCTTCCTTGGAGAGGACAGGGATCAAACTAGCAACTCTCTGCTTTCCAGACACTTTTCTCTACCACTGGCCTAAAGGCCACTTCATGGCCCCCTTTATGCAGTTTTATTGGCAGGATTACAGAAGCAGTTTGCTATCGCCTGCTTCCGAGGAGAGACTGGAGCTCGAAGCAGCGACCCTCTGCTGTCAAGGCACTTGCTCCACCAATGAGCCGCAATCTGGGAGGGACCCACAGAGGAGTTTCTCCTGGCCGTTCGGCGCCCCGCCAGGCAGTTCTACCAGGCAGCAACTTTGCTTTGCAAGCAGCACTAATTTGCTGTTTTCGTTTCCTCTGATCCCAAAGGTCTGAGCTTTGTGGCCGTTCATTAACGCCTGGCCGCTTGTGAGCTGCCCGGCTTGATTCTGCCACACAATGGCTGAAAAATTGCCTGTGCGTCTCCGAGGTTTAAGTGGGTAACAGGGCAGCCCTGGCGGTTTGCAAACCAGCCTTTTAAATGGCGCTGAATGCAAAGCCCTGCCAGGTGGAACCGGAGAACGATTTGGCCATTAGGAGGTGGTTCCATTCAGAGAGGAGGGGGCGCCATTTGCTCACCCGCGTCGCCATCAGCATGGGTGCGCGTGAGAGAGGAACTGACGGCAAAGCATGCAAAGGTGCTCTTTCAGCCCCTTCAAGACCACAAAAGAAAACTTATTTAGGAATGTCCATGAATGCTTTTTCTTGCATTCGGTTCTTGCAACCCATCTGGTCCATAAGAACCTAAGAGGAGCCCTGCTGGATGAGGCCACAGCCCATCTGGTCCATAAGAACCTCAGAGGAGCCCTGCTGGATCAGGCCACAGCCCATCTGGTCCATAAGAACCTCAGAGGAGCCCTGCTGGATCAGGCCACAGCCCATCTGGTCCATAAGAACCTCAGAGGAGCCCTGCTGGATGAGGCCACAGCCCATCTGGTCCATAAGAACCTCAGAGGAGCCCTGCTGGATCAGGCCACAGCCCATCTGGTCCATAAGAACCTCAGAGGAGCCCTGCTGGATGAGGCCACAGCCCATCTGGTCCATAAGAACCTCAGAGGAGCCCTGCTGGATCAGGCCACAGCCCATCTGGTCCATGAGAACCTAACAGGAGCCCTGCTGGATCAGGCCACAGCCCATCTGGTCCATAAGAACCCAAGAGGAGCCCTGCTGGATGAGGCCACAGCCCATCTAGTCCATAAGAACCTAAGAGGAGCCCTGCTGGATCAGGCCACAGCCCATCTGGTCCATAAGAACCTCAGAGGAGCCCTGCTGGATGAGGCCACAGCCCATCTGGTCCATAAGAACCTCAGAGGAGCCCTGCTGGATGAGGCCACAGCCCATCTGGTCCATAAGAACCTAATAGGAGCCCTGCTGGATCAGGCCACAGCCCATCTGGTCCATGAGAACCTAACAGGAGCCCTGCTGGATCAGGCCACAGCCCATCTGGTCCATAAGAACCCAAGAGGAGCCCTGCTGGATGAGGCCACAGCCCATCTGGTCCATAAGAACCTAATAGGAGCCCTGCTGGATCAGGCCACAGCCCATCTGGTCCATGAGAACCTAACAGGAGCCCTGCTGGATCAGGCCGCAGCCCATCTAGTCCAGCATCCCATCTCACACAGTGGCTCATCAGTGGCTTCTGGGCATCTCAAGCAGAAGACGAAGTCAGAACCTTCACCTGGTCTTGACTCCCTGCAAATGGTCTTCAGAGGCCTCCTGCCTGCCTCTCCAACCTGGAAGCGGTACCTGGGCATCCATTCTACTAGCCATTGATACACCTGTCCTCCCTGGATTTATCTAACCCCTTCTACAGCTATCCAGCCTGGCTGTTGCCACTGCCTCCTCTGGTAGCCAATTCCATAGACGGATGACACTCTGGGGGAGAAAACTCTTCCCTTCCTCCACCCCAATACGCCTCCCGCCCGCCAGCCTCCAAGAATATCCCCTGCTTCTAGTGCCGCGACAGAGAGCAGACCTTTTTCTCTATTCTTTTCCACACCGTGCACTGGTGGGATTTATCACTCACGTGCCCGTAGGGCAGAGAACGTCCATTCATGCTTCTAGCAGCAGCATATTTATCTCTTCTTTTGTTGGGCACGTCTTGCGGGATCATTTGGATGCCAACGGGCGGCTCAGCAGAAAGGTGGCAGAGGAAAACTCTGGGTGCAGCAGAAATTGTAGGAAAAAGGACCCCCAAGACCATATTGTCGCATCTCAGCCTCCACTTGCACATGGAATATTGCTGGGGGTTGGTTACAAGTAGAGGTGCGCATGAATATTTGTAACATCTGATATTCATACAAATTCATCCGAATTTAGAGATTTGTACATCGGCGTTCGTACAAATAGTATCAGATGTGTATCAGATATGTATTGGATATGTATCCATCCGTACAGGATACTTATCCGTATGTATTGGATGTATACTCGTTCATATAGGATATGTATTTGTTCATATCAGATACCTATCAGATACATATCCATTCATATAGGATGGGAATCCATTTATATCGGACAAATTTCGGATTTTCGAAAATCCAATATGGATTTTTGAATAATTCAAATGAGTAGATTTGTATCTATCGTATATGAATGCGTGTGAAAATTATACGCATTTGCGCAAATAAAGCGGGATGAAAACGGGATGCTTACGGGATAAATACATATTTGCGCAAATTCGTGTTTTGCATGCGAATCTTATCAGCATTCGTATATCCGGATCTGAATCAGATTTTCGAAAATCTGGATTTTTGAAATTTGAATCAAATCAAATTTTTGAATATTCAATTCAACTTGAATTTGAATGCAAAAAAAAAATTAAAAAATACATTTGCGCGCACACACACACCCTGAAGGGCAAACCTGTGCTGTGAATGATGGGAAACTGGAGGGGGGGGGATGTTGGGGAACCAGAAAGGCCCAGCCTGCCAATGAAAGTGTGTGGCACACCATTGCCCGGGATTTCATTCCAGAGGGGAAACCTCATTTTGCCAATCAAGGGATGAGCAGAAACACGCTGTGTCAAGCTGCACCCTAACACATTGAGGCCTTGGAGCGTGCTTTTCCAAAAACAGAGGAGCAGGAGGCTGCATATTATGGGATGGGCTGACGGGCAATGCCAGAGTTGCGGCCGGTTCCAACAAAACTGAAGCCCAGTTGGTTCCTCTCTGCTCCGTTGTTTTTTAGCGCAACTTTGGCAACCTTTCGCAATCAAGGCATGCTCTGTACTGACTTAATGGAAAAGCCAGATGGATTCTCTCTCTCTCTTTCTCTCTACACACAGAGAGAGAGAGAGAGAGAAATACACAAAGGGGTGAACGCCGGAGACAAAAATGGCAAAGCTATGGCGTGGGAAGAAATAAGCGGAGATCGCAAGGCCACTAACAGGGAGGTGTGAAACGCAATTGCACCCCGACAAAAGTTGCCTCCTGGCAGCGCGGACAAGCTGAAAGGTTGTGTGGCAGAGAAGGGACAGGGGCATGGGCATTCCTCTCGCGGAAAGACCCGGCCGCCATGGAGAGGGCGTCTCCTCGCCCCTTTTTCCAAGGAGCTGCAGGGAAAAGATTAAGAATGTGGCGTAGGGAATTGTTTATCGTGTGTTTCCACCTCACCCTGCCTTGCCCCGTTATTTTACACAAGATACATATTGTTTCGAGATTCACTTCAAAAAGTGTATCTGTAAATAAATAAAAAAGAAAGTTTGTGTGGTAACACTGGTCAAGCCAGCTGCGGGCGAGGGCTGAGGGAATACGGAGAGTCAGAAGACCCCCCTTGGCCCTCACTCGCAATGGACTTGACTTAACTATCCCATCCCAGACAGAATGGGGTTTTTTGTATTCACTTTGTATCAAATCAAATGTAAGAAAATTCATATTTGTTCGAATAGATCCCCTTCAAATGTGGTAGGATTCTATCTGAGACAAATGTACGGATGCATATCCCATAACATATCAGCTCTGAAAGAGTCAAATCTGCCCTGAATCCACTTTGAATCTGCCCTCAAACCATGTCGAATGCACTCTGGATCCGTTGCAGATGTGACTGGGGCAGCCGCTTTCCCACCTCCCCGGTTCACAAATGTTCCCAAGCGTTTGTATGAATATGAATGTCAGTGTACAAGTGTCATAATATTCAATTCATATACGAATATCCGAATTTGTACATTTGAATATTCATACCCATCCCTAATCCCAGAAGTTTCACCCTCATGACACGATTCCTCGTCAGCCTGAACCGTGTTATGAGGGCCTTCCCAAGTGGCCCTGCAGAAGAAGCCGCCATTTTAATAGCAAAGGTCCCCACAGCCAAGTGGAGAATTTGAGGAGCGCACTGAGGTAGATGTGGACCCTCAAAAGGACATCCCTGGATGGCATTCCAGTCAGCCAAACACAGAACGCGCGACGCCATTTTTGCCACAAGAAAACTCTGAGACGTTCACACAAATACAGGCCAAGGATGTAAGGAGGGCGCAAGAATCCTGAGGCATGTGGGAACGCTTGCCCTGTCTCCCTCACAACCTCCTCAGGGCCTGGCCTAGAAGAAAAGCGCACCTCACTCCTATTCCCTCCGTCATTCAGAGCTGCCCGCCCCCATAATCAATACAGATACTGTGTGAGCCTTCGCTCTTTCACCACACAACAGACAAGAGTCCTTCAGAATCACATTGACTTCAGATGTTTGCTTTGTGTGCGCATGCGCCTGTGTGTGACTTGGAGCTTGGCGGTGTTCCTTGCCTTTCTTCTGCCTTTGTTTCGGCTTTTTTGAGAGGGTGGAGGGGTTCTTGGAGACATGCCAACAGGAGCTTCTACAACATTCCTTTGCCCAGGGAGGGCCAGGCAGATGGTGTTGGGATGGAGAGAGAGAAGAAGACCTTTCAAAGGAAACAGATGGTGGACATGCACTCTGTGTGCTTCCCCGCAGGGGTGTTTGGCCAACCGCGGCGTGACAGAAAAGGGTAGATGAGGTAGACCTGTGGAAGGGGCTTCCTCCGCTTTGTAAGTGAAGTGTATCTACCCAGAGGGCTGCTAGTCTATGGAATCCACTACCAGAACAGGTGGTGACAACAACCAGCCAGGATTAGATAAAATCATGGAGGACAATCAAAGGCTACTGGAATGGATGCCAAGGTACCACCTCCAGGTCAGAGAGACAAGCAGGAGCTCTCCAATGGCCATTTGCAGGGAGTGGCAAGCAGGTGAAGGTTTTGCCCTCATCTTCTGCTTCAGAGGCCCAGAAGCAACTAGCGGGACACTGTGTGAGATGGGATGCTGGACTAGATGGGCTGTGGGCTGATCCAGCAGGGCTCCTCTGAGATTCTTAGGGACTAGATGGGCTGTGGCCGGGTCCAGCAACTCTCCTCTGAGGTTCTTATGGACTAGATAGGCTGTGGCCTGATCCAGCAGGGCTCCTCAGGGTCTTATGAACCTGATAGGCTGTGGCCTGATCCAGCAGGGCTCCTCTTAAGTTCTTATGGACCAGGTGGACTGTGGCCTGATCCAGCAGGGCTCCTCTTAGGTTCTTATGGACCAGATGGGCTGTGGCCTGATCCAGCAGGGCTCCTCTGAGGTTCTTATGGACCAAATGGGCTGTGGCCTGATCCAGCAGGGCTCCTCTGAGGTTCTTATGGACCAGATGGGCTGTGGCCTGATCCAGCAGGGCTCCTTTGAGGTTCTCATGGACCAGATGGGCTGTGGCCTGATCCAGCAGGGCTCCTCTTAAGTTCTTATGGACCAGATGGGCTGTGGCCTGATCCAGCAGGGCTCCTCTTAAATTCTTATGATCCCCCTCCGGCAAGCTGAAGTAGATTTAGACTACTGTTGAGACGGTCAAGCGTGGAGGACACAGACAGATTATGGCACATTGAAATCCTTGGTAGAAGGTTGGCTTCAAAGAGTACCCAGAATTCCTGGTGTCCTCCAGAACAAAACAGTGAGCAGAAGGAAAGCCTCTCCCTCACTTTTTGTGGCCAGCTGTGGATTAGGATTTAGACAATTATATTTTAAGAGTGAGGAGACCGTTTTCATTTATTAGGATTTCTACATTGCCCTACTACAAGTATATCAGGCAGCAACAAAAGGAAAAACAAGTAAGATTAAAATAACAACAACAGCAACAATAATAACAGTGGTGCTACCAAACTGCAACAGCCAAATGATAATAATGTACTCTTTCAAAAGCCACCAGAAAACATCCCATGTGAGTGCTAGGAACACCTCTGGGAAAAGATGATTCCAAAACCTGGGTGCCAACACTGAAAAAGCCCTGTCTTTAGTGGGGAGTCTGTTGGTTTCATAGGTTGAGTGAACGAATAGGAGAAAATCCAAGAGTTGTGCTCTGGAATACTCTGGATGAAACCAGCGAGGGACCCACAACCAAGCTTGGATCCTTTCTCATGCTCAGGAACCACCATGCTTAACCCAACACCACAATGGACTGTGGAACCCAGAAGAGTTTTGTTTATATGCAATATTTAAAAACAGTTGAGATGACTCTGCCTGTTGTAGAATAAACATTACGTGACTTTTCAGCCCTAATTGAAATACACCCTGATCAACCAACCAACCAACCAACCAACCAGCCAGCCAGCCAGCCAGCCAACCAACCTATTTATACCTATTCCTTCACCAAACATCCCAGGGTGGGGTCACAACTATAAATAAGAACATTTTAAACCAGGAAAACATGACCAGGAAATCATTCGACGGGAGCCTGAAGTTCATTAACCAAGGCACATCGTGTTGGCGTCTCAGCTGGGAAAGCTGCCCCAGTGCCCCGGGGGCCACCACAAAAAAGGCCCTTCCAAGTCCTGCCACCTTGTACATTGATGAAGAAAAAGACTGAAGTAGGGACAGGACACCGGTCCTTGAATCAGGCACAAGGGGGGAAAGCCGTAAAGAAAAGACCACAGGCTTGAGTTCCAAAGCAGAAGCCAAACCAACAGTAAGGAAACGAAAGTCCAAAGAGAAAGAAGCAACAACATTATTTCCCTCCTGTGGGGACAAGACAGCGCAAAAAACGGGTGGCCTGGAGGGGTGGCGGTGGGGAGATACTTTTTGGAGAAGGTACGTAACCCATAGCCCTCCAAGGATGCCTAGGTTCCAGATCCTATCTACCCAACCTCCCAGCATGCTTGATCTGGGCGCTTGATCTGGAGAACGTCCGGAGGAACCTAAGCAATGAACCCCAAGGTCGGATCCAGAACCTTCTGGGGGGCTTGATCCAGAGAGCTCCCAGGTAGGAGGAGGGGGAGGAGGAGAGTTGGCTTTTCTACCCCACTTTTCTCACCCATTCAAGGGACTCAAAGCTGCTGACAAACCTTTTCTTCTCCCCATAACAGGTGGGTGGGGCTGTAAGAGCTCAGATGAGAGCTGTGACTCGCCCAAGGCCACCCAGCTGGTTTCGTGGGGGAAGAAGAAGAATTGGCTTTTCTAGCCTGCTTTTTCTCAGCCATTTAAGGGGACTCAAGGCGGCTGGCAAACCCCTGTTCTTCTTCCCACCACTGAGCACCCTGTGAAGCAGGTGGGGCTGTGAGAGCTCAGAAGAGAGCTGTGACTCGCCCAGGGTCACCCAGCTGGGTTCATGGAGGAGGGAGGAATCAAACCCTCTATTCCCAGATAACCACTAGGCCAGACTGGCCAGAAGGCCAAACTGGCACCCGAAGTGGACCGCCCTTGCTCTCTGACATCTTCATGGGACAGGAGGTGGAGGAGGTGGAGGATGCCGCCCTCCCCCCTGCCACACGCACACGCACAGATGGGATCCTTGGAGGAAGGCCTCCCGCATTTCCATACGGCTGGGGCAGTGATAAATGGCCACCCCGCCAGAGCAGAGGGGGGAGGGGCGGCTTGGCACAGAGCGGCGGCTCCCTCGGCCGGCGGCACAGACAGATGCGCTCTTCTGCATTCCCCACGCAGCCTGGCCAGATGTTCCCGCTTTGAGCAAGCTTGTCCCCCCCCCCCAAGTGGACCAATCCAGAGGGGAGCTATTAAGAACCGATTCCAAGGAAGGGAAAGAGCCCCCCCCCACTCTGACCTACATAAAACCACCACGCAACAGAGAGGCGTCACACCAACAGCTCCCGTTCCCCTCCTGACCCTCTCGGCAGGGTCTCGGGCAGGGTGGCCCCTCCAAAGGACTCCGGGTTCCATCTCGCCCCTCTGAATCCCTCCTGACGACTCTGCTGCCCACCGACACCCAAAGCGCCCCCCTTCCCTTCCCCGCCGTGCAAAGCACAGAGCCCACGGGTGCCCATCGCCCTCCCACCGCCCGCCGCCCGCCGCCCACCGCGCCTTCTCTGCCAGGCTGGTCGCTCTCCTCCTTGACACCCAGGTGTCCTGTGCCCACCGCTTGCCCGGAGGCCCCCGCCGTCCTGCAGAAGGCAAGAAGAGCCCTGGGCTGAAAGGCTGCTGCCCACGGGCGGGCGGGGGCGGGGGGAAAGGCAGCCGGAAAGAGGCTTCCTTGAACCGCCTTCCCCAACCTGGCGCCCCCACGCCAGCCGCTCTCACCAGCTGCACCCTAACCCCAAACAGGCACGCAGCTGCCAAGTGGGGGAGCCCGCATTCCGCCCTGGGACGGGGAGGGGGGGGAGCCCGCATTCCGCCCTGGGACGGGGAGGGGGCGCAACCCTGCTAAGGCCAAGAAGAGAGACCCCTGCACCCCAGCCCCCCCTCCTGGCCCGCCTGCCCCCACCCCCACCGCAGGCGAGAGCCTCCCTGCCTTTGTCAAAGGCAGACAACCGTCCGGGGGCTCCGAGATCGATGGCTGGGCGTCTGGGGGCGGGGGGGGGAGGGAGGGAGAGACCATGTGCTTCTATTATGGCCTCGCTGCCGCGCGCGCTGCAACGACACCCTCGGAAGATGGGAGCTGCGGGAGCTGCTGCTGCCCGGGCGCCAAAGCGAAGAAGGCCCCGCAGCTCCGGCCGGCCGGCCACCCTCGGCCGCCGCCCCCGCGGGGAAACATCCACGCCGCGACACCCACCCGAACAAAGCGAGCGGGGCGCCGGGCGCGCAGAGGCAAGAGCCTGTCGGCTGCCCAGCCCACGCCCTGGCACGGAGGGAGGGGGGAGGGGAGGGGGAGGGCAGCCGATGCTTCCGCTCTCGCGTCCAACCCCCCCCCCCGAAAACCCCAAAGCTCCCCACCCCTCCGCGGCCAGCGCCGTGTCTTCGGCGTCTCCTCCTGCGGCAGAGTCGCTGTTGCCGCCCAGCCAGTTGGCTGGTTTGTTGATGTGGCTGGAAGAAGACGTCGCCCTCCGCCTCCCCCACCCATACCCCTCCCCAGCCGCCCACCGCCGCGCCCTCCGAGGTGGGTGTGTTTGCATCCATCACAGCCGGCCCGAGCGCCGCACCTTTGCGCCCCGAGCCCAGACAGACAGAGAGACAGAGAGCCTTACCCCCTCCCCCCTCCCTCGGCATCCAGGGGCGCCCCCTCCCCCGATGGAAGTCCCTGCTCCCCCTCCCTCCCCCCCTCGGCGCATCCTTTAAAACAGGTGGGTCGCCCTCTGGCGCACCTGTTCTCCTTCCTCTCCTCCTCCTCCTCCTCTGTCCCCTTCTGTCTTTCTTTCTTTCTTTCCTTCGCTCTCGCCTCTCCCTCTCCCCGGAGGCAGGGATCCCGGGTCGGAGTTGGGGGGGGCAGAGAAGAGGGCAGGCGACCCCCGAAGGGGAATCTTGGGCGGGGGTGGTGGTCAGGATGGCAAAGGAAAAAAAATAACACCTCCCCACGGGAAAGATGCCTTCCCGGCCAAGGGACTTTGTGGTTCGCGCCCGCGAGAGGGGGGGGAGAAAGAGAGAGGGGGAGGAGAAGGGGGAGATCCTTCCTTCCTTTCGGGAGGGGGGCAACGGGAAGACCCTCCCTCCTCTGGATCCGCTGGGAGATACCCTATCCGGAGAAAGGAGCCGGCCCGGATGATACCCGGCAAGCAGAACCTCACAGCGGGGTGGGGGTGGGGTGGGGGGGTCTGGGGGTCCCTCCTCCGCGCCCCCTCCTCAGAAAGCCGTCCCAGCCGGGATACCCTGCCTCCCCCCCCGCCAACGCCGCCTTTAACCCTTTCGCTCTCTCCACCTCCCTCCCTCCCTCCCCAACGCCCCTCCCTCGACGCCTCCCCCCCCCCCGAAGAAAGGAAAGGCGGGTGGCGCTCACGGTCGTGCGAGAGGTTCCCTCGGCTGGCGGGGGTCAGGAAGGCGACCAGCAGGATCAAGGCGTTCCAAGCCACGGCGGGGAGCATCTTCGGGGAGGGGGGGCCGTCCGTGGCCGCTTTGGGGGGGAGGGGGGAGGGGGCGGCTGGAGGGGGCGCAGCAGGCGGATGGGGCGACCGGGGAGGGCCCCTCCGTTCCTCCGTTCCTTCCTTCCCTCCTTCCTTCCCTCCTTCCTTCCTTCCTCTTCCTCCACGGTCTCTCCGGCAAACTTCGTCCTTCCCCCTCCCCGGTGGGGGAAAAGGGGGGGACCAGTGGCTCCTCTCCCCCTCTCTTTTCGGGGGGGGGGTCGCTCCGGGTCCTCTCTCTCTCTGCCCCCCCTCCAAAATCCGAGCCGCAGTGGCACAAAAGCGAAGCCGGGGCCGCCGCGGCGATGGATAGATGGATGGATAGATGGATGGATGGATGGAAGGAAGAAGGGAGCGGGCGGAGGAGGGAGGACGATCGCGCGTCGGTACCGCGCCAGCCCCGCGAGGAGGAAGAGGAGATGCGGCAGAGGCTGGAATTAAATAGAGCAGCAGGGCGAGACCAAGTCGGCTCCGAGAGGGGGGGGGATGGAGGGAGGGGCGGGGAAAGGAGGGGGAGGGGGAGGGGCTGGAGGAGGGGGTGCGGGGTCTTCCCTCCGCCCCCTCTCCGTTCCTCTCCCAGTCGGAGAGGGGGGGGGGCGGCAGGACTCCTTCCTTCTTCTACCTCGGGACCATCCCGGGGGGAGGGGGGAAGCTCCCCCCCGCAGGGCTTGCCGTGGATTCTCCCAGCAGCCTCAGCCCGCTCCCTGGCTCGCTTGGTACCCACTCGCGGGTCTCTCTCGGCTTCCTCCGGGAGCGCCGCCGCCCAGCCGGACTCCCCCGCCGCTGCAGGAGGGGTGGTGCGCTCCAGGTGGCTCCCTCTCGCCCCCCCCCCCACAACGAGGGGGGGTCGCGCTGGGATGGGTGGACGAGAAACATGGGGGTGGGATGGGGGAAAGGTCTGGGGGTCCTGGCCTGGAGGGGGCTCCACGCTGAGGGGACAGGTGTGTTAGTGGGAAAGAGACGAGGACACATCTATGACAACAACTAATAATAATGATGATGATGATGATGATAAAAAGTGAGTCAGTTGGGTCTAGTGGTTAGGGAGCCAGACTCTTATCTGGGAATACTGGGTTCGATTCTGCCCTCCCCCATGAAGCCAGCTGGGTGACCTTGGGCTAGTCACAGCTCTCTTCTGAGCTCTCACAGCCCCACCTGCCTCACAGGGCGTCTCTTGTGGGGGGAAGAACAGAAAGTTTGTCAGCTGCTTT
Organism: Aspidoscelis tigris stejnegeri; assembly: GCA_023333525.1. Lineage (NCBI taxonomy): Eukaryota > Metazoa > Chordata > Lepidosauria > Squamata > Teiidae > Aspidoscelis > Aspidoscelis tigris. The sequence continues at coordinate 3,787,411 of JALMGA010000027.1, read as the reverse complement.
GAGTCCCCTTAAATGGATGAGAAAAGCGGGGTAGAAAAGCCAACTCTTCTTCTTATCATCCATCCTCATTATTATTGTTGTTGTTATTCTTATTATTTTGCCCCAAGACGTCTCTCTGCCCCCTGTGGTGCCCCCTGGAGGATTAAAAGCAAAGGGCAGGGCAGGGAGAGGAGGGGAGGGGAGGGGCGACGTACAGCCCACCTGTGAAGTTCATGGCACCTGGCTAAGGCAGGTGAATTGGGTCGCGGGGCAGAGTGGAAGGGCAAATGGCATGTTAGCCAATGTCACCAACAGGGGGAGACCAAGAGCCAAGTTGGGTCTCAGATGCACGTGTGTTCAGCTTCGTCCATGGTGTGGCCCCTCCAAAAAGACGGCTTATTTTAGATTGCCTGCAATTTCCTCCCTCTTCTGAGCCCTGGTTGTCCTGCCTGGTGCCCCCTTCATCGGCCTCTTTCCCCTCTAACCCAGCGCCACTGTAACCCCCAACCCAAAATTGTGGACCCACCGGGGAGTAAATTCCGCTTAACAGTGTTATGGGCCAGCCCACCTTCTGGGCCCATGTTCCATTAAGACATACCTCTTTATTGCCAGCAACTAAGAAAACATCAATAAAGATGTATCAATGGCAGCTAGAATGGATGCCCAGTAGATCCTCCAGGCTGGGGGACAGGCAGGAGGCCTGTATTAGTACGAATATCTGATATGTATCCGATAAGTGATCGCATTGGAGGGAACCATATCTTTAAGGAGTGGGAAAGCCCAACAGAACCTGGAGGGCAGGAGGAGTTGCTTACACCCAGAGGAGGCCCACCTGGTGCCCGCTGCTAGGGTCCTCCTTAGCAAAATGAGCCAATTCCTTAGATTTATTTCCACCTAGGCCCCAACCTTGGCCCATTTATCTTCTTGATCCGCTTATGCTGGAAGGGGATTTCAGCCTCCTCCTTCCCTCAAGCTACCAGGCTCCGTTCCACACCTCAAATCTTCACATTGCTACTCTGAAAAAAAACAACCAAAAAAAAAAAAACACGGCAAGAGGAAGAAAGAGAGAGGGAGGGGGGGGAGGGAGGGAGGGAGAGGGAGGGAGGGTGGATGCCCAGCGGTTGCAGAAGACTATCTGACTGCAACAAACCACCTCTGATTCAGCCCTAGAGCGCTGGATCTGTGGGAGGGGTGGCGAGCGAGGATATAATCAAGCAACAATAAATAGCAGGAGATCTTCCAGGGTTGGTGCGCGGCGCACAAGCGCAGACGAGCAGCGGTGCTGATCAGTCTCCAGAAGATACAGGGATGCTGCTGCTGTCCCTCCAGGCAAACTGCAGGCGACAAGAGAAAGCAAACATCTACGCCGCGGCGGAGCAGAGAGAGACGCCCTGAAGTTCGCTCCGGAGTGAGGAGGACCGAAAGGAAGGGCTACGTGAGGGTGGTGCGCAAAGAGGCCCCTCGGAAGTCTCCCTTGCTGATAAGATGAAGAAAAAGAAGGACAAGGAGGAGAAGGAAGAGAAGAAGGAGGAGAAGGAGAAGATGATGATGAAGATGAAGAAAAAGAAGGACGAGAAGGAGAAGAAGGAAGAGGAGAAGAAGATGATGAAGATGAAGAAAAAGGACAAGGAGAAGAAGAAAATCCTAGAAAATTCATATTTATATAACTAGACCCTTTCGAATGTGGTAAAATTCTATTCAATATGTATTTGTACAAATACGTATCCAATACAAACAAATATGTATCCGATACATATCCCGTAAATACGTATCCAGTACAAACAGACACGTATCCGATACATATCCCGTAAATATGTATCCGATACAAACAAATACGTATCCAATACGTATCCAAGATATGCATCTGATACGTATCTGATACATATCCCATAACATATCCGCTCTGAAAGCATCAAATCCGACCTGAATCCACTTTTAATCCACTCTCAATCCATGTCCAATCGATGTGACTATCACGGCCGCTTCCCCATCGCCCCGGTTCACGAACGTTCCAAAAGATCCGTACAAATATGAACGTCAATATATGAATGTTGTAACATTTGATCCAAATACAAATGTCTGAATTTCTACGAATATCGGATTTTATGACTCCTTGTGCACATCGTGGGACCTGTCTGGGTTGGCCTTGCAAGCTGACCACCCTTGCAATTAAGTCTCAGCGTGGCCCAGTAACCGCAATTAGAACCAGCAGGTCATCTCTTTGTATGGCTGCAGGTCTGACCTGGAGATGGGAACGCGCGATTGCTTTATCGCCTATGACCGCTGTTGTGGAGGGTCACTCCGTTTATTTTGCATGCTTTCTTAGACCTAATTTAATTCCTGCTAATTGTATTCCTGGCACCTCGTCCTTTCCCTGCTGCTCCCTGGCTACCACCAGCTCTGTGGCAAAGGTTACTTTTCATGGAAGTAGGTTCACAAAATGCACACACACACACACACGGGATATGCACACATGTTTTGGGGGGTTTGATTTGTATCAAACCAAATGCAAGGAAATTTGTATTCATTCAAATAGATCCCCTTCTAATGTGGTAGGATTCAAACTTGATACAAATGTTCGGTACAAATTCAATTCGAACCCCCGCTAGGAATTGCATACGAATCCCCTACAAATCCCCTATTTATCTGTCTCATATCCACTCTGAATGAACCAAATCCACCCGGAATCCACTCTTAATTCACTTCCAATCCACTCCGGATCTGTTGCAGATGTGACTGGCACGGCCGCTTTCCCACCTCCCCATGTTCACAAATGTAACGAAGCTTCGTACGAATGTTCCAATGCATCAACTTCAAATTCGAACGTCCAAATTTGTATGAATTTGTACGAAATGTTACAAATATTCACACACGTCCCTAAAACATACCCATATCCATGCTCTGATAACCTCTGGATTGGACTACTGCAATGCACTCTACATGGGGCTGCCCTTGAAGACGGTTCGGAAGTTGCAGCTAGTGCAAAACGCAGCCGCGAGAGTGCTGACCGGAACATCTAGCTGGATGCACATCACGCCGGTCTTAAAAGAATTGCACTGGCTGCCCATTCACAACCAAGCCCAATTCAAGGTTCTGACTCTGACTTATAAGGCCCTAAACGACTTGGGCTCCAAATATCTAAAGGAAAACCTACTCCCATATCAACCTGCCCATGCCTTAAGATCAAGCGGTGAGGCCCTCCTGGTTGTCCCATCACCTTCATCAGTGAGGTTGGTGGGCACTCAGGAGAGAGCCTTCTCTGTGATGGCCCCCAGACTATGGAATAGCCTCCCCCTCGAGGTGTGTCAGGCCCCTTCCTTATATATATTTAGGAGGGTGGTGAAGACGCACCTCTTTGGCCTGGCCTTTGGCTGAGCTGCTTATGTTCCCCTCCCCAGTACAGACACTGTCATTGTAAACATATTGTATATTATTTTATACTTGTTGGATTTTTAACGTCCTTTAATGTATATTCTATTTTAATCTGCTGTTACTCGCCCAGAGACCTTCGGGTATGGGGTGGGATACAAATGTAAATAGTAAATAAAATAAATAAATAAATATAAACACCCCAGAAAGCCCATAAACTGCCATTTTCCATCACTCGAGCCACCCATTCCTATAACGTTGCCATATCGCATCGATTACTGTTTTGCCATTCTCTCCAATACCTGAACGGGGCGAAAAACTCCGTGTGACAATCAACACGTTCATTTAAATTTAATCAATTAATAACTTCTATTACCCATCTAGGGGGGCAGGTGATTAATCAACCTGAAGTCCTTTAAGAACGGTTGACGACGTTAATGTTTTTCCTATTGCGCCTGGTCCCTCCGTTGGAGCAGCAAGGCGTATATATCAATTCACCTACACAATTTCCTTCCAATATTCTGCATACAGGATTTTTGAGGCCGAAGGAGGAGGGAAGCAGAAAGGCTTGACAATGCCTCGGAATCTGAAATAAGTTTTCCCAGGCTTGATTAATCCAATATTACTACCCACCTCTGATTCCAGGCACATCATGTAATAGCTGTGCCAGTGCTCCTAATTTGCTCGCCTGTAGCCAGAGCCACAACATCCGTGCATAAGAGGAGGGTATTAGCAGATCAGAGGAAGAGGAAGCTAATTGTTGAATGACTCCAAACATGCCATTTTTGAGCTTGAGTCATAATGATCGAATATTTTAAAAATCCTAATGGATCCGGTTAATGAAAACGCAAATATCCAGACGTTCGATTCAATATGAATATGGGGTAAATACAGGTACATAAGAGATACGTATGTCCCCGTGCAGGTGAGAAGGTCTGAATTATTCATCCATATAGCTCGAGATATTCATATTCAATCCATATACAAATGTCTGAATTCATCTGAATTGGTACAAATAATGAATATTTCAAATATTTGTGCACCATAAATGTCCTATTCCAGACATGTGCCAAGCTGGTTCAGGTTTGAACTGGTTCGAATCAAACTGGGATGCTCAAAAATTTCACTTTCAAACCAAACCCCTTGCCCTTTCAAAGGCAGAGTTGAGCTTCAGACCAAGGTAAGGGTTGTTCCAATGAACCTGGTGGTCACAACCTCTTCGATTGTGGTTCGAAGTTGCCTGAAGACGCCTGACTCAAACCAAACACCCTGGGATCCATGAGCCAGTTGGATCGTGTGGTTAGAGTGAGGGACTCATATCTCATAGTCACAGGGTTTAATTCTGCTCTCCTCCACAAAGCCAGCTGGGTGGCCTTGGGCTAGTCATACCTCTCTTCTGAGCTCTCACAGCCCCACCCACCTCACAGGGTGTCTGTTGTGAGGAGAAGAACAGAAAGTTTTGGGTTGGGAAAAGTAGGGTATAAAAGCCAGCTCTTCTTCCTTCGTGAAATAAGCTTGGTGACTCTGGGCTAGTCACAGTCCCCTTAGGGGAGAAGAACAGAAGGTTTGCCAGCCGCTTTGAGTCCCCTTAAGGGCGAATAAAAGTAAGCTATAAAAGCCAGCTCTTCTTCTTCCACCACAAAGCCAGCTGGGTGAGTTTGGGCTAGTCACAGCTCTCTTCTGGTCTCTCACAGCCCCATCTACCTCACAGGGTGTCTGTGGTGGGGAGAAGAACAGATGGTTTGTCAGCAGCTCTGAGTCCCCTTACTGGTGAGAAAAGCGGGGTAAAAAGAGCAATTCTTCATCATCATCATCCTCAACCTCAATCCATTAGTTTTTGGGCTTTCAAAACAGGCCCATCACTGGTTCTGTCTCCTTGCCAAGTAGAAAAGGAACAAGGTGGGGGGACCGTGTGTGTCTGTGCGCTGGGGAGAAGATTTGGAATTTGAAGTAGGCATGAGAGTTAAAAAAGAAATATTGGGACATTTTGTACAGATACATGCAGCATAAAACGAAGGCTTTATTAAGAACCGACTTGCATTCCTGCCTTTCTCTGCTCTTCCCTCCCACCTCTGTCTCTGGCACACACACACTTAAGCTTTCTCACTAATTTAATTCTCTCCTTGCAGTGTTGAAGAACAAATAGAAGCTGGATATACAAAAGGATTTTTTTTAAAGCAAAAATCTACTGCTCTCTACCTTGGAAAAAGGTTTTATGGGGGATTTGAAATGATGCGGAAAGACCTGGCTTTCAGCCCAAGTTACCCAGAAAGCCAAGATGGGTTGAATGGGATTTGGGAGCATTGGTTGGAGCTCTACAGCTAATCTGGAATAGGGACAGTTCGGGTTCCGGGCCGGATCCACCCTAGACCTGCACAAAAGAAACGTATGAGCAAGCATTTTGTTCTGGGATAACACACGAGGACAGACATGGCCATTAAAACAGCACATGGGAGGTAGGTGGGGCTGTGAGAGCTCAGAAGACAACTGTGACTAACCCAAGGTCACCCAGCTGGCTTCATGGAGGAAGAAGTGCTGGCTTTTATACCCTATTTTTTTCACCCTTAAGGGACTCAAAGTAGGCTTTGTATCAAACTGAATGTAAGAAAATCCAACCTGAATCCACTTTGAATCCACTCTCAATCCATGTCGTCTTCTATTTAGTCTGCGCTAGCATGTGGACTGTCGCCCACTATTCCAGGGTGCGTTCCGGAACGAGGCCCAGTGCAGAAAGGCTTCCGAAACGGCCTTGTGCTTGGCATCTTCCCACCTTGGATGTTCACCGAGAGGTTGGCGTCCAAATGGTGCATAAATGCAAATAAAAACGCACGCAGTTTCTCAAAATGAAACTTTCATGCGGGCCCTTATAAAAAGTGCATTTGGCAACGAGGGGAAATATTATGGAGGCTTCAAGAGTTGTTCGTCTTGGCTGTAAATAATGAGCCGCTGCTTAAACGTTTTCTGGGGAGACGTTTCCCATCCCAATCAGCCGCCCTTGTGTTGTAAGAAAGCGTCAGACTCATTACGCTGATGTACAGTACTGACTCTATCTTCCTTTCCACATTTCACTTAAGGTCTTTCTTGTTTTCCTCGTTTCCTAGAAGAAATCATCTTGCTACCCTTCCCATCCCAGGAGAGGAGGAGGAAAAGGCAGGTTTGCCATCTGCTAAGAACAGGAGGGCAGATTCTTCCACAATGGGCCATCTTGGGATTTCTACCCGATGGGGGAAACTATTTCTACCCGACGGAGAGCAGTGCTCTGTCCTTCTTGCTGAGAGATCCAGTTGCCTTCAAGAGTTACCTTAATATAAGAACATGGATGACTTGCAGGTTTCCAAGGTGGAGGCAGCAGCCGGGGGAGCCATAAGAACTTGGGAGGAGCTCTGCTGGATCAGGCCAAAGCCCATCTAGTCCATAAGAACCTGGGAGGAGCCCTGCTGGATCAGGCCAAAACCCATCTAGTCCATAAGAACCTGGGAGGAGCTCTGCTGGATCAGACCAAAGCCCATCTAGTCCATAAGAACCTGGGAGGAACCCTGCTGGATCAGGCCAAAGCCCATCTAGTCCATAAGAACCTGGGAGGAGCTCTGCTGGATCAGGCCAAAGCCCATCTAGTCCATAAGAACCTGGGAGGAGCTCTGCTGGATCAGGCCAAAGCCCATCTAGTCCATAAGAACCTGGGAGGAGCCCTGCTGGATCATAAGCAAACGGGGCTAGTCTATCTCCTTAAGCTTTTGTGAACAGTAGAGTTTTCACCAGACATCAAAATGTGGTCAGTGCAGGTGCTTGGCAAGGCTCAGTGAGAAGGCTGTTCCATAATGTGGGGGCCACTGATGAGAAGCCCTTGTTCTTGGCAGTGTCCCCACGGACCTCCTCTAACAGCTAGAAGGGATTCCTGGAAGGACCTTAGCTGTATGGGTCTGAAATTTACAAACCTCTCTCTTATCAGAGTCACAAAGAAGTAAAATAATCTCATCTTGAATTGCTCTGGTCCTTAACCTTTCCCTAGGACCACAATCTAATGGGCTGAATAAAAAGATAATGAGGAAGGTCTTCAATTTGGTTAGGGACACAAATAGACATTCTCTTCTCTCCGTTTCTTCCGAGGGATGGGCCTTACGAAATTTCAGTTGCCATTGTTTGAAATTGTAATTGGATAAAAGCTTTTCGGATCCCAGGGAAGTTCAAAGCACCCACCGTAGTAGCTTCAATGAGAATTACAGTTCACCAATAATTGGAACCAGTCAGTTAAAGGCAGAGATTGTCAAAGTCTAATATTTAAACACCAAGGATGACGCAAAACTCCCTTCTTGTAGCCGTGTTTGGAGTGGTTTAATTCGTACTGAACTGAACGCAAGAAAATTTGTATTCATTCAAATAGATTCCTTTCGAATCTGGTAGCATCTGAATTCGACACGAATCCACTCTGAATTCGGTATGCACACGAATATCCATAACGTCCGTTATTCGTCCAGATTCAGACACGCGTACACAAATTGAATGTTACAACATTCATACATTAACATTTGTACCCGTACAAATGTTTCAGACATTGGTACGAATAGACCAGACACCGTTAAACTGGGGAGGTGGGAAGTGACTGCGCCAGTCCCATCTGCAACAGATCCACATTGCATTTGTCATGGATCAAGAGCGGATTGAGAGTGGATTCAGGTCGGATTCGATGCTTTCAGAGCACGGATATATTACAGGATATGTATTGGATACGTGTTTGTTCATATCGGATTCATAAGAATACATCCGTATCTAATAGAATCCTACTACGTTATAGGGGATCTATTTGAACGAATACAGATTTTCTAACATTATGAATCGAATGTCACAAAACCCATTTGTGCAGATCCCTACTCTGAATGTGTCAAATGTGTCCTGAATCCACTTTTAATCCACTCTCAATCCATGTCAAATGCACTCTAGATCCGTTGCAGATGTGACTGGCGCAGCCGCTTTCCCACCTCCCCTGTTCACAAATGTAACGAAGCATTTCCAAAGCATTCGATTTGAATTCAAATGTCAATATTTGAATGTGTAAACATTTGGATGGATTCATATGAATTTAGAATGTTGTGAATATTCATGCAGATCCAAATATCCTTGAAGTTTTGCTCCCCTGCCCATTCCTACTATGGGGAAATAATGGGATAACCATGATGGATTAGAGATAGGGAACTGGTCTGCGATTCAGAGCTAACCAAAACATGGTCTGAATCAAACCTGAACCAAGGGGAGAGACCTAACAAACCAAGTGACCTTTAGCAAACCAAGGCTTGATTTGCATATGAACCAGGCCACCCTGTCCTTCAAAAGTCCCAGACTGATTCCAAACCAAGGGTAGTTTGGTTCAGTTCAACTGTTGTTTGGTAAGAAAGAGAAGTGAAAACATAGTTTTCAAGTACTGAGGTCAGGACCACGGACAGCTCTCCAGGTAGTGTTGTTGTTCTCAATTGAAATGAACAGAAGAACAGATTAGCTCTTCGATCACAGGACTTTAAAGGAAAGAGTTATCCTTTCCTTCCTATTCTCCTTGTAGTGCCTTCCCCACACACCCAGGGGAAGGGGCTCAAAGCAGCTGACAAATCTGATCTTCCCACCACAACAGAACCCCCTGTGAGGCGGGGGGGGGCTGTGAGAGCTCAGCAAGAGAGCTGTGACTAGACCAAGGTCACCCAGCTGGCTTCATGGGGAAGGGCAGAATCGAACCCAGTATTCCCAGATAAGAGTCTGGCTCCCTAACCACTAGACCAAACTGCCTGAGTAAATGGAGGGCATCGAATGTAGGGCAAATCCACCCCACCCCATCTCTCCTTCTTCCACAGCATGGATTTCTGGAGCTTTTAACTTGGCAGACTTCACGTCGGGGATCTCTGGATGACGCAGTGGGAGAAACATATAATAAAATAATCATCATGTGTTCATAGCTGTATCTCAAATATTGTTGCTTGGAAACGGGTGCCAGGGAATTTGAACGGGGTGGGGGGATAGCTGGCACAGATCCCAGATAGGGAAGCCCAGTGAAGAGGGTGTGAAACAGGCTGTGCTCTGCAGGTGGTTATGATTGAAACTGTTTTTAATTTTCCCTCCATACAGCCCGGGTGGCTCTTGGCGATAAACATTCCCTGGGCGAGCATCTGCGGCTGGTGAGCGAAAAGGCCGCATGCACAACTTCATCAACGCTCCGAAACGCCCGGGCGATGGAAACGAAATCAGGACTTCCAGGGCCAAGTTGAGGCTGTGATAATATGTCCAGATCTCTCTGCCGTCAACTCGCTGCCAAGTATTTGGCCCAGACGTTAATGGTCCCTCCGGTCTTAATATCCTTTTGCCAGATGATACGTCAAGGTTCATTATGCAAAATCAAGGCAAGTGGGTGGGTATGTGACTCCCCAGTCAAATACATTTTCCCTCTTGCGAAAATCGCCAATCGGCTTTCTCTCAGGTGGAGAAGAAGAAGAAGAAGAAGAAGAGTTGAGTGTTCTCTCCCACTTTTCTCTCCCATTTAAGGGGATTCAAAGTGGCTGACAAACCTTCTGTTCTTCTCCCCTTCACAGGCACCCTGTAAGGTTGGTGAGGCTGTAGGAGGTCAGAAGAGAGCTGTGACTAGCCCAAGGTCACCCAGCTGGCTTCATAGAGGAGTGCAGAATCAAACCAGGTATTCCCAGATAAGAGTCCGGCTCCTTAAACACTAGACAAAGAGAAAGGAAGGTGGGTTGCTATCTGGTTTTTAGCAAGAGTTTTATACACAGTTTTTTCTTTCCCCTGTGCTAAACATGGTTCCCAGAATTCCTTGCGGGCAACAGGATCGGGATTGCTTTGTGTCGTTTTGCACAGATTGTGGGAAACCATTTCCGCATGAGATGACTGCGTTCTAAAACGCTGAGTAGTAATGAAGGGGGCAAGATAAAATATTAATGATGTGCACAAATGTTCACAATGTTCAAAATTCATATGAATTTGGCCAAATCCGGACATTCAGATCCGAAGATTGACATTTGAATTCAAATTGAACATTTTGATACATTCGGATGAAGCTCTGAATGAAGCTTTGAGTGGGATTCATTTTGGATTCGTATAGGATTCGTATCTTGTTCGTATGCATTCATTTGGGGTTTGTATGGGATTGAACACTTGTATTGAATACTAATCCTATCACATTCGAAGGGGATCTATTCGAACAAATAGGAATTTCCTTGCATTTGATTCAATACTCATCCAATACAGTACAGAAAGAATTTTCATGCACATCCCTATACAATATTATTGGGTCTCCTTAGGCATTTTACAGTATACAGGGTCAATGTCTTCTGGAATTCTTTTCCTCTGTCAAGTCTTTCAGAATAGAATCATAGGGTTGGAAAGGACCTCCAGGGTCATCAAGTCCAACTGCCTGCACAATGCAGGATTCCCTAAACCATCCCAGACAGATGTATGTTCAGCCTCTGCTCGGAGACCTCCAGCGAAGGAGAACCCACCACCTCCCATGGCAACCTATTCCACTGACTGATCGCCCTCACTGTCAGGAAGTTCTTCCTAATATCTAATCTGTATTGACTCCCTTGAAGTTTCATCCCGTTGTTTCTAGTCCCCCCATCTTGTGCAAGTGAGAACAGTGACGATCCCTCTGCACTATGATGACCCTTCCGAGACTTGAAGACCACAATCATGTCTCCTCTCAGTCTTCTCTCCTGGAAGCTGCACATCCCTAGATCCTTCAACCATTCCTGGTAGGACATGGTTTCCAGACCACTCACCATCTTGGTAGCCCTCCTTTGGACTTGCTCTAGTTTGTCAATGTCTTTTTTGAATTGGGTTGCCCAGAACCGGACACAGGACTCTAGATGAGGTCCGCCCAAGGGAGAGTCAAGAGGAATGATTACTTCTCATGATCTAGACTCTATACTCCTCTTCTACTTCCCAAGCTCCGATGGCTCAACAACTTTCACAGGGTTTGGCTCAAGGTGACAAAATAGAATTCTGAGTTTAGATTTCCCAGCAATTTATGTGGACCCAGGAGACAGCCTAGGTGGAAGGAGTTTGCCAAGGAAATTCCTTCTGAAGTTGACCACCTGCAGTTCATGGATCCACCATAGGGGGCAGCAACACAGAAATCCCACCAACTCCTGGCAATCCCACACAGTCTTCTCAGTGCTGCCATATGCAGCCATACCATGAATGTAAAAAGACAAGACACAAATATACGTAAACGCCTGCCAAATATGTATTAAACGTTACAGGAGGAAATCTGCAACACAAATATTAGCTCGGCAGGCACTGGAAGAAGCAGATGTTTCATGATCTTCCCACAACACAGTTAAGTTTGGGCTCATCCTGCTATGCGGTGTTTTCCTCCCCTGGATGGAAAACAGCATGCAGTCTTGAGTCTTTTGGCTGAATAATGCCATTAAGAGTCAAGATTCCTTGCCATGTCTGCAGTCCTGGAGGCTGAGAGACTAATGTAGAATATTGCTTTTTCTTTTCTTTTCTTTTTTGAGGTACAGTATTGCAACAAGATTTCCTATGGCCACAACACTGAATGTGATTTAAGCACAAAGTGAGGCAAACTTAGTATCATGGAGAGGAAGTCAGGTGAACTAAGCATGGTGGAAGAGCTCTGACTGGGGCAGAAAGTCAGGCGAAGTTGGCAGCAGGAATTTTAGTACCATAGAGAGCTCCAAGGGGGACAGGAAGTCAGGCAAACATAATTTAGCACCATGGACAGCTCCAAGCGGGACAGGGAGGTGGGTTAATCTAGTACCATGGAGAGCTCCAAGTGGGACAGGAAGTTGAGCAAACCTAGTACCATAGAGAGCTCCAAGGGGGACAGGAAGTCAGGCAAACATAATTTAGCATCATGGACAGATCCAAGCGGGACAGGGAGCTGGGTTAATCTAGTACCATGGAGAGCTCCAAGTGGGACAGGAAGTTGAGCAAACCTAGCACCACAGAGAGCTCCAAGCGGGCAGGAAGTCAGGCAAATTAAGTACCACAATTTAACACCATGGTGAGCTCTAAGTAAACCTGGAAGAGTAAACTTAGTACCACAGAGAAGAAAGCCAACCTAAATTGTCTACCACATGCTTGGAGGCCTAGACCAAGAAACCAACTTAGATTTAAAACCTGAACCAGGATCTTCAGGGCCATGGACGCTGGAGCTAAGACTAAAGCACAGCATCCTGAATTACAGAACAGTGGGGCAACTTTGCGATCCGTAGAGAAAGAGAGCAAGGGCCTGGGACACCATGGCTGAAATCAGGAGCAGGAGGCGGCCTCTAAAACTGGGTTCTGTTGAGGTCAGAGTGCCTTCTGTCTGCTGCAGTAGAAGCGCTTTTCCTCCACATCCGCCCATCCACCACCCCCAAAGTGCCATCCTAGGAGACCTCCTTTTGGCAAAGATAATAAGAGCTCTTGTAGGCCATTTGGAACGCCAGCTCTTGGGATTTTAGGCAATGATGTTGTGCAGAAGGAGACCAGTCTGCAGAGGAGGCGCTTGGCACAACGTCAGCCATATCTAATCAATAATTCCCCATCTCTTGCTTTTACAGCATGGCCTGGCCACTTAATTGGGGATGCAGAGAATTATGGATGAGGAGATGCCAGCTGGGGGGCGGGGAGGCTGTTCCATAAACTGAGTGTGCCTCTCTGGGGAAAGGGAGAGGAGACAAATGAACACAGCCCAGGAATAGCTCCATCCAACTCAGGGGCTTGGCTTGGGGTCTAAAACTGAGTCTAGTTCTCTGATATTGGAGAGGAAACGAGGTTCACTATTCTGTACCACAGCTGCCCCAAGCAAGACCCAACCCAACTAGGGAAATCCACGAATATTCATAACCGATATTTGGGCAAATTCAGATGAATTCGGAGATTCGTATAAGAATCTAATGTTAAGGACATCCATGCATTTATTTTAATTTTTATTTTTTTTTATTTTTGTATACTTATTTTTTAAATTAGTTTTTTTACATTGACATTCATACGAATACAAATGTTTTGGAACATTCATACTAGGGATGTGCACAGATGTTTATAACGTTCAAAATTCGGTCAAATTTAGCCAAATTCGGAAATTCGGACTCAAATCGAATGTTATAATATTCATATGCTAACATTTGAATGAATATCTCTCTGTGTGTGTGTGTGTCTATGGGTGTTTTTCCACTGCAGCCCTTAGATCTGGTTCTAAGAAGATCCGGATCTAAGGAATGGGTACATTTCTTAATCCGGATCTAGTAGATCCGGATTAAGGGAAGTACCCAATGTGTTTCCACAGGAGGTGTAGCACCCATTAGAAATGGGTGCTAACACCCCTGCTGTGGAAACAGCTTTGCACCCATCTGGAGAATCCGGATCGACCCACAAGGGGTTGGTCCATTACCCCAGGTGTTTTGGGGGGCAGGGGGGTGCAGTCTTCGAAGCAACTTCAAAGTGATTTCGAAGTGACTTCGAAGCTGACTTCGAAGTCACTTCAAAGTGAATGTGAAGTCAACTTCGAAATGACTTCGAAGCCAATGTTGGGGGGGGGGTCAAAGGTGCATCCCCTCCCCCTAGCCTCCTTTGGACCCCATTGCCTGTTTCCAGTGGAAACAGGCTCCCTTTAATCCGGATTTTCTGGCAGAAGACCCCATTAATGGGGTCCACAGAAAATCCGGATTGAAGGCCAAAAAGATCTGTATTTTCCCCATGGCAGTGGAAACAATCGGGCTCAAAATGGGTGCCATAGTGGAAATGGGATCATCCGGCTCACAGCCAAAAGGTACAAAAATGGGTGCAAAAATGGGTACAATTGACAGTGGAAAAACACCCTATATCTACCTGTCTATATCTATTTATCATCTATCTATTCCACCCACCCATCTTCTTCCTCCTCTCCTTTTTCTTCTCTTCCTCCTCCTCTTCTTCCCCTTTCACTTCCTCCTCTTCCTCTTCCTCTTCTCTCTCCTTCTCTTCCTCTTCCCCTTCCTCCTCTTCTGCCCTTCTTCCTCTTCTCCTCCTGCTGATCTGGTTGCTTCCATTAAGTACATAATTTCCGGCTCCCTTTTAAAGAAGTCCTGCATGCCTGGTACAAAATTCGGGGGGGGGGGAGCGCTGCCCTCCTATCCCTTCCCGAAGACTTCCAATCTAATTCAGACAACCGAACGCATGAGGAAGAAAACTAAAAATAAAAGGGGGAAGCTGCAGAAGGAAGAGTAGGCCAAAAACAATTAGATAAAGGCCAAGCGAAATAAATGAGTCTTAAGGATTTTTTTAAAAAACAAGGCATGAATCAATTGAACGGATATTGGATGCAAAGCATTCTGTAGATAAGCCAAAATGTGTGTTGGGGGGGCGGGGGGGCGAAAGACATGAAAACAAGAGAAGGGAGGAAATGTGGAAGTTTTAACAAGGCACAGAAACCCCACAAAATGCAAAGATCGGGAAAGAGAATGGAGTGAGGTGAGTGGGGCTGTAAGAGCTCAGAAGAGAGCTGTGACTAGCCCAAGGCCACTCAGCTGGCTTCATGGGGGAGTGCGGAATCAAACCCGGTATTCCCAGATAAGAGACTGGCTCCTTAACCACTAGACCAACTGTTAAGACCTCTGTGTATGTCTGTGCATCTGTGTGTGAGAGAGGGAGGCCCTTTTGGCATGGCTTTCTTGGCAGCAGCCCCCTGATTGTGGGATGGCCTCCCCTTTCAGAGACCTGTTGCATGCAGGTGGGAGTGTGTGGGTTTTGATGGTGTTTTCACAGTGCAGGACGGGCGAGAAATGAAATAAGTATTGTTGCAGGCTGCGTCATTCCCCCGTGGCCTCGCCAGTGCAGAAGAGCCTCACGTTGGCGATCTGGTCTCTAGCCAAGGGCAGACAACGAAGCCTCTGCCTCGGTTTCTGGACAGAAAGTGCCCTCGCCAGAGCAAGGACTTCTGCCGCTATCCGCAGCACCCAGAGGCATCGGCTTTGCCACACCATATTTACTGCTCCAAGGTCGGCGGCTTCAGAAAGGGCTTCCGATTCCCAGCTCTGATGCTCTAATCTTTGCCTCCATCTCGCCGCACGTTTATTTGAACAGGTGTGACCTCTTGCGCGTTGCGAGCTCTGGGTGAGGGTGGCACAGATGCTAAAGAGATTGTGCTCGGCTCACGCTGGAAAGCAAACAGGCCTCGCCCGCTGCTCCACAAATTGACGTATTTTCCTTTAGCCTAGAACAGGCTACTGGTGTGTCTCAGGGGCTAGGATTTCCAGCATTCAGGTAACACTGGGAGCACAGTGGCCTCTTTTTATGGAGCAGAGGGCCTTGCTGGGAATTGCAGCACTGGGGCCTTCCTGGTGGTTGCACCACTGTGGCCTTACCGGTGATTACATCACTGTGGCCTTGCTGCTGGTAGCACCACTGTGGTCCTACTGGTGGTTGCACCAGCATGGCCTTATTAGTCGTTGTACCGTGATGGCCCTGCTGCCTTAAAAGCTCCATGTAGAGGCAGCCGAAAGTCCAATTGTTCTGCTGGGTGGGAGGAAAATGTTTGAGGGACTATACCTCCCATGAACCTTCATTTCCCTTAAGCCCATCCATCAGCCCCAAGAAGGCAGAGAAGATTGTTCCCAAACTCTGCTAGGAAGTTGCAGAGCTGGAAGCTCAGCGAGTGATCCCTGACATGAAAACAGGTATTACTATCCAATCCACATTTTCATCTGTGAAATGTTAGCTGAGATTCAGTGGGTTTCTAATAAGCTTTCGACAATGGCATGGAAATGGAACCTCATCGTCTCGTGTTCATTTTCTCTCCTGGCAAAAGCTGCGTGGATGCCTCCGTACTTAAATCGGTGTTTCAGACACTCCTCTGGAAGGGGAACGCTCATGTGAATGCACGAAGAAACGGAGGCGGCCGAGGAGGCCCCTTTCCAGCCCTAGATTTCTTGTAAATATATTTGCACCACGTCTTGCTAATACCGTGTCAACACTGCTGTTTGTCTTTCTCTGTATATTTGTTTGTCTACTTTGCTATTTTTAGTTTCTGCAGCCCACTCGTTCCCTCCCCGGGTCCATTCTCCCCTCTCCAAAAAATAATTATGCACATGATTGCTAATAAACAAACTCAAAAAAGTAGCAAACAAGGTATTAACAGTGGTATCGTTTGTGCAAGCAAATGAAGCTGTACCGCAGAGATGTGGCTAGAGATTCCCATCCACGGAGGCCAGCATGTTGAATGGTTAGCACCAGAGGGTTATGGGCTCCCCATTAGCAATGGGCACAAATGGGTTTAGGGGGAATTTGATTTGTAATTAATTGAATGTTAAAAAATTTGCATTCGTTCCTAATTTCACCATCCTGCGTGCTTAAATCCATACTTGGAATATCGTGAACATTCTGTAGCTGTGAAAAGAGGGAGGAACCTCAAGCGGTCTCAGTAGGCTGTGACTAGCCCAAGGCCACCCAGCTGGCTTCATGGGGGAGGGTGGAATCGAACCCGGTACTCCCAGATAAGAGTCTGGATCCCTAACTACTAAACCAAACTGGCGGCTGCTCCAGTCACAACTACAATGGGTCAAGAGTGCATTTGACATGGACTGAGAGCAGATTCAAAGCAGATTCCGAGTGGGTATGTTATGTATCCAATACATATCTGATACGTATGAGACATGTCTGCGTTCGTATTGAATATTCATACGAATTTGAACGAATATTGATTTCCTGACATTCAATTCGGTACATCCATGCACACCATTTTTCATTTCTGCTCCATTATCAACCTGTGTACAATCAAACAAATTACTCGCTCCGGGACCACAAAACATACGGAAGAAATTTCTCTCTCTCATTACAGAAGAAATTAATCTCTCGGCTACTTCCAGGGTTGTCAGCGGTTTCCACCTGCACACAACCTTAATGCAAAATGCGCGAGGGGAGTTAGCTCCTTTTGCCCGTTAGGTATGCAGAGATACGGCAGTCTATGGCAGAAACAGCAGTTCAGTGGCCGTTTGCAGTTCACAGGTCCACCACAAGGGGCAGTCTCGTATAGGTTCCTGTTTCAGATGATCCCATGCGGATAACTGTTGGGCCGTGGCCTTGTTATGGAATATATCTCAGGACTGGGGTCTTTTGTCCACATGATATTGCAAACTCTGGTCTGCACTGGTATGTGGACAGCAGGTCCTAGGGATATGAACGAATATTTGTAACATTCAAAATTTGTAAGAAATTCATCCGAATTCAGACATTCAAGTTCAAATCAAATGTTGGCACGTTCCAAGACTGACATCCATGTTCAAAGCGAATGCCTCAGAACATTTGTACGAAGCTTTGCTACATTTGTGAACCTGGGGAAGTGGAAACGCCCGTCACATCTGCATCGGATCCCAGGTGGATTTGAAGTGGACTGATTGTGGATTCAACATGGATTCAGGGTGGATTTGATGCATTTAGAGTGTATACGTAGGGGATACATATCAGATATGTAGGGGATTTGTATGGGATACATACGGGATTCATATGCGATCTAGGGATATGATCACTACATGCTGTTTCTTGACTGTTTAATATCTACGCTTGCTGCTTGCTTGCTGGCCTGCTGCTTATTTGCTTATATGGTGATTATTGATTAGGTATAGTCTTATGCTTAAGTCCACTTAGCTATGAACATTTTCATAGCATAGGCACAGTTTGCATAGATAAAGCAGTAAACAGAACTCAGTATTACTACACCTCTAAAAGCCAGTTACAGGGAGTTGAGAGCAGGTGAAGGTTTTGCCTTCACCTTCTGCTTGAGATGCCCAGAGAAGTAATTGGTGGGCCACTGTGTGAGATGGAATATTGGACTAGATGGACTGTCCAATATACATAACAGCAACCAGCCTATATGGCTTTAGGAAAGGTTTAGACACATTCATGGTCAGCAGGTCTACTAATGGCTACCAGAATAGATACCTAGGAACTTCTTCCAGGCTGGGTAGACAGGCAAGATGCCTCTGACAGCCATTTGCAGAGATTTGAGAGCAGGTGAATGTTTTGCCTTTGCCTTCTGCTTGAGATGCCCAGAAGCAATTGGTGGGCCACGTGTGAAACAGGATGCTGGACTAGATGGGCTGCGGGCTGATCCAGGAGGGCTACTCTTAGGTTCTTATATTCTAGGCAGTTGAGATGGAAGAAAGTGGTTCTTGAAAGTGCTCTTTGTGTAACTCTCAAATACTGCATTATATCAAATATTCCTGTTTTTGATTTTCCAAAATTGGAAGGTGTAGCCTTCTAAAAACAGTATTTTTCTTGGGTCAGGTTTATAGGGGTAAATTGGACTCCCAAATGCAGAAATTCTTGACACTCAAATACATGAGTTTTACAAACACTTGTACCCTTCCTTGAGGAATGGACCAAATCCCCAAATTAAAAAAAAAACTATTTGAATTTGGCAAAAGACCTAAGAATTCTGCAAAAACTGGGGGCATTTGAAAATTACCTTGAAGTTAAGAATCTTCAAAAAAACAAATTAATAAAAATAAACAAACCAAAAAATAAACATAAACAGATAAACCAGCATACAAATAGACAGAAAAATAAAAACAAATAAGATAAAGGAACAAATAAACCAACAAATACATAAACAAATAATAACAGATAAACAGACAACTAAACAAAAACAGATTAAAGACCAAAAAGATCCGGATTTCCCCTATGGCAGTGGAAACAATTGGGTTCAAAATGGCTGCCATAGTGGAAAGGGGATCATCCGGCTCACAGCCAAAAGGTGCAAAAGTGTGTGCAAAAATGGGTACAACTGACAGTGGAAAACACCCATTGAGTGTTTTTCCACCGCGGCCCTTAGATCCGGATGTAAGAAGACCTGGATCTAAGGAATGGGTACATTCCTTAATCCGGATCTAGTAGATCCAGATTAAGGGAATGAGCCAATGTGCTTCCATGGGAGGTGTAGCACCCGTTAGCAATGGGTGCTAACCTCCCTGCCGTGGAAACACATTTGCACCCACGTGGGTAATCTGGATCCAGCCCCAAGGGGTCTGTCCGTCACCCCAGGTGTCTCGGGTGACAGCGGGGTGCGATCTCCGAAGTCACAGCTTCAGGGTGATTTTGGAGTCATTTCGAAATCATTCTGAAATGACTCCGTAGAGATTGCCAAGGGCTTCGGGGAGGCTCCGGGGCTGTCAGCGCGGTCCGTGTGCTATTAGCGCAGACCACGTGGGCTTCCCTCCAAAGAGAACGCCGGCAAGACTCCGAGCTGCCCATCGCTTCGGAGGGACTCCGAAGTCTCGCCGCCGGTCTCTCCGAAGAGATCAGCGCAGACCTCGGAGACTTGCCACCGGTCTCCTCAGAGGGACTTTGGAAGGAAGCCCGCGTGGTCTGCGCTAATAACACACGGACCACACTGACAGCTCCGGAGCCTCTCTGAAGTCTGTGGCGATCCCTTTGGAGGGACTTCGGAGACATTTCGGAATGAATTTGAAATGACTCCAAAATCATTCTGAAGCCGGGACGTCGGGGCTCGCCCCCCCCCCCATGGGTGCATTCCCTCCGCGATCCTCCTCTACACCCTGTTGCAGAATGGGGTCTACAGAAAATCCAGATTAAAGGCCAGAAAATAGCCATTTGACCCAGATTTCCCCATGGCAGTTGAAACAATCGGGTCCCTAATGGGTGCCGTGGTGGAAGTGGGGTCATCCGGCTCACACCCAAATGGGTTCTTAATGGGTTCCAAAATGTTCTGCACCCAGCCCAAGCCATCCCTGGCCTTCCCAGAGCTGTCCGGCAGGGAGAGTTGCACTCTCCCCGCTCGGCCCCACCGCCATTGGGTTGCCCCACTGCTGGCTGGAAGCCCCTTTTTAGGGCAGGGCAACATCGGTCCGGGCCATCCCAATGTCCTGATGGCTGATGCCACAGCAGCCAACAGGGAGCCCCTGGTGCTACCCCCACCCAGGGTTCTGCTCCACCCGCCAGCCCAGCGTGGCAGGACTTACTGCATCGGTGGTCCTGGATCGGTCTCTGTCCGCTTGGCCTGCCGGAGCAATCTGCCGCTCTGTGCACAGGCATGCGCTACTGAAGACTACCCCCCACGCTGCCCCCACGCTGACCTGATGCTGTGACGCTTTAGCTCCATCCAGAGATGCAATCACATTTGGAGATACTAGACAAATAAAATAGAAGAAATGCCTTTAGTTGCTATTGGAATTACAGACTTGTTGGTCATTTGCCTATTCAGGATTAAGAAATGGCTGTGTAGAACTGTAAAGGGTGTGAGTGTGTTTAATCTGTAGAAATCACCACAAAGTCTATTTTCAAAAATGTCGGAAGAGAAAATGCATGACAAAACTGCAATGGAGCCATTAGGAATGGAACAAAGGCAAAATCTGATCCAAAAGATATTTAGAACACCTAAGATATAAAAATGAAAGCTAACAGAAAGAGGCTGCCTAGAGGAGAAGGCCTGCGTCATCATCGACAACAAATGTTTGTTTTCTGAAAATGTGCAGGACAGTAACTTGCCTCCAATTGAAAGGAAATTTATTCCCTTAGGATGGTTCCAACACAGAGAAGGCCGGCCGATGAGCACCTTCCCTGACAACACCTCAAGGTAGGTGAATATGTCAGCAAGCTATCTTTGGAGCTGCTCGCATACGACAAATTCAGTTCGCCAAGGAGCCTCTTTGGAAGCAATATAGGCAGGGGCAACGTAGGCAGAGGTGCCTATGGAGTGTGGGACAGTCTGTAGCTCAGTAGTAGAGCAAACTGCCTAGTAAGCAGATGGCCAAAGGGCCAATCTCTAGCCTCTCTCCAGATATAGGCCGTGGCAAACCGCTTCTGCATCCCTGCCAAGAAAACTGCATACAGATGCCCACGTAGTTTCTTTTTTCAGACTACAATTGCCATACTTTTTCGTTCTCCATCATGGGATTTTGTTGTTCAAAAAGGAAGCAAATCCAAACTTTAGCCTGTTGTAACAATTCCTGCAGATTTTTGAAGCTTTGTGTGTCAAAGCACATCCTACAGCAGAAGAAAGAAATGCTCTTAATATCTGAATCCAGAGCAGCAACTATTTTTTTTTCTAATTAATTACAGTGCTATGGTCCATCATGTAATCACAGAAAAGATAGCTCAGGATAGGCTGTGTCACCGGACCTGTCCCCAGCCCTCCATTCCCACCCCCTCCCCAGATACCTGTCATCCTTGCTCCACCCCCACGGTCCCTTCTTCTAAGGCACTTCCAGGTCTCTGCACGCAGACTGGAAGTGCCTTTCCTGCTTCCTGGAAGGCCTAGATTGCCCACTGGAGAGTGCAGAAAGAGGATCCAGACACTAGTGGAAACACACCCCAAGAAGTAAGGGGGTAGATGGGAGGCAGATGGGACCCTTCTGCTAGTGTCCCAGGCCCCTTTCCATGGGCAATCTAGGCTTTCTGAAACATGGAAAAGGCCTTCTGGTTCTGGGGTTGCTATCACTGACGGTGCTGGGAGGGGTATTTAGGGAGGGAAAGAGGGAAAAGGATATGTCCCGTCCCCCCTCCATCATTGGCACATGAAAAATGAACAGTGAGGACAAACAAGTTTGTTTTGAGTGTTGTTCTAATGAAAATGTGGGAACAATTTCAGAATGTGGGAACAATGTCCCTGTTCCCTGTTCCCTCCCACACCATTTTCCTTTTGTATCTTGTCTCTTTAGATTGTAAGCCTGAGGGCAGGGACCTGTCTAAGATTAATATAATATTGTAACCCGCCCAGAGACCTTCGGGTATAGGGCGGGATAGAAATACAAATAAATAAATAAATAAATAATGTCAGAATGCACCCATATATTATATGACAACCTGAGGAAGGAAGGAAGGAAAAGAGCGAGAAGAGAGGAGAGAGAAGGAAGCAGGCTTTCCTCGCCCATTTAAGGTGACTCAAAGCGTCTGACAAAGCGTCTGTTCTTCTCCCCACAACATACACCCTGTGAGGCTAGTGAGGCTGCGAAGGAGGGAGGGGAGGAAGGAAGGTAGAGAGGGAAGGAAAGAAATAGGGGAGTCAGGAAGGAGGGAAAGGGAAGGAGGTAAAGAGAGAACGAAGGAAGGGAGAACGGGGGCTCGTTCGCGGCACTAAGGCGGCGCCAACCCTGCCGGCTCGCCCTTAACGTCGCAAGCGACGCCCCGCTGAAGAGCAGCGGCAGGTGAATCGGCCGGCCTCCCCCGTCCCCACCCCCGGTGAGCAGCAGCAGGTGCGATAAAGATGGCGGGCGGAAGCTCACCCGCCTCCTCTTACTTTTCCGGGAGGGCGGGGCTCGTGCACGGCGGTCAGGCCAATGAGGAAGGAGCTAACTGATCACGAGGGAGGGGCTGGCGGTTAGGTAGCTCCTTCCTCATTGGCCTGAGCGCCGTGCACGAGCCCCCCGCCCGCCCGCGCGTGCGCCCTCCCTCCCTCCTCCCCCCCCCGCTCTACGAGTAATGGCGGGGCTCGCGGCGCCGTTCCTGTCACAGGCGCTGGTGCGAGCAGAAGGTGAGGCGTGGTGCCCCTTCCCTCCCGCTGCCCCCCCCCCGCAGCCTCCCTTGCCTCGGTGGGAGGAGGCCGGGCGCTCCCGGGGTGGCTGCCGTGCGGGTGACTCTGCGAGCGGCGCTTCCGTAGGCCTCGTCGAGAAACGGGCCCGGCTGCCGCGCGCTTCCCCCTCGCCCCTCCCCCCCTCCCCTCCCCTCCCCTCCCCTCCCCCCCCCGTGGCCGTGGGACTCCCGTATCCCACACGTGGCGCCAAGAGCGCGCGCGCGCTCACACGGTCACCCGCCTCAAGAGCTCATCAGTTTTACTTGGTTGCAGCTGGTCCGAGGCACGCACCCCCCCCCCCCCCCACACACAGCAAATAGTCCTTTGGCACACGGGCCTCTGACTGTACTGCATTGTCTGTACCGCCAGGTAGAAGGTGCTTTGCTGTCTCTACGGACAAAGGCTCACCACGTTGGCATTCCTTTAATACTGCACCTGTACTTAGCAGAGACAGTTTGACCCTGGTAAGTTAGCAAACTCTTTCCTTTTTGGCCTTCTTCAGGTGCCCACTTAAAATATTGTTGGTGGGGTCATTATTCAAGGTCTGGCAATAACAACTTTGGCTAGAAGTGAGCCTCTTGATTCCAAAAAGAGTTTATTTTATTTATTCATTTATTTATTCATTTATTTACATTTCTATCCCACCCCATACCCGAAGGTCTCTGGGCGGGTAACAACAGATTAAAACAAATTTAAGACAGGATACAAATTCAAACAGGTACAGATTAAAATGAAATACAGATTAAAAGCAAGATGCACGGTTAAAACACCTTGAAAATTCAACAAATTAAAACCAGGCATTCCCTAGGACGTTAATAATGGTATCACACACGTGTCGATAATATCATTCTTCACACTCTATAAAGCTTTGTGAGTATATTCAGTTCAGGATCAGTCATATTGTGCCTGCCCCTCTCTTTATTCAGTCCCTGAGCAATGCAGACATAATGCTGGGTACAGGATGCCTAATCTGTTATCAATTATATACCGAAAGACTTCTGTGCTATGATCGGTGCATGACTGTATGTCACACAAACGCTGTGCAGATTGATAGTGCCATGCTTACCATCCATTTAATGACATTGTCCTCTTAAAACAGCACCAGTCTCTTGGGGAAGAAAAGGCCACGCATTCTAAGAGTTCTTTCTTTGGAAAAGACCTTGCCAGAGAAAAGGGAGACCGCAACTGACAAGGCTTTTAATGAATGAAAGACAGACTGAGAGCAAGTCCCACTGTGAGAGGGTTTGGCGATTCCAAGCAGGGAAATCTCATATCTGTATAAAAACGTATCCGTTTTAGGGCCTAGCTGCGCATAAGTTATACCGTGCATTGAAACAGTTTATATGACAGGTATGATTGCATTTCTGAAAGCATTGGTTACTGAATGCCTTTTTCCCAGAATGCTTTGCTCTGCTTGGAATGTGCATTGATTTTCCTTGTGTAAAGTTTTGTGGGGGGGATTTTCCCCTAATGTGGTCAACTTCCATCTTGGAACAGGAAGGAATTGCATGTTCCAGAGGAGGTTATATGGCCATGCCCTCATTGATGGTTGCAACCAATCAGAGACCTGAGGCCTTTTCTCAGTACAGTCAAACACATCCCTTACCTGCCTGGGTGCAAATGGGGCATCCATCCCCGCGTGTCCTAGCCTGAAAAGGCCGACCCGTGGGCTGGAGGCCCTGCCCTCCGCTGCTGCCATTGGCTCGCGATCGACCCACTGGCAGGCAGCCGGGGGCTGGTGGGTCTTGGGGATCCACAGGGTGCAGGCACCTTGATCAAGGTCCCGGTCCAAACTGGCAAGAGCTGTGTGGGCGGTGCTTGCCGGGTTCGGAGTGCAGCATTCTGTGCAGGCACGTGCCGTGGTCCAATCATGGGCCATGGTGTGTGCCTGCGCAGAATGCCGTGCTCCAAACCCGGCAAGCCCCACCCGCCCAGGGCTTGACAGTTCGGACCAGGACCCCAAAAAAGTAAGCCGTGCATGCGGGTATGGGCGGAATGTGTGGCCCTGGGGGTGTGGGTGGCCCAGGGGGTCCCTGCAGGCTCCAGCTGACCCAATCAGGTCGGCTAAAGCCCACAGGACCCGAGGATGGGGTGGTCTCACCCCTCCCCTGAAAGGGGCTGTTGGCCAGAGGGCCTGAAAAGGCCCAATGGCTGCAGGACCATCCGAATTGCAAAAATGTCAAACATTTTTTGGCCCTCCTTCCTCTAGAAGAGTTGGTTATTCAGCTAATTTCCCAGCTTTACTTCAGAGCCCTTGCTTTGTTCACTGTATACTTTGCACATGGCTAGAGTGTGTTTTCTGCATTACCAATGTAACAGAGGTGGCACATGCTCTCAGCTCTCAGCTGAATCACAGCACGGAAGGTCCCAGGCTACAAGGGTGAGATAAGAAGAGATAAGGTGAAGTTGAAATCCGGTATTACAGCCTCTCCAGGCCAGGAAACGTCTTCCAGAAGAGCGCGAGTTAAAAATAAGGGTGTGTACAAATATCTGGGACATCAGAAATTCATATGAACTTGGCCAAATTCAGGCGTGTAAATTCAAATCGGATGTTGGCACATGTGAAGACTGACACTCAAATTCAAATAGAATGATGCAGTACATTCGTACGAAGCTTCGTTGCCAATTCCTATGGGATTTGTATGGGATTCATGTGCGATCCATATGGGAACGAATATGAAGATCTGAAGAACGTCATTCAAATTCTGAATGTTTTGATACATTCATATGAAGCTTTCTATGGGATTGGTATGGGATTCGTGCACTATTTGTATACATTTGTATGGGATTCACATGGGATTGAAATTCCCATTGAATACAAATCCTACCACATTCGATGGGGGTCTATTCAAACAAATACAAAAGTGTCCTGCATTCAATTCAATATGAATCGAATCCTCCCAGAAATACATTCATGCACTGAATGCGTGGAGGAAAAAGCTGTTCCTTCACTTAGCCAATGGCCAGGGTGAAGAGGTGCACCTTCACAGCTCATCTAAACACATAGAGTGAAAGTGTCTGACACACCTCAGGAGGGAGCCTATTCCACAGTCTGGGAGCCACCAATGAAAAGGCCCTGTCCTGGGTGCCCACCTCCTTTTGCTGCTGCGAGTAGCAGGACAACCAGGAGGGGCTCCGCTCCAGATCTTAGGGAACAGGCAGGTCGATATGGAAGGATGAGGGATTAAACGAGGGTGGGAGGGGTCTCAGAATCTCATACAGTGCCAACTGGAGGAAAACAGCTAAAAAAGGCCTCTAGCGTACGATGCCCAAAACCAGGTGCTCCTTTTCTGCTCCACCCTGGTTGCCCCACCAATAGGCAGCAAGTGCGCCTTAACCGAGGTTGCTTTCCATTTCTCCCAGTGGGGGTCGTCTGCTCTGAAGACCTGAGTTTAGTGCCTTTTTAACAGCGTCATGGAGCGGCAGGCCTGAAAGCAGGTGTGCGGGTGTCCTTCCTCCTCAAGGAGTCTTCCTTGCCTTCGATATATTTAGCGACATAAATAAGTAATCGAAAAGCATTTGCTGTTTTATCTTCTTCATCAGTGCTTTTTGACAGTATGATCCTGGGAGGAAGGGACTCTCGCCCGGCGAAGGCTTTCTGTCGGACACTCGTACTTTGAGATTTTTGTTTTTAAAAAAACCACGAAGCATCCTATAAATAAGCAAACAAGTAAACAAATAAATGATGTAAGCTTTGGGGGCTACCAGTAATCGGACAGCGTCTCAGGAAATTCCAAGGTTAGCAAGTTCCCTTTATGCAACTCCGTCAGCCTACAGGAAGCAGTGGGTATCATTTTTGACAGCCTACTGGGAGAATTGGGCTCCTCACACAACCAGGGGTAACTTTACTCTCCTAAGTCCATCTTCCAGACTGGGGGGGGGGGGGCAAGCAGGAGGCCTCTAAGGCTATTTGCTGGGAATCGAGAGCAGGAGAAGATTTGCCCTTGTCTCTGCTTGAGATGCCCGTGGGCAGTTGGTGGACCATTTTGTGAGACAGGATGCTGGAGTAGATGGGCTGTGGCTGGATCCAGCAGGGGCCCTCTGAGGTTCTTATGGACTTGATGGGCTGTGGCCGGATCCAGCAGGGTTCCCCTTAGGTGCCTATTGAACAGATCGAGGGTGACCTGATCCAGCAGGGCTCCTCTTAGGTTCTTATGGACCAGATGGGCTGTGGCCTGATCCAGCAGGGCTCCTCTTAGGTTCTTATGGACCGGATGAGCTGTGGCCTGATCCAGCAGGGCTCCTCTTAGGTTCTTATGGACCGGATGGGCTGTGGCCTGATCCAGCAGGGCTCCTCTTAGGTTCTTATGGACCGGATGGGCTGTGGCCTGATCCAGCAGGGCTCCTCTTAGGTTCTTATGGACCGGATGAGCTGTGGCCTGATCCAGCAGGGCTCCTCTTAGGTTCTTATGGACCGGATGGGCTGTGGCCTGATCCAGCAGGGCTCCTCTTAGGTTCTTATGGACCGGATGGGCTGTGGCCTGATCCAGCAGGGCTCCTCTTAGGTTCTTATGGAGTGGATGGGCTGTGGCCTGATCCAGCAGGGCTCCTCTTAGGTTCTTATGGAGTGGATGGGCTGTGGCCTGATCCAGCAGGGCTCCTCTTAGGTTCTTATGGACCAGATGGGCTGTGGCCTGATCCAGCAGGGCTCCTCTTAGGTTCTTATGGACCGGATGGGCTGTGGCCTGATCCAGCAGGGCTCCTCTTAGGTTCTTATGGACCAGATGGGCTGTGGCCTGATCCAGCAGGGCTTCTCTTAGGTTCTTATGGACCAGATGGGCTGTGGCCTGATCCAGCAGGGCTCCTCTTAGGTTCTTATGGACCAGATGGGCTGTGGCCTGATCCAGCAGGGCTCCTCTTAGGCCTTTATGGACCAGATGGGCTGTGGCCTGATCCAGCAGGGCTCCTCTTAGGCCTTTATGGACTAGATGGGCTGTGGCCTGATCCAGCAGGGCTCCCCTTAGGTTCTTATGGACTGGATGGGCTGTGGCCTGATCCAGCAGGGCTCCTCTTAGGTTCTTATGGACCAGATGGGCTGTGGCCTGATCCAGCAGGGCTCCTCTTAGGTTCTTAGGTTCTTAGGCTCTCTAATAGATGGTGAGGGCTTTGGATTTGTAAAACAGCAAGCTCTTAACCTGTCCATCTGAAGCAAAGAAGCATTTCTAGCTGGCATTTTGGAGAGGGAGGGGGGATCTACAGTCTTCTTTTCAACCTGATGGATCAATCAGTTAAAAGGCCAATTAAACCAATTAATCCTAGGGGGGAGGGGGAGCTAGATTTGCCTTGTAGAAGAGTCGTTCCCCCATCTCACCCCCATCACCCCCCGGGAATGTTTCTGCTTTGTGGTTTACAAGGGGAGGAGGGGGAAATCTGCCCGTGGAAAGGGTTTCTCTAGTGAAAATAAATCTATGCTCTATATAATCTTCATTTTAATGGTCTTCATATCTAAGTGCACGTCAGGCTTCGGTGCCAATAAAAAATGATTTACAAATTCTCTGTACTTAGCCTGGCTCCCAAATAGCAAACTCATGCTACGGATGTATACTGAGGACAAAGGAAGAAAGATGGGCAGAGAACACTCTTAATGCTTTATAACACAAATTATGCATTTCTTTTTTTATCCTGGAGAATGTTGCTTTAAGGCAAGCAGGGAAGAGATCACAGAAGTGAATTGGGGGAGCAGACAGACAGGTTTTCCTATGAGCACATTAGACCCAATTCTGCCTGAAAGTTGAATAGGGACGGCCGTGATTGTTTTTTTTTTTCATGGTTGACTTGTATCGAATCGAACACAAGGAAATTCATATTTGTTCAGAGCCCCTTCGAATGTGATTGGATGGATGGATGGATGGATGGATGGATGGATGGATGGATGGATGGATGGATGGATGGATGGATGGATGGATTTGTATTTCTATCCTCCCCTATACCTGAAGGTCTCAGGACAGGTAACAACATTTAAAATCGGACCTATATTAAAACAATAGTATATATTAAAACAGTAACAGTGTCTGTAAAGTGGGAAGAGACAGTATATTCCCATTTAGCCAAAGGCCAGGGCAAAGAGGTTCATCTTCACTGCCTTCCAAAATATGTGCAGTGAAGGTGATTGACATACCTCAACGGGGAGACTATTCCACAGCCCAGGGGCCATCACTGAGAAGGTCCTCCCCCAGGTGCCCACCCCTTTTACTACCAAGGGTGGTGGGACGACCAGGAGGGCCTCCTCTCCAGATCTTAAGGCACAGACGATATGGAGAAGGTGTTCCTTTAGATATTTGGGGCCCAAGTCATTTGGGGCTGTATAAGTCAAAGTTAAAACCTTGAATTGATCTTGGTAGTGAATCAGCAACCAGTGCCACCCTTTTAAGACCAGTGTGATGTGTGTCCGGCCAGCTGTCCCGGTGAGCAATTTGGCAGCTGAATTCTGCACCAGTTGCAGCTTCTAAACCGTCTTCAAGGGCAGCCCCATGTAGAGTGCATTACAGTAGTCCAGTCTGGAGGTTACCAGAGCATGGATAACTATGGCCAAGTCATCTCGTGCTCATCTATACCAGGGGACAAACCCTGAAGGGCTTAGTAGGAGAAAAGCAAGACTTCAAACTGGACCCAGAAGGAATCCAGTAGCTGGTGCCGCCTCCAACACAGGGGGCCCACCTGGAAGTCAGGGCTTCTGAGTCACTTCCAAAGGTCATCCCTGGTGGAAGAGAGACACAGAGGCAGCAAAGGGAATCCAAAGGAGAGACTCAATGCAGACACCAAGTCCCTCTCTGTATCCGTGGGATGTGAACCACCAGGGACAGCACTGCCCAAACCCCAACATGATTGGCCTACATCCATGTCAATCAACGGCTGCCTCCAGATTGTGGGGGAGGGGGTGAGGTGTCTTTGCAAGCAACATGGAGGTGCCATTATGATGTCAAAGCAGCCATGGTTCTAAAGGGGTTCTAATCCGTATTTAATGTGGATTGGATCCAGATTACCACTGCCCCTCTTTGTTCCTGGAGGCTTAGCCCATTGACCGGAGTGCTCCGGGATCCCTTCCTCAACCCCTCCTGCCCCCGGCGCATTCACACCCCGCCTGCTTTTCTCCTCAGCCCCTTAAGAAGCCCTTATCAAAGATTTACGACCCTCTCCAGAGCCACTCCGAGCTGTCGTTACGAACAGCAGAACCCGCGTCCTCCAAGGAGGCCGGGCATCCATCTGCAACGTGCCCGGCTCCTGCAAGGCTCCTGTCAGACGGACGCAGCTCATCAACGGGCATGGTGCCATCGGCTGAGCTGGCACGGGCAGAGTTCCGCTGAATCACAGGGCAAAGGCGCCGGCTGCAGCTTCCCCACAGTGCAGGAGCCGGGAGTAGGGCATGCCCGAATATTCACAACATTGGAAATTCGTACGAATTCAGTTGAATTCGGACATTGGAATTCTGTTCGAATGTGGGCCCATTCGAAGATTGACGTTGAAATTTGTGTGAAGCTTCATATGGGATTCGTATGGGATTGAACATTCATATCAAGTTCAAATCCTACCAGGTTCAAAAGGGAAATATTCAAACAAATGTGAATTTTCTTGCAGTCAATTCAATAGAAATTGAATACAAAATACCCAGGAGAGAGGCCTCTGAGCATGCACAGGGAACATAAACCATGTTCCTTTTGTTTCTTGTCTCTTTAGATTGTAAGCCTGAGGGCAGGGACCTGTCTAAGATTAATATAATATTGTAACCTGCCCTGAGACCTTCGGGTATAGGGCAGGATAGAAATACAAATAAATAAATAAGAACCAAAGAGGAGCCCTACTGGATCAGGCCGCAGCCCATCTAGTCCACAGCGGGCCACCAATTGCCCATGGGCATCTTAAGCAGAGTCAAGGGCAAAACTTCTCCTGCTCTCGAATCCCAGCAAATGGCCTTAGAAGTGTCCTGCTTTTCCCCCCAGCCTGAAAGATGTACTTAGGCATCCATTCTAGTGGCCATTGATTCATCTGTCATCCATAAATTTGTCTAAACCTTCCTTAAAGCCATCTAGATTTGTAGCTGTTACCACCTCTTCCAGCAGCAAATTCCATCAACCGATGACCCTCTGGGTGGAGAAATCCTTCCCCTTGTCTGATGTGATTCTCCTACCCATCAGCTTCATAGATGCCCCCTGGTTCTAGTGTTGTGGGATAGAGCAAAGAAATTTTCTCTATCCACCTTTTCTATACCATGCATAATTTTATATCCTTCAATCAGGTCCCCTCTTAAACGCCGTCTCTCCAGACCGAAGAGGCCTAGACGTTGCAGCCTGATTTCATAAGGGATTTTGTTCCAGCCCCTTAATCATTCTGGTTGCCCTTTTCTGCACCTTTTCCAGTTCCACAATATCCTTTTTAAGGTGTGGTGACCAGAATTGTACACAATGTTCCAAATGTGGCCTCACCATAGATTTATAAAGAGGCAAAATGACACTTGTTGTCTTGTTCTCTATTCCCTTCCTAATTATCCCCAGCATCGAATTAGCCTTTTTTGCCGCTGCTGCACACTGGGTTGACACCTTCACTGAACTGTCCACCAGAACCCCGAGATCCCTTTCCTGGTGTGTTGCAGAAAGCTCAGATCCTATCAGATTATCCACAGTTTCGGGTAACCACGGTAGGAGCTGGAACATATCCCCAGTGGATATGGGGGTCTGACTGCATTTCATTTCCATTTCCAGTTTTGTTTACGGTCCACCATTTTCAGAAAACTCTCAGGATGGATTACAAGTGCGACCTGTGCCTATTACTGTTTGTGTACACAATAAGGCCCAGGCTTAACTCAGGTGGGCGCAGTGAGCGGTCCAGGAAAACCAGGCACCATCCGAAGTGGCACACGGTGGATGGAGAATTGTTTGCATTGCGGTGGGTGTGTTTGAACAGGAAGATGGACTCCGGCAGCTTGCTTAAAAATTCAGACTAAACCGAAAACCATCAGCGCGCCAGCCTGACCCTGGGCTTAACCCCGGCAGCTTTTCCAGGCAGTGAATTTCATCATCTCACTGTTTACCAACAAGTCCGGAGTCCCTTCTCGTGTTCTTCCCGCTTACCTGAATTATCAAGGGGTCTTTTGGCGCCAAGCCGGCCCCCATCTCTGGAGAGTTTTCTGTCCCTTGTTCTTGGGTCCATGAGAACGCAGGTAGGCCTGCCAGCAGTGCATTATGGGAATATCCCTGAGAGATGCCTCTCCTCCCAGCGGTGCCCCCCTCTGCCAGGAATCATTTATTCTGTTTCGGTTCATTCACATACAAGGAAGCGGTTCTTTTCCGACACCGGGAAGGGAGTGAGAGGCGGCGGCTGGAATATTTACACTCACTGCTGCTGCTGCTGCTGCTGAGCTGAAATGTACTCAGCTGTATTAATAAGTGGAGGGGGGGCTGCGTGGGGCCAGCTGAATAGAGTTCCTGTGACAGGGAGGAGGAAGGAGAGAAGGAAGGAAGGAAGGAGAGATAGGGAGGGAGGGAGGAAAAGGAGAGGAAAGGGAGGGAGGGAAAAGAAAGGTGGGAAGGAAAGGAGGACGGGAGGAAAGGAAAAAGGGAGGAGAGAAAGGGAGCGGGAAAAGAAAGGTCGGAGGGAGGGGGAAAGAGGGAGGGGGGAGGAACAGAGGGCGGGAGGGAAGAAAGGAAGGTGGGAAAAGAGAATGGGAGGGAGAGGAGAGAGAGGGAGGAGAGGAACAGGGAGGAAGGGGAGGGAGGGAGGGAAAAGAGGAAGGAGGGAGTGAAGAAGGAAGGGAGGAGAGAGAGGGAGAGAAGGGAAGGGAGGAAGGAAGGAGGACTAACAATTTCCTGCCCTTTCATAAACCCAAAATTCTGCCTCACTTGGCCTACAAAACTGTTCTGATTTCTAAAACATCTTTTCTATTTTTTGGTTTAGGACAGCGCATATACATTCTAAAGTACAGAATTAAAGTCAGTGATGTATGTATTGAGGCTGAGGGTGTAAATAAGTTTGACTATTATTAAGTCTGTGTAATACACAAATGAAGAAGCCCAAAAAAAGTGTTTAAAAAAAAGAATTAAAGTAAATAACAGTGAGCAAACCTCACTGGAACTAACATTGTGTTACACTGAATTCTAATTTTTCCGCCCCATGCAGCAGAAGAACCTGACTGTTCACTTAAAATCAGCTCACCTTCCCTGTTATAGACCAGTTAGATCTATACCTGTGAATACCTGGGGACTTTACACTGTGGCTGCCCCAGTTCCTGAAGGCCATCAAGGGATGCTTTAAAGAAGGGCCTTCTCTGTGGTAGCACCCACAGCCTGGCATGCTCTCTCCTCAGGTCTCAAAGCTGCTGACAAACCTTCTCCCCACAACAGGTCTGAAGAAAGCTGTGACTAGCGCAGCTGGCTTCATGGAGAAAGAAGAAGTGTTGGCTTTTCTACCCCGCTTTTCTCACCCGTTTAAGGCTGCTGACAAACCTGTTCTTCTCCCAACAGACACCATCTGAGGAAGGTGGGACTGTGAGAGCCCAGAAGAGAGCTGTGACTAGCCCAAGGCTGCCCAGCTGGCTTCATGGAGGAGTGCAGAATCAAACCCAGTATTCCCAGATAAGAGTCCAGCTCCTTAACCACTAGACCAACCTGGCTCTCCATTTCCATGTGTCTTCTTGCTGCAGCTAATTCTGTGCTAACCACAATTAGGTCATCTCACTGTACACAACCGGCTAAATGACGAATAATCCAGTTAGAAATAACACCCAGGCAGGCAGACACCAACCTGCAACACACAGAAGGAGGCGGCCACTGCCAAAAGAGCTGGGATGGCACCAGGAATCGTCAGCTCAGCTGCGCCCTGCGTACATATTTGCAAAGTGCGAGGAAATGTTTTATGTATTTTGATTTCCACCGCCATGCAAATAAATATGAGCCAGGAGTTGCAACGTCCGTTCCCCAGAGTGGAGCTGGCCTCTCTCAGTTTGTGGGTCCGCTCTCTGAATAGCCTTGCCCCCCCCCCCAAATAAAACCACTGCCGTATGCCTGAAGTGTGCAGGACGGGTTCAGGGACTGAAGCTGTTCCAACCGGAGGGCAGCATTCAAAAGGCTAGAATTCAAACCGAACCAAGGGTCATTCTAACAAAGCCAGTGAACTCACCCCGTTGGATCCGAGATTCAGAGGTATTCCAAAGGTGCTTGGATTGAACTTTGTTTGAAGAACAAAGTCTGAATCTGAACCACGCAAAAAAGGCTGTTTGGTTCGATCCAAACGAAAACTTGTTCACACTCACACTGGATGCATATGGAAAGTTCCAGGTGAGGGCTATGGAAGGGTTCGGAATACTTAGAAGAAGGGGGGGAGAAGAGTTGGCATTTATAGCCCACTTGTCTCAGCCTTAAGGGGACTCAACACTGCTGATGAACCTTCTGTTCTTCTCCCCAAAACAGACACCATGTGAGGTAGGTGGGGCTATCAGAGCTCAGAAGAGAGTTGTAACTAGCCCAAGGCCACCCAGCTGGCTTCATGAAGGCGTGCAGAATCAGACCTGGCATTCCCAGATAAGAGTCCAGCTCCTTAACCACTACGCTGCTCCAACCACCTAAAATCCGCTCATTTGCTTTTGTATTTCCTACTGGTGGCATTCAGACCTCTTTTACTTCTATATTTCACTTCCAGTCATGTATAAACCTTCCAATGCTCAATTTTATGATTGCCTGATGTCCACCCCTTTGAATTTTGGTCAAATAAACATCTGCCCGTTTCCCATTGCAGATGGCAAGATCTGCATGTTGGTCGTCAAACATTAATCCTGCTCTGTGTCCCCTAACTTTCGCATTGCCTGTTGAATTCTGCAAGGTGCCAAATATTGGCTGCCTTTCTTCTTCCTCCCAGCCATTCTGTGTTTCCTGCCAAAGAGAAGCACACGCGCCATTGCATGGCCCACAGCATCATAAGCCTCCAAACAAAGGGAGACAAAGTTTGAGTTCAAACTGAAGGGATGTTCTAACGAACCAAAAGGGGTGTTCTGATGAACCAAAAGGGTGTTCTGATGAACCAATGGGGTGCTCTGATGAAACAAAAGAGGTGTTCTAATGAACCAAAAAAGGTGTTCTCGTGAACCAAAAGGGGTGTTCTGATCAACCAAAGGGGTGTTCTGATTAAACAAAAGGTGTGCTGATGAACAAAAGTGGTGTTCTAATGAGCCAAAGGGATGTTCTTATGAAACAAAAGAGGTGTTCTGACAAACCAAAGGGGGTGTTCTAATGGACCAAGAGGGTGTTCTGATAAACCAAAAGAGGTGTTCTAATGAACCAAAAGGGTGCTAAATGCCTGCCACAGCTCTCTCTCTCTCACACACACACAGAACCCCCATCCCTTTCCATCTCTCCCTGCTTTCGGTGTCCCCCAAGCACTGTCTTCAGAAGTGGAGCCAATTAATCCCGCCGCATCGGCGGAGGAGATCTTGACTCTATTAGCTGCCAAGCTCTGAGGCCTGGGCGACAGCTCTGGGACCGTTTCCAAGGCTCATTCATCACTGCGGAAAATTCTCGAAGGCGGAGAAGGGAAGGGGAGGTGGTTTGGTGTTCTCTAAGCCAAGGAAGAGAGGGGGAAGAGGGCAGAGGTCAAACGGGCGTCGTCGAAAAGATGCCAAACTGTCTCAGTTGAATCGCAGGATTAGGCAAATTCCCCATGAGTAGATTCAGCCTGATCCAGGAAAGGACAGGTCAACCCTGTTCCCAGATGCTGAACCCAATTACTTGGTTTGGTGTGTTAGCTGGGCATCAGGGGGTCTAGCAGATTTGTTGTTAGGTACCACTGAGTTGTGACCAACCCCTGGTTGAGTGCATGGGCACCTCTACGCAGTTTTCTTGGCAGTTAGAGAGAAGTTGTTTGCCATTGCCAACATCCATGGAGAGGCTGGAGACTGAACTGGCAACTCTTTGCTTTCCAGGCAGTTTGCTCTTCCACTGAGCAAAGGCCACGCCATGGATACCACTATGCAGCTTTCCTGGCAGGGATACCGAAAGGGTTTGCCATTGCCTACTTCTGGGGAGAGACTAGGTATGTAACTGGCAAACCTCTGCTTTCCAAGCAGTTTGCTTTGCCACTGAGCCACAGCCAGAAGGTGGCAAGTAAACAGAGTGTTTTTCTAAAAAGAACTCTCCTCTTTGCTGGCGGACCAGTCAGTGATGGAATGACCACCGGATGGAATCCAAGGAAAGGATACAAATAAACAAAATAAACATAGACCAAGAGAGGCCACCATCTTTTCAAGAGCCTAAAACCTCAACCCATCTGGTCCATATGAACCTAAGAGGAGCCCTGCTGGATCAGGCCACAGCCTAAACCATGACAAATGCACTCTGGATCTATTGCGGATGTGATTAGTGCATGTAAAGAAGCTTCGCACGAATGTTCCAAAACATTCAAATACGAATGTCTATTTTCAAACGTCTCAACATTTGATTCGTTTACAAATGTCTGAATTCATCTGAATTTTGAATGTTACAAATATTAACGCACCTCCCTGGCTCCCTCCCCCACCCCCATTCCAGCCCAGAAGCAGACCGCACAGCATCCACACTGGACCTTGGTCGTGATTCCGGCCAGCCTCAAGTTTCCCTGTTCTGGAAATGGCGCCAGTTCAGGCTTCAGGCTGAATGACGGATTTCATTCTGAACTCAGGGAAGCTCCTTTGAAGGAAGGGATCAGAAGATCAAGGCTGAAGGTAGAGCCAGACACTTGCTGGATCTACCACCTCCGTTCGCTCTCCCACACACACGCGCACATACGCACACACTTTGTGCTCAGAAATCTTTGCAATTTGCTTAAGGTTATTTTTACCCCCTCTTTGACGGACTGCCGCATGGATTTATTGAGGTCATGTTCTCCCACAAGTTTCATTTTCACAGCAAATCCATGCTCAGGCCAAGGACCTGGGCTGGAGCGGCTTCTAAAGCAAGGCGTACGCTGCCATCAAGATGAGCAGGCTCTTTAAAGAAAAAGGGGGGGATGTAGGAAAACCAGCCTATGTCAGACTGGTTCAGGTTTGAACTGGTTCGAATCCAATGAGGGTGCTCGAAAAGATGGAGTTTGGGCCATAACAACCTGTCTGTTAAGAAACAGAATTTGAATTTAAACTGAAGGGGTGTTCTGATGAACCCAATGGGTGTTCCAATGAACCCAATGGGTGTTCCAATGAACCCAAAGGGGTGTTCTGATGAACCAAAAGGGTGTTCCAATGAACCCAAAGGAGTGTTCTGGTGAACCAAAAGGGTGTTCTGATGAACCCAAAGGGGTGTTCTGATGAACCTAAAGGAGTGTTCTGCGGAATCAAAAGGGGTGTTCTGGTGAGCCAAAAGGGGTGTTCTAATGAATCCAAAGTGGTGCTCTGACAAACCAACCGAACACACCCTATTTGAACAAGGTTCAAAGATGTTTAAAGATGTTCAAAGCAAACCAGACAGTTTGCAGTGTGAAGGAAAGTTCAGATCTGGACCAAACCATCCCCTGTTCAGTTCTACAGTATTTGAACTGACTTCAACTTGGAACAGTGTGTTGGTTCACATAACTATGTTTGAGGCTGTATCCTGGAAAGGGAAATACGTGAATGCATGCAATTTGGAGATTTAGGCACCTTGTTGCATTAAACCCCATTGATCACAGAGTGAGTCCTCTGATACAAACCGTCTCCCCCTCCCCACATTGAGACAAAGAAATTAGGCAGTTGAACAATTACAGGTAATGTTACTGGCTGTGACTCCAGAGTTTAGGCTGGTAAATCTTTAATGCGCTCAGTTGCTTTAAGTGAAGCAACATCGCTGGTGAAATTTTAAAAACCCAGCTTAAAAACTGGATCAAAATGTGTCAGTCCACTCCATTATTTAACAGTGGAACAGATCGAGGGCTATTAAAAAGCAAACGACCAATAGAGCAGAATGACAGGACTATATATCCTCTGCCAGCCATGGGGAGGGGGCATGGATTGATCTACCACCCCAATGGTTGCCGCCACAATGCTTGCCGTCTAAGAAGCGCAGAAGGGGAGCCCTGCTGGAATTCTTACTTCTAAGCTTTAACAATGGCAGGAAACAACAGCTTGTCCTACCTCCTTCCTGGAGGGACCAAAGATGGAACTCTTCATAGAAAAGGGACTCCCGACTGATTCTGTATCATCTCGGGGTGGGGTGGGGTGGGCAAATGGGGCCACCACAAACCAGGCCAGGCCTGAAACTTGGCAGCATCCCTATGGTTGAGTGAGCAGGTGAGTTGATGTGCCCTTTTGCAATTTTGTTCAGTCTTTTTATCCACGCTGCTCCTGGTGTCCTGATTGTAGCTCCTTGTGTTGTGTCTATGTTTGGGTCTATGACTGAAAAGCAAGCAAGCAAGCAAGCAAACAAACATTTGATTTGCTTTTCACTGTCTTCATCTGCTCCCGAGTGACCCTGACTAAATGTGCATAAATGTGCATGAGTCATATAGAATCAAATGTAAGAAAATTCATATTTGTTCAAATAGATCCTCTTTAAATAGATCTTATTCAATACGGCTCTATGTGTACAAACTTGTACAAATGTGATATCCCATGTTTTCCCGTACACTTTTCTACCCCACTTTTCTCACCCACTTAAGGGGACTCAGAGCATCTGACAAACTTTCTTCTCCCCACCACAGACACCCTGTGAGAGCTCAGAAGAGAGCTGTGACTAGCCCAAGGTCACCCATCGGGCTTTGTAGAGGAGTGTGAAATCAAACCCAGTATTCCCAGATAAGAGTCCGGCTCCCTAACCACTAGACCAAACTGGCTCATATATGTCCAATAAGTATCCTGCAACATATCCTCTCTAAAAACATCAAATCCGCCCTGAATCCACTCTCGATCCATGTTGAATGCACTCTAGATTCGCTGCAGATGTGACTGGCATGGCCACTTTCCCACCTCTCCAGTTCATGAATCTTCTGAAACATTCATACGGATACAAATGCCATAGCATTCCATGCGTACACGGAAGTCTGAATTTGGATGGATTCAGACAAACCTCAAATGTGATGATTATTTGTGCACGTCCATAATTCCCACATGCTGAAGTGAACCAGGGCACAGGACGGCAGACCCGTTCCTCGCGAGCGCCAGAGCTGAGTCTCTGTGGTCAGGACCATGGACAGCGCCTGCAGTCAAAAAGAGCTGAGATTGCGCAAACACATCAGCAGCGTCAGGAGCCGGTCTCTGTCTGCACCGGCTAACCAATGTTTGGTTAGATTGCATGGGAAAGAAACAGAGAATCAGTTGCTGAACGTGTGGGTGATGGTAGGTATGCACACCAATGGGGTTTTTTTTTTTGCATTTGATTAGTATCCAATGTGAGAAAATTCATATTCGTTCAAATAGATCCTCTTCCCATGTGGTAGGATTCTATTCGATACAAAAGTATTCCTACAAATTCCTACAAATATCCAATATGAACTAATACATATCCAATACTCTTCTGATATGTACCCCACAACCTGCCCGTGCCCTAAGCTCTGGGGGGGGGAGGCCCTTCTCGTTGTCCCACCACTCTATCGTAAGACTTCTCAGTGATGGCCCCCAGGCTGTGGAATAGCCTCCCCCTTGAGGTGCGTCAGGCCCCTTCACTGTATACGTTCAGGAAGGGGGTGAAGACGCACCTCTTTGCTCTGGCCTTTGGCTGAATGTGGCACAGTTTTCCCCTACTGCACATATTATTGTTTTATACTGTTTTATATATATGGTTTTATGAATTTTCTTGCATTTGATTCGATGCAAATCAGCCATGCGCATGCCTATCCCTTATGCTCTCCATGCGTGCGTTTGTACTGCTGCGCTTTCCCGCTCCGCATTCCTCTCCCCAGGGAGCCATGTTTCGGTCCCTTTGCGGCCCTGTGTCATCCGCCAGCCCCCTGTAACTCGGCATTAACCTGAGCTGCCGTTCCGCGGGGGGAGGGGGAGACGGGGCTTCATTTTCCACCAGCAAACATCAGAGCAAGCGACTCATGTCATCGGCGCATCTCCGCTAAATGGGAACAACCGTGACAACACACCGAAACAACTTGCTTGATGCTTCCAGGCAGCCAAGGGTATTTGCGTCTTGTCTGAGAGTCGCGAGATGTCAGGCTTCGCAGGGGAGGGGGCTGCCCCTTCGATTTCCCCTCTCCCAGCCCCCCACCGTTAGCAGACTCCATTATCGTAGATCACCTTTTCCAGGGCTGGGAGGACAGATGACCACAGGCCGGGCCCCTCCCCGGCCGCCTGCTGGGAGTTTTGGGAGGAGGGGCTGGAGAGGAAGGGAGGGGGTCCCATGTCATAGCACAGAGACAAATGGCCAGCACGCTTTCACGCCTCCTTAGTCCCAAACTGCGAGGTTTGACTCATTGGCCGGGTGGGTCGGCCGGAGGGGGGTGGCTGCTTTCTCTGCCCCAGAGAGGACATCTGTCTGGGTGCTCTTTGGACCGTGGCACGGGAGCAACTCCTCCCAGGGCACAAATTGGGGTTGCGATGTCTCTCTCCCTCTTCCCCATTGGAGCACCCATCTGCCCTCTTTATTCAGGGGTGCTAAAGGTGGAATATCTGCTCCTCACCAGGGGTTCTGCAAAGAATAGATGCAAGGACCTTCCTTGCCCTTTCCTTCCTTCCTTCCCTCCCTCCCTCCCTCCCTTTCTTCCTCCCTCCTTCCTTCCCGCCTTCCCTTCCTTCTTCTGTTCCTTCCTCATTTATTCCAACCCCCTTCTCTCCTTCTGTCCCTCCTCCCTCCCTCCCACTCTCTCTCTCCTCTCTTTTTCTTCCCTCCCTTTTTTCTGTTTCTACTTCCCTCTCTCCTCTCCCCCTTTCTTCCTCTGTTGCTCGCTCCCTCCTTCCTTCCAACCTTCCTTCTTCCTCTGTTGCTCGCTCCCTCCTTCCTTCCAGCCTCCTCCCTCTCTCTTCCCTCCCTCCTTCTTCCTCACTCTTTCCTTCCAACCTCCTCCCTTCCCTCCCTCCCTCCTTCTAAAGGCCCCAGCATCAGATTCATATTACGCAGGTAGGTCCCAACACAATCCTGCTTCCGGGAAAGAGTAAATATGAACAGCTGACTGATTCTGAGCAAAAGTCCTGTATCTCCCCTTGCTGTTGTTCAGCTCCAGACCCCATCAGCCCATTGGCCAGGGGTTGGCCGAAATGGATCCTGCGGAAATTACCAGAAGATGTTCATGAAGCAAAGAGGAGGAGTCGCCCAGGCCCTGTCACGGGGGCTACGGGGATCGTTACACCATCTGGTTTTATTCCATGCTAATTAGGCATCTTCTGCGCTTATATATTGGTTAATAGGTCATTGGATTTTACCTTAATTTGCATTTATTGGTACAAGTAGAATGTGCTAGAAAATGTCACCGGATGGAAGACTCTTCTGGGGAGGGAGGGGGGGAGGGAGGGAGGAGGGGGGGTCTCATTTGGATCTTTCCCTTCCCTTGCTTTGCTTCATTTTCCAAGCAAAAGCCAAGCGGCGTTCCGGGATTACGGTCCATGCTAGGGATTCCCACAAATATTCGTAGCTTTTGGAATTCATACGAATTCTGCTGAATTCGGACATTCATATTTGAATTGAATTTTGTCACATTCAAAGGTGGACATTCAAATTTGAATTGAATGTTTTGATACATTCGTATGAAGCTTCGTATGGGATTTGTACGGGATTCATATAGGATTGAACATTCATCGCGAATACGAATCCTGCCACAATCTGGAAACCTTTGTATTCATTCGAATGTTAGCTTATGAATACCATAACATTCTATTCAAGTTTGACTGTCCGAATTTGGCTGAATTTTGCTAAGGAATATTCGTGTCCGTCTCTACCACCGACCTCACAGGTTGCTTGTTGTGGGGAGGACAGAAGGGGACTCAGCCGCGCTGAGTCCCCTTAAGGTTGAGAAAAGTGGGTTATAAAAACCAACTCTTCCTCTTCCTCCACAAAACCAGCTGGGAGGCCTTGGGCTAGTCACAGCTCTCTTTCTGAGCTCTCACCGCTCCACCTACCTCACAGGGTGCCTGTATGGTGAGAAGAACAGAAGATTTGTCAGTAACATTAAGAGTCTCAAGGATGAGAAAAGCGGGGTACAGAAACAACTCTTCTCCTTCAAGCAAACCGTGAAGGCTGGCCAAAATCCACAGGCCATGGGCTTACCCCAAGCCTGATGACGCAGAACTCAGCACTGCACGGGCCACCGGAATTGGCTGAGGTGGACCCTTTTCCCCAGCCCAGGCCACCCCTGGTCTCTCTTCCCCAGTGCCATTTTGCTCTGCCCCTTTCCACACAAACATCCCCGTTATCTTTGCAAGGCGGTGCAATTGGAGCAACACCGGTTGCTCTGGCATGGGGAGTCCTAACAGGACCAAAGGAGGCGCCATTCACCGGTTCCCACCACCTGGCGCTTTCTCAGCCCCATGTACGGTGCGTCGTCTCAACGCAGTTTAATATGTGCTGTTCCCATAACTGCCTTTGAGTCGAATCTGCCATTTATCTGCCTTCAGCAGCTCTGCGTTCTCTGGAGCCCACCAGGGACGGCTTGCGGAGATATTTTTCCCTCTCTCTACTGCCCAGTTGTTCTCAGGTCTGACATCTGGCAAAAGCCAAGTTTTCATCTGTCAAGGCTCCGAGCGCTGCCTCAAGGCGAGGAAAATATGCATGAGCCTCCAGGAACTTGCACGTGAAACCTGCTGGAAAGTGTTGTGGCACCAGGGGATTTCACTCCGTGCCGCCTGGCAACCGAGCGCCCTTTAGAAAATCCAAATTACGGACCCTTTTCACTTAGAGATGTGCACGAACATTAGCAACATTCGATATTTGTATGAGTTCATGCAGATAAAGACATCCGTATACAAATCTAATGTTACCCCATTCATATTTGCACGATTGTTTTGGAACATTTGTGAACCTCAGGAGGTGGGAAAGCAGCTATGCCAGTCACGCCTGCAACGGATCCAGAGTGCATTCGATGTGGATTGAGAGCAGATCATGGGTGTTTTTCCACCGCGCTCCTTTAATCTCACATTCAAATGTCAGTCTTCAAATGTGTCAACGCTCAATTTGGAATTGAAGGTCCGAATTTGAACAAATTCATCCAAATTTCAAATGTGACGAATATTCGCGCACAATTGCCCATCGCGGTGGAGCCTGCGTGTGATCCTTGAAAATCAGCGCAACACGAGCTGGAAGCGATAGGTGGCCGATAGAAGTGACTCAGAGGTCTTATTTCACCTGATTCTGCACTGTGGGAACCTCACCGTTTCGGATGTGCGCAGATATTCTTAACATTCGAAATTCACCCAAATTCACACATTCAAATTCTAATTGAATGTTGGCACAGTCAAAGATTGACATCCAAATTCGAATCAGATGTTCACGATACATCCGCACGAAGCTTCGTTGGATTTGTATGAGATCTGTATGGGATTCATAGCGAGGATTCGAATTGAATTTGTACTGAACATTCGAATCGAATTCAAACCCTCCCACATTCGAGGGGGATCTATTCGAATGAGTACTAATTTTCTTGCATTCGATTCGATATGAATCGAACACACAAAAATACCATTCGTGCACATCCCTAACCGTCCACAGTAACCTCATCTGTCTGTCTGTCTGTCTGTGTGTCTGTGTGTCTCTGTGTGTGTGTCCATCCACACACATCTGCCCACACACCAGGAAACCAGCTAGCGTTATCTCTTTCCCCAGGCAGCCTTTGGCGCAGCCTGAAAATCCGTTTTGCCCCAGGCAGGGTCTAATCTAATTAAACCTCAGAAGCAATCAAGCCCCCCATCGCCCCATTACTTCTCGGCCGCCTTCCCCTTCCCAGCCCGATGCATGTTTTGCTACGGTTTTGCTATCTAATCCAGGTGCAGAAGGAGGCTGGGTAGAAAGGAGAAGAGATCGATCCTGCAACTCTAATAGTTACTATAAGGGGCAACGTCTCTGGCAGCACATTCAGTGCCCTGGATGAGCAGGGCATCCACATGGACCAGGGGGAAGGGTGTAATCATACAGAGGATTTTGGGGCACCTCTTCTCTGGGTTTGTCTCATCTATAGACGAGGGGGGGCTTATATCTCACTTAAAAAGCAGACAGCTTATCGACTCTTCCTTCCAGCTTCCTTGCGTTTTACAGGCCGCCGCAGACTGGTTTTCTATGGAACTGATTGGTAAGACGCTACAGCAGGCCGGGATTGGCTGGGATCTCTGTAGGCTCCCGCCTGATCCGCCCACCCGCCATGTCACAAAAGCAGAGGGATGTGGGAAAGTTTTTAAAAGATTATCTGTCTGCCCCTAGGTCCTCAAATGCACCCTGAGGGCGCCTGTTTTACTGTGTGTGATCGTACCCTAACACCCTTCCTGGTCTCCTTATGGAACTTGGAAGGCAAAGCGGGAGGAAAAGCCCAGAGCACTCTTTTCCCCGCTCCTTGCCGACTCGGCTGTGGCTGCTCAGGAAATGGACCCTGCCCATGCGCCAGCTGCCGTCCCCGCGTTCAGGCTTGGCAGAGGTTATCCTGTTCAGACCAGCCCTGCGCTGACCCATTTTATGACCCTTATATTTCACAATCTAATTTTGAACACATATAGAAAAAGTCTTATATTATTTAACCGTGCTATCCCTTTACCCACTAGACCTAGCCAGTTTGGTCTGGTGGTTAGGGAGCCAGACCCTTATCTAGGAATACCGGGTTTGATTCCGCACTCCCCC
The DNA here is from genome assembly GCA_023333525.1 of Aspidoscelis tigris stejnegeri. Classification (NCBI taxonomy): domain Eukaryota; kingdom Metazoa; phylum Chordata; class Lepidosauria; order Squamata; family Teiidae; genus Aspidoscelis; species Aspidoscelis tigris. The sequence continues at coordinate 3,742,879 of JALMGA010000027.1, read as the reverse complement.
ACGAAGCCAGCTGGGTAACCTTGGGCTAGTCACAACTCAGAAAGAGAGTTTTCACAGCCCCATTTGCCCTACAGGGTGTTGTGTTGTGGTTTGTCAGCCACCTTGAGTCCCCTTAAATGGGTGAGAAAAGCTAGTTAGAAAAACCAACTCTTCTTCCTCCATGAAGCCAGCTGGATGTCCTTGGGCTAGTCACAGCTCTCTTTCTCAGCTCTCACAGCCCCACCTGCCTCACAGGGAGTTCTGTGGTGGAGAAAAGAACAGAAGGTTTGTCAGACGCTTTGAGTCCCTTTAAATGGGTGAGAAAAGCAGGGTAGAAAAGTCAATTCTTCTTCTTCTTAGAATGCAGAAACAAAAACGCCAAATTGTGCGTCTACAAGTGCGTTTTCCTCCCACCACACGCCAGCTTCTCCCTTGTGTCCTAAGCTGCCTCCATCCAAGAGCTATAAGCACAGATGGGAACTCAGGGGAAATTGAGAATGTTAATGGCAAACCTGGCTTGCCAGTTCTCACCTCCTTCCCTCCCTCCCTCCCTCCTTCCCTCTCTCTCTCCTTTTTTTTTTTTCCTGGAGTGAATCCAAGGTTCCCATAAACACAAAAGGACCCATCACTCTTCAGCTGTCTTTAGCCAGCAAGCCTAGCAGAATGTTTGACAAGGAAAAATAATTACTTTGCGAGCCTCACTGTATCCACGCTTCAGATTCAAAAGGGAAAGATGGAATTGGGATGCTGCCCCCCCCTCCTCCTGGGGGAAGGAGAAAACAGGGCAGCGCCACCCCTCCTGATGTTTCCTCGGTGAGGAATGTCTCTGGGTGCCCCGATGGATGGGAACCATATGGCACCCAGGTCGTTCCACAGATGGTGCTCGTCTTCAGCTGCGGCAGGCTCCGTATCCGTATCGTGGCTCTCCAGGTGCCGAGACCACCGATGTTGGGAAAATCCCAGGTTGGCTCACCTGGGTGGTCCACCGAGCATCCATCTTGAGGCAGGCGGATTGAAGCTGGGAGGCTCCGGCAGCTTCCCTCGGCCCCAGAGATTGAAAGCAGGGGTGGGCAAGGACTAAAGATGGTTGTTTGTTCCGAAGCAAATGCCACTTCGCTTCGGTTCAGGTTGGAATTTTGCCCCTTCCCACTTTTGAGCCCCAAGTCAAAGAGGGTGCGCTCACTAGGTTCATTAGAACATCCCTTGGTTCGGTTGAGATTTGAACTTTGGCCCTCCAAGCAGTAGAGCATTCGATTCAGTTCGATCCCCTCCAAACACCTTCAAGCCTGAAGTCAAAGTGTGCTCGCTAGGTTCATTAGAACAGGCAGGCTGTTTGGTTTGAACACGAACCTTTCAAACACCCTGCTGGAGCTGAACGACGCCAGATGCCAAACCAGCTCAGCCCTTCACAGCTCCACAGCTCCACCAAACACCTAAGGATCCAAGCAGTGGCCAATGGCGATGCCGGCGTTCACCACAACCTGGCCACCCACCCGCCCAGCCCCATGGCTTCCCCGACGGGTTTTCCTTTGTGCTGTTTCCAACTGGCCCACAAACACACAGGCGAGCCTGAAAGGGGGAGGATCCTGCTACATGGTGGGTTATTTCTGCCTGCAGTTCAGGCACCAAGCGTTGTCTCACCTCCCACTGGAGACGCAGGAGAGAGGATTGATTGAACCACAGCTCTGATGACCAAGGCAATCCATTAGGAGGACACTTTCCCAAATGGAGCTGTCTTCGCCAATCACCTATCAATAGGCCCCGTAATAGAGAAGAGAGCTGTCCGGCCGATTCAAAGGACGTTCCATCCCTCAGGACCCCCACTCTGGAGAGGCAAAAGCCACCAGGGGATAGGGATATGCACAAATATATCTTTTTGCATTTGAATTCGAGTCGAATCGGATGTCAAGGCATTCAGTTCGATTCAAAAGGTTAAAATCCAAATGTTAAAAAACCCGATTCGAATCTGTTAACTTTTGAATCTATTCATTCGAATGTCAGACTCGTATTTAGAGATACAAATGTCGACAACATTCATATGTGTTATAAGTAACTGTATGCATTTCGTATGCATCCCGTTTTCATCCCGTATTATAAGCACAAATGTGTACAGATACATATAATATTTGTACAGATACGTATATTTGAATGTTTCCAATCATTTGAGCGAATGTTTCGGAACATCCGAAATCCGTTTGAACATCTAAATTTGAATGTTAAGAAACCCAATTCGAATTTGAATGTCAATATGAGTCAGATTTAAATCGGATTTTGGGTACAAAAATGCCATTAAGTACTTAATGTGTACTTATACACCCATTATTTAAGATACTATTTAAGATATAGTCATCTTAATGATGTTAAATGATGTTTGATTTTAGATGTTGTTACCTGCCCAGAGACTTCCCGGGATAGGGCAGGATAAAAATGGAAACAAATAAATTGCAGAAGTATGTAAAAATTTGTAAATTAAATTTTTTTAAAAAAATCTAGTCCCACTACATTTGAAGGAGATCTATTCGGACAGATACAAATTTTCTTGCATTCAATTCGAGTTGAATACAGAACCAAGGCAAAACCAAAACACCTGTGCAAATCGTGACCTCTTCGAATAAGGACAACCACCTGATGGTCTTAAAACATTAAACAGCTCTTCGCAAATGCACTTTGAAGTAATTTCATTTTAGGCCTCTCTAATATTTCCTGTCGATAGGGCAGCGCTGCGATTTTTCTTTTTAAAAAATATAAAATATTATTTATTTCCCCCCCCCCCTCACTCTCTATCTCTCTTTTAGCCAGATGGGCTTTTAGGCCTGTTAAGTGTTATGGGAAGATCTCTCTTCCAAGCATTTGAGGTTTGCAATTGGATTTTTCCCTTCCCACACCAGCCGCCCCGAACGTTTTCTGTTGTTTTTCTTTTGGAGACGAGGCACTTGAAATTACAAAAGGAAAACGTACGTGCAAGATACGTTGGATGGTTGTTAAAACTGCAGTGCTGGGGTTTTTTCCTGGGATGGGGAAAAGAAACAATTGTTTTTGAGGGTCCCCCCCCCTTCTCTCTCTCTTTTTTTCTTTCTCTTTCTCTCAGACAGCAGCGTAATTATTTTTATTGAACCCTTATTGGCCATAAAAACCTTGTCTCACAAGTTCCCACAGATAAAACACCCAACAAGGATTCTATAATAAGGGGACCAATAGACAATTATGGCCCTAAAGCAATGCTAGCGATGGAAGGAAATCTTTACAAATGTTTCTTTTCTTTTCTTTTTAAAATAAAATAACTCCAAAACATTTAGCACAATGGCTAACCGTTCTGGCATTGATGGAAGAATCATCTACCCATGGGAGGAACCTAAAGGCAATTAGCAGAAGGCAAAATGACATTGGATTATTATTTATTTATTGAAGGCATTTTTATCCCCTTCCCCAGCCTTCAACGCCTCTCAGGGTGACGTAGAGAGTGTCATTGATATAAGTTGAGCTCCTGCCCTCGGGCTTAGGACCAAAAAATACATGTGAAAAAAAAAAGAAGGGAGAAAGACAACAAGGGAGGTAGGGAAAGGAAAGGGAAAGGGACCTTTGAGGTCAGTTGGACGTGTGCGGAAAACGCAGAGAAATGCATTGGGTTTCCTTGGCAAAGCGGGGGCGGGGGGGGAGGAGTCGTCAAGGTTTGAACTTGGGACCTTTGGCCCTTTTCTTTAAAAGATACCATCAAGGTAAGGTCAGTTCCAGGTGCCCCCAGGGATGAAGGCCATTTCCATGGGTTCTAGAGCAGGTGAGAGTTTTGCCTCCATCTTCTGCTCAAGATGCCCAGAAGCAACTGGTGGGCCACTGTGTGATGCTGGACCAGATGGGCTGTGGCCTGATCCAGCAGGGCTTCTCTTAGGTTCTTATGGACCAGATGGGCTGTGGCCTGATCCAGCAAGGCTCCTCTGAGGTTCTTATAGACCAGAAGGGCTGTGGCCTGATCCAGCAGGGCTCCTCTGAGGTTCTTATGGACCAGAAGGGCTGTGGCCTGATCCAGCAGGGCTCCTCTGAGGTTCTTATAGACCAGAAGGGCTGTGGCCTGATCCAGCAGGGCTCCTCTGAGGTTCTTATGTAATAGCTGCTCACCCTCATCCTCACCAAGTTCCCCTCCACGGGAACTGTGCTCAGCTTGGTTCCTGCCCAGATGATGTGAACTTTCGCTGAGACCCAGCAGCCCTCTTGCTGCTCAGAGCGCATCGGCAACGAAGAGGTGCAGCCTGGGCATAATGCTTTCTGACCCATTTCTGATATGATGCAATTTCATCCAAGCTGGTGGGACGTTGTGGAGGGAAAGAAATGCTTTTGTTTGGAGCTGCGAGCAGAGAGGGCTGTCAGAACCCATTGCTATCCATCGCCCTCGCTTAGAAGCCATTAGAAAGGAATCCGTCTGCTCTCTGCTTCCACAGATCATTTCACCTGCCTTTCTGGTGTGCTTTGGAATTATCCAGAGCTCTCGCTCTCTCCCAGGCGCGCACACCACTCCGCCATGCGGCTTCATGCCATCTGTGTCTCCTCGGTCCTTCCCAGTGGGTGGCCAGGGCGAGGAGAGCAAAAGACACCAAGGACTGAATAGCTGGAGCAAGAAATGGGATACCCTTTCCCAGCCCTGTGTAAACAGCCCCTCCTCATTATTAATGTATCTTCTAAATGAGCTGAAGGAGTCCAAAGGCAAGAGGGAAAGGTAGACACAGACATACATACATAAAGCCTTGCAAAGAGCAACCTCTAGCAGGAGCAGACGGTTCCTTCATTTCCTTAGCTTAGCTGCAACGTCTCTTAGACTCCTCCAGCCACATGGCAATGGGCACTGAATGTGGACGCAGTCAGAACATGGGGCAGTTTCTGAGAGTTTGCTCAACGCAGGCTTTGCCAACAGCAGCCTGACTCCCAAAATTCCTCAGCGAGTTCAGAATTCCAGGGCCCAACACCCTTGGCCACTATCTATCCATTTATCCATCCATCCATCCATCCATCCATCTAACCATCCATCCTTCTATCCATCCATTGATCCGTCCGTCCGTCCGTCCATCCATCCGTCTGTCTGTTTGTCTACCTACCTACCTACCTACCTACCTACCTACCTACCTATCTATGGATTCATTCATTTATCTATTTGCATTTTATCCTGCCCTATACCCAAGGGTCTCAGGGCAGGTTACAACCTTTAAAAGGAATCCATTAAAACCAATAACATATTAAACATATTAAAACCATGGCAGCATCCGGATGTGGTGAGGAAAAGGCTATTCCTTTACTTAGCCAAAGGTCAGGCAAAGAGGTGTGTCTTCACAGCTTATCTAAACACACAGAGTGAATGTTGCTGACCCCTCGGGAGGGAATCTATTCCACAGTATGGAAGCCACCACTGAAAAGGCCTTATCCCAGGTGCCCACCCCTTTTGTGTTAGGAAAACCAGGATGGCCTCCAGATCTTAGGGCATGGGCAGTTTGATATGGGAGAAGGTGTTCCTTCAGATATTTGGGGCCCAAGTTATTTAGGGCCTTATAAGTCAGAGTTAACACTTTGAATTGGGTTTTGTAGTGAATTGGCAACCAATGCAACTCTTTTAAGACCAGTGTGATGTGCGTCCGGCCAGCTGTTCCTGCCAGCAGTCTAGCAGCTGCATTCTGAACCGTCTTCATGGGCAGCCCCATGTAGATCGCATTACAGTAGTCCAGCCTGGAAGTTACCAGAGCTTGGATAACTGTGGCCAAATCATCTCTGTGCAGAAGGGGCCTTAGCTGTCAAACCAGCCGTTGTTGGGAATAGGCGCTCTTGGCCACCATGACAAGCCCAAGGTCACCCAGATGGCTTCCTGGAGGAGTGTGCAATGGAACTGGGAGACCTCCAGATAAAAGTCCAACACTCTAACCACAAGGCCAAACTGGAGACAGAAACCAAAAAGAGCTTTGCCGCCATGGAAGTGTTATGCAACCACGGTGACAGCAATAATAATTTTTAGACGCCCCTCTCCAAACTGACCTTGGGAACTTCCGATCAGAGGAACGGAGGGCCAGTGCGTTCCAGAGATAAAGGTGCCCGCAGAGGCGATAGATGAAGCCGGAAGATTCGGCCGATTTCATTACCGCTGTTCACCGTACAGGGAGTTTGGGAGGGACACAGAGTTCTAGAAGGAAAGATTAAAGAGAAAAGATAAGCATGGCTGGCGGAGCAGAAGGGAGCATTTAAAAGCGAGAAGGTTTAAAAATGAATGCAATAAGGAAAGAGACACCAGGGCAAAGGGGAGGAAAAAGACGAGGGCAGGACGGACAGATTTATAGGAAAGAAGAATGAAACGAGCAGCAGAAGTGAGAAGAGGGCGATTTGGGGTGAAGGAGATCTCGGCCAGGGAGACCTCTGACGTTCTCCCTGTTTGACCAGCAAGAGCAACGAGAACAGCTGAGAGAGGGCAGAGCCAGAGACGCACACGAATATTCATGGCATTTGATGTTGCCCGTGTGAATTTGGACATCAGTGGACGAATCTGACGCTACGGCCGTCGCACTTGGACATTCGTATTCGTTTGAATGATGCAGAACTTTCGGGAACCGGCGAGGTGGGAAAGCAGCTGCGCCAGTCACATCTGCAACGGATCCAGAGTGCTTTCGACGTGGATTGAGAGTGGATTCGAAGCGGTTTCGGGGCAGATCCGAATGCTTTCAGAGCGGATATGTTATGGGCTACGTATCAGGTAAGGGGGTGCAGGAATGGTTTTTTTGACATTCCATTCCTAACGAATCATCAGCTATACGGATTTCTCCCCCCTCCCCTGGTCCCTCCCCTCCCCCGGCTTATTGACTTGCCTCCAGGGCGATTCCAGTTTCGGCACAGAACATAAAAGCATGGCCTGTGCATCTCTTGTTCCCGTTGCACAAAGTGAGGAACGAACGCTATCAAAGGAGACGGCGGCGTGCGCAGATCGATACCGCTTTTTGATTTACGCATCTTTCCCCCCTTCGCCCTTGGCAGTCTACGGGGAGCTGATCAAGTCTCCCGGCCATAGATCTGGCCCTGCCCAGTAATTAAAGGATGAGGACAGTAATAATAATAATAATAATAATAATCAATGGTGGCATAACAGGTTTCTCCCGGTCAGCAGGGGTTCCCTGACAAAGTACACCATTGCCAGGTTTTTACTTATTTTCTTTTGGTTATCTGTTTGTAAAGTGCTAAGTACACGTACAGTCAAATGGACGATACGGACAGATGGATTCTATACCACCCGATACCCAAAGTTCTGAGGGCAGGTCACAATATTAGGAACCCCATCTCCGTCCCATTGACTTGTCCAGTGTCTTCTGCAGATGTCCAGTTACAGGGAGAGAACACCTTCACATCCTGACCTCCTTCTCTGGGAAGACCTCAAGAGGAAGTCCTTCTGAAGCTTCCTGTTCAGGGTAGCCAGTGGCCAGCCAGCATAGTTCACATTGCCTAGAGCGGCCTGCACCAAAGAGCGCGCACCGAGGGGAGCTTCCATCCGAAACCAATGGAGGGCGCCCATTGGGAGTAAGCCAGACAGCGCCCCAAGTGGTAAGTCAGCTCATTGTGCCACCAATCAGCCTGTGTGCTCTTTCCTACCTTATGAATCAGCTTGGGACCAGGTTGGGTTTTTCAGAGAACAGGCAATATAATAATGTTTTGAATTAATTAATTAACTAATTAATGAATGAAACAGAAGGACACAGCTGGCTGACCTTCCACAAAGGCAACACAACAGGGTCAACCAAATGCATGTGGCTTCCTTCCTCCGGGCTGCTGCTTGGAGGCCCTTTTCCCAGCCGTGTGTGTTTGCTGTTGTGTTGTTTGTTTGTCTGTGGGTGCCCATTGATGCCAATCAAATGGAAACGGGGCTGATCCAGTCTGACGGCCTCTCCTCTTCCCTTTCTGCTCCTCTGCAACCGCTCCCTGTCTTCGTCCTTCAAAGCTACCGCCTCTGGATTCGATTTAGCCCGAGGCGGTTTCATCTTTTTCCAGGGTGGGGTGGGGGGGCTGATGTTATCTTGCACACTCTTGTGCCTTCGAGGTGGCACACAGCTCGCTCCTCGCTCCCTTTCCCCCTCCCTTCCCCTCCCCAAAGAAACTGAACGGCAGCGGCGGCGGTGGCAGCAACAGACGCATGCGCCTGCACACACAACCACACACACACCGGGGCACGCCGATCCGTTCAGAGCAGCAAGTGAAGCAAAGGCATGCCAAGGAATCCAGCAGGCATCGGGGGGGGGGGCATGCACGCTCAGAACAAGCCAAGGAACATGAAGTCACCGCACTGCCCGGCTTCCAAATGCCAGAGAGATGGGAAGGCGAGCGGCGGGCAGGGAGGAGGGAGGGAGGGAGGGAGGCTGTAGGAGCAGGCCACACACACACACACACACACACACACACACAGAGTGAGCAATGACATCATCCCAAGGAGCACTTTGGATGCCAGGCGGAAGGGCCCCATGCCCGGGGACGGATGCCAAGTCCATTTTGCAAATGAACTTCAGGGCTCCTTTTCATCGGGAAAGCAGTGCAGGGCTGCGCGGTGGCTGTGGGGAGCAGAGGCCGTGTGCGGATGGACCACGAAGGAGTGGGCACACCCTGTGGCAGGGTGCCCACACCCCAGTGAGTGAGAGGGGGCACCTCCTTTGAGCCAGGATCACGCTTGGAGATGGTACAAAAGGGTTTGCACTGTAGGCAGCCATCCCTCCATGCGCCACAGTGGAAAGGGAAGGAAAAGCATCCTTCAGGGCCCAGGAGACTCTGTGTGTTGGTCCCCTGTGCCCAAAGTCACAGAGCCCAGGGCTCAAAGCAGCTGACAAACCTCCTGTTCTTCTCCCCTCAACAGGACACCCTATGAGGCAGGTGGGGCTGTGAGAGCTCAGAAGAGAGCTGTGACTAGCTTCGTGTAGGAGTGCAGAATCAAACCCCGTATTCCCAGATAAGAATCCGGCTCCCTAACCACCAGACCAAACCGGCTCACTGGAGAGACAGGCAGGAGACCTCCAAAGGTCTTTTGCGAGAGGTGGGGAGCAGGTGAAAGTTCTGCCTTCATCTTCTGAGCTTGAGATGCCAAGAAGCAACTGATGGGCCACTCCGTGAGACCCGATTCTGGACTAGGTGGGCTGTGGCCTGATCCGGCAGTGCTCTTCACAGGTTTGTACGGCCCTCACGTGTCCGCCATCCCTTATATGGTTGCCGCCCCAGTTTTCACATTTGGCCTGACTCCATCCTGGTGCGTTCTTCCTTAAGCATAGCAGTGGAGGATTTCCTGCAGACACATCATCAGAAGACCGGAAGGCCATCCGGGGACCTGAGGGGGTGAAACCCACGTGATTTGAGCCACAGGGCACAGGGCACGCTTTTGACAGCAGCAGAGAGATCTGGACAGGCACGACAGATAGCTGAGGTGTGACAGGGACGTCTCTGGGAACCAGCAAAGGTTACCCCTGTCAAAGGCAGGTGAAGGATGAGGAAAGGATGAATTGTATCCCTTAGCCCAGAGGGAAGAGAGGGAGAGATTGGTGGAGACTTGGCGCTAAAAGGGAGGAAGATTTAGGGCGTGATAAAGTCACGGAACGCAATTCTTTCGCTCAGTCCGGAACCGGTTTCAGCAGCCGGCTGGCCAAGGGACTCCCTGGCGAGGGATGTCAACGAACGGTTTTCTTTTGCATTCAGTTCGCATCGAATCGAGTATAAGAAAATCCGTATTCGTCCGAAGAAGAAAGAGGAGGAGGAGTTGGCTTTTCTACCCTGCTTTTTCTCACCCATTTAAGGGGACTCAAAGCGACTGACAAAGCTTTCTGTTCTTCACCCCACACCAGACACCCTGTGAGGTAGGTGGGTCTGTGAGAGCTGTGACTCACCCAAGGTCACCCAGCTGGCTTCATGGAGAAGGGCGGAATGAAACCTGGTATTCCCAGATAAGAGTCCGGCTCCTTAACCACTAGACCAAACTGGCTCACCAAACTTCGAATTTGTACGAATATCCAATACGAATGTATACGTATCTGATACGCATCCCATAACATATCCACTCTGAAAGCGCCAAATCCACCCCTGGGCCCACTTTGAATCCGCTCTCAATCCACATCGAATGGCCTCTGGGTCCGTTGCAGATGTGGCTGGCGCAGGCACCTTCCCACCTCCCTGTTTCACGGATGTCCCGAAGCTTCGTACGAATGTTTCATGTACAAACGCCGCAATATCCGGTTCGTATGCCAATGTCCGAATTCGTACAGATATTGAACGTCGGCAATATTTGCGCCTATTCCTATCCCTGCCCCTCGCCCAGCGTCGCCCAGGATGCTGCCCATGCGCCCATCCCTTCCAGAATTAGCCGAGGTGTGAAAACCAGGCAGCCCGAGTTATAAAGGAAGGGAGAAGGGGGGGGGGGGGTTGGCATAAAAGAAGCGCTGCAGAACATAGCAACACCTATAGGCTATTTATACAGAGACAAAAATAGGAGGGAGGGAGGCGCAGGCAGATTAAGGCGGCTTCCACGGTGACAACAGTAATAATGTTATCAAAAGAATCACTCTTTAACTAAAAAGAACATGCCAGGGAAATTAATTGAATTGGGGCCAGCCTGTAACAATGTTGTGACACAAATCGGGCTTGCCAGAGAAGGAGAGTCGGATCGGCGTCGGCCGCGTCGCCAAACAAGGAGACGCCGGCGAAACCGGGGCGCTGGACCAGGAAGGCAAGGGGGCCTCATCCGCGGTGGCCCCTCACGCGGGCCAAGAGGGGCCCCAGGCAGGCTGTCTTCTGCCAGTGCCCCATTGGAACTGAACGGCACGCTTTGGGAATGCGCACAGATATTCGTAACTAGGGATGCGCACCAACGGGGGAGGTTTGCATTCAGTTGTTGCAAATCGAATGCCCAAAAGCACATCAGTTCGTATCCCTAGCGCTCTCTCCTGTCTTTCCTGAAGGGAAGTATGTTGGGGATGCGGGACACTCGGTGCCACACAGGGGAGCCTGTTTGGGGACTCCGGCATACCTGGAAAGTACACCTGAAGCCATCTGGGTGACCTTGGGCTAGTCACAGCTCTCTTCTGAGCTCTCACAGCCCCACCCATCTCATGGGGAATCTCTTAGGTTCCTATGGACCAGATGGGCTGTGGCCTGATCCAGCAGGGCTCCTCTGAGGTTCTTATGGACCAGATGGGCTGTGGCCTGATCCAGCAGGGCTCCTCTGAGGTTCTTAAGGACCAGATGGGCTGTGGCCTGATCCAGCTGGGCTCCTCTTAGGTTCTTAAGGACCAGATGGGCTGTGGCCTGATCCAGCAGGGCTCTTCTTAGGTTCCTATGGACCAGATGGGCTGTGGCCTGATCCAGCAGGGCTCCTCTTAGGTTCTTATGGACCATATGGGCTTTGGCCTGATCCAGCAGGGCTCCTCTTAGGTTCTTAAGGACTAGATGGGCTGTGGCCTGATCCAGAAGGACTCCCCTGAGGTTCTTATATAGCTGTTCTACCACGCTGCCTTCAGCGCTAACGAGTGTCTATATACGACCATGTGGTCTCCATGTTTACAGATCAGGAGCTTAGTTTAAAAAATAAAATGAGCTTTGCAAGGAGTCCAGCAAATGCATGGAAAAGAAATCAGTGTCTGTTGCTTCAGAAAGTGCATGGGAAAACAGAGAGACAGGGGAGGCTTCAGATATTATTCAGTGATTGGGGGACCGGGCTGGGGGTGGGGGGAACGCCTCATACCTCTGCCGGATTCTGCAGATACGTACATTGCTCTGAGCACAAAGCGTCTATAATTGACAGGGCTGTCTAAATGCAGGTCTTTCTGTTTTCTACAGCTGCTACAAAATCTGAAAACAAGCTTGCAGTCAGGTCTGGAGACGCGGAGGGTGGGGGGGTGGGGGGGTGAGAAGGAAAGGTTGGGCCTTCAATCACAAGGAATGTCTTTCAGGTGAACATTCGCTTGTCGTGATGGCTGCACCGACACCCAGCTGGTGCACGGGGCCAGCCGGTGACATTTTAAGGGGCTTAGGAAATATGTGCTCTCCGTCTCTCCGGGTGCAAGCAGCTCTGTAACAGAGAAAATAGCATGCAGCTATTTGAATGAAAAGGCCGGGCGCCCGTCTGCAATGGACGCGGGTTATTCAGATGGCGCTTTGGAGCCAGACCCGGATCCTTCCTGATTATGCCTTTCGCAGCTCCAGGGAGGGAAAAGAGTTAGGGGCTCCAACATGGGGAAGAGAAGGGTGGAAATTCGGCACAGGAACAGGCTAGAGAAAGTTCAATTTGAGCCAGGTACACTTGGTTCAGGTTCGTTTGGTCTAGCGGTTAGGGAGCTGGACTCTTATCTGAGAATACTGGGTTTGATTCTGCATTCCTCCGTGAAGCCAGTTGGGTGGCCTTCGGTGAGTCACAGCTCTCTTCTGAGCTCTCACAGCCCCACCTACCTCACAAGGTATCTCTTATGGGGAGAAGAACAGGTTTGTCAGCTGCTTTGAGTCCCCTTAATGGTGAGAACAGAAAGTTTGTCAGCCGCTTTGAGTCCCCTAAAATGGGAGGGAAAAGTGGAGTAGAAAAGCAAACTCTGTCCTATTCTACGCTCCTCTCTCACCTTCCCCTCAGCAGAGAGGTAGGCTCGTTTTAGTTTATTTTGCTTTTCTCTTCCTCCTCCTTTTCCTCCTGCTCCTCTAAGGCTGAGCAGCACCCTCCTTAAAGTCTTCCATTTTAGGCTCCTGGTTAGTGAGCTTATATATCTCTTTTCCCTGCCAGAGGAGTAGAAATTGATTCTGGGTTAGATTTATAATAGCAAACAGCACACATCTGCAAATGGAAAGGCACGTATTATACATGCATAGTGCAACAGACGCCCTGAGCTTCCCTTCTGCCATCCAAATAGAACCTTATGCTGCCCTCGTGTGGCCAAAGAGGGTAACGCACATTGGCTACTCAGAACCAAGTTTCACTCTTGGTTGGCCTTTTAGTACATTCCCTCTCCTTGCTGATTCCATTGTCTTCCCCCCACCCACCCCCACTCACCTTCCTCACCCTCATGCCTTTCTTGTTCCAAGGATAAAGCAACAATTCTGGGCATTTCGGACAGACAGGAGGGGGAAAAGCAAGAGATAGCAAGGAAGCAGGACCTGTTCAGCACCATGGAGAGTGGCGAGGAAGCTGGTTGCCAATTCCAGAACACCCCGCTTTAAATAATCAATCGGTCAATCAATCAATTAATCAGTCTCTGGCACCTGAAGTGAAATTGGTGGGACTAGGTAGGTAGGTAGGTAGAGGGTAGGTAGATAGACTATACAGGCCGGTAGGCAGATATAGGTAGGTAGATGATGGCTGGGTAGATGGTAGGTAAGTAGATGATATAGGTAGGTAGGTGATAGGCAGGTAGGTAGATGATGGCTGGGTAGATGGCAGGTAGTAGGTAGGTAGGTGGGGTTGGTAGGTAGATGATATAGGTGGGTGGGTGGATGGATGGATGGATGGATGGATGGATAGGTAGGTAGGTAGGTAGGTAGATGTAGGTCAGTGGATAGGTGATATATGGATAGGTTGATGGAGGGAAGGATGGATGGACAGATGAATGGATGGATGGATATAGGTAGGTAGGTAGGTAGGTAGGTAGGTAGGTAGGTAGGTGAAATATGGATGGATGGATGGATGGATGGATGGATGGATGGATGGATGGATGGATGGATGGATGGATGGATGGATGGACAACAATCAGTCTCTGTCACCTGACCTGGGACAGATGGGAGTGCTTCTCTCCACCTGAAATCCCTGAAGCCCCTCTGACAACCTTTGCAGGTATCTCAACATTCTTTTTTAGCTGGTTTATAAGTCATTCTGATTCCCTGTGAAGCATCAGCAGGTAAAGGTCTTGGTTCCCAGACAGAATGGCCAAATGAGATGAGTCAGTACCATGGCTCACGGCATCCATTGGGCACCATTGCCTCATTACCACAAGAAAGCCCTTTAATAACCTCTGGGGCTGCACCTGTTTCTTCCATAGGTCCATAGAGGTGCATGACCAGTGCATTAGCACAGGCAGAAGCAGAAACCAGCCTAGGGTCATGTGCGAATACTCTTAACATTCTATGTTTGGATGAATTTGGATGAATCAAAGGTTAAGGCATCCATACATTGACATTCATATTCATATGAAGCTTTGGAACATTCGTGAAATGGGGAGGTGGGAAAGTGGCCGCACCAGTCACATCTGCAATGGATCTGGAGTGTATTCAAAATGGTTTCAGAGCAGATTCAAAGCGGATTCAGGGCAGATTTGATGCTTTCAGAAAATTCTCAATTTTAGCTCACACTGACAGTAGATTTGCCATCAAGGCCATGATGAACGCGCGCGCACACCCTTTCAAGACGACGCCTGGGAAACAGCGCATCCCAAATGGCAGAGATGCCTTCTGAAGGTGTTGGACACACCCAAAATGCCATATGAAAGAGCAGAGCTTGCCTCCCGTCACAGGATGGGAAATGGCCTCTTTTTCCCCCCGTCTCTCTTTCTCTCCCTCCCTGAAATAAATTAATCAGGTTTCTTTAGCCTTTCACGGCTGAATTTTTAACATATCTCTAAGTCTGAAATATTTGATCAGTTTTTATTAAGGCCATTAATATCCAAAGTACCCTTCCTACTGGCCGGGATAATATAATATTTTAATTAAAATTTTATGGGCCTCCTTCCAAGACAGATGTTAGGTACAGCTGTTCTTAGTTGGTGCAACTTCTCTTATCACTTCCCGGGACAAGATTTGGAAAGGAAGCTGTCTGCCTAGGGCTGGGCACAAATATTTATAAAATTTGATATTCAGATGAAGTCAGACAAAGTCGGACATTCATACACGAACTGAATGCTATGACATCCGTACGAATATGAATTTTTCGGAACATTTGTACAAAGTTTTGGAACATTTGTAAATGGGGAGGCTGGAAAGTGGCTGCACCAGTCATCTGCAACAGATCCAAAGTGAATTTGATATGGCTTGAGATCAGATTCAAAGTGGATTCAGTGTGGATTTGATGCTTTCAGAGCAGATATATTACAGGATACATATCGGATACATGTTGGATACATATGCATCCATATCAGACGTTGTATAAATATATTCGTATCAGATAGAATCCTACCACGGTCGAAGGGGGTCTTTTTGAACGAATATGGATTCTCTTACGTTCGATTCAGTACGAATTAAATGCGAAAAAGCCCATTCGGCACATCTCTATACCTGCCTTCTCAGGCCCCCTCCTGCATTGCACATCACGTCTTGTCTGCTGACCGGTAATCCCTTCCTGAAGATGACAGTCTGTGGAGGCCAAAAGGGCTCAGTCGTGACACCTTTGCTCCATTACCGGCAAACCCAGGCTATGAAATCAGCTGCAGTTACACAGCTGCAAGAGGAAAGCGTTCTGCACATGCTCCAGAGAGCTCACGGTGCGGTCTGGGGGGGGGGCTGAAGGTCCGGATTCTGCACAGGTTCTAAGGTTAAGCCAGGTCATCATGGATTCTTTGGACAAAACGGCAAACTGTGGTGGGAGGAAATTTGCCAGGCAACTGTGTTTCACTGCACCAGCCACAAAACCTGCAGTTCCCTCTTCCTAGCAACAATTAAAGGTGCAGGAGGCCCAGAATTCCCTTGTCTGTGCCATTATTAAAGACACAAGAGCCCTTCAGTTCCCTCTTCTAAGCATTTATTAAAAGTGCAGGAGCCCCAGCATTCCCTCTTCTATGCCACTATTAAAGGCACAAGAACCCCTCGGTTCCCTCTTCTAAGCAAAAGTGCACGAGCCCCAGCATTCCCTCTTCTTCGCTATTATTAAAGGTGCATGAGCCCAGAAATTATGTATACCTATCAAAGGTCCGCGAGTCCTTTCCATCTCTCCCCTGCTTTCCGTTTCATTCCATCTGACCAACAACTCTCTGAAGGTAGCAGCAAGCTACATGGAACACGGGGCCACCTGCTACAATCCTGCACCGTCCCTTCCTCGCTTCACCCTTTGCGGACCCTCCTTTTCTAAAGAAAGTTTAGAATGACTTTTTTAAAAACGTGTGCCCCTTCAAGATGTTAGACCGCAGCCTCCCATCATGCCTGGCAGCTCAGAAAGAGCCGGATCCTGCCAACTGCACGTTCTGCCCCCTGTCTGAAGGCCACTTTTCCAAATGTCCCCCATTCAGAACAGAATTAAGGTCCGAGCCACTTGAAATGCCCTAGAGAGAAGGACTCAGAGAGCAGCATTTTCTCCAAATGAAAGGGAGGATAAATGGAAGCTTAGCTTTTCCATTAATCCCTCTCTGGCCACCCTCACCCCACACCTAGCAGAGTTATTTACCATGTCCTTATAAATCAGTCCCCCGGGTTCTCAATGAATCAATATCCTCGGCCGTTGGAGGGAGGTGACTTTGCATTGCGTCTGAAATAAACCTGTCACTCCTTAGAACCTCTGGTTTTCAATTCACGGTTGGTCCCTTAAGGGACTTCTTCCTCCTCATACTTCTTCTCCAAATCATTCCTTTTTAAAAATAAAATATTTAAAAAAAAAAACCTTCTAGTTTTCATTTATACAGAGGGATAGGAAGATCTGGAAGAGCAGACAAGCAGATTTCTTTCCCCGACACCAGAGAGGGAAAGAAAAGTTTCACAGACGCCGGAGGCCTTGAAGATGCAAGGAAAGAGATTCTGCAGGGGTGTCAAAGCAAAATTTGATTAAGTGCTGCCTGAAAAAGGGAGGATTATGGGAGGAGGAGAGTTTATTACCTTTGTGGCACCACTGAGGTGCTCGGTGCTTCCGTAAGCGGATACCTGTTCTGAGGAGCTTCCAGCACTCAAAGCTGGAGGCAACTGAACCCTTTTTTGGAAATACGTGAGCTAGCGGTGTGCGTGACGCCATTTTTTCACGTTCAATTCGATGTGAATCGAATGTGGAAAATTCGCCTTCAGCCGAATCTCACCTCCACGAATCTGGGGGGCTTTGTATTTGTGCACAAAACACATGCCACCTCCCGACCCCTCCCTCCCGCTATCCTCCTCGTAACCGCTGCCACCACCGCAGCACTGAAATAGGTCGATGATGCCACCAGAGGCCCACCAAAAGGTAAGGGGGCTGCGGGAGGCGGGCAGGTGGAAAGCCTTCGGTGGCCTCCCCAGGCCTGTTTCAGTGCTCTCTAGAGGCCAAAACAGGCCTTCTGGTTCTGTGCGCATGGGCAGAACTGCAAGGCCTAGCTAGAAGGTCCGGCAGTGGAAGGTAAGTGGGGCCAAGACCTGCGGGGGGGAAGGAATGGGGGTCCACAGGGGAATGGGAAACTTCAGGGGGTGGGAGGCCCAGGGGAGATCCGATATCCACCAAAGCTTTAACGGAAGCTCCGAGGGACACCTGAATATCCGATTCGTGGACAAATAAGGCCTACGGTTCGATTCATCCATGAATGTCAGAATTTGTACCTATTGGTACGAATTCCGACTCCATCAGATATTCATGCTCACCCCTAACGTGAGGCCAAGGAAGGATCCGAACCCAGATCCCCACCGTTCCCTGGAATCAGCTTGGCATTTGATCCTCTAAAACATGCTGGTTCAGTTTGTATGTGGGGGCTGGAGGTGTGGACGAAGGCAGTTTTCAGGATTTGGCTTGATTTGAAGCGAATATTCAAAAATTCCGTTCAATTCTGATCTTTTATATTCAAATTTAATCAAATTCAATTCAAATTAAGCGAATTCGAATCTATTCATTGGAATTTTTCACTTGAATTTGCACTTGACAACATTCGTAGGTGCCCATATGCAACTTCCCTGGGTCTGTACACATCCAAACTCCTCCAGATCCCTCCGTAGGCATCCTGTAGGTATCCTGTGTGCAACCCGTTTTCGTCCCGTACAGACCTGTGCAAATGCCTACAGAAGCAGTAAAGATGCAGATCTTCAGGCATGCATTGTGCGCAAACCCGTACCCATGCGAATGTCTGAATAATTCGAATGAATAGATCCAAAATTCGAAATTTGAATCAAAACTTTAAATTCGAATTTAAGGACATTCGATTCAAAATGGAATGTGGAAATTTGGTGGATTCAATTGAGTTTCTAATGCGTTCGAATATTTGTGAAAATCCCTAGTGGGGACGGATCAAGATTACGGTCGGTTTAGCTACATCTGGCATATCTGATGTTGGAAGCAAGGGGTCCCCACCCCCCCCCCCGCCCCGCTTGAGTTCTCTTGATCTGGAAGGTCGTGAGATCGCAGCCTCCGTTCTCCAAGACAGGCACATTCCGTTTTGGCTCAGTTCCTTCCCAGAGCAGGATCTGGCTCCCCTGCGAGAGGGGAGGGAGGCGGCGCCCAGGTGTGGCAATCGCGCCTTCATGCCTCCTTCCAAATCCCGACACCAGCGTTTTGTTTATCAGTCTCAGATGAAGAAGCCGACAAGCTGGGGGAGGGGGGAGAAAGTGGGGAAGGGAGGAAGAAAGGAGGGGAGGCTATTAAGCAGCATTAACCGTATCTAATTAAACCTTTTCCAGGCATTTGTTTGGTGATTAGAAAACCCTTAGAAGGGAAGCGATGGGAGAGGAAGGTTAGAAGACGGCGCCAAGGAAGCAAATGGCTCACAGCAGCCAAAGCAGAGGGGGCTTGGGGAGGGGGGTCCTTCCTTCCTTCCTTCCTTCCTTCCTTCCTCCCTCCCTCCTTCCCTCCCTCCCTTCCACTATCCCTTCCCTCCCTCTCTCTTTCTTCTCTCCCTCTTCTTTCTTCCCTCCCTCCCTCCCGTTATCCCCTCCCTCCCTCTTTCTTCTCTCCCTCTTCTTTCTTCCCTACTTTCCCTTTCTCCCTCCCTCCCTCTCTCCCTCTTCTTTCCTCCCTCTTTTTTCCTCCCTGTCCCTCTCCCTTCCCTCCCTATCTTTCCTCTCTCCCTCTTCTTTAATCCCTCCCTCCCTTCCCTCTCTCTTCTTCCCTCCCTCCCTCCCTCCCTTCCCTCTCTTTCTTTCCTCCCTCCCTCTTCTTCCATCCCTCCCTCTCTCTTCTTCCCTCCCTCCCTCCCTTCCTTCCCTCTCTCTTCTTCCCTCCCTCCCTCCCTTCCCTCTTCTTCCATCCCTCCCTCTCTCTTCTTCCCTCCCTCCCTCCCTTCCTTTCTTTCCTCCCTCCCTCTTCTTCTCTCCCTCCCTCCCTTCCCTCTCTTTCTTTCCTCCTCTCTTCTTCCCTCCCTCCCTCCCTTCCTTTCTTTCCTCCCTCCCTCTTCTTCCCTCCCTCCCTCCCTCCCTCCCTTCCCTCTCTTTCTTTCCTCCCTCTCTCTTCTTCCCTCCCTCCCTCCCTCCCTTCCTTCCCTCTCTTTCTTTCCTCCCTCTCTCTTCTTCCCTCCCTCCCTCCCTCCCTCCCTTCCCTCTCTTTCTTTCCTCCCTCCCTCTTCTTCTCTCCCTCCCCTCCCTCCCCATTCCCTTCTTCTTTCCCCCCTTTCTGATTCATAATCTC
Organism: Aspidoscelis tigris stejnegeri; assembly: GCA_023333525.1. NCBI lineage: Eukaryota > Metazoa > Chordata > Lepidosauria > Squamata > Teiidae > Aspidoscelis > Aspidoscelis tigris. The sequence goes on along the minus strand of JALMGA010000027.1, from coordinate 3,723,453 downwards.
ACTAAATATTTGCACTGCAGAGGAGCTGCAGAGCCGCCTCCCTTTGCCCCCGTCTCAATCAGGCCGGGCAGCTGGCAAAGTCCACACTGCGTGTTCAATTATTGACCGACTTTGATCGCGGAGCAGAGGGCAGGTTGGGACTGTGGAAGGAGGCAAACCTCTCCATTCCCTGACCTGCTCGCTCGCTGGCTTTAATGTCTCACAGTAAGGCGGAATACGAGGGCTGGCAGAGGAGCGCGGAGATGGCGCTACTTGCGACGGAGGCCAGAGGAGAGGCGGAGGGGGGCGCGGGGAAAGCAGGCTGCTTGCAGAGTGATAAATAGAGCTGTCACTGCGACCGGTGATTATCACGTCCACCAAAGGCCTTATCCTGACCTCCCTCCAAAACGTCCCAGTTCCTTCATCCAGAGAACCGAGACCTCACCAAAGACCTTGGCTTAAGGTCGCTGGGAAGCCGCCGTTCGGTGCAGCCGGTGGAAATAATCCATTCCAAAATAACTGAAGAGCAGAGGTGGTGCATGGCCCTCAAGGACAGGATCAACCCCCGGGAACCGGCGTGTGCCCGCATCTCACTTGAGGAATCCTGATGATAGGGTCCAAAAGGGGCAGCATCATGCGAGAATGCCCTCTCTGTGGTGGCCCCCCAGCTGGTTAAAACATCCCTTCTCATCCCGGACCTTTGATTTCTTAGTTCTAGGCATGTGCACAAATGGGGTTTTTGGCATTCAATTTGTAATGAATCGAATGTTAGAAAATTCATATTTGTTCGAATGTGGTAGGATTCTATTCAATACGAATGTATTTGTATGGATTCGTAAGAATGTCGGATATGAACTAATGCATATCTGATACTTATCCAATACTGAAAGCATCAAATCCAACCTGAATCCACCTTTAATCCACTTGCGATCTGTGTCAAATACACTCTGTATCCATTGCTTTCCTACCTCCCTGGTTTCACGAATTTGTACAAATGTTAGTATATGAATGTCATAATATTGGATTCATGTACAAATGTGTGAATTTCGGCAGAATTCAGGTGAATAACGAATGTTATGAATATTTGTGCCAACCCTACACAGGAAGGCCTTCTCTGTGGTGGCCCCACCAGCTGGTTAAAATGTCTCTTCCTATGAGGGCCTTTGGTTTCTTAGTTCCTCTGAAGCGAGTCCCAGCAGGGTGGGAAGGAGGGAGGGAGGTTGAGGGGGTCACATTTTTAAGATGCTTTTTAGTGCCCTTGTGTTCTCACCTGCTGTGACCCACAGGTGAAGGGCAGGACACAAAGAGTTGCAAATACGTAAATGGATTTCCTCCGTTCCTCTGGCAGTCGCCGCCTCTTGCAGACAAACATGCATCTGTATGAGCTGCACACAGGCGCATTTATGCACGCAAAACCCACTCCATTAAAGGCACAATTAATGGAAATAAATGAGGTGGAAACGGCAGGTTTCAGCCTTGCCAAGTAGATCAGAGCCTCTCCATCACCTTGCAGACGTGCTACACAGAGTTTAATTAAGACATCTTCACAGAGTGAGATTGGAAAGAAAGCGTCTTTTATACTCGCCACCCCCCCTCCCAGGACCAGATACTTCCCTTCTGCCAGACCCGTGAGGCCTGGAAGGAAGGAGACAGAGAGGCCTAGAGAGAAGGAAGGAAGGAAGGAAGGAAGGAAGGAAGGAAGGAAGGAAGGAAGGAAGGAAGGAAGGAAGGAAGGAAGGAAGGAAGGAAGGAAGGAAGGAAGGAGATGGAATAAAGATGTGCAGGAATGGGGATTTGGGGGGTTCAATTTGTATCAAATTGAATGCGAGAAAATTCATATCCGAATTGATCCCCTTGGAACATGGTAGGATTTGAATTTGACACAAATGCTCAATACGAATTCCATACGATATGAATTCGATACAGATGTTCAGTACAAATCGCATATCCAATACAAATCCCCCACATATCACTCTGAATGTGTCAAATCTGCCCTGAAACCACTTTGAATCCACTCTCAATCCACTTCAGCTTCAATTCAAGTTCGAATGTCAACCTTCGAATGTGCCAACATTGGATTCAAATTCAAATGTCCAAATTCAGATGACTTTGGATGAATGTTGCATGTTCCGAATATTCGCGCACGTCCCTGGGATGGAAGGAAAGGCAGGAGGGCCACCTGTGGGCAGATCTTGTGCCAGTCCCAAATGGCAGCTCCAGAAGGAACCCGGCTGCCTCCCTCCCCCTTTCCCCGGTTCACATTTCCCAAAGCAGGTTAATCTGCATCAAAATGTGCAAGGGTGTCTCACAATCCATTTTCTCCTCTAATAAGCATCATTAATGCGCTGTGCATGTTTGTGTCTGCACAAACACAAAATGTTTTCTCTGCTATCCTCAGAGATACTTTGCTAATTTCCTGATGGATAGGAACAAAATGCATTGGGCTTCTTGAGCAGAAACAGTAAAAGCTGGGGGGAGGGGGGCTTTAAATGCATCCCTCTGCTATAACCAACTGCAGACACACCCTGTGGGTTCTGTGAGGCTGCTGGAGAAGCACAGGCCTAGTTCTCTGCTGATGTGCTACATGAGTTGGGCCCCAAATATCTAAAGGAACGCCTTCTCCCATATCGACCTGCCCGTGCCTTAAGATCTGGAGGGGAGGCCCTCCTGGTTGTCCCACCACCCTCAGTAGTGAAAGGGGTGGAAACCCGGGAGAGGGCCTTCTCAGTGATGGTCCCTAAGGTGTGGAACAGTCTCCCCCTTGAGGTGCATCTATCACCTCCACTGTACACATTTAAGGAAGGTACATTTGTGTGGATTTTGAATGTGACAAATATTTGTGCACATTCCTCTTCTACATCAGTGGAGCAGGGAAGGTTGTGGGTTTTCCACCTCTGGAGGCTTTGAAAAGGAGGCAGGACAGCCATGATCCGTCACTGGTTCACCTTGAGTTCCCAATAGGCATGCGGGTTTTTTTATTCAATACATAATAAATCAAATGCAAGAAGAAGAAGAAGAGGTGACTCAAAGTGGCTGACAAACCTTCTGTTCTTTTCCCCATAACAGAACACCCTGTGAGGTGGGTGGGGCTATGAGAGCTCAGAAGAGAGCTGTGACTAGCCCAAGGTCACCCAGCTAGCTTCGTGGAGGAAGAAGTATTGGTTTGATACTCTGATTTTCTCATCCATTTAAGGAAACTCAAGGCGGCTGATAAAACTTCTGTTCTTCTCCCCACATCAGGCAATGTGAATGCTCAGAAAGAGAGCTGTGACTAGCCCAAGGCCACCCAGCTGGCTTCATGGGGGAGGGCGGAATTGAACCCGGTATTCCCAGGTAAGAGTCCAGCTCCCTAACCACTAGACCAAACTGGCAAGAAAATTCACACTCGTTCAAATAGATCCCCTTTGAATATAGTGGGATTCAGTCCCGTATGAATCCCATACGAAGCTTCATACGAATGTGCTGAACATTCAGTTCGGATTCAAATGTCAATCTTTGAATGGGCGAACATTCGATTCAAAAAGGAAAGTGTGAATTTGGCCCAAACTGTGCCAGTTTCCAAAGTTATGAATATTCGTGCCCATCCCTAGTTTCCAAGCATTGAAGAGCGGTTGGGCTGGATGACCCCTTGGGCTCCGTCTCGACACCACACTGCCACGCTTCTGGTATGATGTTTGGCTACTCTGCCAACGAGCCCACCGGGCTCCATCAAGGTCCTTCTGATCTTCGCTTGCTGGCACAATGAGGCCCATCCGTGGCCCTCACACCTCAGAGAGCCTCCATCTGTCAGGTGTGGCCGGAGTGACCAAGGACCTGTGGACAGAAAAACAAACAACCAGAAAGAAAAGAAAAGAAAGAATAATTGTTGCAGAAGCCAGCCATTATATTAATCATTCTTGGACAGACAAGCGCACACTTGATGGAGAAGTTGCCCTCTTGAAAATACTTTAATTGGAGTGCTGCCGTGCCTTTCTGGAGATAAGCGGACTCAGAGCCACCCCGCCAGTCGCCATGGCAACAGCATCCTCTCCTAATGGGTTGGTCCACAAAGGCCTCTCCCTGCAACTGCGGAGACCATAGAGAAAAGAACGAGGGGCAAGATGGAAGAGGTGCACGAGGCCCTGTAGGGACCAGCGGGGAGTTAATCTGAACCAAAGCAGTGTGACGGACCAGCCGGAGAGCAAAGGAAATTCAGTGTATATGGCGAAGCCAAAGGAGGCAGAGGGGAGAGACCATGATCCGTGTGCTGGATGAGGGACCTTGGGCTCAAAAAGGGGAAAGAGGGGAGGAGGAGGAGGAGGAGGAGAGTTGGCTTTTCTACCCCATTTTTCTCACCCATTTAAGGGGACTCAAAGGGGCTGACAAACCTTCTGTTCTTCTCACCACAACAGACACACCCTGTGAGACAGGTGGGGCTGTGAGAGCTCAGAAGAGAGCTGTGACTAGCCCAAGGCCACCCAGCTGGCTTCATGGAGGAAGGAAAAGCAGAGTTGGGTTTTCCACCTCGCTTTTCTCACCCTTTTAAGAGGACTCTTTCAAGAGCGGCTGAGAAACCTTCTGGGAAAGCAGCTGTGCTAGTCACATCTGCAATGGCTCCAGACTGCATTCGACATAGATCGAGAGCAGATTAAAAGTGGATTCAGGTCGGATTTAATGCTCTCAGAGCTGATGTGTTACGGTATATGTATCAGATATGTATCAGATATGCATGCATTCGTATCAACTATTTGTACAAATTTGTACATATTCATTCATATCAAATACAATCCTATTACATTCCAAGGGGATCTATTTGAATGAACACAGATTTCCTGACATTCGATTCATCATCCTTATCTGCACCATTTCAGCATCAGGCTACAGAAGTCTGAAAATTCACATCGCTCTGTAAATATGCAATGTTGTATCCAGTGTCTCCAAAAATTTGAAAATTTCACGCAACTATTTCACTATTTTTTTTTTAATCCACAGTAATTGCAAAACCCAGATTCCAGCTGCATTGTAGTCAGCTTTAATTCATGTCTGAACTGCAGATCAGGTCACTGGGTGGAAAAAATAGGAGTCAAATATAAAATCTCTGAGCGTCTACCCGTAAACACACACATATGCAAATTTCACTTAATTAGGTGGCCCTATCACACCAGAATTGGTCTTATTTATTTATTTGCTTATTGACTTATTTATTTGCTTATCCTTGTGGAAAATCTGAAGATCAGATTCTCTGCTGGTCTTAAGTAATTAAACGTTGATTCTGTGCATATTTTTTCTCCTAGTATGCAAAGATGGTGCTTTTCCTTATGCAACGTGTGTTTCAGTCTCTTTCCTTCTCTTTCACACAACACACACACACACACACAGACTTCTAATTTAAAAAAAACCCAAAAACCTGAAAGCTCTGGAAACGGCTTTCCACCCTTAACTGATTTCCGGGCTATGCTAGCAAATTGGGGACGGGGGGGACAGCGGGGGAGATGCTGGCACAAGCCACCAAGGGGCACAGCTGTTACATTCAAGCCAAGGGAGATTACTGCTGTCCATGGTGCTGGCAGAAACTGAAAGACTCTCTAAAAGCCAAAGCTCCAGCATCCATTCCAGTTCCGGGTTTTCGCTCCCTCTTTCCCTCTTTGTGGTAGGGTTGGAGAGATATCTACTGAATTATGTACAGATTTTTCCTCCCACTCTCTGTTTCTGTCGCTCTCTCTCCATCTCCCCCCCTCCTCCTCCCATGCCAAAGCAAAGAGTGGGAGAATGCCCGTAGTCCTATCCTTGAGAGGAAGAGAAAATGGGATCCGGTCTCCAGGTTTTCCTTCTCGCCCCATGACAACACTGTGCAGAAATAGCAGGATGCTGGAATCGCTCAGCAGTGATGCAGAAGGTATGAGCTTTTTCAGTTCTGGTCCTGATGCTGAGCTCATGGTGAGGTCTCTGTGGCGCAATGGACGAGCGCGCTGGACTTCTAATCCAGAGGTTCCGGGTTCGAGTCCCGGCAGAGATGGTCTCCAGGACGGGTGTCTTAATTTTTCGCTCGTCATCTGGTAAGGAATGCTAATTCGTTATATTTCACCCTAGAGGGTTTTCAAAAGGAAAAATGAGCATTGGCTCAAAATCCCCAGGGCCGTGAATTCTGCCTCCCTTTCCTCTTTCAGGTCTCCATTACTAGACAGAAGCATAGATATTCTCCCTGTGCATTTACACTTTGCTTTCTGTTTCTTTTTTCCCCATCTGAAAAAAAAATAGCATTTTATTTTATTTTTTTTATCATTCCTTTTGAGACACACACACCCCTTACATCTGTACGTTAAAACTTGCAATCTATCTCAGAAGCAATGTTTGCAATTTGCTTTGCACAAATACAGCTTTGGATAGTTTCTATACATTATTATACAGCTTTTATTAAAAGGAAAAATTGCATTTCATTTACAGGGATTTTGACAGCAGTGCTGGCAGCTAATTCTAGACTCAATATCAAATGGCAATTAGGGATGTGCAGAAATATTCATAACATTCAATATTTGTAGAAATTTAGCTGAATTCAAATGTTGGAATATTCAAAGATTGACATTTGAAGTAGAATTGAATGTTTTGATACATTCATACGAAGCTTTGTATGCTATTCGTAATGCATTCATATGGGATTTGTATTGAATACGAATCCTAACACATTCGAAGGGGGATCTATTGAATGAATATAAATTTTCATGCATTCAATTTGATACAAATTGAATACAAAATAATTTGTGAACATCCCTAGTGGCTATACCTTCTTTCCACATTAAATGGTCCTGCATTATTCAATTTCGTTTGAGCTGATACTATTGGCTCTGGGTCACAGATTAAATTTCAATTGCCATGAGCGATGTCCAAGAATATTTTCTTCATATTTGATTTATATCGAATCAATTGCAAAAAAATTCAAATTTGTTCAAGTAGATCCCCTTTGAACATGGTAGGATTCAAATTTGACACAAACATCCGATACAAATCCAGTTTAAATCCCCACTACGAATCGCCTATGAGTCGCTATGTATCCCCTACATGTCAAATCCACTCTCAATCCACTTTTAATCTTCTCTGGATCAGCTTTCAATCCATTCTGGTTCTGCTGGAGATGTGACTGGGACAGTCGCTTTCCCGCCTCCCCAGGTGTACGAATGTCAATCTTCAAATGTGCCAACGTTCAATTTGAATTTGAATGTACAAATTTTGACAAATTCATACAAATTTTGAACGTGATGAATATTCACCCACATTTCTACTGCTATGTGAAAGAAACATAGCTAAAACGAGGCCTACCAGCTTAATTTTACAGGAACTGAAGAATGAAAGGGATCCAAACAAACGTGCAAAATTCATCAACCAAGTAAAACAGTGAAGTTAACTTAAATATTGACTAAGGTGTCCTGTAATCCCCAAATGATTTTCTTTGGTCAACAGAAAACCTGAGCAATAGGGGGTGTGCAAAGTTCAGTTTGCGTCCAAAAATTTGATCAAACAGCTCGTGTGTGTGAATGTTTTCACAAGACCATAAAGTCAGAGGAGCCCTGCTGGATCAGGCCACAGCCCATCTAGTCCATAAGAACCTAAGAGGAGCCCTGCTGGATCAGGCCACAGCCCATCTAGTCCATAAGAACCTAAGAGGAGCCCTGCTGGATCAGGCCGCAGCTCATCTGATCCCTGAGAACCTCAGAAGAGCCCATCTAGTCCAGCATCCCATCTCACACACTGGTCCACCAGTTACTGCTGGGCATCTCAAGCGGAAGATGAAGGCAAAAAAAAAAATTGAGTGGTTAGGGAGTCAGACTCTTATTCGGGAAAACTGGGTTTGATTCCCCCTTCTCCACAAAGCCTGGTGGATGACCTTGGGCTAGTCACAGCTCTCTTCTGAGCTCTTACAGCCCCACCTACCCAACAGGGTGTCTGTTGTGGGGGAGAACAGAACCTTTGTCAGCTGCTTAGAGTCCCCTTAAGGATGAGAAAAGTAAGATAGAAAAACCAAGACCTCTTCTTCCTCCGTGAAGCCAGCCTCTTAGGTTCTCATGGACCAGATGGGCTGCGGCCTGATCCAACAGGGCTCCAGCCGGTTTAGTCTAGCATCAAAAACCTACACCCTGAGGGGCTAAAAAGTAAAGCAAAAGCTTTTTGACGGAATTTGACTCACTCTACCGAAAACCCACCTTTGGGTTGGATACAATGGAAGGAAAACTGTTTTACCGATGTGTTCTCTTCATTTTGCGGGTGGCTGCAAGACGGATCAAGACTTGGATGTCAGTGGGCCCTCATTGACATGGATCCCAGATATATTTCCTGCAAAATATCCCCCTATGAAACCATTGCCCAAGACACTGAATATATATATGTATATATTCCCCAATTGCTGCAAACAGAACCATAATCCTTCTCCTCATTGTTCTAATGACCTTGTTTACAAGGGTTTCTCTAATTTCCCCTGCTGTGACTACAAGGTTCCATAAGGCGTCTGTTTGCATTCGAATAAAGTTTGTGGCAAGTTTTAATGAGCAGTAAGAATAGGCATTAGCAGAAAATAGGGATATTCACGAATGTATTTTTGACATTCGAATCTGGGTAGATTGGAATGTCTTAAAATCCTATTCGAATCTGTAACGCTCAAATCCGTACGTTTGAATGTTAGATTTATATTTAAAGATGTGAATGTTGTCTATATTATAGATATCTGTGTGCGTGCCGGAAAAATCCGTATGTATCCCATATTATCCCGTACGCATCCTGTTTTAATCCCATATTTTAAGCGCAAGATACAGATAATGTTCAGTCAGATTCGTATATAACAGATACGAAACTACACATTCGAATCATTCAATAATCCGTATCAGATTTTCAAAAATCCATATGGATACATACAGAATGAAAACAGAATGAAAACAGAATGAAAACAGGATGCATACAGGATGTGTACAGATGTGTACAGATGTGTGCAAGATTTGCATCATTGGATACATATTGAATATTTGAATGAACAGATACTAATGTATTTGTATCGGTTGGACTGTCCAGACATTCATTTTTCTTTATTTGTACAAATTCAGATTTCTGAATATTTATTACAAATCGAATGTCAAAAATTGCATTTGTGAACAACCCTACACTGAAAACATGAAATATGCCCTCAATCCACTTTGAATCCACTTTGAATCCACTTCAAATCCACTCAGGATCTGTTCCGAAGCATTTGATTCAGATTTTAATGTCAATCTTCAAATGTGCCAATGTTCGATTCGAATTTGGATGTCCAAGTTCAGCTGAATTTGTCTGAATTTCAAATGTTACAGATATTCGTGAACATGCCTATATGTGCCTGAATATTCATAATATTTGTTATTCAGATTAATTTGGACAATTCGGACATTCGTATATGAACTGAATGTTACGACATTCGTACGAAGCTTCGGAACACTCATGAAATGGGACGGTGGGGAAGCGGCCGTGCTAGTCACATTTGCAAAAGATCCAAAGTGAATTCAACATGGTTTGAGAGTGGATTCAAAGTGGATTTAGGGCAGATTTGACGCTTTCAGACGGGATACATATCAGATACGTATGGCTATGTATGGATACGTATCAGATATGCATGGATACATATGCATTCATATCGGATGCTTGTATGAATTCGTAGGAATGCGTTCGTGTTGAATTCGAATCCTACCATATTCAAAGAGGGTCAATTCAAATACAAATCTAATGCAGAAAAAGCCATTTGTCCACATCCCTAATGGACACCATGTGCGCGCACAAACGGATGTCCTACTTCCAAGTAGATTTTTGAAAAACCTGATCGTTCGGCACATAAGCAACCTAAAGCTGCTAAAAAATAAAAGAAAGCAAACTCAAGGAAATCTGGAAGGAATGCAAATTATCAGCCCTCTGCTAAGATAAGTGTTGTGATGCCTTCCCCAAAATAGCTCGCTTCTGCCCGAGTGAGAAGGCTGTTCGACACACGTGCAGAGTCCAAACCGATCTTCCTTGCCAGGGTTATGAAATAGGGGCCCATCTCCGGGTCTATTTACCCCAAAATAACAGATTACTACATTTAAAACCAAATGTAAAAAATAAACATACTAAAACCGCAACAGTGCCTGAAAGCGGAGAGGAAAAGCTGCTTTGTTCTCCTAGCCAAAGACCCAAGGCAAAGAGGTGAGGGTGCCCGGCGCACCTCACAGGGTAGATCATGCCACAGTCACCAGAAGGCGGCATGGGGCAGAATTGTTCTGATCGGTGAGGCGAGAAGGTCAATCTTTTGGTCAGCCATTTTGTTTCAGTACTTTCAGGGTCCTTCAGGCTGGGCACCGAGCCCACAAAAATCTAGGTTGGCACCCAACGATCAGAAGAATGGATAATGATGTAGGTGGATGGATGGATGGATGGATGGATGGATGGATGGATGGATGGATGGATGGATGGATGGATGGATGGATGGATGGATGGATGGATGGATGGATGGATGAGGGTAGAGACCCATTAGGAAGACTGACAGAAAAAAACTGCCAAGGGCAGAGAAATCAGGAAATAACAAGGCAGATGGATGGAGTAACAAAGCAACCCTATATCTATCTCCTTTGACTGCTGTAGAAGAATTCCTGGTCACCTTTCTCAGCAAACTTTTAAATCACATGAGAATTCTGGCTTCCTTTCCTCCCCCTTAGGAATTGCTTTTTGATAATTCCCCTCAGGAGATGGAGCAGATGTGTCTTAAACTACCTCCCTGAAAGCCGAGGTGACTCCATTCCCCTACAAACAACCCAGTTCCCCCACGCGGGGGGAGATTGTCGCTTCCTCTGGGGGCAGAGAAAACACATCGAAAACAAACTCATTAAGAAAGCAAGTCCCTGGACCATTTGTTAATGTAAATGTGTCAGAGGCCCAGGAGAAAATCCGCGAGGAAGAAAGGATGCGTGGTGGGACAACCAAATCTATCATCATTATCATTATCGTCAGTATCAAAAGTTTTCCTAAATCAGAAACTCGCCATGAGATCGCCAGTAGCAGTGTGTACGAAATGAAATTTAGTGGTTCATATATAGGATCCGTATGCTATTTGTACTCATTTTCATATGGGATTGAATATTCGTACTGAATAGGGGTGTAGGTGAATACATTCGTATCTGTATGAATTCAGACAAATTCAGACATTAATACACGGATCGAATGTCCAGACATTTGGATTTCCGAATTTGAACGAATACGGATGTTCCGAGATATCTGTACAAATAATCTGGATGTTCATATCTATATGGGTACCTACCTGTATGCATCCAGGTGAAAATGGGATGCGTACAGATGTGTACGGGATGTGTAGTACCTGTAGAGATACGAATGTCTGAATTATTTGAACGAATACATACAAATATATTTATACAGATTAGAACGTCCAGACATCTGTTTTTCCTTATTCATACAAATTTGGATTTTCAAATATTCGATTCGTCACAAATTGCATGTTGAAAATTGCATTCCTGCACACCTCTATTATTGAATATGAATCCTATCAAAGGGGATTATGGCTGTTTTTCTGGAATAAGGGAAGTACCCAATGTGTTTCCATGGGTGGTCTAGCACCCAATAGCAATGGGTGCTAGCCTCCCTGCTGTGGAAACACCGGAGCACCCATTTGGAAATCCAGATCTACCCATGAGGGGTCTGCTTGTCACCCCAGGTGTTTGGGGGGTCAGGGGGTGCAATCTCTGAAGTGGCTTCGAAGTCATTTCGAAGTCACTTCGAAGTCTGTGCAAAACAGCTCCATTGAAGTCTGTTCTGATCTTCAGAGTGACCTTCAAAGTGACTTCGGAGTGACTTTGAAGTTCACTCCAAAGATCAGCACAGACTTCAATGGAGCTATTTTGCACAGACTTCGAAATGACTTTGAAATCACTTCGAAGCTTGGGTTTCGGGGCTCCCCCCCCCCAAGGGTGCATCCCCTCCCCCTAGCCTCCTCTAGACCCCATTGCCACACAAGCGTGGAAACAGGCTCCCTTTAATCCGGATTTTCTGCCTGAAGACCCCATTGTAGACCCCATTAATGGGGTCTACAGAAAATCTGGATTAAAGGCCAGAAAGTACCCATTTGATCTGGTTTCCCCAGCGGCAGTCAAAACAATCGGGTCCCAAATGGGTGCCGTGGTGGAAATGGGATCATCCGGATCACACCCAAATGGGTCCTTAATAGATGCAAAAATGGGTACTTTCTGCCAGTGGAAAAACACATACTGATTTCTTGCATATCATTGGGAGCAGATTCCTAGTAACCTCCTTAAATGGAGCCTCCAATGTTGGGCCTGTGTCTTCCGTCGTAGTGAACAAAACAACAAGAAAACATTAAAAACTCAGTGTGGGTGTCAGGGACCACAATGAAGATAGATAACTCTGAAGCGGAATGCATCTTTGGAGGTGGACAGATCTCTCCTTCAGCATCTTCAGCCTGAATAATCCATAAAAGCCAAACTTTTGGAAGGCCACTTAACCCACTCAAGACTTTGAAGCATTTCTGTTCTGCCAAAGGACTCGGCAAATGTCTGCATGGCTATATTTGTAGACTAGGATTCAGATGCAAAGCGAATGCTTTCGCACATTCGTTCGATTCTTTGTTATATTCATGAAGTGGTAAAGCGGCTGCCCAAAGGATTCAGAATAGGTTCAGGGTGGATTTGGAACAGGTTTGGATGGGATTTGGAGGCAAGCGATGCAAAGCTCATTCGATCTGCGTTCACAGTCGAGTCGGATGCCACTACGAATGTGGACTTCCTCTGCGTTCGCTTCGAATGCGAATTGAACATGAAAAAAATTCACAGATCCTTAACCTTCAATGTACAATTTAGGGTGTGCACAAATTTTTTTGTGTGTTCGATTCATATCAAATGCAAAAAAGTTCATGTTTGTTCAAATAGATCCCCTTTGAATATGGTGGGATTCAAATTCAATACGAATATTCGATATGAATCCAATTTAAATCCTCAGTTTGAATCGCCTATGAATCTCTACATAACCCCTATGTATCACCCACATATCCCCAATGTATGCACTCTGATTTAGTTAAATCTGCTCTCAATCTGATTTGAATCCACTCTGGATCCGTTGCGGATGAGGCGGCCGCTTTCCCACCTCCCCAGGTTCACGAATCTAACGAAGCTTCGTACGAATGTATCAAAACATTTTATTCATATTTGAATGTTCATCTTTGAATGCACCAACATTTGATTTGCATTTCAGTGTCCAAATTCAGATGAATTCATACGAATTTCACATGTGATGAATATTCATGCACATCCTAATTATGATGAAATCAGTCTTTTTCCCGTGGATTACCAAGGCTTAGTAGTTAGATTGAAAGTCACAAATAGGGATGTTCAAGAATATTTGAAATATTCATTTTTCTATCAAATTTAGCCGAATTCAGACATTTGAATTTGAAATGTCCACACATTCATTTTTTATTGTTCAAATGAATACAAATATTTCAAACTATTTGTACGAATTATTCAGACATTTGTATGTGTATGGAAACATGTGTATTATTTATTTATTATTTATTTATTTGTATTTCTATCCTGCCCTATACCCGAAGGTTTCAGGGCAGGTTACAATGGGCGTTTTTCCATTGTCACTAGAAGTACCCACTAAGTACCCATTAATGGGTATTTAATGGCATTTTTGTACCCATTAATAGGTACTTAATGGGTACTTCGAATGACAGTGGGAAAACACCCAATGTTATATTAATCTTAGACAGGCCCCTGCCCTCAGTCGTACAATCTGAAGAAGCAAGAAACAAAAGGAAAATGGTGTGGGAGGGAACAGGGAACAGCAAAAAGCAGCACTTGAGGTCTTCAGATCCAATTCTTCTGTTCATTTCTTATTGCTGGAATTTTTAAATTCTGTTTACTTTGCGCATTACCTACGTATCTGTACACATCCTATTTGTATCTGTATGCATTTGTACGGGATATGTACAAGATGAAAACAGGATGCGTACAGATGTGTACAGACACATATGAATGTTGTCGACATTCGTATCATCAAATACGTGTCGAATATTCATACAAATAGATAGGAATGTATTCTAATCAGTTCAAACTTTAATACGTTCGTTTTTTCTCTGTTTGCATGAATTCAGGCATCTGAATATTTGATTCAAGTTGCAAATTGCATCCATGCACTCGTAGTCACAAATTGTACTTATAATGGAAACAGACCTCCCAACCCACAAATCCCTCCATCAGTTGGTTATTAAAGACCAAACCACAGAGTACTAGAAAGAGGCTCTCAGTACAATTCTTTGTTTATTAGAATCGATGCATAAATGTGCCCCCACTACCAAAAAGGTAGTCAGAGCTGTTGTTCCTCTCCATTGGATTTTATGCTTCCCAGTTCCTTATTCTCACAATTGCAAGAAACCAGCTGGGTCCCAGAGAGCCCCCTTAGAAGTGTTCAAAGCTGCCTTTCTTTTTATCTGATTACGTTGGAATTTGTGGCCCATCTCCTGCCGGTATTTAATGTAACGGTGCTTTTCTTTTTTTTCTTTCTTTCTTTTCTAAGATCAAAGAGTAAAAGCGAAGCGAGGTGTGAGATAAAAGCCCATAGGCAGAGGTTTTAACATAGGAGGCGCCTTTGATAGGATGTAGAAACACGGGATGGCAGGACTCTTGGCATCCCTTGCCTGGGACAGGCGCTGGGGTGAAATTCCAGTAATGTGCAATACGTCTGACCAGGGAAGTGCACAAAAGGGTTTTTTGACATTTGAGTTGTAACAAATCGAATGTTTGAAAATCCGTATTCCAATGCAGTAGGATTCTATATATGAGAGTATTCATTGGTAAATACCTTATACATATCCAATACGAACAAATACATATCTGATATGAATGAAAAAGTATTTAATAAGAACGAATACATATCCGATACACGTCCCGTAACAAATCCATGCTCTGAAAGAGTCAAATCCAACCTGAATTCACTCTCGATCCATGTTGAATGCAATCTGGATCCATTGCAGATGTTTAACCGATGTCCAAACTACTCGTACAAATGTCTGAAACATTCATACGCATGTCCAAAATATCTGTATTAAATGATCATAATGTACAAATGTAGTAACATTTGATTCGTGTACGAATGTCCACATTAAGGGTGTGCATGAATTTTTGGGATTTGGTTCAATAGGAATCGAATACTCAAAAATTCAATAAATTTGACCAAATTCAATTCAAACGAAGCGAATTGGAATTTATTCATTCAGATTTTTAATTCAAATTTGCACTTACGAATATTCATAGATGCCCGTACATATCTTCCCTGGGACCATACGCATCCCGTAGTTATCCCATATGCAACCCGTTTTCATCCCGTATGGACCCATACAAATGCATACAGATGCGGGAAAGATGTGGATCTTCAAGTATGCATCACGTACTAACCCGTACACATGCGAATGTCCAAATAATCTGAATGAATAGGTCGGAAATTCAAAATTCAAATTGAATCGTTAAATTTGTCAAAATTCAGGCAATTCGATGCAATTAAATATTCATGCAGATCCCTAGTCCACATTTGGACGAATTCAGACAAATAACAAGTGCTACAAATATTCGCACAAATCCCTGTGTCTGACTGATTACATCAACTCCACAATAACACCCCCACACTGAAGTGCCTTCCAATGGGTTTCAGCTCCTGATCGCCACATTAGTGCAAGTGTCTTCAAGTGTCTTCTTACAGGAGGTTAACGGACAAGTGTTTCCAGTCTGCCCATATTGAAAGATGTGGTAAGGCCCCACACTTTCTGGACCATCAATCCAGTCTTCAAAGAGTTGGTTTTTATACCCCACTTTTCTTAGCCTGTAAGGGGACTCAAGGCAGCTGACAAACCTTCTGTTCTTCTCCCCACAACAGACACCCTGTGAGGCAGGCAAGCCGTGAGAGCTCAGAAAGGGAGCTGAGACTAGCCCAAGAAAAGGAAGGAGGAGAGTTGGCTTTTGCCTTACCTTTTTAAGGGGACTCAAGGCAGCTGTTAAACTTTCTCCCCACAACAGATACCCTGTGAGGTAGGTGGGACTGTGAAAACACAGAGAAAGAACTGGACAAGCCCAGGGTCATCCAGCTGGCTTCATGAAGGAGTGTGGAATGATCCAGGTTCATCTACCCGTAGAGACGGTTTATTACCCTCTGGGAAAGATAAAGCCTTTATTACAGAAGACAAGTCCCATCACCACAAATTACCATGGAACACATTTTCTTCTCTTCCTCTTCCTCCAAATTGCTAATCGATCTTCACAGAGGTCTTCATATCATCACAACATTCACAGAGGCCTTCAAAATCCACTGGTCTCCGAGCCTGAAAGATCTGTGTGCGTGTCTTCTTTACGGCCATTTCTCTGCTCCTTGACCTCTTCTGTCTTTTTATGTGCTTTTAACTTCGTGGAGTCTAAAAAATTCATTCTCTCTAATATATTGCCAAGGGGCTGAAATAGGTAATAAGGACCAATTCCCAGAAACACTTGGTGCAAACCTGAGTCTATTAGATTTCTAACAAGCCTCGGGAGGCCAGGGGCAAAATGTATATCTAATCTACAAGTGATTTCTGGAATTAGTAAACCAAGCAATTCCGTATCTCGATTGCTGGCTGGAGAATCTGTCTGATGGAGGCCTGAAGAGTCTATTTCTTGGGATGGCAATCTTTGGAGAATTAGTCCAGTTTCAAATACGAGAGGACACAGGTGAGGATCCTTTTTGGTGCCGGGAACTCTTTCTGCTAATATCAGACGAAAAAGAAGTTGCATTAGTCTAGCAGTTTATAAGTCATATTTGTCTAGAAGGGATAACTAAATATCCATGATAGGGAGATGCACCGATATTCGTAACATTAATAATTTGATTGAATTTGTCTGAATTTCGACACTGGTACATGAATCGGATGTTAGGGCATTCCTAGTGAAAGAATTTTGCAATCGCTGGATCAAACCTTGCTGCCGTTTGGATAAACTAAGAGTCGAACCTGCTGCACATTATATCCTTCAATATTGCGCATAAGGCTGGTATTAATCGGGTGAGACCCTGGGGGCTGAAAAAGATCCTATGCGAACGATCAGCTTTCCTGCTCTAGGGTTTATTCCTGCCTGCTTAAGAATTCAAAGGAAGGAGGATTGGAGGCTCTTTTATTTCAAAGCAACAGAGGAGGGAGAGAAACCTGGATTAATCCCATATGCCAGAGAATTTCCCTGTTGTCTCCACCAGAGCCGTCTTCAGGGCTTCCAAATTTCTCAGCTGCTGGAACTGAGCAGATTTTTGTGAGCTGCCAGGATTTTCGCTGCAAAAGCCGAACGTGCTCCTCACCCCGCGCCCTGTCTGTGATGGAGCAGACGTAGCCACCGACTCTTTCTCGCTGCCCCCGTCCGCACGATGTCCAAGAAGAAGAAAAAGAAGAGTTGGCTTTTCTACCTGGCTTGTCTTACCTATATAAGGGGACTCAAAGCAACTGACAAACCTACTACTCTTCTCCCCACCAGACACCCTGTCAGGTAGGTGGGTCTGTGAGAGCACAGAAAGAGAGCTGTGACTAGCCCAAGGTCACCCAGCTGGCTTCGTGGAGGAAGAAGTATTGGTTTGATACTCTGATTTTCTCACCCATTTAAGGGGACTCAAAGTGGCTGACAAACCTTCTGTTCTTCTCCCTACCACAGACACCCTGTGAGGTAGGTGGGGCTGTGAGAGCTCAGAAGAGAGCTGTGACTCTCCCAAGGTCACCCAGCTGGCTTCATGGAGGAGTGTGGAATCAAACCTGGTATTCCCAGATAAGAGTCCGGCTCCCTGACCACTAGATCAAACTGGCTCACGCATAAGCAGCGATGGAAGCCAACAACCGGACTAAGGTCACCGAGTTCATCCTGGTCGGTTTCCCGAGTCTCCAGCCCTTCCACAAACACCTGTTCTTTCTGCTCCTCCTCATCTACCTCTTCACCATCTTGGGTAACCTGCTGATCTTCACCGCCATCCGCACGGACACTCAGCTCCACACGCCCATGTACTTCTTCATCGGCGTCCTGTCCTTCTTGGAAATCTGGTACACCGCCGCCACCATCCCAAAGATGCTCTCCAGCTTGCTCAGTGAGGAGAACAAGCATATCTCTTTCCACAGCTGCCTCCTGCAGATCTACTTTTTCCACGCCCTGGGAGCCACCGAGTGCTACCTGCTCACCGCCATGGCATACGACAGGTACGTGGCCATATGCCAGCCGCTGCGCTACCCTGCCATCATGACCACCAAAACCTGCACCAGACTAGCCGCTGGCTGCTGGGTCTGCGGCCTGCTGGGCCCCGTGGCCGAGATCGCCCTGGCCTCCAAGCTGCCCTTCTGCGGCCCCAACCGGATCGAGCACATCTTCTGCGACTTCCCACCCCTCCTGAGCTTGGCTTGCACGGACACCTCCGTCAATGTCCTGGTGGACTTTGTGGTCAACGCCTGCAAGATCCTGGCCACCTTCGTCCTGATTCTGGCGTCCTACCTGCGCATCATCGGCGCCATCGCGAGGATCCGCACGGCCGCCGGGAGGAGGAAAGCCTTCTCCACCTGTGCGTCGCACCTGGCCGTGGTGGTGATCTTCTTTGGGAGCATTTTGTTCATGTACGTCCGGTTGAAGAAAAGTTACTCCTTGGATTATGACCGGGCGCTGGCTATAGTCTACGCTGTCCTGACCCCTTTCCTTAATCCGATTATCTACAGCCTGAGAAACAAAGAAATCAAAGCGGCCTTGAAGAAGATGTTTCGCTGGCAGAAGATTAGGACAAGCGAACCAGGAGACCCTTAGGACACACAAACACACAAATTGCACTCTGGGATATGCGCCATCCTCAATTTCACGGCCTCCCCCTTGCAGCGCCGGAAAGCCGATTAGGAAGCACTGAATTCCAGGCAATGAGCATCTCCGTTCCCATTTTATTTCCAACAGCCCATGAGATGGACCAGTTGGGAAGAGGGACCCAGAGAAAGCTGAGCTTCAGAGGAACGCCAGCCTTGCAATACCTTCCAAGGCAGGTTTTAAAACATACCCAGCGGGGCGTGTTTTAGGCAGGTCAAAGAATCCTCATTCTCACAATTTCTGGACAGTAATTTTTGAACACTGAATGCAGGAAAATATCCTGAAGTTCCCAAAAGGTTTCTCTAGGGTGCTGGCCTAGACGTGTCCACGAACGGGCTTTTGGACATTTGACTCATAATAGGGATGTGCAGGAATATTTGAAATATTTGTTATTGGTACGAAATTGAACAAATATGAGAATCAAATATCCAGACATTAGTATTTTAGTATCCGTACGAATACAAATATTTTGAGTTATTCATCATGTATTATTCGAATGGATACAAATGTATTCATATCAGTTCAGATATCCATTCATTTTTCTTTATTCGTGTGAATTTGGAGTCTTGAATATTTGGTTCGTTACGAGCCAAATGTCACAAGTTGCGTTCGTGCTCACCCCTAACTCGTAATGAAGCTAATGCTAGAAAATCCGTATTCATTCGAATAAGTCCCCTATTCGATGCAAGTGTTTTCATACAAATTTGTACGGATATCTGGTACATATCCAGTACGTATCCCGTAACATAACTGTGCTCTGAAAGCATCAAATCTGACCTGAATCCACTTTTAATCCATTCTCGATCCATGTCGAATGCACTCTGGATCTGTTGCAGATGGGACTGGTGCATCCCCAGTTTAATAAATGCCTGAACTATTCATACAAACTTCCAAAATATTTGTATCTGTGTGAATGTTAATGTACGAATGTCATAACTTTCGATTTGGGTACGAATGTCCAAATTCAGGCGAATTCATATGAATAATGAATAATACGAATATTCGGGCACCTTCCTAACTCAGTCCCCAGCCATGAAGTGTATGAAAATAGCCAAAGCCTGTTTGC
Organism: Aspidoscelis tigris stejnegeri; assembly: GCA_023333525.1. Taxonomy (NCBI): domain Eukaryota; kingdom Metazoa; phylum Chordata; class Lepidosauria; order Squamata; family Teiidae; genus Aspidoscelis; species Aspidoscelis tigris. The sequence goes on along the minus strand of JALMGA010000027.1, from coordinate 3,703,527 downwards.
ACTTGGCTTTATTCTGGTATATAATCTGGAATCAGAGCTTACTGTCCATATGCTAGTGCAGGCCAGAGCAGGCCCAAACTGAGGCTTACCAGGTTCCACAACAGCATGCAGACATCAGAGCCTAATCGCGAGATATATTCCAGAATATGGAACATGCAAGAATGTGTTTTCTTCTATCCGATTCGTATTGAATTCAATGCAAGAAAATTCGTATCCATTTGAATAGATCCCCTTTGAATGTGGTAGGATTCGTATTCTATATGAATGCTCTATCCCATATGAATCCCACAGAGATGCATACAAATAACATATGGATCCTATACATAAATGCATATAAATCCCACACGAAGCTTCATACGAATGTATCAAAACATTTGATTCAAATTCGGATGTCAATCTCCAAATGTGCCAACATTCCATTCAAATATAAATGTCTGAATTTGGCCAAATCTGTACAAATTTTTGTTCTGAATATCTGTGCACCTCTCTATTAAGTATAGCTTTTTTTAAAAAACGGTAGTAATAAAATAAAAAAAAATTCACATGCATACCATGCACCAAACAATATATTTCCCGCCTTGTTCCGCATCACAGTTCCGGTGCGTTAATAGGCCTGGTCTTACAAAACCGGCAATGATGGGCAAGTCTTTTGATGAACTTGTTTCAGCCTCACGTTTTCCAAAACATTAATTAGCTGCTTAATTGTTGATTGAAGCCGTTCTACCTTCCTGTAATAAACCATCCCGAACCGTTTCAGCTACTGCTGCGTCCGAGATTATGTCCATAGATCTATAACTCTACTATGAGGACAGGCCAATCCGAGGTGAACCCTCCATGCCCGTACAAAAACAATTATGTTCTCCCCAAAGAGCTTGCAAGCGAGAGGTTAATGACCGCCGGGGCGAGCAGACAAGGCCCTCGAAGCAGGCAGATGAAATTCTACGAGGAGAGAAGATAAATTAAAAAGTCATCTTCGCAGACTCCATCCAGCGGAAAGCGGCGAAGGGGTTCTTCAGGCCTGGCTGGTTGGAGATTTTGCTGAAGGTACCCAAACTCAGGCATGGTGGGAAGGGTGCCACAAAATGGAGTCCCATGGGGGGGGGGACGCATGAACAAAGGGAGTGTCCTCGTGGAGGGCAGGTGTATCAATGGCTGCTGGAATGGATGCCCAGGTGCCACGTCCAGGTTGGAGAGACAGGTGAGGGGCCTCTCAAGGCCGACTGAAGGGTATTGAGAACAGATGATGCCCACACGCAATTGGTGGCCCACTGTGAGGCAAGTGGCAGGACTAGATGGGCTGTGGCCTCATCCAGCAGGGCTGCTTTTAATTCACGGAGGACAGGTGTCTCAGTGGCTAACAGAATGGATGCCCAGGTAACACCTTCAGGCTGAAGAGACAGGCGGTGGGCCTCCCAAAGCCACTTGCAGGGAGTCGAGAGCAGGTGAAGGTTTCTTCTTTGTCTTCTGCTTGAGATGCCCAGAAGTTACTGGTGGGCCTCAGTGGGAGATAAGATGGTGGACTAGGTGGGCTGTGGCCTGATCCAGCAGGGCTCCTCTTAGGTTCTTATGGACCAGATGGGCTCTGGCATGATCCAGCAGGGTTTTTCTTGGGTCCTTAAGCAGATACCCCAAACCACTAGGAAACAAGAAAGAAAGGATTCCATCCTCTCCTCACGTGCCCTAAATCAAACCAGATGAACAGTTGTGATGGTGGGAGTCCCAACTGTGAGGGGGAAATTAGGCTCTTTCCACTCTGGGCCATCTTCTAGAACATATCCTGGAATGAAGCCCCATGTGGAAGTGACCTGAATCTTCTTCACCTGACATAGAAGATGGGGAGACACCCCCAGTACCTCATAGCTGTTTGCTGAGTTTGCGCACCTGCCTCTCCCGCGCTTCGAAGGCCACCTTGGCATCCATGAGCTCTCCCAGGGCCTTCTGCAAGCCGCCCAACTCCTGCTCCACCTGCTCATAGTTCTGGGCCAGTTCCTGGTGTTCCTGCTGAAGCTCCTCCAGGGCTGTTTGGACATCCTGGTTCTGCCGACGGCAGCGGTTCTTCAGCCGCTCTGTCTCGGAAAGGAGCGTTTCCACACTCTTGATCATGGACTCCAGCTGATCCCGCGACATGGCTGGAGAAGGGAAGATAAGCGTAGAGTTTCAGAAATCCCAGAACAGACCTTCTAGAACCATAATGCAGACCTGTGGCGCTCACACCAACTATACCAGGCATCCACACTGGAACTACAGATGGACAGGAACTAGAAAATTGAACATAAGAACCAAAGAGGAGCTCTGTTCAGTCAAGCCACAGCCCATCTGCTCCATAAGAACCTAAGAGGAGCATTGCTGGATCAGTCTAGTCCATAAGAAACTAAGAGGAGCCCTGCTGGATCAGCCCATCTGTCTCACACAGTGGCCTACCAATTGCCCATGGGCATCTTAAGCAGAGATCCCAGCAAATGTCCTTAGAGGCCTCCTGCTTATCCCCACAGCCTGAAAGGTTTACCTAAGCATCCATTCTAGTAGCCATTGATACATCTGTCCTCCATGAATTTGTCCAACCCTTCCTTAAAGCCATCTAGGCCGGTAGCTGTTTCCACCTCTTCTGGCAGCCAGTTCCACAGACTGTTGACCCTCTGGGTGAAGAAATCCTTCGCCTTGTCTGATCCAACTCTCCTGGCCATCATCTTCATAGATGCCCCCTGGTTCTAGCGTGGTGGGATAGAGAAAAGAAATTTTCTCTATCCACAGCTTGTGTTTTCCGAATTGGCTGCTCACCATGCCTAAGCAATAGGGTCAACTCCCACCCACCTATTTCTCCCTCCCTCCCTCCCCCCAGTTCCTGGCTGTCTGGCCTGGATTGACAACTCGGTGGGGCGTCCGGCAGGAAAGGGCCTTTTCTCATCAGCTGCTGCCTGATCCTTTTAACTTGAGAGGCGGAAGGCTGATCTATCAACCTTTGGCACTTAAATCAGGTGTTTCCCCCACAGGGCCACGGCCCCTCCCTTGGGCCAGAAGCCACAGAGACCTGCCTTTAAGCCCTGCAGTGCTGAAGGACACCTCGAGAGCAAAGCCACTGAGAGTCTGCAAAATGAAGGCAGATCTCGCAACGCGAGGTTGCCACCTTCCCACCTCCGGCCAGGTGTCCCCCCAGGTGAAGCCATCCACTCACCCGCAGGGCTGCAGGTGGGCCGGAAGAAACCGTTGAAGGAGAAAAACCCGTCCAGCTTCTCGGCTTGGTGGGGTGGGGGCACGGAGTGGAGTGGGGGTAGGATGACCTGGGTAAGGATGCTGCAGGTGTGTGGCCGAAGGAAGGGTCCCTCAGCCGTCCACTCTGTCCTGTCCGTGATCAGCTGGCGGCTGGCAGCCGAGATGGAGAGAAAGGAAGAGAGGGGATTAAGGCAGGCTAAATCCAGCCAACCTGCCCGGATTTGCGGCTGGATCAAGCAGTCTCATGGCTATTAGGGACAGGAGAAGCCAAAGGGAGTCACTGGGCAGACATTGGCAGAAGGAGAGAACTCGGGGCCCAGCGTTTCCTCAGAGGGCTCAGAAATTGCCAGGGACAAGGTAGGGAAGACTTTGAGTCTGCCATGGTTCCTCATGTCCCATAAAGTTGGCTTCAATTTGCTCAGATGATTTGGGGCACCAGATGCAGCTCCTAAATCTACTCCCACTGGTTAGCAGGCCGTGCTGTGTTGATAAGAACCAAAGAGGAGCCTTGCTGGATCAGGCCACAGCCCATCTAGTTTGTAATTACCTAAGAGGAGCCCTGCTGGATCAGGCCATGGCCCATCTGGTCCATAAGAACCTAAGAGGAGCCCTGCTGGATCAGGCCACGACCCATCTGGTCCAGCATCCCGTCCCACACAGAGGCCCACCAATTGCTTCTGGGCTTCTCAAGCAGGAGATGAAGGCCAAACCTCCACGTGTTCTCAACTCCCTGGAAATGGCCTTCAGATGTCTCCTCCCTGTCTCTCCAGTTCCAGTAGCCATGAATTCACCTGTCCTCTTGACTCCACAAATGGCCTTTAGAGGCATCCTAAGAACATGAGAATTAGTACCGCCTCTTTCTGTTGAGAGCAGTGGGAATGCTCTGCTTACGGCCTAAACAGAGGCATTGAGGGAAACAATGGATGAGTAGATGCCAGGTGGAAGGAAGCTATGCCAAGGCATAAATCAAAATAAAGAGAGAACACAGGCAATACCATCTACGGGGAACCATGCGCGCCTTCCAAGAGCTCTTAATCACCGTCTCCTTTTGTGCCGTCACAATGCAGCCTTTACCTCCTACCGCTCTCTGTGCAACATTCTTGGAAATGTACAAGAGGAACCCATGCATGGTGAAGACTGCGGAGCTCACATCTGGGGTACCAGCCAGCTCCAGCCTGAAAGGCTGGGGTGTCCATGCTGTCAGATTTCTCTTGGTTATTAATGTTACCTCCTAAGGTGTTCCACTACGCTTCTTTTCTACTGGAGCAGAGAGCCGCTGGGAGAATTACCGCTCTGTTGGGCAGACGGTAGTATTCCCCCTGCAAGCTGCCCGCTTTCACTGCCTGGAATGATTTCCTACCATCTTCCCCCCCTCCCGCTCTGTCTACCTCTTCCCCAAAGGAGGAACAGTGTTCCCGAGCTATAGAAGCAGCCTTTGGTAACCTTCCTTTCTTCCCTGCTGGCAGCCTTACAATCTCATTATCTCTGGCCATAAAAAAGATAATATATCGGGAGAGATCTCCCAGCCAAGTAGGCCCAGTCTCCGGTATGGTACCCCTTTTCGACTCAGCGATGTAATGGCCCTTTCCGTTTCAATTTATGTGCGTGGAAAGAGATGCTTGTTGTGTGTGTGTGTGTGTGTGTGCGTACGCGTGCGCGCACGCACCCCTGGGTTTCTTGCAACTTACAGGACATTTTAATTCAGCAAGCAGAAGGGGAGGCTGGCTAGGAGGTGTTTTTCCACTGTCACTAGAAGTACCCATTAAGTACCCATCAATGGGTACAAAAATGCCATTATGCATCCATTAATGGGTACTTAATGGATACTTCTAGTGACAGTGGAAAAACACCCATTGAGGCTGTTTTAAAGCAGGCAGGGCGGACAGACGACTGCAGCACTCGGTAATATAAGGTGGATTCCCCCTGCCTCCCCTCCAAATAAAAATCTTATTTTTTGGTTTAAATCAAGCAAAAGGGAAATGAGACACTGGAGACCGAAGCAGAAGATCTCACTGAGAGGTAAGGTAGAATTCCCCATCTCGGTTCTTATACATTTAACATTCAGAAATTTAGAAATTGCCATGCGGCCTTGCTCTTTCATATCTTGCTATGCAGAGATCATAGTGGTGCAGAAAGACAATGCAGAAAGACCTGAAACTCACCCACCCCTCATCTGCTAGGAACGATCCTTTATGATTTGCAAGAGTTAGGGCCCTGGAAAGCAAGGTGAATTTCAACTTCACTCCTAGTAAATCAAGGTGCCTCTTATACGTTTAGGGGGAGCGGCATTTGCAAATTACAGAAGGGGAGACCAAAAGAGAGGCAGCTTGCCTCTAATGACTCTAAAGACTACAGGAATGATCGCCAAGTACATGCAACTCACTTCCAAGCATCTCAAACAATAAAATTAGGAGAGTCAGAACTCACAAATGAGCAAAGCTGGCAGGGTTGCACCCATTCGGAGAACACCAAACAACCGATTAGGGTAGGCATGGGTTGGGGTCTGTCCTGAGAGATCCTTATTCCAAGCTCGTAACCTCTTTTGGATTGGAATATTAAGCTGCCTCGTTACACAGGATCACATAAATATCTTTATTTTGGGAGCCACCGTTTTTGTTTTAATGAATCCTTTTGTATCTTTAAGCTCCTTAACTTGCGTGTGTGCAGGCAAATGTGCCTGTATCTGAATTCACTCTTACACTATCTGCTTGTATTTACTTCGAGAAGCATTTAAGATTTTTGTTGGTTGGTTTGGAAATGGATTTAATACTTCTGCCACCCTCAAGGACAACTGTGGGTCCAATTTGCCATGGATTTTGGTTGTCCAGGTATTCTCACAAGACAATGCTGTTGTTACCATCTGTGGATTGCCCAACATCCATTGATGGGAAGTGCCTGGATGTTCGTTACATCTGAAATCCATCCGAATTCAGACGTTCAAATTCAGACCTTTGTACAAATCTTCATTACACTAGTCATATCTGCAATGGATCTAGAGTGGGTTCAAAGTGGATTCAGGGCAGATTTAACACATTCAAAGCAGATACATAAGGGGACATGCATCGGATACATAGGGGATTTATATATGATTCGTACTACCACCTTTGAGACTTAGGAATCCTGCTTGGCTAAAAATGCTCATTGCACATGGGGAGCACCCTGTTTCTCAGCATCTTGGGTTCAGGTATGGAGCCCTTAACCCCTGAAAGGGGCATTCTAGGAATGCCTTTTTTTTTTTTACTGTACTCTATGGTTCCGGAGACCTCTTCCTGACATAGAAGAGAGACAAAGCAGGCATGCCTAGAGAGGCTCTTTCAGAATGGCTGCCAGTTAAGAAAGCGACAGCTGCCACAGACCTTGTCCCAAAGAGAGTTTTATTGGCTCCAAGCACGGTGTGGGTGGTGGGTGGTTTTGTGTCAGGAAATCTGATTTAATTTTTGGTCTGATGGACTGAAAACAATATGTCAAATAAAGGACATTTGGGTAGCCTAAAACACCCCAGAGCTGGTAACGATTCCCGCCATGGAGGCCCCGGGCCTCTCCCCACAAGCTATTCGTAGCGGTGCTTGCGCCTTTTCGCCGCAGATCGGAGCATGGCGGCTGCCACGCCCATCATGCCAATTGTTCCCACGGCGATGGCCTCTGTGACCTGGAAGGAAAAGATGGCAGAGCAATGAGGAGGTTGTCTGGCCAGTCTGCAGGATCACCTAAGAGGAGCCCTGCTGGATCAGGCCACAGACCATCTAGTCCAGCATCCCATCCCACCCAGTAGCCCACCAATAGCTTTTGAGAATCTCAAGCGGAAGATGAAGGCAAAACCTTCACCTGCTCTCAGCTCCCTGCAAATGGCCTTGAGGGGCCTCCTGCCTGCCTCTCCAACCTGGAGGTGGTACTTGGGCAGCCATTCTAGTAGCCATTGATACCCCTGTTTTGATAACAGTTTATGCCAACCAAACCATGATCTTCTATTAAAGGTCTCGTAACAACACGCCCACCTTCCCCGTCCCACACCTGGTCACTCATTGCAACTCCATATCGCAAGTCCATCACAAAGTGCTCGCAGTTATGGCTCGTCAGGTTATAGGGCATCTCCTGCCCCACCAGCTCCTCGGCCCTCTGGAGGATCTTGGTGAGGGGCAGGGCAGGAAGCGTGTGGTCATGCTTATTGTTCACACGATACTGGTCCTTCCGCACCACCACATCGAGCCAATCCTTCTTCACATAGGCTTTGTCAGACAAAACCGCCAAAACGCTCGCGGCACCGTTGGCAAGGCGGTCACCTTGAAAGGGAGGGAGGAAAAGGGGGACGGGGGAACATGCCGTTAGTACCAGCTCTGGATGCAGGACCAGAAGAAGACCCTTGGAAGTGGTGTTCCTGGGTTTTCTGAGGGCTTCCCTGCCTGGGAGGGGATCATCCTAAATTTGGGGCTGGCAGAGAACACTTACATTCAGGAGCTAGGTGGACAACCTTGCCTTCTCCAACATAAATGGCCCAGTGCTGGTAGCAAGAGCGGAAGATTTCTATAAGGTCTCCAGGCTTAATTTCATCCTGTGGGAAACAAAGGAAGCTATCCAAAAGTTGATGGAAGAATCCCTAGACCCAGCTAACAGGTTGCTACCATGGGTACTTCAACATAGTCTTCTTGGCATGGGTACAAAATCAGTTTGCCATTTCCTACTTCCAGGGAGAAGCTAGGGATCGAACCAGAGACCCTCTGCTTTCCAGGCAGTTTGCTCTACCGCTAAGCTGTGACCACTCTGTTAGGCCCTCAACGCAGCTTTCTTGGCTATTGCCTGCTTTCAGAGTGAGGTTGAGGGGACTGAACCAGTGACATCTGCTTTCCTTCTGCTTGGACATGCTCTCCTGGGTAACTCTTAAAGATGCAGGAGCCCTTCAGTTTCCCTCTTGTATGCTGCTATCAAAGATGCAACCACCCCCCTCCCTCAGCATGCACGGCCCCAGATACCCCTCTTGGGCCACATCCTCCATCCCTACCTGCTCATTCATATCAGCTCCATAGCGTAGCTCCATAACAAATTGCTCGCAGCTTTGGTTGCTCCAAGCATAGGGCATCTCTTTGCCCACGAGTTCCTCTGCCTGCCACAGGATCTTGTTCAAGGGTAGCGGTGGGTGGGTCTCATCGTGCTTGTTGTTCACCCGGTACCCATCCTTCCGCACCACCTCCTCCAGCCAGGCCTTCTTCACGCGAGCTCTGTCGGACAAGACCTCCAAAGTGTCTGGCACTCCATCTACAAGACGGTCACCTTGAGAAGTGGAGAGAGAAAGAGGGGAGGAGAACATGGAGAGAGAAGAAAAGGGGAGGAGGATGGTTGAAGCAGACCGGGGTCACAGGCGCAGTGGTGGTGACCAGTGGAGGGTGAGTGGGAGGTGGTCCTTCTGCTCATGAACGTCTCTCAAAGGAAGTTCATGAACCAGCTTCAAGGATGTGGGAAGGACTTCCCATTGCGGTCACCTGCACTGGCCACCACCGGATGGGGGGCAATGCAGTGGTCAATGGTGAGGTGGAGAACAGGAAGGGGTGGGGCCAGGACAGGAAGGGGTGGGCCATATTAGGAGGCCACCCCTGGATGGGGGCCAATGCAGTGGTCATTGGTGACTGACGTGGCTTATGGGATGGAGAACAGGAAGGGGTGGGGCCAGGACAGGAAGGGGTGTCTTAAACACACACCCCTCGCTTCTCCCTCTCTGTGTTTCTGCCTCTTGTGTCTTACACCTCCCCTCCCCTCTTCTCTCTCCCAAGGGTTTGGCCAAGCTTACGTTCCGCTGCCAAGTGGACAACCTTTCCCTCTCCAACATAGATGGCCCAGTGCTGAGAAGAAGAACGGAAGATCTCAAGAAGGTCTCCGGGTTTTAATTCATCCTAGGAGAAACAACAGCAGAAAGGTTGGCGATCGCTCTAGGAACAGTGGGCTGCAGAGACAGAACTGTTTGGAATCATGTAGTAGCCGGGCTCTCTTATCCCTGGGGGTGGGCACAAATATTCCAACTATTAGTTATTCAGAGAAATTCAGACATTTGTATACAAATCGAATATTCGTAGAAATAGATATGAATATATTTGTATTGGTTTGAATGTGCAGACGTTTGGGAATTCGGATATTTGAATATACTGTTTGAATCAAATGAAATGTCAAAAATAGCATTTGTGCATCCCACTACTTAACCCCAAAAGTTTTCAAAATGTGGCCCTTCCGATGTTCCCAAATCCTCCAGTCTCGGCCTTCAATCAGGTATTACCAAAAGGAGCAGAAAGGGAAGCCCCCTATTCCCATTGGAGGAAAGTTGTTCAAAGAGAAAAGGATTCTGGGAAGTCAAGAGGCCATCTTAGGCCAAGAGGATATTAATCTTTCGGAACATTCGTATGAATAGTTGGGACATTCGTGAAACCGGAGAGGTGGGAAAGTGGCTGCGCCAGTCACATCTGCAACGGACCCGGATTGCTTTCAACATGGATTGAGAACGGATTCAAAGTGAACTCAGGTCAGATTTGATGTTTTCAGAGCAGATACGTATCGGATACATATGCGTTTGTATCAGATGCATATTCGTATCAAATATTCGTACAAATTTGTATGAATGCATTCGTATTAAATAGGATCCTACCACATTCAAAGGGGATCTATCTGAATGAATACAAATTTTCTAACGTCCGATTCGTCACAAATTAAATGCTCCCAAACACATCTGTGCACATCCCTGGATTTCATAGCATTGCGTACTGCCTAGAGAGGCCCAAAGTCCCTGGGTTCGAATCCACGCTCTACTCCAGACCCTCAGCCAACCCTTCCTCACAAGGTTGCCACGAGGGAAGACGGGATATCAATGCCACAAATATATATCAAGGACTTCATGTGCCTGGTCCCTCCCGGTGCGCCAATCCCGCGGTCTCTGGAGGCACAAATGACCAGGTATCCATGGGAACAGAGGGCAAAGGTGTTTGAGGTGGATGCACATAAGAGAGATAGCCTTAATGAATGGCCCTTTGCCATCTTCCATCAGCAAGACTGAGAGGAGACATGATCAGGATCCTATTAGATATGAACGTGTTCGTACAAATTTGTAAAAATATCCAATACGTATCCCGCAACATATCCGCACTGAATCTACTTTGAATCCTCTCCCAAACCATCTCGAATTCACTCTGGATCCATTGCAGATGTGACCAGTGCCTCCCGCCTCCCTGTCTTACAGATTTTCTGAAGCTAAGGACAAATGTTCCAAAAAATGCACATCCATGTACCCATGTGGTAACATTCAATTCATACACGAATGTTCAAATTCGTATGAACGTCAAATCATTCGAATATTCGTCGACATCCCTAGTCCGTCATTTCCCAGAATGCTTTGAGGTTGGATCTACCCAGCCTGGCCTCCTCAGCAACTGTAGCCGTCGTCCCACGAGAGACTCCCTGGCTCCCTCTTAACCGAGCCAAGCGCAGCTGCCTTGACATTCGGGCCAAAGTCGGCCCGGGAGGAGCCGCCGCGGAAACAGCGCGGGGGAGTTTCTAAAGCTGTGACGGAGCTCTCCCTAGCGGCCATTTAACAGTCTGCAGGAGGGTGAGGAAAAGCAGAGAAGAAATTGAAACAAATGGGTCGCCGCCCCCCCTCCACCAACCCCACATAAAGGCAGCGTTTCCAACACGGGAAGCCCCGGGCGTGAGCATAAAGGCGCAAGGGGAGCCGCAAGCAGATGGTGCATCTCCTAAGTGCTGATTTAGGAAGGCGCTGGTGGTGTTTTCCAAAGCGGGGCGTTGCTGCTATGTCGTCGCGTTGCACGGGGAAAGCTGCGTTGTGCAGGAGAGCCACCACACTTTGGGAAGCCACACACCGTGGGCTTCCGCCTTCTAGCATTCCATTCCACTTTTCCTCCCCCAAAAAATGGGGGTGGCATTTGACTTATGGATTTGAGGATTTATATCCAACCTTCCTCCCAAAGAAGAAGAAGAAGAGTTGGCTTTTCTACCCTGCTTTTCTCACCCATTTAAGGGGACTCAAAGTGGCTGACAAACCTTCTGCTCTCCTCCCCCCAACAGGCACCCTGTGAGGTAGGTGGGGCTGTTTATGGTTTTTATCCTTTTAGCGTTATGATTCATGCTGGCACCAGTTTCGTCTAGTGGTTAGGAGCCAGACTCTTATCTGGGAATACTGGGTTCAATTCTGCCCTCCCCCATGAAGCCAGCTGGGTGACCTTGGGCTAGTCACAGCTCTCTTTCTGAGCTACAGCCTCTCCCATTAGGAAGGGAAGTTGCTCCCCAAGATGCCAAGCTGACCCCCCAAGTGGACAAGCAACGGTGGGGGGGAATCAAAAATCTGCATGCCCCCCCCCCCCCCAGCAAGCTTAATGTTGGTCCTGGTTTGCTACTCACCCGTTCAGCTGGGTTCTTCACCCGGATAAAATAGGCTGAGTGGTTCTGCTCCTCGTTGTTCATTTTCACTAGGCTGAGCGTGTTGATTCTCAGTGTCGGCTTCCAATGGGCATAGCTGGAAGGAGGACACCCAGGTGAGCCACAAGGTTGGGTTACCCCAAGTGTCCTTCATGATGGCACACCTAAAGTATAAGAACCTAAGAGGAGCCCTGCTGGATCAGGCCACAGCCCATTTGGTCCATAAGAACCTCAGAGGAGCCCTGATGGATCAGGCCACAGCCCATCTGGTCCATAAGAACCTCAGAGGAGCCCTGCTGGATCAGGCCACAGCCCATCTGGTCCATAAGAACCTCAGAGGAGTTCTGCTGGGTCAGGCCACAGCCCATCTAGTCCATAAGAACCTCAAAGGAGCCCTGCTGGATCAGGCCACAGCCCATCCAATCCATAAGAACCTAGGAGGAGCCCTGCTGGATCAGGCCACAGCCCATTTGGTCCATAAGAACCTCAGAGGAGCCCTGCTGGAGCAGGCCACAGCCCATCTGGTCCAGCATTCCATCTCACACAGTGGCCCACCAGTTGCCATTGGACATCTCAAGCAGAAAATGAAGTCAAAACCTTCACCTGCTCTCCAGTCCCTGCAATTGTCCTTCGGAGGCCTCCTGCCTGCCTCTCCACCCTCGAGGCGGCACCTGGGCATCCATTCTAGCGGCCATTGATACTGGCATGGATGTCCTGTGGCCAGATCCATCAGGGCTCCTCTTCTGTTCCTCCGTCCTTATTCAGAGATGAGCAGAAGATCCTTCACTCCTTGACTCTGTCCTGCTTCCCTTGAATTCTTTTGCATCCTTGCTTTTTGCAAAGCCCAACGGGATTTCCTTTCTGAGATGGAAATACTGAGAACCTAACGGCTAGCGTCGTTGCTGAACAGGCCGCAAGATATATTTAATAAGGAACATAATTGGTGGACGATGCCGGTCTTTGGGGACCTGGCTAAATTAGTTCTCCCCTAAATGAAAATACCTACATGAGTTGAGAGAAAATAAAGAGAAGGCAATCCTCCGTCTTCCTTTCCTGGCCTCTCTCCCCTCCACTCAGAACTCAATTTCAACCGGTTAAATCAAATAGAGAAGGAAAACTGGAAATAGCGATAGATAGATAGATAGATTGATAGATATAGACAAACACCTCAGGTCTGGAGCAATGCAGGGGGGCAGGTGTCAGGCCATTACCTCAGCCATGAAATCACTGAGAAGTTCAAGTAAAGCCATTGTTCCCTCAGGGTCAACTGCAAAGTGCAAAGTGACCAACAGCTACCTGCCTACCTCGCAGGGCTGCAAGGGACAGTTCGGCAAACACTACTGGCAAAGGCCTGAACGGTCCTGAGTCAATATTAATCTTCATTTTCACCAATATGAAGGGGAGGAAAGAGATGCCGTTCTAAGGGTGTTCTAAGCCTAAACCAAAACCCTAATCCTAACCCTTTGCCCTAAGACGAAGACCAAAAGACTACGCCTAACCCCTAAGACCTAAGCCTAACACTTAATCATAACCCCTAACTCTAAACACTAACTCTAACCCTTAACCCTAACCCCTAAACCTAAAACCTAACCTAACGCCTAAGCCTAAGCCTAAGCCTAACCCCTAACCTTAACCGTAACCCCTAACCCCTTACCCCAACCCCTAACCCTCTTTTCATGGTGGGGAATATGATGGAAATTATTTTATTTATTATTTGTATTTCTTTCCCGCCCTATACATTTAAAATCAGACATATACTAAACAACAACAGGGTCTGTAAAGTGGGAAGAGAGAGTATATTCCCATTTAACCAAAGGCCTGGGCAAAGAGTTGCATCTTCACTGCCCTCCAGGCGCACCGCAAGGGGGAGTCTATTCCATAGCTTGGGGGCCATCCCTGAGAAGGCCCTCTCCCGGGTGCCCACCCCTTTTGCTGCTGAGGGTGGTCTTAAGATCTTAAGACCCCTCCAGATCTTAAGGCACGGGCAGGTCGATATGGGAGAAGGCGTTCCTTCAGATATTTGGGGCCCAAGTCACTTAGGGCCCTTATAAGTCCCAGTTAACACCTTCAGTTGGGCTCGGTAGCGAATTGGCAGCCAATGCAACTCCAGGCAGCTGTCCTGGTCAGCAACCCAGCAGCTGCCTTCTGCACCAGCTGCAGCTTCCGAACCGTCTTCAAGGGCAGCCCCACATAGAGCGCATTACAATAGGAAATTATGAACACCACCCTTCTCTTCCAGCCCTGACTGACAACCGTTGTTTATGAAACACGGTTTCTTTGTCACCTTAGGAAAGTCACCTCCACCCTGGGCTTTCTCATTTGCAAATCCATTTCCATTTAATCAGCTAAAAAGGCGGCTGATTAATCAACCCAAATTATGTGCATTAATCACCCCTCATTACCTTCCTTTGTCAAGCTCCCCGTTCTCGGTTACCTTCTCCCCGCTGAAATTCAGATTGTAAGCCCCTTGGGGCAGAGAGCTGTCTGCTCTGCAGGACAAATCAATAAAGTTCCCCCTGTATTGATAGCTCTGTATATTAAACTTCAGCCTGCTTGACAGCTTGTCTGACGGCAGGTAATGTAAATCATTAGATCCCAAAAGCAAAGCTGGGAAATGGATCTTTTGACAGCCAAACCATTGCTCTTCCTAGAGACTCTTCTATTCCTCCGTGCCGGGGAAAGAGAAAAGCTGTACCCACACAGCCTCTGAAACCTGGAAACATGGCAGCACCATACTGGGCGTGCCACACGGATCGGGGACAATCCCAACATAGTTTTGGGATGGAAGAGGCAAGATCCTGGGGCATTGTGACTGCGAGATAAAGAACTCTGAACCTGACTTTTCCCACATAATGACATATCTTGCCATGTCTGGTGCTTGCTTCCAGGTTTCTTCCAGATGGACATAACCACTGCGCAAGTGCAGGGGCACAACCCGGATGAAAGGAACCACTGCGCAAGTGCAGGGGCAGGCATCTACTCAATTTTTTGTATCTTGCACCATTGGAACTACTGCAGGATCGAGCGTCCAGACAGGTTAAGGGCCCACACCTGCCCCAGGATTTGGCCTAAGCCTAACTCTTTGCCCTGCAGGCGAGAGGCAAACGGGGCAGCTAAATAAGATATCCCGCGTTTCCCTCTTGCCGTCCGGAAGCAGTGAAAGCAGGAAAAAATGGGGCAATAACTGACCCCCCCCTCCCCGAGTACCTGCAGTGGGCTTCTGCTTTTTTCCTGTGGCAAAAATATTAACCTCCCATTTTCTAGTTGGTGCTTGGAGTGACGTCACAGGGGAAGGACCGACCTCACCCATCGCCCGGTAACCATTAAATGCTCTGGGCAGGAGATGTGGGCCAGAGGCCAGCTGATCCTCCGAGCCAGAGGAGGCCTGTCCACAGCTGCTCCGTCCAGAGCAGGACTTGCTGGGCCGGGGGGGGGGGCACATGGACACACGTGTTCCTGAACTGCAACTCCCAGCATTGTGGGCACCCGCTGAAAACATCCGGAGGGACCAAGCCTTGCTGGAGACATTTTGGCTACGCGGGTGGGCCGCCAGAGTTTGGGAATATCTGGACCTTGGTTTTGCCTGCCCTGTGAAGGCAGCCTGTGGGGGTTGACCTCTGTGGGGGGAGGCCCATGGAAATGTTCTGCCCCCCCCCCTTCACCAGGTGCCTTCAAAATGCAGGCAAACAGGGGATCCACATAAGCAACCATACAGAGATCGCTGGGAGAAAGGATTATGTTCTGAATTTTATTTATCAAGGCATGTTCAGTCTCAATATGTGCATCATATTTCACAAACTAAGAACGAAAGAGGGAGGGAGGGAGGGAGCAGGAAGGAGGGAGGGAGGAAAAGAAAAAAGAATTTTCTGAGTTATTTAACACTGAAAGAAAACCACTCGGCACTTTCCTGATGTGTCCTCTCGCTTCGAAAGTGGACTGAAGCTGGATTAAACCTTAAGTCTGACCACAGCCACAGAAACAATCCAGAATCGCGTTTCCTGCAACGGGGGGTGGACTGGAGTTCCACAGACTCCCATTTCCGCCCCCTAATCGTACCACAGGTGGTGGCGGTGCTGCGTGGCGCATGGCGCTTCCTTTGAAGATGAGAGTTCACCATTTGCAAAGGCATGGAGAGGCAGCAGAGTGAAGCAGCAAGAAGCTGGGGAGACAAGGCTGGCAGAAAAAGCCAGTGAGGTTATGAGCCCGGGGGGGGGGGGGGGGGAGGTCCCATCTCCCAGTACATTTTGAGGAAATGTATCTTATTCCAGGGCGCTTCACTTTCGCTGATGCTGCCACCACTTCCAAGTCCCTGGAAAAGCGTGGCTGGAACGCAATTTAAGGGGGGCAGAAAACCTGCTGCTGGGCCAGGAGGCGGACTCTGCCCGGTTTGTTGGTTGCGTTCGGAGGTTGTGCGTGCTTCGTTGCGCCCACAGGCGTGAGCACATGTGCTGTTAGAGGGATCTTTGATGGCTGCCTCAGGAACCAGGCACTGCTGCTCTTTCCAGATCCGTGCATCCAAACCGGCACCAGAAATTCCGACTTGGCGCTGGAATCTCCCGGAATCTTTTTCCTCGAAACTCTCGCGCAGGCGGCAGCAGGGAAGGGTGTGTTGCGGGGAGACGTCAGGACCGGGTTATATCTCTTCATGTTTCCTGGGCAGCAGGAAGCTGGTGACTACTATAGCCAGAAGTGCCACAACACCCATGCCAACCAGGCCCACCTTGCTGGCCAACAAGACGCCTCCCACCTGAGAAAGGAAGGGAAAGGGAAGACCAAAATGGGCAATATGCAGACAGAGAAGGAGGAGGAGGGGGAGAGGGACAGTTGGCTTTTATACCCCACTTTTCTCACCCTGAAGGGGACTCCAGGTGGCTGACAAACACTCTGTTCTTCTCCGCACAACAGACACCCTGTGAGGTGGGTGGGGCTGTGAGAGCTCAGAAAGAAAGCTGTGTCCAGCCCAAGGAGAGGAGGAGGAGGAAGCAAAAGAGGGACAGTAATTGGTTTTTTATGCCCTGCTCTTCTCACCATTTAGGGGACTCAATACTGCTGACAAATGTTCTGTTCTTTTCCCCACAACAGCTCTCTTTCTGAGCCTGTGGGAGCTCAGAAAGGGAGCTGTGACTAGCCCAAAGGGGCCACCCAGCTTGGAATCAACCAGGAAACCTCAGGATAAGAATCCCTCACTCTAACCACAAGGCCAAACCCATCACGGTGCCCGCAACCCTCCTCCGTCTATGCGCACCTGGTCGCTCCTCGGCTTGCCATAGCGCAGGCGGGTGACGAAGTGCTCACAGTTGTTGCTGGCCAGACTGTAGCGCAATTTCGCCCCCAGCAGCGATTCCGCCTCTTGGACAATCTTGTTTGCCGGTAGCGGCCGGTATTTCCTGTCGTATTTGTTGTTGACCCGGTACTGGTCGCCCCCCAGGATGTTCCAGAGTAGCTCCTTCTTCACCACGGCTTTCCCAGACATGATAGGGGAGGCAACAGAGGGGCAGCATTCATCTGGGGGCACATGGCAATGGGAACAGAATCCGTTAAAGGATGCAGCCATCATCATGGGTAAACCACAGGCTGCCCATGGCGCGGAAAAGGCGGATGGAGAAAAATTACTCTCTCTGCCCAACAACACTCAGACCAGGGGCATCTATGAAGCAGATGGGCAGGAGAGACACCCTGTGAGAGCTCAGAAGAGAGCTGTGACTAGCCCAAGGCCACCCAGCTGCCTTCATGGAGGACTGCGGAACCAAATTCGGCATTCCCAGATAAGAGTCCCGCTCCATAACCATTAGACCAAACTGGGAAACTGGAATTGTCAGAATACGTGGATCAATGGCAGAGCCACAGAGGCCAACCCAAATTCCCACCCTGCTTTGACCAGAGTCCAAGACAAGCCACGTCGTACCTAAAGGACCCAAGTGGATCACGTAGCCAGACCCCACGTAGATGGCCCAGTGCTGGTAGCCTGTGCGGGAAATCTCTATCAGGTCTCCAAGCTTGGGCTCCACCTGTGGAGGTAAAATCAGAGAAGGACTGGACACAAGGAAGTTGAAGACACCAGAGACCAAGTCACCCTGTGCCTCAGAGGACAGGCACCTGGGGCTGGTGAAGCGCTAACACTGGATGGAGGGTTGGGCCAGGCTATTTAGAAGGAGGAGAGCTGGCTTTTCTACCCCGCTTTTCTCACCATTATGGGGACTCAAGGTTGCTGACAACTGGTTCTTCTCGCGATAACAGACACCCTGTAAGGCAGGTGGGGCTGTGAGAGCTCAGAAGAGAACTGTGACTAGCCCAAGGTCACCCAGCTGGCTTTCTGGAGGAAGAAGGAGAGCTGGCTATTCTACCCTGGAGTGGGTGCCCACATGCAGTCTCCAGGGAGGAGGCCACTCCAGGCCGTTTGCAGGAAGTCAGGAGCAGGTGAAGGTTTTGTCTTCATCTTCTGCTTGAGATGCCTGGAAGCAATTGGTGGGCCCTGTGTTCTTCCTAGTTCTTATGGACTAGATGGGCTGTGGCCTCATCCAGCAGGGCTCCTCTTAGGTTCTTATGGGCTATATGGGCTGTGGCCTCATCCAGCAGGGCTCCTCTTAGATTCTTATGGACTAGATGGGCTGTGGCCTCATCCAGCAGGGCTCCTCTTAGGTTCTTATGGGCTATATGGGCTGTGGCCTCATCCAGCAGGGCTCCTCTTAGGTTCTTATGGGCTATATGGGCTGTGGCCTCATCCAGCAGGGCTCCTCTTAGATTCTTATGGACCAGATGGGCTGTGGCCTCATCCAGCAGGGCTCCTCTTAGGTCCTTATGGACTAGATGGGCTGTGGCCTCATCCAGCAGGGCTCCTCTTAGGTTCTTATGGGCTATATGGGCTGTGGCCTCATCCAGCAGGGCTCCTCTTAGATTCTTATGGACTAGATGGGCTGTGGCCTCATCCAGCAGGGCTCCTCTTAGATTCTTATGGACTAGATGGGCTGTGGCCTCATCCAGCAGGGCTCCTCTTAGGTTCTTATGGGCTATATGGGCTGTGGCCTCATCCAGCAGGGCTCCTCTTAGGTTCTTATGGGCTATATGGGCTGTGGCCTCATCCAGCAGGGCTCCTCTTAGATTCTTATGGACTAGATGGGCTGTGGCCTCATCCAGCAGGGCTCCTCTTAGATTCTTATGGACTAGATGGGCTGTGGCCTCATCCAGCAGGGCTCCTCTTAGATTCTTATGGACTAGATGGGCTGTGGCCTCATCCAGCAGGGCTCCTCTTAGATTCTTATGGACTAGATCGGCTGTGGCTTCATCCAGCAAGGCTCCTCTTAGGTTCTTATGGGCTATATGGGCTGTGGCCTGATCCAGCAGGGCTCCTCTTAGATTCTTATGTACTAGATGGGCTGTGGCCTCATCCAGCAGGGCTCCTCTTGGGTTCTTATGGACTAGATCGGCTGTGGCCTCATCCAGCAGGGCTCCTCTTGGGTTCTTATGGGCTATACGGGCTGTGGCCTCATCCAGCAGGGCTCCTCTTAGGTTCTTGAAGTGTCTTCAGCAACCTGGACGAAAGCTGGGGTTTCTCAGAGCAGCCGTGAACAAGGGTCTTAAAATAGAGAATCGGGTTTATGAATCTGTGCCTGACCGCAGCCTGAGCCCTTTGCTCTAGGGGCCCTTTTCAGTGCTGAGCTCCGTACACTCAGTTGATGCCCGTCAACAGCAGGAGGGCTATATTTAGACCGTGGCAGTTCCAGGAAGAAAATGTTTGGAAACTGCCAAGGAAAGCAAAAGCAAAATATCCTTCCCTGGCACATACAGTGCAACAGATCAGCAACACACAACTTGCCACACACAGTGCACAAGGCTCCCGGTGTTACAGTCAAGTTTACGCATATTAACGCTATCACGCAAGGAATCAATAATCAAAGGAATATTCATAAAGAGGGTCTTTATTTGCATGCAAATGGGCACAGGGGAATAAGTTCTTCCTGTCCATCCCTGTCCCTGATGTCTCTGATGTTTCTCCTGACTCTGATGTCTCTCATGTACTCTCCAGAACAAAGGAAACTCCAACTTTTATAAGAAGGAGGGGCAATCACACAAGTTAGCTCTGCCCTTGCAACAACACTTCAGCATATCAACACTCTAGGCATAATATTTCAGCTACCTTATTTCTCTCATTGCAGTTACTAGCTCAGGTGTCATATTGCTTCTAAAACAAAAGCATCTATTGATTATTTAGCACATACATTTCCTTAATTTCTCTTATCTCATTTTCCTATCACACTCCCCCCTTTCAATATTGAAAATATTGCTATCTGTGTCATCTCCAGGCTCTAGCAAGATTCTCTCTGTCTATACTAATATCTGATAAGCTATCTGAACACTTTCAATTACCTTCACTT
Source organism: Aspidoscelis tigris stejnegeri (assembly GCA_023333525.1). NCBI lineage: Eukaryota > Metazoa > Chordata > Lepidosauria > Squamata > Teiidae > Aspidoscelis > Aspidoscelis tigris. The sequence goes on along the minus strand of JALMGA010000027.1, from coordinate 3,683,539 downwards.
ACAAAACCATACTTCAGCATGCTACAAAATGATACTAAGCAAAAAGCAAATCACATGATTAATTTTAAACTAATTTCAAGCCTTCAGTGCATAAGCAATCAAAAGAAACAGCAGTTACATTTAGCCAGTGTAATATTGTCTAAACAGCTCAATTTAGGAAGATACTTTTGCTTATCAAGCTTTGTGCAGGAAAAACGTGTTCACATTCTACTAAAATCTCAATGTTCTGGGGCTATTTATTATGGACTGTGGCATATCAGCTCAGGCTGATTCATTATGTGTGGTTGTTGCTTTGTGTTTCACTATTACTGACAATCAGATTCTTAACAATTCTTGCTGGAATAGATGCTAACAATGGTTCCAGCAGGAGTGGCCAAGGTGCTTTGGCTATTTTCGAAACTTCAAAAGGCTAACAGTGTGTATACTTCAATCAATCAATCACAACAAAAACACCAACAAGACTTTGGAATAGGCAATAATGGAATATGACTTCTTCAGCTGGCATTCTTCAGGTGTCTTTTTCCAGGATGAGTGTGTTTGACTAAGGATGGATGTATCTGGGTGTATCTGGTTAAGGAGGTGTGTTAGTGTCCCCCCTTTTTGTACTTCTAAGTGGAAATATCTTGCTTTGGGGTCTAGAGTCAAAACATTACTTTACCAAAGATTAATGTGTAGAGCCAATTATTCTGTCTGCGCATTAATCAGAAGATACATTCACAATGTATTACATACAGTTCTAATACACAGGTTACATAAGCTTGCTTACTATAACAATGCCAAGGAAAAAGCAAAAACATTAAAATGAAAAACAACAAGACAATAACAATAACAAATTCTTGCTGGCTGGGCTGCAAGGGGCTGATAGATGATCTCCTCAGCTTCGCGGTAACTTCTCTCTTTCTCCAGGTCAAGAGAAGTTATAACGCCTTTTGGTTGCCTCTGATGTCTTGGCACGCCTCAGTTGACTTGGTGTTGGGCATTTGCCCACAAACTCAGGAGAATTGTCTCTTAAACTTTTAAAACAACAAATAATGAATAACAAATAACAGAGTAATGGTATAGCTCCCACCTATTCTATTTTATTCCCCTATTTTTTCTACTCCATTTCCCTTTTTGAAAAGAATTCTATACTGGGGTGACTGATCAAATGTCAGGGAGTTGATAGTGGCTGGGCAAATATTTCTCTTCTAATCAGGGCAATAATTTCCTTTTCTCTTGCTTCCATGTAAAGCTTGCTCAAAATGCATTTTTCAAAAGTCTGTTTTTTCAGAACTTTCTCTGGGGGCAAAATACATTACTTGTAGTGCCTTGAAACTCCTTGCAAAGGCGGGGTAAACTTTTTCCTTCTTCCAGAGCTATGGCAACCGTCTCCTCTTTCTCTGATCTTGGCCTTGGGTCTATGCCAAAAAACTAGATAAGTTTCAAAATTAAAGAAAATAACAGGGCTTCTTTGTTGCACATCATTAAAAATGATTTACTATCAGAACACAGAGTAGTATCTTGCTTCTTGTCTCTTGCTTGAAGCTGCTTCCTGTTGCAAATACTATGTTTGCCAAAATTAGGACTTATCTCTTAAGGGTCAGTACTTTGCCAAGAAAAACTTCGAAACTAGCTTGGAATCTGTCAGGAAAACTAGCAGCTTGTAAAAATACACAGACTAGGGTCTTTTTGGAAAACTATGCAGGCCTAAAATCTTCATTGTTTGATTGCTTCCTGATCATTTGCATTGCTCTGCTGGCCATTTTGCTCATACTGATTGATACAGACTGATACTTAAATCTATTTTGCACAGATTTTTGCACTTATCTAGGGTTAGCTTTGCACACATTTATATCATGGCTCAGTGATATTCTATAACTGTGGACAGGTTCATAAGTGCTATTAACTTTGCCTTCTGGCTGATGTTCCAAGTGGCAAGGCTCATTGTCTTAGGCTTTTGCTGGTTCACTTTAGCATTCTCAATCTTGCATGTAATGCTCTTCCGAAGAGGGGTGTCTCTTCTAGGACTGATATTAAGATAGTTGGTTCAAGATAATATGATCTTCTACAATACAGCTGGGTTTCATACTTCACTAAACAGGAATTTGGGGCTCCTATTTAGGGCTTTGCTTTTTGGTCTTGTCCAGGCGGTCTTGTTCTTTTGCAGCTGGACAGGTGAAAGTTCTCAGTGATGTCAAGGCTTCTCCTCCTGGTTCCCAGGTCAACCGAACTCGCTCCTGCAGTTTTCCACAAAGGGATTTGGCTAGGGCAGCGAAATCCGAGATCCAAATTCTGCAATGGTCAATCATTTCCAGGAACATGCAAAATTGCTTCTTAGTTGCTGGTTGGGGCAAAAACAGCTTGCTTGTCTGCAATGCACAACTGTCATCAAACAGGTCATGAAGGAGCCATCTTGCCAGAATGAATGGGTTGGCTGGTGTCATATCAGCTGTGATCTCACTGATGGCTTGCAGATTTTGCACTGGCTGGCATTTATTCTGGATTCTAGGTTCCTCAACAGTTAAGAGAGGTGCGTTCCAATCAGGGGCAGTTTCTCCTGTTCTCAGCGATCTGTCCAAGTGCACCTGGGTGGCGGCATACTGTGGCAGTGAGATGCCTAGCAGTGACAATGGAACATCTTTGAGAGGGGTATAAATCGGTTCGGCTGTGATTGCTAAGCTTGCTGGGTCAACTTCAGCCCATACTCCGGGCGGTACCTCCTGTAGTAGTTCTCTGACAGCTGGTGAGGTGTCAGGATTGGCTAGCATTCGCTGAACTTGAGGGTTGTAACATCTCCAGGATTCTTGAACTGGGCACAAAAGCACATCTCCTCCAGGGCTAGTTAGGCTGGCCTGCCCACTCTTTTCAAAAGAAATGGTGGCTTGCATCTTGTACAGCAAGTCTCTCCCAATAAGGGGTATGGGGCAATCAGGCAAGAGTAAGAATTCATGTTTGATCACCTTGGTGCCAATTCGAACTGTTTGAGGCTTGAGAAGGGTCGCTGTGGTTGGGGTGCCTGAGGCTCCAATGATATTCACACTTTCCCCAGATTTGTGGCCTATGGGCTGTATCAAAACAGATCTTTGGGCTCCTGAGTCTACTAGGCCTCTGATGAGCGTGCCCTCTACTTCAATCTCCAGAACTGGCTTTGGAGTCAGTGGTGAGGTTACTGGTGCAGATGGGTCTTCTGTCTGATAGCAATCATGGCTTTCTGGTGCAGATTGCTCTTCTGGCTGATAGCAACTGTGGCTTACTGGTACAGACTGGTTTTCTCTAGACTGGACTGGACTGACATCTCCTTGTGTTTCTCGAGGGGCAGCTAGAGGCAAATAGGCTGTCTCCTGCTCTAGTTTGGCTTTAGCATGGCACTCGCTTTCCCATGGCAAAGGCAAATCAAGCCTTTCTTTGTCCACAATGAGTGGAGGGCTGGTCTGGGCATAATTGGGGAACAAGGCCTGAGTCTCTTGACCTTTTTGCACATACTGACAGTGTCTTTCTGGAAGGGACTGGTTTTGTGAGGGACAAATCAGGCTGTCACTGACATTTTTCTCGTTGCTTGGACATTCTCTTTGGCAGTCTTCATTCATCAGTTCAGAGTTCAAAACAGCTTGAGTCTTTGCACTGCACTCAACCTTGGCTTCTGTGCCCATAGCAGAAAGCTTTTCCTGGTCTGCAACTTTCTTCACATGGCTTAGCCTGCCTTGCAAGGCTGTTGTTAGCTCTGTCAGCTGAGGCTGTTGGCTGCACTCACTGGCTAGATAATCAATCAGTCTCTCATCATGGTTGGCTGGACGGATGGGGCTTTCTCCTTTGATTTCACTATTCTGCTTAAGTAGCAGGAATCTAGATAAGGTTTCTTGAAACTCAGGGTTTTGAAACTTTTGATAGACCTCTGTCAGAACAAAAAGGATTTCATTCTTAGCAGCTGTATTTCTGTTTGCCTCAAAGCCCAACTGGCTGAAATCACTCTGAGTCTGTGCCTGTGTTTCTGCAGCAAGAGGTTTCTCTTCTTCCGTGACTTTCTTAGCCTGGCTTCCTTGCAGGGCTGTTGTGTAGCTCTCTGCCTCTCTGCTTTTCCCGGTTTGGATTTCTTGCTTGGTTCGCCTCTGCTCTAAGTGGGCCTCAAACTGCGGCCTTGGCTGCTTGCTCTCATGCTTTGGCAAGATTTCAGAACTCTCTAGGTCAGGCTGAACTCTTGGCTCTGAGCCAAAACTACTGATAAAGCTTTGCTCTGGCCCCCCTTTTTGATCTTTTTCAGGAAAGACTTGAGCTGAACTAGGCTGAGTGTTTGAGTCAGAAAGAAAGCTGCCCATTCCTCCTCCTTCTTGCTTTTTGGAGCTCGTGTCCTTGAGACAGCTTGGCTGCTGTCCAGCAGCTGCATGTTTTCTTGTTCTAGGGGGCGGGCAAGGGGCTTGGCTTCTCGCTTCACAACTGTGCGGCCTGTCCTTCATGGGGGTCGGCCTCCGGGCTACGTCACAGTCACGTGATCCGTCTCCCTTGGGAGCTGTCCGTTCCTGCTTTACATCGTTATCTCTTTGCTCTTTCTGCTCTTCCTCCTTCTCTGCTGCTTTTTCCCTCTCCCCCCTTTTTGATCTCAAGTTAATTGCCTCTTTGTTCTCTGGTCTTGCATCTCCAGGAATGTAGGGGGCTGGGCTGGGCTGTAGTTTGCTTTCTTCAGTGAGACATCGGAATTGCTCTTCACAACCTCCTTCTAAAACTTTCTCTTCAGCTAGCCTGGGTCTCAATTCAAAGGCTTTGTCAGCAACTAACGACTGAACTTTTCCTGTCTCTGGCAGTTCTTCGCTGAATGAAACGCACGGGGAAGTGGGCGTTTCCTCAAGATTTACTTCTTCCAGAATCTTAAGCTTCTCAGCCTCTTTGAAACTTTCACTGTGCAAGGTACACGGAGCAAGTTTCTTACTAGGCTTCTCAGGTTACAAACGATGGCAGGACGGCTGCGCGCTTCCGCTCTGTCAGTCTTTTGAGGTTAGGAAGCTGAAATGGTTGCAGAATACTGCTGTATTGTTCCTTGGTGCCAGGGTTCTCTTTTTGCGCTGCGTTTGCACTTTCCTGGCTGCGTTAATTTGCGTTCTGATGGGTCCTGCCGCGGTCGCCAAATGTTACAGTCAAGTTTACGCATATTAACGCTATCACGCAAGGAATCAATAATCAAAGGAATATTCATAAAGAGGGTCTTTATTTGCATGCAAATGGGCACAGGGGAATAAGTTCTTCCTGTCCATCCCTGTCCCTGATGTCTCTGATGTTTCTCCTGACTCTGATGTCTCTCATGTACTCTCCAGAACAAAGGAAACTCCAACTTTTATAAGAAGGAGGGGCAATCGCACAAGTTAGCTCTGCCCTTGCAACAACACTTCAGCATATCAACACTCTAGGCATAATATTTCAGCTACCTTATTTCTCTCATTGCAGTTACTAGCTCAGGTGTCATATTGCTTCTAAAACAACAGCATCTATTGATTATTTAGCACATACATTTCCTTAATTTCTCTTATCTCATTTTCCTATCACACCGGGACGTGCTTCTGCCCCCCTAGAGAGCTGCTACTCACAAAGCGATTGTCAGTCATTTCTGGGTCTGAACCAGGACTGTCCGGTGTCTCTGTGCCCGTCCGCGGCAGTGATTAATTTAAAGCAGCATTTCTGTGCATCAGAAGCCCAAGTTCCAGGGTCTGGAACAGGCAGAAAACCAATGTGCACTAAGGTTAATTTAGACCGGCAGTTCTCAAACTTCCTAATGCCGCGACCCCTTAATGGAATTCCTCATGTTGTGGGGCCCCCAACCGCGGGGGCAGAGCAGCTGGGAGGTGGGAGGGAAGGGCAGTGGGAGACTCGTCGCAACTCCTCTGAAAGGGTAATTCGACCCCCAAAGGGGTCCCGACCCCCAGGTTGAGAACCACTGATTTAGACCCTATTAAGGGTCAAGAGGGTGCCCCCTTCAGGCAATTGCTGGAAATGCACCTCCAGCAAAACATGGTTATCCTTTCTTTGCTCCCCATTCCGTCCTCATCTGGAAATCCATTCCGTACCTTACGGCGGCTCCTACATTCCAGGCATGTTTGAGGAAACCTTTGCTGGACAGCTGAGCTCACTAGGGTTGATGCGAATTGTAGTCCAGAATGCACCAAGACAGGAAAAGGGTCTTATTTTGCTTTGTTTATTATTTATTTGCTTTGTTTACATTTTTATCCCAGCCTATACCCCCACAGCCCAGCCCCCCCATAACTCACAAAGGAAGGAAACCTTGAATTTGACAGTCTGTATTTTATTTGTGAAAATATCCGTCATGTTTAAAAATCCCTTACAAACAGAGGAAAGGAGAACTTGATGCAAAGTATACCAAAAATTAAAAATCACAAAAAGGGTTTTCCAGTCTTAACAATTAAGGAATAAAATCTGTTAAGAAATGTCGCTTTTACAAAAGTCTCCTTTAGCTGTGTGGTTTGCTCTGAAAGTTCACACTTTTGGAGAAAACTGTTAATTAAGAAAAGGTACAAGTGAGTTTTTGGGTTAGTGCAAAAAAACAAAGCTCTTTTCACACACAACTCGGCAGGAGATTCCGCAACCTCAGGGTGAATATTTCTCCCTAAATGCTGACACCATCCTACAAAGTAAGGACACCTTGGCTGTGGCCACACCTAAGATTTAATCCGGCTTCAGTCCACCTTCAGAGCGAGAGAACACCTCAGCAAAGTGAGCAGCAATTTTCCTTCCACATTATCTACCCCAAAGGGGGATTTTCCGAGTTATTTAACACTGGAAGAAAACAGTTTGCCACTTTGCCAATGTATTCTCTCGTTCTGAAAGTGGACCGAAGCTGGATTACACCTGAAGTGTGACCTTAAGTATTCATTCAAATTCGGAAAGCCAAATGTGAATTTGTCCAAATTCGTACGAATAACAAGTATTTCGAATATTCATGCCCATCTCTGTGTCCTCTTCTTGTTGCTTTGTTAACGCCGTAAGAAAGTCCTAAAATACAAAGTTTGGAGGAGTCAAGAACCATAAGCATGGAGAAAGACCCAACGCGACGTTGTATCAAGCCAGTGGGACAGAAAACGACTTTCCGTTGATGGCCACCAAGCAACGCCAACTACGAGCCGTTATTTGCATAAGCAGTGAGCAATTATTTTGCACAAGTGAGCTCCTTCAGTGAAATCCCAAAAGACAGCATTCAAAAGTGCTAAAAAACCTAAGCTGTTTTATTTTAAAAAGGCAATTTCCTTCCTTATATCTTTCCGCCCATCCAGCCAAAGATGTGCTGCATCTTCAGAAGTGGCAAAAATGGACGAATAAGACGACAAAGAATAAAGATTTTGTGCTCTAATAGTGGCAAACTTAAAGATCTTTTTTAAAAAACATTTCATAATATAAACGCAAATGCAAAACCAGAATTCACATGGGATTCGTATGGGACTGAACCTTCATTTCAAATTCAAATCTGAATTCAAAAGGGATCTATTCCAACAAATAAGAATTTTCTTGCATTCAATTCAATAGGAATCGAATATGAAAAAAACATTCTTGCACATCCTGAAGGACTAAAGATGTGCATGAATGTTTTTTTTTTCATTTTTTATTCATATCAAATGCAAGAAAATTCCTATTTATGTGAATAAATCCCTCCAAATGTGGTAGGATTCAAATTTGATACAAACGCTCCGTACAAATGTACGAATTCAAATGCCTTCAGTCCAGGTTATCTGAAGGATCCTATCTCCATCTATAACCCAGTGTGAGCTTTAAGATCTGCTGGGGAGGACCTTCTACCAATCCCACCACCTTCTCAGGTTCAGTCGATGAGACCTCGGGAGAGGGCCTTCTTTGTGGCTGCCTCCAAACCGTGGAACCCCCTTCCATTGGTGGTCCACTCAGGCCCCTCTCTGCTCTCCTTTCGCTGGCAGCTTAAGACAGTGCTAATTAGGCAGGCTTTTAATTAACTTTTATTTCATTCTAATGATGTTTTAACTGTTTTGGGTCCCATCTTGGGTGAAGGGCGGGATATAAATTAAATAAATAAATAAATAAATGTCAATCTTCTAATGCGCCAACATTTGATTCAAATTTTAATGTCCGAATCCAGCCGAATCCATATGAATTTTGAAGATTATGAATATTTGTGCCCATCCCTACTTAAGACACTCGCTGGTGTCAGGCAACTGTTCAGATACAGAAAGCTCTGACTAAAACAGTGTGGATGTTCCACAGAGAACAAGGAGGGCCCAGAGTAACGTATCTCAGTCAGTTTGGTTCTCCTCAGAGTTAAGGGCTGAAAGGCCCAAATACAAACCTTATAAAGAACGGTGGCCTCATGGATCTGCCCTGTATTCTCCTCAGAATCATCTCCCTTTTTTCAATGTGAAAACATTTTGCCCTCCTCAGAACGGAATCCACCCTGGCTGCTGCCCCCGGCCAACGGGGCCTATGGGAGATGGGCACTCCTCGTTGACCCCAAAGGGGCTGTGGCCATTGGGACTTCCTCCGTGTTGACATCGAGAGGAAGCAGACGGGAATGGAAAGCCGTGAGGGAGGAGGACAAAGTGGTAATTCTCTTTTCAAGATCAAGCCACAGCATTCGCTCAAAGAACGGGGGGAGACCGTAGGAAGAAAGGAAAAGCCGAGAGCCACGGGATCTCAAGTCTCAGTATCTCTGTTATTGGTTCTCTTTTTGGCTTTGCTGCTTCTTCCGGACTATCATGGCGCCGAGGAATCCCAGCACGCCCACAGCTACAGCACTCACTCCGTAAACTACAGCATCTCGGACCTGCAAGAGCGAAGAGAGACACGGTTAGAAGAATGGGAATGATGAAGATTCCTGCTGCCTCAGAACAAGACCCATCTGATATGAGGTGGCCATATTGAATCCAGACCGGTGGTCCTGTGTCCCTCCCTCCTCCCTCCTTCTTTCCTTCTCTCCCTCCTCTCCTTCCTTCTTCCTTTCCTTTTCTCCTTCCTTCTTCCCTCCCTCCCTTCAGTCCACTTTCCGAGTGAGAGAACACATCAGCAAAGTGACAGGTTGCTTCCTTTCAGTGTGAAATTACTCAGAAAATTCCCTTTTGGGATAGATAATGTGGAAAGAAAATTACTGGTCATTTTGCTGATGTGTTCTTTCACTTTGAAGGTGGACTGAAGCTGGATTAACCTTAGGTGTGACCACAGCCTGGGAGTAATTCAGTTCTACTACCTTCTCCATAGATCCTTCCCAGTCTTTGAAAGATGCTTAACCGTACAATTACCGACGATAAATGGTAACCTACAAGAAAACGTCAGAACGGTTGCCCCTCACCTGGTCACTCCTGGCCACCCCGTAGCGCAACTCCGTGACAAAATGTTCACAGTTTTCGGAGGTGACTCGGTACAGGAGCTCTCGGCCCACCATCTCCTCCGCCCGCTGGATGATCTTGGTTATCGGCAAGGGAGGATACTTGTTGTCGTGTTTGTTGTTCACCCGGAAGCTATTCGCCCCGGCCACCTCCCGGAGCAGTTCTTTCTTCACGAGCGCCTTGTCAGTCAGCGTAGACATGAGGCTGGCACATCCGGCCCCAGCAAACTCAGCTTGAGGGAAGAGAGGAAGAGCGTGAGGAGCAGAGGAAATCTTCTAAGATCCCTCGATTCATCATTCTTATCTACTTTCCAATGAAGCTCAACAACCAGGGATGCGCACGAATATTCGTAACATATTGATATTTGTACGAATTCGGACATTCCTGTATGTATGTTTTCAGAACATGCATACAAATGCTTCAGAACATTCGTGAACCAGGGAGCTGGGATAGCAGCTGTGCCAGTTGCATCTGCAACAGATCCAGAGTGCATTCGACATGGATTGAAAGCAGATCCAAAGTGGATTCAGGGTGGATTTGGCACTTTCAGAGCGAATATGTCCTGGGATATGTATCAGATACATATGTGTTCATATTGGATATTTGTACAAATACATTCATATTGAATAGAATCCTATCAACAACCTTATGAGACGTTCTGTGCATAATACCCTTCTTTTACGGGGAAACTGAAGGCCTGCTGGATAATAATAATAAGAGTTGGCTCTCAGAAGAGAGCTGTGACTAGCCCAAGGCCACCCAGCTGTTCCTCTCCCAACAAAGGACTCAAGGTGGCCGACAAACGGTTTGTTCTTCTCCCCACCACAGACACCCTGGGAGGTAGGTGGGGGTGTGGGAGCTCAGAAGAGAGCTGTGACTAGCCCAAGGTCACCCAGCTGGCTTCATGGAGGAGGGTGGAATCAAACCTGGTATTCCCAGATAAGCGTCCGGCTCCCTAACCACTAGACCAAACTGGCTGACAGAACATCTGGCAGAACATCTGGAGAGATCTCCGTGAAGGTTGGAAGGGCCACACGCCATCTCACAGGCAGCTCCTCAAGGCAACTGAGTGACAGATGACCCGTTGATATGTCTTTGGGTCACAGCAGTGAAGCCAAGTGGAGAACTCTGATGCCCAGGAACTGCAGAGTTCCCAGACCTCCATGCCAAGCTGGCTTCATGCCAAGGCTCTTCCCACCATCTTTCAAGACCCAAGAACGACTTTGCTGTTACCTCCCTTGTCTTACAGGACAAGAAGTATTTTAAATTTTGGTACAGTAATCCTTCCAACCTACACAGTAATGGAACAGAACTCTTGATGGGGCAGGGGGAAGGCTTAGGGCATGTTTTTGCTAGCTTTGATAGGAAGAAATGAGGAAGGTTCAACATTCCATGTTCCTCAAATCTCCACAGCTCCCCATTTTCTGAGATTCAATGACCTGAAGCATCAGACAGCTGGAGGCCAGGATTGGACTCTCCCCCATCCACCAACAGAAAAGAAGAAGAGTCCACGGTCCTTACATGGTGGAGCGAGGTGGATAACGTAGCCATTTCCCACGTAGATGGCCCAGTGCTGGTATCCAAAGCGGAAGATTTCGATCAGATCTCCAGGTTTCAGTTCAACCTATAAGCAGAGGACAGAAAGAAAACAGGATGGATGCCTCGAAGAAAGGATTCGAGACATTTGGGGGAGAACAGGTGGATCAACGGCTACTAGAATGGATGCCCAGGTACCACCTCCAGGTTGGAGAGGCAGGCAGGAGGCCTCTGGAGGTTTGCGGGGATCCAAGAGCAGGTGAAGATTCTGCCTTCATCTTCTGCTTGGGATGCCCAGAAGCAACTGGTGGGCCAGCGTGTGAGATGGGATGCCGAATTAGATGGGCCTGCCTTCATCTGGGGCGTTTTCGCACCTCCCTTCCCATACGCTGGACAGGAAAGGAGCGCAATTAACCAACGTTGACTAGCGCTCACACTTGGAGCGCTAGTCATCTTTGGCCGCTCCCTCCCCCTGCGGTTGAATACTTACCTTATTCAATCCGGGGGTTGTGGGGGGGAAGTCCTCCTCTGGGCGCTGCCGTTTTGGCTGCGGCGCCCTCCGTGACTGCACACGCATCAGTGCTGTCGCCCTGATGATGCTGAAAGCCCCGGAGCGCAGGAAGAGGTATGGATGGCCACTACCCTGGAGGCCTGAGCTAAGCTTTCGGGTAACATCAGTTAAGGTATGGAGCATGTGCTCCACACTTAATCAACAATAAGTGAACTTCTGGTGAGGCAGGGCACACTTGGGGGCTGTAACAGCCTCCTCCATGTGCAAATGCTTTTCACCAGAAATTCACTAATTCTTCACTACAGGACGTAGTGGAAATAGGGAGATGCCCAGAAGCCTTTTGTGTGAGATGGGATCCTGGACTAGAAGGGCTGTGGCCTGATCCAGCAGAGAACCTCTTAGGTTCTTATGGACTAGATGGGCTGTGGCCTGATCCAGCAGGGCTCCTCTTAGTTCTTATGGACCAGATGGGCTGTGGCCTGATCCAGCAGGGCTCCTCTTAGGTTCTTCTGGACCAGATGGACTGTGGCCTGATCCAGCCGGGCTCTTCTTAAATTCTTATGGACCAGATGAGCTGTGACCTGATCCAGCAGGGATCCTCTGATGTTCTTATGTCCATCTACTTCAAAAACAATCTCACAGAAAGCTGAAAGCAGAACCCTTCAAACTGGAAAATATCTGCGACACTCCCAACCTAAACTCATCACCAGCCCATCACAAGGCAGCTCTTAACACAGAAGGGACACTGAAGAGCAGGCAGGGGCCTTTGAAAGCGAACACTGCCCGGCCTGTTTCAGAAATTTGCGGTGGCCAGATGGAATCTCTTTCTTTCTCTGGTACTTTCAATGCTATTGTTCCGCTGCAAAACCAGCTTTTGTTTTTCCAGCCACTTGCTGTCACGCAACCCACATTGTTTTAACTTATTATTGACAGGTTTCTAGCAGGGCTAGAGATTTTTTTGGGGGGGGGGGTTAGGAGACAAACAAATATCAGTGGATGATATTTGAAACGGATAAAATTGTGGGGGTCTCCGCGGATACAGCCAGACCAACGACATTCGATTAGAAACAAACCGAATGTTCAAAAATCCGAATTCGTACAAATAAAGAAAAATTAATGTCTGGACACTCAAACCGATATGAATACATGATACGATATGATATATGATACGAATCTCGTACGCATCTATATGCATCAGTACACATCCTGTAAGCATCCCGTTTCAATCCCATACATATTTGTCCAGATGCATACAGATAGACACAAGATGCCTACAGATGTGTACGCAATGCATATATATCTGTACACATACGAATGTCTGAATTATTCATACAAACAACTCAAAATATTCGTATTCATCCAATACTAAAGTACAAATGTCTGAATTCATGTGAATTTGTACAAATAACGAATATTTCAAATATTTGCGCACCTGCCTAGATGGTACAAAAATCCAAGGGAATACATTTACTTAAATAACTTTTAACAATCTGGGTGTAACCAGCAAAGAATGAGACCCACCCAGAGAGGGCCTGATAGAGAAAGTGAAACTAAAAAACCCAGGTTTACATTAATGTCAGCCTTGGGGTCCATTGGTTCAAACAGGGTGCAAAGGAACTCTCTACCCTCTGGATTAGCCCTGAAGTTTCCACCTTATTCCCCAGTGGAGCATAAAGCTCCCCTTTGCATGAGACTTTTGCCATGTCGAATGTGACCTCCAGGTGATCTCCACGGAATGAGCCAAGATGAAGCTGACAGCTGGCCCCACCTTCCGGGGACGTCACGCCCTTTGGCATTCAAAGACACCCTTGTAACTATGGGGACACCAAAGCTACCTCTACACTTAGGTAACTCCAGTTTGGTCTAGTGGTTAGGGAGCTGGACTCTTATATCTGGGAATACCGGGTTGGATTCCGCACTCCTCCATTAAGCCAACTGGTTGACCTTGGGCTAGTCACAGCTGTCTTCTGAGCTGTCACAGCCCCACCTACCTCACAGGTTGTCTGTTGTGGGGAGAAGAACAGAAGGTTTGTCAGCCGCTTTGAGTCCCCTTAAATAGGTGAGGAAAGCGGGGTAGAAAAGCCAACTCTTCTTCTCGTTCTGCTCTCTAAGAACCACAAACAGCAGACAAATTCTGCTCTGTCCTTTTCCACAAGAGGCCGGCGGAGGGCAATACTTACTTCTTCCATGTCAGACTTTCCACCATACCAGGCCATGGCTGTGACCCACAGCGCTCTCGCTTGCTTCTGGTCACTAGGCAATTATTTCACAAGCCTCCCCACGAGAACAGCTCGGAAGGTTCACGGCAACGCCTGGAGGGGTGCTGCCACCGAATCCCGCTTTAGCGCAACAGCGGCAATTCGCTTCGAGAGATGGAAAGCAAAACCGGCAGAGAAAAGGACCTTTGTCCTCTTCCTCGCAGGGTTCATGTCGAAAGTCCAAAACAGTCCAAGCTAGGGAAGGTCTCCAAATTCCCAGATCCTCAGCTGATCAAAAAAGAGAGGGGGGGAAAGGATGCTCTAAATCCATCAGGCACTCGGACCAGAGGAGGCGAAGCGCATAGCCCCCATGCACCAAATTGTGCAAGAAAAGCCCCAGAACCACAGAGAAGCAGCCAAGGTGGACGGACCACAGGGTGAAAGAAGCAAACAGAAAGGGCTTGTCCAAAAGTCCAGCCTTCCCACCAAAGTCCCGAGGCAAAGCAGGATTCCAAACAAAACACTCAGCGCTACTGAATAATTCGTACGGCCATCTTCCGGGCAGGGAAACCAGCAGGACAGGCAGGGAAATGTGGGTCGGTCCTCTCCGTTTCATGCGCAGATACCAGAAGGCAAAGCTTTTTTTATAGCACAGGGATTATTAGCAGATACTCTCCGCCAGCACTTGCTGGGAAAGCCGTTCTTAAAGAGACAGGAGACACCCTGGCGAGGACCCAAATGAGAACTATTCCCCCCCCCCCAGCCTTCACTGTAACTACTCAGGCTTCCTCCAGACAATAAAAGACAAATTGCAGGATCTTTTTCAGTATGTGTGGCAATGCATCGATTTCCACAGGGATTTTTCCAAGACAGGCGCACTAAAATAAACAAACTGTGTTGCAAAATTGTATTTCTAAATTCTGAAAAAATTACAGCCACCGCTCTGCTCAGCTGGGGTAAAAAGCTACCCCACATGTATGTGAACCAAGCCAAAGGCCACCGGTGAGGCAGCATTTTGTGGCCCTGAGGGGAAGCTAAGTAACCACATCTGGGCCTCTTCAGCCTGGATTGAAGGATATGAAATCATGCAGGGTATAGAGAAAGTGGAGGGAGAAAATTTATTTTCTCTATCACACAACACTAGAACCAGGGGGCATCTATGAAGCTGATGGGCAGGAGAGTCGGATCCAACAAGGGGAAGGATTTCTTCACTTAGGGGGTCGTCATCTATGGAATTTGCTGCCAGAAAAGGTGGTGACAGCAGGCAGCCTAGATGGCTTTAAGGAAGAGCTAGGCAAATTTATGGATGACAGATGAATCAGTGACTACTAGAATGGATGCCAAAGTCCATCTTTCAGGCGGGGTGGGGGGGAAGCAGGAGGCCTCTAATCCCATTTGCTGGGATTTGAGAACAGGAGGTTTGCTTTTTTCTCTGCTTAAGATGCCCATGGGCAATTGGTGGGCCACTGTGTGGGACAGGATGCCAGACTGGATGGGCTATGGCCTGATCCAGCAGGACTCCTCTTAACTTCTTAGGTTCTTAACCACAGGCTTCCGAATGCGCAACAGGAAACCACAGGTGGGCCTGAGGAAAAGGAAGATAAGTCTTCACCGAGTGTAATTCCGTCTCTTCACCCCAGACAATAAGCCACTGCAACATCATGCGCCGACTCACCAGAGTAGGAGGTTTGGTTCTGGCAAGGTTACGGTTTCCTTTCCATTTAACATCCATGTCTCCACGTGCCACGGCTAGCTCGGCACCTGAAATGTTGATGTGATTAATTTATTTGATAACAGTTATGTAGCGCGTGACCCTCGCAGGCCGGTGTCACGGGGCCCTACCTTTAGCGGCGCACACCTGCGGTGGGGGTTTCCGGGTTCTCCTGGGAACAGCAGCTCCCCGCTTCCGGGCGCTTGGAGAAACCTTGGCGGCCACCAACCCTGGCTGGTCTCCTTTGGCGTTCATATGGGGCACTTGGAGAGGCCATTCCGGTTTTCCCCCCTTGGCAGCCTTCGATGATTTTGCGAGCTGCTTCTTGGAAAAATTGGGGGGTTGGGGGACGCGTCCCACTAAGCCCTTGTGGACACTCCCCACAGGATGGCGGGGCTTTCCGGCAGCCATATCCTGTGGGCGGGTCACCTGCCTGGCCTCCACCTTCTCCCTGAAGCGTATCCTTTTCCACGTTGGACTCTCATCCTTCCGAGCTGACGGGGCCACGGGGTCCCTCTCGGGTGGCTTCTTGATGCCCGGGGCCGAAGATCCTTTAGACGCCCGCGTCGGTGACTTCCGTTCGACTCGGCACAGCTGGGAGCCCAGGGGAACCACCGCTGTGGCCGCCCCCGCTGGCGTGCCCGGCTGGGCTGGCTCGGACTGGGGCTCACGAGTTCCTTTATTGCAGGGTCCTTTCTCACAGAACCACAGGAAAAAGTCGGACATCTTGCTGGCCAGTTTGGTTCCCCCCCCTCCTCCTGGACAGCAGCTGGAAATGGCCCCTTGGGTGGCCCTCCAGGAGAATTGTGACAGGCTTGGTTGCCGTGGGCAATGGGCCTAGTGGCCAGAGCCACGCCCCTGGACTTTGGATCCTGATTGGATGGAGCTTCCATCTTTGGAATCCCATTCATCATGAAGCTAGGAGCTGAGGACACAGCGGGGAAGGTGTCCCTTAGCCTCCCCAGATTTGGGGATTGGCCTTTCTTTCTCTATCTATCTATCTATCTGTCTATCTGTCTATCTGTCTATCTGTCTATCTGTCTATCTATCTATCTATCTATCTATCTATCTATCTAATTGATAATTTCCTGACCTTCACCGAATGGTGTCAAGCAGGTTACAATGAGGTTAAAACACATGAAAAGGTAAAAGAAAATTTAAAATATTCAATTCAAACTGCATGTTGAAAATTGCATTCGTGCACACCTGTGCTATGGAACAGCCTCTCCCTTGAGGTGCCTCTATCACCTTCATTGTACACATTTCGGAAGGCAGTGAAGACACACCTCTTTGCCCTGGCCTTCGGTTAAACGGGGTCAGACTTTTCCCTTCCCACTTGCAGGTGCTGTTGTTTAAATACATACTGTTATTGCTTTAATAATGTTACCTTTCCTGTCCCCATCGGTGGCTTCCAGATCTCCGTATAGCATCAGCTGAGAGCAGATCATGGGATCATGGGAGGCGCACGGATATTCCTAACACTCAAAACCCGTACGGATTCAACCACATTCGGACACCCAAATTCAAATCGAATGCTGCCGCATCTGGAGGTTGACGTTCAAATTCAAGTGGAATGTTTTGATACATTCGTTTGAAGCTTCGTATGGGATTCGTGTGCTATCGTATGGCATTGAAGATTCGCATCGAGTCCGGATCCTACCACATTTGAATGGGATTGATTTCAACGAACACAAATTCAGTACTACGGGCGTGCACAAATGCAAATTTTGAGATCTGATTCGTAAGAAATCAAATATTCAAAAATCCGAATTCGTACAAATAAAGAAAAACTAATCTCTGGACGTTCAAACTATCTATTCGTTCAAATATTTTATACGTATCTGATCATACGAATCTTTTACGCATCCTTATGCATCCTGAACTTATCTATACAGATTCATACGGATACGCACAAGACGCGTATGGATACGTAAACATACGAATGTCCGAATTATTTGTACGTTCATATATCAACGTCCAAATGTGTTCAAATAACAAATATTTCAAATATTCATGCACATCCCTATTCAATACAAATTGAATACCAAAAAAGCACCCCATTTGTGCACAGCCCTAGATGCTATAAATTACAGGGTGAATTCATTCCAGCTCCGCCGTCTTCATCCGTTGGGTACAGACGGGGAAGATGGAAAGGACTTGGAGCGGGGCTGTTGCTGCCTCCTGCTGGGCAGAAAAAATATTACACTTCCACTTTGGAAGAACAAGGGCTCCCCCTATTTGTAGGTAACTAAAATGGCAGCTAGGTCACCGTCCATCCTACTTGCTACCATGTGGCTGGAATGTGGTCAACATGTACAAGTTAAAGGTCAGACATGTAACCTAAAAAGGTTACTGGCACTGCAAGAGGCAGGAGGTACCCAGAGACCTTTTTGAGGGGGACATTTGTATACAAAGCAAATGTTACAACATTCGTACACTGACACCCCTATGGATACCAATGTTTTGGAACACTCGGACGAAGCTTCGGAACACTTGTGAAACAGGGAGGTGGGAAAGCATCTCCAATGGATCCAGTGTGAATTCTACATGGTTTGAGAGCGGTTTCAAAGTGGATTCAGGGTGGATTTGACGCTTTCAGAGAAGATGTTACAGGATATGTATTGGATACGTAAGTGTTCACATTGGATATTCATATTAATTTGTACAAATACATTCGAACCGAGACCAAAGGAGGGCTGCCAAGATGGTTGGTGGTCTGGAAACCACGTCTTTCCAGGAAAGGTTGAAGGATCTAGGAATGTTCAGCCTGCAGAAGAGGAGACTGAGAGGAGACATGATGGTGGTCTTCAAGTCTCTGAAGGGCCGTCACAGTGCAGAGGGATCGTCCCTATTCGCACTCGGACAAGATGAGAGGACTAGAAAGAATGGGGTGAACCTCCAAGGGAGTCAATACAGATTAGATATTAGAAAAACTTCCTGACAGTGAGGGTGACCGGTCAGAGGAATAGGTTGCCACCAGAGGCAGTGAGTTCTCCTTGGCTGGAGGTCTTCAAGCAGAGGCTGGACCTACATCTGTCTGGGATGGTTTAGGGAATCCTGCATTGAGCAGGGGGTTGGACTAGATGACCCTGGAGGTCCCTTTCAACTCTAGGATTCTGTGAATCCTACCACACTCAAAGGGAATGTATTGAACAAATACACATTTTCTTTCATTCAATTTGTTACAAATCAAGTGCAAGAAACCCCATTCATGCATCGCCCTGGTGTTTAACCCACATGGTTCTTGGTACCACCCTTTGGATTTAACTTTCAAAATTACTAATTGCCCAATTCAGCCACAAACCTGGGCGTGAAGGCAGATTATTGTTGTAAACGGCTGAAAAGCCAGCCTGGAAGGTTTGGATTCTGCAAAAAAAACCGATCGCAGGTGGGGCTGGGGTACCCCAGGATTTAACACAGCAAAAGCAGAGAAACAAATAAAGAAATACACACACTTATGCTCTGGAAAGCCACGATTTTGGTATCTTGGTCTTTTATTCTTGCAGTTGCAAAGTGGAATGCAATATTTTTTGGATTTTTTGCTCCTTTTTCGTGTGTGTGCTTTATACATACAGTTGGCATCCCCAAGGCAAAAGAAATAAATCCTTGGTTTGGGGGTTCAGCCCCTGGCTGACAAGGCCAGATAAGAGGAGTTCTTTAAGGCCAGGAGAGGCAGAATCATGTAACACAACCAGGCTAGAGACCGACACACGCACAGAGGTATGACACACCCACCCATCCAGTCCCATGCAACGAGAATGATAATTTTAAACAAAAACTCAGAGGAAAGTAACAGAATAGCGACAGACCTGAGCTCAGGTCTTCCCTTCCTCTTTCGAGAGGCACTGCGGGTTCTTTGTTGTGGGTTTCAAAGCAAAATGTGCGGAATTGCTCTAGTACGCAGCACAGCCAAAATGGAAGGCGGGAAAGGAAGGGGACATTTGCCGGGCGTGCATGATGGATAAGCAGAATGCACGGTCGTTACGTGTTACCTGGACACGGGCTCCAGGTGAACGTCTGAGCAGCCACTACAGCCTTTTAACAAAGGGATGAAGAGTGCCCGGCAGGCACATGGAGGCCACACGTGGGAATGGCCAGCGCGTCCCTCTCCCAAACGTCCCTGGCAGCCTGGAGGGGGCTTGCCTGTCATTTTCCACTGGACAGTATGCGCAGACGCCCATGCGCGCAGGCGGGAAGTAACTCGCTAACGTAGTATTTTTAAAAAGAGGAACTTGATTCCAAAAGGTTTTAAGAGGTAGGATGCTAAAGAGCTCCACCGTCTTCCCTGGGGGCAGAAACCCAGGGGGATAAAGCAGCTTTTTATAAACTGTCAGGGGAGGGGGGGAGGGAGAGGAAGAAAGAGGAAAGAAAAAAGATGGAAAGAAGGAAGAGAGGGGGAAAGGAATGGAGGAAAGGAGGAAGGAAAAGAATGGGAGAGGAGAGGAAGGGAGAGAAAAGAGAAAAAGGAAGGAGGGAAGGAGAGAGACCTAGAGAGAAGGAAGGAAGGAGGGAAGGAGAGAGACCTAGAGAGAAGGAAGGAAGAAGGGAAGGAGAGAGACCTAGAGAGAAGGAAGGAAGAAGGGAAGGAGAAAGACCTAGAGAGAAGGAAGGAAGAAGTGAAGGAGAAAGACCTAGAGAGAAGGAAGGAGGGAAGGAGAGAGACCTAGAGAAGGAAGGAAGAAGGGAAGGAGAAAGACCAAGAGAAGGAAGGAAGAAAGGAAGGAGAAAGACCTAGAGAGAAGGAAGGAAGAAGGGAAGGAGAAAGACCAAGAGAGAAGGAAGGAAGAAGGGAAGGAGAAAGACCAAGAGAGAAGGAAGGAAGAAAGGAAGGAGAAAGACCAAGAGAGAAGGAAGGAAGAAGGGAAGGAGAAAGACCAAGAGAGAAGGAAGGAAGAAAGGAAGGAGAAAGACCAAGAGAGAAGGAAGGAAGAAAGGAAGGAGAAAGACCTAGAGAGAAGGAAGGAAGAAGGGAAGGAGAGAGACCTAGAGAGAAGGAAGGAAGGAAGGAAGATTTCCTCCAGAGAACTGCTTGGTCTCACGTGAGGCCCCCTCTGTGCCCCCCTTTCAAGGAACGCCTTCGGGCTTTGTGGTCCGGGGAGGAAAGGGGGCTTTGGCTGAGGTATAAGGCAGGAAAGAAGGCCAGACAGCGCCATGACATCATCTTCGAATCAGAGGAACAGAGAAGCAAAAAATACTAAGAACTTTCAAAAAACAGACCTCTGTTTTGTAGCATCACAAAGACAAGGAAAAGGCCTCGGAAAAAAAAGCAAAAAAAAAAAAAAGCCAGAATCAAGGAAAACCGTTGACCAGAAACACCCGGGATTCCATTCCGGTCAGGCTTCCTGGAGAACCATGGAGCTGCCGCAGGGCAGGGGGTCCGGTCATTTGCGGAAGAGAAGGGTGAGAGCTGGACGCTACTTTAATGCGACGGCCTCCCTTTTCCGTCCCACAGACAGGGCCCCGGATCTCTTAGGCCTCTGGCCCTCAAGGCAGACCCAGACCATCAGCTGCAGAGCGGCCCTGAACGCCACTTTTTGGAAGGGCGAGAGAGGGGAAAGGGGCCACCAATCGAGGTGTCCACCACAAGCAGCGAGCCCCTGGGCCGGGCCTTCGGGCAACCCTTGCCGGCCCGGCCCAACCCAGACGTTCTGCTGCACAGCCCCTAGGAGCCCCTCTCTGTCGCAGCCGCCACGCCAAGGAGGCCACTGAGCAAAGCAGTGTTGGAGACCACGGAACAGAAGGGATGACCGTACGCACACCACGTGGCACGTGGGCTTTCCCTCGCCCACGCCCACGCCCTCCTTCTCCCGTCCCAGGGAAGTGGGGGCGCCCGCAACTGTGGCCCCCCGCAGTCCAGAGCACGATGGGCTCCCAAAGTGCTTCCAACACATCACAGGCACACATGTGTACCCCAAAGGAGTACGTGGAATGTGCCACAACTTTGGTCCACGTTCCTCCCCAAATCCAGCTCACCGGGATCAGTTTCTAAGGCGGTCTTCGGCTAAGCCGGATTTCTGCGCACCCAAAGGCGCCGTACGGGTTCTCGAAGGCACAAAATGGTTCGCCGAACGGGGAAATGCGACAGAGATACAGTTTTCGGGACCAGGGCCAGGACCTTCCACGGCCCCCCATTTTCCACACGTCACAAAATCTCCCAGAGCTAAAGCCCCAAGAGCGTGAAGAACCACGCGGACCGATAAGCGTCAAAATGGCGGCACTGCGCAAGCGTAGCCAAACAGCCGGCGCTGCCTACGAGGAGCAAAACAGATCAAAATTCCAGCCCCGGTGGGCTGAGTCCTCTTTGCAATTATTTCTTTCCTTTCAAGAAGGCACAAACTGGTGGGGGGTGTTTTTTTTGGGGGGGGGAATATAAACCTTTAAAGCTGTTCTTCTTCTTTATCTTCGCTAAAGTGCAAAAAATTATAAAAATTTTAAAAGGCGAGAGAAAGAAGCTTTTAAAAACAGGAAAAGGGGGTTCTTAAAAAAAAGAGAAAGAGAGATCTTTTGTTTTTTGGAGATTAACCATAGCAACAGGGTGTGGGGTGGAGGGAACATGCAAAGTCACAGGCTTGGAGTTGGTCCCTAGAAAGAAGCCCTGCAAGCGATTCCGGGGTCTGGAGGCGGTACGGAGACAGGTGGCTGCTTTCCCACGAAGATCTCACTTGGATTTTTTGTCAGCCGGGACGCTTCTGGGCGGGGATTGGCTGCTATGGGCCAGCTGGGTGGAACTGTTTGCACGGCTGGTAGCCTGCAGAAAGAGAGAGGAGAGAAAAGAGAGGGAAACCCATCGTAAGATGTACGGAAAAGGTTTGATCATAATATGAAACCTAAGAGGAGCCCTGCTGGATCAGGCCACAGCCCATCTGGTCTATAAGAACCTCAGAGGAGCCCTGCTGGATCAGGCCACAGCCCATCTGGTCCATGAGAACCTCAGAGGAGCCCTGCTGGATCAGGCCACAGCCCATCTGGTCCATGAGAACCTCAGAGGAGCCCTGCTGGATCAGGCCACAGTCCATCTGGTCCATGAGAACCTCAGAGGAGCCCTGCTGGATCAGGCCAAAGCCCATCTAGTCCATAAGTACCTAAAAGGAGCCCTGTTGGATCAGGCCACAGCCCATCTGGTCCATTAGAACCTAAGAGGAGCCCTGCTGGATCAGGCCACAGCCCATCTGGTCCATAAGAACCTCAGAGGAGCCCTGCTGGATCAGGCCACAGCCCGTCTGGTCCATAAGAACCTAAGAGGAGCCCTGCTGGATCAGGCCACAGCCCGTCTGGTCCATAAGAATCTAAGAGGAGCCCTACTGGATCAGGCCACAGCTCATCTGGTCCATAAGAAGCTAAGAGGAGCCCTGCTGGATCAGGCCACAGCCCGTCTGGTCCATAAGAATCTAAGAGGAGCCCTACTGGATCAGGCCACAGCCCGTCTGGTCCATAAGAACCTAAGAGGAGCCCTGCTGGATCAGGCCACAGCCCGTCTGGTCCATAAGAATCTAAGAGGAGCCCTGCTGGATCAGGCCACACCCCATCATGCCAATAACCCCCCCATTAAGACTTCCCATAAAAGCCTGCAGTGGATGACCTCTCCCAGAATGCACCTTGCTGCCGTCACTCACCCTCTCCAGCAGGAACTCGGCGGTGGTGTCAATCACGACGCCCACCTCCCGGTACTGGCCTGAGTAGCGAATGTAGCCCCAGACCAGGAGGGATATCAGGAGGAGCCCCACAAAGAGGCTGCAGAGCTGGGAAGCCAGGGCCAGGCCCACGTAGTCCGCCAGGCCTGAGCTGACGTAGAGCGAGACGATGAGGCTGGCGATGATGGCCGGCGTCCGGAAGGTGTTGAAGATGTTTTTGCTCTGGTTGTGCTTGGCGAGGTCCTCAAAGAGCTCATTGAGCTCCTTCACCAGCTCGTCCTCGTAGCGCTGGCTGAACTCTCGCCCGCCCATCTTCTTGATGCGTTGGAAGTGCTCCACGGCCAGGGCGCTCTGGGCACGGTGTTTCTCCTCCAGCAGCTCGGGGGCCACGTACGGCTTGTCCCCGCCACACAGCTGGGGAGGGAAGGTTGAGACGGAGACGCTGAGGAGCTCCAAACCCCTCGAGAGCATCCAACATCGGCAGCTGCTCAGTATCAAACCGTTTTCACCCAATCCTGGTTACTCCAGGAAGGCGTGGTAGACCTGGTGCCCCCCAAAAGATCGTGAAGAGTGCAAACCCCATCAGCTCAGAAAGGGTAACCAGCGGTCAGGGAAGATGGAGGCACCCAAGAACACCTCCAGCAGGGCCGCTCAACCACCGGGGAACGGAATGCTGGGAGCTGTGCTTCAGGGACGCTCAGTAGGCCACGGTGAAGCAGCCCTGTTCTAGAAGATGCAACAGGGGCACAAGGAGGGTGCGACAGGGACCTGGCAAGGCCAACAAGGTGGGCATCCCCACGTGATCCAAACCCAAACCAGCTGCCCGTCTGTTTCCAAGCAATCTAGCATAAACACAACTCTACCCTGCCTGCCTCTAGCGACTGCTGGATCTCCAGGGGAAGAACCCTGGGATCTCACATCCTCACCTAAAACCAAATGCCTTGAATGAGATCCAGAAAAGAAATCACAGAGCCCTGAGCCCCGACCGCAACAGAGGGGCAAGGCAGGTAATCCATGTCCTCCGCACGAGATACACACACCAGGCCCGACTCCCAACTTGAAAACGGTTTGGAGGTTGGAACGGCTGCAGAACGCAACAGTTCGACCGCCGACGGGAGTCTCTGGCCGGACTCACATCTTAAAGGATCTGCACTATTTGCTACTGAGGTGTTGACACTAACGTATAAAGCCCTAAACAACTTGGGCCCTGTGAGGGTCTGCTCCCATATAGATCTGCCCGGGCAGTGAGATCTCAGGGAGAGGGTCATCTTGAAGTTCCTTCTCTTTCAGAAGGACATGCAAGACGGCCTTTTCTGTGGTGGCCCCTAGACTCTGGAACAGCCTCCCTCTTGAGGTTCACCAGGTGCCTACATTGTATAGTTTTCAGCACCTGATAGCTTCCTGAGAGAGGGAGGGAAGGGGTTATATTTTTAATTATGTTTTGTTATTCAATATGTTTTAATTTCATTGCAACCTGCCCTGGGCCCATTCGGTGAAGGACAAGATATGCATTTTCTAAATAAATAACTAAATAAACTTTACCTTCTCCATGTTGGTATAGTACATGTCCTTAGCGGAAGCAACTGCTGCTAAGTTGTTGGCTTCAGCAGTAGCCTAAGGAAATAATAATAACAAAAATGAAAATAAATATAAATATAAATAAATGAATAACAAATAAATATATATAATTCATGGTAAAGCTCACTAGTTTTTAAAGAGGCAGATTTCTCTAATGCAGCATTTTGATGTCCTCCCTCTTTCACAAGCCTAGCAACTGTATCTGCCATCTTAAGGACTAGGAACTTGGCTGTTTGAAACATGCAATTATTTCATAGGCAGACAAAATCCCTCCCCTGTTGCTGAACAGGACCACGATGCTACCACCACTACCACCACCACCCCCCAGAGTCAAGCCTCCAGGATCATGAAAATCAGGCAGCAAAAACCAACGAGAGACCTAGGAATCGGATATCAAGTTTCTCCTTTCTATTTGCTCAGCCCCTGGACAGGGGGAAGGAAGGTGAAGGCACTGCCCCTATACAGACGGGCAAAGTTTGGTTCGTGTCTGAAAATTCAACTGAACAGTTTGTGTCTGCGGAGGCTTGCGTCGGACCGAGCACACGGTGGTTCGAATGCCCAGACATTAGAACGAACTGAGCCTTTTTGTGTCTGTTGTATTTTCACTCCCGAAAAGAGCTTTTTTTCATGATCTTGGTTTCCAAACAAGTTCAAAAATGTACGCAAATAACTGACTCTCCTGTTAAACAATTCACTGCCAAACCGAGCCAAGAGTTGTTCGGTGGTGACGAACCAAACATGCAAATTTCACTTAGGCACGTTCCTATTCCGTCGCGGTTCTGAACCCCTCCAAACGCTCCGCCAGCCAAGCTTACCAGCAACATGGACTTAGGATGAGGCAAGTCTTCCCCTTGGTAGATCTTGATATAGGCCTGGAAGAAAGTCAGGGGTCAGTGACAGAAATATTAACAGATGACGGAAATAATAATCCAAGTTTCCGTTAATTTTTTTTATTTTTGCATTAGTGCACATGCCTAGTTCAGGGTTCCAGTAACCAGCCAATCATGTCCTTCTCCCATTCCCTTCTTCCCCATTTGATCTGGGCAGAATACAGTGGAACTAATACATTCTGTACAGCTAAAGGACTGCTTCTGTTAATGCAACCCAAAATTGTATTGGCTTTTTTAGCTGCTGCATCACAGCGCTGGCTCACATTCAAACAGGATTCCGCTGAGACTCAGAGACCGCGAGGTGAGGATTCTGTCCAAGTTGTGGAACTGACCCTCTTACGGGGAGACAGGGAAAAATAAGGGAAGAGAAAGGCATACCCTAAAATACTCCAGGAGGCCTCGGCAGGTAACTTTGGAACCATTGATCTCCTTCTCCAGGAGCTGCCCAGGGTCCAGCACAAACGGAATGAGTTGCCTCAGCTGATCCTTGAATTCGTCTGCAATGTCTGCACATGTGAAGGCAAAAGAAAAGGAAAGAAGGAAAGAAGGAAAGAAAGAAAGAAAGAAAGAAAGAAAGAAAGAAAGAAAGAAAGAAAGAAAGAAAGAAAGAAAGAAAGAAAGAAAGACCAGAAGCAATTGGTGGGTCACTGTGTGAGACGGGATGCTGGACCAGATGGGCTGTGGCCTGATCCAGCAGGGCTCCTCTGTGGTTCTTATGGACCAGATGGGCTGTGGCCTGATCCAGCAGGGCTCCTCTGTGGTTCTTATGGACCAGATGGGCTGAGGCCTGATCCAGCAGGGCTCCTCTGTGGTTCTTATGGACCAGATGGGCTGTGGCCTGATCCAGCAGGGCTCCTCTTAGGTTCTTATGGACCAGATGGGCTGTGGCCTGATCCAGCAGGGCTCCTCTTAGGTTCTTATGGACCAGATGGGCTGTGGCCTGATCCAGCAGGGCTCCTTTGAGGTTCTCATGGACCAGATGGGCTGTGGCCTGATCCAGCAGGGCTCCTCTTAGGTTCTTATGGACCAGATGGGCTGAGGCCTGATCCAGCAGGGCTCCTTTGAGGTTCTCATGGACCAGATGGGCTGTGGCCTGATCCAGCAGGGCTCCCCTAAGGTTCTTATGGACCAGATGGGCTGAGGCCTGATCCAGCAGGGCTCCTTTGAGGTTCTCATGGACCAGATGGGCTGTGGCCTGATCCAGCAGGGCTCCCCTAAGGTTCTTATGGGCCAGGTGGGCTGTGGTCTGATCCAGCAGGGCTCCTCTGGGGTTCTTATGGGCCAGACAGGCTTTGGCCTGATCCAGCAGGGTTCCTGTTAATTCATGGAGGACAGGTGTATCAATGGCTATTAGAATGGACAACTAGGTAACACCTGCAGGTTGGAGTGACAGGCAGGAGGCCTCTAAAAGTCAAGAGCAGGTGAAGGTTCTGCCTTTGTCTTCTGCTTGAGATGCCCAGGAGCAACTGGTGGGCCACTGTGTGAGATGGGATGCTGGACTAGGTGGGCTATGGCATTTGGAGCCCAAAGACAGCCATGACAGGACGCTTACCTTTCAAGCGTCCATCGAAGTTTGGACTGGTGGCCACCTTGAGACCCGGATGTGGCAGGAGAAAGCAATTGACCTTGGTGAAGCAGGAGTGTATGTGCTTCCGGACATGCTGGATCTCCTCATGTTGGTGAGATTTCACCTGGTGGTAGACAAGGCTGCATGGTGACCACCTACGGTTGACTAAATCAGAGCAGGGGCAGCCCCTGTGGTTAAACGTCGGCGGAGAGCCTCTTCCTGCTGAAAACCGGCTTGTGAGCTTGACATGGAGACTTCAAAGGAAGCTTCCGAACCAGCTGTACTTAGACTGGCTGCTCCTGATTCTAAGGTATGGACATTCTGGCACGGGGCACGAGGATTTAAATCCAAGTCTAAACTGAATTGCCCCCAGACAGGCCTGAGCTCAAGCCAGGTCCAGTGTAGCTCAGGACTGAGCCTGGTCCGAGCTTGAGCCAGGCCAGAGCTTGGTTTGAGGTTGGTCCGAATGCAACCAGGCCAGAGCCTGGTCTGAGCTTAGCTTGAACTCAAGCCACACCAGAGCTTGGATTAAGCTTGGTCTGAACTCACCTGATCCAGGGCTCGGGACCACTTACCTGCAACCGCTTCTCAAGGAAGTGCATGCCTCCCTTCAGACCGTAGGGATATTCATACGGGAAACTCCAATCGCGGACAAGGAACATGAGGGTCTCCATGAAAAAAAGAAAGGCAACACCGTAAGCCAACAAGCATAAGAGCCGTCCTGCGCCTGACTCAGGCACCAGCTGGTCAAACCCGGTATTCCCAGATAAGAGTCCGGCTCCTTAACCACTAGACCAAACTGGCTCCAGGATAAGTGGAGATTCGAACCCAGGGAACTCCCAACCCCTAGCCCGAGGTGCCGGTCACCGCACGGCCTCCAAGTCTCACATTCCAGCCATTGCTGCTGAAACCACCACCTAGGCCCGCCTCTCTGAGGTTTCTCTCTTTCCTCCTCCCGCCACGCCCCATTCCTCTGCTGTGCACACCTGGAAAGGCTTGAGAAAGATTTCATCCATGGCCAAGCGCCCGTACTCCGTGAAGAGCTGCAAGAGGGGAGACAAGGGCATGTTGGGAACTGCTGTCGGAAAGCCAAGGGGCGGTGGCGGCCGTTGTGCAACGTTCAAGCTCCGCTCGCTCCACAGGTGTGCGGTGAGAAAGGGCGGACCCAAATGGGTTCGACCAGGTTTCCTTCCACAGAAAGGAGGGGGAGAAGGATTTCTGCCTTCCAAAGTAATTCCTCCAGCAGGCGGAAAGACAGGCCTCCGACAGGGACCCAAAGGATACAATTGGAAGCTGCTTGTCAACCCACAGGGGAGTTCCAGGGGACAGGGGCCACCACCGAGAAGGTCTGGACCTCCACAGTCAACCAGTAGGGGGCGTAATCTGTTAAGCACTCTTTTTCCTAAGTTGCTTAGGTCTTGATACAGCCAAGGCTAAAATGTTGAATGGGGAGCCCAGGGCTGACCGCTCAAAGATGTGGGTTACGCCAGCTGCAGCCCGTCTGCCCCATTCTGCAGCCATCGCAGTGTCCAGAGCAGGGGCAAGGATTCCCACCCTTCGCCCGCACTGCCCGTAAGCTAACCGAGAGGTTCCCAGAACGTGGGCATCAGCCAGCCATGCCACCCCAGGTCCAAGTGTAGCACCCCAAAAGCTTGGAGTGGGCACTTCCAAGACCAGAATCAGGAGAGGACGAGGCCCACCTGGAGCTGCTGGAGGTCATCTTCCTGGATATTCTGGGACAAGTTGTAGATCTGAAAAGAAATGGGACACAAATCTGCAGCAACTGCCCATCACAAAAGAAGGTCAGCTGGAAAGCTATACCTGGCTCACGGCAACAAAACAGACCCAGGTCAGAAACATTCTGGGACCTTTAGGAACATGGAAAGTTGTTTCAAAACATGCACCGCAGCGTGTGCCAGCCTGCATGAACCAGGCTCTTGAGGGCTGGAAGGCGTGCTCGCTCGCCATCCCATGAGAATCCAGGGCCTTCTAGCACTGCTGGGGAGTTATCTAGTATTTGCATTGAGATACATTATTCACCCTGAGGACCCAGAGCATTTCACATAACGATCAAACTACAGATGTTAGTATGACTCTGCCGTAGCTCAGGGCCAAGGGAGGCAGCCTTGAAAGACGAGGGTCACGAGTTCAATTCCCAGACTGTCCCCAGAGGTAGGCAATGGCAAACCATTCCAGTATTTCTGCCAAGAAACCTGCAGAGATGCCCACGGAGTCCTGGAGCGTCTGCAGCTCAGTGGTAAAGGAAACTGCCTGGAAAGCAGAGAGCTGGTGGGTTCGATCCCCAGCCTCTCCCTAGTAGCAGGCAATGGCAAACCACTCCAGTATCCCTGCCAAGAAGCCTGCATAGAGATGTCCATGGAGTTTGGAAGCTTAAGCAAACTGCCTGGAAAGCAGAGGGACACCAGTTCAATGCCCAGTCTCTCTACAGAAGTAGGCAATGGCGAACCACTTCAGTATCGCTGCCAAAAAAACTGCATAGAGATGCCCACCGCAGCAGTCGGTGCGCAGACAAGTGAGAAATGGGCCTAGTTTTTTATGCTCCACCTGCAAAGCATCCTCAAAGCCCTGGCCGGTGTCTCCCAAAATGGTCCCCAGACTCACCTGCACAGAACTCGTCATGGTGCTGAGCGCAAAGATGGTGGCGCAGTCCTTGACTGTGGACTGGCTGTCGAAGGCTCCCTGGGTGTCCATCAGAACCACGGCCACCTGCAAGCCGAACGCAAGAGGCACAAGGGCGTCACAAGCGGGAACCGTGCCAAGCAGAGGGCGACCCCATCTCCTCCAAAGGCTCCGAGGGGGGACCTCCCCAAGACGGCCTCCTACCGCCGGCCGCACGTACCTTCTTCCCGCTGGGTTTCTCCACGATGAAGACTTCGCTCCAGATCTGGATGCCGGTGGTTTCCGGGTCAGAGCCGCCGCGCCAAGAGAACCCCGTCAAGGGGGCTTCCGGGTCTCCCAGCCAGTTGACAGTGCCGCCTTCTTTCTACAGGACATAAAGAAGTGGACTCAAAGCAGCTGACACACCTTCTGTTCTTCTCCCCAGAACAGGCACCCTGTGAGGTAGGTGGGGCTGTGAGAGCTCAGAAGACAGCTAATGAGATCGCCACAAGGCCATGTTCAGTGGCCTGGAAGATGAAGATCCATGGCTTTTATAACACAGGAGTTTTGGGAATGGCCAGAGCTGCCTTCCCCGTGAAATCAACCACCAACCCCAAGCCAGGAGGCCCAAGTGACTCCCCGAAAAGGTGGCCGAAAGCCGGCTGGTGAGTATCTTACCTGTGTGTACAGGTAGCGCAGCAGGAAATCCAAGAGAAAGGACTTGCCCTTCCGGAAGGCGCCCGCCACGGAGACCACCACCACGTCGAGGTCACGGATAGCATCCTGCAGGAGAACCTGGCTGAGGGCCTTTTCATCCAACTCAAAGGAGTGCTGGTCCTTGTGGACAATCACTATCTGCACCGGGCCCGGTTTGGGAGCCCACATGGCATCGCCACCTGGACAGGAGAAGACAAGAGGAGGCAAAGAGGGTCAAGGCTGCAGGACTTCCAATCCAGCATCCCATCTCACATGGCCGCCCACAGGTATCTCAAGCAGAAGATGAAGGCAAAACCTTCCACCTGCTCCTGAATTCTTACAAATGGCCTTCAGAGGCCTCCTGCCTCTCCGTAACCAGGAGGTGGTACCTGGGCATCCATTTTAGTAGCCATTGGTACACCTGTCCTCCATGAATGGAGCCCTGCTGGATGAGGCCACAGCCCATCTGGTCCATAAGAACCTAAGAGGAGCCCTACTGGATCAGGCCACAGCCCATCTGGTCCATAAGAACCTCAGAGGAGCCCTGCTGGATCAGGCCACAGCCCATCTGGTCCATAAGAACCTAAGAGGAGCCCTGCGGGATGAGGCCACAGCCCATCTGGTCCATAAGAACCTAAGAGGAGCCCTGCTGGATGAGGCCACAGCCCATCTGGTCCATAAGAACCTAAGAGGAGCCCTGCTGGATGAGGCCACAGCCCATCTGGTCCATAAGAACCTAAGAGGAGCCCTGCTGGATCAGGCCACAGCCCATCTGGTCCATAAGAACCTAAGAGGAGCCAGGCCGGATCACTCACCACCATGCGCGGCCAAGCCGGAGCCCTTCTGGGCAAGCCGACCGTGCGAGGTATTAGGGCCGGCCCAGGGTGGCATCCAGCCCAGTGGGACTGATGGTCAACAGCCCAGCAGGGGGCTTCTGCGGCGGGCCTGGAATCCTCCTTCGGCCTCTCATGAGTTTTTGGTTCGGGCAGCCAGGGGGCAGTTAAAAGAAGACATCGTTACGGGGAGAGAGACACCCAGCCAGGCCCAGCCAGGGAGGACATCATAATCCTGTCTCCATGGCAACAGCATCCAAAGGGATGCTGCGGTAGCATTCCAAGACCATGATGCTTTGCAGATTCTTTCCCTCCCTCCTTCTCCTGTTGGATGGCATTTTTCACAGGTGGTCATGATCTGTAATCCTGCTGTGTGCACCCATTGGGCACCACCAAAAAGCAACCCTTAACCCCTCAGGGGCGGCAGGGGGTGCTTTTCAACAGTGAGCCTTAGCATGGTGAGGGGGAATGCTGGACCAGATGTGCTTTGGCCTGATCCAGCAGGGCTCCTCTGAGGTTCTTATGGACCAGATGGGCTGTGGCCTGATCCAGCAGGGCTCCTCTGAGGTTCTTATGGACCAGATGGGCTGTGGCCTGATCCAGCAGGGCTCCCCTTAGATTCTTATGGACCAGATGAGCTGTGGCCTGATCCAGCAGGGCTCCCCTTAGGTTCTTATGGACCAGATGGGCAGAAGGCGTTCCTTCAGATATTTGGGGCCCAAGTCATTTAGGACCTTATGAGTCAGAGTTAACACCCTGAATTGGGCTCAGTAGTGAATCGGCAGCCAATACAACTCTTTTACGACCGGCGTGATGTGCGTCCAGCCTGCTGTCATGGTCAGCAGTCTAGCAGCTGCATTCTGCACCAGCTGCAGCTTCTGAACCGTCTTCAAGGGCAGCCCCATGTAGAGTGCATTACAGTAGTCCAGTCTGGAGGTTACCAGGGCATGCATCGCTGTGGCCAATTCATCTCTGTCCGAAAACTGACACACCAACCGTAGTTGGGAGCAGGGACTCTTGGCCGCGGCCTCCACCCGAGCCTCAAGCGCTGACTGTGAAACGTTCTACTGTAAAAATCAGAGGTATGCTCTCGGCTGTTTTTGGCAGGAAGTGCATATGGAACAGGGCTCGCGCGTCCCTCCAAAGCACAAACTTCCGTGAAAGGAAACAGGCACCAGTGCACACACCCAGGCAAAAAACCAAGAAATGGAAATGAAAAATAAAGCATTGCACTCGCATTCCACAGGCACTGCCAGCTCATTACTGGCCACAGTGAGTCAGAAGCAAAGCCGCTCCCTCAAAATTTCAGCCTGGTTTAATTTTGCCAACAGCAGCTCAGTTCATCTTCCCTGGGCAAGACAGCTCCCTGCCACCTTCTCCACGCAGCCATTTCTAAATGTTCATCATGGGGCTCATGAACCACTTAATAAGAGCCCAACTCCTGCATCTGCCATCCCAGCACGTTCCATCTCACGCCCAGCTGTCAACCAGATGTTTCCGGAACGGTCACAGGGGTGGGAAGACTGGACTCTTAGCTTGGAATACCGGGTTTGATTCCGTCCTCACCCGTGAAGACAGATGGGTGACTTTGGGCAAGTCACAGCCCTGTTCTGAGCTCTCACAGCCCCACCTACCTCACAGGGTGGGGAGAAGAACAGAAGGTTTGTCAGCCGCTTTGAGTCACCTTCAGTGGGAGAGAAAAGTGGGGCAGAGAAGCCAACACTTCTTCTCTCAGTTCGGCTGTCGACGTATCTCGGCAAAAGTTTTAAAACTGGTTTGCTTCACTGGGTACCTTCTCCTGGGGTGAAGCCGGAGGTGGAACATGTGACCCTCTGATCCACAGCCACTGTCACTTAGAGACACAGCCACAGCTGACAGAGGCTTCATTCAACGTGCAAGATTCGAAGGCAGTGCTCAGAAGTCCTCCGATCCAAGCTATCCATTGCACACTCCAGGCTTAGCAACGTTTTTCACTGACAATATAAGAAACTAAGGGAAGGCCTACTGGGTCAGGCCACAGCCCATCTAGTCCATAAGAACCTCAGAGGAGCCCTGCTGGGTCAGGCCACAGCCCATCCAATCCATAAGAACCTAGGAGGAGCCCTGCTGGATCAGGACACAGCCCATCTGGCCCATAAGAACCCAAGAGGAGCCCTGCTGGGTCAGGCCACAGCCCATCCAATCCATAAAAACCTAGGAGGAGCCCTGCTGGATCAGGCCACAGCCCATCTGGTCCATAAAAACCTAAGAGGAGCCCTGCTGGATCAGGCCAAAGCCCACCTGGTCCATGAGAACCTCAGAGGAGCCCTGCTGGATCAGGCCACAGCCCATCTGGTCCATAAGAACCTAAGAGGAGCCCTGCTGGATCAGGCCACAGCCCATCTGGTCCATAAAAACCTAAGAGGAGCCCTGCTGGATCAGGCCAAAGCCCACCTGGTCCATGAGAACCTCAGAGGAGCCCTGCTGGATCAGGCCACAGCCCATCTGGTCCATAAGAACCTCAGAGGAGCCCTGCTGGATCAGGCCACAGCCCATCTGGTCCATAAGAACCTCAGAGGAGCCCTGCTGGGTCAGGGAACAGCCCATCCAGTCCATAAGAACCTCAAAGGAGCCCTGCTGGATCAGGCCACAGCCCATCCGGTCCATAAGAATCTCAGAGGAGCCCTGCTGGGTCAGGCCACAGCCCATCTAGTCTGTAAGGACCTCAGAGGAGCCCTGCTGGATCAGGCCACAGCCCATCTGGTCCATAAGAACCTCAAAGGAGCCCTGCTGGATCAGGCCACAGCCCATCTGGTCCATAAGAACCTCAGAGGAGCCCTGCTGGGTCAGGCCACGGCCCATCTAGCCCAGCATCTCAAGCAGAAGATGAAGGCAAAATCTACTCCCTGCCAAGGGCCTTCAGAGGCCTCCTGCCTGCCTCGCTCACCTGGAGGCATTACCTGGGCCTCCCTTCTAGCATCCACTTCTGTAGCTCTTGGCTGGCGGCATCTCAGCTCCTCAAGGCGCATCCCCACGGAGAGCCGCAACCCCACGACGGAGGAGCCTCAGAGCTGCGAGGGTGTCTTTCCTTCCCAACCGCTGCCAGCCTGACGCCCCTTGCAAAGACACCAACCTCTTGCGACTTAGCCTCCTCACTGATGCCCCATGCGGGTTGCCTCCTCTGAGCACGTGCGCACGCATGCATGCGCTACTGTTTCCAGCCAGGGAAAGGAAGTAGCCAAGCTAAAGATCAACGCTCCCTCCGCATTCGCACAGAGCCAATTCTTTCTGCTTCCTTGCTGCGCCCCCCGCCCACTGAAATGCAATACTGTACATGCATGCATACGAACGCCCATCCAGACCTGCCACGCGTTCACAGCACATGTTCTGCAGTACGTGAGAAGCGGGGTGGGGGGGGGCGCCTCTCTCTCTCCTTTGTCAAATACCTGAGACTGGGCAACCATTGGAACTGGAAAGGCCAGTCGAAGGAATCTGTCTAGAATACTGGGAGGGGGAGATCGAGAGAGAGAGAGAGATAAGGCAGCAGGGTCTTCTCTGAGTGGCTCCCCACGTGGCTTTCGAACTACAACGGCGCCTATAGTACCTGCTAGCTTGCCCGTGGTCGCCAGCTTGCCCGAGTGGTCGCCCCCGCCGCCGAAGAAGAAGGAGGAGGAGGACGGCAATGGCTTTTTGGGGCCGCCTCCGTCCCCTCCCTCCCGACCGCCCCGTCTCGCTACTGCCTGCCCAGCCCAGCCCAGCCCAGCCCTGCCGCGGCTGGGGAAGGAGGGCTGGCTTCCCGAGGCATGCTGGGGACTGAAGTTTTCACCGGCCCGAGACGCTAGGGCAGGGGAGGGCTAGAGGACTACGACTCCCGGCGGACCAGGCGCGAGCCGGCGAAGGCGGTGCGGGACGCTGGGAGAGGGGCATTTCGGGAGATGTAGTCGCAAATAGGCGAGGGCTCTGCCTGCAGCAACGAGCAGGAGAAGCTCGCTTGGATGATCCGGATTATCCATGCTTTATTCCGGATTATCCAAGTAATGCGGAATAAGTGTGCACTGTCTAGTAAGACGTGGAGAGATGGTTCATTTTGGTTTGCTGCCTTTGTCTCCGGCCAAATCTTTCGACCCCATGGAGTCAGAATCCTTTCCTGGAAAGACTGAGACAGGTTTAATCCAGCTTCAGTCCACTTTCAGAGTGGCAGAACACATCAGCAAGGTGACAAGGGCTGTGGGATGATGTGTCCAGCGTGATGTGTCCTCACGGACAGTGGCCACCAATTGCCCATGGGCATCTCAAGCGGAGACAAAGGCAAAACTCCTGCTCCCCAACCCCAGCAAACGGCCTTCGAAGGAGAAGAAGAGTTGGCTTTTCTACGCCGCTTTTCTTACCCATTTATGCGGACTCAAAGCAGCTGACAAACGTTCTGTTCTTCTCCCCACAACAGAACACCCTGTGAGGTGGGTGGGGATAGGAGAGCTCAGAAAGAGAGCTGTCACTAGCCCAAGGCCGCCCAGCTGCCTTCATGGAGGAAGAAGAGGAGTCGGCTTTTATACCCCACTTTTTTCACCCTTAAGGGACTCAAAGCGGCTGACAAAGCTTCTGTTCTTCTCCCCACCACAGACACCCTGTGAGGCGGGTTGGGCTCTGAGAGCTCAGAAGAGAGCCGTGACTAGCCCAAGAGGTCACCCATCTGGCTTCGTGGAGGAGTGCGGAATCAAACCTGGTATTCCCAGATAAGAGTCCGGCTCCCTAACCGCTAGACCGGACAGCAAGTGTCATTTTGCCCCTTTATAAATCTATAGTGAGGCCACATTTGGAATATTGTGTACAATTCTGGTCACCACACCTCAAAAAGGATATTGTGGAACTAGAGAAGGTGCAGAGAAGGGCAACCAGAATGATTAAGGGGCTGGAACAGAATCCCTTACGAAATCAGGTTGCAACGTCTAGGCCTCTTCAGTCTGGAGAGACGGCGTTTAAGAGGGGACCTGATTGAAGTATATAAAATAATGCATGGTATGGAAAAGGTGGTTAGAGAAAATTTCTTTATCGCACAACACTAGAACCAGGGGGCATCTATGAAGCTGATGGGTAGGAGAGTCAAGTCTGACAGGGGGAAGTATTTCTTCACCCAGAGGGTCATCGGCTTATGGAATGTGCTGCCGGAAGAGGTGGTGACAGCTGCCAGTCTGGATGGCTGTAAGGTAGGGTTAGACAAATTTATAGATGACAGATGTATCAATGGCTACTAGAACGAATGCCTAGGTGCATCCTTCAGGCTGAGGGGGGGGGGGGCCGGGGCGCTTCTAAGGCCTTCTGCTGGGACTCGAGAGCAGGAGAAGGTTTGTCCTTGTCCCTGCTTGAGATGCCCATGAGCATTTGGTGGGCCACTGTGTGCGACAGGATGCTGGACTAGATGGGCTGTGGCCTGATCCAGCGAGGCTCCTCTTAGGTTCTTATGACTGGCCCAGAGGCATCCTGCTTGTCCCCCAGCCTGAAGGATGGGCTTGGCCATCAAAGTGTTCACATTATCCAGGATGAAAACACAGTTTAATCATCGGCGCTCAGCCAGAGAGCTCAAGACACAGGGCAGGATATAAACGGAGTCCACAAATGGAACTAAAGTGCACCAGAAGGAACGTGTATAGTCTCTTCATTGCCAGGGTTAGAGCATGGAGGCCAGCTGCTGCTGCTCCACCTGTTGGACTTCTGCCTGCCAAGGAAAATGCACTCGCTGCGGCCAGACGAGTTTTAGTGTACGCAATCCAGCCCATTCCATGTAACAGAAATGGAGCATTTTGGAGAAAGGAAAAAAAATACTATCATATAACCTTTCCGTAATTTTACAGTATATTTAACTCTCCGTCGGCCACTGGCTTCCTTTTTCTTAACGCTCCTTTGATCCTCCCGTCCGAACGTATCTCTGCCAAAGGACTGCAACGTGTCCCAAGAAGCCAATTTCAAAACCACCCGCGCCCGCCCGCACGCACGCACTGTTTTTTTCTTCTAGTCACGCCACACACGCATGCGCAAGGAGGCCCTCCATCCCACGCGCCGCCAGTAACGTCATAAACAGACGGAGGAGAGAGAGAGAGTCGGCGGTAGGCAGGTGGGCCTGCACCGCACGCGCGTGCGCACTGGCGTGCCGCGCGCGCACTCTCCGCCATCGCCTCCTCTTCCTCCTCCTCGCTCTTCCAGGCTTCGCTTGTCTCTTTCCTCAGTGCGCCTGCGCCGAAAGAGAGGCGGCCACACCCACAATCCCCCAGCCAGGCCCACCCTTGCGGGGCGGCAGCGAAGCCTGCGCGCCAAGGCCGCCCAGGGCCCCGCCTCGCCCCGCCGCGCGTGCGCAGTCTGCTTTTTTCGTCCGTCTTGACAGTGGCGCGCGCGCTGCCGTCCCTCCTCCCGTCAGGCTCCGCGCGCGTCAGCTCAGTCAGTCAGTCGGCGCCTGTCCGTTGAGCGGGGCGGACGCTTGCCGGGGTTGCTGCCGCTGCTGCTCCTTCTCCTTCGTGTGTCGCCTGTTGCCGCCGCCGTCGACGAAATGGCTGAGCCCGCCACCCAGTCCCCGTATATCTCCTCCTCGGCGGGCGGGGGCTCCCTGGAGCCGGCAGGACGGGACCTCAAGGGGGCAGGCTCCCCTCAGTCCAGCGCTGGTAAGGGTGGGGAGGGGCCGGGTGAGGCGAGGGAGGGGGAGGGGAGGGGGCCTGGGGGGCAAGGAAGGACACCCCCCCAAAGCATCAGCCTTCCTGAGATCCTGAAACCGGGGCTTCTCTTCCCCCCCCCCCCGTTTTTGCTTTGCCCTAAAAGCCGCGGGTTGTGGCTTGCAAAAAAAGAAAGGCGTTAAAAGGCGGGGGGGGGGGAGAGACCCTCGTGCGCCCCTCTAAAGGCAGGGGGAGGGGGAGGGGAAGGGTGACTTGCATAGAGCGGGGGGGGGGGGCTGGAAACAGAAAGGGAAACCGGGGAAGAGCCCACCCAGGGTACCTGCTTTAGCATCTTTGAGAGAATCATCATCGTTATTTTTATTATTACTATCATTATTATTATTAGAAGCATTCCAATACCTTTATGCTCCTTTTGCATTAGTATTACTACGGGTTTGTACTTTGTATTCATTTTGCATTGTTGTTGTTATTGTTATTATTGTTGTTATTATTATTATTTTATGAGCTTTGCGTACCTTTACATTCTTTTTGCATTAGTATTACGATGGGTTTTCACTTAACTTTGCGTTCCTGTTGCGTTATTATTATAATTGCTTCTTATTTATTATTACTAGAGACCGTTGCTTACCTTTGTATCCCTTTTGTATTGTTATTATTAGAGGTTTTTACTTAACCCTAGCATTTCTTTTAAATTATTACGTTTAGAGGTTTTTACTTGCTTTCCCCTTCCTTTATGTGAGCCAGTTTAGTCTCGTGGGTAGGGAGCCAGTCTCTTATCTGGGAGTGCCGAGTTTGATTCAGGCCCCCTCCACAAAGCCAACTGGGTGACCTTGGGCTAGTCACAGCTCTCTTTCTGAGCTCTCACAGCCTCACCCACCTCACAGGGAATCTGTGATGGGAGATGAACAGAAGGTTTGTCAGCCGCTTTGAGTCCCCTTAAATGGGTGAGAAAAGCGAGGTAGAAAAGCCAACCCTTCCTCCTCCATGAAGCCAACTGGGTGACCTTGGGCTAGTCACAGCTCCCTTCTGAGCTCTCACAGCCCCACCCACCTCATAGGGTGTCTATTGTGGGGAAAAGAATAGAAGGTTTGTCAGCTGCTCTGAGTCCCCTTAAATGGTTGAGAAAAGCTAACCCTTCTTCTAATACTATTATTATTATTTATAGAGGTTTTTTACTTGCTTTCCCTTCCCTTTTGTCTAATACTCTGATGATTTTTGTACTCTCCCTTGCAACCCTTTAGTTTTATGATTCTTAGAGGTTTTTACTTGCCTTTTGTTCCTTTCCCCTCCTTTCTCCCGAAGACCTCTTTCCTTCTGCTTTTCACAGCAGCCCTGTGGGGGAGGCTTAATCTGGGGGTGAGCCTGGCACCCCATGGAGTTTTCTCTAACTGAGGGGGCGTTCGAGCTCTGGTCTCCTAAATCCAACTTCCAGGCCGCATGCGAGAGGACCTGTGCCCTTTGAAACGGAATGGTGCCATTTGAGGAGAGCTTTTATTTCATTTTTTGCAGTTGTCTTTGCTTGTGGCTCCCACCGCCAGCTTTCCAAAGACTGTCTTCTCTTAAGAAAAGAAGAAGTCAGGGGTGAGGGGGCTCAGTCGATACGGCAGGGGAAGCAGAAATAGCCGAGACAGTGTCGCAGTGACAATAGAACAAACAGAACAGGTTGAAAGGCTGCATCTGTCACTGGAACCAGGCAGTATGTCTGCCTAGAACTCATGATGTGGCAATACAGGTTGGTTGCATGGAGGCCTATAGAGTGAAAAAGGGCATTTTAAGAAGGAGAATCTTCTTCCCTCTTAATCTTTCCTCCCTTCAGGTTTTAGACGAGGAGAATTCTGTCCACCTGAGAGGTTTGCGTGCTGTGTTGTGAAGATTTGGGGATCCCATTGAAGCTACCTGCCTGGGTGTAAGGAACAGTCATTGAGGAAGGGGAGGCTGAAAAACGGGAGCAGGGTCTAGGCGTTGGAAGCACAGCATAGGGTAGGCCCTGGGCCAGGAACAGGCAGGTGTGGCCGGTGGATCTGGGTTTCTTCCAAGACGTGGTGCTCCATTATTTCAGCTACGCTTGGCAGGGTGTCCATTTGCAACGTGTGGCGTGGGCCGGGGAGGGCCCAGATCCCCGTGAATGGCAAGGGAGGGTGCTCAGTGCGTGCACGCCGAATGGGTATCGGCAATACTTTGAACGGCATCCAAGCGAGGGAGGTGGGCAGGGATTGGCAAAGCCCACACGAGGCTCGAGGTGCAGGGTAGAGCAGATAAGGGGACCTTGGGTGTGGCTTTGGAGCAGTGGAAAATCTTACGTGATTCCTGATGATCCGGAGGCCCGAAGCAGCCTGACAGCATTTTGTGTGAGTGTGTGTAAACAGGCTTGCACACCTCCTGAGTCCTGCACTTGCTGATTTCAGTGCCTCCCTCTGCATTGAATAGGCTTTGAACATGAGGGCCATCTTCCTCCCAATCCTGCTGCTTGTTATTCCAGCCTTCGGCTTGCCTCTCAGCCCTTCCAGACCTGATGCAACGGGGAGGCTTGTGCCTGAGAGCTGGGGAAGGCTGTTCCTTGGTACAGGGGTCGGGTGGGAGTCTCCGTGCAGTGGGAGAGGTTTTATTCACACACTTGCAGCCTTTGGCCCAAGGGCCAGAGCCCAAGAACAATGCAAAGGGTTTGCAGGGCTTCTGGGTGGCTTACTAGTCAAGTCTTGAAAAACACCAGATGGGCTGGAAATTGAGAAGACTGGGGGGGGGATCCTGAAGGCAATGACAGAAGCATTTTGAACCATCGCCTTCCTAAGTGGATCTCCCAGATCCATCCACTGAGGGAACATTTTTCCTTTCCTTTCAAGAATTCTTCCTTCCTTCCTTTTTTCTTTTCCTCCCCAACATATATTTTCTTAATAGCAGCAAGCTAAGCAGGTATCTAGGGTCCTTCCTTCCTTCCCAAGGTGGATGGCCTGCCGGCATTCTCTCCATGATTAGATCCTGACTAGCAAGCTCCCGTGTGAAGCTGGAGGAAGGCTTTCTCAGTTATTCATGTATTTTTTTCCCCCAAGGCTTGCTGCAAAATGTTCCCTGCAGCCTTTCACCAGAGACAGGCAAGGGTGAATTGTGTTGATGTCGTCTTCGGAAAAGCAGCACCCAAGACAGACAGGCACTCCCTTTCATGATGTTTTCTGGCAACCAGGGAGCTGGTGGGGGGGAGGGGGGGGAAGCAGGGAAAAATGTCCAGCCGAGCCAAATACCTATTTAAAAGAGACCCTCTTCCTTCTTCCCTTCCAGTAGCCAGAATAGAAGGCTAGAATGAGCCGTGTTTTTCAGGCTGCCTTCAGAGGTGTGCAAAACACTGCACTGCAGATACGTCTCTTGGAGGAGGGAGGTAGAAAAACCCTGGCCCCCGGTGGCGGAGCTTGAATGGGGTGGTGGTGGCGGCAGCGGCAGCTCACGTTGTCCAGCCCTTGTTATCTCAAGCCTCATGGCTGGGAAGTCACTGGCTTCTGAAAACCATTCTGGGTTTTGTTTTGAAAATTCCAGAGAGACCCCCACTTCCCCCCCCCCTTTTTTTTTTAATTTCTCCCTTGCATGGTCATATTAGTAATCTCTGGTATGCGGCATGTTTTGTGCCAGCATTTCAGTTTGAATGAGCTGTCCTTTTGTGCACAGCGGAAAGTCAAAAGCCTCTGGTGTATTTTTATGTCTCCCACCTGTCAGCCTCCTCTTAAAAATTCCAAGATGGGGTTTCTTGCAGGCTTTTTGCATACCATCTTCCTCGGGCCAGGCGAGTCAAGGTCACGTGCTGTTCAAGGGGGTGCGCGGCCCCCGTTGTCCTTCATCTGGCTTCATGCCAGATAAGGAAAGAGGGCTATTTCTGTTTGCAAAGCTCCCAAGTCCTTTTGCCCTCTCTAGCAAGTGTGTTCCCCCAAATGGGCAACTCCTTCCCTTGGCAGGTCCAAGCCAGCTGTTTCAGGTGCCTGGACTCCTTTGATCACTGGGCTCCCACTGCAGGCACCGAATCTTGGGTTTCAAAGATCCAGGGTGCTGGCGTCAGAGAGAAGGGCAAACGGTGCGTCATTTTGCTTCAAGGTCACTTAAGGCAGGACTCGGCGGAGGCCCTTTTTGCTTGACTCCACACTCAGGTGCCTTGCAGACACTGCTGTTGGGCTCTTCAAGTTAAAAATGAAAAAGGAGTATATAAAATCATGCATGGTATAGAAAAAGTGGAGAGAGGGCATTTCTTTTCTCTATCATACAACACTAGAACCAGGGGGCATCTATGAAGCTGATGGGCAGGAGAGTCAGATCAGACAAGGGGAAGGATTTCTCCACCCAGAGGGTCATCGGGCTATGGAAATGGCTGCCCGAAGAGGTGGAGACAGCAACCAGCCTGGATGGCTTTAAGGAAGGGTTGGACAAGTTTATGGATGACAGATGTATCAATGGCTACTATACTGGATGCCTAAGTGGTCTAGTGGTTAGGGAGCTGGACTCTTATCTGCGAATACCAGGTCTGATTCCGCCCCCTGCCCCCCCCCCATGATGCCAGCTGGGTGCCCTTGGGCTATTCACAGCTTTCTTCTGAGCTCTCACAACCCCACCCACCTCACAGGTATTCTTTTGTGGGGACAAAAACCCAAAGCGTTGTCAGCTGCTTTGAGTCCCCCTAAATGAGTGAGAAAAATAAATAAATAAATAAATAAATAAATAAATAAATAAATAAATAAAAGCCAACCCTCCTCCTCCTCCTTTCTCTTCCTCCTCTTCTTCCTCTTCCTTTTCTATCTTTATAGCCCCAGAAGGCTCCTGATGTAAACAGGAAAAACCTGCTTTAATTGTCTTGCACTTAGGCTTAAAGCCATTATGAATTTAATGGTGCTTTTCTTTTTGCTTCTGGACATGGGACAGCTCTGGCGGTCTGTAGCCAGCAGAACCCCAGCTGGGCATTTGGGGATATCTGCGGCTGCTGAGTCACTGGCACCAGCAGGGAAGTCCCTCCTGCAGGCATGGGCAGACGAGACCTTCCTCTGCCAGCAGGCACAGGGCCTCTTTCATTTACCAAAGTTAGATAATCATGACATGGCGGAATTACAGGGCTTGTAGCAATTAGCTTAGTTCTCCCGGCCTCTGTCTTCTTAGGATGGCACCCTCGCTTGCAGGACCTGTTCTCGGTTAACCTATCTCCCGTCCACTAATTGCTAGCAATTCACACTGTAGCTTCAAGCCTCTAAGGACCAGATCATTCCTTCCCGCATGTGACATAGTAACGTTCCCGGCAGCAGCTCCAGTCACACCTGGCCTAGTCCAGAACATCTGGGAAGCAGAAAGTTCAGAAGAAGCTGCTTTGCTTTGCTATATTAAACTTGCAGGTATCATTCTGTGTCAACCGTTGTAATGTCAGCATTGATTAAGAACCTATGAAGCTGATGGGTTGGTGACTCAGATCAGACAAGGGGAAGGATTTCTTCACCCAGAGGGTCATCAGTCTATGGAACTGGCTGCCAGAAGAGGTGGTGCCAGCTACCAGCCTGGATGGCTTTAAGGAAGGGTTGGACGCATTCATGGATGACGGATGTATCAATGGCAACTAGAATGGACGTCTAAGTCCATCTTCCAGGCTGGGGGGGGGGGGGGGCGTGCAGAAGGCCTCTAAGGCCATTTGCCGGGATTTGAGAGCTGGAGAAGTTTTCCCCTTGTCTCTGCTTGAGATGCCCATGAGCATTTGGTGGGCCACTGTGTGAGACAGGATGCTGGGCTAGATGGGCTGTGGCCTGATCCAGCAGGGCTCCTCTGAGGTTCTCGTTATATTCCTGTGGATGGAGACTGACAGGCAGGATGCAGGAAATCAAGAGCTGGTGAAAGTTCCCCTTTGCCTTAGGTTCTTTTGGAAAGCAAAGCGGCATGTCCTGTCCCCTCCCTGTCTGTGTTAGCCTTGCTTGAAATAACTTCTGTCTTTGTTGGGCCAAGTGGCTGTATGGTGCTTGTGCAAATAAATCGCAACTCATTAGGGCAGGAGTTGCTCTTCTGGCAATGGGGTCCAAGGGGCCTTCGCTGGCCTCAGCAAAGATTCACTGTCTCTTCTCCCTGTCCTGGGCAAAAGGCTAGTGGAAGATGCCCCCAGCATGCGTGCCAAATCACGAATCCTCCTGTCCTGGGCTGAGAAACATTGGCCACCTCTGCATTTTGACATCCTGGGCTCCAGGCATCTCTAGTAGGTGTCCAGCACTCTTGCCATTCAGGTAATTAGGAAAAATTAGGGATATGCACAATGGGTTTTTTTTGGCATTTCATTGCTAACAAATCGAATGTTAGAAAGCTTGTATTAGTTCGAATAGATCCCTTTTGAAGGTGGTAAGATTCTATGCAATAGGAATGTATTCATACAAATTTGTACGAATATTCAATAATGAACGCGTATGTATCCTGGATACGTATCCTATACAAACACATACTTTTTGGATACGTATCCTATACCAGCGCATGGGTATCAGATCTTATCCCCAGTTTAACAAATGTAAAAATTATTCATACAAATGTTGATGTATGGATGTCGCAACATTTGATTCGTGTTTGAATGTCTGAATTGGTACTAATTCCTACACGTATTACAAATATTCGTGCCCATCCCTAGGAAAGATCCCTTATTAGGATCTCGTTTCTCTTTTGCAATGCACTCCAATTATGTTTCCACTAAACAGAGTGAAAGTTCACGCGCACACACAGAGGGAATGCACTGTGCTTTTGCACAAAAGCAATTCTAGGCGCCCTTCCAGCTTTGCCTCTAGATGTCCAGTGCAGGCCAGAGGCTGCTGTGGGCAGGAGAGTCGGAATGCTCTTCAACGAGCACGTGGTCTCGGCTCATCAAAATAGCCAGAGCGGTCCCCTCATCCCCGCACTTTGAAGTAAGGGAGGTTGGACTCCCCCAGTTTCTTTCTTGAGAAGTCCCACTTGGACGTGTGTGTGTGTGTGTGTAGATTTTTAACACCTTCCTTGATCCACCTCCCTCATACCCACCCACATAGCTCCCAGGGGTGTAGAACATAGCAGACACGAAGTTGGGTATGGTAGAAATTACATGAGGTTCTTT
The DNA here is from genome assembly GCA_023333525.1 of Aspidoscelis tigris stejnegeri. Lineage (NCBI taxonomy): Eukaryota > Metazoa > Chordata > Lepidosauria > Squamata > Teiidae > Aspidoscelis > Aspidoscelis tigris. The sequence goes on along the minus strand of JALMGA010000027.1, from coordinate 3,638,736 downwards.
CATACTTTACCATCAGCCCTAATAGCACGCATGGCTATGAGTTGATACACCACCACCCCTGATGAAATTCTTGCCAAACATCAGGCCTTACCTGTTACCGTTGAGTTTGGGAGCCTGTTTTTCCTCTCTACTCCTCTGTCCTGTGGGGCTGCAATGGAAAGTCTGAGTCACCTACCAAGCCTGCAAAGAGCCAGATAAACTGGTTCTGTCAAGCTGGCTGAGTGATATTTCCAGTGCCAGACCAGTTGCAAAGCCTCAACCTGCTTAGTAAGACCCAAGACACCATCCTTTCTGAACCGTAAGCCACGTTCTCTGCAGTGACACAGAGTAAAAACTTGCCTTCTGTCTGTCTTTTGAAGGTATCACTTAGACACTTAATGCAGCATTTCCTGTTCTGTTTTTAAAAACTGCCAAATCCCATAATCCTTGCAGCTAAGGATAGTGACAGGCCCTAAAAAGGAGTTTTAACCTCCAGGTCCCGCAGTTATACATGTCCTGGGGTGATTTTGCACTTCCCTTCCCGTCCGCTGGACAGGAAAGGTGTGAGATGGGCTAATGTTAACTAGCACTCGTACTTGGGGGCCCTAAAAAGGAGCCTGGGTGAAAAGATATGCTTTCGCCAGGTGCCAAAAACTATACAGCTGTTCCAGAGTCCAGGGGCCACCACAGAGCAGGCCTTCTTACATGTTCCTATACCTCGTACCTCCAGAGGAACTCCAAGTAGAACCGCTCCTTGAGATCTCAGTGCCCGGGCAGGTCTGTATGGGAGAGGGCGCTCCTTCAGGTACCCAGGGCCAAAAGGGTTTAGGGCTTCAAATGTTAGGGTCAACACCTCGAGTTCTAGGAGTGTGCACAAATGTGTTTTTTGGCATTTGAACGTTTAGAATCTGAATGCAACAAAATCCAATTTGAATCTGTTTGTTCTAATGTGAGACTCGAATCTGAAGATATGAATGCTGACACCATTCGTATGTGTTATATGTTTCGTCCCGTGCACAAATCAGCACAAATGTAATACATACACATCTGCACGTTCAAATGTTTTTAACCATCCGAACGAACCTTTTGGGACTTGAAATTCGTTTGAATGTTTAAATTTGAACGTGTAGACATTCTGTTTGGATTCAAGTGTCCGCGTTCGATTGGATTCGATCGAATTTCGAATGTTTAGAACATTCTGCCCAAAAGTGGCACAGAGAAAAATAGGGACTCGGTTTAGCTTGCTACGCCTGTTAGGTACCCAAAGCACGTAGCCGGTGCAAAGACAAGTCATTATATGCTTCTGTCCTTCCCCTTTCGTCCCAAAGCTTGATATCGGAAATGATTTACTTGGAAACCTTGGGGCTAGGCAGTTTTAATAAAACATGAACCTCCAGAGCCCTAAAATTGAAAGAGGCCTCTAGGAAAGTGTGGGATTCCTGGATTATTAAAACCTTTGCTGGGACTTAGTGTAACTTGTCATTTCACCCCCACAAGGCCCTGACTAGGCCGCTTTTGCAAATGGTCAGCTTTAGCACAAAGGAGTGGGGATGGTTTATCTTTTAAAGTTTTGTTTCAGGTTCTCCAAGTTCCTAGGTTCTTGTTTTAGCTATAAATTGAGCCCAAGGGGAGGAAAGCTGCATACGTGTCTTTGTGCGTGTTTGGTGTTGCAGTTTTAAAATGGTTCTCCGGCAGGCCTCCTGCAAATCATGCACCGTTTGATAAGCTGTGGTGGTTGAACTGAAAAAAGCCCGGCTTGCGAGCGGAAAGGAAATCGGAAACCACAAATGTGAAGCGGCTTTCCAACCCATCATCTGTGTTAGCGGGGCTTGCCATGATTTTGGAGGCAGGGCGATGTTCTGTCTCCTTCCAGAACACAGTGGAGAACCCAGGTTGAAATCTAACAAAATCAGCTGTGAGCCACGGTTCAGGTAGACGATTTTAAAGCCGAAACCCTGGTTTAGGATTCCGAAAGATGGTCGGCAGGTCTCAGCCTGAGATGTTGCCCAGAGCGGCGATTTGGAACAGCTGATAACTTCCATTTGGAAAGGTGTCCCACCAAAAAATTCTGGTCACTTTGACATGTAATGTGTATTTGAAGAGATTCTTGGCTAAACAGTAAGGCAGCAATCTTGAGTCCTCTTAAACAGGTGAGAAAAGCGGGGTACCAAAGCCAACTCTTCGTCTTCTTCTTCAGTCTTCTCCGTACCCCCAAAGCCCAGACATTTCCGTCTTCAGGGCTCATCCTTTCTCTTCCCAGCAGGCAGGCAAAACTGTCCAGCTGGCTTCCTTTCTATAGACACGAGTAGGAAGCGCCGCTGACCTGATCTCCCCTTCTCTCCTCTCCCATACAGGTGTCGCAGAGAGCTGGGACTTAACGCGTCTCTTCTTCCCTCCGCTCCAGGGCTTGTCAATTCTCATTCTGTGTATTTTCCTTTCAGATTCCTTTGTTTCTTGCTCTCAGCCTGTCTCTCTCTTTTCGACCACACAAGGCAAGTTTTGTCGTTTTTCTTAATTCCCCTTCTGAAAGAAAAATGTTGAGAAAGAGGCTGTAACTGGGGTGGGTGGGAGTGGAGACGCCCCAACAAAGATCTCCTTAGGTACAGGATAGGTTGGTGGGCGGGTGAGTGAGTGAGTGATACCTGGGACGGTGGACATCCATCTTGAGTGTTTTGAGGCTTACACTTTGTGTGTGCATTGTCTGGTCTCAAAGTAGGATCAGATGAACATGCACACTTAAGGGGGTGGGGGGCATTGTGTGTCTTTCTCCTGGATGAAGGAGGCTGGCGGGCATAGTCTTCTGTGTGTGTGTGTGCGTGTGTGTGTGCGCACGCATTTTACGTAAAGCTTCTGCAGGTTGTGAAGCCTTTGCTAGTCAAGGTAAGAAAGGGACTTTCGGTTAGTTTAGTTAGTTGCCATCCTGTGCCTAAATGACTTGGGCTCCAAATATCTAAAGGAACTCCTTCCATACTGACCTGCCCGTGCCTTAAGATCTGGAGGGGAGGCCCTCCTGGTTGTCTCTCCACCCTCAGTTGCAAAGGGGATGGGCACCCGGGAGAGGGCCTTCTCAGTGATGGCCCCTAGGCTACGGAATGGGCTCCCCCTTGAGGTGTGTCAGGCCACCTTCACTGTACGTGTTTAGGAACGCAGAGAAGATGCACTTCTTTGCTTTGGCCTGCAGTTAAATGAGGATACGCTTTCTCTTCCCACTTTTAGACACTCCTTTTATATTGTGTATACATATAATGCAAATAGACAAAACTCAATTATATATATATATTTAAAAATCTACCAAATCGCAGAAGGGAGGAACAAGACAAAATCATCAAACGGCCAGGTAAACAAAATGTTTTTCTCAGGGCACCAAAAGAAGTTGAGTGCGGAAGCACGGCTTATCTCTAAGCAAAGAATATTCTGTTCTAAGGCCCGGGGGGCCACCACAGAGAAAGCCCTTCCTTTAGCTGTCATTCCACCAACTCGATAAAAGGATGGAGCTTATGAAGGGGCCTCTTCAGAAGATCTCAAGTGACCGGCCAGATTTTTGACTGCCAAGTAGTTCAGGCCTTTGAAAGTCTGAGCTAAGGCCTTGAATTGATTTGATTCATCTTGGCCTCTTTCATGTACCAACACTGGGCTAGCAGTAGCTTTAATGTGCTTGTCTTTTGCCATTAACTAGCCATGGCCCAGTTCCATACTTGAAACAGGCCTTGCCATGAAAATAGCTCAGTAATACTATGACCTCCCCAAATGCGGTAGCGTCCGCCAGGGTCTCCAGCAGCTCCATGGCTTCTTAAGGGTGGATGGAACTGTTGCCGAGTATTGTATGTCTGACCCCATCGTCGGTCTTCATGGGTTAGCTGTCTGTTGGGTTGCATGCTCACTCAGGGGAGACTTGGACCTTTTTCGAATTGCTCTCATCTCGGTCTCCGGTCGAATTTGTACAACTGTCGAACGTTACAAATATTCATGCACATCCCTATTTCTCATTAAAGGGAAAAAAATATCGAAGCAGTTTATGGGAAAGATTAAAAACAAGGGTAAAACCACGACCTCAGTTTCTTTTTTCTTTTTAAAGTACATATTAAAAATTTGGTGGGTTTGGGAAAGGAACAGACATTCACGCAGAGAATGCCTGGCTAAAGGAATAGAAGCAGTTATGGGATTCCATAGAGAAGATGCCTGCAAAGAAGGCCCAGCTTACAACCATCATATGATGGTGTCTTGTATTTGTGCAGTCTAATCCTCAGTGTCGTCTCCTTCCTGTGTGGCCCCAGCACCTGAAGATAGACTTCCACCGAACAGGAGGCTCCATTTCATACCACTGACCATGCCTTCTTTTGGCTGCCTGAGGCATCCAGATAGGGAAGAGCTGAAGGCATTCGAGGCAATAATGAGGGAAACCAGTTACAGCCTTTTTTTTTTTTTTGGACACAAAGCAAAAACATTTTTCTTCTCCCCTCTTTCTCCCCCTGCTGAAGTGCCTTTGAGTGCAACCTGGGCTGGCTAGTGTCCTCCCTCAGTGCTGTGGCTCTCACATCCTGCTGGAATGGCTGCTTCTGCACGTTCTGTTTCTCCTTTATTTTCAAGCTTCCCCTTTTGTCTATGTAAATGTGCTTTTTTTTAACTAAATGGGTGCCGTCGAGCTTTGTCTTGCTAGGCCAGAAAAACGTCCTCAGGCCCTGGGGCTCCCACAAGACGGCGGGCCACGAACCCTGCAGGACGCCAAAGGGGTGGGAAATATTTTCGGCTCTTCCACCACTGATGGCCTCCTTGTGGGCTGGGCCTCCCAGGAGCCGCAGCTAGCAGTGACCGCTATAGATAAAATCAGCTTGGTTCCTTAATCCAGGGGTTGTGAGGGGAAGGCGCAGGTGCGATTTCATTTTTGGGAATTTACGAAGCCTCATTCCAGGTTGGCAAAATTGGATTTTTACATCCCACCCCCTCCTAAGAAAGTCTCATATGAACTGTTCACAGCTAGGATTTCAGGGCAAGGCACATGGAAACTGACCTGATAAGAACCTCAGAGGAGGCCTGCTGGATCAGGCCACAGCCCATCTAGTCCATGGGAACCTCAGAGGGGCCCTGCTGGATCAGGCCACAGCCCAACTAGTTCCACATCCTGTCTCACACAGTAGCCCACCAATTGCCCATGGGCATCTCAAGCAGGGACAAAGGCAAACCTTCTCCTGTTCTCGAATCCCAGCACATGTCCCTAGAGGTCTCCTGTTTGTCCCCCCAGCCTGAAAGATGAACTTAGGCATCCATTCTAGTAGCCATTGACATGTCTGTCATCCATAATTTGTCTAACCCTTCCTTAAAGCCATCTAGGCTGGTTGCTGTTACCACTTCCAGCAGCCAATTCCATAAACCGATGACCCTCTGGGTGAAGAAATCCTTCCGCTTGTCTTATCTGACTATCCTGCCCATCAGCTTCATCTGCAACTGTGGAATACTGTCCGCTTGGGTCTCATGGCTTTGGCTCATGCCAAGGCCGGTTGGTACCTTTGCCCCACTTAGTTCAGACGGTCAGGACAGAAGGCAAGAGGTCCTAGCAGGAGAATCCCCACATTCTTCCATGTTTGCAGAATTTTATCACAGTTTATTAGCATCCTAAAACCCTTTTTGGCGAACTTAGATTATTCCCTGGCCTCTCAAGATGGTGCCACATTGAGGGATATTCCTTGGCCCTAAGTTATCTAGTGTCTGCCTTCTTCACCTGTTTCTGAACTACCATTCCTATCAGCCCGTTGCTGGTGGGAGGTGATAGATCTAGCATCATCTAGAGCCGCGGTTCTCAACCTTCCTAATGCCGCGACCCCTTAATGGAGTTCCTCATGTTGTGGAGACCCCCAACCACAGGGGTGGGGCAGCTGGGAGGTGGGAGGGAAGGGCGGTGGGAGACTCGTCGCGACCCCTCTGAGAGGGTAGTTCAACCCCCAAAGGGGTCCCGACCCCCAGGTGGAGAACCACTGATTTAGAGCACTGCATTCCAGATGTTGTTACACTTCACCTCCCAGTTGAGCATGCTTGCTCTGGGGCCTTCCCACCCCACCCTCCGAGACAGAGCAGTTGAATTTTAGCAGCATGTGTTAGGGGTTTCCCTGCAGGCATCTAAAGCAAATAAACACAAAGCATCTAATAATTTCCAGCGTCTAATGAAAAGAAAAAGAAAAATCCGCTTGAGGTAGCAATGCATCGTTTTCTATTAGCATAACAATATTTCTTTCACCTTGAAGGAAAGTCTTGCACAAGGAACACTTTTTATCTTTTAATTGCCACTTTTGCAGATGTAACAATGTTTCCCAACTGGGTGACTTTTGCTTTTTATAAGAGGATGAGGTGTAACAATGAATTTCCGTGGGAGGCGGTAATAATAAGATTCTGGTTGCTGGATTTGTTCTTCATTGGAGGAGGCAGAAACTAGGTGAATGTATCGCTGTTGGGGGAACACAGTTCATCCGCCCTCTTCCTCAGGTGAAATAATTTCAGCTAGTGCTCACAGTTGCTTCCAGTGGCAGTGAGTTCCCTAGGCTAAAGTGTTAAACATATAGTATGTTCTGTTGCAGAAGCGTTTAAAACCCTACTTGTAAGAAACCTAAAGAAATCGATGTGCTGCATGACTCCAGAGAATGGATTGAGGGTTTTGCAGATTTTCCTTTTAAATAACCAGTATTTATTTGTTTACTTATTTAATTTATATCCCACCTTTTTCCCATAGAGGGACTCAAGGCAGCATACAAGATTAGATGATACAATGGTATGCAGAATTTAAAAACTACCCATACATATATGCAAGTAAAATAATTAACATTTTAAAATATTAAAACGCAGTAAATATAAAAACAAAACAATAAAGGAAGCAACTCAGAATCAACTGGTAGGCAGGGTGATGCTTTCTGAGGGCAAAACCTGAAAGGTGATGCCAGAGTTTTGTATTGCAAATATTCTATTACAGTGTTCCGTATCACTAATGCATTTGTCAGCCGCTTTGAGTCCCCTTAAATGGGTGAGAAACCCTTTTGGCCAGGACTCCCCCTGTATCATTACACAAGGGCCTTCCAGCTTATGGAAGGTTTGGATCAGGTAAATCACATAACTGACTGTAGACCACCTGGTACGTTGAGTTAGTAGCTACGTCGTATACAACCTACTACCAGCCTGAGTTCCTTTGTAACAGCTTTATTCTTCCTGTTTCCTTAAGGGTAGACGCTACAAAAATAAAGGTTTGACTCCAACACCTTCTTAGAAAATTATGATAATCCTAGGCTTGGGATGGACAGCAAACCGCAACTCCCATCTTAAGTTGTGACCATCTTATTTACCTGTATGGAAACAACAGACACAGTATAGTTTGGTCAGCTTCTTTTTTTTGTTTCATATGCTTCTATCCAGTGTAGTTGAGAGCTTAGGTCAATAATGCAGGGGTTTTAATTTTCCACTCTTGTTTCCAGGGCTGCATTCTCTTGGAAGGAATCCAACCAGGGCTATATACTTACTAACGGTTTGGGGGTGTGGTTGGAAGACCTCCAGTAGTCTGTGTAGAGTTAAACCTGCGTGAAATTAAGCTGAGGTTTACATGCCTCCTGAGCTGCAGGTTGCCTAGCCCTGCTGTTGGTTGTTTTTGAGGGTTAGGGGGTTGGGATGCGCATGAATATTCATAACATATGTCCACAAATAGAATATTACAACATTCGGACATTAACATTGGGAGAAATACAAATGTTTCAGGATGTCAGTACGAATAGTTCGTGCATGCGTTAAACTGGGGATATGTATCAGATACATATCGATACATATCTGTTGGTACACGATACGTATCTGATTTGTATAGGATTTGTTCATATAGGGGACATTTTTCGACTCGAATGCGAAAGAACCTTCGTGCAAATCCCTAGGCCAGAGTATCCATGTACGAATACATTTGTATCAAATAGAATCCTACAGCATTCAAAGGGGATCTATTCTATTTGTTACAAATCAAAAGCCAGAAAACCCATTCTGGCACGTCCCTATTGGTGGGCTCCATAGAAATCCATCTATATTGCATGGGAATTGTGCCCAAGATTTCTTGTCAGGGTTATCCCTTGATATTTTTGATATGGAAGCACAGCTCTTTTCAAACCACTGATAATCTGCTCTGTGCACCCAACCCGAGGCAGAAGAAGAGCCGTTCCCTATCTTAGGAATGTGTCTCCGTGATGTAATCGAGGCCATGACTAGAATACTCCCATTCCTTTCCATCCTGCTAGTGGGCCATCTTCCAGCAAACAAGGCCTTCCGTCAGAGCTTCTGCTTGCAGTCAGCAAAGTTTGTGAGCTGGTTTGGTCTAGTGGTTAAGAAGCTGGACTCTTATCTGGGAATACTGGGTTTGATTCCGCACTCCCCCGTGAAGCCAGCTGGGTGACCTTGGGCTAGTCACAGCTCTCTTCTGAGCTCTCACAGCCCCACCCACCTCACAGGGTGTCTGTTGTGAGAAGAACAGAAGGTTTGTCAGCTGCTTTGAGTTCCCTTAAATGGGTGAGAAAAGCAGGATAGAAAAGCCAACTCTTTCTCCACAAAGCCAGCTAGGTGGCCTTGGGTGAGTCACAGCTCTCCCTCTGAGCTCTCGCAGCCCCACCTACCTCACACGGTGTCTGTTGTGGGGAGAAGAGCAGAAGGTTTGTCGTCTGCTTTGAATCCCCTTAAATGGGTGAGGAAAGTGACATAGAAAAGCTAACTCCTCTTCTCCTTCCTGGCAGTTTGCAACTCTAGCCTGACAATCCACAGGTTGGGAGCGGGAGGGTGAAACCAGAACCGTAACACCCTTTTGGGCAACTGGAAGGGATCATTGCCACATACGTTACTTGGATTTCTGCCTTGCTTTTCATGAGATGGCTCACGAGGACGACATGGTGAGGGAAAACAAGCAACCTTTGTTTTTAGGAACTGCCTAGAGTGGAGATCTTTAGCTTCCATGCCCAGATCCAGAACGAAGTTCGGTAGAACGTGTCTTGTTGGTGACACCTGCTGGCCCTACAATTATTGTCGTCCCAGAGGCAGCTTCTCAAGGGCTAATGTAGGGGCATTTGGAAAAACTAACCATGTGCTCAACTTGGCAACTTCCATATGGTTTTAAACTAATATTTGATAAGGTCACAATGACTGATCAATAAAGACTTGTTGTTGTTGCAGCTTCCGGGACGGACAAGATAAGTTGCTAACCAGAAGCACCTAGCAGCTACAGAGGGATAAATACAGGGCTGGTCTGTGTGTGTAGACAGGCAGGCGTCCCCCAAGGTCTCAGCTGGCCGTTCTCAGCCTTATCTGGTGATACTGGGAGTTTTGCCTCTTGCCTGTGTCCTGTTAGGCTTGCAGCTGAGCTGGATGCTCACTTCCCAGTTCCTTCAAGTCTAGGGATGGGCATGAATATTCGTAACTTTCAATACTCATACGAATTCAGACATCCGTAGACAGATCGAATGTTACGACATTTGTACATTGACGTTCGTCTTTGTATGAATGTTTTAAAACATTCGTGAAATGGGGAGGTGGGGAAATGGCTGCCCCGGTCACGTCTGCAACGGATCCAGAGAGGCTTCGGCGTATTCAAAGTGGATCCATGCATCTCGAATAGAATCCTGCCGCATTCGAAGGGGACCTGTTCGAACAAATACGGATTTTCTTACATTTGATTAAATATGAACTGAATGCAAAAACCCCCCACCCTATTCATGCGCACCCCTGCTCCAGTCCTTCAGCTTGCAGTTTCATTGGGGTGTCTCCAAGCGTTCCCGAAACAGAACAAGCACAAACTAGAACAAATTTGGAGGGAATTCACCCTCTTTGCAGAGCCCCAGTGCCTCTTAGTTCCTTAAGTGATCTTGAAGCTCTTATCCATCAGTAGAAGTGGTCTGGGTTGGCATGAAACACCAAAAGCCAGCAGCGGCTCACGGTGGAGAGGGGTTAGGTTGGATTTTGTGTAGCTGGCATGCTCATTTCTTTTTGTACTTTTCGTTTTCCTTGCCTAAGCCCTTATCTGCTGCAAAATTGACTGTTGGCGGCTTTCTGTTCACCTGGATCACAGTTCCTGTGTCAAGTGGCTCCCGTGTGAAGCTCTTTCAGTGACCGTCACATGCATGCCTCCCAGAGCCTGGTTGTTTTAGAGCAAGGGTCTCAAATGGTGGTCCTATAACTGCCCACATGCCCTCTGTACAGGGCTAGCCCCAAATGCTTGCAATGGAATGCTGGGAGACGTGGTTCAGTGGGGCTGGGAGTGGGATCCTGGCAGATGCAGTTCAGCGTGGCTGGCGTGATGGAGTTTCCCCTGGGGAGTGGTCACTGATGAACACCTGAAGGACCACCGTTTGAGACCCACCTCCTAGAGTCTCCTTCCCCTACTTCTGCGCGCATGTGGCTTTCTTGACCGTGAAACCTGTGGCTGCTTCTGTGTCCGTCTCTCCTTGTTGTGGGGGAGAACCTGGAAGGGAGCACCTGCTCTTCCCATGACCAGCACGTTTGTCCCAAGGTGACCCGTCCACCTCTTGCCCCTCTTCTCCGTCACCTGGAGCCTAAGCCGCTCTTTTCCTGCACTCAGGAGACCCGAAGGGAACCAATGGGAAACCAAGGCTGTCAGATGCACAAAAAGAACACTTAAGTGCACAAAGGCAGGATTATGTCTCTGATGGGACCAGTGAAGATTCCGGAGTAGGACCTGCTGATTTCAAGGAAGTATTGCTCTCTACTGGCTCCAAAGGCCCGGAGAGGAAGGCTGATTCCTCGGGGCACAACGACATTCCCCAGAGTGTCTTCCTAAGTGGAAACCCCGACCCCTTGGCTTGGGACCAACCTCAAAATACAGTGTCAGGTGCACAGTCTAAATCCTCTTCCCTCACCGACCTGAAGGTTGAACCTGCCCAGGCTCCAGCCAGAGATTCCCATCCACGTTCTTCAGCGTCGCCTGGAGTAGCAGCTGAGACTTCTGTGGAGAAAGACTCCCCTGAATCTCCCTTTGAGGTCATTGCTGACAAACTGGAATTCGATAAGGAGTTCAAGGAGATCCTCTCGAACGATACTGCCGACGTGGGCAACGGCTGGCCCGGGCACGGACCCCGTGAGCTGCTGACAGACATTCCGGAAGACAGCGTGTGCGAGTTCCCGTCGAAGCCCCGCGGCGGGACCCGGATTCCCTCCGGTCCCGCCCTCACGCGCCAGTCCTCCGGGACGACAGCTGCCCTGGAGGAAGTGTCCAAGTGTGTCCGTGAGATGCACAGCTTCACGAGCGAGCTACTCAACTGGGATTTGGTCCCCAAGGATCTGAGCGACGACTCGGCCGACTCCGCGTTCTTGGCCTCACCCACCGAAAGCGGCAACCAAGGAGCGGCCAAGTCTGGGGTGGGCAAGGCGGAAGTGGGCAAGACGTGCTCCTCTCGCCAGCCTCTCACAATCAGCCTCCACCAGAAGAACAAACCGGCTCTGGAAGTGGAAGGGAAGCCAACCGTGGTTGGCCAAAAGGTGTCCCCTGAGAAAACAGCTTCGGCGGCCGCAGTCAACCTAAAGGCCGACGTCCGTTGGCCAAGCTCCAGCCTGCCCGAAGTGATGGATGCAGACAGCTCTGGGGAATCTGACGACACGGTCATAGAAGATATTACCGCCATTCCAGTCTCCAGAAATGGGAGGGCCACGGACAGCGGCAAGGTAGGGGTGCCGGCAAAACCAGACGAGCCGACAAAAGCGGAGACTGTGCGCGTGGACGCCAAAGGGATGCCCGGTGAGTCAAGTAAACCCAACCAAGGAAGCAGGATTTCTCCCAGTACCCTAGAATGCAACTGGGGAACCATGGATGACTTTGAAGCTCCGCAGACCAAGGCTGGCGTTCGTGGAGAAAACCCAACTGGGCCCCCTCTGTCCTCCAAGACTTCCATTCCGGACCTGCCCACTAAAGCAAGGCAGGACCTGGGAAACCATGAGCGGGACTCGTTTGGGAAGAGGCCCAAGATGGAAGGCCTCCCCTTGAGTAGCACTAAAGATGCTCCACACGGTGAGAGCTTTGTGGACTTCATGAAGGAGTGCGTGAACCCCAAAGGGAGCGAGTCCCCGGAAGACCCCGTTGAAACCTTTTCAGAGGCCGAACTGAAAGCCGCAAGATCCCACGGCGTGGCGTCCTCCTTCCAGCCGTCCCTCGTGCTGGCTCAGGATTTTGAGCAAGAGCATGTCACCATTAAGGCCCTGAAAGACGTCGGCCGGAAGAGCGAGGCAGAGAGGCCGATCCGAGTCTCTGTGGCTGGAGGCAGGCGGCCTCTGCAGCCCTGTGACCTGAGCCCGGACCCCCCGGCGCCTGCCCAGAAGTCGGCCTTGGAGAAGAGACCCCTCTGCCTTGAGCAGGCCGTGGATATGAAGCTGGTCTCTGCCCCGGCAGCCTTTGCTCCCTGCAAAGCCACACAGGCACCTCCCGCCAAGTCTGCCGCGACACACGCTGTTGCAAAATGGCTGGCTGGATTTTCAGGTAAAGCCCATCCCAGAATGCCACTCACCTTTTGCATGCCGCCCTCCCGCAGCGTCGGCCACGGGGGAACCCAGGGGTGCTTGAGTCCCTCCGCTGCGGAACCGGGTCGCTCCGTCCCTTGGGGTAGACGGACGCCAAGATGGTGGGGTGTCCTGGGGGTGCATGCGCACGGAAAATGGCTGATCACGGACTGCAGAAATGCAACCTGGACAAGCTGTAGAAGAAAAATGGTCTGGGCGAATTCAGGGAACGCAGGGCTGTCGTCGCTGAGTGCAGCAGGTGCTAAACACCCCGTGCGGGTGCGTGGGGTCTCTGTGTAGATCCACAACTCGATGGACTGGATTGAGCGAGGACCAGATCTCAAAGATCTGGATCTCCTTCATCCAGATTAATCGGGGGAAGTGCGGAAACAGCCTAGGGGAAGACACAGCTGGACTAGATGGGCCCTGTGACTTCAGTATCTTAGGTTCTTATGGCAGTGCCATTCCGGGGAGCAGAGAACACTGTCCCAGCTTGCTTCTGGCCAGAAAAGGAAGGCTGAAGGGCTGTTCTGTCACCAGAATCCATTTCCCATCCCGGGAAAGGCACGTGTTCACACAAACTCCAGCCCAATCCCATGTCCTTATGGGCTAATACCAGAGCTGTTTCTGCACTTGGCCTTATTCTGGAATATATCTCTGGATAGCCATTTACAGACCACAAGCCAATGCAGCCTATGGCAGGCCTCACTCGGGGGCTTCCCCAGTCTGCATCAACTTTCAGACGGCAAGTCCCTATTCTGGACTAAGGCCAATGGCAGAAAGGCCCCAGGCAGCAAAGCAAAGTTAGTCCAAAGGAGGGTTACCAAAATGGTGAGTGGTCTGGAAACCATGTCCTATGAGGAAAGGTTGAAGGATCTAGGAATGTTCAGGCTACAGAAGACTGAGAGGAGACATGATGGTAGTCTTCAAGCATCTGAAGGGCCATCACATTGCAGAGGGATCGTCCCTACTCTCACTTGCACAAGATGGGAGGAGGAGAAACAACGGGATGAAACTTCAAGGGAGTCAATACAGATCAGATATTAGGAAGAACTTCCTGACAGTGAGGGCGACCAGTCAGTGGAATAGGTTGCCATGGGAGGTGGTGGGTTCTCCTTCGCTGGAGGTCTTCAAGCAGAGGCTGGACCCACATCTGCCTGGAATGGTTTAGGGAATCCTGCCTTGAGCAGGGGGTTGGACTGGATGACCGTGGAGGTCACTTCCAACCTTATGATTCAATGATTCGAACGGTAGAAATCCTTGACCGTTTTACAAGGCCCAGGAACAACCCAGGGTGCCGAGAGGGGCCAACGTTGTTCTGGCTTTAAAAACAATGGAGACTGCAAGGACAGAGAAGAGTTAAGGCGACGCACACCTATGACTGTTACTGTTGCTTATTTGTTTTGTTTTTCTTCTCTCCCTGCGGGTCAGAGGGCAAGCGGCCCGAAAAAGACTCTCTGATAAACTTTCATCTTTGGCTGGCTGCCTGTCGTCCATTTGCTCTCCGGAGGGAGTGGTTCTCCCATATCTAAACAGAGGCCGTGTTGTGCTGCTTGTAAATGCCCTTTCTGTGCTGCACCAAGGGGGGGAGGGCGTGACCCAGTGCCAGGGTGCATAGTTTGCCTGAAGTCCCAGACTTCAGCCTTGGGATCTCGGATGGGGGGGGGGAGTTCCACCGGGCAGGGAAGGCTTTGCGGACATAGAATCCCAGGCCCTCTGGCTTTTGCTGCAAAAGATTTGCAGCCTGCTCTGCTTAACGGAAATCCAGGAGAATGCCCCTCATCACTCCTGTTCTTATAATCTAGAGAGCTGCAAGAAAGCGTTGGATGCATTCATGGGGGACAGGTGTGTCTTTGGCTACTAGAATGGGGGGTCTCTAGGTTGGAAGGGCAGGCAGGAGGCCTCTCACAGCCATCTGTAGGGAGTCAGGAGCAGGCGAAGGGTCTGCCTTTGTCTTCTGCTGGAGCGGCCCAGAGGCCATCGGTGGCCACTGTGTGGGACAGGATGCTGGACCAGATGGGCCGTGGCCTAATCCAGCAGGGCTCCCGTCCCCCCTCTTCCCGTCCCCCACATTCCCACTCAGGGTTGTTTTGACAGCTTTTGCACAGAGCTGGGCGGGGGAGTGGGGAGCCCCTTGGCCGAGGGTCCCAGATTGCCGGCCAGCCAGACTTAAGCTGCTGTTTTCCTTTCAGTTTTTGTGGGGTTTTTGTGTATATATTTTGCCTCCCAAATCCGTTCTGCAGATATCTGCCTGAGGCCGCACTGCTGAAACCTCCCTTGGGAAGCTGAAGGAAGCACAGAGGCTTGTTTTGCAAAGCATAATGTCATCCACTTATGTGCATGTGTGCGTGGGTTGTGTGTGCGCGTGTGCACAGAGCTTTTTGACGGCCCCAGCCCCCCCCCCCCTCCAACCACCACTAATTTTGCATCCCCAAAAAAGCTCAGGAGCAAGAAAGTCATTCCTGGCAATGGCATCTCTCCCTTTGCCCACTCCACCCTGGACCCGAATCCAGGCTTCCATCTTGTAGCCCGGGGGCAGCGGGTTTAATGCGCTCCACTTTCTCTTCTCCCCCAACCCCAACCGGCTTCCTTCCTACGGGACACGAATAAACGCCATGGAATTGGCCCAGCGGTTGTCCCTGCAAGATGCTGCTCTGAGGGCTGGTTTTCTCCCTTCTCTAATGATTTGATGTTTTCAGAGCATGACTGTGTTACAGATACGTATCAGATACATGTTTATTCATATAGATACGTATGTGTTCCTATCAGATACGTATTCATGTATATCAGATGCCTATCGGAGATGTATTTATTTGTATCCGATACGTAGCGAATGTTCATACAAATACATACAAATAGATTCGTATTGAATAGAATTCAAATTCTATTCAAACGCGATCTAATTGTATGAATATGGATTTTCGAACGTTCAGTTCGTTTCAGATTGAATGACAAGTAAACATCTGTGCACGTCCCTACAGGAGAGGTGACGTAGTTTCTTCAGGCAACTCGTGGGCACCAGGTTGCCAAGGGGCTGTTGTCGCTTTTGGTGGCATGGATGCCCTCTGGTCACCGGAGGCCACCGTCTTCCTCCAGAGCCCAGCTGCTAGGAGACAATGAGCTTGCATCCTGCTGTTGCCCTTCTTGTGAACCAGTGTTGTCTAGTGGTGAGGGAGCCAGACTCTTACCTGGGAATACCGGGTTTGATTCTGCCCTCCTCCACGAAGCCGCCTGGGTGGCCTTGGGCTAGTCACATCTCTGTTCTAAACTCTCGCAGCCCCACCAATCTCACACAGTGTCTGTTGTGGGGAGAAGAAAAGAAGGTTTGTCTGCTGCTTTGAGTCTCCTTAAGGATGGGAACAGAAGGTCAGTCACCTTGAGTCCCCTCAAAGATGAGAAAAGCAGGTTATAAAAGCCAACTCTTTTTCCTCCACAGAGCCACCTTGGTGGCCTTGGGCTAGTCACAGCTCTGTTCTGAACTCTCACAGCCCTGCCTACCTCATGGGGTGTTTTTGTTGTGGGGAGAAGAACGGAGGGTTTGTCAGCCGCTTTGAGTCCCCTTAAACGGGTGAGAAAAGCAGGGTAGAAAAGCCAACTCTTCTTCTCCTTCTTGGTGCAGTTGGTTGAGCAGCTTGAAACCGGGTCTCATGGACCTGGTGGGCCCCTGGCCCAATCCATTGGAGTGTCTCTTAGGTTCTTCTGTCTGGTTGAGTCTCCCTTCTCAAGCCCTATGCGCCTTTGGTTGGGTTTCTGAACCAAATTCTGAGGTCACGCCAAAGCCTTCCAGAGCAAAGGATTCCTTGGGATCCGCTTACGAGGAGAAGGGACACACCCTCATCACCATTGAGCGGAAGGGGTCTTTAGCTCCTGTCTTCCTTTTGGAATCCAGGCACTCTGCACCTGCTCTTGGGAAAGGCCCCGCCGAAACAAAGGAGGGATTAATTTGAAGCTAGGCTGGTGGCAGAGAGCCAAGCTCTGGGCTTCCTTCCACGCTCTGCTGGATCCTGACCGCTTCATATTTATCTGAAGGAGGTCAGAGACGTGTGCAAGGCACAAACAGGAGGTTTGGCTCATTTGGGCCCAGAAATAATTGGCGTTATTTGCGGAAGACGCAGTTTTAAATACACAGAGAAAGAGCATTTTTAGGGTTTGGATGCTGTGAGGAAAATAAGCCAGGGACAAAGTCACTCCTGTCTGTTCTCTGAGAGAAAAATAAATTTGGGAGGAAACTGAAATATATGCAGTATTTTTAGTCTTTTTCAGTAACGTCTTAATTTTACTCCTGCGGCAAAAGCTGCCTTATTTCCTATTGACACCTCAAGGGGTGCGGGAGGCCAACACGTACTCCTAGATTTGTCTGCCAGATTTCCCCACATAGGATGCTGTTGTTTACCGGAGGGTGGACGAGGCAAGGAGGCCAAACTCTTTGGAGCAATTGCAGTTTTCAGCGTTCAGTCCGCAACAAATCAAATATTCAAAAATCCGAATTCGTATGAATAAGGAAAAATAAATGACCACTGGCATATAGGCAGTTCAAATATTGGTCCAGAGTTGGTGCAGAGGTTTCCTCAGGTGGCTGAAGGTAGGCCAGGAAGGGCCACTTTTTCACTGGTGTGGTTTCCAGGTGTTGTATCCTGCCCTGAGAAATCCCCTTTCTGCTTTTCCTGCCCGAAAGGGACCCTCCTGGCTCTCCTTGAAGGTGTCTGTTCCGCCGCCTTTCTCCCAGGCCACTTATGGACTTCTCTTTTTCCTTTCCCTCTGCCAGTACGTGACCTGATCTTCTGGCGGGATGTGAAGAAGACTGGCCTCGTCTTCAGCACCACCTTGATCTTGCTCCTCTCCTTGGCCGCCTTCAGCGTCATCAGCGTCGTCTCGTACCTCATCCTGGCGCTCCTCTCGGTCACCATCAGCTTCCGGGTCTACAAGTCGGTCATCCAGGCCGTCCAGAAGTCCGAGGAGGGACATCCGTTCAAGTGAGTGGGTCTTGCGTCGGCCTTGCGTGTATGTGCCCTGGACAGTCGCTTCTCCAGTCTGGTCTAGTGATTAGGGAGCCGGACTCTTTATCTGGGAATCGCCAGGTTGGATTCGCTGCTCCTCCATGAAGCCAGCTGGGTGACCTTGGGCAAGTCAGAAAGAGAACTCTCACAGCCCCACCTACCTCACAGGGTGTCCGTGTGGAGAGAAGAACAGAAGGTTTGTCAGCAGCCTTGAATCCATTTAAGGATGAGAAAAGCGGGATATACAAGCCAACTGAGTGCCCTTGGACTAGTCACAGCTCCACCTGCCTCACTGGGTGTCTGTGGTGGGGAGAAGAACAGAAGGTTTGTCAGCAGTTTTGAGTCCCCTTAAATGGGTGAGAAGAGCAGGGTAAGGCAATATCATGGAAGCGAAGAGAAATTCAGAAATGTTTCCCAGCAGGGGGACTATAAAATACTTTGGTGAGTCCTTTCCCACCTGTGGTCATGCCAGAAATACAGAAACCTGCCTTCAGCCAAGCTAGGAATGCCCACTCTGGCAGAGGAAGGTCTTTCCTGGTATCTGCCACGCTCACCTTCAACAAGCAGCGCCAAGGATCGCCTCTCAGCTCCCTTCTGCGTGTAAGATAATGGGAAGCTGACTTCTGCCATCACCCCTTCTTACACGTGGGTCTGGAGTTTCCCGTGTACACAGTTTGTTGTGAAAGCAGGTCCAGGTCAGAGATCCATCAACAGGGAAGAAGAGGAGGACAAGCCAGCCAGCTTTCTCACCTTATAGGAAAGGAAGCGAGTGTCAGCTCACAAGAGAGGGAATTTTTCTAAAAATAAAAATTGCCCTGTTCCGTACTAGGAATCAGCCCCTAAAAGCAGAGGCAGAAAGCCTTGTCCTTGAGTATCCAGTTCAATATCCTGTACCAGTGGCTACTGAAATGGATGCCCAGGTATTTCCTCCAGGTTCTAGAGAGAGGCAGAATTCCTCTCAAGGCCATTTGCCGGGGTTTGAGAGCAGGTGGTTTTGCCCTTACCTTCCGCTTGAGAGGCCCAGAAGCCATTGGTGGGCCACTGTGTGAGCTGAGCTGTGGCCTGATCCTGCAGGGCTCCTCTTGGGTTCAGTGTCCTCTTACATGCTGGTGGTTTTCTTCTCTCCCTGTCCCCTTCTTAGGACCTACCTGGATCTGGATGTCGCCCTCTCCTCCGAAGCCTTCCACAGCTACGTCAGCACGGCTATGGTGCACGTGAATCACGCCCTCAAACTCACCATGCGCCTCTTCCTAGTGGAAGATTTGGTCGACTCCCTGAAAGTGAGTAGAAAGGCGGCTTCCGCGTTTCCTGGTTTCTTGTCACCCTGGGCCTCTTTGACCCAGAGCAACAGGTTCTCACTCTTTTCTGCTGCTTTCTAAACTTCTGGAGGCATCTAGTCTGCCAAGGAACAGGTAGAAACTTTTCTCGATGCCTCCCCCCCACCCACCCCCTGAAATGCCAGAAGGCAGCAAGGTTCTTTTCTGTGCTGTGAGCATCTCCAGGGTCAGAATGAGCTCCTGTCTTCCTAGATGGTCTCACCAGCTGGGCGTGAATGCCGCCCCTTAGTTCTTGGCATTCCAAGCAGAGGTTGCCTTCTACAGACTGTATGTTTGGTTGCTTCAGAAAGCAAAGCACAGAGGATCAGCCTGGGAAAGAGGGGGGACACTTTGAACAGTGCTTGGAGAACGGATGAGGACAGGCGGGTGAAGGAAAGAGACAGAAGTTAAGCGGCCAGAGCAGCAATGAACCAGGATCAGCAGCCCAGGGAGATGAACCCTCAGAATTCCCGGCCACACCTGCATTCCTGCAGCTTTCCTGGTTTTATTTATTATTTGTATTTCCATCCCACCCTATACCCAAATGCCTCAGGGCAGGTAACAACGTTTAAAATCAGACATATATTAAAACAGTAACAGTGTCTGTAAAGTGGGAAAAGACAGTATGTTCCCATTTAACCAAAGGCCAGGGCAAAGAGGTGCGTCTTAAACATATACAGTGAAGGGACCAGATGCACCTCAAGGGGGAGGCTATTCCATAGCCTGGGGGCCATCACTGAGAAGGCCCTCTCCCAGGTGCCCACTCCTTTTGCTGCTGAGGGTGGTGGGACAACCAGGGGGGGCTCCCCTCCAGATCTCAAGGCACGGGCAGCTCAATATGGGAGAAGGTGTTCCTTCAGATATTGGGGCCCAAGTCATTTAGGGCCTTATAAATCAGAGTTAATACCTTGAATTGGGCTCGGAAGAGCACTGGCAGCCAATGCAACTCTTTTAAGGCCGACGTGATGTGCGCCTGGCCAGTTGTCCCGGTCAGCAGTCTAGCAGCTGCATTCTGCACCAGCTGCAGCTTCTGAACTGTCTTCAAGGGCAGCCCCATGTAGAGTGCATTACAGTAGCCCAGTCGGATAGTTACCAGAGCATTTATTTATTTATATTTATATCCCGCCCTGTACCCAAGTGTCTCCGGGTGGCTAAACTACATAAAACAATGAAAACCAGTACAACATTTAAAAATCCAACATGATAAAAGTGATGCAAACACAGTTAAAATGGTAGTGTTTGCAGTGGGGAAGCTTAAGCAGCATTTAACTAAAGGCCTGAGTGAAGAGGTGCGTTTTCACTGCCTTCCTGAACACAAGCAGAGAAGCGGCCTGACGTGCCTGGCGCATGGATAACTGGCCAAGCCATCTCTGTCCAAAAAGGGCTTCGGCTGATGCATTGACGAAATTGGGAATAGGAGCTCTTGGCCACGGCTTCCACCTGAGCTTACGTCAGCACCCCCAAATTTCTCACCTGTTGGCAGCCTCGTTGAGTCAACTGCTCCTCTTTCGGGGCCTGGAGAATTTTACAAGGCCAGCGGGTTGTGGCTGGGTCTGCATGTTATTACCGTTGCCAGGGGGAGAACTTCTTTCTGCCTCTGCCGTGCCCCTGCCCACATGCCATCCTCTTTTGCCTGCAGCTGGCGGTCGTCATGTGGCTAATGACCTACATTGGGGCCATCTTCAACGGAATCACCGTCCTTATCCTTGGTAAGACGCAAGCCGGGCCGGGCGGCCCTCGGGGCCTCTTCCAGCTTCACCATTCCATGCTTCTGTAAATTGGGGGAGAAAGCTCTAGTTTAAACGTGCTGGGTCCGGGCAGGTCTATTGGAACCTTATGGTCTACTGGATCATTCATGAAACCCATCATTTGATTCAGTGGCCATTCTGGCACCTCCAGGGCACCCGAAGTAAGAAAAATATGGCCGACTGCATCCCCTGGAAGACACCACCTCCGCCGGTTCCTCCCCCTTGGGACTTTCTTAGCCATTTCTCTGTTTGTAGAACAATAACTACACGGCTTGCTTTAGGGCCGGAAGCTGCCAAGGGGTTAGTGTAGGGATGTGCATGAATATTTGAAACATTCGAAATTTGATCGAATTCGTTTGAATTTGGACATTTGAATTTGAATTTAAACATTCAAATTTTTGAATCTGTTTGGACATTCTCATGTGTACGGATAGGTACATGATGCGTACTTGCCCGTACACAAGTTTCCCGCATCCACACGCATTAGTTCAGATCCTTACAGGACAAAAATGGGATGCCTACGGGCGCATACAAATGTTGTCAATATTTGTATGTGCAAATTTGAACAAATAGATTTGAATTTACTCAGTTCAAATAGAATGTGGATAAATTCAGATCTTAAAGATTTGTCTCGAATTGAATTTTCAGATACTCAGTTCAATTCAAATCCCGAAAATTGCATTCATGTGCACCCCTGCTTGAGGGAGCTCGCTGCGTCCTCTCCTGGCAGAATGCTTTGAAGGCCTTTTCTGGTGGGCTAGAGAGCATCGCGCAACTTGCGCCAAAGCTTGCCTGGCTGTGATCAGGTAGCCACACGAGGCCCCTATAGCATGATGCGCCCCACCGGTTTGGTCCCTTGCAAGTTTGTGGTTTGTCCAAGCGACACTGTGACTGATATCCCCAATGTCTCATTTCAGCGGAGCTGCTGACCTTCAGCATCCCAGTTGTGTATGAGAAATACAAGGTGAGCCGCTTTGACCACGGGAGATGTGACTGCTCAAGCCATGGTTGGATGCTGGTGTTCTGCTTTGCTTAAGTGGGAGGGAGCCACAAGGGGGGCAGATAGGTGGTTCCTGATGGTTGGACTTGAATCCGTTGGGTATGGCAAGACGTCCTGATCTCTACCTTTCATCTTTCAAAGTCCTCTAATTCTTCTGCTTTTATTTCCAGACTCAAATCGACCATTACGTTGGGATTGTCCAGGATCAAACCAAGATGGTTGTAACAAAGTGAGTTCTTGATGGGTATCACCGGAGGTCCAACAGCTAAGGCAGACAAGCAAAGATTAGCCATCAGCTGCCTTTAGACCATGGGCCCTCACTCACATGGAGAGTATTATCTAGCCATCCTGCCTGTCTGCCTTAAGAACATAAGAACCTAGGAGGAGCCCTGCTGGATCAGGCCACAGCCCATCTAGTCCATAAGAACCTAGGAGGAGCCCTGCTGGATCAGGCCACAGCCCATCTAGTCCATAAGAACCTAGGAGGAGCCCTGCTGGATCAGGCCACAGCCCATCTAGTCCAGCGTCCTGTTCCACACAGTGGCCCACCAATTGCCCATAGGCATCTCAAGCAGAGACAAGGGGAAACCTCCAGCTCTCCAATCCCGGCAAATGGTCCCAGTGGCCTCCTGCGTGTCCCCCCAACCTGAAAGATGTACATAGGGGTCCATTCTAGTAGCCATTGATACATCTGTCGTCCATGAATTTGTCCAACCCTTCCTTAAAGCCATCTAGGCTGGTAGTTGTTACCACCTCTTCTGGCAGCCAGTTCCATAGACCGATGACCCTCTGGGTGAAGAAATCCTTCCCCTTGTCTGTTCTGACTATCCTGTCCATCAGCTTCATAGATGCCCCCTGGTTCTAGTGTTGTTGGATAGAGCAAAGACATTCTCTCTATCCACCTTTTCTATACCATGCATAATTTTATATCCTTCAATCAGATCCCCTCTTAAACACAGTCTTTCCATGCTGAAGAGGCCCAGATGTTGCAATCTGATTTAGCAAGGGATTTTGTTCCAGGGGGATTTGGGGGCGATTCCCCCTCCATCTCCTCAAGGATCTGAAAGAAACCATCAGGCCTGCTTAAAGGGGAAAGCCATAGAACAGCCATCTTGTTACGGGCTCAGACATCTAAGCCCCTTCCTCTGTTTGCACCCAGCACTTCATCATGAGGTTTCTCTCTCTCTCTCTCTCTGTCTACAGGATCCAAGCAAAACTTCCTGGAGCTATGAAGAAAAAGGCAGAATAACTTTGCAAGAATGCCGGGACCAAGCTGTTACCTAAAAACAAAACAAAATCAACACGCCCCATGTGTCATAGTTATAACCATTGTTACATGTACCTACGAAGGAACACGCCAAGTCAGCTTGATGCCTGCATTCCAAGCTTACTGATTTATTTTGTTTTTAAGGAATTCCTACCCCCTCCACTCACCCAACCCCACCCGCCCACCCAAAAAAGCCTGAACACTGAGCCCAGAACACACTGGACTGAAACAGGAGCTGGTGTCGGACGTTTAGAACTAGAGAGGGAACTCCTGGGCCCCCTCTGGGTCTTCAAAACAGCTTGGGTGCCTTGAATGGATTGCTAGGGAAAAGCCGCCGGCAAGCGGCACTCTTGGCCAGAAGGGGGAGCTCTCCGCTCTCCAGAATTTTATCGTGATGGGTTTCTAAACCAGCCTGCTAGGTTGTGTAACAGTTGCAAGGTGATCAGTTTCCTCTTGACTTCCTCCCCTTTCCTTCTCCCTATGGCCCTAAAAAAATTATGGGATACCTTTCTGGGCCAGCCTTCCTTTCCCTCCCACTCAGCGAAAGAGTGTCTGTTTCCCCCTGGGCTCTCACTGCCTCCCTCCCTCTCTCCCTCCTTCGCTTTTCCTCCTGTGAACTAATCCATCAAGAGGACAGAGCAGAAGGACGTTCGCAGAGCACCGGCCCCCATTTCCTCGTCCTCCTCTCTGGACTTTGCTGGTGGGAAAAGGGGGGGGGGTTAAGACCCCCATCTCCCTAAATGACATCAGTTTAGTTGCTTTCCTTCCTTGATTCACTGCTGTACTTTGCTTCGCTGGAAAGACCAGCGGGGGTTCTGCCTGCAAATCCAAACTACCACAATTTAATGTGTGTGTTTGTGTGGTGTGTGTGTGTGTGTGTGTGTGTGAAGAGGTGCCCCTTCCCCTTGCAAGTCATGGCCTCCCCAAGCCCCATGCCCCCCCCTCCCCAGCTGTGGAGAAACCCACCACCTTCCAGCGCATCTGTTTGCAGTGGCAGAAAGGCGGTGGTGGGCCTTTGGTTTCTAAAAAGAGGCGGCCTGTGCGTGGCTGGAGCCTTGCACGCTTTTTAAAAAGCAAGCTTTCCTTCTCCAAAAAGGAAATGCCTTTTAAACCAACCTGGGATGCCCCCCCCCCCCCGGGGCCGCTAGCCGAAATGCTACCTGCGCAGCAGACGGGCTGTTGAGCATTTCCTACTTATTATTAAAACGGGAGAGGGGAATTGCACGTAGACGGAGCGTGTGTTCAGAATTCAGAGTGGCCAACGGAAGCCCCACTCGCGTGGAAAGGCCGAGCGAGCTGACCCCGGCGAGCCAGACCTGCAGCTAAAACGGAAGAGACAGCATTCTCCCCCACTTGGTTAGCTGAGTCTTCCGTACTTGGGTCCAAACAGAGAGGGAGCGAGGGAAGGGAAGGGAAGGGAAGAGCGCCACGGATGCGGGGTGTGGCTTGTAGCTCTTTTGGGATCTTTTCCTCACTGTTGCCCTCTCTGAGCAGTGTTTTCCTAGGGTGCTTTTTTGATGTTGCAGCTTCCAGGTGTGGAGGAGCAGGTTTTCCTGGAAGGGACCGAAACCGGAGCCTTGTCTTTCGTTTCTATCTTTGTGCACTTCCAAAAAACGCAGCCATTAACCCCCCCCCAGGCTTGTGGACTAGCCTCGCCCCGTGTTCCCTTTCATGCCTGACCGACCTGTCCTGATGCAAAGAGGGCGGAGCGGCCTGCAAGGCCCACCTTGCAAATGAGAGGCGCCCGAATCGTAGCCAACAGAAAGCTTGCGCTGGCATTTTAGCAAGGCCCGAGGCGAACACGGATTTGCACGCGCACGGGGAGCCCAAGAGAAACGGGCCTCAGAGCGAGGTGGCTGGTGAATGCAGCTTGCAGGGTCTTCTCTGCCTCCCCCTCCTCCTCTTCTTCCTTCTTCCCCCCACCCCACCCTGTTCTCAGCACTGGAAGCCTTCGGCTCAACCTTCCATCTGTTCTGTTACTGCTGTGTTTGAATACAGTGAACCGACCCCTCTGTGCCTGGCGGGCTTTCTTTTTTAAAAAAAACAACAACAACAAAACAAAGTGAATGAATAAATAAATAAAAATGTATGTAGGTGGAGAAAACGACAGAACTACTGGTGCAGCTCTTGTGTGTTTGTGAGCGCGTGTGCCGCGCGGAAAGTGCAGTCGCATCGAGGGGAAGAGCTCTGGTTGGGGCTGAAAGATAAATAAAGCCCGTTTGATGTGGGATCGCGCATAGAAAGGACACAAACGACCCAAGAAAACCCTAACCCTCCCTGGCTTTTCTCTTCAGGTGTCCCTACAAACCTGTTTTGGCTCTTTTGCAAACCCAGTGATAGATTCTCCAACCGGTTTTTTTCCCCTTCTTCTCCGTAGTGCAGCCGTTAAAACTGTAGGCTTGCTCCATTTTGAGACTTCTGTCTCCATCTAAGCTTAGAAATTATCTCCCCTCCTGACTGGGACGGAAGAGAGCAGCAGCCAGCTTTGTGAGTATAAAAAGACCCCATTTTAAGCAAAGCCAGTGAGTAGAACACAGTTTATTTGACAGTTTATTTGGCCTTTCTGCACTGAGCCTTATTCTGGATTACATCTCGGAATAAGGACCTGCCACCCACATGCTAGTGCAGATTTGGGCAGGGTCTGCCATTGTCTGCGCCAACATGCCATTGGCAGTACTCTGGGTTAAAATTCAGGATAAGGCCCAGTGCGGAAGGCCTCTTGTTTCCGCATTAAGTGTGAATTAAGAAGAGTTGGCTTTTCTACCCTGCTTTTCCCACCCATTTAAGGGGACTCAAGGTGGCTGACAAACCTTCTGTTCTCCTCCCCCCAACAGGCACCCTGTGAGGCGGGTGGAGCTGTGAGAGCTCAGAAAGAGAGCTGTGACTAGCCCAAGGTCACCCTGCTCGCTTTGTGGGGGAGTGCAGAATCAAACCTGGTATTCCCGAATAAGAGCCCAGCTCCGTAACCATTAGACCAAACTGGTTCCCGTTTCACTTTCCTGTGGTTTCCCCATTTCAAAGCCTCCCTTTGAAAGAGTGCAGCAGGTCCTGGCAGAGGGAAGTGTTTTAAAAACCTATGAAAAGGCCAAGAATTATCAACGATTTTTCTTCTTTGTTCCTTTGGAAAGGAAAGAAAATGGCAAAACACCTGTGGCTAGGTTTTAAAATAGCATCATTTTAAAGGATTTATTTTGACATAACCTGTTTTACAAAACTTAGTGCTTATATATAATATATAATATAAAAAAACAGCTCCATGTTGATGCAAAACACCTTTTCACTAGCGACACCAATGGGGAGGGGTGGGGCACAGTCACAAGGTCATTGTGGGCATTCTTGAGAATATATAACCTTTGAATTCACGTTGCACGAGGGGAGCTACGGAACGGACCTGGTACTGGTTCTGAAATGGGGTCTAAGGTGGGCTTGCATACTGTGACTTGCTACTTTCACTTTGGGGGAAGAAAGTGGCATTGGGGGGGGGGAACAGTGCTTTAAGCGGGGGGTCAGTTCTAGCAAGGTTTGCTGTTCTGGTTCATAAGTGCAGATATTTGGAGTCAAAATTCTTTCCCGCTGAGCCTGCCTGACTCCTTCCAGCTCCACAACTCTCACTGAGAGCAAACCCTCCTGCAGGTTGTTCTTTTTTAAAGCAAGTTTCTAGTCCTCAATTATTTTTTGGCTGTGGATGCTCCCTCCGCCCCATCCTGCCCCTGCCGTGGAGACCCAGGGGCATAAAGCTGAGCTTAGTGCTGTGCATTTTCATTAAAACCCTTGTCCCCGTGAAATTCCAGTCCAAAAGGCGGAGAGGCTGGGCCTCTTGGAGTAGTGGCTACGTGCCGCTTTTCAGATGAGGGTCCTTCTGCGAGCGGAATTCAAAGTGCATTCACAGCACTGGGTTGGCCTTTTTGTTTCTGCCGGCCTCTGGCTGTTAGCAGGAGCAGAACAGAGGCGTCAGGAGATGGGTGGGCAGCCAGACCGGCCCGTGGCAGGACAAGATGAACCGTGGACAAAGTTTAAGGGCTCCACCGTGGGTCACGGAGTCGAGAGCAGGCGAAGGTCTTGCTCTGGACCCGTTGCTAGCAGGGGGACCAGTTGCTTCTATTGGCATCTTTTCACAAAGTTTCAGCTCTTGCCTGTGCTGTTTGAACATAACCCTGATCAAACCAGGCTGCCTCAGCCCAGGGGTCCATATCTCCGTATAGCCCTGTTATTCCCCAGTTTGAATAAAGCACATTTGGGATTCAGGAAGCCTCATTCCTAGAAGACAGTGAGCCAGGCACTTAGGGAGGGAAGGGACTGGAGGGAACCACATTGCATCAGGGTAATAGGATGGGACACCCTTTCCAAAGCGAGCATCCTCCAAATATTTTAGACTCTGAACACCCATCAGCGTCAGCCAACACGCCCGGGGCTTTGGACCACAATTCTCCATCGCTGTGGCTGCACTGGAGTCGAAGGCCAAAACTTGAAAGCATTTATTGGAGACACTGGTATGGCCTTCCGGGTGTTCCTGAACTACACCTCCCAACATTCCATGCCAGCACAGGATTTTGGGAGCTGTAGTTCAGGAACATCTGGAGACACGGTTGAATATTCCTAATACTAGAATTCGCTCTTATCACCAGCTAGTCCGCCAGGGCCAAGGAATGGGGTGCTGTCCAGTGGCATTTGCTTCACAAGGGATGCTCTCACCAGAAGCTTCTACAAAGTGGAAAACTACAGACTTGGGTGGTTCCTGAATGAAACCTAAGCTGCCTTTTACAAGGGAGGCAGAACTCCCAAACTAAGAAAAAAGCAAAAACCCTGGGGGTCTAAAGCTTTTGGAACTCCTGCTTGGTTCTATTGCAATAAACCTATTTACAGTCAAGACTCCCATATCCCCTGGAGATACGTTTTGGCTCCTACCATGATTGCCTGAAACCATGGATAATCCAAGCCTTGCAGTTCTGGGGTCACGCAACCCCAGAACCAGAAGTGCTTTTCCGTCCTTCAGTAGGCCTATTTCAGCCTCTGGACAGCATTGGAATAGGCATGCAACACCATTGAACACCTCCCCATCTCCCACGCATCCCCTTGCATTTTGGGATGGGTTCTGGTGGTGTCGCGCACCTATTCCAATGCTCTGCGGAGGCCAAGATAGGCCTTCCAGTTCTGAGTGCTTTTCCCTTATGGTGCCCACGGGGTGTGGGCTGGGGCTGGTCCAGTAAGCATGGTTAACTCAAACTGTGGTTGCCAAATCAGTGGCTATGGGGGTCCGGTTGTATCTCATTGTTAAGGGTTTATATCCTGCCCTTCACCAAAATCTCCCAGGGCAGCTCACAGTAATAAGTTAACCCGCTTTCATTCCTAAAGGCATGTCAAGAGCTTTTCTCACCTCCCTTTCCAAACCCACTAATCCCCTTTTGCTGGGCTGCCTGTCTAGACAGAGAGAATTTAAATCTCTCGGGTTCTATTTAAGCCATTCCGCTTTCAGGGGCTGAGGCATCATTCAGGGATTTTGCACAGCAAGGGCTGTAGGAGCTGGGACATATCCTCCGCAGATACTGGGGTCCGACTGTACTTCCAGGCCCTCATCCTGCACCTGGTCACCTCCACTGTGCGTTTCGTCGCGACCGCTCAGCTGTGAGCAGTTCTGCCTCTTTGTCTCCTCACTTGGGTCGGTTCCTTTTCGTTCCCATTTCTGCAGGCAGATTCCTGAGCAAGAGGGGGAACCTTGGCGAGCCTTTGCGAATCTTACCTTCCTGAAACACAGTTGGGCTGCAGACAGCTTCCCCATTTGAGCCAACAGAACATGTTTTTTAGCATTGGACCCAAAAGAACAACTCCCCAGATTTTGCTTTTTCACCCACCAGGGTTTTTTTTTAGGGAGGCGGAAGGGGGGGTTGCATTATGGTTCATTTCGTCATACTTCTACAAAATCAAACCACTCATCCACTTGGCACGGAACTGTCCAGCATGGAAGCTTTGGCGCTTGTACGGAGCAGTTTCTGAAACCCCAAAGAAAACTGGGCCGCTGCAGTTGCCAGCGTGACTGGGGACAGGCCATCTCAGGCTGTTTCCTCACTCCCTGGCAATACCTTACAGGCAAGAGTAGGGAAGAAGCAAAAACAGGCCCTCCAGGGGCCCCAATCCCATCATCCTTTGCCCTTTGGTGCTCTTGGGTAGGTCACAAGCCCCCAAACCCTTTTCCCACAAGGTTACAAAGGTAACTGGAGCTCAACAGTTCCAGATGCACAGAGACCAGGGTGGTGTCGGGTTGTGGAACCCGCTCGGGACCCTATTTCGCCACTTGGGACAGACCATGCAAATTAAAACGGGTTCTATGCAAAACCAGAACAACCATAAAAGTAGAAAACTTCCCTGGGTTCTTCTGCCTTCCCCTTTTGTTCCCAGTTGCTCGAAAACTGAAAACGGTGCAAGGCGGGGCGGGGCGGGGCGGAGGGATGGCGAAACCCCCAAACAAACCTGGCCCAATTCCTATCCAGCAATCCACAAACCGGCAGGCTACGCCGTGCACACGGGGAGTTTGTAACCGAACGCGATATCCCCGGTTCCTTGGAGGCCCGGCTTGACGTTGTCCGGTTCCGCCGCAAGACTGGTGGAAGCCTTGGGGCCCGGCTGCCGGGGCACCTGCGGCCGCCCGCTCTCCGTGTACGCCTCCAGGATGGACCGCTTCTCCGGGGCAGAGTACTGCAGGGAGAAGCCGTGCACTTGCAGGATGTGGCGCTTGATGGTGCTGACTTTCAGCGTCGCCAGGGTGCCGCCACAGACCATACAAATCAGCCCGCGCCGCCGCTCGTCGTAGTCCATCAGGTATTCCTCACGCCAGCGTAGCTGGTAATTCCGGTTCTGGCTCCGGCGGGAAGGGGTGCCGGCGGGCGGGGACGGCACGGCCTCCGGGGTCGCCAGTCTGGCCGAGGCGGCCCTGTCACCTTCGGTCTCCTCCTCTTCTCCTGGAGGGGTTCTACTATCCTCTCGGGGTTCTCCGGGCGACTCGGGCGGGTTATTATCAGCACGCTGGGATTCTGATGGGGAGAGAGGCAGGAAGGCAACTGTGAACACACCTTCATTCTAATCCTTCACCGTACCTCTGAATTATTTTGTCGCTTTTCTTTGGTGGAGTTTTAAAAAACGACCCTTACCTTTAATGCTGTTTAATGTCCCCGGCGCGGAGACCCTATCGGGCCGCGCCGGTTCCCCGCCTCGGTCCACCTCAGCCTCCCCTTCCGGCTGGAAATCCTCCGGGTCCCCCAGGCAGGCCACCTTCCGGTTCCACTCCTCCACGATCAGCGCCTTGATATGGTGGCTCAGCTGCGTCGAGTCGGGGTGCTTCTGCTGGATGTGGCGCTTGATGGTGCTCATCTTGAGCGTGGCCAGGGCGCTCCCACACACCATGCACACCAGCCCGTGGCGCAGGCCGTTGTAGTCCATCAGGTACTCCACCCGCCAGTGTTCCTGGAAGTAGCGGCGGTGGTCCCGGCCGCGGGCCGGCACGAGGGGGCTGCTCCCTTCCAGGTCCCAAGGGCCGACCTCTTCCGAACCGTCGTCCCCGGCGGACGAATCGGTCTCCTTGACGCTCAGGTCCTGGGGGACGCAATCCGGATCCGTCTCTGCGGGAGGGAGAGGACGCCATGGGTTTAGTTCCTAAGCTCGGATCTCCTCCCTCCCACACTACTGCGTCCTCTTCCCGTCGGCTCCTTTGTCCTTCCAAGACCCCCACCCCAATTCTGCAGGGGTTTAATGGTGAATAACTGAAGAGCAGGCATGGGCGAGAAGAGCCAGATTTGTTCTCTGTTGGCCGTGAAGACAGGACTGGGCAGTGGGGGGGGAGCTTAGGTTATCTTTAGGATCCTGTCCCACTTCAATATCCTATTATTCTACTGATGGCCAGCAAACATGGAGACACAATACTGTTCCTAGTCAGGGTTCCAGCTAGGCTGCCCGGCCTTTTCTAGAACATTCTGTCCAGCTCCGGCTTTCTATTCTGAACCAGATCCGACCCCCTCCCAGCCACGCCAGCCACGGGCCCCCTTTACGCCTCACCCACTGGGGATTCCCCTGCGCCCGCGCTGTCGGCCTCCAGAGCCGAGGCGCGCGAATTCCAGGCCTCCAGGATGCTGGCCTTCTCGGAGGGGCTGAAGCCAAGTGAGCTGGGGTGGGCGTCCATCACGTGCTGCTTAATGTCGTCCAGGTTGAGGCTGGGCAGCGAGGAGCCGCACATCATGCAGAAGAGCCGGTTGCCCTGCGGGTCGTAATCCATCAGGAACTCAGACTGGAACCAGCTCTGCAGGGACTCCTTCAGGTACCGCTCCAGGTTCTGGGCCTCTCCGGTGGACGAGGCTTTCAGGGCCAGGCTGGATGACCGCCGCACCCCACGGGCGGAGATTGGACCGGGCCCACGCCGCCTCCTGCGGCCTCCACCCGGGGACAAGATCTCTCCTGCGGGGAATTCAAGACAAATAAAGGCAAACTGAGTCTTTCATATTCTTGGATTCCCAGAGGAGGAGCACAGCCATTTTGGGCGCAGCTTCCCTCAGCCCCAACCAGCACAGCCATCTTGAATTGCTAAACTCCCATCAACTCCAGCCAGGACAGCCATTTTCAGCCCAGTTTTCCTCAGCCCCTGCCAGAGCAGCCATCTTGGACCCAGTTTTGTTCAGTGCAGCCCAGTTGGACCTGTTTTCTTCAACCCCAGTTAGCATAGCCACCTTGGACCCAGTTTCCCTCAGCCCCAGCCAGTGTGGCCATCTTGAACTGCTGAACTCCCATCAGCCCCAGCCAGAGCAGCCATCTCGGACCCAGTTTTCTTCAGTGCAGCTATCTTGGGCCCGGTTTCCCTCATCCCCAGCCAGAGCGGCCATCTTGAGTTGGTGAACTCCCATCAGGCCCGGCGAGCAAAGCCATTTTGACAGCCAAGAAAGCTCCCTCCTCTTACCGTGGGGGCCTTGCTGACCCTCGGCGGCCTCCCTGGCACCGTCGGGCTCTGCCTCCAGGCCCAGGTGGGCGTCCCAGCTGTTCATGATGACCTCCTTCTCATGCGCGGTCCAGGCCAGGGAGTACGGGTGCTTCTGCCGGATATGCCTCTTGATGGTGCTGAGCTTGAGCGTGGCCAGCGAGCTCCCGCACACCATACAGATCATGCCGTGCTGGGCGGCGTTGAAGTCCATCAGGTACTCCGCCCGCCAGTGTTCGTGGTAATAGCGCCGGTGGTCGCGGCCGGGGATGCGGCTCTTGCCCGGCCGCGATGCCCGCTCCTCGCAGTGGTCCGAGTACTTGCGGCCTCCAGGGAGGATGGCGGGAGGCTCCTTGCCCGCCCCGCACAGGACGCCATTCCCAGCTTGCCGCGGGGAGCACGCAGAGGTCAGCCCACCTCGGCGTTGAGGGTCAGGGGGCTCTTCTGGGAACAGCAGGTCTTCTGGAGAGAAATAAGCCCATTGGCGTGACAAAAGTTAAAATGGTGAGCATTTTGTAAAAGAAAAAAAAAAGAATGCTGCAACATTTTGTTGCAGTTATGAAGGATGATGTTCCTCATCCTCAGCTTTGGTAGCCAGGATTCTCCCATCTTTTGGGGCCCCTTGAGGGGCAGAGTTGCCTTTCTTGTTTCCTTTTGCTCCTCTAAAGATTTTTTGGTCAACTCTTTTGGTCAGTTTTGCACAACCTGGGGACTCATAGGAGCTCAGAGGTAAACTGCCTTGAAAGGAAACGGTCTCAAATTCTGGGCCAAGCCTGTCCCAGGCAATGGCAAACCACATCAGTATCTCTGCCAAGAAAGCTGCATAGAGGGGCCCACAGAGCCCAGGGGATCCGACTCAATGACGGCCAACAACAAAGCTTCATAAGATCATATATTTAAATCTGCCTGACCGCCTCGTTCTGCCATTGCCTGCAGAGAATCCTGTGGCCCCCTGAAATATAAGCTTTGACAGCTAATTAAAGCATACTTCCCTGGTTGTATGCATTCCCTGGTTGCCAAGAAGCACACTATTGGCTTTTCTACCCATTAGCTTTTCTCACCCATATAAGGGGACGCAAAGTTGCTGACCAACCTTCTGTTCTTCTCCCCACAGCAGACACCCTGTGAGGTGTGTGGGGCTGTGAGAGCTCAGAAGAGGTCTGTGACTAGCCCAAGGTCACCCAGCTGGCTTCATGGAGGAGGGCGGAATTTAAGCCAGTATTCCCAGATGAGAGTCCGGCTCCTCACCTGGCACTTTCTTCATGGCGTAAAGGCAAGATGATTTGTTCTCTTATTTTTACTGTTCTTTTGTTCAATGCATTGCCCATTTAGTATTGTTCTCTAGGCCACACCGGCTGGCAAATATTTATATTTGTAAGCCACCATCCATACAGGCTGCTGGGCTAGATCATTTTATTCCCTGGATTTTTCTTCTGCCCTATTAGCATAGTCTCAGGACGGAGTACAATAAAATAAGCGACACCAGAGAAATAGAGATTTTTTAAAACTAGTAATAAACATGAGAATAAAAATGTGATAGGAAAAGAGGCAAATGGGAATAGAAATCTCTCGATGCAAAGGCGACTGCAAAAAGGGACCAGAATATAGAGTCCCAATTATTCCCCCAAAGGTTTGGGTGAGCAGATATGGAGCAGCCTCCCCAGTGAGAGATTCCACAACAGGGGGGCCACCACAAACTATGTCCTGCTCCTAGCAGTTCTCCCATAAAGGAGGTCTGGTTGGGAGAGCAGGATGGGCTGTTAATCCTGTTGGCTCCAGCAGGACATTTCTTACATTCTTATGGATTGGGTGTGTGTGTATACTGATTCAATTAAGGGGAGGGGGAGGTTAGCTGGGACACACCTTTGCGGGGCCACTTGTAAGAAGACCAAGCAAAACTGAGAACCAAACCGCCAAAAAGGCGGAAGAGGTGGAAATCAAAACCTTTCGGAATATCCTGGCCCATTATTATCTCCAAACTATTAAAATAACCAGAACTGCAATGATTAAAAAGGTGTGGTGGCCAAGGGCCTCATCTTTGCACCTGGCACGCTCTCCCTACACTGTTCAGAGGGTCACAAGCAAGGTAGATGTGCAGTCTCTGCCCACAAGGAACACACGCTTGGGCAGTGGTCACACTGAAGCTTCGGTCCAGCTTCAGTCCACTTTCAGAGCGAGAGAGTACTGTTTTCTTTCAGTGTTAAATAACTCAGAAAATCCACCTTTGGGATAGATAGTGTGGAAAGGACATTACTGGCCACTTTGCTGAGGTGTTCCCTCGCTCTGAAAGTGGACTGAAGCCGGATTAAACCTTCAGTGTGACAACAGCCACATCAGCTAAGTGTCAAACTGTTTTCTTTCAGGGTTAAGTAACTCAGAAAATTCACCTATAGATAATGGGAAAAGAAAGCAGCTTGTCACTTTGCTGATGGGTTCCCCGGCTCTGAATGTGCACTGAAGCCGGATTAAACCTTGGGTGTGACCACAGCCAAGGTTTAATCTGGCTTCAGTCCACTTTCAGAGAGAGAGAGAACACATCAGCAAAGTGACAAGCTGCTTTCTGTCAGTGTTAAATAACTCAGAAAATTCCCCTTTGGGATGGATAATGTGGAAGGAAAATTACTGGTCACTTTGCTGATGTGTTCTCTTGCTCTGAAAATGGACTGAAGCCGGATTAAACCTTAGGTGTGACCACAGCCAGGGTGCCCTGCATGGGCAAGCAAGCTGGTGAGCCATCGGAAAACAAGGAAGCCTGGCTGGAAGGGAAAACAAGGAGCAGTCCTGGCCCTTTAAGAAACCTGGGCTGAATGAACGGGGGGGGGGGAGCATTTTAAAGGGGGAGAGAACAAGATTTTGGAAGGATTTGCACGCACACGCACACACAGGGGCCCTTTTAGGGTATGGATGCCCAAAGCCAGGCGGGCAAGGGGACGGAAGGAGGAAGACGAGGCTGGGCCCCCAGGTAGCCGCGTCCTGACCTCACCTGTCTAAGCCTACCTGCGTGCGGATCTCCAGGAAGGGAGGGGAGGGGAAGGGCGCCCTACACCCCCCTCCATCCGCTTGCAGGCAGGGGCCCTCCCCCCCCTTTCCTAAATGATTCCTGGCTACCTTGCAACCTTTCTGCTTCCGATGCGTTTCTCTTCCCCCCCCCCCGTCCCGTTTTGAATGGGATACAATTGATTCGAGATGTATCCAGGGGGCCACCACCCCCGCAGCCCTGCCCTGCCACCTTGCCGCCTTCTCTCTCCTCCTCCCAGATGTGCCCCTTCTCCCCCGCCCCCCAGGCATCCTTTGGGAATGGGGGGGCAGATATTTCTCTCTCCCCACTCCCTCCCTCCCTCCCTCTTTTTGCCCGCCCACACCAGACCAGCAGGTGGCGCGGAGAGGTGGCTTTGGGTGGGTGGGGGGCGCGATGCGGGGCCTCTGGGCTTTTGTTCTCACCTGGATCCTGGGGTTCCTGCTTGATCGCCAGGCGGGGGGGCTCCATCCTGCCCTCCTCCTGCCGCCGCCGCTGCGCCGCCTCCCTAGGCAGCCATGGCCGGGGGGGGCCCGATGCGCCAGCCGCGTCCCTCGCTTCCTGCCGCCGCCGCCGGGGCCACTTTCCTGGATCTCTGCCCGGCCTGCGCGGATCGCCTTGCGATGGTGCTGAACGCAGCCTTTGCAGAGGACCGAGGGCGCGGGGGGAGGGGGCTCCTCCCCAGCCCCTGTTTTTAGGGTCACCCCTCTCTCCCCCCCAATGCAATCCCCACCCCCCAAAAAAGGAGCGACGCGCGTGCAATTTTGCAAGCCAGCGATCCAGCTCCGGCTGCAAGGCGCAAGCGAGCTCGGCCGGTCCGTCGGTCGTTCTTTCGCTCGCTCGCTCGCTCGCTCTGGCTGGCGAGGGTGGGGATGCCTTTCCCCCCCGGGGCCCCTGGGGCTCCTTTAAGGGCTCCTGGGTAAATTTAAAGGGGCCGCGCGCTATTTCGGCGAGGGGGGGGCGCGGAGGCAACCAGGACCGACGGGCCGGGGGGAGTTGGACCCCCGGCAGCGGTGGCGGCCCTGATTTGCACCGGGTTGGGGGGGGGGAATGAATGAAGGAGTAGGCAGGGGAGAGAGGGGAGGGCGTGCAAAGGGGGCCCGGCGGCAACCCGCCACCGATCCGTCTTTTGGCTGCTCCCCATCATCGTCTTCATCATCTTCACCACCACCCACCCAGCCACCCACCCACTGAGTAGGAATGGATGGGGGCAGAAGGGCAGAAAGGAGTTATTTCTTGATTCAGGCACGCAGTATATTATTGTTGTGGTGGTGGTTGTGGTTGTTATTAACATTAATATTAATATTATTACTATCATCCAGTTTGGTCTAGTGGTTAGGGAGCCGGACTCTTATCTGGGAATATCAGGTTTGATACTGCACTCCTCCATGAAGCCAGCTGGGTCACCTTGGGCTAGTCACAGCTCCCTTCTGAGCTCTCACAGGCCCACCCACCTCACAGGGTGTCTGTTGTGGGGAGAAGAACAGAAGGTTTGTCAGCCGCTTTGAGTCCCCTTAAATAGGTGAAAAAAGCAGGGTAGAAATGCCAACTCTTCTTCTTCTTCTGTTTGCATCTGTCCCTGGCAAACCCACGTGGGGATCAAGCGGCCAGAATCTTGGCCCAGATCCCAGCAGGGCCCCCTGGGTTCACTCACTCAGCCATGAAAGCGCTCTGGGTGACCTGGGGCCTTTCTCACTAATACCCCCAGCACCTCCTCGTGCCCTCTGGGGGCCCTGCCCATCAGTTAAGATCAGGGGAAAGACCTTCTTGGTAGGCCTGCCTCTGAGAACAGTTACCGGTGCAAGGGTGCGTGAGAGGGCCTTCTCTGTGGTAGCCCCCTGGCTGTGGAACGATCTCTCCCTAGACTTTGGCTTGAAGTGTGAATCTTTGGGAAAGCTGGCGGCATCGCTCCCGTTCGGCAAGATAGATTTCTGCCAGTGGCCCCAAAAACTGCTACAGACAGCTGGCTTGGTGTTATTTATTTTTTATTTAGATATTTCTATCCTGCCCTATACCTGACTAGTCACAGCTCTTCTTCTGAGCTCCCACCTGCCTCACTGGGTATCTGCTGTGGGGCGAAGAACAGAAGGTTTGCCAGCTTCTTTGAATCCCCTTAAAATAAGTGAGAAAAACGGGATAGAAAAGCAAACTGTGCTCCTCCTCCTGCTGCACGAAGCCAGCTGGGTGACCTTGGGCTAGTCACATCTCTCTGAGCTCTCACAGCCCCGCTTACCTCACAGGGTGTTCTGTTTGGGGGAGAAGAACAGAAGGTTGGTCAGCAGCTTTGAGTCCCCCTTAATGGTTGAGAAAAGCAGGGAATAAAAGTCAAGTCTTCTTCCTCCATGAAGCAAGCTGGGTGACCTTGGGCTAGTCACAGCTCTCTTTCTGAGCTCTCATAGCCCCACATAGGGTGTTTGTTGTGGGGAGAAGAACAGAAGGTTTGTCAGCCACTTTGAGTCCCCTTAAGGGAGAAGAGCAGAGGCTCCTTTAACGGGTGAGAAAAGCAAGGTAGAAAAGCCAACTCCTCCTCCTTCTTCTCCCCCCACCCCCAGATCCAGGCAGCAGTAGCAAAATAGCAAACGCATAGCATGTGAACTGGTAACACGATAAATGCCACCAAAGCTCCTTTCCTTTCCTTCTCAGCAGCCCAGCCAGATGTGCCCAGGCCTGCCAGCTGCCCTGCTCTTTGGGTCCCGTTAGTTACTTTCTCCTTCCGGCACAATGTCGCCCAAGAGCAGTTGCACCCTGGGCGTTCTGTAGTTTGGAAGCTGGAGAAGATGGTGGGATCTGATAGGAGATTATAATCCCGGGGGGGGACCGAGAAGATCACGGCTGATAAGCTGCAGCGTGTTTTCTCCTTCTCTGAAAGATGCGGACGAGGGAACATGGTGGACTTGGTCTCTGCACCAAGGGAGAGATGTCAGCGGACAAGGAGTGAAATGCCCTCCCTTATTGGGACAGGGTCAGGGCTAGGGTTAGACCCGCTGGAGACCTGACCCCAGTTTTTTATTTATTTATCGATTTAGAAAATGCATATGCCGCCCTTCACCCAAATGGTCTCAGGGCTGGTTACAAGGAAATTAAAACATATCCAATAATGAAAGATAATTAAAAGTATAGCCCCCTCCCTCCCTAACAGGACAGAACCCAGAGGAAGCTGTTTAAACAGCAAAAGCCTGGATGAAAAGATACGCTGAAAACTATACAATGAAGGCGCCTGGTGAGCATCAAGAGGAGGCTCTTCCAGAGTCTAGGGGCCACCACAGAAAAGGCCCTCTTCTTTCCCCTCTTCCTTTTTTGAATCAACTCTTTAGGATGGCTTCCTTCTTTCATGCCGGTTATTGTATGCTTTCCTTTTGTTGTAATTCTGTTATATTTGTGTTATATTGTGTGTTTTATATCACGGTTA
Source organism: Aspidoscelis tigris stejnegeri (assembly GCA_023333525.1). NCBI lineage: Eukaryota > Metazoa > Chordata > Lepidosauria > Squamata > Teiidae > Aspidoscelis > Aspidoscelis tigris. Next base: position 3,600,550 of record JALMGA010000027.1, on the reverse strand, counting down.
TTATGTTTGTTGCATTACCAACTTTGGGTAACCAGAACTAGGCAAAGCCAGAAAAGGGGGCTCTGTCCACTGGGTGCTGTGACCACTGAGCCCTGTGCCCTCAAAGATGGTGCAGCAGAGAGAACGCGTGTTGTGACGGGCTGCATCCGGATTATCATGGCAGAAAGGCGTTTGCAGTTCAGCTGCTGGGAAGCAAGGACCAAGAATCAAATTGTTTTTGCACCTTTTTGGACTACAGTTCCCATGTGCCTTATCCACCTGGCCAAGGCTCATGGGTCTCGTAGTCCAGATGACGCATTCTCCGCAAGATTTTCCCATTAACCACGTTTGCTTTTGCTCCATCTCGGCCTCGGCCTCTCTTTCGCAGTAGCATGTTAAACCCTTCTCTACAGCATATGTCTATGCTCCGCGCCTGCCTTCGGCGCGGCGATGTGATTGGTCCTCATCTCCGGGGAGGCGGGAAAAGAGCGCGCTTGACGTCACTGATTGGCTCCGCCTGGGCACGATCCCATTAGAACTAGCGAAAAGTCAGAGAGGTAGAACGCCAGTCTGCAACGCCGCTTTGACGGCCAAGGAAAGGAAGCGCCATTTTAAAATTGGTGGGAGGGCGAGGAAGGCAATAGAGGTCTCCGCGGGCAGAGCGGTCTTCCGCCCGCCCCTCCCTCCCTTTCCGGAAATGTGGGCCTCTCATTGCAAGAGAGCGCGCGAGGGAAGGGAGGGGGCCAGGCCGCTCGGACAATAAAACCATAGAGTGCCGGAGAGAGCGGCCACGCCGGGGACCGGACGTTCTCTCTGGCTGGGAGCCAGCGCCTCTATGGTGCAAGGGATGGGTGGGGGGGATTCAGTCTCATTCCGGCCCCGGCGAGCGAAGGAGACGCAGGCAGGGGCTGCTCGGCGGAGGCCCCGTAGGTAGGTAGATAGGTAGGTTGGGGGGACCCACTGCCCATGCAAGGGGAGGGGGCGCTGGGGTCTCCTGGAGGGTGTGTGTGTTTGCCTCTGTGTCTCCCTACCCCCACCCCAAAGAGCAGCCCCCACCCTCAGAATTTGGGGGGAGGGGTGTCGCCTTCGCGGCCTGCAAGCCATGCATGAGGGAGGGGGCTTGGAGTCGCCCCCCCCTCAATCTGGGGGGAGGGGGAGGGACATAGAGGGGGTCTGTGGGGGAGGGCGCTATTCCGCCTCCACCCGCAGACCCCCATAATGGGCGCCAGAGCTGAGGGAGGGGTCGCCTCCATGCACACCTGGGGGGGGGGCTGCCCTCCCATGCGCCTCCATTTCCATTGGGATACGGGTGTCCCCCCCCAAAAGAATCTTCAAGGCAGTTTGCAACACGCGAGGGGGGGCGCATGCCATGCAAAGTGCGTCTCCCTTGCCCACGTGTGCAGGCGGGCGCAGCCCCCTCCCCTGACCCAAAACCCTGGCCTGGGGGAGGGGAACCTGCTTTAATTTGAATTGGGGGGGCGAGGAGGTTGTACCCTGTCCCCCCACCCCATAGGGTCAGGGTGTTAGTATAGCAGCTCTAACAAAGGGGGGGGTTGGAAGTGGGCATTCCCAGACCCAAAAGCATCTCGTTGCCCCCCCCCCCCAGAATGGAAGAAAGAGGATCTGTTTTGTGTTTGTTTTTGTCTTCATTCACCAGGTACCTCTACCAAAATTACCAGGTTCTTTCTTCAGTGAGAAGCCCAATGCGTTTCTATCTGGAGCAGAAAGGCCATGGTCTTTTCACCTAGGGCTTGGGGGGGGGTGTGCCCATCTGCTGACCTGGCACTTCTGGCTTGAGAGTCATTTTGGGGAGGGGTCTTCTCAAAGTGCAGGTGGGTCTCAAGATGGATGAGCACCATAAGAACCTAAGGGGAGCCCTGCTGGATCTGGCCACAGCCCATCTGGTTCAGCATCCTGTCCCCCACAGTGGCCCACCGGTTGCCCATGGGCACCTCAAGCAGAGAGAAGGGCAAGCCTTCTCCTGCTCACCAATCCCAGCAAATGGCCGTAGAGGCCTCCTGCTTGTCCCTACAGCCTGAAAGATGTCCTTAGGCATCCATCCTAGTAGCCATTGATATGTCTTCCGTACGTTTGTCCAACCCTTCCTCAAGGCCATCCAGGCTGGTTGGTGTCACCACCTCTTCTGGCAGCCAGTTCCACAGACCCATGACCCTCCTGGGTGAGGAGGCATGTTTTAGGGAAAAGCACTTACTTGAGCACAGGGTGAAGCTGGCTGGAATTTGGAGGGAAGAGCTGAAGCCAAGGAAGGAAAGCGGGATGGGCAGTGAAAATAAGTATTAAAGTGGCTGTAGTGTGAGGATAGAAGGGGAGAAAGAGAGAGAATCGGTTAAATTCACGGTCATGGTCCTGGGTGTTTGATGTCTGGAGAAGCGTGGGAGTTTCCATCCAGAACCAAACGTGGCTCATGGCCAGATATTTTTGAGGAAGAGGCAAAGATAAATGTGAGATCATTGGGCCTGAAGAGGGAGGCTAGGAGTCTGGAAAGGGGGGGAAGAGCTTAGGAGCAGAAGGGAAAGGACAGATAAAAAAAGGCCATATTATTCCCAGACAGATGCCCTTCACATCCTAGTGGGAATGAAAACACCCCTTGCAGAACTTTCTAAAATGCCTTTGGGGGTTTGGAGCCGAAATAGGCAACAGGTTTTAGAAAGCATCACTTTTTTGTTTTGCATTTCAGTCCCCGCTTTCTGCCGTGGAAGGAATTCAAGGCTGATATTTTCCTCCTGCCCAGTTTAGACGCTGACAAGTTAAGGATGTAGAAAACCACGTGAGAAATAAACAGGGGAGGCCGCAGCCGTCTGTATCAGAAAGAAAAACAAAGTAAACGGCCTTGAGGATTCTGAAGAGATATCTCTCTTGCTGTCTCTTGTTGATCCTCCTCAGTTATTTATTTAAAACATTCCTGTACCCGTCCTTAAAAGAAAATGCTGTGTTAACTTGCAGCGCTGCGTAAAAGCAAGATGAAAACAGATGAAAACAACTGGCTGTTGACCCAGAATCAAAACATGCAGGCATTGTTGTGGTTTTATATGCTCGTTTTATATGTTCGTACTTGAGCTACTTTGGTCTAGTGGCTAGGGAGCTGGACTCTGATCTGGGAATACAGGGGTCAGTTCTTCTCTCCTTCACAAAGCCAGCTGTAACCCGCTGTAAGACCTTGGGCGAGTCACAGCTCTCTTTCTGAGCTCTCATGGACCCACCTACTTCACAGGGTGTCCGTTGTGGGGAGAGGAACAGAAGGTTTGTCAGCCGCTTTGAGTCCCCTTCAGTGGGTGGGAAAAGCAGGGTAGAAAAGCCAACACTACTACTACTTCTTTTAGTGTTTGTTTATTGTTTGTATTTCTATCCCACCCTATACCCAAAAGTTTCAGGGCAGGTAGCAACATTCAAAACCGGGCATATATTAAAACAGTAATAGTGTCTGTAAAATGGGAAAACTCAGTATATTCCCATTTAGCCAAAGGCCAGGGCGAAGAGCTAGTTCTTCACTGCCTTCCTAAACATATACAGTGAAGGAGCCTGATGCACCTCAGGGGGAGCCTATTCCATAGCTTGGGGGCCATCACTGAGAAGACCCTTTCCCAGGTGCCCACCCCTTTTGCTACTGAGGGTGGTAGGACCACCACCAGGAGGGCCTCCCCTCCAGATCTTAAGGCACGGGCCGGTCAGTATGGAAGAAGGTGTTCCTTTAGATGCCGTAATCCACCCTGAGACCTTGGGGGATATTATGGGATGAAAATTAAAATAAATCTATAAAAGTGTGTGTGGGGAGGTAGGAGGTAAGGAATTAGAAATGCCTGGTTAACTTCTCCACGCTGAAAAGGTGGAATTTTAATATATGTTCTGTTTTTATTCTGTTGTTTTAACGGTTGTTACCCGCCCAGAGATCTTTGGGTATAGGGTGGAATAAGAATGTAAACAATAAATTAATAAATAATAAATAAATAAATAGGAGGTACCTTGTGAATATATGAGATGAGAGCATTTCAGTGAGGGACCCATAACGATTTTAAGCATTCGAATTTTCGGATATTAGAATCGAATCCTGAATGTTGCATTCATACACACCCCTGGTCAGAAGGCAGCCCTTTAGCTCCTCCTTATGATACAACTTCCAGGGCCTTTAGCCCTTAATTGTCGCTCCATCAGGTGAAGACAAAGGGGTCTTTGTGGTCAGGGGGAAGTGATGCCTTTGAGGTAGAGGAAGGCGTTCCTGAATAAGAATGGCAGCCCTTAGGTATTTGTGCTTCCAAAAGGGTCTTTCAGAATTGCTTCAGGCATGGCTTGGAGGCTTTGAATGGGCTGCTATACAAAGATTCTTTCCAAGGCAGGCGCTGGAATTTCCCGTTTGGCCTCTGAGGCCTGAATAAAATCCCAGAAAACATTTCTGCTGCTTAGAATGAGATAAGTCTGTTTGTACAGGTGAACAAATACATTTCTTTGTTTAAAAAAAATTATTAAACTTCAATATCAAAACAATAACAGATACAAACCAGTTAAATACTATACAAATATTTATTTCTTTATATTATATTAGGGCAGGTGACAATAAGAATAAAACTTATCAAAAGAAAAAAAAGTAATTAAAAGTATCATTCAGGCCCTCCCTCCCTCCCTCCATAATAGGACAGTACTCTGAGGAAGCTATTTAGATGGCAAAAGCCTGGTTGAAAATAAATGTTTTCACCAGGCACCAAAAGGTATACAGTGTAGGCGCCTGGCGGAACCTCAAGAGGGAGGCTGTTCCAAAGTCTAGGGGCCACCACAGAGAAGGCCCCCTTGCATGTCCCTATGCCTCGTACCTGTGCAAGAGCAGGAACTCCAAGATCTCAGTGTATGGGCAGGTCTAGATGGGAGAACATAAAATAACGTTGAGCAATGGGCAGATACGTTTCTGACTTCCCACAGGGATAATGTGACATGTTTCTTAATAGAACATGTTTTTCGTAAATCAGCATCAGTCACCATTTTTCAGTTTCAATCCCATTGCATTTGTTTTTACAAATCACCTGAATTCGCTCAGTGCTTTGAGAAGGAATCATCCGTTAGCCGGGGTGCCTGAACCGTGTGTCAAACGCTTCATGGTCTTTTCCTGGCCCCTCCAGATTGGAGAGGACACTGATGGGTAAAAAGGTGATAGGAACCCCCCAACTCTTGCTCTTGACATGGCCCGAGTAACCTGGCCAGGTTTTTACCTGGCAAAGGAGACAGCAGAACAGAAGGCTTGTCAGCTGCTTTGAGTCCCCTTAAACGGGTGAGAAAAGCGGGATAGAAAAACCGACTTTTCTTCTTCTTCCACCAAGCCAGCTGGGTGACCTTGGGCTAGTCACAGCTCCCACAGCCCCACGTACCTCACAGGGTGTCTGTTGTGGGGAGAAGAAGGTTTGCCAGCTGCTTCAAGTCCCCTTAAGGGTGAGAAAAGTGGATTGGAAAAGCCAACTCTTCTTCTTCTACTACTTCTTTGTTTCTGCCTTCAGTTTTCCCAGAGCAAACATTTTACCACAGCATTCCTTATGGCGCTGAAGGCCGAAGCTCCCTTGCTGGATTACCTCAAAGTTTCCTTGAAGCAAAAAACGGAGAAGGAGAAAGAAGGCCGCAAAGACTCGCCGTTGACCGTCCGGGCGCCCGGGAGGTCGGATGAAACAGGAGGCAGAGGTAGGGGGGGGGCGTCTGTCCCGGAGAGCGGGACACGCTTGTTGGTTTGACCCTTGGGAGAGGCAGCGGATGCTAATGGTCAGCGTAACACGCCCGGAACAGAGAGAGGTCAGGAGGGTTTTGGGGGGTTGCTTACTTAAAGCAGAATAGCCTGGAGGTTCCGTGACAGCAGTGTGGATCCAGGGAGGAAAGAAAGTGGGTCTTTTTTCCCCTTTGGGACAGTTTAAGTTCCAGAGCAGAGCAATAAGGTGCCCCCTAGGAGGCATCAGGGCAGGGGTGCTGGTAGGAGGTGGAACCCAGAAGGTCCTGGGAGGAGCTGACGCTCTCCCCTGGATACCGTACAGGGGACAGAGAATTTGAGTCCGTCCCTTTCCTTCCCCTCCAGCGGAGCGGCTTCTTCCGGACACGGCAGCCCACGAGGCCACCCATGAAGCGCCGGGCAGTTCTTGGAGCCAGGAATACTTGGTAGCCGAGAACTCAGAGCACGGACGGCCCGTGTGCATGGTGTGCGGGGCCATCCTGAGGGCCCCAGGCCCCGCCGAGGCTCGGAAACACATCCTGCAACAGCACGCCCACTCCCTGGGCTTCAGCGTGGAGGAGAAGCGGAACATCTTGGAAGCCTGGAGTGAAGGAGCTGTGCTGCCCAAGAAGGAGCTGCCGCCTTCCCTGGCAGGTAAGCACCCGCCCCCCCCCCCCCCCAAAAAAAAAGGCAGCCTGGTTGTGGATGTCGGGACTCTGGGGCTGGATTAGGACCATCCTTGGGGTTTTTTGCAATCCAAGGATGGAGAAGCAGACAAGGAACTGAGAACAAGAGGGTTTCTTTTCGCCTTGGCTGAAGGTGCTCAGAAGCAACTGGACAAGATGCTGGACCAGATGGGTTATGGCCTGATCCAACAGGGCTCATGGATCTCATGGATCCAACAGGGCTTAGGTTCTCATGGACTATATGGACTGTGGCCTGATCCAGCAGGGCTCCTCTTAGGTTCTTTTGGACCAGATGGTTCTTTGCCATCGACTTCCCTTGTCTGCTTTCTGATTCTCTTTCTGGAAGGTCCTTCGGTGGCCAGTCCTGGCAAGGGGAAGCGTCCGGCTGAGATAGAGGTGCTGCTTGATTCAGAAGAGCAGACGGCGAGCCGGAAACGCGGGCGACTGAAAGGCCGCTGTGGTGAGTTCTGGGCAGGGGGTGGGTTTATCCTCCCACCGCCAGCCTGAGCGTGGTTTCCATCCCACGAGGGCAGCCAGGTCCACGAACTGGAAGCGGTTGTGTGTCGTTCCAGGCAAACGGACTGGATTGGAACCTTTTCCAACTTCCATGTCTACCTCGAAAGGCAGCGTTTAGGGGGTGATGTAGGTGAAGATGAACCTCTGTCTTCTCTGGTGAGCCAGTTTGGTCTAGTGGTCAGGGAGCTGGACTCTTATCTTGGAATACTGGGTTTGATTCTGCACTCCCCCACAAAACCAGCTGGGTGACTTTGGGCGAGTCACAGCTCTCTTCTGAGCTCTCACAGCCCCACCTACCTCACAGGGTGTTCTGTTATGGGAAGAAGAACAGAACGTTTGTCAGCCGCTCTGAGTCCCCTTAAGGATGAGAAAACTGTGGTATAAAAACCAACTCTTCTTCCCCCATGATTCGAGCTGGGTGACCTTGGACTGGTCACTGCTTTCTCCTGAGCTCTCACAGCTCCTCCTACCTCACAGGGTGTTCTATTGTGGGGAGAAGAACAGAAGGTTTGTCAGCCACTGTGAGTCCCCTTAAATGGGTGAGAAAAGCAGGGTAGAAAAGCCACTCTTCCTCTTCTTTGGCAGACGGCGTACGCTCTGACCCTGCGCACCACCTCCAGCCGCATCCGAGGCAGAACAGCTTGAGCAGCGTTAAAGACCCAAGGCCCAAACCCCTCACCAAGACCACAGGTAAGGGGGGGGGGCATCTGGGGCAGTTTCCTCAGCCAGGCTTTGGTGCTCGGCCTGTTCCATCTCGCCACTGTTTGAATGGGCCTCAGAGCCGCAGAGATCAGTATCCTAAAAGAATCTCCTATCTTGTATTCTGTTCATTCATTCATTTATAATTGATCGTTGCCAATAGTTTATTTCAGTCATTAGTATTGCCAAAGGCCTGCTTGGGCTGCCATGTTTTGTGAACGGCATTACAAAGAGGGTTCTCTTAAAAGGTATGGACCCAGCCAGGCTATCATGGGTTGTTCTCTCCTAGGTAAAGAGTGGCTGTCCGACTGTGGCGTCCCGGGTTCGGCACCCGCAGAGATCCGCATTTTCACCGACGGCACCTTCCCAGCGGGGTTTGCCTTGAAGCTCTACTGCCACACCCAGCCAGGTGAGTGAGGGCCGTCCTATGCGTAGCTGCTTGCATGGCCTTGATGGCGTGGCCCCTGGCCACCTGAAGGAGAAGGGCCTTCTCCCATAGAGACTTGCGTGAGTACTGAGAGCTCAAGGAGGGGACTTCTGTGAGCTGGTTTGGTCTAGAATAGGTGGCAAAGACTTCGACTGCAAGAGCCAAGCAGGTGTGTTGCCTGAGCCACCTGTCTCTGGAGGTTACTGCCAGAAGAGGTGGTGACAACAGCCAGCCTGGATGGCTTTAAGGAAGGGTGGGATACATCCATTGGGGGCCAGGTATGTCGATGGCTATTGGAATGAATGCCCAGGTACCACCTCCAGGTTGGGGAGGCAGGCAGGAGGCCCCTCAAGGCCATTGGCAGAAAGTGGATGGCAGGGGAAGGTTCTGCCTTCATCTTCTGCTGGAGAAGCCCAGTAGCAACTGGTGGGCCAATGGGTGGGACAGGGTGCTGGACTAGAACGGCTGTGGCCTGATCCAGCAGGGCTCCTCTTAGGTTCTTATGGACCAGATGGGCTGTGGCCTGATCCAGCAGGGCTTCTCTTAGGTTCTCATGGACCAGATGGGCTGTGGCCTGATCCAGCAGGGCTCCTCTTAGGTTCTCATGGACCAGATGGGCTGTGGCCTGATCCAGCAGGGCTCCTCTTAGGTTCTTATGGACCAGATGGGCTGTGGCCTGATCCAGCAGGGCTCCTCTTAGGTTCTTGTGGACTAGATGGGCTGTGACCTGATCCAGCAGGGCTCCTCTTAGGTTCTTGTGGACTAGATGGGCTGTGACCTGATCCAGCAGGGCTCCTCTTAGGTTCTTATGGACTAGATGGGCTGTGGCCTGATCCAGCATGGCTCCTCTTAGGTTCTTATGGACTAGATGGGCTGTGGCCTGATCCTGTCAGACATCCACACAGTACAGTTTCAGGCAGGATCGGAAATCACATTCAAGGCCCAAGGCTAAACTTGTTGAAACAGATTATCAGCAGATGCTATTATTGCACTCTTATTCTTATGGCTGCTCACGTCCAGTTTTGTTAAGGGAACTCACAGTTCCTGAGAAAAAGGTCAGCCGTGTGGCATGATGGGACAGAAGAAAGCATGTGACTTAGTGTGTTGGCTATTATATCTTTCCACTCACACACATTATTTCTCTCATCGCTTGGAACGCGTTTACTCATATATCCACACATTTAAGCATTAAGCTTTAGCATCATGTACGGGGGTGGCTGGGTGGGTGGGGTTTATCCGGTAACCATGGTGACCAGATAGATGGATACGGGGTCCGACTGTTGTACCCATGGCTCCTAGAACGGATGCCTGCGTCCAGATTAGTTCTGAAATGACCCCCGCAAGAGAAGCCCCTTCGTCCCTTCCCAGAAGGAAAGGCAGGAAGGAACGGCGCATTTGAATAGTGCAGATGGCCGGACGATGGCCGCAACGTCTCTCCCCTCTTTGCCTTGTTCTAGAACCACCTGAGAACTCTGGAGCAAAAGGAGTTGCGGGAGGCAAGCCGCTAGGTAAGCCTGTCAGCTGATCTCCCACCCACGCCTTTTCCTCTCTCCTACGATCGATATTTTCCTTGCTTTGTGGTTTTTGACGTTAAAACTTTTGTGTGTGTGTTTTTTTAAACTTATTTTTAATCTTGGCCTTCATTAAATCTCGGGTCTCCGTCTGGAGCCCCTACAAATGCTCACAGACTGCATTTCCCAGCATCCAAGGCCTTGCCAGCTCGTGTTGCGGGAATGCCTGGAGGGTGAGATTATTTGAGGCCTTGCATTGAATCGCACCCATGCTTCAGGGCTTCTGAGACAGTTTGGTCCAGTGGTTAGGGAGCCGGACTCTTATCTGGGAATGCTGGGTTTGATTCTGCCCTCCCCCATGAAGCCAGCTGGGTGACCTTGGGCTAGTCACAGATCTCTTCTGAGCTCCCACAGCCCCAATGACCTCACAGGGTATTCTGTTGTGGGGAGAAGAACAGAAGGTTTGTCAGCCGCTTTGAGACCCCTTAAATGGGTGAGGGGTATGAAAACCGACTCCTTCCTCCTCCCCAGAACTAGCTGAGTGGCCTTGGGTTAGTCTCAGCTCTCTCCTGAGCTCTCACAGCCCCACCCACCTCACAGGGTGCCTGTTGTAGGGAGAAGAACAGGTTTGTCAGCCACTTTGAGTCCCCTTAAATGGGTGAGAAAAGGTGGGTAGAAAAGCCAACTCTTCTTTTAAAATACGTATCTGTGGCTTCTTGGTTTTATGTCCCGTTTCAACCAAGGGGAACAGGTGCCGCCTTTTCATTTGGCATTTGGGCATCAGAGGACATGGGCTACTTGGGGGTGTGATGTGAGGGAGGCCCTTCTCACCCCTTCCCCTCACCTTTCCTGCCACCATGACCACCCTTCCTTGGATAGAGGCTTCGCTGAGGCTGGAATCTCAAGAGGATTCTGGGTAGCAGCCACAAAATGGCTCCTGTGGCTGCAGCAACACACTGAAAAACTGCTCCAGGTTTCCCAGAGGGGGGAAGGCGGCATTGGCGGTTGTTTTCCCCTCGCTCAGGTCTAACACACACACCGCATTCCATGGGCAGGAGCAACAGCGATGGCGTCTCTGGCTTGGCATCTCCAGGTGCCCAGTCTCAAGGACATATGGAATTATGGGGACAGCGTGTTGTCAGGGCGACTAGGGAGCCGGCCTTGAAGGCCTGGAGCTTGCCCATTATCTGGGGGGGGGGGCAGGGGGCGTTTTCTGTTTTTCCCTACATCTAGGAGGGAGATCTCTTCAGGGCCTTTGCTCTTTCCTCCCTCCAGGTCGCAAATGCTCTGTGTCTCTCTTGCGGCTGAACAACAAAGACTCTGCCCAGCTCTGCCCGCCAGGTGCCCTCGCCAGTCGCCCTGGCAGCCGTGCCAAAGACTGTGCCACCGCCGCTGCCACCCAGCCACGCCAGCCGAGCGCTCCCGCCGCTCAGGAGGACCTCTCTCTCCTGGCCAAGGGCTTCGACCCCGCCTGGCGAGCCCGCTTCCTGATGGACTTTGACAACGCCGCTGGGCATCTGGTCTGCATGGTTTGCGAGTACCCGCTCCGGCGGGTGTGCCTGGATACCGTCAAGCGGCACATCCTGCAGTGCCACGCCGAGACCCTCCACCTCCCCCGGGAGGTCCGCCGCACCATCCGGGAGGTCTGGGAGAGCCGAGGCCAGGCCCCTACGCCGCCTGCACGGAAGTAGAGGCTGCCGGCTCCCTGCCCACGGTGGGATGCGGGGTGGGTGGGTATGAATTGGCAGTCCTGCGGAGGTTTCCGGAAACCGAGGGCATCCTTCCCTGGCCTGCGTTGTTCCCCGTGCGGGCCGTGCCGGGTTCTTGCTGTCCAGTTTTGCTAGCGAATCGCACGTGGAGGTAGCCAAGTTCCCCTCCCGCCTCTTTTCCCTCCGGGTTGGCAGTGCCTCTTCGGTGTTTGCCCCTTCGGTGCGCGAAGATTTGAGAGAGCAAGAAGGAGGGCTGGGCAGAGGAGAGGGGGAAGGCGGGAGAAGCTGCCGTTGGCTTCGTCTACCCAGGGTTTGAAATGACAGCAGCTACTTTCTTTGTATTTCGTTTTCCAAGGCTCAGGGGAAAACCTTTCTTGTTTGGCCACCGGAGAAATTCGCTGCCCCGTGTTTGCCAGGCGGCTGGGCATCCCCCCCCCCCCCGCCCCTCAAGAGGCAGTACGCGTAACTCTGGCGAGACGCGGGGCACCGGATGCCCTTCCGCGCTGTTCACAGGCCGTTGCCTGAACCCCTGCCATGTGGCAGGAGACAGTTGGCATTCCCAGTTGGTTGAAGACAGTTGGCATTTTTCACTTGGTGCCCCAAAACACTTCCCACAACAAGTGGCTTTTTAACAAAGGGACGACCACGTACATAAGCAATGAAGAAACAATAAATTATTTTTCTGATATGCCGTGGCTGCGGTTCTTAAAATCCATAGGGGAGCCAGAGCCCAGGTGTGGGAGTGGCCCCTGAAAAGGCCATGCCTTTCTGCAGCTGCCCTTGTTTAAGGCGGTGGGGGGAGCCAGTGAGACAAGGGAAGATTTGGCCGTTTAGGGCATTTGTCTCCCCCTCCCCGCCCTTCAGAAGCTGTTGGGCTGATCAATTGGGACCCACCTAGGTATTTTGAACTTCCCATCAGCCCCCTTGATCACGTGGTGCTATGTGGGAAGAATCACTAGTATAGGTTTCGGGTGTGCGTGAACGTTTGTAGGCATTCGAAATCCGATCGAACGTGCCAAACTCGAATGTCCCGAAATTCAAATGTAAACATTCAAATCGAATTTTGGATCCGTTAGTTCAAATTATCCGGACATTCATGTGTGTACGGGTTCGTACATGATGCGTACTTGAAGATCCGCGTCTTTCCCGCATCTGCACGCATTTGTACCTATCTGTACGGGACGAAAATGGGTTGCATACTGGATAACTCCAGGATGCGTACGGATGTCGGGAGGACGCGTGCACGCACATACGAATGTTGCCGCCGTTCGTACGTGCAGATTCGAATAAAAAATTCAGACAGATAGATTTGAATTTGGTAAATACGAATCGAATCCTGTTAAATTCGAATTTAAAAAGACTCAAATTGGATTTTCAGGTATTCAGATTGTAGTTAGGCATGGGGTTGACTTTGGATCTCTCCCCACCCACTGCCAGACCCCTGCCTTGTTAACATCCAGGTTGGACTGCTGTAATGCGCTCTGCATGGGGCTGCCCTTGAAGACAGTTCGGAAGCTGCAGCTGGCCTGCTAACCGCCACTGTTGGCCAGTCCTAAAAGACCTGCACTAACTGCCTGTTTCTTACCAAGCCCAGTTCAAAGTACTAACGTCCGGGTCTTGAGCCCCAGGTGTTTAAAGGAACACCTCCTCCTCCCATGTAGACTTGCCTGTGTCCTAAGAGCTGCTAGGGAACATCCTCTTGGTGGTGCCCTCCCCTCAGCAGGTAAACGGGGGCATATGGGAGGGTCTCCTCAGTGGTAGCCCCCAGGGTAGGTGGAATTTGTGCTTTCTACTGCCTGTCCATGGCAATTCTGAGATCCTTTTCCCAGCAGGTTATAAGGTGCTTGGAAGAAGGTGGGGTGGTTAGTGTGCTTTATTCCAATGTGCATCATAGCAAAAAGTTGTAGTGCAGTTCCTGAAAGATGCCACCAGGGGGCGCCCTCCATCACTGGGATAATGGCCCCAGCCACAGAGAAGACCCTGTCTCCTGTTTGGGGGAGATGGTTAGCCAGTTGACCACGTTGCAGAGAAACTATTTAATCCTGCGTTCATGTATCTTAGCAACCTGCCTAGGTTTGACGAAGGCTCTCTGGCAGAAGAGGAAGCGTTTGCCCCACCTTACGCATCGCAGGCCAGAGATGCCAGAGCGGACGGCGCTGTTCTCCTAGCGAGATTTGAGATTGGTTTATGGGCTGGCCTTGCTGAAAGCGCCGGTGCAGGAATAGCGCTACCCGGAGGTGAGGACCGGCTCCTTTTAAGTCCTTGTGGGTTTAGACAGCGAGCAACTTAGTACACCCTGCTTTCACTGAGGGCTGCAGGCCGGAGCCACAGAGAGAGAAGAAGAGGAGTTGGCTTTTCTACCCCAGTTTTCTCACCCATTTAAGGGGACTCAAAGCTGCTGACAAGCCTTCTGCTCTTCTCCCCACCGCAGACACTCTGTGAGGTAGGTACGAGGGGCTGCGAGAGCTCAGAAGAGAGCTGTGACTAGCCCAAGATCATCCAGCTGTCTTCACAGAGGAGGGTGGAATCAAACCTGGTATTCCCAGATAAGAGTCCAGCTCCTTAACCACTAGACCAGTGGTCCTCAAACTTCCTAATGCTGCGACCCTTTAATATATTTCCTCATGTTGCAGTGACCCCCAACTTAACTCTAACTCCCAACCATAAAATTACATTTGTTGCTACTTCACAATGACCCATGTGAAAGCGTAGATTGACCCCCACAGGGGTTGCAACCCACAGGTTAAGAACTGCTGCAAACTGGGCCTGATCTCTCCTCCGAGCCCCCCACCCCCGAGCCCCCAAGAAGAGCAGAGCCTGGTTACAAAAGAGAAATTTCACATTTAATAAATAAACAGCAAGGGCCTTTGCTGAGGCTCAATAAATAACACAGACGAGAACCCAAGGAGAAACAGTGTGGAAAGGCGAGCGGGACAGACACCCTGAACGCGTCTGGCAGTGTGAAAGCATTTCCTTTAAAAAACACACCCGCAGCCCTCCGAAGGGAGTGGGCAGAGAGCTTCCAGGCGCAGACCGGCAGGGCTACTGGCGCCGGGCACCGGGCAGGGACTGAGCGGCCGGTGCCGGATCCAACGCACTGTGCCGATCTTCCAGCCAGATGCTGGGGGGTGGCGAGGCGAGTCTGGTTGTGCAGAGCATACAGAGGCATCCCATGGTTCCATTCACAGTAGCTCCCTCTGTCACACTCCTAATGGCGCCATCGGACTGCCCGACCTCACCTCCGGCCCTGTAGCAAGCACAGAAACTCGCCAGCAGGGCGTTTCCCCCTCCACACTGGAATATCGGTATCAGAACCATCGGTATCCCGTTGGAGTATGGGTAATCCATGGCTTAAATGCAGTCCTTACAGCCAGGGCCATTTTGAGATGCCTGGATTCCAGCTCAGCACTCTAGCCCCGTTACTCAGAGCCCTGGGAGGAGGCTGAAGTCCTGGATGTGGGTGGACTCAACCTCTCGGGGGCGGGGAGGGGGAGATGCTGGACAGCAGCCCTAGAGATCTTCCTGAACTTCACGGCACAGCATTCTGTGCTCACTAGAGATGCCACAGACTGCTGGGAACTAGTTCAGAACACCTGGAGGGCCACACTGCATTCTGCCTCTCCTGCCAAGGGCGTAGTGTCCGGCCACATCTGGAGGTAATCTCCGCAGCTCCCAAATAAAGTGTAACCACCTCTTTGAGCAATGCAGAAATGCTAAATTAATGCAACGTCTCAAGGGGGACGACCATGACCCACAACAACACACATCACAGCTTTGCGGTCCAGGAGATCTGCACGCAGGAGGCATAGATCATTGGGAGTGGGGTGAGGAGGGAGAAGGAAGAGCCGCTGGCCATTTGCTTGCCTTCCCGCCCGGCTCCCCCTACAACCATTGCCCCTCCGTTGTCCAAAATGCTACATTTGTTTTTTGCCTCCCCCCCTTTTGCAAGTCTTTGCTGGTAGTGGGTTCAAATTCTTTGGAGGGGGTGAGGGTAACCCATGAACAAAAGAAAGTGCTGTGCCGCACCTCCTTCCTCCGGAGGTGGACGGATGGAGAAACACTTCAGAGAAATCAACAACACAAAGATATATATATATATGTATATATATGCACGTGTGTTCATATATATATATATTGCATCTTAAGATATTTGAGAAAGCCACCCTCTTAACCCGGTCACCCAGTTTTTGTAGGAAACCCAAAGCTCAGGAGATGCAGGAGGTTCTTTTGTGCCACTGGGCAACCAGTGCCCTCGCTACGCTGGCTTGAACAAAACTTTAATGAGTGGAAGACTGATTCCAATTACAGCGTATTACCCTGAGAAGCGGGGTAGGGTGGGGTGGGTGGATGGATGGGCAGGCGGAGGGGGGGGAGCTGAAAGGAAGTGCCTAAACTATCGTTTTGGGGGGGATCTGAAAAGGAAATTCACAGTCATCGCCCCCCCCCCCTCCACCATCAAATAACATGCCCAGAGAATTCTTGTCTCGAAATCCACAGAACAGGTTCATGGAAGAGAAGCTAAGCAGCAGTAGAGATCGAAAAGAAACAGGAGAGCCCCCCCCCCACTCACCCGTGGCCCCACCCCAGCAGAAAGCAGGGTGAGATCCAGAGCAGCCTGTCCCAAATATCCGAGCCAAAGTTCTCTGATCCTGAGCGATAAATCTGATAAACCGTGGAGAGGGGGTGCAGCAGAGAGGGGGGGCTCCCTCTCCCAAAACTCTCTGGCCCACACTGGCGGACAGAGGCCACCGGGGAACCCTCCCGCCGTTCAGGGGTAGAGAGCGGCATAACCAGCATTCCGAGGAAAGAAAAGGCGGAGAAAGGGAACTCCACATCCGCACCCAAATAAATTAACACCCAACAAAAATTTGTCTACTGCTTCCCACCCACCCTGCCCCCCCCCTCCGTCCACACGCTCTCTCCCAGATGTTGCAGGTTCCAGACAGATTCCGAGGTGAGGAAGTTCTCAGAAGCCGCTCGGCCTTCCCTTGGATTGCGGCAGCGGCAGGGTTGGCAAACTCACAGCCTGCGCTCTTTGGCACCTTTTTGCACGTGGCATCCTCTCCTATTGGCCTGTGTTGAAAGGCGGTTCAAAAACCCGCCTGCGTAAGAGGGGAGGGGGCTGCTCCTAACCCCCCCCCCCCAGCATCCCTGCTCGCTTCCTGTGCCTCTTTCCACACCTGCTGTCCGTTTTGTTCAGTTTTTTTTTTAAAAAAGAGATTATTGCACGCCCACCCACACCCATCTCCTTCCAGCCCTGAGAATGGCAGCAGTCACACTTTCCTCCCACGTTCACACTTCGGTCTCCACCCCGGCCAGCTTTGGGGTGAGGATCCGGGGGGTGACCCCAGCGTTGAGGTCTGTTTCGAACTCCAGCAGCTGTCCCATGAAGTTGAGGTTGGGAGAGATGATGGGCCTCCTCCCCTTGACGTACTTGTAAGCGTCGCCCATGGTCATCAGCGTGTGCTTCATCAGGTAGGCGATGACGATGGTGGCCGAGCGCGAGACGCCCGCCTGGCAGTGGATGAGGACCCCCTTGCCGCTCTGGTGGGCCTCCTCTGGAGCAAAAGACGGGGAAAGGGTTAGGTGGGAAGCAGGCAAGGACAGAAGAAGGAGCCGGCTTTTATACCGTGCTTTTTTCACCCTTCAGGGGACTCAAGGCAGCTGACAAACCTTCTGTTCTCCCCATAGCAGACATCCTGTTAGGTGGGTGGCGCTGTGAGAGCTCAGAAAGAAAGCTGTGACTAGCCCAAGGACCACCCAGCTGACTTTGTGTAAGAAGAGTTGGCTTTTCTACCCAGCTTTTTTCACCCATCTAAGGGGACTCAAAGCTGCTGGCAAACATTCTGTTCTTCGCACTGACTGAAGCTGACAAATGTGGTGGTCAAAAATATCCCCAGCGAGCCTTGGTAGCAAATGTTTCAGGAAATTTTCATGCAATTTCCATATATTTCTCCCCTTGAGAAAAACACATTGCAATTTGCCAAGCAAACTCAAAGGGGTGTTCATCTCCTACCCACTCCCCCACTCCCCTTTTACAAGTGTTTGCCATCAAGTTGGGTGGTTGAATACAGGAGTGCCTCCTCTGGAGGATTCTTGGCAGTGATACAGGAGTGGTTTGCCATTGCCTACTTCCAGGGGAAGCTGGGGATTGAACTGGCAAACCCTCTCCTCTGTAGCTCTTCCACTGAGCTACAGCCACTCCCAGACTCCATGGAGACTTCTACGCAGTTTTCTTGGCAGTGATGCAGCAGTGGTTTGCCATTTCCTACTTCCAGGGTGAGTCTGGGGATCAAACCAGCAGCCCTCTGCTCTCTAGGTATTATTCTCACCACACTTCCCAGGAAGCCTGCCCCCCCTTATCTCTGTGCCCGCCCACCCCCCAGCAAGCGTACCAATGAACTCGAAGGCTTCCTCAAAGTACTGGCGCAGGTCCTGCCGGTTGTTGTCTGTGGCAGGCAGGCGCTTGTAGCGGAGACGCCCGCTGTCGGCGTGGTACAGGGGAAGGTGGGTGGTGACGTTGAGGACGTGCCCGACGTTGAGGCTCAGCATCCTCTCCAGGTCCTGGGCGTCTCTCTCGTTGCCCAGGAACAGGAACGGCAAGATGGCGCTGAGCTCAGCGTTCTCCAAGTCCGGCGTGAGTGGAGGGCCCAAGTCATCCGGCCCATCAGGAACATCTGGCCCGGTCAGGCTGCCTGCGGAGGAAACGCACAGCCACAGAGCTGCTGTAAGTGGCAGGCAATAATCGAGCTCTTCTTAGTTCCAGGGTCTCAGACGTCAGAGAGGCAACATGCTAGATATGGCCATGGTGCTGCCATCTTTCTCCCTCCCAGACCCAGGAATCTCTGTTAGCCTTCATTACAGATGTTGCATTTCTCACTGTTGTGGTTAATGCATAAGAACGAAAGACAACCTAAGTGGAGCCCTGCTGGATCAGGCCACAGCCCATCTAGTCCATAGGAAGCTAAGAGGAGCCCTGCAGGATCAGGCCACAGCCCATCTAGTCCATAAGGACCTAAGAGGAGCCCTGCTGGATCAGGCCACAGCCCATCAGGTCCATAAGAACAGGCCACAGCCCATCTGGTCCATAAGAACCTAAGAGGAGCCCTGCTGGATCAGGCCACAGCCCATCTAGTCCATAAGAACCTAACAGGAGCCCTGCTGGATAAGGCCATGGCCTATCAGGTCCATAAGGACTTAAGAGGAGCCCTGCTGGATCAGGCCACAGCCCATCCAGTCCATAAGAACCTAACAGGAGCCCTGCTGGATCAGGCCACAGCCCATCTAGTCCATAAGAACCTAACAGGAGCCCTGCTGGATAAGGCCATGGCCTATTAGGTCCATAAGGACCTAAGAGGAGCCCTGCTGGATCAGGCCACAGCCCATCCAGTCCATAAGGACCCATGAGGAGCCCTGCTGGATCAGGCCGCAACCCATCTGTTAATGCAATGGCGATTCACCGGGGGAGATGGGGACCCAGGAGTACCCTTCCCTGTCCCCTTGCCTGGCCCGAGCTTGGCTAAACTCCTCCTGCTTACCTCGCTGGCCTGGCCCTTCCTGCCCGTCTTTGTGGAGAAGGTCCAGCACCAGGTGCAGGTTCTGTGGGGGCTGCATTTTGTGGGGTTTCCTGGGGCTGGGGGGCTGCGTCTCAAGGCCCAGGCCGCCGCTCGGCTCCTTGGTCCAGAGGCGCTGCAGCGAGGAGTCCCGGCCGTCGTAGGCTCCCCGGGAGGAGATGAAGTCCAGCATCGCCATCTTGCCCTGCTGCAGCCTCCGCCGGCCGGTGGCGTCGGGCACCCCAAAGCGCATGGCGCCCTGCAGGTGGCTCTTGGTATACTCCATCAGGTTCCGGCAGTCCAGGATCAAAGGGGAGACCTGCTGCTGGGCCCGGGACTTGGTCATCTTTTTGGCCAGCTCGTCCGGCCAGATGGTGCGGACGCTGTAATCGTCCCCGTAGTCTTCGCCATAGCAGCTGTGCACCGGGGAGGAGGAGGAGTTGGGGCCGTGGGCCCGGGGGTCAAAGGCCACGATGGGCTCGCTGCTGCAGAAGCTGCAAGAGGAGCTGCCGGACTTGACCGAGGGGTTGCAGGCGAGGCAGGCCAGGGAGCGGAGGGCGGTGGGCGCGCAGGGGAGGCAGCCCAGCTTCTTGATGGACGGCGGGCTGCAGCTGGAGCAACTCAGGGAGTGCAGGCTGGAGCGCCATGAGAAGCAGCCCAGCGAGCGCAGGCCGGGCTTGGCGTGGCCCTCGTCGCAGCGCATCAGCCGCCAGCAGCCCCGGCAGCCGCACTTGAGCGGGTGCATGGCCGGGCTGGAGAGGCACGAGGAGCTGGTCGAGGTGTCCAGCACCGGCCTGGAGTTCTCCTTCAGGCAGCGCTTCTTGAGCTTGGCTTGGGGCAGGAAGACCTTCAGCTGTGGGGCCAGCGCCCCTTTCTTCTCGCCGGCCTTCAGGTCCAGCTGCAAGGAGAGGTCGCCCTCGGGCACGTGGCGGCTCGGCGTGCCTCCCACCGTCAGCTTGATGTCGATGGTGTGGGAATGGTTGGGCTGAAGGATCCCGATGCCGCGTCGCACCTCTTCGCAGGGGCCCTTGGGAGGAGGCGGGGCTGGAGCCGCCGGCCGACAGGCCGGAGGCGACTGCGGGAGTTGCTGCTTCTCGCCGCCACCACCGCTGCCGCCGCTGCTGCCGCCACCGCCGTTGTGTGCAAAGCTGTGGTTGAGGCGCAAGGCCAAAGTCTTGGGTCTTTGTAGAACGCCGATCCGTTCTTCCAGGGGCGAGGGAGGCATTGGGAAAGGCGAGCTGGAGGGGAAGAGAAGAGAAAGTGTCAGGTAGGCACGGAGCACGCTGAGCCCAAAAGGTGGCCACAGCGTTTGTCTTACGGTGGTGTCATCAATGGATCCCCACTGCTTTTCCATTATTTATTTGCATTTTTATTCTGCCCTATATCCAAAGGTCCCAGGGCAGGTTCTAGCATTAAAATCCAATGTAAAATGAACCCACTAAAACCACCACGGTGCCTGAAAGTCGGGAGGAAATGCTTTTTCTTTATTCAGCCAAGGCAAAGGGGCTCAGCACGTGGAGGTGCCTATTCCACAGTCTGGGAGCCACCACTGAGAAGGCCCTGGGCCTATTCGCACTCGGCTTTATTCTGGAATATATCCTGGAATAGGGACTTGCTGTCCATATGCTAGTGCAGGCTTCAGCAGGGCCAAAGTGAGGTCTGCCAGAGTCTGCATTAGCATGGGGACCACATACCCCTATCCTGAGATATACCGCAGAAAAAGGCCAAGTGCGAATAGGCCCCCTGTCCTGGCTGCCCACCCCTTTCGTTAGCGAGGGTGGTGGGATGCATACTCATAGACACAAATGTATTCGTATCGGTTCGAATGTCCAGGCGTTTGTTTTTCTTTTTTCATTCGGATTTCTGAATATTCGATTCGTTACGAACCGAATGTCGAAAACTGCATCCGCGCACACCGCCCTAGGCGTAACCGCAGGGCGGTGTACAAATAAATATTATTATTATTATTATTATTATTATTATTATTATTATTATTATTATTATTATTATTATTATTATTATTATTATTATTATTACTCCCACCACCACTTTCTTTTGTTGCTTGTTTACCGAGAGAAAACAGGAGAGCTAAGTTCTAAGGGCGGTGTCTTCGCCCCCAATTCTTCCTCCGCCCCTGTTTAAAATCCCTCTTTTTGGAAGTATTCTCCTCGGAAATTGGGTCATATTTAGCAAAGGCGCTTTTCCGACAAGAGATAAACACATCGGTCCCCCTGCCTTCCCTCCCGTCTTCGCAGAGCATCCTGCCTTGCTGTCAGAAGAAAATTCTGCATCAACCTCATTCTGTTTCCACCCCCCCCCCTCCGTCCCCATCCCCTTCCCCACCCCCAGTTGCGGCTTCCTTGACGCATCCACCCCCCCGCTCTGTTTTTCCTCTGTCCCCATTAAAACCCACGTTAACCAAGGAAGATACAGCTGGGTGGGGAGTCTGCCCCACATGGTCCCTGCAGGGTCTTGGAGGGAGATGTCAAGGAATGGTTTTAGGCCAAGGAGAGAGGAGCCAATGGTCTTCAACAGCCCCCCCCCGCAGCCCCCCCCCCGCCCTGCCCTGAACCCCCACGGGCTTTGTATGTGAGTGGGTGGCGTGACCCTCCATGGCCACTGGGGGGTTGGACAGACGGGGACTGCCCGCGGTGGCCGTGAGTCCACTGTGGCATGTGAGAAATCACACATACTCAGTGCGATCAGCCATGCGCCCTCTGGGCCCAGTGGGTACCTATGGGACAGGAGAAGGTGGTAAGGGGGATGCTCCACTCTTCACCTACGACTGCACGCTGCACCATCTTGCCCAACCCTTTTCTCACTGGGGGGCCTCTAGATGTGTCCCCTCCCTCTCCACAATCCGGGGAAACAAATGCGTAGGAGGCCAGGCTCTGGTCCGAATTGCCCACCCCAAAGACAGCCAGGTCTTGGGAGTACCAGCGTCCCCTTTCTGTTTTCGCCCCCCCCTCGCTCCTCTTGTCCTGCCTTCCCCCCCACACACACACACGTCCTTCACCCCCACGCCTCTCCAACTCTGCCCACCCGCCCGGCCACCGCGACGGCTTTCTCCACGCCCTCCGTCTCCTTCCAGAGAAGGGAGCGCCGGGTCTGCCGGGGAGCTCCGAGGCCCCGCGATGCTAACGCAGGGTGACAGCGCTGTTATTTCCATCAACTGCACGCTCTGCAAACAAGGAGGGATCGGGCCTGACAGCAAGCACAGCCCTGGGGGGCGGGCAGGGGGGAGGAAGGAGGCTTGAAAGGACTCCTTTCCTTTCCCTCATGCTTTCCCCCCTCCCAGAAGAAGAAAAAGAAGAGCTGGCTCTTCTACCCTGCTTTTCTCACCCATTTAAGGGGACTCCAAGCAGCTGACAAACCTTCTGTTCTTCTCTCCACCACAGACACCCTGTGAGGCAGGTGGAGCTTTGAGCACTCAAAAGAGAGCTGTGACTCGCCCAAGGTCACCCAGCTGGCTTCGTGGGGGAGGGCGGAATCAAAGCCAGTATTTCCAGGTAAGAGTCCAGCTCCCTAACCACTAGCCAAGCCGGCTCAGGAAGGGATTTGCAGCTGGAAAAACCACCTTAGTGGCCCTGATGGCAAAGGCCGGGCTCATCCTTTCCGTTGTGTGTCAGCACCCCATCTCCGGGGAAGCCTCTGCCCCCTTTCTTGCGGCACCTGAGCTAAATTGTGCAGGTGGGACAACACCTGTCTATGCAGGTGTGCTGTGTGCTAGTGGAAGGCTTTTGGGGTGGGGGGCAACTGGAGCTGGGACCTCCTGTAAGCTCCTCACCCTACTTTTGGTACACACAATCACAGGGTTCTGAAACAGTCCCGGTGTTGGAATCACCCCATTTTGCAGAACAGGAGGAGGAAAACTGAGGCTGGCGAGCGGAAGGGGCTGCCCAAAGCTACGCCATAGCAGAAGGCAAGAGAATTCCTGACTCGCGACATCATCTCTGATCGCAGAGCCGAAATCCCTCCCCTGCTCCCCTCCCCAAACTCAGAGGCGGCGACTTTGAGGCCGTAAGCTCTTTGAGGGCCGCCAGCCAAATCGTTCTTGCTTGAGAAACCAGGTAAAAGGCCCCCGGGCACCAACGGGTCTCAGAGGAATAACTGTGGAGATTCCGTGCAAGGATTCCTCTGCCCCTGTGCGGACAGGCGGGACGGCGCCCGCCCGTGGCGTCTGTTGCGCACTGCTTTTCTCCACCAGCGGAGACGGGAATCCGCCTGCCCGGCCCTGGAGCTCGACCGTTTGGCCGGCGCACGCAATGCCACCATCACCGGTCCTTGCAGAACGGTCATGAGGGCAGGAAAGGGGGTGCCGATGACCCCCCTTCATAAGCACAAGGCAGCTGGACGCAGCCTTCCAGGATACAGGAGAAACGCGCGATCATCTCCTTCCGGGAGTCGCCCCAGGGGCTTTTTGCGTCCCAGGGAAATCCCCCACCCCAGGGAGCTGTGGGAGCCTCAGCAGAGACGGCCATTCAGCCAAGCTTGGTTCCCACCCAGGGAGTCCCCGGAAACATCTGCGCTGCGGCTCCCGATCACCCTCCCGGCTTCCGTCTGCACAACGTGCAGGCCGCGTGGAGATTCACCAGCATCCCCAAGACACGAGCACGTATTATCGTGCCCAGGTGCACGGGTGCTGGCTACAAAACCACGTCCACCATAGTGCTCACCTGCCCGCGTCGGCCACGAAAACCCAGCCGCTCACCTGAGACACGCAGGAAAGCCGCCCAGCAGCAGTGCTGCAGCCGCCGCTTCCCCTCCGGGCTTCTGCTCCGCTCTTCCCTGCCCCAGGGCGAAGTTGTGCCGTCTCTCCCTAAAAATACCACCCTGAGCTCACAGCCTGGCAGCACCAGCGAGGACATCTGCCCGCTCAGGTTTCAGCCGGCCATGAGCTCATCGCTTGGCTCTGGACGCGCTGTGCTGGTCGCTGCCGACTGGGGTAATGAAAGGAGGCGGGGAGGCCAAGAGGTTTGCTCCATAAACTGCCGGGCCAAAAGGTGCTCCGGCCTCCCCCAGGTGTTGCCAAAAATACACCCTTAAGGGTGAGACAGCAGAGCTCAAATTAGCAATAGCCGTTCTGCCAGTCTGGTCTAGTGGTCAGGGAGCCGGACTCTTATCTGGGAATACCGGATTTGATCCTGCACTTCTCCATCAAGCCAGCTGGGTGACCTTGGGCGAGTCACAGCTCTCTTCTGAGCTCTCACAGCCCCACCTACCTGACAGAGTGTCTGCTGTGCGGAGAAGAATGGAAGCTTTGTCAGTCGCTTTGAGCCCCCTTAAATGGGTGAGAAAAATGGGGCAGAAAAGCCAACTCTTCTTCTTCCTCCACGAAGCCAGCTGGGTGGCCTTGGGCTAGTCAAAGCTCTCTTCTGAGCTCTCACAGCCCCGCCAATCTCACAGGCTATTCTGTTGTGGGGAGAAGAACAGAAGGTTTGTCAGCCACTTTGAGTCCCCTTAAACGGGTGAGAAAAGGGTGGGGGGTAGAAAAGCCAACTCTTCTTCTTACACACTGTGTGTGTGTGTGTGTGAATATAAACTAAGGCTGGATTTGCAGACACAAGGGTCCCTCTGAAATCATTCCCACCTGCCCCTTTTCGGGATAAGCAGAATAATGCACACATTTCTAGGAACAGAACGCATTTTGCAAGCAGCATCTCACACACACACACACACACACACACACCCCCCTAGTTCTGAGCAACCTATGTGGAGAACCACTCAATGCTCCCTTTTTTCAAAATCTTTTGGGGTGTCTTCCCTCCCAGTCGTTTGCTTCTGGCCCCCTCCCTCTCCAACCCCAGGCAGATGGTCCAAAAAGCAGGTGGAGGAGTCGATCCACACAGTTACTCCAGACGCCAGAGAGGAGAGAACCATTGGCAAAGGCCGGATCCGACCCGGTTTCCCTTTAAAGCAGGCAGGGCAGAAATTATCCTGGGCACAGCACCTGGCACCGTGCTTTTCAGTATAGGCACCATAAACAACATAAATATACAGGTGATTCTGCACCGTCAAGGCGGAAAAAGGTTACCTGTGCGTGACTTCTGCAACCCTTCGATACAATATCTAAAGGAACGCCCCCTCCCAGATGGACACCGCCCCCCCATGCCTTAAGATCTTTAGGGGGGGGTCCAGATATAATTGTTGTTTGCTTATGTTTATATTTGGTTTTAAACCTTCTAACCCACTCTGAGACCTTTGGGGAAATATGCAAATTTTATTTGTTTGTTTGTTTGCCTTTTTATCCTGCCCTATAACCCAAGGGTCTCAGGGCGGGTTAGAACATACAAAACGAACACATTAAAACCAATAACTTATTAAACATATTAAAACCACAGCACTCCTGGTTTTAATTGATATTGTTTTGTTTTTAACATGCTGGATTTTAAAATGTTGTGATGGTTTTTCTTGTTTTAATATATATTATTTTGTTTGATGTGGGTGGATTTTAAAGTTTGTTACCCGCCCTGAGACCTTCAGGTATTAGGGTGGGATAGAAATATAATTAATTAATTAATTAATTAATTAGTGTGTGGAGGAAAAGGTTGGTCCTTGACTTAGCCAAAGGCCAGGGCAAAGAGGTGCCTCTTCACAGCCACTGAGCTGACTGCTGGTTGACTGCATGAGCACCACTCTGCAGTTTTATTGGCAGGGATACAGGAGTGGTTTGCCATTGCCCACTTTGGAGGGAGAGGCTGGGGGTCGAAATGGGGACCCCCCACTTTCCAGGCGCTTCGCTCTCCCACCACGCTCTCACCACCCCATGGGCACTTCCTTGTAGTTTTCTTGTCTAAACACGTAGGCACACCTCAGGAGGAAGACTATTCCTTAGTCTGGGAGCCACCACTGAAAAGGCCCTGTCCTCAGTGCCCACTCTTTTTGCTGCTGTGAGTGGCGGTACAACCAGGAGGGCCTCCCCTCCAGACCTTAGGGCATGGGCAGGTCGCTATGGAAGAAGATGTCCCAATAGAAATTAAAAATAATTGCCCTTGGCCTCCGTAATAATCCTTGCGGTTTGCAGGGCATCTCCCAGTCTACCCTGTCTGTCCTGTCAAACATTTAGCTTTCAGGCGGGCCGAAGGCTGCTGCGTTCCTAACCTACAAGCCACTTTGGTCTGGTGGTTAGTGAGTCGGACTCTTATCTGGGAATACCGGGTTTGATTCCGCCCTCCCCCACAAAGCGAGCTGGGTGACCTTGGGCTGGTCACAGCTCTCTTCTGAGCTCTCACAGCCCCGCCCCACCTCACAGGGTGTTCTGTTGTGAGGAGAGGAACCAAAGGCTTGCCAGCCGCTTTGAGTCCCCTTAAATGGGTGAGAAGAGTGGGATAGAAAAGCCAACTCTTCTTCTTCCTCCACGAAGCCAGCTGGGTGACCTTGGGCTGGTCACAGCTCTCTTCTGAGCTCTCACAGCCCCGCCCCACCTCACAGGGTGTTCTGTTGTGGGGAGAAGAACAGAAGGTTTGCCAGCCGCTTTGAGTCCCCTTAAATGGGTGAGAAAAGCGGGGTAGAAAAGCCAGCTCTTCTTCTTCTAATTCTACCTGTGCGCGCAAGCCTGTTTTGCACGTCAGCGCGCTGGCACACGTGTAGACGCGGCCCCCCTCGCGCTATCAAGCCCCGGCGGCACGGGCACCCTCCAAGCGTTGGCATCAGCGCCCCAAAATAGCCGCGGGCGTCACGGCGGTGTTTATCCTCCGTCCGTCGCCTCTTTTAACCTCCCGGCTGCTGGAGGCTTCCAAGGAAAGCAACACCGACCCCCTGGCTGCCCGCCCCACTCCCTGGTCCCCCCTCCCTCCCTCCTCCCCCCCCCCCGCGTCGCCCACGCACCCCAAAAGGATCAGCTGTCACAACAAACGCAGGCAGCAGCCGACACAGGCGCCCACGCGCGCGCGCCCACCTACCCACCCTTGGGTGCCACAGCCGGCGGCTTAGAAAGGAGGGGGGTGGAGGGGGGTATGTGAGCCCCCATCGCCTTTCCTCACCCCCCCCCAGAAGCCCCTCTTCACACACCCCCCTCGGCCAAGATTCCCTTTGCCAGCCAGACCCAAACCCTGGAGGCGCCCCCGCCCTCCCCAAATTGGAGCGGCCGCTGTTTCCCTTTGTGTCGCGCGGCCCTTCGCTTCTACCCCCCCCTCGAGCCCCCCACGCAGGACCCTCGGACGGGGGGAGGAGGAGGAAGACGAGGGAAAAGCGTGACCCCCCCCAAAAAAACCCACCCCTCCCCGCCTCCCCATGCAAGGCTTTGCAAACTGCCGGGCATCGTCGTGCTTGCAACCCGTTTCCAGGAGGGGGGGAGGGAAGCCCCTTGGAACCCCCCAAAAAAGATCCCACTCACCTGCATCACACCCTAAGCCTGAAATCCATCGCTGGGGCGGTGGGGGGGCCGCTCCGGTGTTGCGAGGAGGGAGAAGCGGTCGGCGACCCCCGTCACCCGGGCAGGTGGCAGGTAAACGGGCGACCCGTCCACACGCGCCTCGCTGACTCTTCTGACAGCTCCGCAGCTGCAGGCAGGGCTGCGCGTTCGCCACGGGATGCAGCCGCTGCCGCTGCACATGCACCGTCACCCGCGGACAGCTAGCTAGCCCCCCTTTCCTTCTGCCTCTGCTGCCCGGCTTTTGGGGGGATGCTGGACCCCCGATGTCCCTTGCCCCCCCCTCCTTCCCCGCTTTGGCCACCGGACGGAGGTTTCTGATGGCAACGCAAGGAGAGGCAGGAGGAAAGGGAGCGGGAGGGGAGGGGGAGCGGGCTTGGAGGGTGACATCATCGGCAGCCAATCAGGAGCCGGCCCGGCTCTCTCTCGCTTGCTCACTCATTCCCCGGGCGGCACGTGACCCAGGCGGAGGCGGAGGAGGCTGCTGCGAATCTTCATTGTGAAACAGGGTGGCGATGGTGCGGGGCCGGAGGAAGAAGCGCCAGCAAGCGAGTTAGTGGGGCGGGGGGGGGGGACAGCGGTGACTCACCTGGCTGGCGGTATTGGGGCTGCTGGGCATTTTAAGGATCCCGCGGGGTCTCTCTTGCAACGGTGAATGCCCGCACCCCAGGGACACTCGCGCACAGGTCTCGGGCATGATGCACCTGACCCGTCCAAGCGGCCACCCTTTGGACGTGGGTGGGAGGTTCTGATTGCCGCTTGCTGCCGGACAAGACAAGGCGTAGGGACGGGATGGGAGTAGGCAGCCTGGATACCCCAGCAGTCGGGAACCGCAAACCACTCCGGTGTTCCTGCTAAGAAAACTGCACGGAAGTGCCCATGGGGCGGTGAGAGCACGGTGGGAGAGCGAAGCGCCTGGAAAGCGGGGGGGGGGGTCGCCGTTTCGACCGCCAGTCTCTCCCTGCAAAGTGGGTGACGGCAAACCACTTCTGCATCCCTGCCAATAAAACTGCATAGCGGTGCCCATGCAGTCAGCCGGCGTAGTTGCAGGGGCTTCATCAGAATTTCGCACAGGACATCTTTTGGGGGAAATCTTGTTCTTCTCTTTCCCTTTCCCCCCCCCCTTTATATTCTGCATTTCTCCCCAACCAACCTTAACAACAACCCTGGAAGGTAGGATAAGAGGGAGGGAGCAGGTGGAGGGCTGCCAAGGGATTTGCCCTTTCGGAACAGTCCCTGAAGCCAAGAGTCCCGGAGGAGAGCTGGTTCTTAGCCGCGAGGATGAAATAGTCTCGCTATGGGGAAACTAGAACTCCCATGATCCTTAGCCAAGGATGTTTTCCTTTGACCCAGCGCTTGAGTAATTTGCTCTTCTTGAAGCCCGTGATAATCTTAGCGGGGATGTGAACAAATATTCAAAATATTCACTATTCATACAAATTTGTACATATATGTCTGGGCATTCGGATTTCTAAATACAAATATCTCAAATTATTTCTGTGAAAAATTCAGACATTCGACTGCTTCAATTTTTGATTTGTTACGAACCGAATCTGAAAACTGCATCCGTGCAGAACCCTAATTCTTAGGGCATCCCAATCTATATTTCAAAGACTACTCTCTCCTTTCTCCTGTTCTTTCTCAGTGCCCACCTTGCACAGCCGTGAGTTACCCCAGGAAAGACCACCATTCTGATTATGCCCATCTAAGCCTCTCATTGCTTTCTCCCCTGGATTATTTCTCCTTCTCGATCACTCACCTCACGGCCTGTCTTTGGTCTGTTTGGGAGCCCCAGAGAACAAAACTATGGGTGTTTTTTCCACCGCGCTCCTTTAATCCGGATCTAAGGAACGGGTACTTCCCTTAATCCGGATCCAGTAGAGTCCTAGCAATGGGTGCTAGCCTCCCTGCCATGGAAACACCAGAGCACCATTTGGAAATCCGGTTCTACCCACGAGGGGTCTGCCTGTCACCCCAGATGTTTGGGGGCACAGGGGATGCAATCTCCGAAGCGTCTCCAGAGTCACTTCGAAGTCTGCGCAAAATAGCTCTGGAGCGTCTGTGAAGTCTGTGCTAATCTTCGGAGTAAACTTCGAAGTGACGTCAGAGTGACTTCGAAGCTTAGGTTTTGGGGCTCCCCCTCCAAGGGTGCCCCCTCCCCTAGCCTCCTCTAGACCCCATTGCCAAAGTAACGTGGAAACAGGCTCCCTTTAATCCGGATTTTCTGGCTGAAGACCCCCTTGTAGACCCCATTAATGGGGTCTACAGAAAATCTGGATTAAAGGCCAAAAAGTACCCATATGATCCAGATTTCCCGAGGTGCAGTGGAAACAAATGTGTCCCTAATGGGTGCCGTGGTGGAAATGGGGTCATCCGGCTCTCACCCAAATGGGTCCTTAATGGGTGCTCAAATGGGTACTAAGTGACCGTGGAAAAACACCCAATGTTCCCTCCCACGTGCCTTTAGTATCCACTCTAAATTCTGGGGGCCCTGAGAGCCTTTTCCACACCCAGTGTCTCATGGGTCGCCAGAATAATTACTCAAAAAACAAGATGAGCTGATGCACCTGGGCCAGACAGGTCTCTGCAGGACCGGTCCAACAGGGCCCTTCTGGTTCTTGGAGAATGATTCATGGTGCTGTCACCGGAGATGACAGAACCTCCCACGTCCACATTGCGCTCTCAGCAAACCATGCTGTCAGTAAAAGGTGCCAGAGCCCAACAGGCCATCCTTATTAATCATGCCCCAAGACTGACTCCTTGGAAGCATTAAGGAAGGAATAAACCAGCAGATAAGGTGTGATGGGACGGCATGTGGGACACCTCCTCTCCGCTTGGAGGACCCAAAGCCAGGTGAATCGGGTGCCGGCCTGTTTCAGCACATGGATCAGTCACAGACCAGACATAAGAACCTAGGAGGAGCCTGTTGGATCAGGCCACAGCCCATTTGGTCCATAAGAACCTAAGAGGAGCCCTGCTGGACCAGGCCACAACCCATTTGGTCCGTAAGAACCCAAGAGGAGCCCTGCTGGATCAGGCCACAGCCCGTCTAGTCCATAAGAACCCAAGAGGAGCCCTGCTGGATCAGGCCACAGCCCATCTGGTCCATATGAACTAAGAGGAGTCCTGCTGGATCAGGCCACAACCCATTTGGTCAATAAGAACCCAAGAGGAGCCCTGCTGGATCAGGCCACAGCCCATCTAGTCTACAGCCTTTGTCTTGAAGGAAAAACCTCTCGCTTGTGGCTGCCCACCTTGGAACCTTTCATTGACCTGACCAAGATGCTGTGACCACGATAACTCCAGAAGCAAGTTGCCTTTGGTACGAGGGCCTTTTGCTCTGGGCTGATTCAATTTTAGTTCTCTGTCTTAATCATTCCTACCCTGCTGCTTAGCTTTTTATATTAATATTAAGGTGTGAGATCATATTCTCACAAGCATCAGCACCAAGGAGGAGAAAGAGAAGCTGACGTTTCCTCCTTCAGGATGAGCCGGTTTACCTGAGCATAAGGGTGTTCACCTATGACTCACGGCCCACACATGTTTCAAGGTCACAATTACAGTGAACACCTGCTCCAGAGTCCCCAGAAGGAAGAGGAGCTTTCAGCACAGGTAGGAGGAGTCGGGCTTGACACGAAATCCAAGGCACAAAGGGGTGGTGACGCCAAACAGCTTCTGCTGCATGAAGAAAGGATTAGACAAATTCCTTCAGGACAGGTGTGTCAGTGGCTGCAAGGATGGATGCCCAGGTACCACCTCCAGGTTGGAAGGACAGGCAGGAGGCCTCTGGAGACCATCTGCAGGGATTTGAGAGCAGGAGAAGGTTTTGCCTTCATCTTCTGCTTGAGATGCCCAAGAGCGATTAGTGGGCCACTGTGTGAGATGGGAAGCTGGACCAGATGGGCTGTGGCCTCATCCAGCAGGGCTCCTCTGAGGTTCTTATGGACCAGGTGGGCTGTGACCTGATCCAGCAGGGCTCCTCTGAGGTTCTTATGGACCAGATGGGCCGTGGCCTGATCCAGCAGGGCTCCTCTTAGGTTCTTATGGACCAGATGGGCTGTGGCCTGATCCAGCAGGGCTCCTCTTAGGTTCTTATGGACCAGATGGGCTGTAGCCTGATCCAGCAGGGCTCCTCTTAGATTCTTATGGACCAGATGGGCTGTGGCCTCATCCAGCAGGGCTCCTCTGAGGTTCTTATGGACCAGGTGGGCTGTGACCTGATCCAGCAGGGCTCCTCTGAGGTTCTTATGGACCAGATGGGCCGTGGCCTGATCCAGCAGGGCTCCTGTTTATTTCTTCCCTCCCCCCATATAGTCCTACTCCAATCCTCCTTTGTAGGGGACCCTTTACATGCTTGCTAGAGCAAGGGCCTTCTCTAGCCTTGGGCATTTTGAAAGAAAAATCTGTTCTGTTGGATTTTGCAGGGTGCTATTGGTCAAACAGCACTGCCAAGGCAACAATCCTGATTCAAACAGGATTGGGCTTCCGTAGCTGGAACTATGTAGCGTGAAATCCGCCTTCTGCCTTTGAGAGTGTTGCATTGGCCACATAGTGCAGATGCTACGCATTTCAGCATCCTCTGAGCCAGGCAGCACAAACAGATAATCTCTCTCTCTCTCCCTCTGTGCATAATATACACACACATGATGTTAGCTGTTCTTCTGCTGTGCTCCTATCCTTTTCTCCCCCCTGGAGAATTCCTTCCCCAGCTGGTCTCTTCTCTCCTTTTCCACCTACATCCAATAAACAGGAGGCGTGCACACACCTTGCCCTCCCCAGGGGGACCAGGGCATGAAGTCACCAGAAGCCAATGGGAGTATTTTCCCCCTAAAACCAAGCTCCTGAATCTTCTCCTTATTCTTTCATTTTGGCTAAGGGGGGAAGATGGAGGAAGAGGAGCCCTGCTGGATCAGGCCACAACCCATCTGGTCCATAAGAACCTCAGAGTAGCCCTGCTGGATCAGGCCACAGCCCATCTTGTCCATAAGGACCTCAGAGTAGCCCTGCTGGATCAGGCCATAGCCCATCTGGTCCATAAGAACTTAAGAGGAGCCCTGCTGGATCAGGCCATAGCCCATCTGGTCCATAAGAACTTAAGAGGAGCCCTGCTGGATCAGGCCACAGCCCTTCTAGTCCATAAGAACCTCAGAGGAGCCCTGCTGGATGAGGCCACAGCCCTTCTAGTCCAGCATCCCATATCACAGAGTGTCCCACCAATTCCTTATGCTCATCTCAAGCAGAAGACAAGACAAAACCTTCCTGTGCTCTCAACTCCCTGCAAACGGACCATCCTGCCTTTCTCTCCACCCTTGAACCTGTACCTGGTCGTCCACTTCGTGCCCCATTCCACAGAACGGCCCTTTTCCTCATACTTTTCTGATCCCTGTGGACTTGCGCCCCTTCCACTCCATCCTTCCGGCCACAGACGGCTATTTGCCGGACCTGCGGCGCTCTGTTGGGGTCCTGTTTTCGCTCCTTCTCCGTCACTCTTGGAGTGGTTTTCAAAATGGCTGCTCCTTGGCCCTGGGAGCCTCTCTCTGCGCGTCCCCTTGGCTGGTGTGTCTTTGCCTTTCAGTCATCCTTGTGCTCACAGGGGGTTGAAGACTGCAGCCTGCATGTTTTTTAAAGCCGGACGACACGGCATCTGGGGCCGCAAGGCGCAAGGACTTGGGCTGCCCTCTGGGGCCGCCGTTGGAGACCGCTGCGTTGCGCCGCGCTGTGGGCGACGGGAGCACTGTGCGCTGATGCTGATGCGTTCCTGTGCCACTTTGCGTGTGCGTGTGGCCGCAGGCGAGGCAGAAGGAGCAGGAAGCCTGCTGCTGTGGCACCCAGCGAGGGCACGGTCAATGCCTAATGCCACCGATCCGGCGGCCGCTGGGTCAGGCCCGGGAGGGAAATCGATGTAGGGCTCTGGGAGGCTGCTTGTGCCACCGGGTCTGTGTCCCTCACGCTGCGGTCGTTCCCCCGGAAGATCACGCAGCCTGCGCTTGGGAGACGCGGGCTGTGAACCGCTCGCTCGCTTGCTTGTCTGTTTACTTCCAGCTTTTCCACCCAGACCTTCCTCCCCGTCTGGTCTTGTGGCCTCAGCGCTGGGTTTGAGTCCACGCTGCTCCACAAAGCCAGCTGGGTGGCCTTGGGCGAGTCACAGCTCTCTTTCTGAACTCTGACAGACCCGCCCACCTCACAGGGTGTTCTGTTGTCGGGAGAAGAACGGAAGAATGGGTGGGAAGAGTGGGGCACAAAACCCAAATCTTCTTCCTCCATGAAGGCAGCTGGGTGGCCTTGGGCTAGTCCCAGCTCTCTTTCTGAGCACCCACAGCCCCACCTGCTGGCCACTTTTTAGGTGCATAATATGTTCAAAGTGTGAAAAACCGAAACCAAAGTATTTAACTAAGCGCTTTCTGATATACGTGGGCTGCGTCCTTTGCCTTTTTTGCATGCATGAAATCACTATATGTGCATGAATGTTTGAAATGTTTGTTATTTATACGAATTAATACAAGTTTGGACATTCGACTTCCGAATTTGAATGAATATGAATATTACGACTTATTTGTACGGATAATTCGGCCGTTCGTGTCTGTGCAAGCACATCTGCATCTTGTAGCTAATCTGTACACATCTCGTACACATCTCTACAAGATGAACACAGGATGCATACAGGATGAGCACAAATACATGCAAATGTATCCGTATCAATTTGAATGTCCGGACATTCATTTTTCCTCATTTGTGAGCCAGTTTGGCTTAGTGGTTAGGGAACCGGACTCTTATTTGGGAATACTGGATTTCATTCTGCACTCCTCCATGAAGCCAGCTAGGTGACCTTGGGCTAGTCACAGTTCTCTTCTGAACTCTCACAGTCCAGGTACACCCTGCCTCACAGGGTGTCTGTTGTGGGGAGAAGAACAGAAGCTTTGTCAGCTGCTTTGAGCCCCCTTAAATGGGTGAGAAAAGTGAGGTAGAAAAGCCAACTTTTCTTCTTGTACAAATTTGGATTTTCGAATATTCAGTTTGTTACTAATCAAATGTTGAAAATTGCACTCATGTAGTTGGTCCAAAAGCTTCCCTCTGTTGGACAAGAGTTCTGTTGCAATATTCTCTCCCCCCCCCAAAAAAAAACCCCACCCCTTGCCTCTTTTAAGAACATAAGAACATAAGAACATAAGAGAAGCCTTGCTGGATCAGGCCACAGCCCATCTAGTCCAGCATCCTGTCGCACACAGTGGCCCACCAAATGCTCATGGGCATCTCAAGCAGAGACAAGGACAAACCTTCTCCTGCTCTCGAGTCCCAGCAGATGGCCCTAGAAGCGCCCCATTTCCTCCCCCCCCCCCCTCAGCCTGAAAGATGCACCTAGGCATTCGTTCTAGTAGCCATTGATACATCTGTCATCCATAAATTTGTCTAACCCTACCTTAAAGCCATCCAGACTGGTAGCTGTCACCACCTCTTCTGGCAGCACATTCCATAGGCCGATGACCCTCTGTGTGAAGAAATACTTCCCCCTGTCAGACCTTACGCTCCTACCCATCAGCTTCATAGAGTGCCCCCTGGTTCTAGTGTTGTGCGATAGAGAAAAGAAATTTTCTCTATCCACCTTTTCTATGCCGTGCATAATTTTATATACTTCAATCAGGTCCCCTCTCAAACGCCGTCTCTCCAGACTGAAGAGGCCTAGACGTTGCAGCCTGGTTTCGTAAGGGAGGTGTTCCAGACCCTTAATCATTCTGGTTGCCCTTCTCTGCACCTTCTCTAGTTCCACAATATCCTTTTTGAGGTGTGGTGACCAGAATTGTACACAGTATTCCAAATGTGGCCTCACTATAGATTTATAAAGGGGCAAAATGACACTTGCTGACTTATTTTCTATTCCCTTCCTAATTATTCCCAGCATTGAATTTGCTTTTTTTGCTGCTGCCGCACACTGGGTTGACACCTTCATTGAACTGTCCACCAGAACCCCGAGATCCCTTTCCTGGCGTGTTGCAGAAAGCTCAGACCCCATCAGTTTATAGACGTAATTTGGATTCTTGGCCCCAATGTGCATTACTTTACACTTGTTAAGATTAAAGCACATTTGCCACTTGGTTGCCCACTCACCCAATGCTAAGAGATCCCTCTGGAGCTCTTGGCAATCTCTTTCAGATTTTACTACCCTAAATAATTTAGTATCATCAGCGAACTTTGCTATTTTACTATGTACCCCTTTTTCTAGATCATTGATGAATAAATTAAAAAGCATTGGTCCCAGTACTGAGCCTTGAGGGACCCCACTTTTTACTTCTTTCCACCCTGAGAAATTGCCGTTTACTACTACTCTCTGCTTTCTGCCCTTAAGCCAGTCACAAATCCAGGACAGAACCTGTCCTTTTATTCCATGGCTGGTGAGTTTACTCAGTAGCCTTTGATGTGGGACTTTGTCAAAAGCCTTCTGAAAGTCCAGATAGACAATGTCTACTGGTTCACCTTTATCCACGTGTTTATTGACACTCTCAAAGAATTCCAACAAATTTGTGAGGCATGATTTACCTTTGCAGAAGCCATGCTGGCTTTTGTTCAGCAATGCCTGCTGCTCCATATGCACACTAATTTTGTCTTTAATAATGGTTTCCATCACCTTACACGGAACTGACATTAAGCTAACTGGTCTGTAGTTGCCTGGATCACCCCTGGATCCGTTTTTGAATATTGGTGTTACATTTGCTACCCTCCAGTCCTCAGGTACGGAGCCTGATGTTAGGGAAAGATTATATATTTTTGCTAGAAGGTCGGCAATTTCGCATTTGAGTTCCTTAAGGACTCTTGGATGAATACCATCTGGTCCCGGTGACTTGTTAACATTTAGTTTATTAAGACATGCCAGGACCTCTTCCTTGGTTATTTCTGTACAGTTTAACTCTTCAGAAAACACAGGCTCAGCTACTGGCATGTGTCTTCTGTCTTCCTCCGTGAATACGGAAGCAAAAAATTCATTTAGTCGCTCTGCAATCTCCGTGTCTTCTTTAATTACCCCTTTCTCTCCTTTACTATCTAGTGGTCCAACTGCTCTCCTGGTTGGATTCCTACTTCTGATATACTTAAAGAAGTTCTTGTTATTTCTTTTGATGTTTTTAGCAATGTGCTCCTCAAAATCTTTCTTAGCTTTCCTAATGGCCGTCTTGCATTTGTGTTGCCAGTGTCTATGTTCCCTCCTGTTCTCCTCATTTGGACAAGCCTTCCATTTCCTAAATGAACTCTTCTTGTTTTTAATGACTTCATCTACTGCATTTGTGAGCCACATTGGTTTCTTCTTGGACCTAGAAGTCCCCTTTCTTCTTTTAGGAATGCATTCTAGTTGCACTTCCGTTATTGTGTTTTTAAGTAGTCTCCATGCATTTTGAAGTGATTTAACTCTTTTGACTTTCCCTTTCAATTTCCTTTTCACTAATTTCCTCATTTTGGGGAAGTTTCCCTTGTGAAAGTTTAAGGTCTCTGTGTTAGACTTTATTAAGAACTTACTCCCTGTATTTAAGTTGAAGGTTATTGCATTGTGGTCACTGTTCCCAATTGGATCAGCTACAGTGACATCCTTTACCAGGTCCTGAGCATTACTTAGGATCAAGTCCAGGACTACATTTCCCCTGGTTGGTTCCATGACCATTTGTTCCATGGAACAGTCATTTAGCAGGTCTAGGAATTTTCTCTCTCTTTCCTGAGTTGAACAGGAGTTCACCCAGTCTATGTGAGGATAATTGAAGTCCCCCATTATAACTACCCTATCTTTATGGGCTACCTCCTTTACCTCCTTCTCCAATTGTTCATCTCCTTCGGACGTATGGTTGGGAGGACGGTAGCATGTCCCTATTGTTAGACTTCCTTTTTGGCTTGGTATTTTTATCCACACTGCTTCTGTGGAAGAGCCAGACTCACTTGGACATTCCAGTTCATAAGATTCTATCTCTTCTTTAATATACAAGGCTACACCACCTCCATGTCGCCCTTCCCTGTCTTTCCTGTACAGTTTGTATCCTGGGATGACTGTATCCCATTGGTTTTCGCTGGTCCACCAGGTTTCAGTTATGCCAATAATATCAATCCTATTTTCCATAACTAAGCTTTCTAGCTCCCCTATTTTGGCTCGAAGGCTCCTGGCGTTTGCATATATACATTTATATTCATTCCTTTTGACCAAGTTCTGCCGTCGAGGAACATGTGAAACTAATCCCGCACTTAGCTCAGCATTTTCTGCATGTTTCCAGCCCTCCTCACTTGAGGGTGCGCTCTCCCGAACCGGATGCTGCCCAGCTCCTGTCGGCTTTCCCCCAGGGATCAGTTTAAAAGCTGCTCTGCAACCTTTTTAATGTTAATCGCCAGCAATCTGGTTCCCTCCTGGTTCAAGTGTAACCCGTCCCTCTTGTACAGGTTTGGCTTGTCCCAAAAAGTTCCCCAGTTCCTTACAAATCTAAACCCCTCCTCGCGACACCACTGCCTCATCCACGCATTGAGGCTCCTGAGCTCTGCCTGTCTAGCTGGCCCTGCACGTGGAACAGGTAGCATTTCTGAGAATGCGACCCTAGAGGTCCTGGACTTTAGTCTTCTACCTAACAACCTAAATTTGGCTTCCAGGACGCTCCGTCTTGCCTTCCCAACATCATTGGTACCGACATGTACCATGACGACTGGCTCCTCCCCAGCACTGTCTACTAACCTATCTAGATGTCGCGTGATGTCCGCAACCTTTGCACCAGGCAGGCAAGTCACCATGCGGTCAACACGCCCATCACAAACCCGGCTCTCTATATTCCTGATAATCGAATCTCCCACTACAAGAAGCCCCCCTCCCACTACCCGTGGAGGAGTATCCTCGGTGCAAGAGGACACAGGCACATCCACTGAGGAAGGGGTCCCAACTAAGGGAGCCTGCCCCTCTTCCTCGGCTTGATGTCCTCCCTGCCTGAGGCTTCGACTCTCCGAGGCAGCTGGAGAGCTGCTTGTCATGGAGTGGGATGCTCCTACTGCATCCCTGAAGACCTCACCCTCAGCCCTCCTACTCTCTATCTGCTTCTCCAGGTCCGCTACCTTGGCTTCGAGGGAAGAAACATGTTCCCTGAGAGCCCGGAGCTCATTGCACCGAACACATACCCACAACTGCTGCCCCATGGGCAGGTAGTCATACATATGACACTCAGTACAAAACACTGGGAAGCCCCCCTCCCCCTGCTGGCATTCTACCTTCATTGTATTTAATAGATTTGTGTTATTTATGAAAAATTACCTTAAAAAAAACTCTAAAACACTTTAAGATAAACTTTGGTTATGCTATATTATATACTCTAGGAATCTGCCTAGAGTAACCTGAGCTGACCACACCTAAACTGACCTAGGTTTTATTTTAGCTGGCTTCTAAAAGCAGTCCCCCAAAACTGTCCAAAAACCAGAGGACTTACCTCCCACACTTACCACAGCACAGCAGCAGTTTTCCCAGGTTATTTTATCAAAATCCCAGTTATTTTCTGGTTAGTTATAGCAGAGAGATCTTCCTCCCACGGAGTTTACTCTCAACTGAGTTTACTCTTTTCTGCAGAGTTTACTCTTTTCTGCAGTTTACTCTTTTCTGCAGGTCCCTGATGAAACAGAAAAGCCTGAAGTTTGCCCAGCTTTTCGGGAGAAAGGCTGGACAGAGCGACGCAAACACCCCCAATAAAAGTGCGGCGATTTGGTTCCCGGGAACCGACGGGCAGCATTTGCAAAACCACGTCATGAAAAGCAAAAATCGATGCCTTCGGATCAGCAGGAAAATCCAAATTGGGGAGGGCACTGCATGAAACCTACAAGCCTGAGGTTGCCGCTGAAAGACAGGATCTCATCATTGTAAGTCCCTGGGGGAAAGTCCTGTTCCAGGCTGTTTCCCGTCTGACCCTGGAGAGGCTGAAAGCGGGAATTCTGCAGCCCCAACCCTGACTAAGGATCTTCGCTTCCACCTGGTTAGGGAGACGGACTTTTATCTGGGAATACTGGGTTTGATTCTGCACTCCTCCACGAAGCCAGCTGGGTGACCTTGGGCTAGTCACAGCTCTCTGCTGAGCTCTCGCAGCCCCGCCCATCTCAAAGGGTGTTTTGTGGTGGGAAGAAGAACAGAAAGTTTGTCAGCCGCCCTGAGTCCCCTTAAATGGGTGAGAGAAGCGAGGTACAAAAGTCAACTCTTTGTCTTCCCTCACAAAGTCAGCTGGGTGACCTTGGGCTAGTCACAGCTCTGTTCTGAGCCCTTTCATCCACACCTACCTCACAGGGTGTCTGTTCTGGGGAGAAGAAGGTTTTCTCAGCAGCTTTTGAGTCCCCTCAAATGGGTGAGTAAAGTGGGGTAGAAAAGCCAACTCTTCTCCTCCTCCCCCTCCTTTTGGTCTCCAGGGGAGTCCGGATGGTCTCCCAAGATTTTCAGGGCATTGCTTTTTGGTTTCTCTTTTCTGTTTTTCCTAAGAGGGGTTTATTTGGATTCTAACCGGCTTGGCTGTAGTCCCTGCACCAGTGACGCTGTAAAGTGGAATACCACAAGGGCACCCAAATGGGAGGAAAAAGCCCCTGAATTCGGTTGAAAATTCTACCCACCTGAGGCCAGCCAAAGTGCGTCCAGCAGAGCTGTAGAGCGCTTCCATCCTGCTCCTCTCTGCCTCGGTTTCTCCCCCCCAATTGCCGGCTGCCTTTGAGGAGGAGATTTTATATCCCAAATTCCGGGTGCGGGAGATGTAAACATGTCCTATTTTGTGACTTGCTAATCGGAGTTTGCTGTGCATCAGTCGCAACTATATAGGCCAGGCAGCAAGTGGGTCTCCAAAGGCTTATGAATCTAAGTATTAATTCCTGGATCTGGGATGGAATGGCGCGTTGGAAG
This sequence comes from Aspidoscelis tigris stejnegeri, assembly GCA_023333525.1. NCBI lineage: Eukaryota > Metazoa > Chordata > Lepidosauria > Squamata > Teiidae > Aspidoscelis > Aspidoscelis tigris. Next base: position 3,560,533 of record JALMGA010000027.1, on the reverse strand, counting down.
ACGCAGACAAGGTGCGCCACTTGGCAAAGCTGCCTGGGAGATGTTCAGCCGTAACCCAGGCTACAAGGTGCATAAGAACCTCAGAGGAGCCCTGTTGGATCAGGCCACGGCCCATCTGGTCCATAAGAACCTAAGAGGAGCCCTGCTGGGTCAGGCCACGGCCCATCTGGTCCATAAGAACCTAAGGGGAGCCCTGCTGGATCAGGCCACAGCCCATCAATCCAGCATCCTCTCCCACACAGTGGCCCACCAATCGCCCATGGGCATCTCAAGCAGAGATGAGGGCAAACCTTCTCCTGCTCTCCAATCCCAGAAAATGGCCTTAGCGGCCTCCTGCTTGTCCCCCCAGCCTGGAAGCTGGACTTAGGCATCCATTCTAGTAGCCATTGATACATTAGTCATCCATACTTTCGTCTAACCTTTTCTCAAAGCCATCCAGGCTGGTTGCTGCCACCACCTCTTCTGGCAGCCAGTTCCATAGACTGACGACCCTCTGGGTGAAGAAGTCCTTCCCCTTGTCTCTTCAGACTCTCTGCCCTGTGCCACCTTCTTTGGCACCTTAACTAGGAGCACCCATTCACCCACCCGGGATCTTGGTCTTTACGCAGGTCTAATTCACCGGACCCTGAATGCATTTTATCTGGGACATCAAGAAACCACCCTATACGAGGGGGAAAGGAACTCTGGCGCAGGCATCCCTTCTGTGCTCCTAAGACTGCTGTTGAAGGGGAAGAAAGCAACTGAGGCTCTAGGGCTGTGGTCACACCTAAGGTTTAATCCAGCTTCGCTCCATTTTCAGAGCAACAGAATACCTCAGCAAAAGGACCAGTAGTTTCCTTTCTACATTATCTGTCCCCAGTGATTTGAATTTTCTGAGTGACTCAACCCTGAAAGAAGACAGGGTGTCACTTTTCCGATGGGTCCTCTCACTCTGAAAGTGGACCGAAGCCGGATTAACCCTTGAGTGTGACCACAGCCATTTCTAGAAGGAAGCGAAAGCAGCAGGGTCTGCTTCTTGGACCCTGAGCCCACCCTCCCTGCCCCTGGCCCGGCGGCATGCCTGCCAGATGTTCGAGGCTCCCTACCTTGCATTCTTGCGTCTGAGACACATGAAGCGTATCCAGGGCGGAGCAGGATCCAACGGAGCAGCGCCCGTGCACCGTGCAGAAGCGTGGACGCCAATCCGTGCCGCCGGGGTCTCCACGAGAAGCTCCCCTGCCGTTCGGCTTTCCCGGCGAGTTCCGGGCGGGCGGCGTTGCTCCAGGAGAGCTGTGGGGACCGGGTGTCAGTGACAGCGGCCGGCCACATGGGCGCTCCTGCTGCCCGCCGGCACCACTGTCCCTCTAATGGGTATTGACAAAGCAAGGGAGCGCGAAGCCGCCTCGTGGCCACCTGACCTTCCCTGGGGGGCCCTTTCAGCCTGTTTGCCGGCTGAGTCCACCCATTAGCAAAGGAAGGCCATGTGGCTGCCACAGAAAGGCCCAGCCTAGAGAACAGAAGGCGGAGTGGAGCGTGGCAAGCCAGGTGCAGAGGGCTGCTTTGGGCAGCCGGAGTGACCCGGCCGGCTCAGCTGAATGACTCCTTTTCTTTAGTGGTCTAGTGGCTAAAGAGATAGACTCTTATCTTATCTTGTTTCTGCCCTCCTCCACAAAGCCAGCTGGATGACCTTGGACTGGTCACAGCTCTCTTCTGAGCTCTCACAGCCCCACCCACCTCCCTCACAGGGTGTTCTTTTGCAGGGAGAAGGACAGAAGGTTTGTCAGCCACTTTGAGGCCCCTTAAACGGGTGAGAACGGCAGGGTACAAAACCCATATAATTTTCTTCCTCCATGAAGCCAGATTGGTGGCCTTTGGCTAGTCACGGCTCTCTTTTTGAGTTCTCACAGCCTCACCTGCCTCACAGAGTGACTGTGGTGGGAAGAAGAACAGAATGTTTGTCAGCTGCTTTGAGTCCCTTTAAGTCAACTCTTCTTCTTCTATTTGGGGTTTTGTCCTGCTCTAGACATGCCCATAGGTCTCAGGGCATCTTACAGGGTTGAAAGCCAAACAAAAGGAACACCCTTAAACCATAACTGTGCCTTAAATCTGCTTCCTTCCAATCTGGGGAAGACTGTTCCACAGTCTGGGGGCCATTGCCAAGAAGGCCCTGTCCCCAGTGGCCATCCCTTTCGCTACTAGAGGTTGCCGTACAGGCAGGAGACCCAAAACGTGGTTCTGATCTTTGCCTGCCCTGCCGTGGTTCCGTTTCACAAGCCAGTGCTGGTTCCTGGGCCGTAAACCCCCAAATTCCTGCGCCAGATCAAGCTCCTATTCCTCAGCCCACAGGATTTCTCTTCCAAAGAGGGACGGAGGGATCAGGCCACCCTTGGAAACAGCCGCAAGGTATTGCTGAAGCCAAACAGGTGGAAGCTGTGGGAGGCAACTGACGGTCCACATCGAAGTTATAATCCAGTCCTGGTCCACTTTCAGAGTGACACATCCACGGAGCGTCTAGCCGCCTTCTTTCCGCTTATTCCAACCCACAACGTGGATTTCCTGAGCCAGATAAGGCTGAAGGAAAGAAACGGTTTGCCACTTTGCGGATGGGCCCCCTCGCTCTGAAAGCGGTCTGAAGCTGGATTAAAATTTAGGTGTGGACGCAACGCTAGAGCGGATCGCCGATTGCGAAGAAAAGGTGAGCAAGTGAGCCCAGGCTGCAGTGTGGGGCGCTGTCCACCAGGGGGCAGGGCGAAACTGCATCTCTTCCCTCGGCCAGGTTTTCAGGTTGCACCAGCATCTGGCTTTAGCAGGGGAGGTGGAGGGTTTCCCTCCCTTGCCCCCCAGGGATCCAGCTGGGGGGGGAGGGGAGGCTTTAATATTTTTTGGAGGAAGGAGACACAAAGCCAGAGTTTGCACTTATTTGTTTATTTGTTGTTTGGCAGCAACTAACAACTGTTAGAATTGCAAGTTCGCGTTCATAAGTTAAGGGGACCCCCCCCCCATGTAATGGTATCGAGGTCGCTCTGGCTGTGGTCACACCTAAGGTTTAATCCGGCTTCAGTCCACTTTCAGAGCGAGAGAACACATCAGCAAAGCGACCAGAAATCTCCTTTCCACCCTACCTATCCCCAAAGGTGAATTTTCTGAGTTATTGAACACTGAAAGCAAACAGCTTTTCAACTAAAAGTATCACGGCGCAACAAGGCAAGCTTCCGAAAAGCTTTTCTGGATTGATGGAATCGTTGCAGCTAGTTGACATATGGAGATTCCAAAATGGTAACGCAAAAGAATTTACCTTTTTTTTTCAAATAGACATTCTTCTCCATCAAGAATTGATATGACTCTCCTGTCTAAAGGCTTAGTGAATAAAGCTGTAACAGCGGATGTTTTACCAAAGACTTTCTCAGACCATCACCCAGTGAAGGCAGCGATGGGCTGGAAACCGAAAGCAAAGAGATGGAGATTGAATGAACATTTATTAAAGAGAGAAGAAGTTATAATACATTCCAAGAGGAAGATAAGAGAGTTGTTTGAAAATAAGTTGAATAGAGGGACTGAAGTAAATACTGGTTGGGATGTGTTCTCTCGCTCTGAAAGTGGACTGGAGCCGGATTAAACCTTGGCTGTGGTCACACCTAAGGTTTAATCCGGCTTCAGTCCGCCTTCAGGGAGAGAGAACACATCCATGACTGATGGCTACACGGGCCAATCGCACTGAACCGCTTGCGGACCTTCTAGCTCCGGTCTAATCGGGCCTTACCGGGGCCTTGGCGTGGGCATTATGGCGTGCACGTGACAGCCATCTTTAGCACCAGTGCCATAGGGTGCTAGATGGCCTGTGCGGACGCCCGCCATAATCCGGATCTTCAAGGACCGGATTCCACGACGACCAGATACCAGAGATCTGGACCTTCTTGAGCTGGATTAAGGGAGCTACATGCAAAAAGGCCCTCAGACAGTAGCTCAGCTGACCTTTCATTTGTTTCAGCTGCAGATTATCTTTACCGTTACTGTGATTTTGCAAATTGCATTAACTGCATTGCTATAAAATTGTGTTGTAAAATGAGAAAGTTATATTTTTTGTCAATGGGAAAAGAAGGCTCATCAATAAAACTGATGTTGATCTACTGATTGAATGGCAGAAGGCTGTTGCTTCCCAACATACTGAGCAGTAAACCTAATGGAAATCCACTGCTCAGTTTCCCCAGAAAGTATTGCTAAGAAATTTCGAATTTCCCACCTTGGGACTACATCTCCCGTGATCCTCGGCCAAGATCCAATAGAGTGGTTGCTAAGTATCATGGGAGTTGTAGTCCAGGTGAAGAGAAGGATCCCCCTCCCCCTCCCCTCATGCAGCTCGACTGATGTCAAATTTTGCTTCCCTTTCTCCGGACGGAGCCGAAGTCGGTTCGGCCATTTCCGTACGCGCCCAACGTGCCCTCGGCAGTTTCCGCCCGCCCGCTTCCGCTACTGCCGTAACCCACGAGAGAGTGAGGGCCTGTGGCCCCGCCCCTCCCTGCTGTCCAGCCAATCGCGTCTTTCAGCCGGCGGCTCCTCCTTCCTCGGTGGGCGAGGATGCCGGCTTCGCGGGGCACGTTCGGGTTTTTCCGTCAAACTTCGGAAGCGGCGCCGCCGCCGCCGCCGCCGCCCGGGGGAGGCTTCCCGAGCACGCTGAGCGGCGCGCGCGCGCGCGCGTTCGTGCGTTTCCGGAAAAGCAGGCGGAACTTCCCGAAGCCCGGCGGAGGCGGCGGCCATGTTGGGAGCCGCCGCCGCTGCTGCTGCTGCTGTGTGAAGCGGAGAGCGGGCGGCGGAGCGGCGGCGGCGGCGGCGGCGGCGACGGGAAAGGCGTTGTCCGCGCTCGGCCCTCGGGCGCCGGCCGGCCTCTCAGACCTCGGGCCGGACGCGGGCTCGTCTCGGCTGCCGGGCTTCCCCCGCCTCGGGGCTTCTGACCGCCGCGGCCTAGTCCCCGAGCCGCATCCCCGGCCTCGCGTGATCGGCCAGGCCGGGGACCCCTTCGCCCCGCCCGGCCACCCCGATGCGGAGCAGGGGCCGGCGCTTTCCGACCACCCGCTGAAGCCCCGTCCCTCCCTCATGCTGGTGGCTTGGCCGCCCCCCTCGCCCTGAGGAGGAGGAGGAGGAGGACGAAGAGCCCCCCCCCCCAGCAGCCGGGTCAGGGAGCAGGAGGAGGAGAAAGGGGAAGCAGCTGGCGGCGCCCCCGGGCCCTGCAGCGGCGCAGGCAGCCATGTCGAGCAGCGGCCGGAGCCCCCTGCCCACCGTCAACGAGAGGGACACCGAGCAGCAGGTGAAGGAGGAACCGGCTTGGCGGGGGCGGGGGGGGGAAGGGGCGAGGGGGAGGCGGCAGGGTCGCCCCCTTCGGGGTTTGGGGCCGCGGTCGGTGGCTGCTCCTGTGGCGGGACCAGGGAGGGAGGGTGGGCATGCAGCGGAGGGGTGGGATGCTGGTCACCATCATCATCATCAACCTGTTTCCTAGGAGGTGGGGGCTGCCTTTGGCAGGGGGGGGGGAGGAACTGTGGCTGGGCCAGAGAGGGGGGGTGGGCACGCAGCATGGCGGTGGTGGTCGCTGTCATCATCATCATTAGCAGCAGCAGCAGCTTGTCTCCTAGGATGTGGTGCTGGGGCTGCCTTTGGGAGGGTGGGGGAGGAACTGATGCCAGGACTGTGGGGTGGGAGGGAGGCGGCGGCGGAGGGGGGGGGCAGCAGCAGGGTCGCTCCCGTTGGGGTTTGGAGCCACGGTCTGTGGCTGGACCAGAGACGGAGGCTGGGCATGCACGAGAGGGGGCAGGATGATGGTGGTTGTCATCATCATCATCATCATCACCCTGTCTCCTAGGAGGGGGAGCTGCCATTGGGAAGGTGGGGAGGAACTGATGTCAGGGTTGTGGAGGGGGAGGGATGAGGAGGCGGCAGCAGGTTCCTCTGTTTAGGGTCTGGGTGCGCCTTTGGTTGGTTGGTGGCTGCTGCTCCTGCGAGACCAGAGGACCAGGGAGAGAGGGCATGCAGGAGAGGGGGCAGCCTGGTGGTCATCATCATCATCTTCATCATCATCAGCTTGTCTCCTAAGACGTGGTGGCGGTGGGAGAGGAACTGATGTCAGGGCTGCTGGGTGGAAGGGGACAGGAGGAGGAGGAGGTGGCAGCAGGGTCGCTCTGTTTGGGGTTTGGGGCTGCGATCCGTGGTTGCTCTTGTGATGGGACCAGCAGACCAGGGAGAGAGGGCGGGCATGCAGCAGAGCAAGCAGGATGGTGGTCAGCATCCTGTCTCCTAGGAGGTGGTGGTGGTGGACTGCCTTTGGGAGGGTGGTAGAGGAGCTGATGTCCGGACTGCAGGGTGGTGGTGTTTTGAAGAGTCCTGACCTGATTGCTCTCCTTTGAAATCAGGCCCTTTCCTTTGGTGGCCAGGAAAGCCTGAGACCGGGGGGGGGGGGGGGGGGGTAGGGGGGCAGAAAAGTGAAAGGGACAAGATTATCATTATTATCTATATTATTATTATTATTCCCAGCAGCACCTGGTTGTCACTTAGAAGATGGGGAGGGATTGCCTTTGAAAGGGTGGAAGAGGAAGTGATATATGTGTGATATATGAGAGTGTGTGTGCGCACACTATATGCCTTAGAGGAGAAATGCACCGCCTTACAGATGATGTCTCTGAATGCTGAGCGACAGGAATCCCGTTGAAAATTAGTGTCCCTCCTGTATTTGCAAAAGCCTGAGACTACAGCAAAGGCGACAGAATTATTATTGTTATTAACGCGTTATTCTTACCATCACGGTTCATTTGTCTTCTAGCAGATAGGGAGTGATTGCCTTCGGAAATGCAGAAGAGGAACTGGTTTCTGTCTCTCTCTCAGGTTCATGTATTTATTTTTGTGTTTCTGTCCCACCTTTTGCCTGGAGGTCTCAGGGCAGGTGACAATAAAACCACTATAAATTTAGATACAAATAAGGGAGCTAAATCAGTAATAGCACCTGCATGGTGTGTGTGTGTGTGGATCCTCTCCCTCCGGTCAAAGGCCAGGGTAAAGAGGTCCGCCCTGTGTCCTATTTGCACATGGGTTGTATGATTTTTTTATTTTGGGGGGACAGCTCACACCATACATATGATGATTCTGAACACAGAGCTGCAGGGATCCTGGCTCTTTAAAGCCTGTGTGGGCACAGAACGCCTTAAAGGGTCAAGATTTCCTCCTGGCTCCTCCAGCTCTCTGGTCCCATGGAGGGAGAAAGGCAGCCACAGTTGTCGTTTTGTGAAAGCAGTGCTGCGCGTGTTTTACGCAGAGAGCGCCGTCGGCCACACTGGGATGGGGTAGGCAAAGTATTGCCTGGTTGCCGGCCAGAGAAAAGGTTTGCCTGTTATGTTTTCTGTTCTACAAGTACAGGGGAGTATGTAAATGTCATGGTGGAAGGAGGGGAAAGAGAGAATAAAATAATATCTTCTGATTTGAGGCTTCCCAAGAAGCCATGCTTTTTTCTGAGCTTGGTCTTCTCCCTATCCTGGTTTCCCCCCAGCCCGTTGTGGACTGTCTTCCTTCCTGTTTCATCTCGCCTTCTAAACTTTGGTCCCTTCCAGATGAGCGGATAAAACCCCGCAGTTATATAAAAATTCGCAGCTTACCTGGCTGCGAAGCGGCGACTCATTGTCCGCACTCCGAACGGAGGTCCGCACCTTCCTCCTCAGCAGCTGCAAGACTTCTGCGGCGTGCCCGGCGAGGTGCGCGTTGCATGCGATGGGGCAGCCAATGGGAGCTGAGCTGTAGGCGGGAAACTTTGAATTTACCCGGTACTGCGGACCGGACGTGGATCGTTCTGCAGCAGGTAAATCCGCAGTAGCGGCGGCGCAATGCGCTGACACTACAAACGATCAGGCGCCAGGTGTGACGCCCACGCACCGTGATGCGCAGTATTTCCAAGTCTGTACACACGCTTTCTCTCTGGGTCAGGATCCTATCAAAGGGTGGCAGGTCTAAGTGTGACCGCCAGGCAAAGATCTGAGCTCTGGGTTGAAGTTAGGAAGGTTTTTGCTGGTAACAGTGGATCCCTGACCAGCTGCTGTAGGCAGTGGAACCATTTCTGAACTGGAAAAGGAGATGCCATTTAGAAGGTGTGGTGCGTCTCTTAATCCTGCCGCTTCTTTGGGACGCTCCTGTTTGCTTTGGTGGAAAACTGCTTCAGAAATGGGTAGGCAGGGTGCAGGGGAAAGGCTTTGAGCTGTGGTGTGGTACAGCTGCAGCCGGTTGAAGCAGACCAGGTTTCGAAAAGATGTATTTGCGGTGACATACGCCGGAGAACCGGCTGCCCCTGGGAGGACCAAGGCAGACATCTGTCCCTGCTTCCATGAAAATGCCTTCCGATACAGGGAGAAGCGCCTAATCAGTGTCTCCCTGAATTAACAGACACGTTACCCTCCTGTTGTTGTGCCGGAAGCCATTGTCAGGTTGAGGTAATGGGGGGGGGGCGGGGAATCATGGAGGTTGAGTGGTCCAAACGCTGATGTGCCGGTGCCCGGCACACGCTTGAGTTTCCCTGCCTTTAACATGGTGCCGTCTCTCTCAGTTTGGTCTTGTGGTTAAGGAGCCGGACTCTTATCTGGGAATACTGGGTTTGATTCTGCTGTCCTCCATGAAGCAGCTGGGTGACCTTAGGCTACAGAAGTCCTCCTGATTCCAGCAGAAGGTTAGAGTTGGGGTGAGAGCACCTTCCTTGTGTGGGGGGTGCTGGTGGGCGAAACCCTGTGATGGAGGAAGGAAAGGGTTATGCGTGTGAGGCAGTCTGAGTTTGTATGCATCTCCAGGTAAGACTGGCAAGATCCCATCAGAAAGCCCTGTGAGCCAGTTTGGTCTAGTGCTTAGGAAGCTGGACTCTTATCTGGGAATACCGCGTTTGATTCCGCTCTCCTCCACAAAGCAAGCTGGGTGACCTTGGGCTAGTCACAGCTCTCTTCTGAGCTCTCACGGCCCCACCTTCCTCACAGAGGGTCTGTTGTGGGGAGAAGAACAGAAGGCTTTTCAGCTGCTTTGAGTCAGCTTAAATGGGTGAGAAGAGCGGCATAGGAAAGCCAATTCTTATTCTTATTCTTCCTCCACAAAGCCAGCTGGGTGGCTATGGGCTAGTCACAGCTCTCTTTCTGAGTTCTCACAGACCCTTCCAGATGATGCCAGGTGTTTGTTGTGGGGAGAAGAACAGAAGGTTTGTCAGCCGCTTTGAGTCCCGTTAAAGGAGAGGAACAGAAGGATTGTCAGCCGCTTTGAGTCCCCTTAAATGGGTGAGAAAAGTGGGGTAGAAAAGCCAGCTGTTCTGTTTTTTATGCCAGCCTGTGTGGCTGGGCATTTCGCTGGAGGTCTTTCAAGCAGAGGCTGGACCTCCATCTCTCTGGGATGGTTTAGGGAATCCTGCACTGAGCAGGGAGTTGGACTGGATGACCCTGGAGGTCCCTTCCAACTCTATGATTCTGGGATTCCTGGTGCAGGCCCTGAATAGGTTTGGGCAAGCAAGCAAGCAAGCCTGGCCTGGCTCGACCCACCTGGTGTGATGCATAACTTTCCTCTCTTCTTTTTTGATTCAGCAGCAGAAGCAGAACACAGGCTGAGCATTGCATTATTTCCTGCCACCGCCTATTTCTTTTTTTGCTTCCATTACCTTCTTCTGCTTCCTTTTAACTGAGAAGCGTCTGTTTGTCTGCTCCAGAGACGCCCACCAGCTTGCCGGTAGAATCCGTTGAGGCCTGCAGTTTCAAAACTGAAAGGGACTTCTTAGTTGGGTGAGCCTGAGCCCATCCGCCTTGGCCCGTTGCTAGAAATCAGCTTTCGAGTCCTTGTGGTCTTTGGTTTCTTGCAGTTTCTTTGGGGCCCTTCTTTGAGCACTTTCTCTTTCAGATCCCTTTTCGGAGGATGCCTCCGTGGCAGGTGAACCTCTGCTGCGCCATGCCCGTCACACCTGGGAGCTTGAGGGGTTGGGGGAGGAAACCTGTGGCCCTATGGATGTGAGCCATTTTGATCTAGTGGTTAGGGAGCCGGACTCTTATCTGGGAATACCGGGTTTGATTAAGCACTCCTCCCCAAAACCAGCTGGGTGACCTTGGGCTAGTCACAGCCCTCTTCTGAGCTCTCACAGCCCCGCATACCTCACAGGATGGCTGTTATGGGGAGAAGAACAGAAGGTTTGTCAGCCACTTTGAGTCCCCTTGAGGAAGGAGAACAGAAGGTTTGTCAGCTGCTTTGAGTCCCATTAAATGGGTGAGAAAACCGGGGTAGAAAAGCCAACTCTTCTTCTTTTTCTTCTTCGCCAAGAGTGAAGGACCTGGGACTGAGGATTGTGGGATCAAGGCCTGTGGTCGGGACACAGAATTTAAATCACTCATGCCAAGCCTACCCCGCAGGGCTATTGTAAGGGATGAACCAGAGGGGAAGAAAAACACCTCTCTGAAGATCTTGTAGGGATGTTATTGAATACATTGAAGCTGAATCCAGACAAGTCAGAGGTGCTGTGTGTCACGGGGTCTCTGGTCCGTGTATTTTGGAGGCACCCTGTCCTCAGTGGGGTTGTAATGCCCTGGAATGGCAGGTGCAAAATTTGGGGGTGCTCTTGGATCCTGCGTTGATGCTTCAAGCTCAGGTGGAGTCCGTGGCCAAGAGTGGCTATTCCCAATTACAGCTGATGCGCCTGTTGAAGCCTTTTCTGGACAGAGACGACTTGGCCACAGTTATCCGTGCTCTGGTAACCTCTAGATTGGACAATTGTAATGTGATCTACGTGGGGCTGCCCTCGAAGACTGTTCAGAAGCTGTAGCTGGTGCAGAACGCAGCTGCTAGACTGCTGACCGGGACAGCTGGCCGTAAATCGGACATTCGAATTTGGATCGAACGTCGATACATGAGAATTTAACGTTCAAATGAATTTTCAAATCTTTCGAATCACCCGTACAAATTATGCAGACATTTGCGTGTCTGGATATGTACGCATTACGTATGCATCAGTACGCATCTTAGTAGCATCCGTACCTGTTTGTATAGATACATACGGGATGCATATGGGATAAAAACGGGATGCGTGCGGACACATACAAATGTTTTCAACATGCTTATCTTCAAATACCATAAGACTTATCCTCAGGGGCAGGCCTGTGGGGGCTCTGGTGACCATTTCTGGCGCTATGGGAAGGAAAAATGGATCCGGCGCTCACATGTGGATGAATTTGGCCCCGGAAAACTGATCCCCCCCCCCCAGGTTCCTCTTTCAGTTTGGGAGCTTTAGGATCCGCACCTTCTCGAACAGCCAAGTTAGGATTGTATTTTGGTTTTCAAAAAGTTCTATGCAACTTTGAAGAGTTATTTGGGCTCCGATGGTTTGCACAGGGCTGGTGAAAGCAACACAGAGCCGTTTCTGCCCCCACCTGGGCCCTTGGACAGGTTAAGCCGGGGGTCTGCAAATTCAGGTGTTCCAGATGCTCCTGAATGATGCCTCCCAGCATTCTGCGCCAGCCCCGGCGGGTCTCCCATGGGACGCTGGGTGTTGTAGTCCATTTCCTCGCTTAAGCAGGAAGGGTGGGCAGGCCTTGGGTGTTCCGTGTCTTACCTTGCTTGATTTTCCTCTCTCTCTCTCCTGCTTTCAAGGGAGGGGACGGCTCTGCATTGTGGGCAGGTAGTCCAAAGGTGGTGCGGAGCTGGGCGCAGCGGCTCTTCCTGCTCTCTGCTCGTGACGCGACGTGCTGCTTTACGGCTCGCAGGGGAGAGGCACCTGGGCTAGAGAGAGGTAGTTCTTGAAAACATCACCTGTGGGCGCCGGGCCGGGCCGGGCAGGCCTTGAATTCCTTCCTCATGAGCCTTCACCCGCTGGCGTTGCTCTCCTCTCCTCCGGTGAGTTTTCCTGGGCCCTTGGGGTCAAGAGCGGCGCCTCCTAAACCGGGACGGCCTCCCGCGCGGCCGCCTGCGTTGGTCGCCCCCTCTCCGTACCTTCGGAGCTCGGGCCTCCCCGCTTTTCTTCCCCGCTGCCCATGTGTGTGTCTTAGCAACAGGCCTGGAAAGGATGGGGAGCGTGGAAAAAAAGGATCTCGGTGGACTAAATATATCTCCAGCAGCGTCCCTTATGTTACGGGTGGTGCGAGGAAATTGGGGGGAGGGGGAAGAAGCCAGCCCAGGGCTTCGATCTGCAGCGAGTGACTGCTCCCCTGGGGCCCTGCGGGCCTCCTGCCTCCCCCTTGGGGTTGGGATAAACTTGAGTCTAAAGGGACAGCAGGGTGTTCCCCCCAGCCCAGCCAGTTTGGCTTAGTGGTTAAGAAGTCAGGCTTGATTCCACACTCCTACGTGAAGCCAGCTGGGGGACCTTGGGCTAGTCACAGCTCTCCCTCTGAGCTCTCACGGCCCCACCTGCCTCACAGGGGATAAGAGCAGAAGGTTTGTCGGCTGCTTTGAGTCCCCTTAAGGGAGAACAGAGGGTTTGTCAGCTGCTTTGAGTCCCCTTAAGGGAGAAGAACAGAAGGTTTGTCAGCCGCTTTGAGTCCCCTTAAGGGAGAAGAACAGGGGGGTTGTCAGCCCCTTTGGGTCCCCTTAAACAGGTGAGAAAAGCAGGGTAGAAAATCCAACTCTTCTTCTTCTAAAGCCACCTTCTTGCTCTTCCCTCCTTCCTTATTTCCAACCGATTGTTGAAAATAACTAAATTTGGCTGACATTTAACCGCGACTGATAACAAAAGTAATCTCGCCGCTTCTTGCCGCCGAAATTAGTTTGGAAAGGGGGTGGAGGAACTTCACAGTTGCCATTTCGTGGCAGAGCCGGATGACTGGAGTCCTGGTTTCTTTTCTTTTTTTGCTCCTTTCTTTTGCCCTTCTGGCTCCACCAACTTCTAGCCTGTGTCTGTGTGTCTGTCTGTGTGTTTGTGTAGGGGGGTGAGTGGGACATGGTCAGCCCCCTCTCTGGTTTCAAGCGCAGGACGTATTTATAGCCCCTTTTTTTGCCGGCATCCATTTGGTCAGGCTCCTTTGCTGAATTATCTGAGCAGTTTTATTTTTGCGTGCCCCTAGTGAAAATCTTGTTATTGTATAATCTAAGAATAGAAAACTGCTTAGTGAAAACGCTGGGAAGAAGGGATCCTGTCGCTGAGAGATTCCATGACTTCTGATACAGCTGAGTCTCCCTAGGCAAACAGGCCTTTGTAGCCCCCCGAAGAACCAAAGGTTTGTCAGCTGCTTTGAGTCCCCTTAAATAGGTTTCTCTTTAAGCAGACACCCCTTCCTAGCTTGGAGGCCACCTCTGATACTCTCAGATGGTGTCCACAGGGCTTGGTGGTGGGGGGAACAGGACAAGCTGTTAGCCCTACAAGGCGTCCTTGTAGTTTTACGTCTTTGGGTTTTGGTTCGACTCTTCCTTATCTTTCTTGCGGGATAATAACGCAGAGAGAATTGCGCCCCCTCCCCTCCTTTGCTAAGCCAGGCCTATGTACAGAGCCGGGCCGGGAGAAGGGCCCAAACTTTGCTAGGCGCAGTCTGTGGGGGCCACTTGAAAAGGAGGGAATGGTCTGCTGGACTCTTTATCTGGGAGTACCGGGTTTGATTCCACCCTCTTCCACAAAGCCAGCTGGGTGGCCTTGGGCTAGTCACTTCACTCTTCTGAGCTCCGAAGGATGGTCAGCCGCTTTGAGTCCCCTTAAATGGGTGAGAACAGCAGGGTAGAAAAGCCAACTCTTCTTCCTCCACGAAGCCAGATGGGTGACGTTGGGCTAGTCACAGCTCTCCTTCTGAGCTCTCACAGCCCCACCTGTCTCACAGGGTGTTGGTTGTGGGGAGAAGAACAGAAGGTTTTTCAGTTGCTTTGAGTCCCCTTAAATGGGTGAGAAAAGCCAGTTCTTTTTCTTCCTCTGACCTTTTTGGAATACAAGCAAGATGCAAGTTTGATAACAGAAATGTGTGTGTGTGTGTGTGTGTGTGTGCATTGACACGCATGCGCACATTTTCCCAGAAAGAAAAAGGCAAAGAAGTGGGACAGAGGAGGGAAAAACCTGCTTGATTTGTGTACTTTGCTTAAGACAACTGTGCCTGTAATTCATCCTGGTAGAGATCTGCGGCCTCATGCTTTGTGCTGGGGTAAAAGCAGGTGAAGAAGCGCACCTAAACTGAAATACTTCTGTTTGGGTGCGATCCCATGGCGGTTTTGCAGACAGGAAGGGCCCTAAACCCAGGACAGAGGCTACGGCGATTGCCAAGGCTGTGGCAGGACGAGGCTCTGAAGCCTTTGGCGGCAGGGGTTGGCTTCCCCTGGAATTCCCCTTGCACCTGAGGTTTAGATGCACATCTTCCCTTGCCTGTCACTGCCTAGAGTATTTTTACCTTGCACTTTCCAGTGCTTCTGTTTTCAGAAGGCTCCATGAGGTTTCTCTTTGGTGGAGCTTCTACATCTTTTAGTTGCTTTGCCTCTTTCCTCTTCTCCCACTTCTTTCTCCCAGTACTACTTCTGAGGTGTCATACTAGGAATGTGTAATGGTGACCACTAATGGCTGTAACTCTGTGGCAGAGAAAACTGTTATGTTATTAAGTTCTTAAATTGCCTGGGAAGGAGAAGTTCAGGAATGCCGTCTCTAGTCTCTCCACAGATGTAGGCATGGCAAACCACTTCTGTATCCCTGTCGAGAAAACTGCAGGGAAGTGCCCACGAAATGGTGATGGCTCTGTGGCAGAGCAAACTGCCTGGCAAGCAGAGGGTGACCAGTTCCATCTCCAGTCTCTCCCTAGATACAGGCATGGCAAACCACTTCTGTATCCCTGTCAAGAAAACTGCAAGGAAGTGCCCACGAACTGGCGATAGTTCTGTGGTGGGAAACGCTGCCTGGGAAGCTGAGGGTTGGTGGTTCAACCCCCAGCCTCTCCCCAGAATTAAGCAACGGCCAACCACTTCTGTATCCCTGCCAGGAGAACTGCATATAGAGTTGCCCACGGAGCGGTGGGCGAAAGTGCCGTGTCTGGGTCTCCCACAGGCACCTTTCCGGCGGTTCTTTCGTCCGGGAGACAGTTCTCTACCCACTCCCTTTCCTTTTCATCAGATGGGTGGAGAAGGGGAGGGGAGGGGCCTTCTCTCCCCCTCGCCAAACTGGTCAGGCCTGTTCCGATAATGACTGCTGTTCTCTTTCTCTTTCTGGAACCGCACGGTTGCTCTGGATGGAAGGAGGAGATCAAGTTTTAAAAAAAGAAAAGCAAAACCTCCCAGTTTCGCAGGCTGTGCTTGGTAGGGGGGGAACTCTGTGTAACAGTGTGGGGCGTACGAAATACCCCGTCCGAAAGTCTGAGCCGCAGCTTCGCATCAGGCACCCATGGCCCCCTTTGCTGGTCCACATCGTGCCTGGGTGCCCGTCCCCAGAGCACCCCAGTGGTCCCGTCTTCCCAGAAAGCTCGGGAAATCCATTAGCTGACGGGACCAGGACGGGGGGGGGGGATCCTCACCTCTGGCCTTGGCGCGTGAGGGCTGCAGTTTCCTTCAGATTTATTAACTGCAATAAATTGCTCGTCCCACACCAGTGCCGGTGGGCCTGTGTTGCACCGTTCATGCCCTGGCGGTACGAATTGCGTTTGATTTGTGGCTGTAAAATGACGCGTCAGGCCGTAAGAAGGGTTGCAGATCCTAACCACCAGTTCGCCAGGGGAAGTCAAGCAAGCTGGTGCCCTCTTGATCCGCTTTCCCGGCACGGGCCTGGATTTACTTGCAGAGCAGTCGAAACTCTGCTGGGCGGGGTATGGGACAGTTTGGATGGCCTTATTGGGCTCTACGGTGGGTGGTATTGCTTCTGCACACGAGGCCCCCTATTTCCAGCCCTCAGAGGTGGCTGCCGCTGGCGTTCTGTGCCTGTCCCTGTTGCAGGGAATGCTGGGAAACATTGGGAGCGCTGTGGTTTGAGACTCCTGACTTGTAGGGCCCAGCCTGGCAATTGGGGGGAAGGAGAAGAAGTAGAGGTGGCTTTTCTCACCCTTAAGGGGACTCAAAGTGGCTGACAAACCTTCTGTTCTTCTCCCCACAACAGACACT
The DNA here is from genome assembly GCA_023333525.1 of Aspidoscelis tigris stejnegeri. Lineage (NCBI taxonomy): Eukaryota > Metazoa > Chordata > Lepidosauria > Squamata > Teiidae > Aspidoscelis > Aspidoscelis tigris. The sequence goes on along the minus strand of JALMGA010000027.1, from coordinate 3,544,534 downwards.
CTGTGAGGTAGGTGGGGCTGTGAGAGCTCAGAATAGAGCTGTGAAGAGTCGAAGGTCACCCAGCTGCCTTCATGGAGGAGGGCGGAATGAAACCCGGTATTCCCAGTTAAGACTCCAGCTCCCTGACCACTAGACCAAACTGGCTCATAATATTCCTTCGATAATACTGTCCTCCTAAGAACCTAAGATGAGTCCTACTGGATCAGGCCACAGCCCATCCAGTCTATAAGAACCTAAGATGAGTCCTACTGGATCAGGCCACAGCCCATCCAGTCCATAAGAACCTAAGAGGAACCCTGCTGGACCAGGTCCAGCATCTAGTCCAGCCTCCTGTCCCATCCTGTGGCCCACCAGTTGCTTCTCGGCATCCCAAGCAGAAGACGAAGGCAAAACCTTCACCTGCTCTCGAATCCTAGCAAGTGGCCTTAGCAGCCTCCAGCCTGGAAGATGTTCCTAGGTATCCATTCCAGCAGCCATCGATACATCTTGCCATCCCCTTCCTCACAGTGTGACCAGAGCAGGTCTGCATGTTGCAGGGGCAGCTGAACTGAATGCCAGGCAGAAATGGGTTAGGGCTTCCTTTTGTGCTCTGAGCCGGCAATGCCCTCGAGGGGCAAAAGCTCCCCTCCATCCTTCCCAGCACCAGGAATGCGACTCGTGCCAGGAAAGAAGGCCAAGTTGAACATTCCAGAGCCTCTGCTGGTAGTGGCGAGGGGAGCAAAATACCCTCTGCATTTAAATCCACTTTTAATTAAAACTCCATGAATGCGAGTTCTCTCACTGCCTCCTCAGCCCTCCAAAATCTGCCTTCTACGTTATCTCTCAGCGCCGTTCGCTCAGGGGCCACACGTTGGCAGCAGGATTTCCCCCATCCTCCATTGGGGGCCGTGTGTGGTTAGGGATCCAGACTCTTATTTAATTTTTAAGAGTTTTATTATCCTGCCCTTCGCCTGGCAGGACAACACTCAGAGGAAGCTACACATCAAAGGTCTGGGTGGAAGGTATGCTTTTAACCTTGCTCACCTCCAGAGAGAAGCTGTCCCAAAGTCTGGGGGCTACCACAGAGAAGGCCTCCTTCTCTTTCATTGTCTCTTGCACCTTTGAGAGAGGTGGAACTATAGGAAGACCTTCTCCTTCAGATCTCAGTACCCGGATTGCTCTATATGGGAGAAGGCTCTCCTTCATATAATCAGGGCCACAGACGTTTAGGGCCAGTTTGGTCTAGTGGTTAGGGAGCCGGACTCTTATCTGGGAATACTGGGTTCGATTCCACCCTCCCCCATGAAGCCAGCTGGGTGACCTTGGGCTAGTCACAGCTCTTTTCTGAGCTCTCACAGCCCCACCTACCTCACAGGATGTTCTGTTGTGGGGAGAAGAACTGAAGGTTTGTCAGCCGCTTTGAGTCCCCTTAAATGGGGGAGAAAAGCGGAGTAGAAAAGCCAACTCTTCTTCTATATCTGTTAGTATCAGCATCTTGAAGTGGGCTCAGTAGTGAAAAGGCAATCAGCGCAGATCTATCAAGAACAGCATGATGTGCGTCTGGCCAGAGATTCCCATCAGCGGTTGAGCTGCTGTGGTTCTGACACTAGTTCCACCTTCTGGACCGCTTTCAAGGGTAGCCCCACAAAGAGTTCCTTACAGTAGTCTAAGCTAGAGGTTGCGTCGCAGGATCTGGCTTGCTGCTTCCACCGCAGGGTTCCTTAGAAACTATTACAGTTGTGCTTTAGTGCCCCGTGGATGCACACAGTGGCCTCTGCTCAGCCTCTGGCCTTCACGTGCGCGTAGGATGGTTTGAGGATTTTTGTCAGCTTGTTCTGCGTGCAAACGTGTCCACACTGGGGAATAATTCCAAAGCAGTTTAATCTGGCGCTCAGTTCCCAGGCTAGCTTTGCACGCAGCAATACTGTTTGGCATTTGTACAGCCTTTTCACCGGTTGGAAACGACTTTGGGTCTTTGGTTCCACTTCTTTGCTATTAGCACGGAGGTTGCTTTGCTTTAGTGTGCTCTCTTAAGCCCTCAGCAGGGCTGAACAAATTGGTGGCCGCGGCTCGTGGCAAATTCTCCAAGACCGTTTGGGTGTGCTCTGGCTCTTCCCAGAATTTAATTTAGCATGTTTGCTGAGACTCTCCTTCGAAATGGGATGAACTCGAATGCGGCCAGGGTTAAGATGTTTACGGGGTCTGGAACTGAGGCTTTTGGGTAATGATTGAAAGAACCGCTTGTATTCAGCGTGCAGATAAAGAGGCAGCGAGAAATTCCTGAAGGCCGTGCCGTAGGAGATTGTCACCCCACAAAGGAAAACCAGATCCAGGGGGTGGAAGTGGAAAGGAAGGGGGTTTCAGCTAGATGGTACAAGGTGTTCTGCCATAGGCAGGCTGGCGTGAGAGCCAGGGAGAATGCTTCCATTTAGACAAGTGCTTGGAGGACAGGTGTATCAGTGGCTACTGGAATGGATGCCCAGGTGATGCCTACAAGTTGGGGAGACGGGCAGGAGGCCTCTAAGGGCCATTTGTAGGGAGCCGAGAGCAGGCGAAGGTTTTGCCTTCATCTTTTGCTCGGGATGCCCAGAAGCAACTGGTGGGCCACCATAGGGCTTGGTGGATGCTGGCCTGATCCAGCAGGACTCCTCTTAATTTATGGAGGACAGGGGTGTCAATGGCTACTAGAATGGTTCCACCTCCAGGTTGGAGAGACAGGCAGGAGGCCTCTAAAGCCCCTTTGCCGGGAGCAGAGAGCAGGTGATGGTTTTGAATTCATCTTCTGCTCGAGATGCCCAGAAGCACTTGGTGGGGCTCTGTGAGTCGGGATGCTGGGCTAGATGGGCTGTGTCCTGATCCAGCAGGGCTCCTCTGGGGTTCTGAGGGTCCAGATTGGCTGTGTCCTGATCCAGCAGGGCTCCTCTTAGGTTCTCATGGACCAGATGGGCTGTGGCCTCATCCAGCAGGGCTCCTCTTAGGTTCTTATGGCCCAGATGGGCTGAGGTCTGATCCAGCAGGGCTCCTCTTAGGCTCTCATGGACCAGATGGGCTGTGGCCTGATCCGGCAGGGCTCCTCTGGGGTTCTCAGGGACCAGATGGGCTGTGTCCTGATCCGGCAGGCCTCCTCTTAGGTTCTTATGGACCAGATGGGCTGTGGCCTGATCCAGCAGGGCTCCTCCTACGTTCTTATGGACTAGATGGGCTGTGGCCTGATCCAGCAGGGCTCCTCTTAGGTTCTTATGGACCAGATGGGCTGTGTCCTGATCCGGCAGGCCTCCTCTTAGGTTCCAGCACGTCCCTGACATCCATTGGAACAGGACTTCCAAGAACCTTTCTAATGATCCTGATGCTATGACCCCCCCCCCCCTCGGTGCCGTTTCCTCCATCTGAGCCTCCTCCATCTCCTCTGATCTCACATCGATCCCTTGATAATGCAAAGAACCCTCCAGCACTCCGAGAGGCAAAGGTGATTCAGTCCTCTCTGTCTTCCGTGCCCGCAGAGACACTCAGGCTCTCGTCCTACGTGGAGACCTTCCAAGCCGGCGCGGTTGCTGCAGAATCAGGTACTCGCTCCAGGCTGCTTTCCGGCTCTCCTGACCCTTTTGCCTCCTTGGAGATTGGCGTGTTCCTTCCTGTTCCTGGATCCCTTCTTTCGTGACTTCTGTCTCCCCCTGGCTGCTTTTTCCCGGTCTCCAAACTTGGGAATGTGTGCTCAGAGCAACTTGAGGGGGGGAGATCTGCCACCCTGGCCTTTGCACCAGTGGGCACTGGGACCCTTGTGCGTCCTCCCTTTCCACTGAATCTTGAGGTCTCCCTGGGAGCAGGAGTGTGGTCGACCAAGCAAAATCTTTTTCAGCCTATTTCCTCACGCGCGACGAGTCTCCGGCGGTTTGTGTTGCATCTGGCGGTGTTTCCATATTGAGGAAAAACCTAACTCTGTCCATGGTTCCCCCTCCATTGTATTTGATGCATTGAACCCCTTTGGTCTGCTGGTCAGGGAGCCGGACTCTTATCTGGGAATACCAGTTTTGATTCCGCACTCCCCCACGAAGCCAGCTGGGTGACCTTGGGCTAGTTGCAGCTCTCTTCTGAACTCTTCACAGCCCCACCTGTCTCATAGGGTGTCTGTTGTGGGGAGACGATCAGAAGGTTTGTCAGCAGCTGCCAGGCCCCTTAAGGGTGAGGAAAGCGGGGTAGAAAAGCCAGCTCTTCTTCTTCTTCCTGCTTGCTTACCTGTTGCCTTTGTTTTTCTGAACCTGCAATGGGCGCCTGGTCCCCCAGAGGAAAGGACCAATTGGCAGGGCAGGGTGTGTGAATGGAGAGGCTCCGGGGGCTGTTGGCCGGACGGCAGGCAGTGCCTCCAAGTGGTGATGAATGCTGGAAAACCCATCACAGCATTGAAGCGGTCCCACCCCACCCCACCCGCGCCTAGCTGCCTCCCTCTAATTCATTGGTCTCACCGGCAGGGCTCCTCAAGCCACTGAAGCCCACGGGGACGTTCAGAGAGGAGCCGCATTTTGGGCAGGAGAGACCTTTGGGCCTTTCTCCACTCTTGGCCTGAAAGGAATCAATTTCTCTTCCTCCTTCCAGTTTCCCTTCCTGGTCATCTTGCGGCTTCCGAGGCAGAAGCTGCTCCTTTGAATTTGCCCCTTTAAAGACATCTGGCCAGGGTGGCGTGGTTGACTGGGATTGGTTTTAGGAATGTTTTTAAGCTTGTTGTTGTTGTTGTTTGTTAGTTGTCAGCGTTGTTTTGTTATTATTATCTATTTTGAAAGCTGTTTTGTTAAAGCTAAGAGATCACACACACACACACACACACGATTAGGGAACTTCTAGGAGGAGCATTCACACTTAGGACACGGGAAGGTTGATACAGGCGTTCCTTCAGATATTTGGGGCCCAATTCATTTAGGGCCTTCTAAGTCGAAGTCAACACCCTGAATAGGGCTCGGTAGTGAATCTGCAGCCAATGCAACTCTTTTAAGACGGGTGTGATGTGCACCCGGCCAGCTGTTCCGGTCAGCCGTCTAGCAGCTGCATTCTGCACCAGCTTCCAAACTGTCTTCAAGGGCAGCCCCATGATTGATTGATTGATATCCACTATCCCTTTCCCTCGAAACTGCAGAAAGGGACACAGATTGATCTATAAACAAAATCAGGCCTTAATCTTCACTTTGTCGGCCTTATCCATTTCCCTGGTAATATTCCTTCTCTCACGCAACGCTCTTTCTGCCTAAAATGGTGTCGGCCAGCCGAAAACCTGCTTTTGTGGAAGCCAACTGTGGAAAGGACCTTCTGATATTAAAAAGTGTTAAAAAGCGTCTCCTAGCTTCTTACAAAGTATCCTCTGGCCCCAAAGAGCTTTTGTGGATGCCAGGGCAACTTTGTTTTCAAAGCAGTCCAAAATGTTTTGATGGCTGAATGATGCCCAAAATATTGCATTTAAACTGCAAAGTAGCCGGATTGCACAAATACAGCCTTGTTGTTTGCATCCATCAGCTTGGTGCCGTTTTACAGCCCGGTGCTGTTTGTGTTAGCAGGGTCTGGATAAGCAAACTTCAAACGACGTTTCTCTTGCAAAGTTACACAGTCATTTCCTGTTTAATGCTGGGGTAGCGTGGAACCGTATTAATCAGAAAACACAGGCGGCCAGTCCCGGAGCTGGGCCTTCTCTCTGGTGGCCCCTTCTTTGTGGAATTGCCTCCCCTCTGCTATTCGTGAGGCATTTATAATTACGGCTGGAATGGGCTTCTGTAGTGGAGATTAAGTGGACTGATGCTAAAATGCTCTGCTCCTGGTTTCCTGTGTGGATTAGAAAAAGCTTGACTTGAACCTCAGATTCTTTGGGGGGGGGGATCTGGAAACCGGCTACCAGAGCGAGCCTCGTCTTGTAAATTTGACTGTAGTTCAGTAGTAGAGCAAAGTGCCTGGAAAGCAGAGGGTCGCCGGTTTGACCCCAGCCTCTCCAAGGAAGCGGGCCATGGCAAACCACTTCTGCGTCCCTGCTAAGGAAACTGCTAATTAGGAGAAGCTGGGCTTGGCCTGCAAACCTCCTTCAAGCTCTTGGTTCTGTTGAAAATGGCAACCGGCTACCCGAGCGAGCCCTGTCTGTGAACGGTCCCGCGGGCGTGACGCAATCTAAATGTAGTTTTGGCACGGGCGCTTTTGCAAACCCCAAGCGACATCCTCTTTCGACACCACGCTTCCTTCCTTGCTCCGAGGGCCTTCTTCAACGGGGGCCCAAGTGTGGATGGGTGGCGCGCCAGACACAGGCCCCGCGACGCCTATTTTGGGCCGCGCCAGTTTGCCGGTGTCACCTGGTCCCCTTCTTCCTCTTCAGGGGTGCGTCAGAGTCTCTTGTGGGTTTAACAGCGCATGGCGAAGTCCTTTCTTCTGAGCGGTGCACACTCTCAGCGTCCTACGTCGGGCATCGGACGTGGAAGAGCCTCTCCAAAGAGGCTGGCTTTGTGTGTCCGTGGCTGTGTTGGTGTTTCGTTGATCCATCTTGGGCTTCTATGTCTGATTGGCCATTCGGTGGGGCCTTTCGGGGCCTTTGGACCCTGAGCCCCACATTTTCCCAAAAGGTTGTTGCAAATGATGCAGCCCATAAGAGATGGGGGTCTTTTGGGGGGGGGGAGGGGAAGCAGGCCATTTGCCTGACCTCTGCAAAACCTCTGGGAGGAGCAGCGCTGCTTTTCTGTTCGCTTGCTTCCCCACGGAGCGGGACGCCATCTTGGCCCAGCCGCCCTCTGCTGGTGCGGGACGTGTGCTCTGAGCCTGTGTGGTGGGAGGGGGGCAAAACCCGTGGCCAGCATGGATGTTCAGCTCCATTCAGCATGCCACTTGTGGAAAGGGAACATGTTGCTGAGCTATTTTTGCCGACGCCAGCTTCGCCTGCCTCCCAGCCCTTGAGCGCAGCATGAATTCCCTGGCGGAGGGAGGGGGGATCTTTATCTTAATTACTCTCATCGCTCCCTCCTAGAGAGACGAGGCTAAGTGATTAGGGCTGGAGAGAAAGTCCCTTGCTGCCCCCTGGTTCATTGGGCCAAGCTCCTAACCCTGGCTTCCCTCCCTTTCCTTTAACCCCAGAAAGTGGCTGCACTCCAGGCCCGTTCCAAGCTGTGCTTCCTCCTTCCGTCCACAACAGCATCGCTGGAATCGGTGCGCCAGTGCTTTGCTAAGCAAAAGGGACTTTGCAAAACAAGCATATCTTTGACGCTGTGTGGAAAAGGTACTCTTGCCCTGCTGGCCTCCGCTAGCAGGAAATGGAATGGCCTTCCCTCCGCGAGTTGAGCCGCGGGCCAGGCACAGAATGCTGGGAGTTGTAGTTCAGGAGGACTACCAGTTGAGCAGAGGGTCTGGCGTGGAATGCTGGGCATCGTAGTCCAGGACCGTCTGGGTTCTGTTGCTCCGTTTGGGGGTTGTGAGAGCTCCCTTCGTGCCAACCCGGCCAAGAACCTTGTGCCCTCGTTCAGCGTGTTCCGATTTTTGGGGTTTTCTTCCGTCCCCACAGCCTCCCCCAAAGGTTTCTTCGCCCAAAGAGTGTCCCTTGAGAGGGCCACGAGGGCGGTGCCAGCTTTCGCCCCGCCGGGGCTGCTACTGGCTGTGTGCGGATCCATCCTTCTCCCGAAACGCCTCGAGCCCCCACCCAAGGCCCTCCTGCCCTCCGTTGGTTCCCCTTTTGACTAGCCAAAGGTGCTTTGCCTCCAGAGTCCCTAAAGCCCACCGAGACACAGGACCTTCAGCCTGGCAGGAGCCATGGAGGGCAAGGGGGCCACCTCTGGCCGGGCTCCTCTCTTTCTTTCCCTGCCATTCCATTCCCGTTACTGTGAGCTGTAAAAAGAGATGAGGAAGTGGGCAGGGCGCGCATCAGAAGGAGCCCTGAGGGCAGGGGACATTAGTGTGCGGATGACTACTCTGAGGGATTATGGGATGGGCCAGGGACGGGAAGGAGCCCTTTGAGGAACCCTTGACTATTTCATCTCATCCTGACACCCATGTAAGGCCAGCAGAAAGGTTACACGTGGCTCTTTCGCTAGGATATGGTTGCGGGAGCCGGTTGCCCCTGGTGAACCCTCCCAGCCCAGCCCCCAAAGAAGTGTGTGTGTGTGTGTGTGTGTGTGTGTGTGTGTGTGTGTCAACACAAGCACAGTCGGAATGGGAAAGGGTAGCATTGCTGGTGCTCAGATCTTCACAAGGGGCATAGATGGCCAGGACAGCCAGCATCTCTTGCCAGGCCAAACTACAGCTCCCAACATTCCACGCCAGTCCCAATGGACTGCATCTCCCAGCATTCCATGCTGGTCTCCCTGGAGCAAGACTCCCAGCATTCCATGCCTGCCCCCATGAACTCCATCTCTCAGCATTCCTTGGTGGCCCCACTGAAGCAAGACTCCCAGCATTCCATGACAGTCCCAATGAATTGCATCTCCCAGCATTCCATGCCAGCCCCAGTGAACTGCATCTCCCGGTATTCTGTGTCATCCCCCACTGAACTACAGCTCCCAGGGTTCCATTCCCCCCCCCCCACTGGAAGTGGCATGCTGGGAGTTGTTTGGCTGCATCCAGAGGAGCCCAGCTGCCTCCTTGGTGGCTCTTTTGACCCTTGGCGGCCCCTTTAGCCCTGCTCAGTGCCCCCTGCGATTTCTCTCTCCAGGCCGTTTCCCAGCTGAAGCTTCCTCGATCTGTGCGGCTTGGGGCAAAGTCTGTGTGGAGTGTCTGGCTGCAGGCCGCCCCTTCTCCCTTCTCCCGGGGCGAGCCTGACAGGGGGCAAGGCGTGGTGGGAGGGAGGGGGAAGGGGGTCTCCTCCCGGGCGCAGTTGGGCTTTTCCCTCCATGGTTCCTTCTGCAGATCTCTCGCGGCGCAGCTGAGTTGCTCTCTGCTGCCAAACAGCAGTCAGTTCCCCCCTTCTAAAAATGCAAACAAATCTCTGCTCCGTCTCCACCCTGCAGCCCTCCCTGGCTACTTTGGGGGGGGGGGGAGGAAGAGGCGGTGCCAGGCGGCAGGGCTGCGAGCGGCACCGGGAAGTAACCTTTCGGCTCCTCTCGAGGCGCAGGACAGACGAGCCTTTGCCGCCGGCCCCTGAGAAGAAGAGGAAGGGCAGCCGCCCTCTGCCGCGCTCCCCATGACGGCTGCTGCAATATGGAGGAGAATTAATGGGCTAGTGAGTACTTGGGAGGAGGAGGAGGAGGAGGAGGAGGAGGAGGGAAGGGCCCTGGCAGCCAATGGAAAGCCTGACGCTGGAGCTGCAGTTCTGTCTGTGTGTGTTTGTGTGTAAGAGAGGGAGGGAGGGAGGGAGGCATCTGGCTGGTTTCCGCTCTGCCGTGACCTCCGGGGAGCCCTGGGGAGCAGCGATGGGGCGCCAGTCTCCTCTGCTCCCTGGGACCCTGCCCGGATAAAGGCAGGTGCTCGGGTCTGGCGGAGGGCTCTGCGCATCCAACTCCCCTCCGGACTGTCTCAAGAATTCGACTTCTGTCGCTTCCTGGGACCTTACCTGGCCGTTGTCCTGGCCGAGGCCTTCTGGGAAGTCCAGGGGGGCAGGAAAGGCCTTCCCTTCCCCCCCCCCCCCCGTTTCTTGAACCGGTCAGGTAGCGGGCCGTTTTATGAGGTGGCTCTGGTTGCACCAAGAATTGGCCAGACAAATTCTGGCACCTCTAGCGCCAACGTCAGGCGTCATTAGCCCAGTGAGTAATAGTAAACACACAGCCACCTGGGCTGATTTTCTCTCTCATTTTCTCTCATATTCCCTTTGTTTTATTTCATAAATACGTTTAATTCATAACGGAATCGGACTCTTGGAACAGGGCATCCGTGTGTCGGAATCTCGTTGCAGGCTCTTCAGTCTCTTCTAGTCGTTTTCCACCTTGTTACCCAGCCTGGAAGCGTCACACGTAGGGCGGTTTGTTAGAGCAAGCGAGCAACAAATGAATGGGCAGAAATTGTGTACGCGGAGATCCCAGGTAGCCTGAGCGACGGGCGCCGTGCGTGTTGGACGCTGCAGAGGGTTTTTAGCAGCTGCTCATCGCCTTGCAAAACGTCGCTGCCAGCCCAAAGGCCTCGAAGCTTTTTATTGCCTGAAGAATCCCAAAAGTTGAAGCAAAAACACACACACGCAAGACCTGTGGGCCTTGGCGGTCGTGTCTTTCGCCTCCCGGCCTTCCGCCTGGCGTTAGAGAAGACGTGGATGTTGAGGAGACGGCCGGAGAGACCCCCAGGATCCATCCCGCCGGTGAAGCCCTAAATCAGGAGTCCTGGAGCCGCCTCGTGTGTGTGTGTGTGTGTCTGTGTCTGGGCAGCCTTGCTATTAATGGTCCCTTTTATACCTCGGCTATTTTTACCGACGGCGCGCATACTACAGGCGCAACCAGAGGTGCCCGGGGGTTTATTTTGGTGTCATTGAATAACCTGCAAATGTGTCATGGCTTGTATTCTCCTTAGCGAGAGTCAGAAGAACTTGAGTTTGAAGAAGGTGAACTCTTTGGCCTCCCGTCCCTGCTTCCCCCCTCCTCATACACACATACTTTAAAAGGAACGTAGCGGGCTGATTTCCGAAAGGGCCGGCTCCTTTAAGTTCCTGGATTTCTTGTCCAAGTCTCCCAGCCTTGCCTGCTCTCTCTCCATACTCTGGAGCTGTGTTTGCAAACCCAGTTAGGAATCAGATAGGTGTTCAATGGGTACGAATTACTTACGGACCTTCCACACACAGGACCCCTTAAGGACCCCATTCTGAATGCGCTGTACCCACGAGCGCCTGCGAAATGCGGATTTATTGGGGTCTTTGGGGCCTTAATTATTGATTTATTATTTATACTTCTATCCTGCCCTACACCGAAAGGTCTCAGGGCGTGTAACAACCATTAAAACAACAGATGATAAACTAGCATGTCTTAAAAACAGAAATATACATAAAACACTAAAAGATTCAACGTATTTAAAACAATATCCTGAATAATAAATAGTATCTGCAGTACGGAGAAAGTGTGATCACATTAGCCAAAGGCCAGGGCAAAGAGGAGCATCTTCACCGCCTTCCTGACTTAGGTTCTTATGGACCAGATGGGCTGTGGCCTGATCCAGCAGGGCTCCTCTTAGGTTCTTATGGACCAGATGGGCTGTGGCCTGATCCCGCAGGGCTCCTCTTAGGTTCTTATGGACCAGATGGGCTGTGGCCTGATCCAGCAGGGCTCCTCTTAGGTTCTTATGGACCAGATGGGCTGTGGCCTGATCCAGCAGGGCTCCTCTTAGGTTCTTATGGACCAGATGGGCTGGGCCTGATCCAGCAAAGCTCCTTTTAGGTTCTTATCACCTAGATGGGCTGAGGCCTGATACAGCGGGGCTCCTCTTAGGTTCTCATGGGCTAGATGGGCTGTGGCCTGATCCCGCAGGGCTCCTCTTAGGTTCTTATGGACCAGATGGGCTGTGGCCTGATCCAGCAGGGCTCCTCTTAGGTTCTTATGGACCAGATGGGCTGTGGCCTGATCCAGCAGGACTCCTCTTAGGTTCTTATGGACCAGATGGGCTGTTGCCTGATCCAGCTGGGCTCCTCTTAGGTTCTTATGGACCAGATGGGCTGTGTCCTGATCCAGCAGGGCTCCTCTTAGGTTCTTATGGACCAGATGGGCTGTGTCCTGATCCAGCAGGGCTCCTCTTAGGTTCTTATGGACCAGATGGGCTGTTGCCTGATCCAGCAGGGCTCCTCTTAGGTTCTTATGGACCAGATGGGCTGTGGAATGATCCCGCAGGGTTCCTCTTAGGTTCTTATGGACCAGATGGGCTGTGGAATGATCCCGCAGGGCTCCTCTTAGGTTCTCATGGGCTAGATTGGCTGAGGCTCTCTTAGGTTCTTATGGGCTAGATCTGATCCAGATCCAGCAGAGCTCTTCTGGGGTTCTTGAGAGCTGATGGGGAAGGATGAGAACAGGAGGACGTAACTTCTGCAGAAACCAGGGACAGTTGAGTGTCAGAGATGGGAAGGAAACAGGAGCTCTGCAAGAGCAGCCCTGAGCCTGCAGAGGTGGAGAAGAGAGATTGGCCCACGGCTGCCTGAGCACCTTAACCAAATTGATGCTGGCGCTTGGGAATTTGAAGCATCTGTATGGGGCAGAGAGGGTTTCTGAGGCTTCAGTGTGAGCTCACCGTGCACATTGCAGACATTTTCTTCCTAACCATGCAGACTAGCAACATTTTTTAAAAAAATAAACTGCATTGCATATGTCGCTTTGTAGATTCTGAGTGGGTTCTGAGCAGAGTGTGATTTTTTTTTTAATGACTTGGTTGGTGTTTCTCTGTTTCTTGGCAAGCATCCCTTTCCCCCCAACTCGATTATCTTCAGGGCATATTTTGTTCCTTAGCAAAGTTTTGCTGCTGCCTTGAACACAAAGCGACCTGAAGATCACAGGTGTCTGCTAGTCTGGACAAGCCTATGGAAGGGTTGGCGCCCAGCAAAGAGCACCAGAAGGTGCGGGAAATACTAGGCAACTCCAAACACGCAAGGCACTTTTCTTGGAGAACCCCGCTAAACCCTTCAAAGTGAGTGGTTTTCCATCTTGCGTGAGTGAGAACAGGAATGATCTCTCTGCACTTTGACAGCCCTTCAGGGACTTGAAGGCCAAGATCATGTCTCCTCCAAGCTCTTTTGCAGGCTAAACCTTCCTAGATCCTTCAACCTTTCCTCGTAGGACGTGGTTTCCAGACCACTAACCACTTTGGTAGCCCTCCTTTGGACTTGTCAATGTCCTTTTTGAATTGGGTGCCCGGAGCTCCCTGCAGCGTGGCTTTCAAGTCCTCGTCCTCAGGGTTTTAGTAAGATGCTGCACGAGAGGAAAAGCGAACTGGGAGGGAAGAGGGGAACTGAGCCGCAGAGCATAGGGAGAATCCAGATGGATGATACCAGAGTCAGCGCAGGCTTCGAAGCAACCTCCTTCCCTGTCCGCTGGAGGTGAACCGAAGATCATTTCTGACAGGTTAGCATCGCTTCCGAGCAAAGGAGCTCTGTGAAAGCTGATTCCCTTTTGAGTGGGCGGAAGCCTCTCTCCGGATATGCCTCTGCTCCTGCCGTCGTCTGCGCCATCCATCCATCCATCCGGGCCTGCCAGTTGTTAACCATTGCAGCCTGTCTCCTGGGGAACTCTCCAAGTCCCCTGTCTAGGGATGCAAACAAGTGGGTTTTTTGGCATTTCTGTCCCGCCCTATACCCAGAGGTCTCAGGGCGGGTTACAGTATTGTATTAATCTCAGCCAGGTCCCTGCCCTCAGGCTTACAAACCTGAATGAAATGGGTTTCTATGGATTCATACGAGTATCCAATACGAATGCATACAGGTCCTGCATCTGGATCATACGCGCCCAAACATTTTGGGTACATATCCTATACAAATGCATACGTATCAATATGTGTCCAGTTCGTATCCCCAGTTTAACCAATGCGCAAACTATTTGTAGCAATGTTCCAAAACGTTCTTATTCGTTCGAATCCGTCTGAATAACGAATGTTATGGATATCCATCCATATTCCTACCCCTGTGCCTTCCTTAAAGCCACAAGTGGCAGGTACACCATATAAACGGACGGACGGACGGACGGACGGGTCGCTTTGCTGCAGCAGCTGGGAAAGACCTGTTAGCATTATTCATCCGGCCAGTGGCGTCATGTGTGCTGGTGGTGGTGGTGGGGGCAGCAGGGGAAGGAGTTGCAGGTCCAGGCGGCTTCTCTGCCGCGCTCTCTGCAGCAAGTCCTGGCCAGGCCGGAGCTGCAGAGCTGGCAAGGGGCCTGGTGTGCAGGTGATGTTGTGGCGCTTCCTTCCTGAGTCGCCCCCGTTTTCTCCTCTCCCCTCCCCGGCTGGAGGTTCCTGCAGCCTGTTCTTTTGCCCGTGGAAACGTGGAACAACCTTCGTCCCAAGAACTGGCGCACAAAGCTCTAGTGATCGTGGCAGCTTTGATTGGAGGGTTTGTGTGTGTGTGTGTGTGTGTGCACCTGTGTGTTTGTGCCTGTTGCCTGTCCGTGTGGTAGCTTTGATAAGGGGTTGGGGTGTGTGTGTGTTTTTGTGATAGCTTTAATTGGGGGGGTGGGGTTGTATGTGTTTCTTCCTAGAAAAACATTCAGGGCTTCTGGTCTCATTTGAAAACTTTGGGGTAGAGATACGCATGAATGAGGGTTTTTTGCATTCAGTTTGAATCAGATCGAATGGTGGACAGCAATCTTTCAGCTCAGAAGCAGACAAGGGGCAGTTCTGAGGCATGCAAAAACCTGGAAGCTGCTCATGTAAATATTTCGGGCCCTTAAATCCGGATTCCGTGTGGAGCTGATTAAAGGTGATCACAGTGGGGTCTTCAAACGTTTTCAAGATCCGGATCTCCAGGAGGACCCCACCTCCCTTTTGTAGACAAAAGGGAGTTGGACTGGATTCCACAAGGACCAGATACCAAAGATCCAGGTCTTCTTAATCCGGATTAAGAAGAGTAGAAGAGTTGGCTTTTCTACGCCGTTATTTCTCACCCATTTAAAGGGACTCAAAGCGGCTAACAAAGCTTCTCTATTTGCCCCACAACAGAATGCCCTGTGAGGTGGGTGGGGCTGTGAGAGCTCAGAAGAGAGCTGTGACTAGCCCGAGGTCACCCAGCTGGCTTCATGGGGGAGGGCGGAATCGAACCCGGTATTCCCAGATAACAGTCCGGCTCCCTAACCACTAGACCAGACTGGCCCGCAAGAGAGGTCCATGCAAAAAGGCCCTCGGCCTCACTTTGGCGGTCCCCAGTTCTTAGCTCTGTGGATCCCAGCAATGCTTAAGCGCAGATAACAAGAAACGCCCGGCGTCGATGCTTTTATTGCTTTACAGTTCATCTTGGAACATGAATCTCTTGCGTTGCTGTGGAGATACTTCCGGTCTCCAGCCTTCCCACTGTGTGGGTGCTTAGCGAGTACAGAATAATAGAATCAGGTCTTGGCACATATGGAGATGTTTTCTCTCAGGTGGCGAACGGTGGTGGATGCCTTGGCTTCCCTTTGCCCCGGGGCACAGAGGGCCTGATGGCGCCCGTGACTCCAAAGCCATGGCGGACTCTGTGCGTGTCTCCAAAGGTAGCCTCGCCTCCCCGTGTTTATCAAAGTGCTGTGTGTGTCAGTAGCCCTGGATCTGTGTCTCCGTCTGCTGCTCCTCCAACCTGGCGGGGAAAACCAGTTTAGATCTTCTGTGCATGTCTGGTGATGTATAGGGATCCACAGGGGTATGTCTTGCTCTGGAGTTAACTACAACAGCGACCAGTTGTGGGCTTGGAATTTCACTCGAAGCCACAGGGAGCTACGCGAGGCCCAAAGTTTCTGGAGACACCCGGACCTTTAGCTGCTTTCGGCTCCCTGAAAATGGCGTTGAGAAGGATCTTGTTTCTCCAACCTGGAGGTCTTACCTGGGAATCCATTCTAGTAGCCATTGAGCTAATTTGGTAAGGGAGCCAGACTCTTATCTGGGAATACCAGGTTTGATTCTGCACTCCTCCATGAAGTCAGCTGGGTGACCTTGGGCTAGTCACAACTCTCTTCTGAGCTCTCACAGCCCAGCTGACCTCATAGGATGTTCTGTTGTGGGGAGAAGAACAGAAGGTTTGTCAGCAGCTTTAAGTCCCCTTAAATGGGTAGAAAAGCCAACTCTTCTTCCTCCATGAAGCCAGATGGGTGACCTTGGGCTAGTCTCAGCTCTCTTCTGAGCTCTCACAGGCCAACAGCTTCACAGAGTGTTCTGTTGTGGAGAGAAGAACAGAAGGTTTGTCAGCAGCTTTGAGTCCCCTTAGATGGATAAGAAAAGCAGGGTTGAAAAGCCAACTCTTCTTCTTTATATGGTCCTTTAAGAATTTGTACTCCAATCCTCCAAACGTCCCAAGGTGGATCACAATAATATTCTGAAAACTTACATAAAATAGAACCCTCCCCTCCACCCCTGGCAGGACAGCACCCGGGGAAGCTAAACATCCAGAGCCCTAACCTATAATGTAGAGCACCTGGAGAACCTGCAGTTTCAGGGCCACCACAAGAAAGGCCCTCTTGTTTGATCTTGCCCCTTGCACCTTCTGGAGCGGGACTTGTCTTTGTCTTCTGCTTGAGATGCCCAGAAGCAACTGGTGGGCCAGTGTGTGAGATGGGATGCTGGACTAGATGGTCTGTGGCCTGATCCAGCAGGACTCTTCTTAATTTGAGGAGGACAGGTGTATCAATGGCTACTAGAATGGATACCCAGGTACTGTCTCCAGGTTGGAGAAACAGGATGCCTCCAAAGTCAAGAGCAGATGAAGGTGTTTCCTTGGTCTTTTGCTTGAGATACCCAGAAGCAACTGATGGGACCCCTGAGTGAGACAGGATGCTGGACTCCATGGGCTGTGGCCTGATCCAGTAGGGTTTCTTTAGGTTCTTATGGACCAGATGGGCTGTGGCCTGATCCAGCAGGGCTCCTCTTAGGTTCTTATGGACCAGATGGGCTGTGGCCTGATCCAGCAGGGCTCCCCTTAGGTTCTTATGGACCAGGTGGGCTATGGCCTGATCCAGCAGGGTTCCCCTTAGGTTCTTATGGACCAGATGGGCTGTGGCCTGATCCAGCAGGGCTCCTCTTAGGTTCTTATGGACCAGGTGGGCTGTGGCCTGATCCAGCAGGGCTCCTCTTAGGTTCTTATGGACTAGATGGGCTGTGGCCAGATCCAGCAGGGCTCCTCTTAGGTTCTTATGGACCAGATGGGCTGTGGCCTGATCCAGCAGGGCTCCCCTTAGGTTCTTATGGACCAGGTGGGCTATGGCCTGATCCAGCAGGGTTCCCCTTAGGTTCTTATGGACCAGGTGGGCTGTGGCCTGATCCAGCAGGGCTCCTCTTAGGTTCTTATGGACTAGATGGGCTGTGGCCAGATCCAGCAGGGCTCCTCTTAGGTTCTTAAGGACTAGATGGGCTGTGGCCTGATCCAGTAGGGTTTCTTTAGGTTCTTATGGACCAGATGGGCTGTGGCCTGATCCAGCAGGGCTCCTCTTAGGTTCTTATGGACCAGATGGGCTGTGGCCTGATCCAGCAGGGCTCCTCTTAGGTTCTTATGGACTAGATGGGCTGTGGCCAGATCCAGCAGGGCTCCTCTTAGGTTCTTAAGGACTAGATGGGCTGTGGCCTGATCCAGTAGGGTTTCTTTAGGTTCTTATGGACCAGATGGGCTGTGGCCTGATCCAGCAGGGCTCCCCTTAGGTTCTTATGGACCAGATGGGCTGTGGCCTGATCCAGCAGGGCTCCCCTTAGGTTCTTATGGACCAGATGGGCTATGGCCTGATCCAGCAGGGTTCCCCTTAGGTTCTTATGGACCAGATGGGCTGTGGCCTGATCCAGCAGGGCTCCCCTTAGGTTCTTATGGACCAGATGGGCTATGGCCTGATCCAGCAGGGTTCCCCTTAGGTTCTTATGGACCAGATGGGCTGTGGCCTGATCCAGCAGGGCTCCTCTTAGGTCCTTATGGACCTCATGGGCTGTGGCCTGATCCAGCTGGGCCCCTTTTAGGTTCTTATGGACCAGATGGGCTGTGGCCTGATCCAACAGGGCTCCTCTTAGGCTCTCATGATGGTTGTGTTCCAAATGGAAGAACAAAGCAAAGAGAGAAGTGAGTTTTGGGTGATTATTGTTCAGAAGACGTATCCACACGCTATGAGCTGACAGCTGCCTGTTTGTCTTGCTTATTCCTTCTCCTGAGATATCAGATTCCCTTGCTTTCCATCCCATTGTCTTGCAAGGAGGAGAAACAGGCAGCCTGTGGGCACTACATCAGTTTGCAGCTTGGTGCTGTGAAAGATGCCCGTGGGAGAGATAGAGGGGGAAAGAACTAAGGGATAGAAGGGAGAAACCTTTACCAAAGAAACCTTCGAACTAATCTCAGACGTGGAATCCTTTCGAGGAGTTGCCAGGGAATAAAAAGAGCATATGTCACATGTTAGCATGGATGCTGAGTAAAAGTTCATATTCTTAGTGCCCTATTTTTAGCTGGTTTCTCAGATGCAGGATGTACCATTTATTTTATTTCGTAACAGTGTTGAGTGTAGTTTGCATCATTTTTTTTCAGCATAGGAGAATTCGAATGCATCCGATCAGCCATCCCTGGTCTATGTAAATACCTTTTGCCTGGGAGGATTGTGTGGTTGGGTACCATAATCCACTGGCTGATACCTGATAGGATATTGTGCTCTGTAGCCACCACTGAGGAGGCCCTGCCTTTCTGCTGGTGGCCCAGCAAGCACGGAGGCCCATTTCAGAGTCTTTTGGATCTCCGCTGAGCCTGGCATGTATTTATTGGCACACACGGTGTGTTTGTTGATTCCCTGAGGAGGGACTCGGTTTGCCGTTCAGTTGGTTTGCTGAAATACTGTAAAGAAAATGGGTGGTTTTCTGGCTGATGTCAGGTGGGCTCCACAGTCTCTCTCTCCTTCCCCCTCATTCCCTCCATCTGTCCCTCCTTCTCTCCCTCTTTTTATCCCTTTCCCCCTCCCCTCCCTCCCTCTCTCTTCTTTTTATCCCTCTCTCCCTTCTTCTCCCTCTCTCTCCCCCTTTTTCTCTCCCTCTTTCTTTTCTCTCTCCATCTCCCTCCCCTTCCTTGCCTTCCTCTTTCTCTCCCTCTCTCCTTCTTTCTCTTTCTCTCCCTCCCTCCCTCTCCTTCCCCTGGCTGGAGGGATGGTCTCTTTTTGGGGGCGGCCACTGCCTTCCCTCAGGCGCCCTCCCTGGGCCAGTTTTTCAGCCTGGGGAAACCCAAAACATCGCCAGTGGGCCCTTCTGTGATTCAGGCAGGGGGGCGACGGGGCGGTTAGCTAGTTCCTGGAAGTAGAAAAGGCCCTGCGGCTGGGGAAGCGGAATCAGGGTTTCACAACCGCCTGGTGTCTTCCCCGCCATTCGCCCGCTGCCTTTGACGCCCTTTTCCAGAAGCAGAACTCCCTTCATTGCCCTGGACCCTTGGAGCTCTCTTCCAGCAAGATGGGCGAGTTCCCCCTTGCTGGTGATGCCCGTTTTCCCTCCGGATGGCACCGGCGGCTCAGTCGGCCTACGTCCCCCTCCCTGCGGTCAGTGGACGCGCACCAGATAAGCCTTCTGAGCCCATCTAGAATAATGCGAACCTCCCGGGGCGTGTCCTGCTCATCCATTACCACAGCGGCCAAGAGAATGCTGATAATCCTGCCAGAGATTCCCTCCCGGAGAAGGACAGAAAGAGCGACGGTTGTACCTCCTTGTGCCCCGTCGGAGAGGAGGGACTTAAGGATTGCCCCTTTCGTTCACCCGGGATTCCTGCTCCAGGTGAAAACGTGGCTCAGGGTTTCAAAGGTCTGGTCAAGGGGTGAGAGAGAGCTGGATTCTAATCCGCTGCCTATTGGATGCCCTCCATCGCCTTCGTTCCGGTTCTGAAGCCGGTCACGCCGTCTGCCCGCCGGGCTCAGCTGCAGCCTCGTTTGTTTCTATAATTACAGGATTAGGAAAGGGCTCTTGTGATTCATAGATATGTTGCAAGATTAGATTTCTCCTCCGGAAGTGACGGCAGAAATTCATCTTACAAGTGTCCGTGTGTGTGTGTTGCGTACTCTTCAGTGCCAAGGGTTACAAACGGGTTCTGAGCTTGTGTTTTTCCCCTTTTGCCCGGGGATTTGCACGAATGAGTTTTGGGGCAACTGATTCATATCGAATCGAATGTTAGAAAATCCGTATTGGTTCGAATAGACCCCCTTCGAATGTGGCAGGATTCTGTGGGATGTGAATTCCTACGAATATCCACTGTGTATCCAACACAAACTCATACGTATCCGATACATATCCCGTGACATATCTGCTCTGGAAGCGTCAAATCCGACCCGAATCCACTTTCAATACGCTCTCAATCCATGTCGAATGCACTCTGGAGTGTCCACTTTCCCACCTTCCCAGTTCAATGAATGTCCGAAGTAGGGATGTGGAAGAATGTTTGAAACATTTGAAATTCGATCAAATTCTTTCTAATTTAATTCAGTTTAAGATCTCAGCTCCAGAGAAAGTCCCACCACCCTGCCGGCTCCTTCCGGTCTCTCCAGCCAGAACTGGTTCGTCTGGTGCAGAGAAGCACCCGTTGTGTTTGCATCTCCCAGCAGGATGTTTGTTCTGAATAAACACCCGTGGACAGATAAAGGGATTTACATCTTGCAGGAGGAGGTCCAGGCAGAGGCCACACTTTTCTTGAGGACCCCCTTTACAAGCAGGGTGGGAGGGAGAGAAACGAAGACAGGCTTATGAGTGGATGGATCCGAGGGTCTCTTGCTGGTGGAAAGCCCTGGGTGGCGCGTTCGGTCCTTGGCTTCCCCACAGGGGGCAGGGATGGCAAACCGCTTCTGCGTCTGCTTGGAAAACTGCGCAGAGGTGCGTCTCTGGAGTTGCTCTGTGGAGCCTGGACCTTGAGTTCCTCATCAGACTAGTGAGCCAGTTTGGTCTAGTGGTTAGGGAGCCGGATTCTTATCTGGAAATAGCGGGTTCAATTCCGCATTCCTCCACGAAGCCAGCTGGGTGACCTTGGGCTAGTCAAAGCTCTCTTCTGAGCTCACACACCCCCACCTACCTCACAGGGTGTCTGTGGTGGGGAGAAGAACATACGGTTTGTCAGTCGCTTTGAGTCCAGTGAAGGGAGAACAGAAGGTTTGTCAGCCGTTTTGAGTCCCCTTAAATGGGTGAGAAAAGCAGGGTAGAAAAGCCAACTCTTCTTCTTCATCCTGGGATGCTTTTTGGAGACCATTCCAAGCAGTAACTCTGAATTTGCCCTTATTCTGGGGCTCCTCCCCAGGGTTATATAGGCTTTGAGTGAAAGCACACAAAAATATTTTATTCTTTATTTTTTGCATAAAATTCTGCCTTGCCAGACATTTATGCCGGTTTTACTCGCTGTATTGTTTTATTGTCTGTGTTTTATATAAATTGCAGCTAAGTGATTTTGCTCGGCTTTTTGTTTCTCTGATTTATTTTATTGTTTATGAAAGCTACCTAGAGAACACAGAGTTGAACAAACAATATTGGAAATGTAATTTTTCTTTTTCTTTCTTTCTTTTTTTTTAAGCACTTCAGGATAGCTGAACTTTCATAGGAAGCAGTTCCTTTTGCTTTTAAAGCTGGACTGCTGAGCAGCGGTTATCTTAAGAGCCAGTTGGGGAGAGGTGAAGACTCTCCATGCCCTTCTTAAGTGTAGCTTAGGTATGCGCACCCAAGAGCTACAGGAAGCTCTTCACGGAGGAATCCTTCACCGAGAGGCTGAACTGAGCCCTTCCGTATTTTCTGTTAAAGATAAATGACGTGGAGAAATGGCTTGCAGACACCTTGCCCTGTTTCAGGTCCAGATTTCATGCTCTTAAAGTGCTTCTTTCCCTTTTCTTTTCCATATGCCCAAGCGTACTGTCTGCATTACAGTCTGCAGTAGCACGTATATTTTTCCCCATGTGCACTTGACATTGGTTTGCATGTATTTCCTCTGTGTGGCACTGGAGATCCCGTAGGGCAAAGGTTCAGGTTTTCAGCATATAATAGGAATGTGCACGAATGTTTTATTTTATTTGTGCACGTCCCTCGTGCATAATGCTCTTGTGTCGGAATAGAATGCGCTGTTTAGTTAGCTACTTAAGGGCTTGCGTGGCCGATCTTTGTCCAGTGACCCAGGTGCGTTACAGAACACTGAAATCTCAATTCACAGTGGCGTTTAAGAACTGGAAATCAGTCGAGTCGAACACCCCTTCCGACTCCCGATAGCAAGCGGAGGGTGCAGGTCTTAGAGTTTCCTTTTAAAATAAGGCCACTGCTAGGACTGGCCGTCCAGAGGAAGGAAGGGTTACCGCTGCAGTTCAAAAGGCAGAGGACAGTTTTTCCCAGCCAGGGAACCGAATGTCCTTAAATTTGAATTTAAAGTTTTGATTCGAATTTTGGATCTATTTGTTCGTATAATTCAGACATCCACAGGTGTACGGGTTCGTACGGGATGAAAACGGGTTGCATACAGGATAACTCCAGGATGCATACTGATGTGTACGGACCTGGGGAAGATGCGTACGGGCCTATGCGAGTGTTGCCGTCATTCGTAAGAGCAAAATCAAATGAAAGATTCGAACGAACAGATTTGAATTTGCTTGATTCAAATCGAATTTGCTTAAATTCGAACTTAACAGGCTTAAATCGAATTGAATTTTTGAGGATTCGAATTGAATCTCGAAAATTGCGTTCGTGCAGCCCTGCTTCGGAGCATCCAAGGTGAGCAGTATCTAGCAGGCAGCTCCATAGATCGCTGGGTGTCCCCTTGCAACAAGACCAGGGGCTGGAGTCATATATTCTGGGCCGGATGCCTCTGTCAGCACACGGACAGCATTAATTGACCCACTTTCCTGGGTATCACTGAGTCATGGCCGACTCCTGGTTGGCTGCGTGGGCACCACCGTGCAGTTTTCTTGGCAGAGGTACAGAAGTGGTTTACCATTCCCTGCTCCTAAGGAGAGGCTGGGGGTTGGATTGAACCAGTGACCCTCTGCTTTCCGGGCACTTTGCTCTACCACTGAGCTACAGCCACTCCGTGGGCCCTTCTATGCAGGTTTCTTGGCAGGGAAACAGAAGTGGTTTGCCATTGCCTACTTTTAAGGAGAGGCTGGGGATTGAACCTCTGCTTTCCAGGCACTTTACAATGAGCTACAGCCTTTCCCGGACTCTGTGGGCAGCTGTCCCTGAGTGTTTCCTGTCTCTTGTGTCGATGAGCAGAAGCTGTTCGTTCCTGGGAGCGGCGGAGGCTGCAACACAGAGGTAGAAACCAAAGGCATCGGGTTTGCAGGCTGGAAGGTTTTGAGTTCCATGCCTGGCAGCTCATCATAAGGAGGCAATGACAGATGACAATTCATGCCTTTGCCAAGAAAACTGTGTGTGCTTCCATGCAGTCACCAGGAGTGGAACTTGACTCCAGGGCGTCTTCACCTTCACAGTGTGTGTGTGGTGTTTTTTTCCCATGGGAAAAAAGCTCAGTGTAGTAGTTGGCTACCCCTCAAGCTGGAATTCTTAAAATGCTGGCCCACCAGGTTTCCGGGACTACAACTCCCATCATTCCATGTCAGCCCCTTTGGGATTGAAAGGCCAGGAGGTGTAGGTCAGTGGAGCTGCCACAAATTGCTGGGAATTGTAGTTCAGTGGGGCTGGCAGACGTTGTTGTTCACAAGCATCTGGAGGGCCTTAGTTTGTGGACCACCAGGACATCTGGACCACCATCTTAAAGGAAGTGAGGAGCCTTATTTTGAGGCCCCTAAGGGAACCAGATGCATTCATTCATTTCCATGTTGGCCGTTTTGTTAGGTTTACATAGAATTAGCCCATAGAAAACCCTCTTCTTTCTGCAACCTAAATAATCTTTAATTGAAGTCATCCTGATGGATGGATGGATGGATGGATGGATGGATGGATGGATGGATGGATGGATGGATGGATGGATGGATGGATGGATGGATGGATGGATGGATGGACGGGGATGGATGGATGGAAGCTTCAGTTCTCTGACCAATTCTTAATATAATGTGATGCAAAATGTGATCAGCAGGACCTCTCTCCACGAGCAAAAGAGCCACTAGCTTTCACCAGAGCAAAAATGTAGCCTGTACCGTGTGGGTGAGACCACGGCGCCATCCGCGTGGCCTGTTGAATAGTTCCCCTGCCTTCGTTGCAAAAGGACGCAGTGCGGCTGGCTCTCGCAGGGAGGTCTGCAAAGTCCTGGGCTCGTTCAGAGATGGTTCAGAAGGTGACTGCATGGCCGAGGTGAGCCAGAGGGGATGGTGGCTTTTTTGGTTCTTCCAGCAATCAATTATTTATGGCAGATTTTAGTGGCCCTCCGTGGCTTTTTATAGTTTTTTTTTATGGTCTGCTTGCTGCTATTAAGATTCTGATTTTATTTAAGTTTTATTGATTGTGTTACTGATGTTTTGAAGTCTCTTAATAATTTATTGCTTTCGTTGCTACTCGTGTTTACTTTCTGTAAGCCACTTTAGGTACTAATTTAAAAAGAAAGCTGGTAGAAACATGTTAAGTAAGTTTAGGGAGGGCTTGATGTTCAGCTGCATTTGCTGCATGCATTGAGGCCTGGTATTTGCAAAGGATGGTTGGAAAAGAAAAAGCCCGTTTTGCTTTGCGAACGTCAGTGTCAGACTAAGCTGAGTGGAGTTTGTGCATATTTATGAACCCTGCTGTCAAAAGGGAGAGCTGTGGAAGGCGGCCTTTGAGTTTAGCCAGGTGGTATCCTTGTGGAAGAAGAAGAATTTGCTTTTCTGCCCTGCTTTTTTCACTCATTTAAGGGGACTCAAGCTGACAAAGCTTCCTATTCTCCTCCCCACAACAAAGACCCTGTGAGGTAGGTGGGGCTGTGAGAGCTCAGAAGGGAGCTGTGACTAGCCCAAGGTCACCCAGCTGGCTTCGTGGAGGAGGGCAGAATCAAACCCGGTTTTCCCAGATAAGAGTCTGGCTCCTACCACTAGACCAAACTGGCTCAGGAGGAAGAAATGAGATTAAATGAGATTAGAGTTGGGCAGTAAAAGGAAACAGCAAGCCGGGATCCGTGTGGCCAGAGGAAAACCCTCGGTTGCCGTCACGGAAGCAGAATGAGCGGTGCGTTAATTTCATCAGGCCTGTTTGCAAATTGTCTAATGGGTAAATGGAGCGTATTAATGAACGGCGCGTACAGCCCCTTCCCTCCCCGGGCACGGCGGTTGCTTGCTCATAACAAAGCCGGTGAACAGATTGTGCTGCGGCTGTACCTGAAGTCCTCCTGGGTTACCTTCTGTGGATGTTTGCAGAGATAATAAACACAAGTCTTCCAAGCCCAAAATAATAATAATAATATGAATTAAAGGCAAACTTGAACCCAGGACTTCAGTTGGGATTTCAGTTACCAGGGAAAAAGAGGAATCGAGAGCAAAAGGACCGAATAAGTAACCAGATACGTAGATGATATTATGCTCTTTGTGGTTCTGTAGTGTAGCGTCCTGTTGTGTAAAGTAGGCATTTGGAGCCCTTACTCCAGATTCCTGGGGAAGGCTGGGTTGGGATCGCTCCAGGGCTGGAGAAGATGGTCGGTTTTGAATCTAGGCAAATAGGTTGGTCAGTACAGGGCAGAAATGGAAATGGGGCCACCACCTGAAAGGTCTGGATTTGGATATGGCCCAGGAGCCTACATGTTATGCCTGTGGGACACTTGTAGATGCTTAGAGCAATATCTCTGCTCACGTTCATGAATGTGACCAGAGGGTTGCAGAGAATTGACTAATTTGCATTCTAGGTAATTCACATCCTGTGTAATTAGGCATTAACAACGAGTTGGACATCAGGAGAGGTGGAAGTTTTAAGTGGTTTTCATCTATGTTCCCTTCCTTCCTTCCTTCCTTCCTTCCTTCCTTCCTTCCTTCCTTCCTTCCTTGTTTGGAATCATGGATCTTAGAGCCTATAAGGAACCTGAATCAGATTTTGGAAGCCAGTTCCTTTTGTGGCTTTCTTTTTGTGTGTCCCCAGGACGACTGCAGCCTGTAATCTAGCATATTAATCAGCTAAGACTTTAATTGACACCAGGCAATTAACGCCTGAGCACTAATTGTAGTATTTCTGCTCTTGCGGCAATGGGGTATGCCGAAGAAATCCAGGACTACTAGCGGTGATCTTGTTTCAGCCACAGGTTCCCTCGCAGCCCCTTCAGGATCTCGGAGAGGCCTCTGCTGTGGGCCTGGGACACCCTCCTGTCTCCGAAGGAATGTGCATCCAGTTTGGTCTAGTGGTTTGGGAGCTGGTTTCTTATCTGGGAATATCAGGCTTGACTCCACACTCCTCCACAAAGCCAGCTGGGTGACCTTGGGCTAGTCATAGCTCTCTTTCTGAGCTCTCACAGGGGTGTCTCTTGTGGGGAGAAGAACAGAAGGTTTGTCAGCCGCTTTGAGTCCCCTTAAGTGGGTGAGTGAGAAAAGTGGGGTAGAAAAGCCAACTCTCCTTCTTCTTTGGGCTGCTTATTGTCAGGGAATACATTTTGCACTCCCTTTCCGAGAGCCAGAGTTCGGCCTGGAACCTACAACAGCTCTGGTTCGAACCTCTCCCCGTCTCCCTGCTTTGTTTTAAGGTCGACCGGAGGGCGGAACAAGTGCCTTCCTCTATGGATAAAGTTGTTGTGGCCTTCTTTGGACACAGCCGCCTCCCTTTGCCCCCGCAGGGGAGCTCACAGCCTCCCAGGCAGAAAACAGAACCCCCAGCCACCACCCCAGGGTCCTCTCGGCCCAGACCTACGACCCTTTGGCCGGCCAGGGCCCCGGGTCTCCTGACTGTAGCTGGGAGGACAAGCAGTGCCTTTGGGCCCCTGTGCAGAAGGGTTCCTCTCTGCCTGGGTGGGGCAGGCACCTTCCGGTGGGGAGGCGGGAGAACCCACACTGCTGCCTCTCTCTCTCTCTCTCTCTGTCTTTCCTCCCACAGAATGAGATGGAGGTTTCTTCTTCCTACTCACAGGGGCAGGGCAAACCGCAGCAGCAGCAGCAGCAGCAGCAGCAGCTTTGAGTCAGACTCCGTCAGCCCTACCACCTTTACTTACCTGTTTGAAGGCCTTTGGCTCTCCTGTTTGTTTGTTTGTTAGCTTGCTTGCTTGCTTGCTTGCTTGCTTATTTATTTGGGCAGTGTGGAGACACACACACACACAAACTCACGCAAACGTCTCGCCGCCACCCCTCTGGCCACAAAACCGGCTGGGAGGACCTGCCAAACAGCCCGGGTGCTCCCTGGCTCAGCGGCTGGTGGGGGGGGTGGCGGGGAAGGAGTTGCGAAAGGTGTTGCCTTTCCCAGGTATCGGGGGCGGGGCCCGGAGCGCCCGTCGGATGAGTGAGCTCAGCACGTCCTGGGCTCTGCGGCTTGTACTTTGCTCCATCGGGAGGCTTTCGCTCTGGGTCAACAAATGCCGGCCGTCCTTGTTGGCGGTCCAAAGGAAGAATCGTTCCTTCTGCTGACCGCAAGGCACCTTTTCTCCTTGGACGTGTGGCTGGACACTGTCCTGGATCGCAGCGTCCACATTTGGCTGCCGTAGGAGACCGGGCTGAGCATCTCTTTCTTTTTCCTTTGCTCTCTCTCTCCTGTTGCTTGCTTGCTTTTTCCCTCCTTCCCTCCCTCTATTCCTTCCTTCCTTCCTTCCTTCCTTCCTTCTTTTCCTGCCCTGCCTTGAGTCAGCAGTGGTTGGATCAATGAAGTACAGCTCACCTCTGGCTGACGGAGCCAAAGGCCCCCTGGCTACTGCAGCCTGAAAGCATTCGTGGGGACAGCGTTACATGAGTGGAGAAAACAGCCACGGCGCGCCCGTGAGAATGGGAGTTGTGAGTCTCTTATCTTGAAGGGCTTGTTTGGGGGGGGGGTCTAGAGCGGAGTCTTCCGATTTGTTGGCAGGGCTCGTGTCAAGCGAGTGAGAATACGGGGCTGGTTTTCTGTCGGAGCTCCATTTAAGTGGTGGTACACCAATCTATCCTAGAATGATGTCCAAGGGGAAGTTGGAAGCAATTGTAAACTCCCGTGTGCACCCTCCCCCTTGGCAGCAAGTGCCCCCCAGAACAGCAAAAACAGGCAGCGGGGATCCCATGTCAGAAGTCCTCCTTCCCCTGGTCTACTCGTGGTAGTAAGCAGGCGGTGGTCATTCTTAGGGGCCTCCTTCATCTCCGTTGAGTTCCCCCCTTGGAGGGGTGAAATAGAGGGGCGTCTAAATGGGGTGTCACTCTGGATCTCTCTGCCCCGATAACACGGCAGTCTCCGGGACAAAACCACAAGCCAGGGCTGACGTCGGTGGGCTTGGCTCCTCTGGCGAAGGGGATCCCGGAACAGAGGGCGCTTCGGTGCGATCAGCAAGGGATCTTTTTTAAGTCGCTTAAGTGATACAGGCAAGCGGGCACCCTTAAGCCAATCCCTTTCAGACAGCAAGTATTTAATGATCAAATGGCGCTCCGGAAAGACTTTTGCTATTAGCAGAAGGAACTTGGGCGGTTTCCTCTGGGGCGTCTTCTGTATTCCGTCTCGTTGCCTCGCGTGAGTGTTAAGCCTTCACGCCGTTGCTTCTTTGCTGCTGTGCTTTTATCAACGGGTTGCCTTGCTAATTGTTTCTGTTCGTCTTTTAAATTACCTTGAACTGTTTCCGGCATCCCTTTTTCAGTGGTGACGGAAGACGGAGGGGTTTTTTTTTTTAATTAAAAAGGAATGAAACATTCCTTAAAGAGTAGGCCAGGGAAGCCCAGAACTTAAGATGTTCCAGATGACTTCATGCGGCTTTAGAAGTCTGGCCTTCTGCTTTCATTTATAAGTGGGTTTTCATAGAATCCTAGAGTTGGAAGGGACCTCCAGGGTCATCTAGTCCAACCCCCTGATCAATGCAGGATTTTCTAAAACATCCCAGACAGATGGAGGTCCAGCCTCTGCTTGAAGACCTCCAGTGAAGGAGAACCCACCACCTCCCGTGGCAACCTGTTCCAGGGACTGTCAGGAATTCTTTCCTAATATCTAAACTGTATTGACTCTCTTGAAGGTTCATCCCGTTGTTCTTAGTTCTTCCATCTTGTGCACGTGAGAACAGGGATGATCCCTCTGCACTGTGACGGCCGTTCAGATACTTGAAGACCACAATCATGTCTTCTCTTCTGCAGGCTGAACATTCCTAGATCCTTCAACCTTTCCTCGTAGGACGTGGTTTCCAGACCACTAACCATCTTGGTAGCCCTCCCGTGAGACTTCTTTTGAGAAGTATCTTCCAACAGGGATTTACAGAGTAACTAAACCCAGCTTTACCTCATAATATTATTCTTGTTTTAGTACCCAAGTTAAGATAATATTATTATTTTAGTAGGCAGCTTATGCTTAATATTTCCTTTTGCCCTCTGTGAGCCAGTTTGGTCTAATGGTTAGGAAGCCGGACTCTTATCTAGGAATTCTCCACTCCTCCACAAAGCCAGCTGGGTGACCTTGGGCTAGTCACAGCTCTCTTCTGAGCTCTCCCAGCCCCACCTACCTCATGGGATGTGTCTTGCGGGGATGAGAACAGAAGGTTTATCAGCCACCTTGAGGCCCCTTAAATGGGTGAGAAAAGCAGGGTAGAAAAGCCAGCTCTTCTTTTTCTTCTGTTTAAAGATGCACCAGGATCATGAAAAAAGGTGCCTTCCAGCCCCACCGGTGCAATATTACACATTAATTAACTGAAGCTTTGGTTACACTTTAATCTGCTGATTAAGGTGCCATAAGACTTCGTTGTTACAGCTTTAAAGATTAGCATCCTTATTATGGCAAAAGCTTTTTTACGGAGAGGAGCTTAAGCTGGGAGAAAGGTGTTTATTTCTAAGTTCCTGGGAGTTTTCTTTTGCTTCAGCCGACCGAGCAAGCGAGGGACGCTAAGGGAGGTAGGTGGTCTGAGGAAGAAAGGAAGTTGCTCCTGGCTCCAAAGTGAGCGCGCGTGAGCAGTGTCGTTTATTGGATTTAGACTTCTCCGCTCCTATTCAAATGTTCATATTCGTATGAAAAGAGAGAAAAAATGAATGCATTCTAATTTGATCTGATTTGAATACATTTGTATCTGTTCGTACGAATATTCAATTCATTTTAATGATACGAATGTCAACGACATCTGTATGTATCTGTACGCATTCGTACTCGTCCCGTTTTCATCCCCTGCATACAGATAAGAGGAAGATGCACATTTGGAATGAATTCGATTGCATTTCTAGTGTTTCAAATGTTCTTGCACGTGGTTAGGTCGTCTGGAAGGTTCATACCTTTTTCGTTTCTGTGATAAAAGCCTGCCTTGGCCGTCTCAGTGCAAACAGCTGCAGCTCTTACGACAAATGACTCCTTTCTCCAATCAGAATTCACCGCATGTAGAAAGCTAGCGACAAGGGGAAAGTCTAGGATCGGAAGCCTTGGATCAGATCCTGGCTCTTAGCAAGCTCCTCAGTGCTCGTCATCGCTGGGCCTAGGTGTGGTACTTTGCACAACGTGGTTACTCCCTCCGTGCCTTCTGTGACGAGAGACTCTGAGCAGCTTTCCCCAAAAGGAAGCAAGGCCAGAGAAGCTGGTTTACAGGCTGAAAGGCCTGGGTTCGATGCCAGCCATTGCCAAGCTAGACTGGAAGGGATCCCTGGCTGAAATCCTGGGCAGGTTGAAAGGTGTTGAACTACAACTCCCAGCATTCTGTGGAAGCCTCCGCAGGAGTTATGGGGCCAGGAGCCAGATTGTGTATGAGGCAACTTCCTGACTCTCTTCAGGGCATCTCCCTGGGAAACTGAGCCTTCCCTCCCCCCTCTCTCCCTCCCCCAGGGCTGTGGCACTTTTTGTGTTTCTGGCTTTAAGAGCAGCCCTGTATTGTCTTCTCAAGGCTGTTAAAACGGTTTAAATGGAAATTTTGCTTCCAAGTTCAAGGTGAGCAGTAGAAGAAGGAAAGCTGGCTTTTCAACCTCGCTTTTCTCACCCATTTAAGGCTGACAAACCTTCTGTTCTTCTCCCTTAAGGGGACTCCGAGTGGCTGACAAACCTTCTGTTCTTCTCGCCACCACAGACACCCAGTGAGGTAGGTGGGGTTGTGGGAGCTCAGAAGAGAGCTGTGACTTGCCCAAGGTCACCCAGCTGGCTTCATGGAGGAGTGTGGAATCAGTCCTGATATTCCCAGATAAGAGTCCTGCTCCTTAACACGAGACCTGCCGGTGCCCTAAGATCTATAGGGGAGACCGTCCTGGACGTACCGCCACCTTCAGCAGCTAGAAGGGGTGGACACCCAGGATAGGGCCTTTTCAGTGTTGGCTCCCAGACTGTGGATCGGTCTCTCCCCTGGGTTGCGTCAGGCACCTTCACATGTTCAGGAGAGCCGTGAAGACACCGCCCCTTTGTCCTGGGCCTTTGGCTAAACAAGGAAACAGCTTTCTGCCCACTTTCAGGCAGGGCTTTTATTCTAGTATGTTTATTTTACCTTTGGCTTTTAACACTGTAAAAATGCAAATTAAAACAGAAGGAGGGGGAAGCAGCAGCTACCCACCCACCCAGCTAGACTGTGGTCTTGGTTGAAACAGGCCTGGCCTGCGGTTCCCCAGCATTCAAGACCTCTGATGGGTTAGTTTCCTCCAGGGGGCAAGGGAAGGAGAATCTGAAATGCGGGAGAGCTCACGTTCAGGTCGCTTCCTGTTGAGGTTTAGGCTTTTGCTGCTGCTGCCGCCACTTCTCTTGGCCAGGGTGGGGCCTGTCACGACGAGTCCCACCCCTACAGCGGCGTCTTGCACTTGACGAAACCCAGAAGGGCTGTAAGCAGTTTTCTTGCTCACACGCTTGGCGCTCCTGCTGAATTCCTCACCGTTCCGGCTGGTGCGGGAATCCGGCCGTTGACGCGTCGTCGCTTTGAGTCCTTGGGCCTCCCTGGTTTGCTCCTGAGCTGGGGGCAGCGGAGCAAGCGGGGAGACGGAAAAACGGCAGGCGCCGACGGACGCCGTCTCTCCTGCGGCCTGGAGTCCGCACGTTGCGCCACCGTCAGTAAAAACATCCGGGGTGCCGGCGCGTCTTCTCTTTTTCGGTGACAGTATTTTCAGCTTTTAGGGCCCAAGCGTGTGGATGGGGTTCCACATACCTGGCCTTGGTCTCTGCATCTCATTTGAACATTCAAGGGAGGCTAGGTCCAGAAGATGAGAAAAAAGAAAGCGTGCAAAGAGGAAGTGGAGTCCCTTCTCCTGAAAGCAGGTAGCAGCGATGGAGCCATTTACGAAAATAAAGTTATTTGAATGCCAAACCACCTGTCTTTGCTTTTACTGTCAGTAAAAGTTGGTGACTGATGCCTTTTCCTGGGCAAGAATTTGCCTGAATAGCCGTCAACCATCTCCACGGTACTGATATCTCAAGGAACGAGGCCTTCTTGGAGTGGCTCCTACCTCAGAGGCGCAAGGACGTGCTGGAGGGCCTTTTCTGTGGTGGCTCCAGATTCTGAAGCAGCTTCCCTCTGAAGTGGATTGACAGCAGATTCATAGTGGATTCAGGACAGATTTTGATGTGTTCAGAACAGATACATAGTGGATTCACATGGGATTCGTATGCGATTCGTATCTAGTTTGTATCGAACATTCATATCAAATCCAAATCCTGCCACATTCAGAGTGAGCCAGTCTGGTCTAGTGGTTGAGGAGCCCGACCCTTACCTGGGAATACCGGGTTTGATTCTGCTCTCCTCCATGAAGCCAGCTAAGTGACCTTGGATTAGTCACAGCTCTCTTCTGAGTTCTCACAACCCCAACAGGGTGGCTGTTATGGGGAGAAGATCAGAAGGTTTGTCAGCTGCTTTGAGTCCCCTTAAATGGGTGAGAACAGTGGGGTAGGAATGCCAAGTCTTCTTCCTCCTCCACGAAGCCAGCTGGGTGACCTTGGGCTAGTCACAGCTCTCTTCTGAGCTCTCACACCCCCACTTACCTCACAGGGTGGCTGTTGTGGGGAGAAGAAGGTTTGTCAGCAGCTTTGAGTCCCCTTAAGTGGGTGAAAAAAGCAGGGTAGAAAAGCCAACTCTTCTTCTTCTGTTTGAACAAATACCAAATTTCTTGCATCCGATTTGATACAAATTGAAGCCACAAAAAGCTCCATGCACATCCCTACCCCTGCATGATGTCCTGGCAGGTTCCTATTCTGGGATAGAATCCTGAAGGAGGCCCAGGGCAGAGAGGGCCTTGCTTTCTCCCTCCCTGCCACCCTCACGGATGGATGGAGGGACGACTGGACAGTCCTCGCTCTTGCAACCCCATCCTGCTCGAGGGCAGATCCAGTCCCCCTCCGCAGCCTCAGGCATTGAACACCTGTGAAGGTTCCTTTGAAACTGCGGACGGGAGCCAGGAGGGGCCGGCCTCCCCTTTTCCTTGGTGTCTGTCGTGTTTTCCCATCCGTCCCTTCCCAGGCGGGGTGTAAATTATAAATGAGGGATGCAGCATTTGGCTCTGCTCCTCCCAGACAGGCAGGCAGGCGGGCGGGCGGGCGGGCACCGGTTTGACACGGCGGCTCAGCCGTTCCACCAGGCCCAGCAGAGCTGCAGGCCGCCATTGAGCCGTGCGTGGGGCAGCCGGACGGGGCAGGAAGCACCGGGGCTCGTTGCCTCTGCTTGCAGCTTTCTTCTGCAGAAGCCGGCTGGCTGCACGGGCCGTCTGCACCCTCTTTGGCCTTCCGCGCCTGGCAGGGGCTCTGAGGATCTGCCCGGGACAGTCTGGTTGCAGGATGGTCATCCGAGAGCCCAAAACCATGAAGAAAACCTAGGCCAGAGCCAGAAATTGTCGCAAACTTCTGCCCTCCTTTTCAGGCCTGAATTGGCCCTTGTGTGCCCCAGTCTCCCTGCTGACGGCGAGGGCGATCGGTCAGTGGAACAGGTTGCCACGGGAGGTGGTGGGTTCTCCTTCGCTGGGGGTCTTCAGGCAGAGGCTGGACCTACATCTGTCTGGGATGGTTTAGGGAATCCCGCATTGAGCAGGGGGTTGGACTGGATGACCTTAGAGTCCCTTCCAACTCTATGATTCTATGAAAACATTCAAGCAGGTGTTTTCAGCAGAGGTTGAGAGTTTTTGGTGCTGCTTGGGTAGAGTGGGGTTTTGCAAGTAGTAAGTAACTTCTGAATTCTAGCAGGAGATGGTGGCTCGGTTGGGAATGTGTGGACACTGCCGTCGGGGTGGAATTTGGAAATTAAAGATACTTTGACCAACAACATCTCAAGGGATGTTCATTTTACATTTTTAGAAGTCTGCCGTTAGTTAACATTAGTT
The DNA here is from genome assembly GCA_023333525.1 of Aspidoscelis tigris stejnegeri. Taxonomy (NCBI): domain Eukaryota; kingdom Metazoa; phylum Chordata; class Lepidosauria; order Squamata; family Teiidae; genus Aspidoscelis; species Aspidoscelis tigris. The sequence continues at coordinate 3,510,788 of JALMGA010000027.1, read as the reverse complement.
TGACACTATAGTCCCAAACCACAGCTCAGTGAGGCTTTCTCTGCAGCAATGCAGGACCGGGCCTTAACTGTGCTGGCCCCTGACTTAATAGAATGTCTTTTCCCCTTCAGGGCCCAACGGAGCTCCAAGTGCCAAAAATTGCATTCGTGCAAAGCCCTAATCCTCGGTTTCTGACGGGTCATCCCCTTAACCGTACTGCGGCCATTTTGGATGGGATGGAGGGGAGGCGCGTGAGGGTGTATTCCATCTCGGAGGAAGGCCTGGCCGTCTTTGCTCTCTGGGCATCTCAGATTTTGTGCCAAGGAGATTCACCAGCACGGGCAGAGTTGCTCACATTTTGGGACTATAAGCTGGTGACCCTTGTAGCCTCACTGTTGGGTACTTGTTAGCCACTGGTGGTCCAAAACTGGATATTTTCCTGGGTTCCTGAAAACCAGCTGATGGGGATGATCCTCTTTCCCTTACTTATTTCCTTTCTCTCCTCTCCTCAGCCAGTTTTGGGACACCCGGACTCCAAGCCCAGCACAAAGGCCAACATGATCCGAGGGCGGCCCTCGGGGACCTCCGCCGACGAGCAGCCCCACATCGGGAACTACCGCCTGCTGAAGACCATCGGGAAGGGGAACTTCGCCAAAGTCAAGTTGGCGCGCCACGTCCTGACGGGCAAAGAGGTCAGCGGGTCCTCGGGGAAGCAGCCACAGCCCTGGCCGCACCTGGCCTTATTCTGGGAAATATCTCGGCGTTTCTGTTCGGTTCGAACCGAACAGCTGAAGATTCGAATCAGTTCGAGGGTTTAAAATTAGAATGTATTCACATTTGATTCAGATACATTCAGATCAGTTCGTCAGCAACGTTCAAATGTGTCTGTGCGCATCTGTTCGCATCCTGTTTATATTCTGTAGATATCCAGAATGTAGATATGCATGAATAAGGTGCATACATATCCGTACGCGTATGAGTGTCCGAGCAATTCGTACGCGTGATTCGAAAGATTCAAAATTCGTTTGAATTCAAACTGATTTTATCAAATCTCAAATGTTTCGATAGATTCCAGAATAAGTCCCAGTGTGGAAAGGCCCCAGGTCTGGATTGGTTTTCTAAGTGGGCGGCAGTCATCCAAACAAAGGCAGTGGCTTGTTTGTTTTGTTAAATAACACCCAAAAGCAGGATCCCACCCACTAGGCTGTTTTCGCACATACCTCTGTTAATCCAGGTTTAGGAGGTCTCGATCTTTGAAATCTGGTCCTCACTGAATCCGGGCCTAGAAGATCCGCATTTTGGTGAGGGCCCCATGCGTCCGCAAAGGCCGTCTGCCGTGTGGACACCATAGCACCCATCCCGATTACGCCTGGGCTGGAAGGTGTACCAGTGGCGCGGCGCGATTGACCCACATAGCTGTCAATCAGGGGTCACTTCCAGTTACAGTGGGCATGGCCTGTGCTCAGCTTTGTAGACTGCTATGAAGGACGTGTGGGCCTACGTGGCTGTGGGCTGCCCCACTGCAAATGGCTGTCTCTAAGCCTGCGCCCGGGACCCCATGGCCTCTGTAGATGTTCAGATGCACGTCTGGGCCGTGGTCTAATCCAGCAGGGCTCCTCTTAGGTTCTTATGAACCAGATGGACTGTGGCCTGATCCAGCAGGGCTCCTCTTAGGTTCTTATGGACTAGATGGGCTGTGGCCTGATCCAGCAGGGCTCCTCTTCGGTTCTTATGGACCAGATGGGCTGTGGCCTGATCCTGCAGGGCTCATCTTAGGTTCTTATGGACTATGGGCCGTGGCCTAATCCAGCTGGGCTCCTCTTAGGTTCTCCTGAAACTGCAACCATCCTGTGGTCTTACGCTCACTGATGACCTTGGGACAGGGACGTAGTTCCTTGCCAGGGTGACCGCAGACTCATGTAAGTGTCGTAAAACCGGCTGCCTCCCGTGGTGGTGCCATGCAGTTACCTTTTGCTTCTTCCCCGAGAACAGACCCTAGGAGTCATCACAGCTACGGAGGTCAGAGCCCCTTGGACCTGGTGCCGCTAGCTCAGCGGCCGATTCTGACAGCTTCCAGTTAGACGTAGCTTATGCTTGAGGACAGGCATCCTGGATTTGGCGGGTAACACATTCCTCCCCATAGCAAAGGTTGCTCCTCGCGGTTTGGAAACAGCCGCTTTCCGGTCCAGCTGAGCTGCTCTCCGGCAACGGGGTTCTCGCTGCTGATCGCTTGCTGTGGCTCCAGTGCGCTTGGCCAGCCGGCCAGTTGTCCAGCCATCCTGGCATGACCGTTCCGTGTGTCTTCCTTTTTAGGTGGCCGTCAAAATCATTGACAAGACGCAGCTGAACTCCTCCAGCTTACAGAAGGTAAGGAGCGTCCCTGCTGGCGGCTCTGGGTCGGCTTAGCCAAGTAGCACCGCCGGGGCCGGGCGGTGTGCTGCACCTCCTTCTGTTTGCCCTTGTCCTGGGGCGGGGAGAGGCTGGGCAGGGCCTGCATCTGTAAAGGCCCTGGGTGGGGTGGGGAGGAGAGGGGAAATTGGCGCAGGGGAAGGAGCTGCCAGTTTGGCCTAGTGGTTAGGGAGCCGGACTCTTATCTGGGAATACCGGGTATGATTCTGCCCTCCCCCACAAAGCCAGCTGGGTGACCTTGGGCTAGTCACACCTCTCTTCTGAGCTCTCACAGCCCCACCAACCTCACATGGTGTTCTCTGGTGGCGAGAAGAATAGAGAGCTTTGTCAGCCACTTTGAGTCCCCTTAAGGGAGAAGAACAGAAGGTTTGTCAGCCACTTCCAGTCCAACTCTTCTTTTTCCTCCTATCAGATGGAAAACAAAGGCAGAGGGTGGGGGAGGGGTTCAAATCGTCTCTGTTCTTGCTCCCTGCCCTCCCTGCCCGCCCCCAAATTTGCATTCCCGATGCGTCCTGAGAAGCACATTTGCTTTGCTCCTCTCAGCTGTCCTTTCCCACAGTAGCCTAGCCGCTCCCCAGGGCTAGTCCGTATGTCCGCCCAATACCCTTCCACAGCCTTTCCCCATATCCGCGGGTGCAAAATAAACCCCGCCAGGGCTGCCCCCACCACCGTAAGCAGCAGCTGCTCCCGCCGCCTGCTGAAAGATGCCCGTGGAGCCAGATGGACTCGGATCCCGCCCGACTGCGAGGCTGACACGACCAGCCGGCCCCATGCGACTCTGCGTGGCGGTGGTGGCCGCAGCTGCTCCTGCCGCCTTGTAAACAAAAGCCCGGGTGAGGCAGCTGGGCTGGCCGTTGCTGCTAGCGCTCTCTGGATTCAGGCAGAAGCTTCCCTTCCTCCCTGCCCCCCCCCCCGGGCCTCCTCCCTCTCCAGGACACACTGCTTTGCGTGCCTCCACCTCCTGGAGCCTTCATGCACTGCTTCCCCCCTTCTGGGAGCTGGAATTGGGTTGACCTTCCTTCCCTTCGAGGTGGCTGGCTTGGAACGGCTTCTCTGGGGTGGCGCGATTCTGCTTCAGGGCTTTCCTGGCAGCAGGACAGGGCCTGGCTGTCTTGGCCGGTTCCCCAGGGAAGCAGGTCTTGTCTTTGAAAGGCTGGGCCTAGCAGGAGCAGGACCGATCAACTGTAGGCTGGCAAGAATCCTACGAGGTGGGGAGAAGAAGTAGGGTTGGCTTTTCTACCCCACTTTTTCCACCCATTTAAGGGGACTCAAAGCGGCTGACAAACCTTCTGTTCGTCTCCCCACAGCAGACACCCTGTGAGGTGGGTGGGGCTGTGAGGGGTCAGAAAGAGAGCTGTAACTAGCCCAAAGTCACCCAGCTGGCTTCATGGGGGAGGGCGGAATCAAACCCAGTATTCCCATATAAGAGTCTGGCTCCCTAACCACTACACCAAACTGGCACACACACGCACGCACGCACGCACACACACTGCGTACAACAAAATTGTGCTTGCGAACCTATCAATCCAAGCGCTGGGCCTGATTGCAGGGCCCTTGTGGCTGCCATATTACAAAACTACATTCCGTTGTGATCTGAGCATTTCAGCTCCTCCCACGCGGTTCTAGCTCTCACAGGTGCGCTCCCTTTGTTCCTCTGAGTTAGCATGTCAGCTTCTGGCAAGGCCGAGCGAGATCAAGGCTCTTGGATGCAGTGCTTCCGAAGGAAACGACAGCGCCTTCTCCTTCTCCCCCCCGTCCATTGGGATCACCTGCTGTGACTCCATTCCATTCTCCTGCGTCTAGGTGGGAGACCCTTGCCCCTTTTTCAGCAGAAATCCACCATCCCTTCCGATGAGGGCGCACAGAGAGGCCCATAACTGCCCGGACGTGCCTGCGCTTTTAGGAAGGGAGCTGGCGCTGACAAACGTTCCTCTTGCCTTTGGACCGCGTAGGCGTAACAGGCAAAAACAGTCTCTTCCCACGAGTGGGGCTGGGGTCATTGCGGAGCTGACTTTCACTCTCCTAAAACTGACTTCCGTATTATTGATTTATTTATTTACATTTCTATCCTGCCCCGTACCCGAAGGTCTCTGGGCGGGTAACAATAGATTAAAACAGGATACAAATTAAAACAGATACAGATTAAAATGTAAAACAGATGCACGTTTAAAAACCCCTTAAAAATTCAGCAAATTTCAAACTGCGCACTCCTTAGTGCATTAATAGTGATGTCATTGTAACTGGGGAGGGAGAATAAAACCTCAGCCACAGGCCAAGGCAAAGAGGTATGTCTTTACGGCCCTCCTAATAAATACAAGGAAGGGGCATGGCGCAGTTCCACAGTCTCGGGGCCACCACCGAAAAAGCTCTCTCCCGGGTGCCCACCAGCCTCACTACTGAAGGTGGCGGGACATCCAGGGGGGGCTCATTGTTGGATCTTAATAGTATGTTTCTCTCTTGGAGCACACGGTAGGAAAGTGTTCGAATAAGATTTGTTATTTGGATAAATTAGGATGTTTGTAAACGAATCAAAAGTTATGACATTTATACATTAACATTCGTATGAATTCTAACGTATGAATCGTTCGTACATTCGTTAAACTGGGGGTGTGTATTGATGCATATATGTTCGTGTAGGGTTCGTATCCGATATATACGCGTTTGTATAAGATATATATCCAGGATACGCATCCATATACGTATGCATTTGAAGTAGTGCCCATCCCTGCTTCCTGGCCTCCATTGGAAGAAAGGGCGTGGGGCTTTCCGTAGATTTACTTCTCGTTGGTTGGCGAGCATTTGGTAACCATTTCAGCCCTCCCTGCAGAGCCGCCCTGGAGGAGGGCAGCACGTTTTGAGAAGTATCGTCCTGACTTGATTCCACCAAGTGGATTTTTGGAGCTGGACCACTTCTAGGCTTCCGGAAAGGCAGGAGTGTCCCTTGAGAGGCACCCGGAAGATAAATACGAGTATCGTTTGAAGTAGGGATGGGCAGGAGGTGGGTACGGTCCGCTGAATCAGTTGTGAACTACTCGATTCAATCGGCATGCAAGCATTTCAGGCTTTGGAAAGGTGGCCTCTTGATCTCTTTCACCTGTCGCCCGGCCTCCTACCGATGAAATGAGCTTTCCCCTTTGCTCTGCAGAACCCCCATAGCAATAGCGTCAGCTTTATTAAAGGGCAGAATCTCCGGAAGAGCGTGCTGAAGGGGGTTGAAAATAGTACTCCACCTGAATGACAAAGTTTCTTCCCTTTCCCCACCCAGATACCTGTTGGCTCTTTTTAAACCTGCAGCATTCTGGGGGGACCTTTCCCTTCCCTTCCCTTCCTCTAGTTTCTCAGTGTCTTTTTTGAATCAGGGTGCCCAGAATTGGACACAGGACTCTAGATGAGGTCAACCTAACGCCGCTGTTTTATGTCCTGTTTCCCGCAGCTCTTCCGGGAAGTACGAATAATGAAGGTCTTGAATCATCCCAATATAGGTGAGTCTTCAGCTCTCCTTGGTTCCCCTCGCTTTTCTTGCTGTTGGGGGTGGAGGTGCCACAGTCCACCAGACACGGGCCATCCAAGGAGACGTGGGAGGGTTGTGGGGTATAGCCTCGGAGTTTGCTGGTCCTCCTTTTTCACGATGGGCTTGTGAATCCCCCGTGTAAGAGGCTGCTCGTTTGTGGGGGATCCCGTCTTCTTCGCCCACTGCAGACAGGCGAGTCCCATTCCTTAGCAAAGAGGGCAGATGGTTCCTCTGTCCCGTTGTGGTCCGCCATTTGCCTTCGTCGCTCTTCAGCCTCTCGTTCTCCTCTCTTGCAGTTAAATTATTTGAAGTCATAGAGACGGAGAAGACACTGTACCTCGTCATGGAATACGCGAGCGGGGGTAAGCGTTTGCCCGGAAACGTTGCTTCAAAGGCCACCTCGGAAGGGACCTTTGTGAAGTACCTTCGCGTCGCCTTTGGGGGAAGCGCCAGACTTAGGAGGACATCTGCTGTCCGGCGTGAAACTCCCTGGGTAGAGATGTCCACCAACTGAAATTTAGTGGGTTCAGCGCGATTTGAACCAAACTGCCCTTGGTTCCATGCAGACTTAGTTTCTTTAGAAGAACAGGGCGATTTGGTTTGCAAGCACACCACCCTTGGTTTGTTAGAGCACGCCTTGGCTCAGGTTTGGTTCAAGCCAGGTTTTTCTGACACCTTTGGTTCGCATTTGATCGTTGGAGGAGCCCAGCAAGCATGAACTAACCAACCAGTTCGGCACATCTCTGGAGCCCTCTCTCTCTGGAGCTTTATCTCATCCATCTCTCCGTCTGTCTGTCTGTCTGTCTGTCTGTATCCCACCCTATTTCTGTCTGTCTGTCCGTCCGTCCGTCTGTCTGTCTGTCTGTCTCCCACCCTATTTACAGTGTCTGTAAAGTGGGAAGAGACAGTACATTCCCATTTAACCCAAGGCCAGGGCAAAGAGGTGCGTCTTCACTGCCTTCCTAAATATAAACAGCGAAGGAGCCTGACGCACGTCCAGGGGGAGGCTATTCCATAGCCTGGGGGCCATCACTGAGAAGACCTTCTCCTGGGTGCCCACCCCTTTAACTACTGAAGGTGGTGGAACAACCAAGAGGGCCTCCCCTCCAGCTCTTAAGATACGGGCAGGTCGCTATGGGAGAAGGTGTTGCGTTAGCCCAGCACTTCTCTACCCATGATGGCCTCCTTCATCCTGGGGGGCAGGTGGGCGGGCGGTTCTCCTTCCAGGCCCAAAGCAGGGCCACCACCTGGTGGCCATGGCAGCATGAGGGATGTAGGGCGTGGTTGGCAGCATTGCCTCTCTTTCCCCCTGCGTTAATTTCCCCCCTGTTCCAGTGGCAGGCCCCTTCCCCGCCCAACTGATAGTGTGCGTCTCTCTCCCCCCACACAGGTGAGGTATTCGATTATTTAGTAGCCCATGGAAGAATGAAAGAGAAGGAAGCACGGGCAAAATTCCGACAGGTGGGTATGGGGGGAAGTTCCGGTGTTAAAGGACCCCAGCTAACTTCAGTTCCCAGCAGTTTTTTTTTTAAATTAAATTATCCACATCCAAGCAAATGTCTTTGGTTAATAATGAATGTAATGGTGTGAAAATCTTGGACTCGGACGGAGGAGATGCGGAAAATAAAAGCAGCACTTTGTGAGGTCAGAAATGTCCTGATGGATTGGACCAGTGGCCTAGATGGACCAGAGCCAGCTCATGCCCCCAAGCAGGACATGAGCCTCAGCCTCCCTGTAGACTCCAGGCGCAGGCCCCCCTTTTGCCTCCCGCATCGCATAACCATCACGGCTTGTGGGCAGTAGCCATCCCAGTCAGTATTGGGGAAGGGGTTAACATAAGAACACAAGAGGAGCCCTGCTGGATCAGGCCACAGCCCACCTGGTCCATAAGAACCCAGGAGGAGCCCTGCTGGATCAGGCCACGGCCCATCTGGTCCCTAAGAACCTAAGAGGAGCCCTGCTGGATCAGGCCACAGCCCATCTGGTCCATAAGGACCTAAGAGGAGCCCTGCTGGATCAGGCCACAGCCCATCTGGTCCATAAGAACCTAAGAGGAGCCCTGCTGGATCAGGCCACAGCCCATCTGGTCCATAAGAACCTAAGAGGAGCCCTGCTGGATGAGGCCACAGCCCATCTGGTCCGTAAGAACCTAAGAGGAGCCCTGCTGGATCAGGCCACAGCCCATCTAGTCCAGCATTCTGTCTCACAGAGTGGGCTACCAGTTGCTTCTGGGCATCCCAAGCAGAGACAAGGGCAAACCTTCTCCTGCTCTCCAGTCCCAGCAAATGGCCTTAGAGGCCTCCTGCTTGTCCCCCTGCCTGAAGGATGTACTTAGGTGTCCATTCTAGTAGCCGTTGATACACCTGTCCTCCATACATCTGTCCAACCTTTCCTTAAAGCCCTCCAGGCTGGTTGCTGTCACCACCTCTTCTGGCAGCCAATTCCACAGACCGATGACCCTCAGGGTGAAGAAATCCTTCCCCTTGTCTGATCCAACTCTCCTGCCCATCAGCTTCGTAGATGCCCCCTGGTTCTAGTGTTGTTTGATAGAAAAAAGAAATTTTCTCTGTCTACCTTTTCTATGCCATGGGTTGTGGCCCTCAAATTTTTCTGATTGCCAGCTGGCGCCATCCTGTGCTGACCACTGGGTGTCAGTGCCCGGTGGAGTCTGCAAGCCTGCAACGTCCTGATGGTTCCAAAGGAGAACTCGTTAACCCCACTGGTGCTTGCAGAGGAAGCCTCAGTCTGCATCCATCCAGGGCTCTTTTTGCAGGTGCAACTAAGACCCCAGTAGGAACCCGATTGGTATGCAGTCAGTATGGATCCGTTACGTACAGTCCGCGCATGCAATAATGCTGCACCACTGGCACACACCTTCCTGCCCAGGCCTGATTCAGCCTCATCGGGGCCTCGGTGGCCCTGTTTAGCCCCCATTTCCGTTGGGTGCGAGACAGCCCATGCGGACGCCTGGGGTCCTCGCCATGATGCGATAACAAAGATCAGGATCTTCTTAATCCAGATTAAGAGAGGTACGTGCAAAAAGGCCCTAAGATGAGACATTGAGCATGAGGAACACAAGAGCATAAGTAGACGAGCACTGGCTTGGATGTTTGCCTCGCAGAAAACGGACCCCCGGCCCAGCCGCCGCCTTGGTTAGAAAACGTCTTCCTGACTATGGTGTCGTTTTATCTTTCAGATAGTTTCTGCTGTGCAGTACTGTCACCAAAAATTTATTGTACATAGAGACTTGAAGGTGAGTGTCGAGGCCAGAGGTGTGGGTGGGGGAAAAGAGGGGCTCGGCAGCTATTGAGCACGTTGGCAGGGCTCAGTCCCCCTTGAGGACAGCCAGGGGGAAGCTCGCCTTGGCCTTTGGGCCGGTGAGGAAATACTGGAGAGCTTCTGCGTGGACTTCCAGCACTCGCCACGAGGGTGCCACGATTTGGAAGGCCCTGATGAGGACCGGTGAAGACCTTAGCAGCCACCCTTGCCTACTCTGGCCTTTGATGCCAGCTCGGGGGGTCCGCAGTCGCCATCCTGGCCGCTCCGGGGTCCTGTTGGCAGTAGGGGTCTGCTCAGATATCCATAACATTTGAAACTCATATGACCTTGTCTGAATTCGGACATTCGAATTCGAACCGAATGTTGGACATTCGAACGTTCGTACGGAACATTCGGATGAAAATTTGAACGAATAAATTCGAATTTGGTAAATATGCATCGAATCTTGTTAAATTTGAATCGGACCAGATTTTCGGGTATTTGACTTGATCCGAGTAGAACGTAACAAGAGCGTCCGTGCCCGTCTCTGACGACGACCGCGCCGCAGGCCGCTGAAATCGTCTTTCCCTTTCCTTTGCAGGCAGAGAATCTGCTCCTAGACGCCGACATGAACATTAAAATTGCAGACTTTGGTTTTAGCAACGAGTTCACGTTCGGCAACAAGCTTGACACGTTTTGCGGGAGCCCCCCGTACGCCGCCCCCGAGCTTTTCCAGGGCAAGAAGTACGACGGCCCCGAGGTGGACGTCTGGAGCCTGGGGGTCATTCTTTACACACTGGTCAGCGGCTCGCTGCCCTTTGACGGACAGAACCTCAAGGTAAGGGTCGCCTTAAACCTTTACGGTTCTGTGATCGAAGCCTGCTGGCCTGGCGGCTTCTCCGAACCGGGGGGGGGGGGGCGCTTTGTGCGGCGGTCGCTTTACCGTCCGCTCTGTCCCCTTCCGTTCTTCAGGAGCTGCGAGAACGGGTCTTGAGGGGGAAATACCGGATTCCCTTCTATATGTCTACGGACTGTGAGAATCTGCTGAAAAAATTCCTCATCCTTAACCCCAGCAAGAGAGGCACTTTAGAGGTAAGGGCCGCCGTCCGTTCTGTTCCGTCAGAAGATGCTCAGGTTGTGGACTTTGGGGATGAAAGTCGAGACATTTCTCAGCCCCTAAAATTCACGTAACTTTCTCACACGCTTTTATGATTCCACAGTTCTTTACGAGCAGGATTTGGCCACAATTTACATATAATACAGTGTCCTAATTTAAGAAGAAGAAGAAGAAGAAGAGTTGGCTTTTCTACCCCACTTTTCTCACCCATTTAAGAGGACTCAAAGCATCTGACAAACCTTCTCCCTTAAGGGGACTCCGAGCGGCTGACAAACCTTCTGTTCTCCTCACAACATGCACCCTGTGAGGTGGGTGGGGCTGCGAGAGTTGAGAAAGAGAGATTTGACTAGCCCAAGGTCGCCCAGCTGGCTTCATGGAGGAGAAAGAGTTGGTTTTTCTACCCCGCTTTTCTCACCTATTTAAGGGGACTCAAGGCTGCTGACAAACCACCTGTTCTTCTCCCCACCACAGACACCCTGTGAGGTGGGTGGGGCTGTGAGAGCTCAGAAGAGAGCTGTGACTAGCCCAAGATCACCCAGCTGCCTTTGTGGTGGAGGGTGGAATCAAATCCAGTATCCCCAGATAAGAGTCAGGCTCCCTAACCACTAGAGCAAACCGACCAAATTTAAGCCCACAAGGTATAAATTTACCCCTGACGAAAATATATGATTAATTCAATTATCATGCAAAAGTTTGTCCCGGGATCATCGTCTCTTTTGGAGAAGAGAGAGAGAGAGAGAGTGTGTGTGTGTGTGTGTGTGTGTGTGTGTGTGTGTTAACATTAATCATTCCTGTCTTGATTTGTTTGTGAAACCTTTGTTGGTGGAAAACCTTGATCTTTCCATGCAGTGCCGTCAGCTTGCTGTGTTTGGGAATCGTTGTGTTTTGAAAGGAGAAAATCTTATTTTCCCTGTGTCCATGCCAGAACATGCAGCAAGTGGTTTGAGGCCCCTGTGTTTTGACTTCTGCCTTTGTCTGGTTGGGCTAGAGTGCCCCCTGCCATCCGGAATTACATTTCTGTTTAAGTGAGGGATTAAATTGCTCCTTCAACTTTCACCGATTTCTGAGAAGGATCGTCTTCAGCGTTTGGCCTTAAGGGGGCATCAACCCATATACCTGCCAGGACCCGCTTTAACCCCTGGCTTCCCGGAGACACGATTTGAAAGGGACCCTCAAGGGAGAAGAAGCTGCCGTGGACCTTTAAGAGCTAAATAGGTTCCCGTTTCAGTCTGGGAAGGCATATGGCAAAGCCACGCTCTCTTCCTGGTGGAGAACAAAGAAGAAGAAAGAGCTGGCTTTTCTACCCCACTTTTCTCACCCACTTAAAGGGACTCAAAGTGACTGACAAACCTTCCGTTCTTCTCCCCAGAACAGATACCCTGTGAGACAGGTGGGGATGTGTGAGCTTAAAAGAGAGCTGTGAGTTGCCCAAGGTCACCCAGCTGGCTTCATGGTGGAGTGCGGAATCAAATCTGGTATTCCGAGATAAGAGCCCGGCTCCCTAACCACTAGACCAAACTGGCTCACATTGATGATTGGCTAGCTAGATGGTGGATGGGTGGGTGGGTGGATGGATGGATGGAGATGAGATGAGATGAGACGGACGGACGGACGGACGGACGGACGAACCTCCAGGGATGATAGACAGACAGACAAACAGACTATCCCACCCTATACCCAAAGGTCTCAGGGTGGGTAACAACACTTAAAATTCAGCACATTAACACAAAGCAATATATATTAAAACAGTAATATGTACAACGACATTTAAAATCCAGGATGTTAAAACAAACCCAATATATATTAAAAACAGTGCTACCCAGAAGTGTGGGGGAAACGTTACCCCATTTAGATCGATAGGTACCCATCGATAGAGTCTCTGTTTGCTTCTGTCGCGGATGTTTCCTGTGATCAGCGCAAATTATATAGGGGCGGAGAATGATTGTCTCCCTGTTTGTTTAGCGAATATCCAGAGAGGATCTTTTCTGCTAAGAAAAAGAGGGGGAATGTTGTGCAGGCGTGAAAGGATAATATACCTCTGCAAAAAACGGAAGCTCGTAAAAACCGCCTACCCCTCCAAGGAAGAGAGCGAGGAAAGGGGACGAGGTGGCTCCTGAATTCCTGCCGATCGTCAGATATATCTGTCCGAGCGTTGAGCTGCACGTTGGAGGCCATTAGGGTATTTTAAAAAACCACGGCACGTGGGGGTCTCTCCTTACCTTCAGCCTTAAGACCCAACCTCTCCCTCTCCGTAGCAAATCATGAAAGACCGGTGGATGAACGTGGGCCACGAGGATGATGAGCTGAAGCCTTACGTGGAACCTGTACCTGATTACAAAGATCCCCGGCGAACAGGTGTGGCCCTAGGGTGGGGTGGATGGCCGGGTGCCCCGCACACACAGAAACCCCTATGTCTCAGCACCAGCCTCCCTGCCTCCCTCTTTCCCTCCCTCGTCTCTTTTCAACTTGGTTTTGTTCTTCTCGTTCTTCAAGGAAGCGTGACTGTCATTCCCTTGTTCCCCTTCTCTTGCCCTGCAGAGCTCATGATATCCATGGGGTATACTCGGGAGGAAATCCAGGACTCCTTAGTTGGCCAGAAGTATAACGAAGTCATGGCCACATATCTGCTGCTAGGATACAAAAATTCAGAGGTAAATATGTTTTCTGCTGGTGGGAGGGAGGGAGGGAGGGAGGGCCTTTTTCAGAGGCCTGTACAATGAAAACACAGGTATGCTGTGGGCTATGGACTCTGCACTCAAAAGAGACCACCCGAGTTAGGTCTTCATTTACCTTTTTTTTCTTAAACATGGGAGAGAATTTAAGATATGAATCCTCCCCACGGGGGTTTAAACGGGCATAATGTTTGCTTCTATCATCCATCCATCTACCTACCTACCCACCCATATGTTTGTCTGTCCATCCATCTATCCACCTATCTATCCACCTGTCAATCCAGCTAATCTACCCATCCACCTTTCCATCCATCCACCCACTTACCTGTTCATCCATCCATCCACCCATCCACCCACCCACCCATTTGTTTGTCCATCCATCCATCCATCCATCCATCCATCCATCCATCCATCCATCCATCCATCCATCCATCCATCCACTTACCTGTTCATCCATCCATCCACCCACCCATTTGTTTGTCCATCCATCCATACATTCATCCATCTATCAAACCATCTAATCCACCCATCCGCCTCTCCACCCATCCGCCTCTCCATCCATCCATCCATCCATCCATCCATCCATCCATCCATCCATCCATCCATTCATCTCTCTGATCCATCCATCTGTCTATGTGTCTCATGACTACACACACCTCCAGTCTTCATCAAAAGTTGTAAGATCCGCATGTCAGTGGGTTCTGGCCCAACTTGGGGGCAGGAAGTTGGGGGGAGAGGAAGGGTGACCTTCTTTCCTTCCTCTTTCTCAGCTCGACAACGATAGCATTAGCCTGAAGCCACGATCCCAGCCGGAACACACCAACAGCACCGCCCCCTCGCCGTCGCACAAGGTACAGCGCAGCGTATCAGCCAATCCCAAGCCGCGCCGCTTAAGTGACCAGGGTAAGTGAATCGGGAGGATGCTGCTCTTCCTCCCCTCCATCGGGGTCGGATCCAGAGATTCCGACACCACCGCCTTACGTACCACAGAGCCACACGATATCCATATACCCATATATAATGGGGTGTGATTGATTGATTGATTGATTGATTGATTTTGGCAAAGAGGATTTTGGGAGACATCAGAGAAATTCCTTTTTAAAAAATAGAACAAAGAAAGAAAACTTCATTCAGCTTAGCCCAGTTAAGGGAAGTAGGATTTACCTGTTGAGGGTACCAGAAAACATGTACAGTTAGCCCCCCGTAGCCACTGATTCAGTAACCACGGTTAGCGGATCAACCTGTCCACCCCCCATAAGGGCATCATAGGGGGAAAGCACCAAGAACCTTTTTTGGCCTCTGTAGAGCGTTGAAATAGGCACGTGACGCCACCAGGGCCTGTCCCAAAATGGCTACTAGAATGGATGCCCAGATACCACCTCCAGGTTGGAGAGACAGGCAGGAGGCCGCTCAGGGCCGTTTGCAGGGAGTCAAGAGCCCAGAAGCAGTTGGTCCGCCACCATGCAAAATGGGATGCCAGAGTAGATGAGCAAGCATTGAAAAACGCAAGTATTCTTCTAGTTTTAAGAAACAGTGATGACCAGCTCTGCAGGTTTCCTGATAGCTTTTCCCTCCACATCAGGTCACGGAGAGCTTCTGCCTTCTCCAGTGGCTCCCCAGAGCAAGCCCTCATTCCTCCCTTGCCCCCCAGCCCCTCTTTCGAAACGGGACATCCCTGCACTGTCGCTTCTGTCTCCTTCCTGCCCGCAGTACCCACCATCCCAACTTCCAGCTCCTACTCCAAGAAGCAAGCAGCCAATGCAGAGAATAAGCGGCCCGAAGAGGAGCGGGAGATGGGGCGCAGCAAAGCCGGCAGCACTGCCAAAGTACCCGCCAGCCCCCTCCCCAGCCTCGAGAGGAAGAAGAGCACGCCCACGCCTTCCACAGTGAGTCCACGGGGCGGCTGGCGTGTGTTTGTGCCTGCAACCCTTGCCCTGTCATTCCTCAAGCGGTCACTGGGGGGGGAGGGAGGGGGGGTCTAAGGGAGCAGTTCTCCAACGCTGGTCCTCCGGATGTTCCTGAACAAACAACTCCCAGCATGCTGTGCCAGCCCCTCTGGACCACAACTTTCAGCATTCCATGGGGTCTGGCGTAGAATGATGGGAGTTGCTGTTCCGTTTGAGAACTGCTGTTCTGGGCTAAGGGCAAAGAAGCTTTAAGGTCCAAGGCGAGGTAGCCAGAATCTCTGGGTGTGGATGGTTCTGTGGAGATCTAAAGAAGGAGTAAGCCAGGATACCAGGGATCTGCATGAATATTAGTAACATTTGTTACTCGTACAAATTCGGACGTTTGTTACCCCGATTGAGTGTTACAGCATTCATAACATTAACATCCTTATGAATACGAACGTTCCAGGTCATTTGTACACATAGTTCGGACATTTGCAAAGCTGGGGGAGGTGGGATAGCGGCTGCCCCAGTCACATCTGCAGTGGATCCAGGGTACATTCAACATGGATCAGAAGTGGGTTCAAAGTGGATTCAGGCTGGATTTGATGCTTTCAGAGCAGATATGTTACTGGATATGTACCGGATACATATCGAATACGTATGCATTCGTGTTAGATACGTATCGGATATGTATATGTTCGTGGTGGATATGTATTGGATACGTACAGTGGTACCTTGACATACGAGTTTAATTCGTTCCGTAACCTTGCTCTTATGTCAAATCGCTCGTATCTCAAAGCAGTTTTCCCATTAATCCATTCCAGCTCCCAAAACACCACCTCAGTTGTTTTTGTTATGTACTGTACTGTATTTACATACTCGTATCTCAAATCTTGCTCTCATCTCAAAGCAAAATATCACTCGCTCGGCGGCTTGTATCTCAAAACACTTGTATGTCAGGGCACTTGTATGTCAAGGTACCACTGTATTTGTTCGTATCGGATATTCGTACAAGTTCATACAAATAGATTCATATCAGATAGAATCCTACCGCATTTGATGGGGATCTATGAGAACAAATACGAATTTTCTAACATTCGATTTGTTATAAATCGAATGCTAGAAAACCCATTTGAGCGCATCCCTACAAGATACTGAATTAAAGCACCGATTTCCAGTCCTTGAGGCGCTTCTGCCGGTTCAAGGGTGGCCCATCAGACTGGAGTTGGCGTCGCCTCTCATTCTGTGCCTTTCTCCTTCCGCAGAACAGCGTCCTCTCCACCAGCACGAACCGAAGCCGCAATTCTCCCATGCTGGATCGCGCCAGCTTGGGCCAAAACTCCATCCAGAACGGCAAAGATAGGTAAGGCGGCGCTGGGGTTTGGTTCTGCGTCAGAGTGACTGGCCGCTTGACCAGTCGGTGTGCTCTTAAAAGAAATGGGAGGAAAGCCTTTGCAGAGATTGTCGTCCTGAGCTCCTCTTTGCTCTTGCAGAAGTCAGGTCCTCTTTGAGCTGAAGTTGCGTCTTTCACCTCATGAAATTACCAGTGGATATTCGCTCTCGCAGAACCAGTGTGCCAGAGGGGACACTTACGCTCATGTACTTTCTTGGGAGGCCGGTTTCTGGAGAAGGGGAAGGGAATGCCTTATAAACACAAAGGCGTGTTTGGTCAACTGGTTGCTTATACCTCCGGTCCTGTATGATGCGGTGGGAAAGTTTGGGCAGCCTTTGGATCCGTCTTTTCTTGGCCAAAAATACAGGCCAAGCCCAGCCACATCAGATGGCCACCCAGTTGTACAGTGGTACCTTGACATACGAGTTTAATTCGTTCCGTAACCTTGCTCTTATGTCAAATCGCTCGTATCTCAAAGCAATTTTCCCATTAATCCATTCCAGCTCCCAAAACACCACCTCAGTTGCTTTTGTTATGTACTGTACTGTATTTACATACTCGTATCTCAAATCTTGCTCTCATCTCAAAGCAAAATACCACTCGCTCGGCGGCTTGTATCTCAAAACACTTGTATGTCAGGGCACTTGTATGTCGAGGTACCACTGTACTTTGTGGCCTTCATTATTGTTTGCTTGTTTGTATTTCTTTCCCGCCCTATACCCAAAGGTATCAGGGCGGGTTTAGACAGGTCCCTGCCCTCAGGCTTACAATCTAAAGATTGTAAGATTTATCAGAGCTAGGCCCTGGTTCTCTGCTAGCTTGACCACATGAAACAACGCAAAAGAGGCACAGAATCTCTCTTGTGCCACACGCAGACATATTCTAGGCACATGCACAGATATTTGAAATATTCGTTATTTGGACAATTCAGATGAATTCGGACTTTCGCATGCGAATCGAACATCCAGACATTCATAATTTAGTATTTGTACAATTACAAATATTTTGAGTTATTTGTACGAATAATTCAGCCCTTGTGTGTATCCGTATGCATCCGTACAGATACGTACAAGATGAAAACAGGATGCATGAGAGATGAAAATGGGATGCGTATGGATAAGTATCAGATTCGTATCAGATTCGTATCATTGGATACATATTGAATATTCAAACAAATAGATACAAATGTATTTGTATCAGTTCAATGTCCATACATTCGTTTTTCTTTATTCGTATGAATCCGGATTTTTGAATATTCGATTCGTTACGGATCTAATGTCAAAAATGGCATTTGTGCACACCCCTAACACATGCATGTGCGGAAATAGATTCTCTCTTTTCAGTGGCCCTTGCTCCCTAGCCAGCACAGAAATGCAGAGTAGCAGCTTCTTAGCAAGCTAGCAGGAAGGAAGACAATTCTGTGGGAGATCAAACATCTACAGGTTGGGTGCCGTGACCACCACTGTCAGCATGAAAAACAGTCAGACGCGCAGAAGAGGAACGGAAAGGAGCGCTATTCCAGCGTACTTTCTCGCCGCTGTGGAAACTCGGGTCACCAGCTCTGTGCGACAGCTTTAGCCCCATGGCCAGTGTACTGTGGGATTGCTACGTTAAATGTCCCTAGAAAGAAGCAGCCTGGGCTAACCCAACTTCATTTCTCACCCGTCACATGGACACACAGACACCCAAAGTACATCCATCACCTGTTTTCTTTCAGGGTCTTCAGCGGTTACCTCTACCACCCCACTCCACACGCCTCTTAACTACATCCATTCCCACCTGAGCCATATACATATATACTGGTTTGTATATTGTATATTTGCTTCCTCCAGGTCATCCATGTTCTTACTAGTGGCTGTATCCAAGACGCACCGAGGGAACGGGTGAGGGAAACCCAGGCTCTTTGTCCTCTGCTGGAGCTAAAATGTGGTGTGGCTAAATAAGGACCAGCATTGGTCCTTACGCCATGGAGGAGGCAAGCAAAACACCATAGCTGCCTTCTTCTCATTGCCCCTTTAACACAGGGGTGTCAGTCTGGCCTCACCCACAGGCCGAATCTGGAAGGGTTCTTTCTGCCACTTTGAGGAAGAACTGTGGGAGAAAAGGGACTTTATTCTAATGAATTGAAGTTTATGTAGGAGAAAGACGACGATCAGACCTGTTCTTTTTTTAAAAAGCACCGAAGGAAAGGAGACAGCAACAGAAAGATTAAAGTTTGCTGTAGGACAAGGTGCATTTCTTCAGGAAGTTTCCTCCCTGGGGAGGACAGAGGTAGATGGTTGGGTTAGGAGAGGTCCAAGGATCCTCCTTTTGATATAAATAAGGAGGTGAAGGGCACATCCCTCATCCTCTTCCCTGAATATGATAGGATTAGGAATGAAGGCGTCATGTAGTTGCTCACAACATCTACTTTTTACATTCCAGAATAAACCTTCTAGTATCAGACAGAAAGGGAAATTCCTTCTCAGGAAGACTAGAGCCACTTCCATTCTTTGGCTTCCATACTTATGGGAAAGGCCAAAGGACCTCCCAGGAGGGCAGTTGATAAACTGCTGGACGCCCTCCAGGCACCCTGTGCATGGTCAGAGTTGCTCTTCCTGTTCTATGGTAACGAACAGATGCCACAGGATTTCGGTCCCTTGGGTTTGTGAGCAGATTTCTTCTAAAGCTAAGGGAAATGAACTTCTAAAGGGCTTTCAGGAAGTGACGGGAAGCCTTCAGGGGCGCTACTGGTTCATGAAATAGTGATGCCAGCAGGATCAAGGGTTTCCCACCCACCCCTCAGCGGGAGGGAAGGTGTTTGATCAGCGATGGATACAGCCAGTCACCCTTCCTGTTTTTTCCTCCCCCTCCTTTTTATTTAACATCTGCTTCTCCCCTGCTTGTTTTTTTGTTTTCTCCCTCCCCCCACCCAGTCTGACCACTCCAGGCTCCAGGGCTTCCACTGCTTCAGCTTCTGCCACCGTGAGCTCTGCGCGCCCGCGACAGCACCAGAAATCCATGTCCGCCTCCGTGCACCCCTCCAGGCCTGCGCTGCCTCCCTCCGACAATAACTGTGAGGCGCAGCGACCCAGGCAAGTGGGAAGCTGAGTGGGCCTTGTCTCTTCCCCTCCTTTCTTCCTCCCCATCTCCCAGCCCCTTTGGACACAGGGCTCTGGCCTGCTCTCCACCTGGCAGCCAGGGGTCTCCTTTCCGTCTGGCCTTTCCCCAGCGCACTTGCTCAGGGCCTGGAGGTAAGCGGAGGAACATTGTAGGCCCAAGAGCATGGAGCTAGGAAGCCTGTGCTCATCTGCCCCCTCCTTGTGCTCTTGAGCTGATTTTGATTACAGCTTTTGCCCTTCCCGGCCAGTACACCAAGACTGGATTTGGAAGAAATGTTTTCTCCACCCTGCCCACATAGTGCCAAATGTAGCTTTGGCATATTGGCTGGATGTGCAGGTAGAAGGAGAAACGGCAGGAAGCCGCCTTTGCAGGCAGCTGTGATTTTCCACTTGTTTCCCTTCTTCTGTAACCTGGTTCATTTCTCCTGTTGGGGTTGGGGTGTATGGTGAAGGGGATTCTTTCCGTTCCTTCCGTCTTTCCAGGGCAAAAAGAAGCCAGATAGGCTCCATTCAGCCCAGATGGGCTGGAGTTTGACAACCCTAACCCTGCAAGTGCATAAAGCAAGGAGGGTTGCAGTGCCAGAGAGGACAGGTGTGCAAGGATATTTGAAATATTTGTTATTCAGATGAATTCAGTATGAAAGAATACAAATATCTCGCGTTATTCATACAAATAATTCAGACATTCGTATCTGCACAGGTACATATGCATCTCGTACACATCCAAAAACATTTGTACACATCCATACGGGATAAAAACGGGATGTACACGTGATACACATATACCCAGATACGAATACCTGTATTATTCATGCAAGTACATACGAACGTATTTGTATCAAATTGAATGTCCAGACATTCATTTTTCCATTATTTGGATATATTCAGATTTTTAAATATTCAGTTTGTCACAGATTGAATTTGAAAATTGCATTCATGCACACCCCTACCAGAGAGTTCCTCCTACTGCAGAAGACAACGCTGCTTCAGAGGACTGCTACCCCCAGGCCAGCTGGGATGTCACTGAGTATTGGGAGGGCCCAAGATTTAAGCGCAGCATCTTTTGTAACAACCACGAGGAAGTGTATCTTCCATTCCGGAGATTCCCAGAACAGAAATAGACCTCCGCCGTTAGGCCAAGATCTCTGGCCCTTCTAGTGGTCAGAATTCTCGCCACTGGAAACCTTCTCAACTGCTCTAGTGCTTTTGATTCATTAGAGACCCTTTGGGGAGAGATCAGCATCGCAAAGTCGGGGGACATTTCTCTTCTGCATTTCTGCCAGACTCCCCTGTAAATAAGTCTCCCTTATCTTCCAGAGGTGTGCAGCTTCCCGGATCCTCTGGAGCAAAGGCAGCCAGAGCTGTTCGTTGTCACCGACGTTCTCTGCCTGTTCCTGCCAAGCCAATGGGTCCTGAACAGGCCTCCTTTCTGCTTCTTTCCCTCCCTACAGCACTGCTCCACAAAGGGTCCCGGTCGCCTCTCCCTCAGCCCACAATATCAGCAGCGCCCTTCCAGAGCGCACCAACTTCCCCCGAGGCGTCTCCAGCCGCAGCACCTTTCACGCCGGGCAGCTCCGGCAGGTCCGGGACCAGCAGAACCTCCCCTATGGTCTCACACCTGCCTCGCCCTCCGGGAACAGCCAAGGCAGGAGGGGAGCTTCGGGAAGCCTCTTCAGCAAGTTCACCTCTAAGTTCGTGCGCAGGTGAGTGGTGTAGCCCCCACGTGCCTCCCGGCTGTTCTGAGGGCAGGAAAGGGGGGGAGGAGGAAGACAAGAATGGCGCCCCCTTACTTCTTTCTGAATCTCCAGCCAATGCGCCTCACCTGTTAGCATCGTAGGTCCAGGATGGCTGGTGGTCGCGATTTGTGGTGCAGGTCAGGGTTGGGGTCAGGGAAAGGAGCTGGACGCCAATGGCCCTCCTTCCCACGGAAGTGTGGCACGCATGCTCGGAACCTCTGTGTGTGCGTGTGTGTTTTCTGCCTGTATTTTGCAGAGCTGCCCATCTGTCAGTGACCTTCCCCTCCCCTTTTCCATGCCGTGTGTGTCACCATTGTAACCTGGCCCACCGTCCGCTTGTCTGTGTCTCTTTCCTCACCCCGCCCTTCTCTCTGCCTCTCATTGTCTCTTCCCACGTTGCCTGTGCCCAGCTGGGCGCAGAATGGCTTGCCACCCCCTTGAGCGGGTCCTTTGCAAACGCTGCTCAGCAGTCTGAGGAAATCGCTTTGGCGGCTGCAGTGGCAGCTCGTCCTGGAGGTCTCCTCTCCCTGCTTTGAAACTGAGGGGCTGGGTAGGAGCCATTCCCTAAGGATGCAGTGGAGGAGTGGGGCGGGCATAGCCTTGTGGGTGCAGCATATGACACCCCTTGCCTGGGCTTTCTGTCCACAAAGACATGAGCTGGCTGAAGGGGCCTGAGAGCCACGAGGGGCCTGAAGCCAAAGGCCAAACTGAAGCTGGCCGCTCAGGCAGGAGGGCCGTCGCCAGGCAAGCCACTGCCGCTTTTCAGGCCCAGCAGGAACCGGCTTTTGCCACCTCAGAGTGTGTGTCTCTTAATACACCATGGCTGCCGATTCCTCCTTTCCTTTGGTCTGCAGCTCCAGGTGGAAGTCTGGGGAATCGGCCTAGCCTCCATTCCCCCCAGCTCCTAGCGGATACCCGTAATCAGCTGCCATTGACTGTGCTGGTCCGTGGGCCACCCATCGCTCCTGGAGTCCGGCACCGAGGGTCAGCGAAGAGGGGACCAGGCCTCCCCTTTGTCCTTGCCAGGGTTGCACGGGCCACCTACCCCAGAGGGAGAGCTCCTATGCCCATAGCTCTCCCTTCGCTCCCGCGCAGCACTTTTTGTGGGCAGGATTCTGCAAACATGGCATGCCCTTTGTGGGGAGGGTCCAGCCAGTTAAGAAAATCTGGGGAGGGGGGACGGCCTGTCCCTCAAGGCAGCTTTGTGTGTGTGTGTGTGTGTGTGTGTGTGTGTGTAGGCTTGTGCGTGCGTACAAGTGTGTGCACACGTGTGCATCCCTTAAAATGGCTTCCCTCTTTCCCGGATAGCCCTGGGAGGGGAGGGGCCGTGGAGCAACGGGGCATTGTTTCTTGGGAATACCTTTTGTCTGCGGGCGATGGAGCGCCGTTTGTTCGCAGCAACCCAGCCGCCAACATCCAACCCCAACCCCACCCTCCTCTCTTTGCTGCATAATTGTTTCACCTTCCCCTTCCCTCTAGCTTCCGTCCAGGCCTGTAGGGAGAGTTAATCTGCAGCAGGGTTGAGGGTGAGGGGCCAATCCTTGGGGGGTCCCAAGCTTCCCGCCCTCCTTTCCTCCCTCCCTCCCTCCCTCCTTCACGCTTTGCAAGCTTCAAGGCTCCCCTGTATGCTGCCTGGAGCAAAGGAGTCTCCTTATTTCCCCCACTGTGGGTGGGTGGGGGCACATCTAGGACCTTCTTAAGAGGGTCTTTTTTGCTGCAGCCCCCTCCCAACCTGGGGAGGGGGGTGGCACGGGGGGTTGCCAGGCTGATCCCATGCAACCAATCCTCTTTTCACTTGTTTATCTTCAACTCACTCACTCACCCACCCACCGTCCCCCCCCCTTTTTTTTTTCTTTTAGAAATCTGTCTTTCAGGTTTGCCAGAAGGTAGGCGTTCATCACTCTGGTTTTGTTCTGTCCTCTTCCTTCTGTGCAGTGCTAACACCCCCCCCCCCCCCCGACTCCTGGCTGGCTGCTTCCCCTCCCCTTCTCCTTTCCTGCCCCCTGCGCTTCTTGCTGCTGCTAATGGGAGTGTGCGTGTGTGTGTGTGTGCGTGTGTATGTGTGCGCGTGCGCAGAGGGCACACTTAAAGGGACAGCAGGGACTTTCATCTTAGCTTCCCGCTGGCATGGAGGGCAGGGGAGCAAGGAGAAAAGACCCTTTCAGCTCAGGTCTTCTTCCTGGCTGCCTGCAGAGGGGCGGGTCTGGGAGCCAGTGGGGTACATCTGGGCTCATGGGGTACACAGGGATGTCCCACGGGGTCAGCGGGTCTGCATGAGCCCCCCCCCCTCCGGGTCTGGGCCCCTCACTTTTGGGAACACTGCTGTCTCTTTAACCGTGCCCGCCATCTTCCTTAGCTCCCCAATCTGGGCCTCTGGCCTTTCAAGAGGACCTTTCCTTTCCCCACCCCGCAACCCAAGTAATCCCCTCTCTTCCCCTGCATGGTGGCGGTTAGGAGGAGCTGGGCTGTCCCTCTGCTTCTATTGCTTGCAGCTGCCTTGAGGGTTCAGGGCAGGCACCGTAAGAATCCAGATGCCCCCCCCCCACAAACACTGGTTGTTTGGGGAGGGTTGGCACACTTCTGCCCCATAGAGGCTGCTCATTTCCACTGTATTCTCATCAACTCACTTTGTTTTAATGAGATTGGCAGGCCGCTAGCCCTCATGGCCAGAGTTTACAAAATAAGGGTGTGTGGCGTATTTCTGGCTCAGAAGATGCAGGCGCCTTTGGGTCTTGGGTGGTGGGAACCGTGGGGCAGGGGGCGCCTGCTTCTTTGTCACCGAAATGTTCCCCGAGTCCCCGAGTTGTGTCGTTCAGGTTTTGCTCTGTTTGCGGAGCAAAACAAGGAAGAAATTTGCCCTCCAAGTTAGAATTGGTTTTCGGATGAACATTCAAGGAGGTATTTTTATAAGACGGGCTAGGGGTGATGCCATGTGGAGGTGTCCACCAGAAGGGACCAATCCGATCTCTGGAATTCTGTGGACCGTATGGGTCAACGGGGCTTCTCTGGCGGGTCATCTGTGGATTTTGAGAGCATCCAACGCATTCATCTCTTCCCTTGCCACCGACACCTCTTGTGGGTTGGAGACTGATCCCCGTGCGCAACCCATGAGAGGGCTTTCTAGCTGTTGGGAGACCCGTCAGTTTACGGTAGATGGTAGGGTTGAGGTATTTACTTATTTGGCCTTTATTTCCACACTTGTCAGTTCTGGAAAGGCTTTCCAAAGCAGCTGATTATAATAGAGCACTGCTACTTCAATAAATCAGGAGGTGCGTCAATGCTTGGGTTTAAAATGGCCTTTGAAACGGGAGATGTACAGATCTGCGCAATTAAAACGGCGGCCTTCGCTTTGCATCGAAGCCAAGAAGAGTTCTGAGAAATGGTTTTGTTTTGTTTTTAAGAGAGACCAGTTTGTACATTCAAGACCAAGTTGGCCTTCAAAATTCTGTTAAAAGGCCTTTGCTGTTTTTGTTTTTGTCTTTTCATTTGTTGTTTCTCTTAAAAAGTGAAATATTGAGTGGCCGACAAAGATGAGAGGTTGGGTAGAAGATTCCCACACAGTGGAGCAGCCACAAAAAAGTCCCTGCTCAGTCACCCTTGTGTGATTGCCACTTGTAGCACTTCCTGCTTTGGTGGTCTTCGTGGGACTAGCTGAAGCGAAAGCAACATATTTTGGTGTTGTGGGAGGGAGGGGTCATCGGAGCGGACGGGACCAGGCGTGGGCTGCTGGTGCACATTATGATGTGTGACGTTTTGGTGCGTCGCACCTTACTTTTGTAGGAGATACACGTACTGTTTGTTTCGGCTGGAGCTGAACCATCTCATTTCGGGTCAGTTATGCGCTTAGCTGAACCAAATCCGGGCGGTTTGACTCCAGACAAAATGGAACAACAGACGCTCCTGTGTTTGATACTTTGCCAGATTTTGTCAGGAAGGTCTGTAGTTGCCTCGCAGGGGATGCGGGAGATGTTTGGGTAGCGCATCTAAGCCCACCTGGCAGGTTCGAGATCTCGTTTCGCCCTCCGTCCTTTCACCAGCTCTGGTAGCTTCACCTTCCCTGCTCTTCGCCCCCGGCTTTGAATGTGGTTCCTTTTAGTGGCACAGGGCTGGAGGTAAAGGCAGCTTAAGATCCCCCCCTCTCTGTGGCTCTGTGACCGTGTTGGCCTAGTGCCTTCTTTTCCCAGCATGCCGAGCAAAACGTTGCATGCTAGGAGTCCGTTAGCTTGTCCCCCCCAGCCTCACCCTCGGTGTCTGAGCCACCCCTATTGGAGATGCACGTTCCCCCCCAGCTTGGGAGAAAAGGAGAGCAAGAATAGGAGCTGCTATAGAGGGTGCCTGACATCTTATCTCCCACTCTATTTTTTGAGGAACCTGCATGAGCCCGAAAGCAAAGACCGCATGGAGACGCTCAGGTGAGATACAGCCAGTGCTGCGGGGGCTCCTCAGTCACTGGGGAAGACTTTGCTCCACTCTGTCTGTCTCTCCAGCAGGGCCGGGTGATGTGCCTGGCGCTTCTGCGTCTCCTCTTTGTCCCCGTCTCTTCTCTCATCCGTGAACTCTCCTTCGCTCTTCTCTCCCTCCCTCCCTCCCTCTCTCCCTTTCCCTCCCTCCCTCTCTCCTCCGCTCTAGTTCTCGCTTGCCACTCGGGCTGGGCAGCATGCCGGTTCCGGCCGGAGAATGTCCGGGTCCTTTCCCCCCTCCCTGACTGACCCTTTTTTCGTCCCCTCCCCTCCAGGCCTCACATGGTGGGCGGCGGCGGCAGCGATAAGGAGCGGGACGAGAACCGGGAGGCCAAGCCTCGGTCGTTGCGCTTCACTTGGAGCATGAAGACCACGAGCTCCATGGAGCCCAACGAGATGATGAAGGAGATCCGGAAAGTGCTGGACGCTAACAATTGCCAGTGCGAGCTGCAGGAGAAGTACATGCTTCTGTGCATGCACGGAGCGCCGGGCCATGAGGCCTTTGTGCAGTGGGAGATGGAGGTGTGCAAGCTGCCGCGCCTCTCGCTCAACGGCGTTCGCTTCAAGCGGATATCGGGCACCTCCATGGCCTTCAAAAACATTGCCTCAAAAATCGCCAACGAACTGAAGCTTTAACAGGCCCCCCCCGGGGGGGTCGGCCTGCACGCGCATGGGGTGGGGTTAGGAGTACAAAAGCTGCAATTTTAACTCCAGGAGGGTTTGTTTTGGGATACCCTGGTGCAGGACGGAGGAGACAGGGAGACCAGGAAAAGGGGTGGACCTGGCTGTTTGGGGACACCCCTCTCTCCAATCTTCCCCCCGCCCAGCTGCTGCATCTCCATGGTGACAGAGCGCGTGGGGTAGTGGCTGTCTGCCACCTAGCTGATCTCCGTGGCAACGGTAGTGGGAGCATACCAAGGGCTGTTGGTCTCTATAGTGACTGTGTTGGGGGCATCCCTTTTGGTCTCCGTGGCGACCATGGTACTTTCCTTCCCCTTTCCTTTTTTTTTTTCCTTTTTGCACATAGAACAGGGTTTAAATTTTACCAAACTCAGAAAAACAAGAGAAACAAGAGACAGAATGTGGGACCCCCTGGGCCCTGCAAGTTCTTCTCGAATAAGGCCCGTCGTTTTCTCTCTTTCCCTCACACACACACACACAAATATACACATTTGCTTTTGTTTCTCAAAGTCTGTGCTTTGGTGGTGGTTTCAGGTCTCGAGCTAGCAAGCAGGGCACGCGTGTGCGCAGGAGAAATAGGAGGTTTGGGCTTCCCGATGGGCATTACCACCACGTTGCTTCCCCACCCTCATTTCCCTAGTCAGAACAATGAAGAAAGCTGTGGCTCGCGTGGAGGGCTGTTCCCCTTCCTGCTCTGGTGCGGTCCTCTTCCGTTGCAGCACGCCCCACCCAGTGTACAGGTTTCTGGGTGCCAGAAAGGGGCCGTGTGTGACCGGTTCCCTTTTCCCGCGCTCCTTCCAAGTGAGGCCATCTAAAAAAGGGGTATGAGCCACACGCGCCCTTGCATTCCACGCTAGCAGGGTGACAAGTGAGGAATTTCAAAAGCCACCGGAGCCTGTGGCGTCACCTGCCACTGCTTTATTCTCTGATGCTGTTCCCATTGCGAGGGCTTCCGGAAAAAGAATTCCTTTGTTCAGGGAGCTGCTTCCTATCTGCCTGAGCCAGGTTCCTGGTTAACAGACTTGGCAGCTTGCTCACTGGCAGCCTAATAACTAGTTCTGCAACCCCGTTAATTTTTTTCAGACCCCAGAGGTGACCTAACCGACACTGGGGGCAGAGAGGCATGGCGGCGCTATTGTCGTTCCTTCTGGAGTGTTTATTCCGATGGGGTGTGCTGCGGGGAAAGACGAAACTTTGGCCTTCTTCCAGACCCACACGCCATATGTGCGCCTGAATCCTCTCTCGGAGGCTTGTTTTCCTGGGTCATCATACTTCACGCCCCCGTCCAGCTGTGGAAAAGGCTACCCCGGGGCCATGGTTAAATCATCTTTATTGCCCCCCTGACACTTCCCATGGCGAAGAACCCGTGAGCAGAGGCTGTGCTTGCAGGTGTTTGGGTATAGCAGGAAGGGCTCGGTTTGTGAGCCCGTAGAGGACCTTTGTCAGCTCGACCCCGATGAGTCTGCGCTCATAGCTTTTTGGTGCTGTTCCAGGGTTTGTCCTCCACAGCAGAAGAGGCGAGAGTCCCCATTACCTTTGCGCCTCCCGTGAACAAAAGCAGGACACCGCGACTTGTTCCTCCCCTCTCCACCCCCCCCTTTTTTAAGAAGACCAGCCCCTGCTCTTTCCAAAGCACAAGAGAAAAATGGGGCCCTGGCTGCAATTACCTCTTGTTCCCTGCCTCCCCACCCCCCAATTGGGTTTCTTCCATAATTATTGCCACTTGAGAATGTATTTTCAGTCCCCTTTGGGGTGGTTGGGCTCCCCCCCCCCCCCCCCGTCTGTGCCGAACTCCTCCTACCTTGCCACAGTCACACAAACAAAAATCTGGTTTGTATATAACTGTACTGATACCTCGGTTTTGTGAGTGGTTAATTTTTTTGTTTGTTTGTTTAAAATTCTGATCACAAAACGCCTTTTTTAAAATGAAATCATGTCCCCCTCCCCCTTTTTTTTTTTTTGTTCTCCTCCCCTGACCCTGGACGCTGCCGTTTGATGTAGTTTTACAGGTTCTAGATTAAAACTTTCCAGAAAGCACATGCTTGGCCTTTGTTTCCTGTGTTCCTCCTCTCTGCGCTTCACCTGATGGCCCCTCCAGTAAACTGTGGCTTGCCTTGCTAGGCTGGGCTCCAGCAAACACAAGTTTAGGTGTGGCAGTTCCAAAGGTCCAACCATTCCTGCGAATGCAGGGAAGATATCTCTAATTCCCCCTTGTCTCATTTCTTTTTCACCCTTTTTGCCCTTCACCCGACGTCCTTCAAGTAAACCGTGCTTTGTCTTGCCAAGTTGACTTCAGAAAGCAAAGTTCCAAGGGCCCAACGCTTGCCGTGAACGCAGGAAAGGTATTTGTTTCACACTTATTTCATTTCGCTTTACATCCTGATCTTGTAACACAGGGTGGTAGAAATTTACATTTCTTTCCTCTTTGAGCATGTCGTCCTACTATCATGCGTTGACTTGCCCGAAGCTTACTTGCATTGCAGCACCCTTCAACTTCTGCTAGCCCCTACGAGGGAGCAAGAATCTTGAAAGTTGCCAGGGGAGCAGTACTAAGGAATATTGGTATTAGGGATGAGCACAGATATTTGTAACATTCAATATTCATACGAATTCAGACATTTGTACACAAATCAAATGTTACAACTTTCATACATTGGCATTTGTATTTGTACAAATGTTTTGGAGCGTTTCTACGAATGCTTCGGAACACTTGCGAATCTAGGGAGGTGGGAAAGCAGTGTGCAGTCACATCTGCAGTGTATCCAGGGTGCGTTCGACATGGATTGAGAGCGAATTCAAAGTGGATTCAGGGCAGACTTGACGCTTTCAGAGCGGATATGTTACAGGATACGTATCGGATACATATGTGTTCTTATCGAATACCTACCATACTCGAAGGGGATCTATTTGAACAAATACAAGCAATTCCAAGAACGGGAAAGGAACAGCTGTAGTCTATGTGTAATGGGGGGAAATCTTTCAGCTGCTTGTCCCTTCTCCAAAAGTAGAGTAAAACCGGGAGCGAGATTTTTCTCTGACGTGCTTCTTGCAAAAATTATCTAGAGCACAAAATATGTTTCACCTTGATTTGGCTGTTGCGAGAAACGTACCGTTTCCACGTGCTGTATTCCCTCCCCGCTTGCTTCTGAACCAAGCACAGAATAGAAAGGCCAGGCGTTTCTAACAAAATACTTTTATTGAAAATGTTCCATGAAAAAAAACCAAACCCACAACCCCCACCCCAAAATACTCTGCCCAGACTCTCAGCAAACAGGCTCTTTTGACAGACGTTTGCCATATCCTTCCATTTAAGAAATCTAGCATCGGTTACCTCCGTTGCTAGGCCGTCCAGTCCTCACATTTAAAAACTGAGATTCCCCTTGTTCGCTCACTACCCCTGGCAAGAGTCTTCCTTGAGAATTTGCAGGCTTCTCTCCCTGGAGAAGCTACAAAGGATGCACTTGTCACTCCGGGTTGATCCAGGTGTAAATGGCACCTTCCACTTCCCTTTCCTCGTACCTTCCCTCCTATCCCGCCTCAGCCACCTGACAAACCCCTTTGCCCTCCCTCCCGTGGACACTGCAGGACGGATCCTGCAAAACTGTAAACATTATCCAGTTCACCCCAAGCTACAAGTCCTATCACTTCCCTTTTTCCCTCCCGCTAAAAAATAAAATACCAACCTACCCCAGTGTAGACGGGGACTGGGATTCAGTCCCAGCTTTCTGGATGCTTCCTGAACTGGGCCAGATGATTGTGGGGATGTGACACCCCTTCTTCCCTCCCCTTCCCACCCCTCACCCCTCTTTCCACCACCCAACACAGCAGATCCACATTTCTGTGCCAGAGTAGGGTGCTCGTACCAATCCCACCTGTAACGGGCGTGGAATGAAGCTCGGAGATGGCTAAGAGGCAGGTGGCGAGCCCTCAGAGGGAACCTGAGGATGGCGGCGTGGGCTCTGCAGTACTGCTAAGGAGCGAGGGGGGCTGCTGGCTTCCTCGCGAGGCCTGTCGCGATGCAGCTGGCCGGATAAGCGGCGGCGGAGGCTGGTTGAGCGACAGTCTGGGCTGCAGAAAGCGGCCTTGTTGTAGTGGTGGCGGTTGGCGGTGCAGCGTGGGTGCCGTTGGGAGCATGGGTCTCAGCAAGGGAGGTGGCTGGGAAAGCGCAGCCGGGGGTGGCCTGGGGGAAGCTGGGAGTGGGGGGGGAGGAGGGAGAGGGGGAGGCTGCTGCTGCTGCTGCTGTTGCTGTGAGGAACGGGATACCCCAGTGATCTGTACCTGCAAGGAAGGGAAGGATTGGTGCTACGGAAACGCCGACAAGCAACAGTGCTCTACGGAGATCCCGAAGGGGCACCCTCTCTTCTCACCTCGTCTTCCTCCTCGCTGCTCGCTATGGAAGCACTCGAGCTCTTCTGGTCCTGGGAAGGGGAATTGCCATGGGGGGCAGCCAGGCCCACACCCTCTTGTTCAGCCTCCCACTCCTGCAGCACTTCCTCCAGGTTGAACCTTCGTCGGTAACTGACAAAGAACGTCTTCACCTGGGCCACAGTCTTGTTACCGATCACCTCTGCGATGGCTTGGAAGTCTTTGCCGTATTTCCGGATGGCTGCGTGGCAGAAGGAGAAGAGTGTCTGGTTTTACCCAGTCCAGAAATGATGCCATTGCGTGTTCTCCAAGCCTTGGATGCACACGGACCAAACTGACAGCGTCCTCCGATAGAGCTGTGGAGAGTCCCCCACCCAGTCGCTCATCCTCTTCTGGCTAACTGGCCAGAATAGCCTCTGCAAAGACGTGTGGCCCTTGCGTGGCTACGAGGAGGCAGCCTGCTAAGCCCATTCATGGGCTTCTCCTGCCTCCCTCCCTCTCGTACACAGTCCTGCTTGCTCAGCCTTGAATGCTCACCTTGGACAGCAAGCAGCTGTTCATCCGTGGTCCAGCGTGAGTTGAACTTGATGTTCGACTACAAGAGATTGAAAGAGGTTTTGGGTCCTGAACTGCTCCCTTCCCCTTCACATTAGCCAGAGAAGGCCACCTGTTGCCTGATCTCCCCACGGGCTCACCTCAGGGGGTCGCTGTTTGTCTATGCCTCCATCTAATGCCTGCCTCATACTGCTGTTGATCTGCTTGATGCTCTGAACCTAACAGAGGCATACGAGACGGTTCGGATTCAGCCACTTCTGCCTTTCCCCACAGCCTGGGAAGGGGGAAATGCTGTGCCCCACGACACACCACAAGGAGGTGCACAGCGATCTGAGGACGGCCCAGAGTTGCCTACCTGCCGCTTCAGGGAAACCAACTGGGAGTCCAAGTGACGCAGGGCGAGGGCTGCCATTTCGGGACTGGCAGAAAGGCCCGTAATGTCTTCTTGGCTCAGGTACATGCCCTTCGGAGGGCGCCGACGAGCACGTAGGGGATGGTGCCGATACTGAGATAGTTGGACTTCCTTCTTCACGGGGCCAGGCTTGCTGTTCAGCGGCTTCTGGTAACTCGGCTGGAGTCAAAAGGAAGGGTGAGAGAGCATCGAGCAGGAAAACCCTCTCGGATTTATCTTGGACTTTCCGGTCCCAGCGTAAATGATCTCGATTAAGCTTCCATCCCGCTTTCCGGAAAAGACACCTCTACCCACGTTCTCGGTGGCAGTGGTACTTTTGTTTCCCAAACTATGAGTCCTTTCCTCGTTAGCTCCTCCGCATTCAGTTACTGCTAGGATTCGCCCTCCCTCCCCAAAATAGCAACAATACTCAGCTAGGTTTTTGTCAGGGAAGGTGGATAAAATTCAAATTACAAGGATCTTACAGTCAGACCCCCATATCCATGGGGGATACGTTCCAGACCCCACCGTGGATAATGTAAAACCACAGATAATAGCAAACACTGGGAAATTCACTCCATTTCCCATTATTCCAGTGAAATCCTATGGGATTTCAAAGGTATTATGGAAAATCGAGTGCCATTTTGGGCCATTTCCTGCCTGTCACAGGCCTCGGAAGAGCTTAAGGTAGGTTTATTGGCACCCGCGAGGGATGGGGATGGGCTGATCCTGTCACCACGGGAAACTGAAACCACGGTGACCAGGTCAGTGGATACGGGAGTCCAACTATATTAAAAACAACCCCCCAAAAAAACGAGAACCCCTAGGCATTAAAAACATACTTGGACAGCCCAATTTCTAGACTGGACTTTTTCCCAAAATCCCAAGAAACACCGGGAGAAGCCTTTGGGACCTTAGACGTGATGTCACACATTTTATTTATTATGTATGTTGCATTCTACCCATCGTTTTGGTCTCGTTCAGCTGGCACATTCAGTCGGTCACTGAAGGTACAGGAACCATGCTGGTCCTGCCTTACCTACACAGGTATGTCAGAGGCTTTTGTTCCTTACCTCCTTTTTGGGATCCATGGCATCAAACTCCCCTTCGCTGGCTTGCCGTCCCTCTTCCAGTTCATCATTGCTGTGAGGGAAACGTAGCCAGCTTTAGAAGCGATTCTGCCTCTTGGACGGGCGTGATCTGATCACTCGTAATTTTGTGTACCTTTTCCCTCAGGAGGATTCAAGTGTTTTAAGCTATGTGGGGATACCTTTTGCATTTTGTCTGCTGTGATTGTATCTATTCATTATATTCTGGTTCAGCCCCATCACTTCCTGCAACCCCTTGTGGCCAATGACACAGGGTTTAGCGGAGGAACTCAGTGGAAACTCACCGTTCACCTTTGATCTCCATAAGCTAAGGCAAACTGGGCTTTGATGCAAGGTCGGAATAAGCCCAGTTTGCTACAGTTTATGGAACTCAAAAGTAAATGATGAATCAGTGTGCAGTCCCTCACCCCACTCTTTGGCACCCTTTGCTCTGCATGCCAGCTACCACTGCCGGAATCTCCAGAAAAATGACCCTCAGGACAACACTATATTTGTCGCTATTTCTAAAGCGGCAAAAAGTTTCCTTTATAAGAGAGGGCTGGACAAGACCTCAAAACACATTGTGCATGAATAGTAAGGCAGTGGTCAGTGATCCGGCTTAGGGGTATGCACGAATGGGTAATTTGGCATCCGATTTGTAACAAATCGAATGTTAGAAAATTCATATTCATTCAAATAGATCTCCTTCAAATGTGGTAGGATTCTATTTTATACGAATGCATTCATACGAATTCATACCAATATCCATTATCAGATATGTATCTGTTTGTATGAATGTTCCAAACTTTTGTATCAATATGAATGTGACAAAGAAACCAGCCAGCACTGCTGTGGATGAGGTTATTCTGACATGCAAAATGTCTGTTCCATGGCAAGCTCAGATCCCCTCTGCTGTAGTCCTTTCCCACCACCACCACCACCAACCGGGCCACGTACCCAGACTTTTACATGCTGACCTGTCATCCTTTTCTTTCTTGCTGAGCAACTTGCGAGCCTGGCGATCCATCACGCTGGTCCTGCTCCGTGTTTTCTTCCAGGAATAGTAATACTTCACCAGGCTAGGGATCAGTTTATCAGGAAGCTGAAATAAAGGGCGCCGTAAGCGTGATAAATGGAGGTGGGAAGCAAAGAAACCACTACCTAGCACCCGGCGCTTATAACGGGGTCTTCTACTAGTGAAGGAAGAGCAGGTTGTGGTGCTTTGAGGAAGAGTTGGGGACAGGATTACGGCTCCGAGCAATCTCGAACTAGGGCAGAAGAAGGTAAAAGGTAACCCGTAGCCAGCTCTGTATATGGAGTGGACCTAAGTACTTGGGGTATCTGCCTCATCTGGAAGCCTGCTAAGGTACAAGCAGATGCTACTAGAGGACATTCCTTCCCTAGAACCCCTGAGTAGCTGGGCCACATACCATCTGCTGGATCCGGGCGAAGCTCTTTCCGTGGAAGCTGAAGGCTTGCTCAAACAACACTTTGTCCTCCACGGTCCACTCATCGGGAAAGGGGGTGAAATTGGCCAGATCAGCCAGGGATTTTTCCACGTCATGTTTATGCCACAGTAGCATCCCCAGAGCCTGTGTGGGGAAGATAGCCGGGCCAGAGTGACTCCTTCAGCAACAGAACACGCCCAGAACGGCTGTGATAACACCCGATACTTCCTTCAAAAGTTTAACGTCTCACAGTGGGGAAGGTGACCTTCAAGGTGAGGAATGTAATGGAAAAAAAACAAAGAGTTGCGGAAAGACGGGCAGTGTTTTTCGGCTCCCCAACTTGCCCGCATGGTGGACTGTTCGCCCACGAAATCCTCCGTGTGATCGCGAGGACGGAGGCAAACTATCGGGAGAACAGATAGCGTCGCCACCGCGTCAGCTTTTTTTCTGGCTCTCAGCTGACGCTCCAGAGAGTTCGTAGGCTACACATCATATCTGGTTAACCGTACCGCTTTCCTTCTGCTGAATTCTTACGCTCTGGAAGCAAGCAAAACGCCTCTAGTACTGATTTTTACCTGCTCTATGTTGTATCCGTGTTTCTCTTTGGCCATAGCGATGTATTTGTCCACTAGAGGGAGAGAGAGAGAGAGAGAAGAACAAAATACCAGGTGGTAGGGAGGCAAACCAAGCGGGAATGGAGATGCCAAATCCTTTCGCTGCCTCTTCCTCCCAGCAGGCAGGGGGGCTTGGACCGCTTGCTGAGCCCAACGGAGGGTAACCCCCCTCCCCACGGAATCTGCAAAGGAGGCCTTTGAGGCTGTTAGCAGGGAGCTCTGCCCGCCAGCAAGGAGAGAAGACCCGAGCTCTGCCCAGGCTGAGGGCGTTCCAGGAGTCGACAACCAGGCGGGCATCCAGGGCGGTTTGATCCTGAGCAGTTGCCTCTAAATGCCTAAGGGCCATTTAAGGAACCCTGGGGAACTGATATGCAGGAAGGAAGGAAGGAGGGAGGCATTCCGCGCCATGTGCTAGAGCTTGTGAATACAGCAGCCTGAATGCTCCTGCACGCACGCACACCTTGTGGAGGAATCCCTATGGTGCCAGTGGGTCAGGCTCACTGCCTTTCCCCTTGACAACGAGAGCCCGAATGGGGGAGGGGAGGGGCGCTGAGCCCTAACTTTTGGCCCCTTCACTTCGGCACAGGCAGCAGGACGGCCACCGTCAATTCCCACCTCCACGGCTGCCGCCGCCGCAGCAGCAGCCAGATTAATAACCCAGGAGCCCGGAGGCAGCGCGCTCGCCACGCGGTAATTGCTTCTAGGAGCCCTAGGAGGGGGGAAGGGGGAGCTGTCAATCAGAGCCTCTGTTAGCAGCTGAGGAGGGAATGTGTCTCCCTGCCCCCCCCCTCCTCTCCTTCGCAAGGCAGGTTCTTGGTTGCTTCTGGAACCTGTTCGGCATCCAGCCGCAATTGAAGGGCCACTGGAGGATTGATGGGACCCTGCCTTTTCTGCCCTTTGCACAATAACCGGGGAGTGGGAGAGGAGGAACAACTCACATTTGGCATCCGAGACGCAATGGTTTGGAGACCACACCAGCATCCCTTTCAGCTCCTTGTTGCTGAAACGAGCCGGGCTCTCTGGGTCATGGAAGGGAAAGAAAACGAGGCTGGTAAGTTGGCTTCCCTTAGGCCCAAACCGAGACAAGTGACAGGAGGACAGCGGCACTGAACCCGCCCAAAGCATGTTCTGCGCATGCAGGAAACGAATGCCTACAGTTTTGATCTGCTCTCGACTGATGGGCACCCTGGCTTTTGCCGTTCCCCCAGAGACCACCTGGCTCAATTTCCAGGCCGCTCTGGTGTTTCCGGAGCATCTTTATTCCAAACTCTCAGCCAGTGGCAACCCAAAAGGAAAGGAAAGGGTAGTGCCTCTGCCTCCCAGAACTCTTGGGTCACCAAGTGGCTGCTTTCAACATCGTGTTTAGACCTTCAGGTTGCTCAATGGGGTGAGGGAGGGTCAAACGCGGGGTGCAAGCAGAAACTGTGGCACCTGCTGTCCTTAAGAGCAAGTGATCATGTTTCCCTTGAAAGCTCCTGAGGGACTCTGAGATCCACTGAGTCTGTTCTGCGTGTGCTCTCCTTGAAGGAGCTGCCTCGCTGTGGTCTCATCGATTCATTCTATGCTGCCGTTGCCACTTAACAACATGTAGCCGGCTTACCTGGTTTGCATTCTGGGATCACAGCCTGGTAATCTGCTCCCACCCGGATCATGGTGTCTGCCGAGGGACAAAAAAGACAAGCTTGAAGGATACACCGGTCAGGAGTCGTCAAACGATCAGCTGTGTCTCTTGAGACCTAAACGGGCCGATACCTGTTTCAAGCGAGTTCCACGGGATGCTCTCAGGGCATTCCTGGCTACTGTTTCCTGCCTGCAGGGCCAAGAAGGCCCACGGAAGTTCCCAAGGGAAGGCAGGGATCAAACATCTTCCCACAGAAATACTCCCTGCTTCAAGATTTGACAGCATACAACGGGGGGATACAGGGAAGGATAGTTTGGAATTTCTAAAGGATCGCACCGCTACTGCGGGCGCCATGGGTTTGTGTGGCCCCGAAGGTGGTGGCTCTTTGATAAGGGGTCACCGGTGTTGAAAGCAGCCCTTGCATCCAGCGGCACAACCTTGGAGAAGAGGGCAAAGAGATTCTCGGTAGAGAGGTACCCTGAAGCGGTAACCGCTTGGCAGCTGAGAATCAAGGCCCCCTGGGTAACCTGGAGTGGAAGCATTGGGCAGACAACCGCTCCAAGCGGCCAAGGCTCTGTTTTCGTGGACAGGTTGGATAACCCAGCCTTCTCTTCTTCCACACCCACTCCTCAGCTGCCGTTCGGAAAATGGAACGAAGAGGAAAGCTCCCCCTGGCAGCTGCCAAGCGGCAGGAGAGATCTGGAAACGTTTAGGCCAAGACGGTGCCAAAGAGCTGCTGAGCTTTCACTTTCTGGCAGGCAGGCGGGCCAGAACATCATATGTTTGGCTGGGGCCGAGGGGCTACCGGGAGGAGTTTCTAATCTATATCCCGCAAAACGGTAATTCTGGCGACCGGGGAATTCCCAGACGGTCTCAGGATTGACGATCGAGACCTCCTTGCAGGCAGGCATAGTTCTTTTGCTCTTTCTAGGGGGCGCTATCTACATCCTCCCCTCCTTGAAAAAAAAGAAGAATGTCTGGCATGGCCAATTATCTGTGGGGGAGGAGTGCCAGAAGGGTGAGGTTGCTGGCAAAATCTCCGTGAGGTCACTCGCTGCTCACTTTGGACCTCGCACCACCAAAATGGGAGAGGAAATGGGAGGGTCCGTCTGACCCGAGATACCTGCTGAGGCTTGCTATGGTGATTTTCTGCAGGCTGCAGCAGGTGGATGGATGGATGGATGGACAGACGGACAGATGGATGGATGGATGGACAGGCGGGCAGATGAAGCGCCCGCTCAGCATCAATCACCAATCAGCTGCGAGTGCAGCCTGGTTAGTGGGGGGTCCTTTGGGGGTTCTGACA
This sequence comes from Aspidoscelis tigris stejnegeri, assembly GCA_023333525.1. Lineage (NCBI taxonomy): Eukaryota > Metazoa > Chordata > Lepidosauria > Squamata > Teiidae > Aspidoscelis > Aspidoscelis tigris. The sequence goes on along the minus strand of JALMGA010000027.1, from coordinate 3,473,194 downwards.
CCCCCACTGAATCCCCGCAGGGAATAGAGAAGAAGCTGGCTTCTCTTCCAGGGAATGGCTGAGAAAGGCAAAGGGGTGCAACAAACTGAAAGTGAGCCCATGGGAGGAGAGAGTTGCCGGGCAGGAAAGAGATGGTGGAGCCAAAGCGCAAAGCCGATCCAACTTTTGGATGCAAAAGCCCCGGTTGGTTCCTTTGTTAACCTGGCCAAACGTAGGAGGCGGAAAGCAAGGAATGAGGCGCTGGGAGAGGAGACACACACACACACAGAGCTTCATTGTGTTCCAGGCTCTGGCCACACAGGTGAAAGGTCAGATGTCAGGGTACCACAAGAGGGTGGTCCCAAGTGTGCACCGGTACCGAGAAAGGTCCAGAAAGGATCCCTCTCGTTTCACCCCGGTGTCGCTGTTTTCACTGGGAGACCCTAAAATCACGTGTCGGGGAGCTCCCAGAGTGAGCTTCCTTAAATTCCTTAGAGCATCCTAAGGGGAGGCTGCCCCTGCTTTTCCCTGCCTGCCAGAAGGTCTCTCCCCTTCGCTCACGCCTCTCGTATTTTTCTGCAGACCGCATTTCCCTCCTTGTGTTGAGCTGCCCGCATGCTATCTAATGTGTCCCCCAAACACAAGAGTCCTCGTCTTGCTTTCCATCGGTGCCACCTTTGTGGAGACGGGTCCTTCCCCGGGCTGCTGCCACCCCCAGCCTGGTGGCACTTTGTCCCTCCTGCGCCCGCCCAGCCAGTCAGATCTCGGCTTTGGCCAGCAGAGGGCAAGGGGAGCCTGGCCGAGGAGGCCTTGTGGCCGGCCGGCCGCTCTTGAGAGAGGCAGCCTGTGGGGCCATTGGTGTCATGAGCCCAGAGGCCTCCCCAAGTCCATCATCAGAGTCCTCAGTGCCACGACTCTTTGTTCCCCTGCGAATGCCACCATCAGCACCACCCGGGTGCATGGCCCCTTTTGGAACCAGGGTGTTTTTGTTCTAGACCTTTGTCCCGCACATCCTTCAGCTCCCGCCCTCCCAACCCTAACTCTCAGGACAAGGAAGACTGGGCGGAAGGCCACTTTGAAGAACTCCTCGCAATGGCCCTGCTGCTTACCGTGCGTCTGCTCCTCTTCGCTGCTGTCGTCCTCCGAGTTCTGCTGGTTGCCATTCGCCGTGGACTTGGACCGGCTTCTGGACAGGATCCCGGATTTTTCCATGACAGAGGGCATCTTCCAAGCACCAGGCAACCAACCCTTGGCTGGGAGGAGGAGGAGGAGGAGGAGGAGGAAGAAAAGAAGAAGATCTGTTTTCCCTTCCCCGGTCTTGGCGCCTCTTTCAGGAAACTGAAATATTGGTTATTCCTTTTAAAAAAGAAAGAGGGCAAGAAAAAAAAGCCTGCCGCACTTTCTGACCTTCTCCTTTCTTTTCTCTCTTGCACGCCTCCCGCCCTCAACCCCTGGCTTCCAACTTCAGAGCATCAAGGCGAAGAGAGGGACACCCCCTCGCGAAATCCACAGGCCAGGAGGTTAGGGGGACAGGGAAGGAGTTCGGGTTTCCCTTCCTGCCTTTGAAATTTCGCCTCTCGTCTTGCTCCAAAGTTCCGCAAACTTCCTCGTCGTGGGGACCGAGCGAGGGAGGGAGGGAGGGAGGGAGCTCCCCTAAGCCTGCAGCTGGGGGGGAGGAGGAAGAGGAGGAGGAAAGATGCACACCTGGAAGAGAGGAGGGGGGGTGGCAGCCAGGTAACCCTTAAAAAGAAGCCGCCGCTGCGCTGCGCCGCTGTCTCTCCAGCCTCCGAAAGGCAAGAGTGGGAGGAAAGGATGGAAGAAATGCCCCTCGAAATCCCAAGGAGGGTGGGAGCCCTAGTGGCCCCTTGAGGGGGGTGTTCCCCAATTTTCCCCCTCCCTTCCCTCCCCCCCCCAAAAAAGATCAGCGCTCGCTCGTCCTTTCTTCGGAGATGGAGGAACTTGTGCCAAGAGGAAAACAACGAGGAGGAGAAGAAAGGCGAAAAGGCACCCGGCGAGGAAGAAGAAGAGGAGCAGCAGCAGCAGCAGGCGTAGCAGCAGCAGCAGCAGCAGTTGTCCGGCCCCTTCGCTGCCGGGGAAAGAAAGAGCAGCCGCAGCAGCAGCAGCCGCAGCCGCAGCCGGGGGAGACAAGCTGCTCTCTGCGTGCGAGCGAGGCGCTCGCAGGAAAAGTTGCATGGGGGGGGGGATTATTTGCGCGCTCCGGCTCCTGCCGCCGCCAGCAGCCTCGCTTCCCCCTCCCTCCCGCACACACAATGAGACGCTCGCTCGCTCGCTCATGGGCTGCTGCTGCTGCTGCTGTTGCGAGAAAGTAGTTCCAGCAGGAGCAGCAGCAGCTCCCAGCCTTAGCACCTCCCCTCAGACCCTTCCGCCTGCCTGCACATCTGGCCAGAGAGGAGGCACAGGCAGCAGCGTGCAGGGGCAGCAAGGGAGAAAGAACGGGGGGGGGCGCAGGAGGGGAGGGGAGGGGGGAGGAGGCCAGATGTGCACGGTCCAGAGGAAGAGGTCAGGGAGGGAGGGGGCGCTGGTAGCCCAGCTGCCCCAATGCCCCTGGCTTGACGGCGGGGGGGGGGGTTTGACAAAATCTGCCCCCCCTTCCAGCAGCCGAACTGCCCAGCGGTGCTGGTTGGTTTTCAGTGTCCAGCAAGGCGGAGGGAAGCACGTGGAAAGTTCTTGCCCCTTTCCTTCTCCTGCATTCTCTCACTCACTCCATCCTCATCCGGGAAGAAAGGCATTGAACCCACAGAAAGAGGGAGGGGGGGAGGGAGGATTTCCAAAATCTAAAGCCCCCCCCCCCCTGTGCGCAGGCTCCAGAATCTCAGCATCTTTATGACTTTAATGGCTCGGGGGGGGGAGTTCTCCTTATGTGGGGGAAGAGGAGGGAGAGGTCCAGCCACCCCCTCCTGGGTCAAACTGGCCTGGCTTGGGCCGCTTTCCCTGTTGGGCTCCATCCCGATCCGCCTTGGCTTTCCCGCCTTGGCTTTTCATGGCCCATCCTGTGAAGGGGACCCCAGTCGACCCACCTGCACGGATCCAGTTTGCCCAGAGCATGTTCACACGCTGCAAAGAACCGGCATCACTCCGGTCTAGCGGTTAGGGAGCCGGACTCTTACCTGGGAATACTGGGTTTGATTCTGCACGCCTTCATGAAGGCAGCTGGGTGGTCTTGGGTGAGCCACAGTTCTCTTTCTCAGCTCTCACAGCCCCAACCACCTCACAGGGTGTCTGTGGTGGGGAGAACAGAAGGTTTGTCAGCCACTTTGAGTCCCCTTAAGTGGCTGAGAAAAGGGGTAGAAAAGCCAACTCTTCTTCCCCCATGAAACTAGCTGGGTGACCTTGGGCTAGTCACAGCTCTCTTCTGAGCGCCCACAGCCCCACCCACCTCACAGGGGGTTCTGTTGCGGGGAGAAGAACTAGTAATTTGCTTCCCCTCTTTTAAGATGAATTAGTTTATTTCCCTGGGAAAACACGGATTGGATCCCACCAATCCCTCTTCTCCCCAAATGCCTTGAAAGATGGGGTTCAGGTCTCGGGGGGGGGGTGAAACAGGGGAGACACTATCACGGTTTACAGATTTTTTTCTGGGGTTTGTTTTGTGACGAATCCGGATTGTGTTAGCATAATTAGCACAGCAAAGCTAGTTTGGCTGCTTAAATGATTTCCACAGTTCTGAAGAAGAAAAAGAAGAGTTTGCTTTTCTACCCCACTTTTCTCACCCATTTTAGGGGACTCAAAGCGGCTGACAAGCCTTCTGTTCTTTTCCCTTAAGGGGACTCAAAGCGGCTGACAGGCCTTCTGTCCTCCCCACCACAGACACCCTGTGAGTTAGGTGGGGCTGTGAGAGTTCAGGTGGGAGCTGTGACTAGCCCAAGGCCACCCAGCTGGCTTCATGGATGAAGAAGAGTTGGCTTTTCCTCCTCACTTTTCTCTGCCTTTTAAGGCGACTCAAAGTGGCTGACAGACCTTCTGTTCTTCTCCCCACAACAGACACCCTGTGAAGCAGTTGGGGCTGTAAGAGCTCAGAAGATAGCTCTGGCTAGCCGAAGGTCTCCCAGCTGCCCTTGTGGAGGAAGAGTTGGCTTTTATACTCCACTTCTCCCACCCTTTTAAGGGGACTCAAAGCGGCTAATGAACGTTCTGTTCTCCCCGCACTTGACTCCCTGTGAGGTGGGTGGGGCTGTGAGAGCTCAGAAGAGAGCTGTGACTAGCCCAAGGTCACCCAGCTGCCTTTGTGGTGGAGGGTGGAATCAAACCCAGTATTCCCAGGTAAGAGTCCCTCTCCCTAACCACGAATCCAAACTGGCTCACCAGCAAACAGAAAGCAAACAGCAGTGTTTTCAGCAACGGTCTCTCTCTCCTTCCTGCGCATGAGCATATAAACACAACACACACACACGCACTTTTCCCTGCAGCGGAGCGATGGCTGCACTTTGAATATGTGCGTCTATCACAAAAGTCCCTTGGAGTTTTGCTAACTGGCAAGTGCTGGGCAGGGCAAAGGAGCGTAATCCATTGGCAACGTGGGCGGCGAGTACCAGGACACATGTCGGCCGTGGGCGTCTCTCTCTCCTCTTTCCCTGTGCATCATGCGCGGCCTTCGATGGCCACCATCTCCACATGGGGAGGGCATAATGCTGCAGCTTGCAGCTCCTCTGCCCATCCATTTATCTCTACCTATTGTTACCTCTGTTGCTCCGGCTGCCCCCACCCATTCTTCCACCCCACCCAACCACCGAGTGGGCACCAGCTGTTCCTGGAGCCGTCTGCATGGAGGGGCTTCTGGGGCTGGGTAGGAACATGGAAAACCAGCGTGATCTAATTCTTAGTGCTGCCTCCGGGCTGGAGGGGGAGGGGGGGAGGGGGAGGGGGGAGGGGACCCCTCAAGGCCATTTGCAGGGAGCTGGGAGCAAGAGGAGGCTTCCCTTTGTCTTCGCCTTGGAGCCCCAAAAGCAAATGGGTGGGCAGCTGGATGAGACTGGGGGCTGGACTGGATGGGCTGTGGCCTGACCAAGCAGGGCTCCTCTGAGGTTCTCATGGACCAGATGGGCTGTGGCCTGATCCAGCAGGGCTCCTCTGAGGTTCTCATGGACCAGGTGGGCTTTGGACTGATCCAGGAGGGCTCCTCTTAGGTTCTCATGGACCAGATGGGCTGTGGCCTGATCCAGCAGGGCTCCTCTTAGGTTCTTATGGACCAGATGGGCTGTGGCCTGATCCAGCAGGGCTCCTCTTAGGTTCTTATGGACCAGATGGGCTGTGGCCTGATCCAGCAGGGCTCCTCTTAGGTTCTTATGGACTAGATGGGCTGTGGCCTGATCCAGCAGGGCTCCTCTTAGGTTCTTATGGACCAGATGGGCTGTGGCCTGATCCAGCAGGGCTCCTCTTAGGTTCTTATGGACCACATGGGCTGTGGCCTGATCCAGCAGGGCTCCTCTTAGGTTCTCATGGACCAGGTGGGCTTTGGACTGATCCAGGAGGGCTCCTCTTAGGTTCTCATGGACCAGATGGGCTGTGGCCTGATCCAGCAGGGCTCCTCTTAGGTTCTTATGGACTAGATGGGCTGTGGCCTGATCCAGCAGGGCTCCTCTTAGGTTCTTATGGACCAGATGGGCTGTGGCCTGATCCAGCAGGGCTCCTCTTAGGTTCTTATGGACCACATGGGCTGTGGCCTGATCCAGCAGGGCTCCTCTTAGGTTCTTATGGACCAGATGGGCTGTGGCCTGATCCAGCAGGGCTCCTCTTAGGTTCTTATGGACCAGATGGGCTGTGGCCTGATCCAGCAGGGCTCCTCTTAGGTTCTCATGGACTAGATGGGCTGTGGCCTGATCCAGCAGGGCTCCCCTTAGGTTCTTGTGGACCAGATGGGCTGTGGCCTGATCCAGCAGGGCTCCTCTTAGGTTCTTATGGACCAGATGGGCTGTGGCCTGATCCAGCAGGGCTCCCCTTAGGTTCTTGTGGACCAGATGGGCTGTGGCCTGATCCAGCAGGGCTCCTCTGAGGTTCTCATGGACCAGGTGGGCTGTGGCCTGATCCAGCAGGGCTCCTCTTAGGTTCTCATGGACCAGATGGGCTGTGGCCTGATCCAGCAGGGCTCCTCTTAGGTTTTTATGGACCAGATGGGCTGTGGCCTGATCCAGCAGGGCTCCTCTTAGGTTCTTATGGACCAGATGGGCTGTGGCCTGATCCAGGAGGGCTCCTCTTAGGTTCTTGTGGACCAGATGGGCTGTGGCCTCATCCAGCAGGGCTCCCCTTAGGTTCCCATGCCCTCCTCCTCCTCTTCCTCCATCTCTTCCCCCCCCCCCGAGGCCACGCAGGCTCTCTCCGCTCTGCCCGCAGTTCCCCACACCGAGGATGACCCAGCAGTCCCCAGCCGTGATGTTCGCCGTGCAGTTCTGCCCCACCTTCACCCTTTCCCTGCAGCCATGCACGCAAACTCCAAGCGTTTGTCTCCAGGTGGGGGTGGGAACCTGCTCCCTTTCCCTCACCCACCCCAGGCCTCTCCCCTCCCCTCCCCCTCCGGCCCAGTCCGGCGTCCCTTTTTGGTCCTTATTCCCAGTAGCTGGAGATCCCTCTGATCATTCCGTTTCATAAATACATCAGCCTCTCTGCTTCCTGTCATTTTCACTCTGTCTCCTGGATTCACCATGGGAAGGAGAAGGGAGAGACCACGCGCCCGATTGATGGTTGGGTAGGGAAGGGAAGGGAAAGGGAAGGGACAGTATTTGGAGGCGCACGCAGGGCGACCACCGGGCGAGGGTGTCCGGCGTGGGGCGTCTGTGGCTCATTGCAAAGTGGGAGACACGAAGCATGGAGGACACTGGACTGGAAAGACACACACACCACCACCACCACCACCACCCCGGCCCCATCAGCAGGACAGAGAAGAAATTCCCTGCTGGTGATGGGAGCAGCAGCAGCAGCAGCAGCAGCAGCAGAGAAGGAACAATAGCTTCTTCCAGCCAGCGAAAAGGGGAGGAAACAGAGAAGGAGAATTCTTTTTCTCCCCCTTTTCTTTTTTGCAGGCAATTCTGGTTGTTCCCAAGGGCTTTGCAGAAACTCTTTGATGCATCCAAAGCACTCCTGAGGTCCTGGCGGGTCCTGTTCCCCTCGCCCGCCCACCCCAGCTCAGGCCTTGTTCTGTGGATGTGGTCAGTTGTTGAAGAGGGGGTGGGGTGGAGAAGGGACAGATGGAGGGAGAGAGAGACCCATGAGCTGGCAGAAAGGCAGCAGGCCTCTGTGAGCTGAGACCATCCATCATCACCACTACCACCAACGCCCCGCCACGCGTCAGGGTCTTGCGTGTTTCCTGGTCAATTAGCTGGAATGGAAGAAGAAGCCAGAGCATGGGCTGTTCTACCCTGCTTTTCTCACCCATTTAAGGGGACTCAAAGTGGCTGACACACCTGTTCTTCTCCCCACAACGGACACCCTCCTGTGAGGTGGGTGGGTCTGTGAGAGCTCAGAAGACAGCTGTGATTCCACCCTCCCTCCTGAAGCCAGTTGGGTGACCTTGAGCTAGTCACAGCTCTCCTCCTGACCTCTCACAACACCACCTGCCCCACAGGGCATCTGTTGTGGGGAGAACAACACCAAGTTTGCCAGCTGCTTTGAGTCCTCTTGAGGGAGAAGAACTGAAGGTTTGTCAGCCACTTCGAGTCCCCTTAAATGGGTGAGAAATGGGATAGAGAAGCCATCTCTTCTTCTTCCCTGGCTTCTGGCTCACAGGACAAGGAGCACGGAGGGTGTGGAGCCACAGGGGGCTGAAAGGAGGCAACTGGCGGCGGGGGGAGCATCATTGGGAAAGGAAATGCGCACCGCAAGCTCAGGAAACTAGCGCACCTTGCCGCATGGCGCATGGGGGTGACCCCTTTGACCAATGGGGCACAGGTCAGGTTCGCGGCAGCTGAGCAGAGGACGCAGACATGATTTTCGCCGAGCCAAGAGACTGCAAGGGCAAAAGCACTTCGGTGTCCAGGCGGCCGTGGGAGGTGGTCAGTGTGTTTCCTGCGGTGAGGCCCCCAAGAACCGGTCAAGAAAGACTCTTGAGACCAGCAAGGGCAGGAGATCCCTGTTGGCTGGGGGGCCCCTGCCCAAGCCTCTCCGCCTCTGTCAACATCAGCATCACCCCCGCCCCCCCAGAGAAAGGATGCTCTTCTCCCTCTGCCTGCTTCCTCAGATTTCAAGAGCGGCTCATTTGCTGCAGACAAAGGTGGCGAGGAAGTTTCAATCTGCGCGTCGTGGTTTCTCCTGCCTCCCAGCAGCCCCTGAGCGACTCTCCACCCGACGACCGGCAGGGCTCCAATGGCCTTAGAGGCCTCCTGCTTGTCCCCCCAGCCCGGAAGATGTACTTAGGCATCCATTCTAGTAGCCATTGATGCGTCTGTCACCCATGCATTGGTGCAACCCTTCCTTAAAGCCATCTGGACCGGTTGCTGTCTCCACCTCTCCTGGCAGCCGATTCCATAGACTGATATGAAAGGAAGCAGCTTCCCTTCTGAAAATTCAGGTGCCAAGGCTGTGCCCGGCACCAACCCTTGGTTTGAGGCAGGGTGTTTTCCTTTGCCAGGCTGGAAAATCCCGCCTTCCATCCCAGATGCTTCTGTTTGCATAGTTAATCCGGCTTCGTTGTCCTGTCTGAGGCTTGAAGCCCCAGGTTGGAAGGTGGAATGCCGAGTATCTGTGCACACCTGCTGTAAATCCTGCAAGTGCAGGTGTAAATAAAACCATAGGTGTCACCAGGAAACATTTTTTGCCTTGGGTTATGGCCATATGATGGGAGGAACAGTAGCTCCATGGGAGAGTAAACTGCCTGAAAAGCCGAGGGCTGCTGGTGCAAATTTCTAGAAATAGGTAATGGCAAACCACTTCTCTATCTCTTGCCAATAAAACTGCAGGGAGGAGCCCATGGAGTGGCCATAGTTCAGTGGCAGAACAAAGTGCCTGGAGGGAAGAGGGCTGACAGTTCGATCCCAGCAACTCCCTGGAAGTAGGTAATGGCAAACCACTTCTGTTATCCCTGCTAATAAAACTGTGCCGGCGAGGAGGGTGGTTGCAGCTGGAGGATGCCCAGCCATAAGTGGACTGGCTGAATTACAGAGGAGTTCTCTGAGGCTTACGAGTCACCCCAGCATGCCGGGCACCCATTGATGTGCCGGCCTAAATGCAGAGCGCGCGCACATCACCTTGTCCTGTTTTTTTTCTTTTCCCCTTTGGGGAGCAAAGGAGGAGCAGCTGCCACATGGAGAACACTGGGAGAACAACAGGAGAAGGGGGGGGTATGGATGTGTCTCCAACAGGCAGCGAGGGACACGAAGGAAGAGCTGTGTGCATGAGTCAGAGGGTGGTAAACGATGCTGGGTGTGAAAGAGAGGCGGCGGGAGACGGAGCTGTCCGCTTTGCAGGCCAGGTAGGTCCTCTTTATGCTCTGGGGACGTGGACGCACATCATGTATCAGTGGCTACTAGAATGGATGCCTAAGCCCAGCTTCCAGGCTGCGGGGACAAGCAGGAGGCCTCAAAGGCCATTTCCTGGGATTGCAGAGCAGGAGAAGGTTTGCCAGATGGGCTGTGGCCTGATCCAGCAGGGCTCCTCTTAGGTTCTTATGGACTGGATGGGCTGTGGCCTGATCCAGCAGGGCTCCTCTTAGGTTCTTATGGACTAGATGGGCTGTGGCCTGATCCAGCAGGGCTCCTCCTAGGTTCCTATGGACTAGATGGGCTGTGGCCTGATCCAGCAGGGCTCCTCTTAGGCTCTTATGGACCAGATGGGCTGTGGCCTGATCCAGCAGGGCTCCTCTGAGGTTCTTACGTTCTGAACTCCCTGTGCATGTCTCGTGCTCCTCAGCTCTGTTTCTCTTTCAGAGGAATTCTCTCCTCTTCTCTCCTCTCTCCTTTTCCCACATCCCGAACTATAATCAGCCGCCACCTAAATTTAGAAGAGGTGAAGAAATGCCCTGCTGCTGGTCCCTGGACCACATAAGGGGGCATTCAGGCCTCATCAGCCTGCCCACCGGCCCTCCCTCCCCTCCCTCCTGGCTGTAGCATGGGGCCCCCACCACAGCCCAGGGTGGTGGTGGGGGAGACCCGCCCTGGTTCCTGCTGCAGTGGCTGCTAACTTTGTCGCTGGTGGCCCGTTCCTTGGGACACACTCTGGCCAGCCGGGTCCCCCCATGTGTGAGGGCCTCGGGGAGGGGGCGTTGTTTGTGCATTACCCTTGCACACAGTCACAGGCTGGTCTGAGTACACAAGCTTGCCGTCTCCTTCTTTGCTGTGAAGAAGCCAAACATCAAAGGATGGCCGGGGGGGGGGGGGGGGAGAGCAAGGCAAGTGGGAGGGAGCAACGCCAAAGAACAGGCCCAGGCTTTTTTTCTCCCATCTTGCTGAAGATGAAAGGCTGTGTGGCAGCAGCAGCAGCAGCAGCGGTAACAGCCCTGGCTAGAGACTGCGCGGAGAGCCTGAGTTTGGGGCCACGTTGCCTGCTCCACCACCACCTCGTTCTGCCCCCTCCCTTCTCCAACTGCGTTCCACCTCTTGCATTCCCTCCTCTCGGCACACAAAGGAGCACCCTCACCCCCACCCCACGTTCTCTCTCTCCTGCTTCGAAACCCACCCTGGAAGGCAGCAGGACAAGGAGAGTCCCTCCTTCCAGGCCATTACCTTCACCTCCATTGCACCTTTGCCCCGTGGTGGCACCACAAGGCCTCAGCCCCCCAGGTCCCAGGCTCAAGGATGTCTGTTGTGTGTATGTGTGTGTGTGGGGAGAAGAACAGAAGGTTTGTCAGCTGCTTTGAGTCCCCTTAAAGGCATGAGTAAAGCTGGGTAGAAAAGCCAACTCTTCTTCGTCTTCTCTCACCCCTGCAAACCAGAGGCTATGAGGGGGTACCCCACCACCTTTCTCTAGCAGCCCCCTCCCCAGGGCACACCCGGCCACCTCCGACCAGCCCGCTGGTCTCCCCTTCTTCTGGTGGGTGGGCTTTGCTGGGTAACCTAATTCCCCTGAAGTTTAGCTCTGCTTGGGTCAAGGGGGGGTGAAGGGGAAGGGGTGTCCCACCTCCAGGGCAGGGACCCCTCCCCACCTGTCTGCACCTCCCTGTCCTTTAGACCCTGCAAAAATAAGTGTGTGTCTCTGTGTGTAAGTTTAAGGTTGCATGCATGCAACGCAGAAGTCCAAGGCCAGGAGGGAGCCCACGAAGCTCAGGCCACGGTCTTCCTTCCTTCTCCCACAAAAGCCACAACAAAAGGCCACGCCGGTCCAAGTTTACTTTTGCAATAAATCTCTTCCGCCTCCTCTCAATATGGTTCCTCCTTCCCTCCCTCCCTCCCAACTCAGCTTCAGATCTCTCTTCTTCTTCTTCTTCTTCTTCTTCTTCTCTCTCTCCTTCACTCCCTCTGTCTCTCCCCCCCCAGCTGTATTCTCCCTGCTGCACCCAACTCCACCCCAACAGAAAGGAGGGGGGGTTAAATTCAGGAGAGACAGGCTCCCTCTTTTGTACAGCAACACAAAGAACAAGCAGCGGAAAGCAAATGCCATCTGCTCTCTGCAACCTGACAGCCTTAAAGAGACACAGCCACACTTACCCTCCCTTCCTCCTCCCCCCAGCCCCCCCCCCCGCCCTGCCGCCAGGAGACAGAGCTTTGCAGGCGTGGATCTGTGGCAAAGACCAAACGTCCCCCTCGGACCCAAACCCAAATGCATGTGGGCAAAGGGCTTTTGCATGCGCCTGGGAACGTCAGAGGGGAGGCACAAACCAGCGTTCCCTGTGCCCTCGCGTGCCACTAAACCTGTAGCCCTCCAGCAGGAGAGGCGGTGAGAAAGAGCAGGAATCGCCCCTCCGTGCACAGGCAGGGCCCTTTGGCCGTGGCCCCCTCCTGCCAGGCACCAGCAGCAGTGCCCTTGTCCTCCTTCCTCTCCAGCACCACCATCCCCGTCCTGCCACTGGCCTTCCCTTGGGGTGGAGGCAAAACAGAGGCCTCCTGCCCCTGGCGACGGAGGGGTTAAGTTTTCAGCCCTGGCAGCTGAGATTTCGCTCAAGCTGCGCCAAGCCAGCCTCTTGCCCGCTCCGCCGCTTGCTCGTCTGGCAGGCGGGCGTGGTGGGGCTGCGCACACGGGTGGTGAGCGCCAGAGAACTCAGCTGCCCGTCCGGTGGGCACACATGGCCGTTCGGGTGCCAGATTGAGCCGGGAGGGCATCAGGCATCCTGCCAGGGGAAGAAGGGAAAGGAAGATGGCGGAGAATCCCAGGGGAGAGATCCCCTTGCAGCAGTGAGACAGTGTGGCCTAGTGGTCAGGGAGCCGGACTCTTAGCTGGGAATACCCGGTTGGATTCCGCACTCCTCCATGAAGCCAGCTGGGTGGCCTTGGGCAAGTCACAGCTCTCTTCTGAGCTCTCACAGCCCCACTCACCTCACAGGGTGTCTGCTGTGGGGAAAAGAACAGAAGGTTGATCAGTTGTTTTGAGTCCCCTTAAGGGAGAAGAACAGAAAGTTTGTCAGCTGCTTTGAGTCCCCTTGCATGGCTAAGAAAATGGTAGAAAAGCCAACTCTTCTTCTTCCTCCATGAAGCCAGCTGAGTGGCCTTGGGCTAGCCACAGCTACCCTACCTCACAGGGTATTCTGTTGTGGGGAGATGAATAGAAGGTTTATCAGCCACCTCGAGTCCCCTTAAGGGTGAGAGAAGTGGGGTAGAAAAGCCCACTCGTCTTCTTCGTCGTCTTGAGGGTTGTTCCTGGAGTCGCACCGAGGACGGCACAGCAGTGTTGTGGTTAGGTTTACGACTAACTCCTCCTGCCTAGGCCTGGCGATCCCACCCATGGGGGGGGGGGCATGTGTGGTGCTTCCTTCCCCCAGGAAGAAGAAGGAGAAGGAGAAGGGCACAGAAGATCATTCGTAGCAGCAGCAGCAGCAGCAGCAGCCTGGGAAAAAAGCCAAGGTGGTGAAATGAAGCCTTCTCCCTCTTGCCATCACCTTGGTCTATCCCTTGGAGACCAGACACATGAGCTGTCTGTGCGCGCATGGCCCCCTCCCTCCCATCCAGGCACCCCCACTGGCCGCCAGCAGTGGCGGCACCAAGGGAACGGAAGACGAGCGCTGCCTGAATCTCCCGAGCGAGCGCCGCTTTGCCATCCGCAAAGCAGAGAGACGCCGGTCCCTTGCTTGGAAAAGCAGACGCGGCGGCAACCGCCCATCTCTCCTAGCCGAAGAGCAACACCACCGCCATCACCGCCACCCCAAAGGGAAATCTGGGTGGGGGGCAGTTTGTCTGCACACTCCTCTCTCCCACCCCTCTAGACTCTGGGCGTCTCGGTCAGAGATCGGGTCACAAGGAGACCGGCCTGACAGGAAACGGACACGGGGCCCCTTTGAAATGGGCATGGAAGGAAGGAACGAAGGAAGGAACGAAGGGAGGAAGGAAGGAAGGAAGGCCGCCCAAGGGGGGGTGCTCAAAGGGAGACGCAGCAAAGATGTCAATGAAATGAGGGCCCTGCGCTGGCTGCGGGTCTCCAAGCCCAGTACGGTTCACAAGTGCAATTTCTGACGTTCGGTTTGTAACGAACCGAATATTCCAAAATCCGAATAAAGAAAAACAAATGTCTGGACAGTTGAACCGCTATGAATACATTCACACCTATTCATTCAAATGCGCGATACTATCCAATTATACGAATCCTGTACGCATCCACACACATCCTGTTATCATCCTGGATGCATCCTGTTTTTATCCCATACGCATCCCATTTGTATCCCGTACGTATCTGTGAGCCAGTTTGGTCTAGTAGTCGTTAAGGAGCTGGACTCTTATCTGGGAATACCGGGTTTGATTCCGCCTTCCCCCGTGAAGCCAGCTGGGTGACCTTGTGCTAGTCACAGCTCTCTTCTGAGCTCTCACAGCCCCACCCACCTCACAGGGTGTTCTGTTGTGGGGAGAAGAACTGAAGGTTTGTCAGCCGAACTGGCACGAGGTGGGCACAAGGGATCCGGTGGCGTCACAAGCCTATTCCAGCACTCCCCAGAGGCCGAACTAAGAGGCATTTTTGAAATTTGACTCGTAACGAATCGGATGTTTGAAAATCCACATTTCTATGAATAGATCACATTTGAACGTGGTAAAATTCTATTCGATACATATTGGATACATACGAATACGTATCCGATACATATACGTATCATATCCCCGCTCTGGAAATGTCAAATCTGGCCTAAACCCACTTTAAATCCACTCTTGATCCATGTCGAATGCAATCAATTCGTTCTTTAACATCCGAACAAATTCAAATGTTTTGAATTGTTCACACAGATTATTTGGACATCCCTAGGTTTACGTGCCCATACGCGTCTTATTTGTATCCGTACGCATTGGCACGGGTATGTACAGGACGAAAACGGATGAATATGGGATGAGTACGAATCTTGTCGCCATTTGTATCACCAAATATGAATCGAACATTCGTGCTATAGATACAGAGGTATTCAGCTTGGCTCAGATTTGAATATATTCATTTTTCGTCTAATCATTGGAATGCAAACATTCAAATATTCAATGCAAATCGGATCGAATCCGAGAATTGCATTTGTGCATGCCCTGAATGTTGTAAGATGTGTGTACAAGTGTCCAGATTCATACGAATCCGTACAAATAATGAACCTTACGAATATTCTTGGATATCCGTCTCTCTCTCCCTCCCTGGCCACTGACTCCATTCATCTTTGGCTGAGCTCTGGGACTCAGGGACGTTTCCTTTGAAGGTGATCATCAGCCTTGCCTGACCCAGTGAGCGATGGAAGAAAAGCAGCCAAGCGGCCGTCTCCCATGATGCAACACACCCACTCACCCACACAGAGGGGCTCAGTTAGCAAATGACCCTGAAGACAACGTGGTGGCGGTGGTGGGTGGGGGCTCGGCCAGGCCAGGCCAAGCCAAGCCAAGCCAGCCCACCTCCCTCCTCTGGCCAGGCCACCTCCCCTTGGAGGAAAACGGGGAAGGGCAGTGGATGGGCGGAGGGGGGGGGCGGTGGACAGACGGACCCCTCCCCTCCTTTTCCTTCCAGCCCTGGAGAAGGAGAGGAGCTTGCTTTGTACGCAAAGGAAAGCAACTAAGCGCCATCTGCTGTCGCCCCGGTGCAGGAAGGAACCTTTCCTGCAAGGTTGGGCAAGCTGGATGTATCTATGCAGTCACACGTACACACAAAACCACCTAGGAGGAGCCCTGCCGGAACAGGCCACAGCCCATCTGGTCCATAAGAACCTAAGAGGAGCCCTACTGGATCAGGCCACAGCCCATCTGGTCCATAAGAACCTAGGAGGAGCCCTGCTGGATCAGGCCACAGCCCATCTGGTCCATAAGAACCTCAGAGGAGCTGGGCTGGATCAGTCCACAGTCCATCTGGTCCATAAGAACCTAGGAGGAGCCCTGCCGGAACAGGCCACAGCCCATCTGGTCCATAAGAACCTAGGAGGAGCCCTGCTGGATCAGTCCACAGCCCATCTGGTCCATAAGAACCTCAGAGGAGCTGGGCTGGATCAGTCCACAGCCCATCTGGTCCATAAGAACCTCAGAGGAGCCCTGCTGGATCAGGCCACAGTCCATCTAGTCCATAAGAACCTCAGAGGAGCCCTGCTGGATCAGTCCACAGCCCATCTGGTCCATAAGAACCTAAGAGGAGCCCTGCTGGATTAGGCTCCTCCACGAACTCAACTGGGGAGCCTTGGGCTAGTCACAGCTCTCTTTCTGAGCTCTCATTGCCCTTAAATGGGTGAGAAAAGTGGGGAAGAAAAGCCAACTCCTCTTCCTCTTCTTCCCCTGAAGAAGGCAATGGCAAACCTGTGTCTCTGCCAATAAACCTGTGTCGGGGTGCCTCCCTTGCCCATCAGAAGTCCGACCAGCGGTACCCTACCATAATAAAGACTCCCCGCACGGCAGCCTGGTTTTGACCTCTATTTGGCCAGCATTCCCTTGCAAACATTTCCCCTTTCTTTAAAAAAATATATATTTGTATATATGTGAGTGGAATTACAAAAAGGGAGCTGGAGGAAGGCGAGAACAGAGGGGAGGGGCTGCTGGGGGGCATAAGGAGGAAGGGCCCTTTGGGGAGGGGTTGCCAGGAAGGGTTTTCCCTTTCATGCTCCAAGCATGGGTTGATCCTGGCGCCATGCGCTTGTGCTGAGCAGCTTTTCCTCTGGAAGACAAAGGCAGAAGAAAGGCTCCGGGTCTTCGCCTGCCCTCCTCCTCCTCCTCCCTGGGTCCCTGGGGGTCCCTCTTCCCATTCCTGTAGCCGGAGGGGACGCGTGCTCTGCCGCGGGTGGTTGATGCGCACCCCCACAGTAAAGGGTCCTCTGCTGCAAAATGTGCGCCTCGCTTGTTTACGGGTGGGTGGGTGGGTGGGTGGGGGTCCCAGCTGGCCCCATCAGACCGCCAGCGCGGGTTTTGTAGGGCACGTTGAAAGCACAATCTCCAGGTGAGGCGCATCACGTTTACCCCCATGTTGCAGAAGCCGAAAGAGCTTTCCTAAAGAGCTCACGTGAATATAACTCAGCGGCTGACTCGGGGCTGATGTCACGGGCACCTGGATGCAGGTTTATTGGCAGTGACAGCAGAAGCGGCTGGCCCTTGCGTAATTCCGGGGAGATGAGGAGAAAAAGAAGAAGAGTTGGCTTTTCTACCCAGCTGTTCTCACCCGTTTAAGGGGACTCAAGGTGGCTGACAAACCTTCTATTCTTGTCCCCCACCACAGGCACCCTGTGAGGTAGGTGGGGCTGGGAGAGCTCAGAAGGGAGCTGTGACTAGCCCAAGGTCACCCAGCTGGCTTAATAGAGGGAGAAGAGCTGGCTTTTATAGCCCACATTTCTCTCCCTTAAGGGGACTCAAAGCGGCTGACAAACCTTTAGTT
Source organism: Aspidoscelis tigris stejnegeri (assembly GCA_023333525.1). Classification (NCBI taxonomy): domain Eukaryota; kingdom Metazoa; phylum Chordata; class Lepidosauria; order Squamata; family Teiidae; genus Aspidoscelis; species Aspidoscelis tigris. Next base: position 3,456,322 of record JALMGA010000027.1, on the reverse strand, counting down.
CCTCTCCCCACAACAGACACCCTGTGAGGCAGATGGGGCAGTGAAAGCTCAGAAGAAGAATTGTGACTAGCCCAAGGTCACCCAGTGGCTTCATGGGGGAGGCTGGAATCAAACCCGGTATTCCCAGATAAGAGTCCAGCTCCCGAACGGCTGGACCAAACTGGCTGAGGATCAAACCATCACCCCCCCCCCCCCCGCTTTCCAGTCAGTTTGCTCTACCGTTGAGCCCTGACTGCTCCATGGGCCCCTCTATGCAGTTTTCTTGGCAGGAATGCAGAAGTTCTTTGCTCTTTGCCTACTTCTGGAGAAAAGACCGGGGATTAAACAGACAACCCTCTGCTTCCCAGGCACTTTGCTTTACCACTCCTGAAACTGTATTGGGTTTGAAACTGGTTTGAATCGAACTGGTTTGGAGGGGAAAGTTTGAAATTACGAAATTACAGGATCAGTAAAAAAAAATCTTGGTCAGATTGGAACCAGGGAAGTCCATGCATGACCAGCGGCCATGGGGAAGAGACAACCACTATGTTCTGCAGGCTTCCTGCACTCTGCCCCTTGAGCCAAAGGAAGGACCCCCTCTCGTAGAACGATGGGCAGACCCCTCCCCTCTTGGGGTCTCAGCAAAGAAGGATAAACAGCAGAAACTGCTGGGCACAGCTTTATTGTTCCTCCTAACATCGCTTCCTTAAGGGAAAGCGTGTGTGGGAATGAGGAACAAACCTGGATGGGTGCCCGCCTGACGCTTTTCACAATGATGACCTGTTCCTCCGCTCAGCAGGATGAAGGCTCCATCTGTCCTCAAAGCAGATCCTGTTCTTGGATTTTATTTTATTTTATTTGTGAATCCTATTATTCATTTCAGGTTTAATCATCCTCCTGGCTGTATTGTGTTTGTCTTTAGGGGTTTGTGGGTTGTTTTTAATTGCAAAAGAAAGTGGGCATGGTCCAGATGGAAAGCAGACGTGACATTTAGATTCCAGTGACTGGCTATTTACCATATATATTTATATTATTTTATTTATTTAAGGATCTATATCCCACCCTTTAGCAAGAGGCCCCAGGGCAGGTCAGAATAATAATAACCAGTTGAAGCCTTATCTGGATCGGGATAATTTGGCCACAGTGACTCTTGCTCTGGTAACCTCCAGACTAGACTACTGCAATGCACTCTCTGTGGGGCTGCCCTTGAATACGGTTCGGAAGCTGGAAGTGGGGCAGAACGCGGCAGCTCAACTGCAGATGGGAGTCTCTGGCCGGACTCGCATCATGCCAGTCTTAAAGGATCTGCCCTGGTTACCTATTAGCTACCGAGCCCAATTCAAGGTGCTGATGCTAACATAGAGTGTTTTTCCACTGTCACTAAAAGTACCCATTAAGTACCCATAGAAGGCCCTAAATAGCTCGGGCCCTGGGTATCTGAAGGTGCCCCTTCTCCCATATAGACCTGCCCAGGAACTGAGATCTCAAGGAGGGGGCCTTCTTGGAGTTCCCTCTCTTGCAGAGGTACGAGGCATAGGGACATGCTAGAGGGCCTTTTCTGTGGTGGCCCCTAGACTCTGGATAGCGTGGCAAGCACCTACGTTGTTTAGATTTTGGCACCTGGTGAAAGCATATCTTTTCAACCCGGCTTTTGCTGTTTAAATAGCTTCCTCAGGGTGCAGTCCTGTTAGTGAGGGAGGGAAATGGTTATATTTTTAATTATGTTTTAATATTTGATATGTCTTATTATAACCCGCACTGGGACCATTTGGTGAAAGGCGGAATACAGATGATGGATGGATGGATGGATGGATAGATAGAACAACAATAATATGAAATAGCAAAGCCAACATGTTTAGTGTCTTGTTATGTTGATGATAATGATAATACATAAATATATTATTAAAACATCCAGAAGGAGGCTATTCCAGAGGCTGGGATCCGATGGCTTCCTCTGGCGGTCTAGTGCCTGGAGCCATCAAAATGCCGCAGAACTGAAAAACCTCAGTGAATCAAACTGAACTGTAAGAGGGTGCACGCGTTCTGCACGTCTGAACGGGCCGCGCAAGACACGAGTCACTCCTCGCATAATCGATTGAGGAGGAATCTCGGTCACGCCTCCGCCGCCCGCTCTGGCCAATCAGAGCCCGCGGAGCCTCCCCTTTCCCCGCCTCCAACGGTTGCTCCAAGCGCGAGACCGACGGAGGAAGGGGACGATTTTTCCCGCCTGCTCCCCCTCCTCTCTCCCGGCCCCGCCTCTTCAGTGCGCAGGCGCGCATCTTCAAAGGTTTTCCCCCCCACACACACACACTCGCCGTCCTCCTGTGGCCTCAAGTTCGCCCTCACACAGCCCACGCCGCGCATGCGTGTCCCCGCCCCCTTCCCTTTCCTTTGGCGCGCGCGCTCCCCCCACCGTCCCTCCCTCTTTCACCCCACGCCGGGCGTCAGGTGTTGCCGCTGTTCCTTGCGGGGGGTGGTACTGCGCAGGCGCGGAGAGGAGGGCCGCCCCGCCCTTCCCTTTCCCTCCTCTTCCTCCCATTCATTCCTCCCCCTCCCCCTCCGCCTCGGCGCTCGTGCTGGGGGGGCGCGTTGCTGTCGTCATCACCATGGGAGTGAGTAAGGCCTGGAGGCGCCTGGGGGGGGGAGGAATCCGGGGGGGCAAATTTGGAGGCGGGGCTTGGAATGAAGGGGGGGGGAAGAAGGATCAAAGTTCCCCATGGAGGGAGGGGGCGAAATAAAGGGGTTCCTTGGGGGGGACTAGGGGGGGGCTGAAGTGGGGGGTAGGTGGGGAGAACCCCTCTTTTCAGTGTATATGTGTGTGGGGGCTCATGTTAATCCGACGTTAGAGCCCCCCCAACGCACCCCCCTAAAATTCGGAAGAAAAGTTGCAAAGCCTCCCCCCCAGGATCAGGAGGACCCCCCCTCAGACACAGGAGGACCCCCCTCAATGAAATGAGAAACAATGAGGAACCCCAAAACCCTTAAAAAGAGAGACCCCCAAATTAACCCCCCCCAAAAAATAAGTGTGGGTGGGGGCACTGGAAAGTGTGGGGAGGAGGTCCTAGGAAAGCTGAGGTAGTGATGGGCCACCTGGGAGGCATCAACGTGTCTCTATGGACCTCCTCCAACATCTGCTGGGGGGGGGCCTCTTGGTGATAGTGCCTGCCCCCCCCCTTTGGCAGCTCAGGGAGTGGGGGAGGCATTGGAAGGGACTTCTTGGTGGTAGCCCCCAGGGCTGTGGAGCCGCCTCCCCTCTGAGCCACGTCAGCCACCCTCATTATATGTATTTAGACGACAGGTGAAGACACACCTCTGCGCCCTGGCTGTGGGACAAATGAGCAGACAGGAGTGTCCGGCCACCTGCTCTTTCCGCGTGGACATGCGGGGGGGGGGAACACACACAAACAAGGCCCTGCTCCTTCCTGAACAAGGCTGGCAACCCTTCCGCTTCGGACCAAACGGATCCTCCGGATGGGTCACACTGCGACCCTGTCTAGTACCCATTGCCATCGGATGCTAGACGGCCAGTGCGGACACATGGGGTCCTCGCCAAGATCCGGATCATCAAGGACCGGATTCAGCGAGGACCCCTTTCCAAAGACCCGGATCTTCTGAATCCGGTTTAACCACGGTAAGTGGAGAAACGACTTTAGTTTTCCGACCCCCACAATCTTATCTTTCCTTTAACCTGGACCTGAAACAGCAGTGGCTTTGGGGTCCATCTCTCCTTGACATCCTCCCACGCTGGCCGGCCATTTGTGAAACTCACGCCTTGCTTCCCCTTTTGCAGTTTTCCTGGCAGGAATGCAGAAGCAGTTTGCCATTACCTTCTTCCTGGGAGAGGCTGCGGACTGAACCAGAGACACTGCATTCACTTTCCAGACACTTTGTTGTGCTAATGTGCAGCAAAACATTTCCAGACTCTACGGGGTCCTCTGTGCGCAGCATTCTTGGCAGGGATACAGTAGTGGTTTGCCGGGGCCTGCTTCCAGGGACAGGCTGGGGGTTGAAGCGGTGACCCTCTGCTTTCCAGGCAGTTTGCTTTGCCGCTGAGTCACGACCACTCCATGGAACCCTCTGGGCACCACTGAGTCGTGACTGTAATGGGCACCTTCCCTCTGTGCAGTTTTCCTGGCAGGGATACTGAAGCGGTTTGCCATTGCCTGCTTCTCTGGAGAAGCTGGGAATAGAACCGGCAACCCTCTGTTCTCCAGGCAGTTTGCTCTACTATTGAGCTACGTAGTTCCCATAGTTTTTATCCAAATACTGGTTTTTAGCCCCGGTGCCTGCAAATATTTCTGCTGAAGAACAAAAATAATGTGCTTTAAATAAATAGACGGTAAGCAAAGGAGGCCTGATCAAAGGTTGTTGATCAGATTTGCAGACGGCAAAGCTAGGAGGGGTTGCTAAAACTAGGGAGGAGAAGGAGAGGATTCAAAAAGATCCAGACCAGCTCGAACAGTTTCAGCTTGGGCAGAAACTAACAGGATGATATTTAATAGGGACAAATGCCAAGTCATGCATCTTGGTAGGAAAAATAGTAAAAATGAATACAGAATGGGAGGAATCTGGCTGAGGAGCAGCACAAGTGGAAAGGATCTGGGTGTCCTGGTTGATCACGGGATGAACATGAGTCAGCAAGGTGATGCAGCGGCAAATGAGGCAAACACCATCCTAGGATGCATCAAGAGGAATACAGAGTCTAGATGATGAGAAGTAATTATCCCTCTTGACTCTACCTTGGTCAGACCTCATCTAGAGTCCTGTGTACCCCAATTTTAAAAAGACATTGACAAACTAGAGCAAGTCCAAAGGAGGGCTACCAAGATGGTTGGTGAGTGGTCTGGAAACCACGTCCTATGAGTAAAGGTTGAAGGATCTAGGAATGTTTAGCCTGAAGAAGAGGAGACTGAGAGGAGACATGATGGTGGTCTGAAACTTCAAGGGAGTCAATCCAGATTAGTTATCAGGAAAACCCTCCTGACAGTGAGGGCGAGCAGTCCGTGGAATAGGTTGCCACGGGAGGTGGTGGGTTCTCCTTCCCTGGAGGTCTCCAAGCAGAGTCTGGACCGACATCTGCCTGGGATGGTTTAGGAGATCTTGCATTGAGCAGCGGGTTGGACTAGATGACCTTAGAGGTCCCTTCCAACTCTGCGATTTTATGATGCCAGCTAAAAGCTCTCGGAGACCTTCCGGTGCAGTTTCGGAGGCCACCTTCCCATAAAAGCCGTGTGTGGGGATTCCTTATTGCTATATACTTTTGTTTTTAAAAATTGCAGCTGTGTGCCTCCTGCCCCAACCTCCCCAGGCTGGGCTTCTCAGCTTGGGTGCATTTAGGGTCAGGAACGACCAACCGCCCCTGTTTGAACTCCACCTGGGGCGGAAAGGTTGCGTGGAGGTTAAGCGCACGTTTTTGGCTGGGAAACTCTGGTATTCACTGACTCACCGTCTTGGCAGGATTGGAGCAGGAAACCGTGATGCTGAGTGGGAACGCTTCCCTTCAGGCAGGAATCCCACCCACACGTGGAAAGGAACCAGTGCTGAGCCTGTCTGGTCCAGTGCTTAGGGAGCCGGACTCTTATCTGGGAATACTGGGTTTGATCCTGGATTCCTCCATGAAGCCAGCTGCATGACCTTGGGCGAGTCACAGCTCTCTTCTGAGCTCTCACAGCCCCCACCTACCCCACAAGGTGCCTGTTGTGGAGAGAAGGTTTGTCAGCCGCTTTGAGTCGCCGTAAGGCTGGGAAAAGTGAGGTAGAAAAGCCAACTCTTTTCCTTCTTCCATGAAGCCAGCTGGGTGGCCTTGGGCAAGTCACAGCTCCCTTCTGAGCTCTAACAGCCCTTTAACTGTGGTTCAGAAGCAGTTCTTGCCAGTAGGTCTACTGGCTGTAGGGAACGCAGAACAGTGAAACTCTGGGTGCAGTCCTGTCCTCCTTCCTTTCTTTCTTTCTTTCTTTCTTTCTTTCTTTCTTTCTTTCTTTCTTTCTTTCTTTCTTTCTTTCTTTCTTTCTTTCTTTCTTTCTTTCTTTCTTTCTTTCTTTCTTTCTTTCTTTCTTTCTTTCTTTCTTTCTTTCTTTCTTTCTTTCCTTCCTTCCTTCCTTCCTTCCTTCCTTCCTTCCTTCCTTCCTTCCTTCCTCTATCTATCTATCTATCTATCTATCTATCTATCTATCTATCTATCTATCTATCTATCTATCTATCTATCTATCTATCTATCTATCTATCTATCTATCTATCTATCTATCCATCCATCCATCCATCCATCCATCCATCCATCCATCCATCCATCCATCCATCCATCCATCCATCCATCCATCCATCTCTGTCTGTCTGTCTGCCTGCCTGTCTGTCTGTCTGTCTGCCTGTCTGTCTGTCTCTAAACATTATTAACACAACAACAGTATGTATTAAAAACCACAGCACCAGCAAGTGGGAAGGGAAAAGTGTCTCCCCATTTAAGCAAAGGCTGGGGCAAAGAGGTGTGTCTTCACTGCCTTCCTGAACATATACAGTACTGTGAAGGAGCCTGACGCACCTCGAGGGGGAGACTATTCCATCGTCTAGGGGCCACCACTGAAAAGGCCCTGTCCTGGGTGCCCACCCCTTTTGCTGCAGAGGGCGGTGGGACCCCCTGGAGGGCCTCCCCTCCAGATTTTAAGGCACAGGGAGGTCATTACATTAGATTCAGCCTAAGGCTTTCTTTAAATATACAGGGAGGTCATTACGTACATGGGATGCCTGTCTGGCTTAACAATGCAGCCTGTCTCATTCCAGCGGAAATCGAGTAAAGGTAAAGAGAAGAAGCAGAAGCGATTGGAAGAACGGGCCGCGATGGACGCCGTCTGCGCCAAGGTGGAGGCAGCGAACAAAGTGAGCTTTATTTGTGCTTTCCTCATCTATCCAGCAAGGGCGCAGGGTCATGTTGAACTCTGGCCTCTGTGCAGAGTTGGTGCTGCTTGGGAAATGGATCTAGACAAATTCATGGAGGACAAGGGTACCAATGGCTACTGGAATGGATGACCAGGTTCCGCCTCCAGGTGGGAGAGGCAGGCAGGAGGCCTCTGAAGGGCGTTTGCAGGGAGTCAAAAGCATGTGAAGTTTCTGCTGTCGTCTTCTGCTTGAGATGTCCACTAGCGATGGGTGGGCCACCGTATGAAAGGATACACAGGACTAGATGGGCTGTGGCCTGATCCAGCAGGGCTCCTCTGAGGTCCTTATGTTCTAATGAAGCTACCGCAGAGACACATGGTTCCAGATCCTTCCTTATATGCTCAAAGCCCCCATATGATTTTCCAATTGGTTTCCGCCTGCCTGCCTGCTCTATAAACATTGACCTTTTTTCTGTGTTGATTTTTGCTTGCTTCTTCCCACAGTTGGGGGACCCCTTGGAAGCCTTTCCAGTGTTCAAGAAATACGACAGGAATGGGTGAGTTGAAGCTTTGGCCTCTCTGATGCCAGAGGCTTACGAACCCGGGTCTTGCTTGGAAAAGTCTGGGTTTGCCCTCTTGATGAGCCATCTCACTTCCCAGTGCGGACGGCTTGCCATCCAGGGGTTTAGCGGCCCCATGGGCTTTCCCACCATCCGTTCTCATCAGCTTCCAGTTTGGTCTAGTGGTTAAGGAGCCGGACTCTCATCTGGGAATACTGGGTTTGATTCCGCCCTCCCCCACGAAGCCAGCTGGGTGATCTTGGGCGAGTCGCAGCTCTCTTCTGAGCTCTCAGAGCCCCACCTGTCTCACAGGGTGTCTGTTGTGCGGAGAAGAACAGAAGGTTTGTCAGCTACTCTGAGTTCCCTTAAATGGGTGAGAAAAGCAGGGTAGAAAAGCCAACTCTTCTTCTTCTCCTCTTTTCTCCCCGCAGGCTCAATGTCTCCATCGAATGCAAACGGATGTCCAGCTTGGAGCCGGACGTCCTCAACTGGGCTTTCGAACTAACCAAAACAAACATGCAAACCTTGTAAGGCTTGAGGAGGGGGGGGATATTTGGGGGAGGGTGCACGTGGGGGCATTGCCAGTGGCTTGGTGGAGACAGAACCAGACAGGACAGTGAATGCTTTGCTTCCTGCCTGCCCAGAGAGCGGGCCGTGTATTTGATGGGAGGGAGGGAGGGCAGGTCTTAGATTCAGCCTAAGGGTTTCTTTAAATATACGCAAGTTCCTAGAAGAGGTGCTTCAGAATGGCTTATATAGAGGGCCAGTGCAGGCGGCTTTCGTGGCAACAGCGTGGAAGAGACGGGTGGTTGTTTTCTTTGGGGATACGAGGGAGCCATCCTGCCTGTGGGGAATGGAGGAGAAAAAGGAAGCCAAAGTATTTTACCATTGGAAGGACACTGTTGCTGCCAGAGTGTCCCTCTTCCCTCCCACACCTGCCTCACAGGGTGTCTGTTTTGGGGAGAAGAACAGAAGGTTGGTCAGCAGCTTTGAGTCCCCTTAAATGGGTGAGAAAAGTGAGGTATAAAAGCCAGCTCTTCTTCCTCCTGCTCCAGGAAGCCAGTTGGCTGACCTTGAGCTAGTCACAGCTCTCTTCTGAGGCTAGATAGATAGATAGATAGATAGATAGATAGATAGATAGATAGATAGATAGATAGATAGATAGATAGATAGATAGATAGATATGGCATTTTTCGAAGGCAGCTGTAGGATTTCCTGGTGGCCTCCCATCCCAGGTCTGAAGTCTGGAGGCTTTGATGGCTTGTTCTGCTGCAGGTGCCGGTTGTAAAAGTGGCCCTGCCTTTCTTACCCCTCTCTTCTCCGAAGGTACATGCAAAGCGAGTGGGGCTGGAAGGACCGGGAGAAACGGGAAGAGATGACAGACGACCGGGCCTGGTACCTCATCGCCTTGGACGATGGATCCCTCCCAGTTGCATTTTCGCACTTCCGCTTCGACGTGGAATGTGGGGAAGAGGTCCTCTATTGGTATGTGTCCGTTGGTGCTGTAAGGCTTATTTTTCTGGGGGGGGGAGGAAAGGGGGGGAACAATGATGTCTGAGCCGTTCCTGCTCCTCCCGTTTACCAGTCCCCCTTGTCGCCACCACCATGCCACCTTCTTCTAAGGCATTTCCAGTTCTGCACACACAGATCCGGAAGTGCCTTTTCCGCCTCCAGAAGGCCTATTTCATCCTCCGGAGCGCGCTGGAATGGGCCCGGGATGCCACCGGAGCATGGCCCAGAAGGTAAGGGTGGGAGTTGGGCGGGAGGCCTCCAGTGGCATTCCCAGGCTTATTTCGGTGCTCTCCGGTCTGCGGGCTCAGAGCCGGAAGGCCTAGGAAGAAGGCACAGCAGTGGCAGCGGCAGGTCAGTGGGGTGACCGGTCCCACGCGGGGCATTGGGGGGCCCATGTGGGGGAAGGGCCAGGGGTGGCTCCATTATCCGCTGAAGCTTCAACTGACACTTCGATGGTTTGATCCTCGCCCCCTTGTCTCGCCAGCTATGAAGTGCAGTTGGAGAGCAGGGTGAGGAGGAAAGGGCTGGGCAAGTTCCTCATACAGATACTCCAGCTCATCGCAAACAGGTAAGGGCGGCGGGGGACAGTCCCGTCAGGGTTTCCGGGTTTTCCCGTCAGCTCCAATCCAGAGAGCTAGAGTTGTATACACTAATGGTTGGAGGGCTAGACTGGAACATGGAACCTTTAGGTCCCCGTTCCTCTGAACTGTAGTTCTGCCAGGGTGGCAGGCTGGGTGGTCCTGTTTTCAATATCCTGCATGGAGACCAGGCGAGCGAAGTGGACAGGATAGACATTTCATAAATAAATCGTCCATCCATCTGTCTGCCCACCTACCTATCCACTTACCTATCTATCCTTCCTTCCATCCATCCACCTACCTCTCCATCCACGTACCTACCTATCATCCACTTCTCTATCTGTCTGTGCACCTCAAGGGGGAAACCGTTCCGTAGCCTAGGGGCCATCACTGAGAAGGCCCACCCCTTTTGCTGCCGAGGGTGGTGGGAGAACAAGGAGGGCCTCTTAAGGCCCGGAAGGTCAATATGGGAGAAGGCGTTCCTTCAGATACTTGTGGCCCAAGTCGTTCTAGGGCTTTATAAGTCAGAGTTAACCCCTTGAATTGGGCTCGGTAGTGAATCAGCAGCCAGTGCAGTCCTGTGGAAGCAGAAACAGCTTTATACACCTTCCGCTCTGTTTTCCTTCTGCGTCTGGCTGAAACAGGCCTCTCCCTGCCTTTTCTTAGCACACAGATGAAGAAGGTGGTGTTGACGGTGTTTAAGCACAACCACGGAGCCTACCAGTTCTTCAGAGAAGCCCTACAGTAAGCTCTGCCCTTTCACCAGCTGGGTGACCTTGGGCGAGTCACAGCTCTCTTCTGAGCTCTTAGAGCCCCACCAACCTCACAAGGTGTCTGTTGTGAGGAGGAGAACAGAAGCTTTGTCAGCCGCATTGAGTCCCCTTAGATGGGTGAGAAAAGCGGGGTAGAAAAGCCAGTTCTTCTCTCTCTGTCTCTTTTCTCTTGTTTTCTGCCCCTGCAGGTTCGAAATAGACGATACCTCACCCAGCCTGTCCGGATGCTGCGGAGAAGACTGCTCCTATGAGATCCTCAGCCGGAGGACGAAATTTGGGGAGAGCCAGCACGCTCACCTGGGGGGACATTGCGGAAACTGCTGTCACTGAGAGATTCCTTCCCGCTCCAAAATGTCTAGCTATCTCTTTCTCTGCCTTTTCACTTAGCCTCTTTCCGTTCGGTTCCCCTTCCCTGCCCAGTTTTTCCTCCCCTGGCCTCCTCTGGTTTCCCTCCAGCCCTGCTGAGGTCGGACAGACAGAATCCTCCTTTGCATCCTGATCCCTGGGATGAAATTGCCTTCCTCCAACCAGGAGGTTTTCCTGATCTCCAGTCACACCTCGTGCTCAGCAGCTTTGTAGTCGATTTTAATTTCCTGTTGCCTTGGAGGCATCCAGCCCAGGACGTTGGCTTTCTTTCATAAAGATGTCCTTGCTGCTGGAAGTGAGCAGAGATACTTTACTCTCAGAGTGAAGAGTGGAGGAAAGGGCTCTGGGTTGTGTGTGTGTTATTTCGTTTAATTCATTGGGTGGGGAGGGGGAGCAGATTCAGACCTGTGAATTTCCCCCTCATCTTCAGTCCCTTTTACAAATGGCTCTTTCTTTGTGGCAACACCTTAGCATGTAGCAACTTCGTCACCGGGCGGTTGAGCTGGGAAAACGGACTCCGTCTTACAGTTTGGGTCGTCTCCTACGGTGTCCCGCTCTCGCCGAAAAGTGCTTGGAACAGCTTCCCTGTCTTTGGGACAAGATGGGACCCGGATCGGATCCCAGGCTGCCACCCATTCCCCACTCTGGTTTCTCAAAAGAGTCTCCCTTGGTGAGCCATGCGTGGGCACAGCTGGGAAAAACGGCTCGATATGCTCTCCTCCGTTGCCTTGGTCCTTCCCCCGGGATGGGAAGCCCAGTCTTTCTTCCCCTTTGGCGGAGTGAGTCGTCTTCCGCATCCCACGGACAGCGTAATGGGGGGAAAATCTCGCTCCTCATCTTTGCCTCCTGAAAAGGCGCTCTGGCAAGGCCTTCTGATGCCTGTCGCTGCACACTGCCTTCCGTGGCTTTGGTTCGGCCTCTGAACAGATCTGGTTTCTGCGACACGTGACGTGGCTTGTCCTTTCCTCTCCAATAAAGCTGCCGTGATCTACTGGACATTGACTGAGGCTGTGGAGCCAGCCAGAAGTTTGTGATTGTTCCATTTCTGCCTCTGCTGTTCCCACTGCAGGAGATTGAAATAGGTGCTCCTCGCGGACTTCACGGTGCTTATATTTTCTGTGGGTGAATTTAAAGAAACCCAAACCCAGTTTTTTATTTTCTTTATTAAGTACCTAATGCTGTGTTATTTCCCTGGGTCGTCGGAAACTTGCGCGCCTGGCCCAGGGTGTCCTCTTTTAGGTCTGCCTCCAGTGCAAACTGATTTTTTAATTATTATTATTATTATTGTTATTATTAAATGGGGTGTCTGCTTAGCGTAGGGCGTGTAAAAGAAGTTTGCAGACAGCTGCTTTCTCTTCCATGAAGGGCCGCTGCGTCATCCGGATTTTCAAGCGAGAGTCCATAATAGGATGTGCAAATCGGCTCAAAACGTCGTCCAAAACAGGCTTGTTCTCATTTGCCAGACTCAAGCCGCAGGCAGGGGGTCTCCTGGGGGAGGATGGAGTCTGGAGGGGGTGGGGAGATTGGTGCAGCTGATAAATGTGGGGGCAACCCCCACAGAAAGTATGCATCGTGTGGCTCCGTTTTGAGTGTTTTGGACCCGTTTTGCACATCCCTCATTCATTTGTTACAGGGCATGGACATAAAGAGGTCTGATTTAAAAATATGTACAGCCAGGTTACTGTGTTGTGTTGAACAAGGTTATAGAGTGGTTGGTGTGTGTGTTTTTCCCTGATCCAAACAAGCTTCTGAGCGAAACATTTCCCTCTTCTCTTCAAGGGGAACAGTGCCGTTAGGTTTTATGGTTATAAAAAGATTGCAATGGTTCCAAAACTTCAACCTCAGATGCTTTTGAACAGTGGGTAAGCTTTTTTAAAATATATATGTATATATAAATCTGTATGTTATCTCTTTTGATAAACCAATTTGCATAGCATCTTCTAAAGTGGTTGAGCATTATTGGCTCATCTGGGCTTTATAGGCTTCCCCCCTCCCTTGAAAAGAGACCCGGCATGCTTCATAATGCTCTTATATTTAAGTTGCAATGAGTTTGGCCTTGTAGTTTGCGTAATCGGTGCTGCTTTTTCTCCTGGACCTTCTGTAGGTGTTTTGAGTTGGCTCCTACCTCCTACCCCCACTTTCTAGTAGGAAATACATTGGCTTTCTTAATAAAACACTTTCATTGGAATCAAAGGGAAACGGGCTGAACTTTTTTAATTTTGATATTGGTTTTGTTTATATGTCGAAAATAAAAATTAAAAAAGAAAGGTCCCGTACTTGGTTTATTGAGTGTGGTTTTGAATTGAATTAACCCTGCTGTCATCGCTCAAAAGTGGCAAGTGAAATTCCATGCTAATAAGTGGTTAACTGTGATTAGATCTCGGCATATCCGTTCGTTCGTTCGTTCGTTCGTTCATTGGATTTCTACCCCGCCCGATACCTGAAGGTCTCAGGGTGGGTAACAACATTAATCGGACATAGACACGGGAAGGGCTAGAGCGGCACCTGCCGCCATTATTGAAGCCGGAAGCCGCCGGGGCGTGCGTGTGTGCGTGCTTCCGGCTGCGTGGCCGCCATCTTGTTTCCGCCGGCGGTCTGAGGGGAAGGCAGGCAGGCAGGGGCTGAAGGAGACCAAGAAGGCGGCGGAGTTCACCTACACCATGTCCTTGCAGCTGCTGCGGAGGGGGCTCCGGTTGTCGACCAGCCTGCGGGCCCCGCCCGCGAGAAGCGTTTACTCCAAACCTCCCCTGGACCCCATAGGGCCAATGGTAAGAGGCTGGGGGGGGGGCGGCTGCCTTAGGGGTGGGGTGGGGGACGGACGGACGGACGGACGGGGGACAGCAGGGGCCGCTTGTGGGCTGCCGGCTCCTCCTCTTCGTTTGCGTTATTCGTGCTCCTGGGTGAGGACACAGAGCACGGCCTTCTCAGTGGTGGCGCCAGACTGTATGGAATGGTCTGCCTTGGGCGACCCAGGATCGAGGGACGGGAGGGGCTCGCTTGCGTTGATTGACCTTTCAGAGTGGGATCACGGAGCAGGGCCTTTTCAGTGGTGGCCCCAGACTGTGGAATAGTCTGACTGGGCGGGGGAGCGACCCAGGAGGAAGACGGGGGCATGGACGGACAGGAGGGCTGTGCAAGGACCTCTTATGGACTGTCTGGCTGTTCATATTTTGTTCCTATTTCCGTTCTGGGCGGCGGGACCCGTGGTAGGGCCTTGTCAGTGGCAGCCCCTGGTGAAGACGCACCTAACCTGTGCACCATGGCCGTTGGCTATTGAAACAGCTTCTCCTCCCTCTTTTAAGTTACCGCCTTGTTTTTTCTTGTGTTCATTTTGGATTTTGCCCTTATTGCCAAACCCTGGGGTTTAGGGAGGGAGGAAAATGCAAATAAATAATTTCTTTTTAAAATCATCTCCCCGTGTGCCTGAGGGCCTCGGGGGGGGGGCGCAGTGGAAGCCCTATAAGGCAGATAGAATGAGTTGGTTGCCCAGGAAATCGTGGCTTGGGCGCTCCCCCCCCCTTGGCTTTGGGTTTTTGCCAGTCTCTTTATCCAGGGTGATTGGTGCTGCTCTTTGGTCTAGTGGTTAGGGAGCCGGACTCTTATCTGGGAGTACTGGGTTTAATTCAGCCCTCCCACAAAGCCAGCTGGGTGACCTTGGGCTAGTCACAGCTCTTTTTGAGCTCTCACAGCCCCACCTACTTCCCAAGGTGTCTGTTGTGGGGAGAAGCATAGAAAGCTTTGTCAGCCACTTAGAGACCCCTTAAAGGAGAGGGACGGAATGTCAGCTGCTTTGAGTACCCTTAAGGGAGAAGAACAGAATGTTTGTCAGCCGCTTTGAGTCCCCTTAAAAGGATGAGAAAAGCAGATTAGAAAAGCCAACGTGTCGTCTTCTTCTTGATCTGGGCTCTCCACCCGAGTGCACCCCACGATCCCTGTCTTCTCCTGTATAGGAATCAGCGATCGCCATGACGGCTTTCTTTGTGACCCTGGTGGTGCCGCCTGCCTGGATCCTGGTGCACTTGGAGGACTACAAGGGCAAAAAATGAAGGAGCATCGCTGGCCAGCTAACGTTGGCTTCCATGGGCTGGTGTGGCTCTTCGTCCCGTCCAGACTAGTGACCTCCGAGCAGCTTTGCAGGCTTAGAGAGAAGATGAAGTTCCGCCTGGCAGCATGAAGCCTTTAAGTCTATTTCAATAAAGCTTGTTCCAAACCCGTACTGCTTCTCTCTCCTCTGTCCTTAATCTGCTGACCAGGACGGGCAGGATCCTCCTTTGATGGCAGACAGGCTGGGCAACAGTTTGGTCCAGTGGTTAGGGAATACTGGGTTTGCTTCTGCACTCCCCCTCATACCCAGCTGGGTGGCCTTGGGCTAATCACAGCTCTCTTCTGAGCTCTCACAGTCCCACCTACTTCACAGAGTGTTTGTCAGCTGCTTTGAGGTCCCTTAAATGGCAGGGTAGAAAAGCTAACTCTTCTTCCTCCACAAAGCCAGTTGGGTGACCTTGGGCTAGTCACAGCTCTCTTCTGAGCTCTCCCAGCCCCACCCATGTAACAGGATTTGATTCAAATAGAATGTCCAAAAAAAGTTGTGGATATCCCTAGTCTGGACATTCGTATCTATTCGTACAAATAATTTGGAAATTCATATCTGTATGTATGGGTTCCTATGCCCCTCGTGCGTACCCATACGCATCCTGTATGCATCCCGTTTTCATCCCATATGGATGCTTACGAGGTGCGCATGTACCTGTACAATAGGAATGTCCGAATTCTTTGTACGAGTAACTTGAGATATTTGTATTCGTTCAGATTCAGAAATCTGAATGTGCAGACATTAGATTCATATACGAATGTCCAAATAACGAATATTTTGAATATTTGTGCACGCCTCTGATGTTGACGGTGGAAACTCCACCTGGAGATTTCGGTGGTCCCCTCCTCGGTGGGCTTTCCTCCACTAGGTGGCGATCAAGGACACTTCTATCCAAGGCTGTTTTTGTGCTGGCTCTGAAGACCCCATTAAGAGCTGATCAGTATGGACCGAGAAGGCCTGTTCCCACTGTAGACCCCTTTAGGACCCCATCCTGAGGGCCCTGTCCCCACAAGGGCTGGGGAAATCCGGATTTAATAGGTCCTCTTAGGTTCTTATTGGCTACATGGGCTGTGGCCTGATCCAGCAGGGCTCCTCTTAGGTCCTCGTGCGTTGGCTTTCCTGAACGCAGAGCCCTCACTCAGTGGCGGAGATTCTGTTTCACTGCACAAGACCCCCTTATTTTTCGGTCTCCCCCCCTCAAAAAAAAAAAAGTTGGCAAGGGCAAACTACAGCTGTGCTGTCGCTCCCCTTCTGTGGTCATAAGCCAGGTGCAAGGGGCCTCTTCACCTTGCTGCAAATTGCAGTGGAAATCTGCCAGCAGGTGGCGCAGGTGGGAAGCGCTATAGAATAGAACCCCTTTTCTGTTTAGCAGAGGTTTCTCTGCCCACTAGGAAATTCTGCCTTCAATGCACTGTTGCAGTGGAGATTCAGGAATGCTGTCCCATCATTCAGACTATGGATGGCAGTTTCCGGCTTGCCTTTCTTCCTACCGAGGTAGTCCTGAGTGTTTAGAGGGGATCTGGTCCATCAAACTGTGGCCGACATCAGTTTCCTTGGCAGGCATACCGAAGTGGATTGCTCTTGCCTATGTCTGGGGAGAGGTTTGGGATTGAACCAGGGACACTGTTAGGGAGTGTCTTTTATCTGGGAATACCGGGTTTGATTCTGGCCTCCCCCACAAAGCCAGCTGGGTGACCTTGGGCTAGTCACAGCTCTCTTCTGATCTATCGCAGCCCCACCTGCCTCACAGGGTGTCTGTGGTGGGGAGAAAAACAGAAGGTTTCTCAGCTGCTTTCAACCTTTTCCCTTTTGTATGCCAGGCTTGGTGTTCTAACAAATACGTTGACTTTTCTTCACGTAAGATTGCGCCCTGCCTGTGAAGTAATTGCCGTATTGATCCGCAACTTGACATGCCAGCTCTTCTTAACTGCCTTTCTAAATAATTCCCCCTTTCCTAATTATTATTTTTGCCAACACGCTTTTTGCAATATTGAGATGGGAAGACTTTATTTTTCCAACAAGGAAGAATCAGAATGATCGAATGCAAATAAAAACGCATTTGACCTCACCTGGAACACTTAAAAGCACCGTTTTCATGCGTCTTTTAATTTTCCTTTCATGTGAGCAATACTTAGATGAAACCTTAAAATATTCCGTTTATATCCACAGCCATTTCTGGGGGTGGGGGCTGGGGAGAAGGTGCGAACTTGACTACTTGAATAAATGTTTACTAATTACAGGTAACTCTGCATTAATCTCATCTGACCTCCCAGTTAATAAGGAGGAAAAACAGTCTGTGGGGCTTCGAATGAGCTGTGAATAAGAAAATTAATGAGCACTAATGATCCTACCAGTCTGTTGCAAATCCAATTAACAGAGATTGGAATGTTAATTTTTTTCTTTCAGAAAATGAGCCTCTTTTTCTTCTTCGGAAAGCCAAATGGGTTGCATGCCTTTCTTTTTTTGCAAAGATGGAGTGAGAAGACAGCTAGCAGATGCTCCACAAAATCAGATATTGCGGGTCAGGCTATTGAAGGAGGCGAATGGTGGCGGTGGATTTTCATTGACCATGTCTCATATTTATGAAGTACCTTCAATAAATCCAAAAGGCCAAGCCACAGGTGATGAATGGTGAAACAAGGAACTCATACGGCAAAGGACAGGTTGGAGGCAAGTTGAATGAAGGTCTGCTGGCCAAACCCTGTATCATTTTGCCTCTTTATAAATCTATGGTGTGGCCACGTTGAGAATAGTGTGTTGAATTCTGATCACCAGGATGATTAAGGGGCTGGAATAAAATCCCTTATGTAACCAGGCTGCAATGTCTGGGCCTCTTCAGCCTGGAAGGACGTCATTTAAGAGGGGACCTGACTGAAGGATATAAAATCATGCAAGGTATAGAAAAGATGGATGGAGAAAATTTCTTAGATCTATCCCACAGCACTAGAACCAGGGGGCATCTATGAAGCTGATGGGCAGGAGAGTCAGATCAGAGAAGGGGAAGGATTTCTTCATGCAGAGGGTCATTGGTCTATGAAACTGGCTGCCAGAAGAGGTGGAGAGAGGAACCAACCTAGATGGCTTTAAGGTGGGGTTGGACAAATTCATGGAGGACAGAAGTAAAAGAGACACTGACAAGCTGGAGCAGGTTCAAAGGAGAGCTACCAAGATGGTGAACGGTCTGCAAACCATGTCCTATGAGGAACGGCTTAAGGAACTAGGAATGTTTAGTCTAACAAAAAGAAGACTGAGAGGAGACATGATAGCTGTCTACAAATACCTCAAGGGTTGTCACAAGGCAGAGGGATCAGCCCTGTTCTCACTCTCTCAAGGAAGGACTAGAAACAATGGGGTGAAACTGCAGGGGAAAAGATTTAGTTTAGATGTTAGGAAAAAATTTCTAACAGTAAGAGTGATCAACCAGTGGAACAGGCTGCCACGGGAGGTGGTTGGTTCCCCTTCGATGGAGGTCTTCAAGCAGAGACTGGACAGCCATCTGTCTGAGATGGTTTAGGAGATCCTGCCTTGAGCAGGGGGTTGGACTCGATGACCCAGGAGGTCCCCTCCAACTCTACCATTCTATGATTCTATGATTCTATGATTCTAAGTATCAATGGATACTAGAATGGATGCCAAAGTCCATCTTTCAGACTGGAGGGACAAGCAGGATGCTTCTAAGGCCATTTGCTGGGATTGGAGAGCAGGAGAAGGTTTGCCCTTGTCTCTGCTTGAGATGCCCATGGGCAATTGGTGTGCCACTGTGTGCCACAGGATGCTGGACTGATCCAGCAGAGCTCCTTTTAGGTTTTTATGGACCAGATGGGCTGTGGCCTGATCCAGCAGGGCTCCTTCTAGGTTGTTATGGGCTAGATGGGCTGAGGCCTGATCCAGCAGGGCTCCTCTTAGGTTAGGGCCTGATCCAACTTTTCAAAAATCTGTGTAATCAGTGGCATTTCTGTCTTTTGTAGAATTTATATACTGCTTCTCATCTCAGAGCAGTTCACAAAGCAAGATTAAACAATTTTTAAAAACACTGCGAAGCACTAAAACTATTGGAAACAATAAGGAAAACCAGCAAGGAAAATAATGTAAACAAATACCCTCCAATGATAAATTCTGTGCAAATTTGTTTCCTTACTTTTGGATGAATGTAGCCTGCCTTCTTCTTTTGTTAGTTTTAAGAAGAAAACTATGCTTTGAAACATTTCACTTTCCCCACACATCTGCAGTCTCCTCCTGCTATCTGTCCACTTTGTCAGGCTGGCTGTTTTTGTCTGCTAGGCTCATTCCTATACTCACTGTCTGTATCTTGTCCTTGAGAAGGGATGCAAGGGGCAGGGACATGCAAAAGGGTGTTCTGTTGTGGGGAGAAGAACAGAAGATTTGTCAGGTGCTTTGAGACCCCTTAAATGGGTGAGTAAAGCAGGGTAGTCAGAGTTCTAGTCATAGTTGCTCAGGGCAGACATACAAGGATCGTCCCTGTTCTCACTGGCACAAGATGGGAGGACTAGAAACAACGGGATGAAACTTCAAGGGAGTCAATGCAGATTAGATATTAGGAAGAACTTCCTGACAGTGAGGGCGACCAGTCAGTGGAACAGGTTGCCACGGGAGGTGGTGGGTTCTCCTTCACTGGAGGTCTCCAAGCAGAGGCTGGATCTACATCTGCCTGGGATGGTTTAGGGGATCCTGCATTGGGCAGGGGGTGGACTAGATGACCCTGGGGGTCCCTTCCAACTCCGTCGGATTCTGTGAGGGCTGCAGGGGCGGGGAAGTCCGCTGCTGTTGGGCCCCTTCCCCTTGGGCATGGGGCGGGGAGGGACTTTCCCCTGCCCGGCCGCAGCTGAGAAGTTGGGGACAAAATGGAGGGAAATAACCCGGGGGGGAGGGGGAATCCCCACCCCTCCTTCCCTATCACTTTAGGAAAGTTGTTCTCGGACTACTATTCCCGGCGTGCCCTAGGAAGGAAAAAGGCCCGGCGGCGGGAGTGACGTCACAGCAACGGCGTCCGCATCAGGAGGCGGGGCCCTTCCTCCGGCCGCTCGGCGAGGCCTGGATGACGTCACGGATCCGCCGCCGGAGTGAGGCAGAGAGACCCCCACCACATGAGCCGCCGTCCTTTTCAACTGTGGGGGAGGCGCACCCCCCCGTTCCTCCTTCCCCTCCCGCAGGCCGCGCCGCCGCCGTGTTGTCGAATGTGGAGCGCGAGGGTTAAAAATAATAAAAATAAGGGCGGGAGCAGCGGTTGCTAAGGCGGCGTCGCTGGGTGTCGCCGCCCCACGAAAGTGCTTCCGGGGCGCGCAAGGGAGCGCACCGGAAGTGCTTCCGCGCGGGCGGGGGGAGGGAGGTTGCGCGAGCGAGCGCGAAGATGGCGGCGGAGGAGCCTCAGCAGCCGCAGCAGCAGCCGGACCCCCTCAGCGGGGACACGGACGGTAATGCGGCGGGGGGCGCAGGGGGGGACCAGTCCGGCCCCCCGCCTCGTCTTTGCACGGGCCGCGGTGGGGGGGCGGCTGGCAGGGGTGGGGGGGAGGCCGGCGCGGGCCCCCGCTCCCTCCTGTCTCCATGGCAACTCCCCTGGGTGGCCCTCCCCTCAGGGAAGGAGCCCCCCACGCCGCACGCCTGCCCCCTCCCCGCCCGCCGTCTCCCTGGCAACGGCGCCCTCCCCCCCCCGCAGGCGGCTTCCCCCTCGCCCCTCCCGAGGGGGGTCAGCAGCAGCCATTTCCACGCACCCCGCCCTCCCCCTGCTCCTCCCCGGGCCCTCTTGGGGGGGCTGCCCGACTGCAACTCCCATGAGCCCCAGCGCGGAGTGGCCCCTCTGCAGGCAGCAAGGAAGAGCTAAGCCGGGCCTGGGATGGGAGACCACCAGGAGATCCCAGAGTGCTGGCCTAGGCTGGGCCCTCGCGGGAAGCCCCCCAGAAGAAGCCAGCAGATGTGTTACCATGAGGACAGCTGGGCGAGGTTCTCGCTGCCTTCGCTGGATGTGCGTTGAATGTGCCTTCAGTGCGAATGCATTGATCAGAGCCCCTCCTGGGTAATAATGTTGCCCGTGCTGGGGTTGCTTCCTTGGTGCGATGGGCTGGGCTGGGCCTTGAACGGGCTCTCGAGTGAAGAATGCCTTTGCTTGTGTGGGGAGGAGATGCTGGGTGGATGGGCAGCTTGGTCTAGTGGTTAGGGAGCTGGGCTCTTATCTGGGAATACCAGGTTTGATTCCGCAGTCCCACACGAAGCCAGCTAGGTGACCTTGGGCTAGTCACAGCTCTCCTCTGAGCTCTCACAGCTCCACCTGCCTCGCAGGGTGTTCTGTGGAGAGAAGAGCCGAAGGTTTGTCAGCTGCATTGAGCCCCCTTAAATGAATCAGAAAAGTGGGGTAGAAAAGCCATCAGCTTCCGTGGTGTGGGCGCCTCCGCTTGGCGCCTTGTTGTCACGCTGGGCTAAGGAAAAGGGGGGGGTGCAGCCACGGCTGGGCTTAGGTCCCAGTTAGATCCCGTCAGTAGAGCGCCTGGTTGGGACTGGTGAGAAACGGAGCCTGGCAGCATCAGCCGCAACATCTGCATCTGAACTGGGGCCCAGTGGGGCTGGCACAGAACCCTGGGAGCCGTGGTGTGGGACCATTTGCAGGAGCACACTTGAGCCTCACTTTTAAGGGCTGGTGTGCTTTCGGCTGGAATCCCTCATTGTGGACTAGAAGCCTGCTTTTTCAACTACGTGTTGTAATCCCACCGGTCAGCAGATGAATGAAATGCGCTAAATAGTGGGATGAAACAAACATCACTTAAGTGGAGTTTTTTTCTGAGCAACGCTGAAAACAGATCTCAGACCCCAAAGGTCTTCCTCGCTTGAGTTTTCTCCCTTGGTTGAGTTTTCTATTTTAACTGGGGAGGGAAAACTGTGTGTTCATTTTGTAACCATCTGTAGGGATTTCAGAAGGTGGGAGTGCAGACTGGGACGCTTCTTTCCGTTTAGACTCCCGTATCTTTTTTTATTTTTGGCCCAGAATGAAATGTTACTTGTTCTCTTCAGGACTAACAACCACACACCGAGGCCACACAAGCAACAAAAAGGCTTCATTGTGCTGAAATGTTTGTGTCTCTTCCTATCACCTTCTGTACCTTTTGTGGCATGGAGTTATGGGTGCCCATAGATGCTTGGATGAAGGTTCTGCTTGGTTCATGAACGAAAGAGCATGTTCCGTGCAAAGGGCGCCGGCCTTCGTAGTTTCTTAGCTCGCACCAAACCAGAACTGCTTCTCTGTTAAAAGCAAGGATGCCAAATGGCTCGTGTCCGGGTATTGCTGGACTAAAATACTGGTTGCTCTGTGCCTGTATTAGCCATTCTAGGTAGAGGGTATTGGCAAAGGATGATGGAGCTTGTAGTTAGAAACATCTGCAATTGAACAGTCCTGTTCTAAACTCTCCTGCTTCTTTCTGAAAGATGTGAGGTGCATATGGGGTTGACCTCCAAGTACTGCTAGGGTGTAGCTGCTGACCTTAATGGCCATTGTGGGAAGTGGCGTCTCCTTATGGTCATGATGGTGTTGGGGCTCATAGGCCTGTCCATAGAATCAGAGAGTTGGAAGGGACCTCTAGGGTCATCCAGTCCAACCCCCTGCTCAACGCAGGATTCCCTAAACCACCCCAGACAGATGTAGGTCCAGCCTCTGCTTGAATACCTCCAGCCAAGGAGAACCTACCATGTCTCATGGCAACCTTTCCACTGACTGGTCGCCCTCACTGTCAGGACATTTTTCCTGATATCTAATCTGTATTGACTCCCTTGGAGTTTCATCCCATTGTTTCTAGTCCTCCCATCTTGTGCAAGTGAGAATAGGGGCGATCCCTCTGCACTGTGATGGCCCTTCAGAGACTTGAAGACCACAATCATGTCTCCTCTCAGTCTTCTCTTCCACAGGCTAAACATTCCTAAATCCTTCAACCTTTCCTCGTAGGACGTGGTTGCCAGACCACTCACCATTTTGGTAGCCCTCCTTTGGACTTGCTCTAGTTTGTCAATGTCTTTTTTTCAACTGGGGTGCCCAGAATTGGACACAGGATGCTATATGAGGTCTGACCGAGGTAGATTAAAGAGGAGTAATTACTTCTTGTGTTCTAGACTCTGCGCTCCTCTTGATACATCCCAGGATGGTATCTGCCTTTTTTGCAGCTGCATCACATTGCTGACTCATGTTCTTCAGGATGCCTTGCAACAGTGCTTCTCAAACTGTGCCCCTCTGGACATTCCTAGACCACAACACCCAGCATTCCACTCCCAGCATTCTATGCCAGTCCTAGTGGGATGCTGGGAGTTGCAGTCCAGGAATATTCTCAGTTCGAGGGCCATTGCAATGGATAGGCACACGGGTGCGACAGAAGTCTTTTTCCATGTGTGTTGCTCAAAAACTAGTTTCTATAAGAGCAGCCTGAGGAATATTTCTTGATTACTTTGTAGAGACAGGCAGGAGGCCTCTAAGGGCCACTTACCTGGTAGCTAAGAGCAGGTGGACATTTTCCCCTCACCTTCTGCTTCAGATGTCCAGGATCAATTGGTGGGCCACTGTGTGAGAAGGGATGCTGGACTAGATGGGCTGTGGCTGTCCAGCAAAGCCCACCTTGTGCTCTTATATTCTGCATGGATTTCACGCTTCTTTTCATGAAGAAATCCGCACTTACCAGTAAATACCCTGCCACACACCACCCCAGAAATTTAAGTCTCTGTTTATACCGTATGTGTGCCCTATCCTGTCTTCCTCCCAGAGAAGGGAATAGCAAAGGCACTGGTTAAGAAATATCCTTCTCCCCAAATGCAGTGTGTCCTATTTGGTCTAGTGGTTAGGGAGCCGGACTCGTATCTGGGAATACTGGGTTTGATTCCGCCCTCTTTCACAAAGCCAGCTGGGTGACCTTGGACTAGTCACAGCTCTCTTCTGAGCTCTCACAGCCCCATCTGCCTCACAGGATGTCTGCCGTGGGGAGAAGAACAGAAGGTTCGTCAGCAACCTTGGGTCCCCATAAGGATGAGAAAAGCAGAGTAGAAAAGCCAACTCTTCTTCTTCCTCCGCAAAGGCAGCTGAGCGACCTCTCACAGCCCTGCCTACATCACAGGGAGAAGAATGGAAGGTTTGTCAGCCGCTTTGAGTCCCTTTAAATGGAAGAGAAAAGCTGGGTAGAAAAGCCAACTCTTTTTCTTCTTCTGTTAAATTTTCTTCACCCCTATCTAGAACGTGTCACTGTGTGGTGCACATTTTTGCTGTATCGTCTCTTGGGACGTCCTTTGTGCTAAATTTATGGTTGTGCCTGTCTGATTGTGCTGAGGAGTAGATTTTGTGAGCAATTAAGAGACTCAGTTGCTTGTGTTGAACTAAGTCAACATTTCTTTTGAAGAAGCCAATGCTTTTATATATATATGTATATGTATATATGTATATATTTATAAGCCATCCAATGACCTTTTTTTTCCAAAATAACACATTAAAAGGTTTTGTTGTTGTTGTTTTAGGCGTTTATGGATTTTTTGCAAGTTGAGAGATTCCTGGATGTAGGTCAGGTTAGAAGTGCCATAACAGGAGCCTCAATCCTGGCAGAAGGTTTGTCAGCAGCTTTGAGTCCCCTTTAAAGGGTGAGAATATTGCGGTATAAACTCCAACTCTCCTTCGTGGAGCCAGCTGGGTGACCTTGGGCTAGTCACCTCTCTCTTCTGAGTTCTCACAGCCCCACCGAACTCACAGGGTGTGTGTGGTAGGGAGAAGAACTGAAGGTTTGTCAGCAGCTTTGAGTCCCCTTAAATGGGTGAACAAAGCTGGGTAGAAAAGCCAACTCCTGCTCTGTGCATTTGACTATCATCTTAGTAGATAAGGCTTTTCTTATAACCTGGCCTGAGTGCTGGGGAAAATCTTCTTCCGCTGAAATTGGACGGAAGGAGGGTGGCTTATATTTTAAAAATGTTTTCAGCTTTTATTTTTTTTATTTTTTTCACTAGTGGGGAAAGACGGGCTATGAATCCTTAAGTAAAATTCCATATATCAGAGGTTCTGCTGATGTTGGTGTGTGTGTGGGAAAAGCGGTCTTGGTTTTGGCCATTTTGTCCTTCAGTGTCGCTGGTTCTCTCTGCCCCTAAGTTTGTGGGCGGTTTGTCGTGCCCCATAAATTCAGATCCTTCTGGGGTCCCAGCAAAGTATCAAGGTGTTGCTCTCTTCAGACCTTGCAGTGCTGGGGGATATCCCCCCCCCCGCCACCCTCCTGGCTAACCATTGAGAGTTGAGATGTCCGCCCAGTTGACCTAGCTGGGCCACTAAAAGATGCTGCGTTTCCTCCCTGCCCCTGAAATAAGCTTTGCATGCACGGATCGCCTGTCCCTCAGAGGATGCTTTTAATTGCAAAATCCTGGCTGCTGACCTAGCTTTGGAGGGCTGTCCTGAATAGAGCGTGTCTGATTTTCCTGCCCAAAGGAAGCCAAGCAGTGGGCGGCCGAACCTGCAGTCCCGGTTTTGCGCGAGGGGGCTGCAGTTTGCCGCTGTGTCTGTCTGTGTGTGTGTGTCTGCTTCACTGCGGTAGCATCATCCCAGCAGTATCTGGGAGCCAGGACTCTCCTGCCAGGAATGTATGATACGGAACAGCCCCGGGCCAGGTTTCTCAGCTTCCTGCAGTACTGGAGCCAGTGATGCCTGAATAGCCATTCCAGAGCTAGCGCCGCCGCCCGGGCTGCAGCAAAAGAGATAGCCTGCTCCCTCGCTGAATTCCCCCCATGGATGCGCTGAGGGAGGCCTCCGTGTCCGCCCTCGCGAAAGCCTGGCGCCCCGTCCGGCTGGCCCTGCTGATCAGGCGGGGGTGGGCAGCTTGCGCAGCGCTGGGGGCCGAGTGCCGTCAGCGCGGCTGCCGGCCGAAGGGTTGCAGAAAAGGTGCGGGGCCAGCGGGCTCGGGTTCGGCGCAGGCAGCGGCGTCTTTCCTGCGGATAAGGCAGTGGTGGATCTCCTGAGACTGGAAAGCCAATGAGGTGTTGTGGTGTGGCATTGTTAAAGCACTCCGTGTGGGGAAAGAGCCATTTTGGATGATTAAATTTATGTATATGTATACACTTAGGAATCGGACCTTGTCAAGTTTTGCTCTGCAGGGCTTTGAAATCAGCTAGTGGTGAAAACGGTATAGGGATGGATTCAGGCCTCGTCTGTCTGCAGTTTTTCTGCTCTGTTTCTAGTGCTTTAGTTTTGTTAAGGTGTCGTCGTCCCCCCGGGGGGGGGGCTCAGTCCCGTAGGCTAGAAAAGTTGGCGATCTTTTTCTCCTTGGTCTAATGGTTAGGGAGCCTGACTCTTATCTTGGAATACCGAGTTTGATTCTGCCCTCCCCCACAAAGCCAGCTGGGTGGCCTTGGGCTAGTCACAGCTCTCTTCTGAGCTCTCACAGCCCCATCCACCTCACAGGGTGTTCTGTTGTGGGGAGAAGAACCAAAGGTTTGTCAGCCGCTTTGAGTCCCCTTAAATGGGGGAGAAAAGCGGCGTGGAAAAGCCAACTCTTCTTCCTTGTGCGTTGCTCTTTGTGCTGGATTTGGGTGCTGCGGTTTAGGAACACCCAGAGGGCTGCTGGTGCTACACGCAGACCCCGCCCCAGTAATGAAGAGCCCCTTCCTGTCTTCTGGTGCAGGCCGTTCTGAAATGACCATTCTCAACTCCATTTTTTTTTCTTTTTAGGTGTGAATTGTTTGGCCTACGACGAAGCCATAATGGCCCAGCAGGATCGAATTCAGCAAGAGGTAAGTGCTGAGGTGACCCCTGGGTTGGCACACCTGAGGCCTGTGTGCACTTTGGCCGCTAGTCAACAATTAGTGAGCTTCTGGTGAAGAGTGTATGTGCATGGCGTGGGCTGCCTCAGCCTCCAAGGGTGCCCTAACTCACCGGAAGTTCACTAATTGTTCCACGCTTACCTGGAGCATCCAGCGGTGCAACCATCTTCTTCTGGTTCCCTGCGGTCAGTGGGCGGGGGGGGAGGGGGGGCGTTTGCGTGGTGGCGGGCTTCCCACGTGACCAGACCTCCAATCCCCGGTTTCCAGTCATTGAGTTGCGAGGGGGGCGTTTGATCAGCAACCAAGTAGTGATCACTACTGTGGTCGGCCGCAGTACGCCCATGCTCAAACATGGCCCTCTCGCATTGGCACTTGAGCATGTTGAAGCACCCCCAAATTCTGCACCTGCCCCTTCCAGGGCATTACGCTGTCCACATTGCGCTCTTCACACTGTGGCGTCGTCTCTTTAGATTGCTGTCCAGAACCCGCTGGTCTCAGAGAAGATGGAGCTCTCAGTCCTATACAAGGAATACGCAGACGATGACCACATCTATCAACAGAAGATCAAGGTCTGTTGCATTGCAGGCGCTCAGAAGGGCAGGTGAAACTGGGGGGGGTGGGCAGATGGGGGGCTTGGAGAAGGTGCCCTGGGAAAGCTTTGCCCTGGGACCAAAAATCAGGGTGGCCGTAGATTTGGGAATTGCTGCAGAGAGCCCAAGTCCCAGAATCCTTTGCTGAATGAGGTCATGTGGACGTCAGCCTGGGACAGGGAAGGTGCAGGACTGTTGCCTTTCTGCAGCTATTTGAGCCCAAAGAGAGAGAGATAGGTGTGTGTCGGTGTGTGTGTGTGTTTTAGTGTGTGTTAGTGTGTGTGTGTGCGTGTTAAGGCCTGTCCTCCTCTGTTTCCTGGAGGCATCTAGCATGCGGTTTTCGTGCTTCAGATCTGTGATAGTAACATGGAGTTCAGGAAGGCAAGGGAACGAACCCCGTCCTCAGGCCTGAACTGAGTCCCCGTTTAAACGCTGGTTCTGAAATGAGCAGGGCCTAGGAAGGGGTGGCTCCTCTGCTCGCCGGGTGCTGAGCCCTGTCTTCCTCCCCAGGATCTTCTGAAGAAGTACTCCTACATCCGGAAGACGCGGCCGGATGGCAACTGTTTCTACCGGGCGTTTGGCTTCTCTCACCTGGAAGCCCTTTTGGAAGACGGGAAAGAGCTACAACGGTAGGGCTCTTGGGGGGGGGGGGGGCATCGCCGCTGTTGCCATGGGGGGGGGGGGCAGGCAAAGGGAAACCGTCAGCCTGGCCGTGACTTTGGCGTGTTCCGTTTTTGCTTCCTGCAGCTTCAAAGAAGTGGCTGCCAAAAGCAAAGACGTGCTGGTTTCTCAGGGCTTCACGGAATTCACTATCGAGGATTTCCACAACACGGTACGGCTGCGGCGTGGGCGCCATTTTGCTTCCACTTTCCTCTCTCTCCCCCTCAGCCCTTTAGCCTCCCGCTGGAGCGAAGCAGCAGCTCTGACCCCCCCCCCAAAAAAAGTCCATTTTAGCTACCCCCTTTTTGCACCGTTTCCAGTGGAGTCATTCATGCGGAGGTCTCTCGGGCCCGGTTTGCGCTTCTTGGAGTGTTTCGGTTGTTTGGCTCAGTGCTGAGCCACCCCAGTTTGGCTGGACGCCACCTCTGACCATGCCCATGTCCCCAGCCCTGAGTGGTGGCCCTGGCTGCATGCCCCCTGCACCCGCAGCCACCATGGCGGCGGCTGTGGCCACAACACCGCCACTGGGCCCGCGCTCATCTGGCCCCAACATACTTGGGCTGCTGGCTCAGCTCACTGCGGCTTCAGCCAGCAGCAGTACCCAAGTCCGGTCCGGTCTCCTCAGATGCTGCTGGCATCTTTGTTTGCCCCCTGTTCTAAGGGGTCCCTCGCGCTCCAGCCATCCATCGGCCTCACGCCTCTCCCGGCTGTGGCTTCACCCGTCTCCTCCCTCTTTCCCCCTTTAGTTCATGGACCTGATAGAGCAGGTGGAGAAGCAGACCACGGTCTCGGAGCTGTTGGCCTCCTTCAACGACCAGAGCACGTCGGATTACCTGGTGGTTTACCTGCGGCTGCTCACCTCCGGCTACCTGCAGCGCGAGACCAAGTTCTTTGAGCATTTCATCGAGGGAGGGAGGAGCATAAAGGAGTTCTGCCAACAGGTGAGAGGCGCAGAGCGGGGGCGACGGAGGGTCATCTGGGGGCAACTCTGTCCACACAGGGACCTGAGGCCTGTTTGCACCACGGCTTGGAGTGAAGAATTAGTGAACTTCTGGTGAACTCCATCTGCACATGGAGGAGGCTGTTACAGCCTCCAAGCTTGCCCTCCCCTGCCAGAAGTTCACTAATGGTTGATGAGGTGTGGAGCGCGAAATCATGCTCTACACCTTAACCGACACTGAACAAAAGCTTACCTGGAGCGACCGGGGAGGACCTGTTTAGGTGCTCCAGGCTTGTCGGAAGTGCCACACAAGAGGGCTGGCACCTTGAACAACCAGGCGATGGCGCTGACGATGGCGCATAGTTGCACAGGGTGTGGCAGCCAAAATGGCAGCACCCAGAAGAGGACCGGCCCCGGGATCGAATAAGGTAAGTATTTGATTGCGGGGCAGGGAATGGCCAGAGTAGTGCTCCAAGTGTGAGCACTGGTCAGCGTTGGTTCAACACGCTCCTTTCCCGTCCAGCAGACAGGAGGGGAAGTGCGAAAATGCCCCAGTCTAGCTCCACATCTGGCATCTTCCAAAGGGCATTAGGTGTGCAGCTTCTGTCTCCTTCTAAGGCCATTTGCTGGGATTGGAGAGCAGGAGAAGGTTTGCCCTTGTCTCTGGTTGAGTTGCCCATGGGCAATTGGTGGCCACTATGTGAGGCAGGATGTGGAACTAGATGGGCTGTGACCTGATCCAGCAGGGCTCCTATCAGGTTCTCATGGACCAGATGGGCTGTGGCCTGATCCAGCAGGGCTCCTCTGTGGTTCTTATGGACCAGATGGGCTGTGGCCTGATCCTGCAGGGCTCCTCTTAGGTTCATAGGGACCAGATGGGCTGTGGCCTGATCCAGCAGGGCTCCTCTGTGGTTCTTATGGACCAGATGGGCTGTGGCCTGATCCAGTAGGGCTCCTCTTAGGTTCTTATGGACCAGATGGGCTGTGGCCTGATCCAGCAGGGTTCCTCTTAGGTTCTTATGGACCAGATGGGCTGTGGCCTGATCCAGCAGGGCTCCTCTTAGGTTCCTATGGCCTGGATGGGCTGTGGCCTGATCCAGCAGGGCTCCCCTGAGGTTCTTATGGACTAGATAGCCTGTGGCCTGATCCAGCAGAGCTCCTCTTAGGTTCTTATGGACTAGATGGGTTGAGACCTGATCCAGCAGGGCTCCTCTGTGGTTCTTATGGACTAGATGGGCTGTGACCTGATCCAGCAGGGCTCCTCTGTGGTTCTTATGGACCAGATGGGTTGAGACCTGATCCAGCAGGGCTCCTCTGTGGTTCTTATGGACTAGATGGGCTGTGGCCTGATCCAGCAGGGCTCCTCTGTGGCTCTTATGGACCAGATGGGCTGTGGCCTGATCCAGCAGGGCTCCTCTGTGGTTCTTATGGACCAGATGGGCTGTGACCTGATCCAGCAGGGCTCCTCTGTGGTTCTTATGGACCAGATGGGCTGTGGCCTGATCCAGCAAGGCTCCTCTTTGTTCATGGTGCATCAGTGGGTACTGTAATGGATGCCCAGGTATTTCCTCCAGGTTGGGAGACAGCCAGGAGGCCTCTTAGGACCATTTGCAGGGAGTTGAAAGCCGCTGATGTTCCCTTTGTCTTCTGTTTGAGATGCAACTGGTGGGCCCCTGGTGGGTTCGCTCTTCCCGTGGCCAGTCCCAGAGCCGATCTCTGCCTTCTTTGGGGAATCCATCCATCCCCTTGACCATTTCAAAGTCTTCCTGAGAGCAGCGATTCCTCCCTCTGCCTACAGGCCAGGGTCACGGCAGGGGCTTCTTATGGGTGGCCCCTTGCCCTGCCCGAGCGTCACTCTCCCTGTCTCTTCTTTCTCTTCCCCAGGAGGTGGAGCCCATGTGCAAGGAGAGCGACCATATCCACATCATCGCCCTGGCCCAGGCGCTGAACGTCTCCATCTTGGTGGAGTACATGGACCGGGGCGAAGGCGGCGGCACCAACCCCCACATCTTCCCCGAAGGCTCCGAGCCCAAAGTGTATCTACTGTACAGACCGGGACACTACGACATCCTGTATAAATAAGAGGGGCGGAGGGGGCAGCGGTCTGGCCGGGGGCGGGCGAGCCCCCCTCCCTCCCCCCCTCCCTCGTGTTCTCTCGCGCCACACCTCCCCGCCCGTCCGCCGGCTGGGCAGCGTCCGTCTGTGGTTGTGAATGGTGAAATCCCTGTTGCCGCCATCTTTGCTCACTTGGGGTGTCGTTATTATTATTTCCCCCCCCCTCCTGCCCCGCCCGTCCCTCTTCGCCTTCGGTTGTTAACATGCACTCTTTTCTGTGTTTTATTAAAGGGGATGCCGGTGGAATAGCCTGCCTTGCCTCCCGCCTCTCTTTCGAGACAACTCCCCCCCCCCCCCGGGTGCCAGCCCAGCGGGCCAGGGGACCCCCCCAAAAATACCCCCCCCTCAAAGGGTGCCCAGGAGGCAGGGGGTGGAGTACATAGGGCTATGGTTGAAGGCGGCCTGCCCGTGTGATTCTGAGCGGTGCATTTGTGCCCGTCTGGAACGAGAAAGTGTTCTGAAACTGGATTAACGCTGTAGTGTGAGTGTGCCGTAAGTGATGAATCAATGAACCCAAACCTGGAAAGCCAAGAAAAACCTCAGTCTGCCCTAAAATGTTGTGTGTGGGGGGGAGGGGGGTTAGCTGTGCCATCACCCTTAAACTGAAATTCTCCATAAGGATAACCAACAGAGACGTTCATCCAGAAATCTTATTTTTCAGTGGTTTTATTTTCTTCTAGTCTCTGCCAAAGCCAAGGGGATTCTGCTGGCTTAGATGGGGTGAATTCTGCCAGCAGTTTCCAACTGGCATCTCACCCTCCCCTCCCCCCGGCCCCTGACCCTAAACACGCCCGCTGTTCTTCGCAACTTGCTTTGCAGGCCTGGCGTGGTGAGGACGAAGGCAGCTCAGAGGCGAGCGGGCAGCCCCCCATGGGCATCTGTGAAAGAGAGGCAAAGGTCAGACCCATCATGCTGCACCCCCTCCCATACATCTGTCCCTCCCCCAAAGACCCTCAATGAGCGACTTCTCGCTGCCACGCACAGACAGAGGGCGCCCACAGGAAGAAGAGGAAGAGTTGGCTTTTCTACCCCACTTTTCTCACCCACTTAAGGGGACTCTAAGCGGCTGACAAACCTTTTGTTCTTCTCACCACCACAGACACCCTGTGAGGCAGTTGGGGTGGTGAAAGCTCAGAGCTGTGACTAACTGAAGGTCCCTCAGCTGGCTTTGTGGAGGAAGAAGACAAGTTGGCTTTTATACTCCACTCTCCTTGCCCATTTAAGGGGACTCAAAGCAGCTGACAAACTTCTGTTCTTCTCACCACAGGCACCCTGAGGTAGGTGGGGCTGTGAAAGCTCAGAAGAGACCTGTGACTAGCCCAGGGTCACCCAGCTGGCTTCCTGGAGGAGTGTGGAACCAAACCTGGTATTCCCAGGTCAGAGTCCAGCTCCTTGACCGCTAGACCCAACTGGCTGGCAAAGATAGCCCACGCTGCTCCGAACGGGTGGCGTCACGTTGGCTCTCCCCTCTGCCCGGGCTATCCAGCTCCCCTTTCTTTCCTCTAGCGTGTGGCTCAAACTCAGGCCGTCCCCAGCCACTGCCCTATGTCTCTTGGCCGCTGGAAACCTCCCCTCCCGAAAGCAGAAGCTGCCCCCCCGGGCCCCTCCCTCCTGGGGCTGTAAATCTTTGCTTCCTCCTCCCCTTCCGAAGTGCATTGGAGGCGCAAGAGTCCCAGGACGTTTGGCCGGAGGAGGAGGAGGAGGCCTCTTTCGGTCAGCATGCAAAGCTGGGACTAAACACACGGGGCCCGGGGGGGGGGTGCCGCTCCTCAGAGCTCCTGATGCCCCTTCCCGCTGAAACGGGGGGGGGGGCGAGGCTCTCTGCCTTTTAGCTGGGCCCAGCAAGGAAGGAGATGCCCCCTCTTATGGTTTTTTTAAAGGATTTGCTCGGCTTGAGAAAATGTAGAGGGGATGTCCACTGCATGAGAAGGGAAGGGACCTGGAACATGAGAGCAAAAAAAGAACTCCCTACCCCCCCTTTCCCTGTCCTGTGCAAAACTTTCCACATTTAAAAGCGCGCATGCACGCACACACACACGCACACACGCACGCAAAAGACCTCCCGGGGTGGTGGAAGAGAAAACCCTTCCAAGGATGCCGGAAGGACGCTCTCTGCTCCCTCGGCCTATAATTGGCCTTGTGGGCAAAGGAAGAGTTAGTGCACACAGAGCGGGGGGTTAGTCCGTGTCGCCCCATGCGCCCCCCCACCCCCACCCCCCAGCCCGGGGTCACTCCGCACAGCACACGGGATCAGGAAACTCTTACCCCTCCAGGGCATGAGAAGGGTGGTCAGGCTGGAAAAGGAGAGAAGGTGGAGGGGTGAGAAGCCCCGGCGGGAGTCCTCTTGGCGACCGTAAAGGGCTTTGGCCTGTTGAGGGGCAGCCCTGGGGGGCGGGGGGTATCGGAAGCGCGTGTGTGTGTGTTAGGAATGAGAACGAATATTCGTAACATCCGATACGCGAGTAAATTTGTCGCAACATCTGCATTTGTATTCGTACGAAGCTTCGCGGCGTTCGTGAAATGGGGAGGTGGGAAAGCGGCTGCGCTGGTCACATGTGGGATGGATCCAGAGTGCATTCAACATGGGCTGAGAATGGATTCAAAGTGGATTCAGGGCAGATTCGATGCTTTCAGAGCAGATGTGCTGTGGGATATTTGTATCAGATATTTGTACGGATTCGTGTCGAATAGGATCCTACCGCACTGGAAGGGGATCTAGTTGAACAAATAGGAATTTTCTTGCATTTGATTTGATAAGAAGTGAATGCAACCCCCCTCCTATTCTTGCACATCCTCTGTGTGTGTGTGTGTGTGTGTGTATGTGTGTGTACACACACACACACACACAGGTAGACAGCTAGATGACAGATGTGACGTCTATGTCAAAGACTCACCAACCGGGAAGAACTTTGGCAGCTTCTCCTTGTATATCTTATCATCCTTCTCCAGGAAGACGCAGATGATCAGTCGATCAACCTGCCATGCAAACAGAGGGCTGTGAGTGGGGAGGAAGGGCCGGCCGGCTGGGTGGGTGGGTGGGTGGGTGGGAGACCCTGGTCGCTCTCCGTTCTGTGCAACATGTTCTGGGATCTGTCTGCAGCCGCCGGGAATCCTAGCAGAATTGCCGGCTGGGCCAACAGCGCTTCGGTTTTTCCCCTCTGCCGCAAGCCTGTGTTTATTCCATCCAGGGGGTCCTAAAAATACTGAGGGTTTTTTTTATTTATTTTAAAAACCATTTTAATGCTGCTTCTGATTTATGTTTTTTGAAAATAGCAACTTGAATGGTTAATAGCTCTAGGTGAAGAGACTAAAACTAGACATGGTGGAATCTTGGAGACGTTATCTTGGAGGAATCGAACCAAAGGGAAACGTTTCTTCAAAGAGGACGTTGCTAGACTGGGGAACTCACTGCAACCAGAGGCCAATTCTCACTTCAACCGGTAGTCGACAATGAGGTAACATCTGGGGAAGAACATCTTCGCCTAGAGGAGGCTGCTTCAGCCTCCAGGCGTCCCCTGCCCTCCCAGAAGTTGCCTAATTATTCACTAGCTGTGGAGCATGAAATTGTCCTCCGCGAGCTACCTAAACTTACCTGCCGCGTCCGAAAGCTTTCCTGGAGTGTCCAGTGGCGTGACCACTCACTCTACTTCCGGTTCCCTGTGTTTGGTGGGCAGAGATCATGTTGTCCACGCAAGCGTGGTGGCCGTGGTGGCCACCCCTGAATTGCTAGCCTCCGATGTGACCGGACCTCCGATCCCCGGGACCAACCCCAGCCGTGGTGGGAGCAGCATCCAGTCACAGAGTCGTGAGAGGGCCTTTGGATCAGACAGGGCTGTGGACAGCCTTGAACCCTGGGACAGGTGGTGATACACCCCCAAAGGCCGCATCTCTCAGTGGTGTTTCTCAAGTCGAGAGACTGTGACCACTGGGCATACAGGTATACTCTCTGCAACTGGGAGAATGGGCTGCTGGCTTACTGGGGGTCCAAGGGGTGGCATCCAGCAGGGCCTTCCGGATGCCGCCCCTGGAAGCGATGCTGCTCCACGCCAGCCATGTGGATGTAAAGTAAAAGTGCCCTTAGCACAGGGATTCGTGACCAGTGTTAGCGAGCCCAAACTTGCCCTCGGGAGTGAGGCCCCCTAGGGCTGTACCATCAGCGCGTCGCACCCCCCCCCTCACCTTCTCCTTGTTCTCTTCCAACCATTGGCGCAACGTGTCAAGTACCACCTCTGCAGCGGCGTCGCTGGGGTACCCTGGGAGGAGAGAGCGCAGAAATGGACCGATGCTGAACACGCTCTGCTCCCGGCACGCCTCGTTCTCCCCCCCCTCGGTCGTTCTATACTCACCAAACACCCCGGTGGAAATGCATGGGAAGGCCTGCGAGGAGAGGAAAGAGGCCGTCAGCGTCCGGCGCGATCGCTCGGAACATTTGGAAGCGTCATCGCGACGGCCCTGCAGAGACTTGAGGACCACTATATCACGTCTCCTCTCAGTCTTCTCATCTGCAGGCCAGACATTCCTAGACCCTTCAACCGTTCCTCGTAGGACATGGTTTCCAGACCACTCACCATTTGGGTCGCCCTCCTTTGGGCTTGGTCGCTTTTGAATTGATCTTGCCGCTTAGGGGAAACCGGGTGCCCAATCTATGCCAGGGCCGCTCCGGAGGGCAAACCCCCTTGGCCTGTGTCGCTAGCGGTGTGCATGAATGCAATTTTCGACATTCGATCCATAACGAATCGAATATTCAACAATCCGAATTCTTCTGAATAAGAAAAACTGAATTTCTGGAGATTCGAATCTGTATTAATAAATTTGCATTCGTTCAAATAACTCGGACGTCCGTATCTGTACGGGTACAAACGCATCTCCTGTGCGTACCGTTTTCATCCCGTACAGAAGCGTATCTACCCGTACAGATACCGATGTCTGAATTATTCATTAGGATAGCTTGAAATATCCGTATTTCTCCAAATTATTATGGAGGGAAGCCATAATTTACAAGTATCGTAAAAACCATGCTGTTTACCCAGCCACCCCCCGGGTCTCTTTTTAAAGGCATGGTTTTGATGTGGTTTCCCAGGCAAAACTACACCAACTTGACGTGGTGTTAAGGATCCCCCTCCCTCCCTCCCTCCGTCCCTCCGGTACCCGGACTCCCCCAGCCCCGTCCGCTCACCACGGTGCGTAGCTTGTTCTCCAAGGCGAGTTTCAGGCTGTTCTGGTAACAGTTGCTGAGCTCGTTGCGTTGGGTGGCACCGGGTTCCCCCTGGGCGATGGGCCCCACTGTGTGGATGACATCTGGAAGGGAAAGGGGAATGGTCAGGACATCCTGCAAGAGAATCCTCCCGAGTCACAGGCCTTCAACCGACCCCTCTGGTGGGGAAGGACGACCCCTCCGGTGAGGAGGAACCAGGGGTGCCGGTGACTGGGCTGTGTGAATGCCAAACTGAAGGTGCCTGCGGTTGATGAGTATCATGGAGTCGTGGCTGACCTCATCCTGAAGGCATGGTTGCCTCCATGGAAACACTGACGCAGGCTTCCTGGCAGGGATGCAGAAGTGGTTTGCCATTCCCTAAATCCGGGGGAGAGGCTCTGGATCAAACTGGCGGCACTCTGCTTCCACCATGGCCCCCTCTACGCAGTTTTTGTAGCAGAAATACAGGAGCGCTTTGCCACTGCCTACCTCCAGGAAGAGTTCTGGGGATCAAACTGGCATGCACTCTGCTCTCCAGGCGTTTTGCTGTACCAGAGAGCTACAGGCCCCTCCTGGACTCCATGGGCACCTCCGTCCAGTTTTCTTGGCAGGGACACAAAAGTGGTTTGCCATTGCCTACTTCTGGGTAGAAGCTAGGGGTCAAACCAGCAATCCTCTCCTTTTCAGGTATACTGATGTATCCCAAATCAATATTCCCTCCCAGACTCCGTGGGCCCCTCCGTCCAGTTTTCTTGGCAATGATACAGAAATGGTTTGCCATGCCTCCTTCAGGGGAGAGGACCATATCCTTTCTTTTCTCGCCTATTTTTGGGCTAGGGTTAGAAGGTTTAGGAGGAGATGAATGGGCAAAGCCACAAGGCGCAGTGCTGGCGCATGCCTCCTTGCCGCTGCTTCGCTCCTAATCCAAACAAACTCCCCTAGCAAGGCAGCTCCTTCCAAAGGCACCTGAGGAAAGATTATTAAATTATTAAGCGATGATTAACGTGTTAGTTTTCTTTATTTGGCTTAAACGAACACGCTGCCCTTTGGCGATACCAGAAGTCCCTAGGTGCTTCGCAGGCAATAAATCAGTCTTAAAATAGCAGCGATATATTCCAGAATTTCATTCTTTCATATTTTTTTCCCCAAAAAAAGAAATATATATCTATTCAAACTTACCCTTTGCAATGCACTAGGCGTGTTCATGAATATTCAAAATATTCATTATTCAGATGAATCCAAATTCAGACATTCATACATGAATCAAATATCCGGACATTCAGATGTTCAAATTTGAACAAATACTAGTATTTTGAGTTATTTGTGCAAATAATTCAGACATTCATATCTGTACCGGGGATGTGTATGAATGTTTTTTTTTGACATTCTGTTCAAATCGAATCGAATACCCAAAAAATCCGATTCGATCCAAATATTTTAAAATTCAAATTTAACACGATTCGATGCGAATTCACCAGATTTGAATCTGTTCGTCTGAATTTTTGATTTGAATCTCCGTATGTGAATTTTGACAGCGTTCACATGAGCATGTGCGCATCTTCCTCACATCTGGACACATCTGCACACGTCTGTACGCAACCCGTTTTTGTCCTGTACGCATCCATACAGATGCAGGAAAGATGCGGATCTTCAAGTACGCATCTCATAAGCATCCGTACAGGATGAAGACAGGATGGGTACAGGATGCGTACAAGATGAGTATGCACCAGTAGAAATATGAACGTCCAAATTATTCGAACAAATACGTACAAATGTATCTATATAGATTTGCATATCCAAACATTTGTTTTTCCTTATTTGTACGAAGCTGGATTTTTGAATACTCGATTCATTAACGGATCAAATATCAAAAACGGCATTCATGAACACCCCTACAATGTGCTCTTCTTCAGACTGCAATATAATTTTAATGCCCCATTTTATTACAGCCACATGCATGCATTTGCAAAAGAACGCGCCCTCTGCGCACGACCTGAATTTGCATTTCCCATTCCCTGATGCCTTTGTCTTTGTTCTTGGGGGCCGAGCTAAAACAAAGAGCTCCAGAGGAACCAAATCCCTCAATAATTAGCAAATCTCATTCCCCCCCCCACTTCAAAGTTGGGATTTGGGGGCCGTTTCCAGCGAAAGTATCTTGCTCCATCCAAGAACCACGCCTGCGCCTTCCGGCTGCTCTCAAAAGGGCCTCCAGACAGTGTCTCTCCCATCGCTTTTCGCCTTTTCCAGCGTGGATTATTTGGCGGCTGTTAATTGATCCGAGGTCTGGATTCTTTTATCTGTTTAAATGGAATTGGGCCGCACTAGATGTTGGTATTTATTGCAAATTGGTCTGCGTCCTTCCTCCTTTGTGTTCAGGCGCCCTGCCTTTTGAAGTGCGGGTGCACATAAGTCATGCGTTCTGTACCAAGCCATGTTCTTATTGAATATTGTGATCAATGGAGAAGAGCTGACTGGGCCCCCAAAGACAGGCTCAGCCGGTTCTAGAGGACAGAACAAACACCCTCCCGGTTTGGAGACCTGGGCTGAGGCCCTGGGATGCTTTTCAGCCCCTGCTGTGTCTGTCTGTTCCCCATAAGTGACCCCAGAAGAACTGAAATGACCCTAAAGCTAGAAAGTATCAGTCAGGGGCAGGATTTGCCCCTTCAGCAGGATTGGCTGACCAAAAACCTTCGTGGTCAGCGTTTAGAAATTATAGGATCAGGTCTGCTCTGGAAGGTTATGGGCACTTCCTTGAGCGCAAACGTCAAAATCATAAAAAGAGATGGTCTTTCCCGTGGTGATGTATGGCTGTGAAAGCTGGGCACTGAGAAAGAGGAAGAAGAAACCGATTGGTTCTGGAACCTCAACCATGCAGAGCAGGATGCTCTTCCTTCTCTGACAGAGAGAGCCTTTTTGTCGCGCCAGGGCGCTCAAACTGGCGCCGCTTCAAGAGAGGCCATGCTGTGTGTCACTGCAGGGCATGCCTCTAGCTAGAAGAGCCATATCTAGGACACAAGAGGGCTGGCTGGGGGCTTTTGTGGCTATTTGGATCACACACTACTGAGAATTTGGATAGTTCAGTGGGCACAATTTGTGTGGCTTTTCTACCCTGCTTTTCTCATCCATTTAAGGGGATGCAAAGCAGCTGACAAAACTTCTGTTCTTCGCCACACAACAGATATCTCGTGAGGTGAGTGGGGCTGTGAAAGCTCAGAAGACAGCTGTGACTAGCCCAAGGTCACCCAGATGGCTTCATGGAGGAGTGCGGATTCAAACTCAGTATTCCCAGATAAGAGTCCGGCTCCTTAACCACTAGACCAAGCTGGAACCCTTAGTGGTGTGGACATCTCACCTGTGTCCTTGCTGGCAGGCAGAAGCCTACAGAAAGTATAGAATTAGGCCCTTAGTGCCTATGAATGGGTATTTATTACACCCTGGGATACAAATAAAAGGAACTCTGGGTCTCTTGAATACTGCAAGGCCTGCTATGGCAAGTCCAGAGGCAGCAACTCGGGTTTCATTCCATCCGGAAGCAATCAGTTTCTTCTTCCTCTTTCTCAGCGCCCAGCTTTCACAGCTGTACATCACCACGGGAAAGAGCATCTCTTCCTATGATTTTGACGTTTGCGCTCAAGGAAGCGTCCTTAACCTTTCCAAGTGGACCTGATCCTATGATTTCCAAACGCTGACCACAAATGCCTAGGTCAGCCACTCCTGTCGAAGGGAGAAATCCTGCCCCCTACTGACCGAAGCAAAATTGCCAAGGGAATCATGGACTGCAAGCAAAACGCAACACCAATGGAGGGAGCGGTAGCCAAGGCTTCCACAGAGGATGGAGATGTGCAGGAGTAAAGCTAAACCCACAACTCAGGGTGAGGTGAGCGCTGAAATGCGCTGCCCCAAATTTATGGCAGGCAGCTTGTAGGAGGCTGAACAAGAAAGGAGACAAGGGCAGCGCTGTTATGTGGCACGGTGCACGGATCATGCAAAGGGCCTCTGAGACCACCAGGGGGCGGCATTGAGCCAGCAATCTTTGGCTATGGACTCTCTCTCCTTGCATGGCGCACAAAGCGCAAGCATCCCTGTACTGGCGATTGGGGGAGATTCCTTTGAACGTGGCCTTGCCTTGTGGCCTGTTTCCTGCGCCGGAGCAGGAGGGGGAATCTGGTGGGCAAAGGGATGCCCTTCCACCCCTGCCAGAGCCCCAACTGTGCCTTCTCCCTTGCCGGCAGAATCTCCAAGCCCTCTGGGTGCCCCGGGTCCAGGGAAGATGCACCAGGAAGAACCGAGGTCCGGGCCGTGTGTTCCGGAAGCTGCCAGGCCATATCCAGACCTGCCTTGGAGAAATCGGCGTCCCCGTGGGGCAGGAGCGAGGCTGGGAGACGCGGCTGTTCTCTGCACAGGCTGGGATCTGTCTAAGCTACCGCGGCTCCATGGCTGGTCCGGCACAAAGGTGGCATCCCTGCTTTCTGGAGGAGACACCGGTTAGCTGAAGCCCCGGGGCTCCCTGGTCCAGTTTTTGCCCCAGTGGAAGCCATTCCGCCTTGGACTGGGGAGGGGGTATCGCTTGGGCATCACTAACCTCCAGTCCCCACCCACCCACCCCCACACAAAGAGGGCAGAGGTTTACACAGTGCATTTGCTATCATTTCGATAGGAACGCAGTCCGATCCCACTGGGCAGATGCGGTGACCCAAATACCGGCTGTTGGGCAGACGAAAGCAAGCGGGTGGCTTCCGGGCCAGCCTGCCTCCCTGTCTCTCACCATTAGTCACCTCAGCCTTTTTGCCACCCTGAGCGCCGTTCTAGGCTGGGCTTGTTGGCTAAGCAAGGTGAGGCTTCTGGGGCATGGGGAGCATCAGAAACAGATTTGCCCTCAACGGAGGCAGACAAAGCAGTGGGGCCCCCACGGGTGACTTTGGGAAGCTTATATGCCACTTTGGAAGAAAGGGCATGGAAAACCACTTCCATGCTGTTGCCTAGAAACCTGCACAGAATGGGAGCAGCTAAGGAGACCCCGCAGGATGCTTGGCCCATACATAACGCCACTGTGCATCGGTGCTCAGCAGCTGGTGTGCTGCAAGGCAAGGCGCATTCAGGGCCTAATGCGTTGAGGTGCCTCTTATCACTCACCATCAAGAGGCAGAAAGGGGGAAGGACAAAGCATTCCTCTGTGGTTACCGAGAAAACCAGGTTGGGTGCCCCAAGCCAGCACCTTCATTTGTCTCTCCCACCACCTTCAGTAGTTAAGAGTGGGAACCCAGGACAGGGCCTTCTCAGTGATGGCTCCCAACTGCCTCCTCACTGAAGCACACCTTCCTAATTCAGGAAGTCAGTGAAGACGCACTGAAAAGCGGGCACTGTTCTGGGGCACCCCAATCCTGTGTCGTCGTCCCCTAGTCCTGAAGGAAACCAGGTCTCCAGAGTCCCGTGAAGTGCTCTTTGGGTGCTAGCTCAACAGACAACCCAGTGGCCAGGGGGATTTTCACTCGAATGAGGCCCGGCATGGTCTGGTGGGGGGCAGCAGAGAACCTCTGGGCACATCAAGAGCCACTTTGGAGACCGAAATGGGCCGGAGCACCTTGCAGAAACCGCTTCCCAAACCGCTGCTGCTGCTACGTCAATGCCCCTCCGGCCCAGGTCAAAAGAAAGATGAGTGGGTCCTGCCTTCGGATGCTTCCCTTCCTCGTTCCCTCGTCCACTGCTGGAGCGTCGGAGCATGGAGGCACCTCTGGTCCCTCCCAGGGGAAATGCAATCAAAATGCAAATCTCCCACTGACACCCCAGCGCGGCCCCTGATAATAAAGACAAATCGCTTCGGCAAACGCCGTCCAGTCGCTGCAATAAATCAGCCTTCTCAGCATCTGGCGCAAAGTAAAGGGTCCAAGGCAACTGGCCCTTACATGGGTAGCGCCCAGCCAAGGTGGCCAGAGCAGAGCTGCCCGCTTTCCTTCTTCCCCTCCTCCCTGCCTTGCGAGCCCTGCATGGCCAGAATCATAAGAACCGAAGAACCTCAGAGGAGCCCTGCTGGATCAGGCCACAGCCCATCTGGTCCATAAGAACCCAAGAGGAGCCCTGCTGGATCAGGCCGCAGCCCATCTGGTCCATAAGAACCTAAGAGGAGCCCTGCTGGATCAGGCCACAGCCCATCTGGTCCATGAGCACCTAAGAGGAGCCCTGCTGGATCAGGCCACAGCCCATCTGGTCCATAAGCACCTGAGAGGAGCTGCGGAGGGATTGTCAGCCTACCAATAGAAGTCAATGGGGCTGGAGAAGGGAGCCCAATCTCCCAATACAAGTCAGTGGGACCGTGCCGTGGAGGCCCAGTCTACCAACGTAGTTCGGAGGCCAAACTCCATCACTGAAGCTTTTCAGGCCTCCACTAAATAAGCCGCATTGTGCTGACAGCATCACAGCCACAACGTCCTTCGCACAGCCGGCCTGCGCTGGAGCCAGGAAGGGAAGTCTGCCTCCCCTGCCTTTATTTCCAGCCCATTTCGAATTAATCCCCTTGACCAAATCGGGGCTTCAATGAGGCCTTCAAGCGATGCCACGGCGGCACTTTCATCCTCCCTTCACAGTGACAAGGGTCGTGTGTGTGTCTCTGTGTATCTCTCTGTGTGTGTATGTGTTAGGGGTGTGCACAAATGCAGTTTTCGAATTCAAATGGTATCATTTGAATGTATCCAAATGATGAAACAACAAATGTTTGGATATTTAATTCAATACAAACACATTTGTATGTATTTGTACAAATAACATGGAACCTTTGTGTCTCTATAGCTGCATATGCATCCTGTAGGCGTCCCGTAGGCATCGCATTTTCATTCCAGATGCGTATGGACACACACAAGATGCCTACGTATCCAAACACACACAACTGTCCCATTTATTCATATGAATAACTTGGAAATATTCGTATTAGGAAATTCAAACGTCCGAATTTGTTAGAATTCGTATGAATAGCAAATATTTTGAATATTTGTGCACATCCCTGAAATGTGTGTATGTATGTTTGTATAGGTTTATCTGTGTGCATGCATCTGTATTTGCATATATGTATGTAGATGTATGCGTGTGTGTTTACATGCATGCATATATATAAACAGCAATGAAAAAATCCTTCTTGCTGATCTTCCACTTCCTAGAAAATGGATTTGATCGCTCTCTGACCGTCGCCACCGCTGCTGAGGCAGGGCTGCTATTCTGGGGGCATCAGATGACGGGGGAGCAGAATAACACAGAAAAGAAATTCCCTCTCTGCTGCCTTGCAGTTAAAAAAAACAACAAAACTAAAATAAAGAGAGAGAGACTGAGAGAGAGAACAAGAGAAAAGAAATTCACAGCCAAAATGTTAGTCAGAGGCGGCACCCAGCCTGGCGTGAAATTCAATTACTAGGCAGGTAGGTGGAAAGACGAAGGAAAGGGAGATGGAATGCATCTCCGAAAGAGATCTACCAGCGAGAGATGAACTTAACCCTTTGAGTGCTCCAGCCGGGAAGGGATGGCTGTTCCTCAGAATAAGCAAAAAAGTAGAAATCCTGCATGGGAACACAGATGGAGACCGGAGGCACACAGCTCTGGGCAGCGATGAACAAACATCAGGATCAGCAGCTGGACAATTTCCTCCAAAGGACTCCAGTTGCTTCTGGGCATCTCGAGCAGAAGATGAAGGCAAGACCCTCACCTGCTCTCCACTCCTTGCAAATGGCCGTCAGCGGCACCCTGCGTGTCCCTCCAGCCTGGCAGAAATACCTAGGTCTCTGTTCTAGAGAAGAACCTAAGGGGAGTCCTCCTGGATCAGGCCACAGTCCCTAAGAACCTCAGAGGAGCCCTGCTGGATCAGGCCACAGCCCATCTGGTCCCTAAGAACCTCAGAGGAGCCCTGCTGGATCAGGCCACAGCCCATCTGGTCCCTAAGAACCTCAGAGGAGCCCTGCTGGATCAGGCCACAGCCCATCTGGTCCATAAGAACCTAAGAGGAGCCCCGCTGGATCAGGCCACAGCCCCTCTCGTCTGGCATCCCATCTCACACAGTGGCCCACCAGTTGCTTCTGGGCATCTGGAGCAGAAGACGAAGGCAAAACCTTAACCCAC
Source organism: Aspidoscelis tigris stejnegeri (assembly GCA_023333525.1). Lineage (NCBI taxonomy): Eukaryota > Metazoa > Chordata > Lepidosauria > Squamata > Teiidae > Aspidoscelis > Aspidoscelis tigris. Next base: position 3,412,227 of record JALMGA010000027.1, on the reverse strand, counting down.
TCTGGACTCCCTGCAAATGGGCCACTGCACCAGCCAGACTGCCTTCCAGCTCCCACCTGGGCGACTGATGCCCGCCCTGACCGCTCTTATTACCACTCTGTGCCCCATATTTTCCCAGGTGCCCATGCTGGACGGGCCTCTCCATCCCTGCCCCGTGAGGCCGTGATTTAGTGGCAGCTAAGATTTGCCGTTAAAAAGGCGGCTTCTCCCCCACAAGCGAGTAGCGAGGTGAGTGGGTGGGTGGAGGAGGAGGAGACCCCTGGGAGGGAGTGATTTATGGCAAACTGGGGTGGGCCGGCATGGGGGGGGGGTTGGCATCTTGCGGCTCTTACTGACGCCCTACCCGTGCCGTCCGTCTCCGCTGACAGCCAAATCAATAGCACTTTGCATGCGCCGTCCTACTCTATAATGCCAGTGTGATGAATGGCGGCCGCCGGGCGCCTAGTGTGGCTTTGGCTATGTGCTCCATGCCACCAGTTGCAAACTGGAGGAAAGCAGCAGCAACTGGACTCTTCTGTGTGTCTGTATCTCTTTGGATCAGAAGTGGCTGCCCTTCCCCGGTGGCCTGCCCCAAAGCCGGAACCTGCTGGACATCTGGAATCTTATGACACTCGTACGTTGACATTTGTATTCACAGGGATGCGTCGAAACATCTGTGAACCGGGGAAAGCGGGGAAGCGGCTGCAACAGTCACATCTGGAACAGATCCAGAGTGCAATTCAATGCAAACTGAGGGCCAAAATTCCCGTTCATGCTACCCCAGCTTGGAACCCTGTTTGCTCTGGCTGACGTGCGATTAAACCATGTCGTCGTCGGGCGCTCAGGATTCTCTCTGGCTCGGCTCTTTTACTCGATTGAATCGGGCAAAGTTTGAAGGGAGCCCCACGGCTACTAAGCAGAATGTCCAGTCCAGTCTAGGGGTGCATACAAGTGCAATCTTTGACATTCAGTTTGTAACAAACTGAATATTCGAAAATCTGAATGTGTGCGAATAAAGAAAAATGAACATCTGGACAGTCAAATATTTGATACGTATCCAATGATACGAATCTCATACGCATCCGTACACAACCCGTTTTTATTCCATATGCATCCGTATGTATGCATCCATTCGGATAGGCACAAGAGGCGTACGGATACGCACGGATACCAATGTCCGAATTATCCGTATGAATAACTTGAAATATTTGTATTCATACGGATCCGTGCAAATAACGAATATTTCGAATATCCTTGCACATTCCTAGCCCTGTCCTGTCCAGTTTGGTTCAATCTGGTCTTGTCCAGGCCATTTTTTTCTGGGAAACTCCCCTGCATTCACTTCCTCCCTGATTTCCTTGGGGCTTCCCTCTGCGGAGGGACGGAGCCTTCTAGGGGGTGTCCCCCTTTCCAGCGCCAACCGACAACCAAGCAGCTGGCCCTCACCAGCAAAAGGGCCACACTTTCACATCTGGAGGGGGGGGCAATGAGACAGATCCAGCGTGACCTCTCTGCGGCCCCCTCCCCCTGGCCTCTCCCAGGCTCCCATCCCTGTTTTCTCTCTGCCTTGCCTGCCGGCAGCTGCAGTAGATTCTTGAAGAGATCACTGGAGGAAGGAAACCTTTGCTGCCGGTGCTGAATGCTAAGCGCTTCCTTGGATGTGACTAGAATGGCACATTTTCAGAGAAGGGAGCATCGGTGAAGGGAGGGTGGGCGGGCGTGTGCCAGGCACGCTTTTGCGCAAATCTGCATTCCTGGCACGCAAAAATGCCCAGGCCTGACAGTTGAGGAAGGGCGCAGCCTTGTGGGGGGGTGGGGATGGCGGTAAAGTTTCTGGGCCTTCAGGTGCAAGAGGGATTCCTCCTTGAACCGGATGGCCGGGGCCGGGGTGGGTGGGTGTCTTGAGCCGCCCCACCCCCGCCGAGGCTGTTAGGTTTGGGAAGAGGCCTGATGGACCCCAAAATGGGAAGGGAGGAGGGGAGATCTAAGAAAGGATGGAAGGGATGAAGACAGCAACAAAAGAAGGAAGGAATTAAAGAAGGAGGGAAGGAATTAAGGGAGGGAGGACAGAAGGATGGGCAGAAGGAAGGAACTAAGAAAGAATGGAAGGAAGGAAGGAATTAAGGAAGGAAGGAGAGAAGGGAGGGAGGATGGACTGAACAAAGGAATGAAGACAGGAACAAATGAAAGGAAGGAATTAAGGAATTAAGGAAGGAAGAAACTTAGAAAGGATGGCAGGAAGGAATGAAGGAACGAAGACAGGAACAAAGGAAGGAAAGAATTAAGGAGAGAAGGGAGGGAGGGAGGGAGAAAGGGAGGATAGAAGAAAGGACAATGGTGGACGGAAGGAAGGAACTAAGAAAGAATGGAAGGAAGGAAGGAAGGAAAGAATGGGTGGATGGATGGATGAAGGAAGGAAGGACGGGAGTGAGGAAGGACAGAACAATAGGTGGAAGGAAGGAAGGAAGGAAGGAAGGAAGGAAGGAGCGGCCTAAGGAGCTGAGGGATGGAGGGAAGCAAAAGCGCCTACTTTGCAGCAGACATTACCCACCAGCCCCTGCCCTTGTGTTGAACCAGTTCAGAACCCGGCCCAGGTAAGGCCGGTCCAGTTCCTGCCCTCCACCTGCGGCACATTCATCTCAGCCCTGCAATCTCTCCATTTCCCCCTCTTAGTGACTGATGGACTAAGAGCTGCATTTATGGGCCTTTCATCAATCTGTCGGTGCCTCGTTCGTTTTAAGCCGCTCTTTTCTGGAAGCAGGGAGAGTGTGCTGCCACCTGCGATTCCCGTGAAAGGCGGCGCGCGCTCTGTGTGTGCCTGTGCGTCTCTGTGTGTTCAAAGACGCCGAGGAGGGATTTGCTTTTGTCCTGCACAGTTTCCAGTATCCCGGCCAATTCTTGGGCATAATTGAGGGCTGCTTTGATAGCCGCCGGCTTTGTTCCCCCCGTTTAACCGCAGTGGCATCGGAAGGTTTGAATCCAAGGAAGAAGACAGAGCGGGAGGAATGGGGAAGGTGCCCAAACCCTGCAGATGGGCCATGGGAGAACTTCTGTTCCACTGTATTTCGAAGGCTTGTTGGGAGGACAAGGAGGAGACCCTGGACCTGAGAAGAATGATTTTGGGTGGGTGGGGTGGGGCTGTGCGGCTGTCCTCCCCCCCACAAACTCTCTTCCCAGACAGAATGGAAGGTGTTAGGAAAGGAGGACTGCCACGCAGCTTTGCTTATCTCAGGAAATAGCGAGAAAATAGAACCTAAGAGGGGCCCTGCTGGATCAGGCCACAGCCCATCTGGTCCATAAGAACCTAAGGGGAGCCCTGCTGGATCAGGCCACAGCCCATCTGGTCCATAAGAACCACAGAGGAGCCCTGCTGGATCAGGCCACAGCCCATCTGGTCCCTAAGAACCTCAGAGGAGCCCTGCTGGATCAGGCCACAGCCCATCTGCTCCACAAGAACCTAAGAGGGGCCCTGCTGGATCAGGTCACAGCCCATCTGGTCCCTAAGAACCTCAGAGGAGCCCTGCTGGATCAGGCCACAGTCCATCTGGTCCACAAGAACCTAAGAGGAGCCCTGCTGGATCAGGCCACAGCCCATCTGGTCCATAAGGACCTAAGAGGAGCCCTGCTGGATCAGGCCACAGCCCATCTGGTCCATAAGGACCTAAGAGGAGCCCTGCTGGATCAGGCCACAGTCCATCTAGTCCATAAGAATATAAGAGGAGCCCTGCTGGATCAGGCCAGCATCCTGTCTCTACAGTGGTCCACCAGTTGCTAATGGGCATCTCAAACCCAGCACCTGATCTTGAATCCTTTAGAGGCCTCCTACCTGTCCCCCCATCCTGGAGCATGTACCTGGCCACCCATCCCAGTAGCCAGCAATCCACCTCTCTTAAAGCTCTCCAGCCTGGGTGCTGCCCATCTGCCAGTGCATGTTGCCAATATACAGACTGATGCAAATAAGGGTTACCCCTCCACTCCCTCTTAGGCAGGCGGGTGTGTGTGTGCACATTTTGGGGGGGCAGGGCGGAAGAGGCCTACTGGAGGGGGGTAAACAGGAAAGCATATATCCTCCGTATTTCCCTTCGCTGGAGAGATCAAACCGTTCAAAAGCAAATGCTGTGTGAAGAACACCATGTTCTTAGCATTTGCCTCTGCCGGCAACGGAGCGGACATGTCTTAGTCAATCCTGATTTTCTTTATTCAAGCAGAGTAGCTTTATTTTGAAGGCCCTTGTTCCTTGGAGAGGCTCCAAAAATTGGCCCTCTGATGGTTCCTGACAGCCATCATGGCTAATGGGAACATAAGACACAATAAGGGACTCTCCGCCGGAAAGAAAGGGGCCACCTCTGGCAAGCTTGACCTTCAAAAATAACTTAAACTATTTGGAGGGTACCCGGAGGTCATCTAGCCGGACCCCGTTACCAGTGCAGGATCCGCAAAGCAGAACACAGCTAGGGGTCAGGGATGAGGGATCTCCAGCTGGCGTCGTCAGCTCAAGGTTACTGCCCTAGTAGTCACGTTCGATATCCGGACAAATTTGAACACCAGTCGAAGGGTACAACAGAACATTTGTGAGCCAGGGAGGCGGGGAAGCCACTTACATTTGGCCGGGAGGCGGTAGCCACAGCTGATCTTGGCTTTCCCCGTCTCACAGCCGTTCAGGGTGCGGCACTCTTCTTTCAGCAAGGGCCCCGCGGCACGGTGGATGCAGCCGTCCACTGTGGAAGGAAGGAGAGAAAAAGAAGGGAAAATTGCATCCCTCTGACAAGGGCAGCCGGTGAAGTTACGTGCAATGCGCCACGCGTGCCAGGGATGGGCAGGAAGGGCCCTCGGACCTGGTAGGATTCTAATCGATACGAAGGCACGCGTATCGGAAACAGATCGTGGATTAGAAATGCGCACGAATTTTTGTAACATTCGAAATTCAGCCGAATTCGGACATTTCTATTTGAATAGAATGTCATGATATTTGTATGCTAACTTCTGAATGAATACAAATGTTTCTGGACATTTGTAAGAATAGTTTGGACATTTGTTAACCTGGGGAAATGTATCAGATATGTATCTATTTGCATCAGATACATATCAGTCCATACCAGATATATATCTATTCGCATCAGATACGTATGTTTGCATCAGATATGTATCTATCAGCATCGGATATGTATCAGTTCATATCAGATATGTATCTATTCTGACTCTGACTTATAGGGCCCCAAATATCTAAAGGAACGCCTCCTCCCATATCAACCTGCCCGTGCCTTAAGATCAAGTGGTGAGGTCCTCCTGGTTGTCCCACCACCTTCAACAGTGAGGTTGGTGGGCACCCGGGAGAGAGCCTTTTCTGTGATGGCCCCCAGGCTGTGGAATAGCCTCCCCCTCGAGGTGCATCATGCCCCTTCCTTATATATATATATATTTAGGAAGGCGGTGAAGACGCCCCTCTTTACTCTGGCTTTTGGCTGAGCTGCTTATGTTTCCCCCCAGTACAGACACTATTATTTTAAACATATTGCATATCGTTTTATATTTGTTGAATCCTTTTTAAAAGTCTTTTAATGTATACTTTGTTTTAATCTGTTTTAAGGTTGTTACCCGCCCAGAGACCTTCGGGTATGGGGCGGGATAGAAATGTAAATAATAAATAAATAAATATTTGCACCAGATACATATCAGTCCATATCAGATATGTATCTATTCGCGTCAGACACATATGTTTGTATCAGATATGTATCTATTAGCATCGGATACGTATCAGTTCATATCTGATATGTATCTATTCATATCAGTTATGTATCTGTTTGTATCAGATATGTATCAAATGTTCATAGGAATACGTTCAAATAGATCCATATCGAATAGAATTTTATCACATTCAAATGTGATCTATTCGTACGAAAATGGATTTTCAAACATTCCATATGTTTCAAATTGAATGCCAAAAAGACCCACATTCATTCACATCCCTATCCAGGATATGTATCCTATATGGACGCAAACATATCGTATACACTTCTTGCATGAATGCATAAATATCCGATATGTATCCGCAGTTTAACAAATGTCTGAGCTATGCCTACAAACTATTCATTAGGAATCACCCCATTTGTGCACATCCGGAGTTAGTTTTGGTCTGATTCAATCAAACTTTGGGATATTCGAACCACCAAACGTCAGGTTCAATGCAAATGTTCATGAAACGGCTGGTTTGCTACAAACTGCGAACTCAGATGAACCAGTTCGTCCCATCTCTAAGTTGCCACCTTTAAAGGAGTCCTTCTGACACCCTTAGGGGCCGAAAGGTGGTCTTGGTGGACGCTAGCTTTGCTCTTGGACAACTCAAAGCCCTTCTGTGATGGCAGACGGAGGAAACAGCGGCGGCGGCGGCCAACACGGCCTAGTATCCAAGGCCTACCGAGACGGGTGATGCGGTGTCCACCCTCCAGCCCATTAGAAAGAGGCATTGATCAGAAAGGTCCATTATTAGCTCATTCTCAGTCCATCTCCTAATCCATAAAACAATATTTTATCAGCTGTACTCCAAGGAGAGTCAATAAAAGCCACGGAGGCAGTGGGTAATTTTTTTTTTTGACCATACAGAGCCGGCTCCGTTCACTTGCTTTTTCGTAGGGTGCAAACCAGAGAGGCGGAACCGAGGACACAGATATATCGACCACCGCAAACATCTGGCACAGCTGGAGAGTCAGCTAAATGCAGCTGCAAGCAGAAGAGTGGATCTCTGAGGGATCGTGGGAAGGAGGCCTTTGAAGCGGCTGGATTTTAAGTGTGAACCACACAGTTTGGGGCAGAAAGCGCTTCTAATGAAACGCCAACGTCACACAGAGTTGGCACCGTTGCCTGGCTAAAGGCGCCCGGCGTGAACGCAGCCCACGACCAGCCACGGAATGGTCAAGCAAGACCCCGTGCAGACACTACGGATGTGAGCACGATGTGGATTGAGATTAGGGATAGGCACGGAGGGTTTTTGGCATTCGGTTCGAAATAAATTAGGGAGAGCCACGTGTTTGAGGCAAAGGGTCCTGGCTTTCCCAGAAAAGGTTGCAGGAAGGCGCTGTGTGTGTAACTGAATGTCCATGCGCACTCATGTGTGTGTGCCCAGCCTATTTCTGGCAGCATGCAAAGCGGGAGGGGGGAGATAGCTTTGGGGAGAGGCTTGTCATATCTGCTCACCGCAAAGGAGACAGCGCCCACAGGGAGCAGCGTCTTCTCCCTCCCCCCCCCCCCCCACCAGGGCTGCTCTGGCTTCCGTGCGGCACTTGATGGCCCAAGGCCTGAGGGCGAATCAACAGGGCATGCTCCCGATAGTGGAGCGGCAACACAGAGACACACTTACACAGCCTTGGCAAGACTGGCACTCAGTTGCAAAATGGAACTTCGCCTGGCCAGATATCAGAGGAGGCATAAAGGCAAGGACTGGGTACCTAAGGACATAAGAGAACCTAAGAGGAGCCCTGCTGGATCAGGCCACAGCCCATCTGGTCCATGAGAACCTCAGAGGAGCCCTGCTGGATCAGGCCACAGCCCATCTGGTCCATGAGAACCTAAGAGGAGCCCTGCTTGGTCAGGCCACAGCCCATCTGGTCCATAAGAACCTCAGAGGAGCCCTGCTGGATCAGGCCACAGCCCATCTGGTCCATAAGAACCTCAAAGGAGCCCTGCTGGATCAGGCCACAGCCCATCTGGTCCATGAGAACCTCAGAGGAGCCCTGCTGGATCAGGCCACAGCCCATCTAGTCCATAAGAACCTAAGAGGACCCCTGCTGGATCAGGCCACAGCCCATCTCCCTTCCGTTCTGGAAGCAGGGACCATGGAGCATCCCGGACGGTTGCTTAGCAACCGCCTCCCAGGCCGGCCGCAGCGATGGAGCTGGGACGGGGAGGGGCTCCTTTCCTGGGACAGCCCCCCCCCCCAGCTGCTCTGCTGCCCCAGAAGGAAATCCTGCTTCCTTGGCATCTCCGACAGAAACGTTCCAGCCAAGCCCCCCTGCAGTGCAGCCCCCCACGCACACATCGGCTGTTTTCCTGCCCCAACGCCCAGTCTGTTGACGCAGATGGGTTTTGCCATCAGGCACGGCGTCTCTTCTGCGCGCCGAATCTCCCAGGGAGACGAAGACCGAATGTGACATCCTCCAAGGAGAAGGAGACCCACAGAGGGCAAAGGATACTGGCGGGAGGGGGAGGGCGAGAGGGGCAGGGAGGGGGAGGGGGCATCGGGGAGCCAGGATGGGGAAGTGCCCACAACTGGCAACTGTCACCTCGGGGTGACCCTGGTGCCACCGAGTGCCTCAGTCACCAGTGAACGGTGGTGCTTACCAGCACGGAGCCGCCTCCCGGTTAGAGCCGTTTGGAGCTGAGCAATCGCCTTTCTTTAAATGGACCAAAATCTGCATGCCTGTGCAAAGAAGTTTGCAGACGGGCCCTTCTTGCAGCGAGAAAGCCACAGGGTGGGCATCAGCCACGTGGGCGAGGAAAGGACACTTCCACAGTGACCCTTGGGTATAAGCACAGGGATTTCAAAGTGCCCGGAAAGGAGACGAACACCAGTTCGACGCCCAGCTTTTCCCCAGAAGTAGGCAATGGCAAACTACTCTTGTGTCCTTGCCAAGAAAACTGCGCTGAGGTGCCCGTGGGCTCCAGGAGGAGCCGTAGCTCAGTGGCAGAGCAAAGTGCCTGCAAAGCAGAGGAGAACTGGTTCGATCTCCAGCCACTGCCCAGAAGATGGCAACTGCAAACCAGGAGAATTAGATGGCTTTGGGCACCCTCTTCTCTCTTGCAGGGACTCTGTATCCCAGACCCCCCCCTGCCCCCGGCCTCAGTCCCCCCACCTTTCTTTTCCAAAGATCAGCTTTGCACAATCCGGGTGCCGTCCGCACTCAGAGAACAGATGCAGCACAGAAGGTCTCTGTAGAACAAACAGCAGCAGATGTCTCTGCTAAGAGGGCCAAACCACAACCCACGACGCAAGCCAGCAGTGGCGGGGGGGCCCTGTTGCCGTCGCTCCTCCCTCTGCCACCTAGAAGCCCCAATAGCCTCCCGGTGGGGGTTTTATTGCTTTTATTTTTAAAAGATCATTAAAAGAGAAGAAGGAAAGGGAAGGAAAAACCCATCAATGACCTAGTGGCACACAATGTTTACCAACAGGGAAAGCTTGGGGAATCTGAAGTGCACAGCCCATCTAGTCCATAAGAATTTAAGAGGAGCCCTGCTGGATCAGGCCACAGCCCATCTAGTCCATAAGAACCTAAGGGGAGCCCTGCTGGATCAGGCCACAGCCCACCTAGTCCATAAGAATTTAAGAGGAGCCCTGCTGGATCAGGCCACAGCCCATTTGGTCCACAAGAACCTAAGGGGAGCCCTGCTGCATCAGGCCACAGCTGTCCCCTGAATTAGCCCACAGCCCATGGCCAAGAGGTCTGTCTCCCTTGGTCTCCTGAACATACGATTGATTTCTTCTAGGTCAAAGGGCCCCTTCAAAAGAAACGAGGTCCCAGCCCTACAACATCTGGCAGAGGGAATGTCTGGAACGGCGACGGCCAAATGCCGCCGTTCCAGATGTTGTGGAAACCTAACTCCCTCCGCTCTTGGCCTGCCCGCCAGCCTAATGGCAAAGAAACCAGCAGGATTAGGACAGAGACCCCCATCACCTGGCGTGTTTCTGCCTTGGTGCCCCCCCCCCGGCCTCCCCCACTCCGATCGGGATGCCCCACTAGAGGTTCACCTAACCTCACCGGATCAATGTGCCCAGTTGTTCCCTACCCCTGTCCGGATGTGGGCCTCTAATCCCCTCTTTAGGCCAATGCAATGGGATATGAGCGTAATCCACTTTCCCTGAGATCTCCTTACATAAAGGGGCTATGCAGAGCGGGGGTGGGTGGGGCGCAGAGTCAACACCCGCCAGGCCCATCTGTCGGCCTGAGAATTATCCCTTCTAATCTCATCAGGGTCAGTTTCTTCCCTCTTTCGCTGCCTACTACTGGGGCCTCGGGAGTCCTCTGCGCACTTAGGCCTCTGGTAACCAAGTGGGGCGGCCCCGGGACAGAGCATTCGCTTTCTGGGCCGGGCCGTTCCGGATCTGGCTTCACTGAAGCGAGGGTGTGGAGCCCCACATTGAACAGATGTTCACCTCTGGGGTGGCTGGGGGATGCATAGCGTTTGCTCAAAATCCATGCTTTGGGTGGCTCCCCCTGCTGGAGACGGGATTCCATGCACAGGGCTGACGCCGTCACCAGCAGCCCCGAGCCATCGTGAAATCGCATGAATAATATACAAGTCCCAAGTTACGTAAGGGAGCTAAATAATAGATAATAAATAATAGTTAATAAATAATAAATCAGGCTGCGGCTTACATAATGCCCTCCGTCGCACAGAGGGAAAGGGAAAGGGGGGAAAAATGACAAGGCTGAAGGGAAATTTTGTTTCTTTGGTTAAGAGGACGGCGGGAATAATTTTCCGCGTATTTGCGCAAAAAGGAAGGGCGTTGTGCTCAAGGTGGCGAGCGGAAGAACATCTGTCCATAAGGAAGCGCTGGGAGAATCCCAACTCGCATTTTGGCTCCTGCCTCTGAGCATGTGCAGAGGGCGTTCTGTCCGAAAAAGCCTCCACCCCGTAGGAAAAAGGGCGCCTACAGGAGGGGGGTCCTGTGCAGGCCCCTCTCTCTGGCACTGTCCTCTGTCCCAGGCGCTGTCTGACCCAAGTCCAGTTTAAAAGGCAAAGAAGGTTAAGAAACAAATTCTTCCAGGCTTCCAAGATACTGGAAATGGCACCAAGGGAGGATGGAAAAGGCAAAGGAGGAGGGCAGTTCTCCATGGTCCTTTGGGATCTACAAACACCATGTCCCCTATGGGGCGGAGGGCCTAGGGGTCCAAGGAACGTTCAAAATCCAGCCAATGCCATGACCGGGGTCAGATCCAGGTGTCCAAGGAGTCTTTATGGAGATCCCACAGGGTGTGGATTCCAAGGGAGGCAACAGGTGGGTGAAATCGACTCTCCGGTTTGAATTAAATCACCTTGCTGGTGCGGTCTGCTTTTGCCCAATGAGATAGCCGGTGGAGAAGGGGCATTGGAAATCGGTTCGTATCGAATCGAACGTAAGAAAATCCGTATCTGTTCAAATAGATCCCCTTCGGATGTGGCAGGATTCTGTTCAATACAAACCTATTCATAGGAATCTGTACAAATATCCGATAAATATCCAATACATATCAGATAAGCATCCCATATCAAATCTGCCCTGAATGCACTCTGAATCAGTTCTCAATCCGTGTCGAATGCACTCTGGATCCGTTGCGGATGTGACCGGCGCAGCCGCTCTCCCACACCCCGCCCCGTTTCACGAATGCTCCGAAGCTTCGTCCGAATGTTTCGAAAGATTCATTTGAAAACGAATGCCAATGCACGAACGCCGTAACGTTTGATTTGAATACGATTTGCATGGATTTGTAGAAATGCGCATGAATATCGAATGTTGCAAATATCCGTGCACATCCCCTCCTGAGGACACCCCTGGCTGGTTTGGTACCGAGGGCTTCCGCGCGGGGAGAGACATCTTCCATCCTAACGCTGAGTCTGGATTCACATTCACGGCTCTGCAGAGACCCCAGAAATCAATTTCAAAGTGCAAATTGACTCCTGTCTACAACCCTGCCTTGTGTCTGGGACATATATATCTGGATCTGTACATTCATAGATATCTAAAGGAGCGCCTTCTCCCATATCGACCTGCCCGCGTCTTAAGATCTGCAGGAGAGGCCCTCCTGGTTATCCCACCGCCTTCAGCGGTTAGGCGGGTGGGCACCCGGGAAAGGGCCTTCTCAGTAGTGGCCCCCAGGCTGTGGAATGGTCTCCCCTTGGAGGCACATCAGGCCCCTTCTCTGTTTATGTTCAGGAAGGTGGTGAAGACACACCTCTTCACTGAGGCCTTTGGCTAAATGCTCCCTATGCTTCCCCCATTGCAAACACCACTGTTTTTTAAACTGTTTTTGTATCATTTTTATTGTTATTATTATCATTATGATGATGATGATGATGGATTTTAAACCTTGTACTGCTTTTAGTATAGTCTGATACAGTTTTAATATGTTCATTTTTAAATGTTGTGAGGCGCCCAGAGACCCTTGGGTATGGGGCAGGATATAAATATAAATATATATATATAATATTCTATTTGTATCCAGATATAGGAATGTTGACAAAATTCATATCCGAAATACGAATCTGCGCAAATACGTATTTATCACATATTTAATCCGTACGCGACCCGTTTTCATCCTGCATTATATACGATAACACGTATAATTTTTGCACAGATTTATATATGATAGATACGAATCTACGCATTCAAATTATTCGAAAATCCGGTTCTAGTTCGAATGTCGACATTCGCTGGATTTGAACCGAATATTCGGATTTTTGAATATCTGCGCCCATCCGTAGTCCAGACCTCTATGGAAGGCTGGTTAATATGTGGGCAGGCCATTCAGTCCTGTGTGAGCACTTTTCCAATGGCTTCGTACCAAACTGGTGCATTAATGGTGTCTCTCTGCCTAGGCTGGCAGATGGCGTCACCTACGTGAAACGTGGCACCCCAGGCACCGAAAAACTTTTTTCTACAACTGGCTTCTGCGGGTGAGGGTCCCCCCCTTTCCCGTCTTCTCTGCCCAGTCTGGACGATGGCAAAAGCAACGGGGCCGGACGCTCACAACACGGACTCCTCCGGTCCGCCGCTTCGGCCTCCGTTACACGCACAAATCCATCACTCAGCAGAGCACGCAGGACGATTCCAATTATGGAAGAAATTAAATACAAAAGACAAAGAGAAATCCTACAGCCTCCAATCCCCCCTTTTTTCAAAAAGGGTTCCCCGGTCTCTGTTCTCCTAAGCCCCTTCCCAAAGCCTCCTCTGCCGCCCTCTGGAATATAATTTCCTTCTCTCTCCACTCCAGTGACCCCTTTGTGGCAGAGCTAGTTAAACTGAGCCTAGGTGGAGGGTTGTTATCTCAGCCACAGTTTAATTAAGGCTTGTTTATCCGCAACCTCTGCGCGGCCCTCCGGAGACCAGAAGGCAAATCTCAGCGCCCAGGGGAAACACAGGAGTGAGAAAACAACCTTGTAGCCTTTGGCCGCCCAGGGAGGGCTTCCTTTTGCACTAAGAACATCCATCCATCCATCCATCCATCCATCCATCCATCCATCCATCCATCCATCCACCCCTCCCTCCCTCCTTCCTTCCTTTCATCCATCCACCCCTCCCTCCCTCCTTCCTTTCATCCATCCATCCATCCACCCACCCACCCACCCACCCACCCCTCCTGTATCCTTCCTTCCTTCCTTCCTTCCTTCCTTCCTTCCTTCCTTCCTTCCTTCCTTCCTTCCTTCCTTCCTTCCTTCCTGTATTCCAGGCAGTTTGCTCTCACACCAAATAACAGCCCTTCTCAGACCCCACTGGCATCTCTATGCAGTTTTCCTGGCAGGGATACAGACATGGTTTACCACTGCCTTCTTCCAGGGAGAGAGGGTGGGGTTTGAATTGCTTGCCCTGATGAAGTCAGGGTATGACGGTGTCCAGTTGCTGACTGACGGGAGGAGAAAGGCCGCTGCACAATGGAAGGGGATCTATATGAACAAAGACGGATTTTCTTACATTCGATTTGATACCAATGAAATGCAGAAAACCCCATCTGTGCCCACCCCTAGCCTGTGGCGTATTCCTAAATCCAGCAGTATAGATAATCCACATTTCGGACCTTTCATCCTCAGGAACTGCAGATTCCTTTCAAACTCTGGGAACGGTCAGCGCTCAAAATGTTTCGCTCCCTGGCACTTTCTGACCACGCGTTTCCCCGGTTTCCCAGAGAGACAGAAGAGCGGGACGCCCACCTTTGCTCCCCGCCTGAGAGGGCTGGCCTTGCGGTCTTCCCGGGGGCAAATGTTCTTTCTGCCGGGATTATGAGCTCAGGATCTCCTAATCATACAAGGCTCAATTACGAAGAGGAACCCTCACGCCGGATTCAAAGGCACCCCGGAATTCTCTCCTTCGCCCGACAACAAATGATTCCGCTCTTGCTTTTGCATGAGAATGAGCCTTTTGTATTTTATCTCTGCCAGGGAGAAGTGTCTGCCTGCCAGTTTTTATCCCAGACTGCGTTTTCAAACTCTTATCTGGGAATGCCAGGTTTGATTCTGCACTCCTCCACGAAGCCAGCTGGGTGACCTTGGGCTAGTTACAGCTCTCTTCTGAGCATTCACAACCCCACCTACCTCACAGGGTGTTCTCTTGTGGGGAGAAGAGAAGGTTTGTCAGCTGCTTTGAGTCCCCTTAAATGGGTGAGAAAAGCGGGGTAAAAAAGCCAACCCTTCTTTCTCCGTGAAGCTAACTGGGTGACCCTGGGCTAGCCACAGCTCTCTTCTGAGCTCTCACAGCCAGGTGTGGGGAAAAGAACAGAAGGTTTGTCAGCTGCTTTGAGTCCCTTTAAGGGAGGAGAACAGAAGGTTTGTCAGCTACTTTGAGTCCCCTAAAATGGGAGAGAAAAGCAGGCGGGATAGAAATGTAAATAAATAAATAAATAAATAGGATATTTGTACGAATTTAGACATTCGAATATTCAATTTGAATCGAATTGAATCGAATGTCCAAATTCGGATTAATTCAACCAAATACCAGATATTTCGAATATTCTTGCACATTCCTAGCGAATCTCTCTTCAACTCCGTCAACATTCACTTTATGACTGCAGTCTTCTCATTCTTGTTTTGGTTTAATTCATGGCATGCTACCTGCAGGACAATGCTCTGAGGTGACTAATAAATATTAATCATAAATAAGCATACAGGTATATACACACACACACACACACACCGCTGCATGTGGGCTCCCTCCGCAGCTAATCCATGCGCGACCTCACCCAGACTTCATTCCCTTCTCCGTCATATAGGAATTTTTAAACCCTGTCCTCATATTCCTGACGTCTCCGGTGGGAGCAATTTTAATAAAAACCACTTTAACTATCTGCTCCAGAGATATTTAGGGTCCTTGTAATATTCATGAAGGGAAGATTAAATATTGAAATTTATGCAGATAATAAAAAAAAAAATTAAAAACACGTGAAGAAGGGGCAACGGCACGGGTGTAAAGACTTGCATGTCTGTTTAGGCTAAAAAAAGCACGTCGACACGCTTAGCCATTAATAATTTACGGAGGCGTTTTCTTCGGGTTTTTTAAAATCGCTTAATAGCTGCGAGCTTTGCACGGCGGAGAAAGGGAACCGGAGGGGCCCGTACGCAGATTTTTAAAAAAGAAAATGGAGAAATTCTGCACCTTCATAAAAACCACCTGAGCTTAACTGGTTGCAAACTTGAGGCCTATTTGCACTACAGCCGGTAGCGCATGATTAGGACACTCCTGGCGAAGAGCCTCTGCGCACGGAGGAGGTTGTTGCAGCCACCAAGCGCCCGCTGGCTGCCCAGACGTCCCCCGATTGTAGACTAGGTGTGGAGCACGAAATCTTGCTCCACGCCTTAACCGACACTGTCCAAAAGCTTACCTGGAGCGTCCGGGCAGCGGCCATTTGCCACCTCTTCCGGTGCTCCGTGGTCGTCTTGAGATGCCGCGCAAGGGGGCAGGCACCTCAGACGACCATAGACGTGACCGCGTGAGGGCGGAGGGTCAGTGTCATCAGTTTCTTCTGCCACAAAGCTACAGCCACTGCTGGATTCCACACACACCCCTCTATGCAGTTTTCTTGGCAGGGATACAGATGTGGTTTGCCATTCCCCGCTTCTAGGGAGAGGCTGCTGATTGAACCGGCAACTCTCTGCTTTCCGGGCTGTTTGCTTTGCCGCCGAGCTATGATCACTCCATGCAGCCCTCTGCGCAGTTTTCCTGGCCGGGATACAGAAGTGGTTTGCCATTCCCTGCTTCTGTTTTCAGTCCTTTTGCTCTACCACTGAGCTACAGAGATGCCCAAGGAAAACCTCCCTGGAACGGACGTCCTTTATTCCCAGACCCAAGCGGCCGCCCAGCCTGTGACTTTTTTGGGGACCAAAGGGTGTGTGGTGTGGGAGTCACAGCTCAGTGGTTAAAACACCGTCCCGTTAATCAATCCCCCATTAAAGCCTCGCCTTTTATGTGGGTTAGTTGGCTCCTATTACATAGCCATGGGGACTTTATTCTTGTGGATTAAACGGATTTCTCCTTCCCCAATTAAGATTAACCCGGTTTGCAAAGGGATTAAGTCTAACTCAGAAAAGGGATTTAGCCTGTATTAAGAGTGCCCGGGGGTTGCCGATCGGGGGTGGGGGTGGGGGGAAGGAGAAGAGTTAATCAGGACGGCCTTGGTCCTATTAAACCCACTCTCCCCGTTACAATAGATTATAGCCGTGACCTCAGATGGCTCACAAGTGAGTAAATCCCGGGGATTTTCAATGCAATTCACTCATCAATAAGGGGCCAGTAGGAAGGAGAGACCCCGGGCGGGGTGGGATTAACCCCACGGGTGTATTTGGAGGGGGGGGGGATATTTAGTGGCTGATAAATACTGCCACCCCCTGCCACCCCCAGGCAAGAAAGGGAACCGCTCTGTGGACAGAATCTGCCCCTACAACCGTCGACCTTCGGGTTTCCAGCAGTCAGGCCAGAAAGCAGAGGGTCACAGGTTCGTTCCCCAGGCTCTCTCTGGAAGTAGGGAATGGCAAACGACTTCTGTATCCCTGCCAAGAAAACTGCACCGGGATGCCCCTGGAGCCTGGAGTGCCTGTAGCTAAGCGGTAGAGCAAACGGACCCGGAAGTCAGAGGCTCGTAGGTTCGATTCCAGCCTCCGCTGCACAGCTCAGTGGAACCCGCTGACAGATTCCTCAGCCGGTCCTATAATCTCAACCCAGAAAGTTCCACCCTGGACCTCACGCAATCCAGAAAGCTCTATGCTGGCCCCACCCACAATCCAGAAACTTCTACCCTGGGAGGTTCAACTGTGCTCCATCCCCACAGCATCCTATTCTCTTTGTTCCCGGCCCTTGGAGATGCTGCCCCGGTCTCTCCTGCCTGCGCCTGGCTCCATTCCCGCTAAAGTGCAGCCCACCTGCCGCAGCATCTGAGCCAGGGGCCGCCAAGGCCTCTCGAACATTTCCCTGTCTTTCTGCAAAATTCTGTCGGCCAGAACAGCCCAAAGGGGAAGGAAAAGGAGAGGAGAGCTTGCCAAGTGGAATTGGGGGGGGGGGGGGGAGAGAGATTCCATTAAATTCCCTCTTTTTATCCATCATCACTCCAGCTTGGCCCCGGGAGTGCAAAGGACACTCCGTGGCAGCAGGGGGGGGGCATAGTGGCCGGCCTGAAGGAGCTCCTGAGCTTCCCATCCGGTCGCCCACCCCGCTGGCCCTCGTGTGCCCCCCCAGCTCCCCCCCCCCACCAGCCTCTGTTTGTTTTCTGCAGGGAAAAACATGTTGCAAACACCCAGCGCACAGCAGTTCTGAGTTCATGTATCACTACCACATGTCAGGCCTCGAAGCTGCGCTGGACCCGACGGAAAGGGGGAGGGATGGAGTGGGGAGAAGTAACTGTGATGGAAATTAACGGGCTGGGTATCGATTGCACACGCCGGCACTCTGGCAGCGGAGCAAGCCCCCGCCCAGCTCTGCAAAGAGAACCCGCGGCAGAGTGCCAACCATGCGTGGCTCGTGCCGCTATACCAAGGTTTGGCAAACGCCCCCTGGCACAGCCGGCTCCGGGACAGGTGGAATAGCAGCTTCGTAAAGACTTTATAGGCCTCTTTACGTTCTGTTTATCTTCAGTTAAAATTCGCCTCCCCCCTGTACACTGAAGGCAGTTTGCAGATAGAAGTGGAGTGCGGAAAAGCGCAAAACAGAAACAACTCTACAAAACAGTGGATGCAATATGGTTGCCGGTGTTGTCTCATAAGAACCTAAGGGGAGCCCTGCTGGATGAGGCCACAGCCCATCTGGTCCATAAGAACCTCAGAGGAGCCCTGCTGGATCAGGCCACAGCCCATCTGGTCCATAAGAACCTAAGAGGAGCCCTGCTGGATGAGGACACAGCCCATCTGGTCCATAAGAACCTAAGGGGAGCCCTGCTGGATCAGGCCACAGCCCATCTGGTCCAAAAGAACCTAAGAGGAGCCCTGCTGGATCAGGACACAGCCCATCTGGTCCATAAGAACCTTTGCCACTCCCCCCTTTCCCTCCCTCCCTGCTTAAAATCTCCTGGCTGGTTCCTGGTGCCGTCCATCCATCCATCATCTGTCTGTCTGTCTGTCCACCTATCCATATCTATCTGTCCATCTATCCATCCACCCATCCATCCATCCATCCATCCACCTGTAACATTTGTATTCCACTCTTCATCTTGAGCTTCCAAGGGAGGGTCACAATATATGGTAAAATAACCACCAGCCATTTCTAAGCTCAGTGGAAGGGCAAAGTGCCTGGAAAACAGACGGGCGCAGGTTTGATCCCCAGCCTCTCCCTGGAAGTAGGGAATGGCAAAGCTCTTCTATATGTTTGCCAAGAAAACAGCACCAAGATGCCCATGGGGTGACCATAGTGCTAAAGCAAAACGCCTGGAAAGCAGATGGTTCCCGGTTCAATCCGCAGCCCCTCCCCAGATGCAGGCAATGGCAAACCACTCCTGTATCCTTGCCAAGAAAACTGCACGGAGGTACCCACCAACAAATTCCTCAGCCATCTTCATCTCGCGGTTCTGTGCCCGACCGCCAGCTGCAGAATCCGTCCTCGGGGCGCGAGCAGAGGGGACTGGTGCCTGGGTGGTGGGCGGAATTGGCCGACGCCGTGGACGCGTGGGGCCTTTCCAAGTTCCAGTCGCCCCCCTACGGTCCCCTGAAATCCAAAGCGGAAGGCAGACGGATGCCGCCAATTCCGGGCCCATTATTAAGAGCGATCGGCTTCCTCAATTGATATTTGCAAACATTAAGCTTTCATAATGGGCACGCAAGTGGCGGCTGTTCATACATCACCTTGCGGCATAATTTCCTTTATTAAAACCTCCTGTCGTTCTTCTGAGGCTCCGGCACCAATCAGGACCCCCCCTCCCCCAGCAATTCCCCAGCCAAGAAAGGCTGGCTTTATTCATGATGGCCAAACCAGGCTGATCTAGTGGTTAGGGAGCCGGACTCTTATCTGGGAAAGCGGGTTTGATTCCGCACTCCTCCACGAAGCCAGCTGGGTGACCTTGGGCTAGTCACAGCTCTCTTCTGAGCTCTCACAGCCCCTCCTAGCTTACAGGGTGTTCTGTTGTGGGAATAGGAGGTTTGCCAGCAGGCTTGAATCCCCTTAAAGGTGAGAACAGAAGATTTTCCAGCCACTTTGAGTCCCCTTAAATGGGTGAGAAAAGTGGGGTAGAAAAGCCAACTCTTCTTCCTCCCCCATGAAGCCAGCTGGGTGACCTTGGGCTAGTTACACAGCTCTCTTTCTCAGCTCTCCACGGCCCCAGGCACCTCACAGGGCGTTCCGTTGCGGGGAGAAGAACAGAAGGCTTGTCAGCCGCTTTGATTCTCAAACCGTGGCCCACCAGCTGGGCCTTCGCCTGCTCCTGAATCCCTGCAAATGGTCTTGTGGGGCCTCCTGCCTGCCTCTCCTCCAGCCTCCAGCGTGGAGACTAGAGCAGTTCCAGGGCCCTTTGCCCGTCGTGCAAAGTCTCCCCCCCCCCACATCTGCTGCAAAGGACCAGAATTCTGTCCAGGATGGGGAAGAGAAAATCCCGCCACCCCGCCACCCCCCCACCCCGCCTGAAGATTAGCAGCGGCCATTAAAGGCCATCCGACCGTCAATTATTCAGTTGATTTACTTATGCTCCAGTTGCCCTTGTCTGGTAAATCAGTGTTCGCAATCGTGTGTTTGGGGGGCGCATTGTTAAAACACAGTCACCGTGAGCACCTACGAGGCTTCCGCCCCCCCCCTCCCCAGGCCTCTGGATTCTTGATCCGCTAGTGAGGAGGTGGTGCATCACGCGCCCGGGACTCTCGCGCATGGAGACGCATGCACAGGAACATGAAGGCTGCCTTAGGGGAGGCGGGTCCCACAGATCTCTCTCACGGCCGGCCGTCCACCCAGCCCCACCGAGGCTGGGAGAAATCCAGCCAGCCTATCTGTGTCAACGTGGGGTGTTCCCGCACTTTATTTCCCATTAGACATGGGCACAAATGGGCTTTTTAATTTATCTTTATTTTTTTGCCTTCGTTTTGTATCGAATCGAAGGTAAGAAAATCTGCATTTGTTTGAATAGACTCCTCTTCGAATGTGGTAGGATTCTTTTGGATACAAATGTATTCGTCCCGATTCATATGAAAATCAGATACAAACGATCGCATATGTATCTAATATGTATCTGATAAGGATGTGCGTGAATATACATATTATTCATTATTCGTAGGAATTTGCACAAATTCAGACATTCGTATATAAATCTAATGTCCAGACATTTGTACTTTAGTATTTGTACGGATATGAATTGGACTGAATCCGGATTAAACCTTAAGTGTGACCACAGTCACTCGGAAAGTGGACCAAAGCTGGATTAAACCTTTGGTGTGACCAAAGCCGCTCTGAAAGTGGACTGAAGCTTTATTCATCCTTGTGTGACCACAGCAACCCTGAAAGTGGACTGAAGGTGGATTAAATCTTAAGTGTGACCACTCTCAAAGTGGACTGAAGCCGGATTAAAACCTTAAATGCGGCCAGAGCCCGAGAGGACGCAAGAGCCGAGTGAGCAGCTGCTTTCTTTCAGTGTTAAATAACTCAGAAAATTCCCCTTTGGGATAGATAATGTGGAAGGAACATTACCGGTCACTTTTCTGATGTGTGTTCCCTCGCTCTGAAAGTGGACTGAAGCTGGATTAAACCTTAAGTGTGACCACAGCCATAGTAAGCTGGAGATAAGACTCCGACCTCTTTGGCCCTGTTTTTCTCCAGGTCCACGAGATTGCACCCAAAAGGGAAACCGGAGGAGGAGGGGAGAAGGTGCTCCGAAACACACACCCCCAGGATCCGGCCTCTGCTTCTGCCCCTCCTTGTCCAAACCCAGGAGGCATCATGGGAGGGGGCCACCCGCCAACGGCCCCTCTGACCGGTTCCCATGGCACGCCGATCTCCGGCACAATCCGCTTTTTCTTTCTGGGCCTCGGAAGGAAAGGGGCGCTTGGCACTCTGGGGGCCTGGGGAGAATTGCGCACAGGCCGCGCCATGAATGGCCCCCATTGATGCCCCCAGAGGGGTCAAGGCGCTGTTCCCAAAGAGCGTGGAGGGTTATTATCGAAGGGGGGCATGAATCCTTCCCTTGTGCCTGCGAAGGGGAGCCGGGTCAGGCGGCCACAGAAGAAGGTTTTAAGCGGCGCTGGCGGCACTGGCGCATAAAGGACCCGTTCTTTGCCACACCGCAGGGCCCTTGCCAGTACAGCAGGGGGCAGAGACCGCTCACCCTGGGGCCGGGTGGGGCGCCATCCAAATTATCACGGGCTGGGGCCGTGCAGAGGCCTGGGATGCCTTGTCTAAGCGGCGGGTGCTGCTGCTCGATCCTCTCTGGCAACAACAACAACAATAATAAAAAAGGGCTTTGGTCTTGCAGGATCTGGCCGTCTGGATCCGCAGCCCTGGCGGCCTTTGCAAATCATGTGCTGTACAGTTTCAGTTCACGGGGCCCCAGGGGGCTGCAGTGTGTGTGTGTGTGGGGGGGTTCTTAAAAGCGGTCAGAGCCCTTTCTGCACTTCCCAAATTCGTCTGCCCGGTATTAGGGCTGGTTAACTTCAGGTACAGGTGAGTCATTCACCTTTGCCAGGAGATAAGAGGAAGAAAGAGCCTGGCCTTTTGACCTCACCTTTCCCACCCGTTTTAAGGGGACTCAAAGTGGCTGACAAAGCGGCTGTTCTTCTCTCTTAAGGGGACTCTCAAAGCGGTTGACGGACATTCTGTTCTTCTCCCTACCATACCCTGTGAGGCAGGTGGGGCCATGAAAGCTCAGAAGACAGCTGTGACTAGCCCAAGATCACCCAGCTGGCTTCATGGAGGATGAAGAAGAGTTGGCTTTTCTACCCCACTTTTCCCACCCATTTTAAGGGGACTCAAAGCAGCTGATAAACCTTCTGTTCTTCTCCCCACAACACCCTGTGAGGCAGAAGCGGCCGTGAGAGCTCAGAAGACAGCTGTGACTAGCCCAAGGTCACCCAGCTGGCTTCATGGAGGAGGGTGGAATCAAACCCTGTATTCCACACACAGACACACAAACACACACCACACACACCCAGAGACCAGAATTTCCCTATTTATTCACGGTGCAATAATTCACAACCTCCCTCGCCCACATCCAGCGGCACCAGGAACCGGCCAGGAGATTTTAAGCAGGGAGGGAGGGGAGGGGAAGGGAAGGGGGGAGCGGCAAAACATTCTATCTGAAAGAAAAAAGGGGGGGCAAAGGAAAAATAGCTGGGTGCACAACCCTTGTTCCAGCGGCCTTTGTGGAGCTGAATGACAAATTTACCCGGCTTTACGGACAAAAGGGCTCCAGGTAAAGAGGGCGAAGGATTATCATTTCATATTGGGCAACCTGTGTTCCCAAGTGCAGAGAAGGGATTAGCCCCCCCCAAGGGTCTGGGGGCCTCTATGCAGCTGCTTTATTAGTCAAATAACTCCCTCCAACCCCCCCAGACCCAAAGGTCCGTGTGAATTCCCTTTAGCTTTGCTCCTGCCCCCTGGTTTCCAACTCTTGGCCCTTTCACCAGGCTAATCTCAAAGTGGGGCTCTTGAGAAATCCCTCGGAAAAGCGGGGGGGGGGGGGTCCCTTTAGAAGGGTTAACGCCAAATGAAAGGTCTTCTGCAGGCAGGAGGGAGGGGGGAAGGGGAGGGGTGGGAAAATGGAGAGGGGGAAAGGCCCCTAGGGATGCGGCAAATACGGATCAGATGCAAAAAAAAAATCAATTTGTGTTTGCATCTATATAGGACTGAACATTTGTATGAATGTGAATCCTTCTACATGTGAAGGGGGTCTTGCATTCCATTTTTCAGCACTGAAGTCTGAAAGATACAGGCAGAGGGCCGGAGGAATCATTTCAGGGAAGGTCAGTAAAGGCGGACTTCCACAGCGGGGCTGCAGAAGGTTTGCTGACCCACGAAGATGGGGGTTCGCGCCCCTCCAGAGGGCTCCATTGTATGGATGGAAGAGGAGCCGGTATCTCCGACTTGGAAGCAGTATAGAGGCATCCACCCTAGGAGGCATTGATAGACCTATTCACCAAGAATTAAGAGGATATCTGGTGGATCAGGCCACAGCCCATCTAGCCCAGCATCCCTTCTCACTCAGGGGCCCAGCAGTTGCTTCTGGGCATCTCAAGCAGAAGACAAAAGGCAAAACCTTCACCTGCTCATGACTGCCTGCAAAAGGCCTCGAGAGATGTCCTCCCTTTCTCTCCAAGGTGGTACCTGGGCATCCATTGGAATAGCCACTAATACACCTATCCACTGTTTAAGAGGAGCCCTGTTGGATCAGGCCACAGCCCTTCTGGTCCATAAGAACCTCAGAGGAGCCCTGCTGGATCAGGCCACAGCCCTTCTGGTCCATAAGAACCTCAGAGGAGCCCTGCTGGATCAGGCCACAGCCCATCTGGTCCATAAGAACCTAAGGGGAGCCCTGTTGGATCAGGCCACAGCCCTTCTGGTCCATAAGAACCTCAGAGGAGCCCTGCTGGATCAGGCCACAGCCCTTCTGGTCCATAAGAACCTCAGAGGAGCCCTGCTGGATCAGGCCACAGCCCTTCTGGTCCATAAGAACCTAAGAGGAGCCCTGTTGGATCAGGCCACAGCCCTTCTGGTCCATAAGAACCTCAGAGGAGCCCTGCTGGATCAGGCCACAGCCCTTCTGGTCCATAAGAACCTCAGAGGAGCCCTGCTGGATCAGGCCACAGCCCATCTGGTCCATAAGAACCTAAGGGGAGCCCTGCTGGATCAGGTCAAGGCCCATCTAGTCCATAAGAACCTCAGAGGAGCCCTGCTGGATCAGGCCACAGCCCACCTAGTCCATAAGAACCTAAGAGGAGCCCTGCTGGATCATGCCAAGGCACATCTAGTCCATAAGAACCTCAGGGGAGCCCTGCTGGATCAGGCCAAGACCCATCTAGCCCAGCATGCCATCTCACACGGTCGCCCACCAATAGCTTCTGGGCATCTCAGAGTCTAAACTTTCACCTGCTCTCAATTCCCTGCCAACGATATTTTAGAGGCATCCCACCTGTCACTCTCAGAGGTGGAACCTGGGCATCCATTCTAGATAGCAACCTAGGAGGAACCCTGCTGGATCAGGCCACAGCCCATCTAGTCCAACATCCCATCTCACCCAGTAGCCCACCAGTTGCTTCTGGGCATCTCAAGCAGAAGATGAAGCGGATTTCTTAACCGCAGATCTAAACTCAACCCTTCCCAATTTGCCGACCCCTAACCTCGGAGAAATTCCCCGCGGCTCGGCTTCCCGCACCGAGCGTTTGCGCAAACAGAACCAGCACATATGGGACTTTCGAAGGGGGATAGATAGAGAGAGAGGGAAGAGGAAAACCCAGGTGTCCTGGGATGGAGGGAACAGAGAGGAGAGAGAGAAAAGGAAAAGTTTAGGGGGATAAAAAAGGACTCGTCGAATTAAACTGTCAACGGGCGCGCGGCGTCAGAGATGGCCGTGGTCTGTCCGTGATTTAGATGAATAATTGAAACGCTCCGGTACATTTATTATCCCTTTAGTGCAAAAATGGCAAAGAAAGACGAGTGGTAATTGAAAAATAGAACACAAATCTCACAGTGAAAGTGCTGTTTCTTATCGCAGGGTAAACATGTCAGGCCTAATAAACAAGGGCGCGGAAAGCGCGTCGCCGGGCGCTGCGTGCCTGGATTCAGCCGCTGATTTAATGCGCAGCCATCCCCGGCCCCCTTCCCCTCGGCTGGGCGCTTTTAAGGCAGGGGGCAGGACGGGAGAAAGGCCCGGCTGGCGTTTTTATTGTTTGGGGGTGTGGGGACACAGCCGTCACCGTGCTAATAAAAACGGAAGGGCCGCTCCGCTCGCTTTTACTGAGCTAGTAAAAAGCCTTTTACGTTTTTGGCCGAGCCCCACGGAATGGCACGGGATGCGCTCGGCCCTGGCGCCGCCTCGTTTCCACCAGCAGGACGCGGCGTGAGCTGAGCGCGGCTGTTCGCACTTTGGCCGGTAGCCAACAAGTCAGGCAACATCTGGGAAAGAACATCTGCACCTAGAGGAGGCTTTAGCAGGCTCCCAGCGTCCCTAGCCTTCACAGAAGTTGCCTAATGGTTGATTAGGTGTGTGAGACAGGATGCTGGACTGGGTGGGCCGTGGCCTGATCCAGCAGGGCTCCTCTGAGGTTCTTAGGGACCAGACGGGCTGTGGCCCGATCCAGCAGGGCTCCTCTGAGGTTCTTATGGACCAGACGGGCTGTGGCCTGATCCAGCAGGGCTCCTCTGAGGTTCTTCTGGGCTAGATGGAGTATGGCCTGATTCAGTAGGGTTTCTCTTAGGTTCTTATGGATCTCCTGGGCTGTGGCCTCATCCAGCAGGGCTCCCTTGAGGTCCTCATGGGCATGTTTCACCGACCGTCCTTCCTGTCCACTGTCTCTTGCAATAAGATGACACTCAGAACCATACCCCCAAGTCTTCCTCCCACCCCCCTGCAGCAAAGGGAGGAGGAGGAGGAGGTGTGAAAGGGGGGGGGTTGAAGAGAGCAGCCTTCATTCTGCCTCGCCCCCCCCCCCCACAGTGAATAAGAGCAATAGCACCTTGCAGTGCTGCATGAACTGGAATTCTGCAACCAGATATACTCCAGGGAACCGGCTTCTCTCTTCTTATTCCCTCTCCCCAGCCCCCCCCCACTCCAATCCACCTCACCCCCCAGGGAAAGCAGTGGGGCAGAAACCCTTAAAGGGACTGATTATTCCTCGGGAGGGCGTCTGGGGAGGGGGGGGGGGCTCGTCAGTGGCGGATTGCGGCCTGAAAAGCTGTCTTCTTGTGGAACGGAAGCAAGAAGAGCGGACAGAGATGCCTCCCTTTCTAGCTGCGGAGACGTCCAAGTCCCTCCGGGAAGCTGGATGGCGTATTTGTGTTTCTCCATACTTTGCACGGGGGGGGGGGGGGGGGGGGGGTTGAAAAACAAACAGCAGTGAATGCAAAATGTGGAGCAGCAAAAAGACCCCCCCCTTGACACACACACACACACAAACACACACACACACTCCTCCCTTCAAAACAACCACAAAATCCCTGGCTGAGCACTGGCTAGTTCCATTTGAAAAACAGGAGATGGAGGAGACACAGACAGACAGACACACAGACAGACACACAGACAGACACACACACACAAACAAGGACACACAGGCACACAGAGACACACACACACACACACAGATGCTCTTTTAATGCACACTCCAGTAGACAAGACAGCGCATTTGTGCGTGAAGCACTTTGCAACGCCGGCATTAAATATTGGTGGGGTTTTCCTCCCGGTGACCTAAATGCAACTGTCACCCGCAGAATGGGGGCCCGGGAGAAGTGTGGCCCCTAGGGCCAAGCGGCGAGGCCCAAAGATGACCTGCTGTTCTGGATCTGACACTGTGAGGGGCCCCCGGAGGCACTGTGTCCCCGTTCGGAAACGCACGTTGCAAACGCCCAGAGTTGTACATGCGCATGGGCAAGCAGGCGGATGGGCCTCTGAGGTGGCATGTAGAATGAGGTTGCCCTCCTCAGCTGAGGCCTGGGAGAGTCAAGAGATGCAGGCCAGGAGAGTCAGATCAGAGAAGGGGAAGGATTTCTCCACCCAGAGGGTCCTCGGTCGATGGAATTGGCTGCCGGAAGAGGCGGTGACAGCAACCAGCCTAGATGGCTTTAAGGAAGGGTCGGACACATTCATGGGCGACAGATGCATCAATGGCTACTAGAATGGATGCCTAGGTACACCTTTCAGGCTGGGGGGACAAGCAGGAGGCCTCTAGGGCCATTTGCAGGGGTTCAAGAGCAGGCAAAGGTTTTGCCTTCTTCTTTCTGCTTGAGTTGCCCATGGATCAGGCCACAGCCCATCTAGTCCAGCATCGCATCTCACACGGCGGCCCACCAATTGCTTCTGGGAATCTGAAGCAGAAGACGAAGGCAAAACCTTCAACTGCTCTCAGTTCCCTGCAGATGCCTTTAAGGGCTTCCTGCCTCTCTTTCCAACCTGGAGGTGGTACCTGGGCATCCATTCTGGTAGCCATCAATACACCTGTCCTCCCTGAGAAAAGGATCCCTGCTGGATTAGGCCACAGCCCATCTAGTCCAGCATCGCATCTCACATGGCGGCCCACCAATTGCTTCTGGGAATCTAAGGCAGAAGGAAGAAAGAAACTCTGCACCTCCTCTTGGCTCTTAAAGGCCCCCTGTCTGCCTCTCCAACCTGAAGGTGGCCCCGGGGAATCCGTTCCGGTAGCCAACAATACACCTAACCTCCATGCATTTGCCCAACTCTTTCATTAAAGCCACCCAGGCTGACTGCCATCTCAGCTTCTGCCACAGTTCCTCACCCACATCAGGCCACTGTGTGAGACAGGATGCTGGACTAGTTGGGCTGTGGCCTGATCCAGCAGGGCTCCTCTTAGGTTCCTATGGACCAGATGGGCTGTGGCCTGATCCAGCAGGGCTCCTCTTAGGTACTTATGGACCAGATGGGCTGTGGCCTGATCCAGCAGGGCTCCTCCGAGGTTCTTATGGACCAGATGGGCTGTGGCCTGATCCAGCAGGGTTCCTCTGTGGTTCTTATGGACCAGATGGGCTGTGGCCTGATCCAGCAGGGCTCCTCTTAGGTTCTTATGGACCAGATGGACTATGGCCTGATCCAGCAGGGCTCCTCTTAGGTTCTTATGGACCAGATGGGCTGTGGCCTCATCCAGCAGGGCTCCTCTTAGGTTCTTATGGACCAGATGGGCTGTGGCCTGATCCAGCAGGGCTTCTCTGAGGTTCTTATGGACCAGATGGGCTGTGGCCTGATCCAGCAGGGCTCCTCTGAGGTTCTTATGGACCAGATGGGCTGTGGCCTGATCCAGCAGGGCTCCTCTTAGGTTCTTATGGACCAGATGGGCTGTGGCCTCATCCAGCAGGGCTCCTCTTAGGTTCTTATGGACCAGATGGGCTGTGGCCTGATCCAGCAGGGCTCCTCTGAGATTCTTATGGACCAGATGGGCTGTGGCCTGATCCAGCAGGGCTCCTCTGAGGTTCTTATGGACCAGATGGGCTGTGGCCTGATCCAGCAGGGCTCCTCCTAGGTTCTTATGCCTCAGGCACAGATCAAGGGTTCAACAGCTATGCAGACTTTCACTCCTGCAGCCTTGGCGTGCATGTTCCGCCTTTGGCCACCACTGGCTCTAAAACAGCCCATAGATGTTCCTACAGTAATGGGTACATTAGCAGGTTAGTAGAAGCGCTTGGCCCCTTGCCTTCCTTTTCTTTTTTTAAAGTGCTCCTTTCAATGTCTTTTCTAGGAAGATATAGGGGACGGCAAAAAGCCCCCACCCAGCCCACCCCCAGCCCCCTGGAAGCCTCTCCTGTTGACAATTTGCTGTTCTCTTCATTACTCGGCTTGACAGAGATTTATGGCGGATTTTTGTGAAACCGGCGCGTCCCCAAGTCCGGCTTTTTAACGCCACGCCAAGATTTATGGCACTTAGCAGTGCGTGAGTGCATTAGCAGAAGGGCACCCCCCCTCCCTCCCTCCCCACCCCAGTTTTTTTCCTTCCTCTCTTTTTAATTTGATTGCAAAAACAACTTTTGGAGACAGGAAAATAAAATCCAAGGTAATGGGCTTAATTGAGCTTCCAGCAAAGGACATCCAAGGAGGATAGGAAGGTGAGAAATGTCAACCGGCAGGATCCAGGGTCTGGGCTCAGGCGCCCATGGGCTGCCTGAATTCTGAGACAATCAGCCATGCATCACCTGAGATGTATCACCTGAACCGCAGGCCAGAGCGGAAGCTGTTAGACCATATGGCTGGGCTACTGCAGTGCTTGGGGGAGCCCTTGAAGACAGTTTGCAAGGTGGAACTAGAGTGAAACACGGCAAGAAGAAGAAGAAGAGTTGGCTTTTGTACCCCTCTCTTCTCACCCATTTAACGGGACTCAAAGTGGCTGACAAACCTTCTGTTCTTCTCCCCACAACAGACACCCTGTGAGGCAGGTGGGTCTGTGAGAGCTCAGAGGAGAGCTGTGACTCGCCCAAGGTCACCCAGCTGGCTTCGTGTGGGACCGTGGAATCAAACCTGGTATTCCCAGGTAAGAGCCCACCTCCCTAACCACTAGACCAAACTGCCCATTCACCCAACATCTCCTCCCCAGAATTATTAAAATAGGGAGTCGAGACGGATATGAATATTCAAAATATTCGTTATTCGGATGGAGTCGGATGAATTCAGATATTCCTATATGAATCAAACATTCAGATTTCTGAGTTTGAATGAATACAAATATAGAAGAAGAATAAGTGAACAACGGAAGGAAAAGAAGCTGGAATTAGGGAAGGCGGAGAAAATATTTATATGTTAAGAATGAATAAGAACAATGAAAAGATATTCAAAACAGACCAAGGAAAAGAGAAGAATAAATAAGTTGAATAATGAGATTACGGAGGACAGACAAATAAGAAAGCCTATGCTGAAATTCTATCGGAAATTATAATCAAGCAAACAGGTGATAAAAAAGGGGGAACAAGGCTTGTTTTAGGTCATTTTTCATCACAGAATTACGAACTGGAGCGAAAAAGACTTTAATCAGGCAGGAAGGGGAACATTTGGTGCTGGAGGAGAAACAAGCTTGGAAAATTAGGAAGAAAAGTTGGCTTTTCTACCCCCCTTTCCTCACCCATTTAAGGGGACTCAGAGTGGCTGACGAACTTTCTGTTCTTCTCCCCACAACAGAAACTAGTCGCAGCCCTCTTCTGAGCTTTCACGGCCCCACCTACCTCACAGGGTGTTCTGTTGTGGGGAGAAGAACAGAAGGTTTTTTAACTGCTTTGAGGCCCCCTAAATGGGTGAGAAAAGCAGAGTACAAAAGCCAACTCTTCTTCTTCTTCCTCCACAAAGCCATCTGAGTGACCTTGGGCTAGTCACAGCTCTCTTCTGAGCTTCCACAGCCCCACCCACCTCACAGGGTGCCTGTTGTGGGGAGAAGAACAGAAGGTTTGTCAGCCGCTTTGAGTCCCCTTAAATGGGTGAGAAAAGCAGGGTCCAAAAGCCAACTCTTCTTCTTGTTCTTCTTCCCCCATTGCGCTCTACTGCGCTCTTGCGCAAATGCTCCAAACGTCTCCGGTGCAGCGGCACCTCCGTGTTCCCCGTCAGCGTTCAAGCCTGTCCCGTAATCCAGGTGTTACGCTGAACACCTGGAAGAGCCCCCTCCAGCCCAGATGTGCGCCAACAGCAGGCGTTTTTGCGAGCGCTATTTTTAGTCCCGCCAGGAAAACAGCAAAAACTGTTTGCATTGTCAGGAGGATTCTTGCAACGTGGAATCAATCTCGCCGCGGCTTTAAGTGAACGCTGTCGTTTCTCATTTCGGCAGAGAGCTACGCACGTCCTTCCAGAGCTGGGGAAATTGATTTGATTCTTCTGGGTGGTTCTTCACAAAAGCAACAACACTGAGTAATTTTGCTGATTAGGAGATTAATAAGTAAGTAAGTAAATAAATAAATAAGTGAGCCTCCATTCCACTCTTGGGGGCCGATTCTCTTTTGCCTTTTCAAGGAACGAAGGTCGCAAACCTGTCTGGCAAAGCAGGATCAGTTGAAAGAGGAACGTTCCGGGGTCTCCTCCGGGGATAAGGACCCTGAACTTGGATGAGGAGAAGGTGGTTTAAATGCAGAGCCTACTTATTTAAACCTGGCTTAAGATGTAAATGTGAGACAAGGAACATCCCACCCCCCACAAAGGCCAAAAGGTGTGCTAAGCAGGTGAAGGTTTTGCCATTGCCTTCTGTTTGAGATGCCCAGAAGCAACTAGTGGGCCACTGGGTGAGATGGGATGCTGGACCACATGGGCTGCAGCCTGATCCAGTAGGGCTCCTCTCAGGTTCTTATGGACCAGATGGGCTGTGGCCTGATCCAGCAGGGCTCCTCTTAGGTTCTTATGGACCAGATGGGCTGTGGCCTCATCCAGCAGGGCTCCTCTCAGGTTCTTATGGACCAGATGGGCTGTGGCCTGATCCAGCAGGGCTCCTCTTAGGTTCTTATGGACCAGATGGGCTGTGGCCTGATCCAGCAGGGCTCCTCTTAGGTTCTTATGGACCAGATGGGCTGTGGCCTGATCCAGCAGGGCTCCTCTTAGGTTCTTATGGACCAGATGGGCTGTGGTCTGATCCAGCAGGGCTCCTTTCAGGTTCTTATGGACCAGATGGGCTGTGGCCTGATCCAGCAGGGCTCCTCTTAGGTTCTTATGGACCAAATGGGCTGTGGCCTGATCCAGCAGGGCTCCTCTTAGGTTCTTATGGACCAGATGGGCTGTGGCCTGATCCAGCAGAGCTCCTCTTAGATTCTTATGGACCAGATGGGCTGTGGCCTGATCCAGTAGGGCTCCTCTCAGGTTCTTATGGACCACGTGGGCTGTGGCCTGATCCTATACTCAAGGGTCTCAGGGCAGGTTACAACATATAAAATGAACACATTTTACTATTTATTTATTTCTATCCTGCCCTACAACCGAAGGTCTCAGATAGAGTGGGTAACAGCCTTTAAAACAGCAAATTACTAGTCAATATATATTAAAATCAAATAAAAGACATAAAAACACTTTTTAAAAATTCAAAATATTTAAAAGAGTATCCTCAATATTAAAACAATAGTATCCACAGTGGGGTGGGGTGGGGTATAATCACCTTAGCCAAAGGCCAGAGCAAGGAGGTGTGTCTTCACCACCTTCCTGAATATATACAGGGGGAGACTGTTCCATAACCTGGGGGCCATTACCAAAAAGGCCCTTTCCTGGGTTCCCACCTGTTTCACTACTGAGGATGTCGTTTCCAGACCGCTAGCCATTTTGGTAACCCTCTTTGGACTTGCCTTAGTGCGTCAATGTCTTCTTTTTCTTCCAAGGCATTGCAACCCCATCAAGGACGGGGCGTCCCCCAGCTACATGGACCTGAGACCCCGTGACAAACAGCACCTCTGTCTTGTCTGGATTCAGCTTCAATTTATGTTGCCACGGGAGGTGGTGGGTTCTCGTTCGCTGGAGGTCTTCAAGCAGAGGCTGGACCTCCATCTGTCTGGGATGGTTTAGGAAACCCTGCATTGAGCAAGGGGTTGAACTAGATGACCTTAGAGGTCCCTTCCAACTCCAGGATCCTATGATGCTAGCCCTAATTTTACTGAGATCTTATCCAAGCTCTGTGTCCCCCCGTTCTCCATGCTGTGTCTTCAGGGCTGCTGTTTCGCTGGGGAGGGTGGGTGGGTGGGAAGGGAGTCAGGGCTGGGCGGTCCGTTTACGGAGGCTGCCGTTTCAGCGTTTATTTGCAAGGCAGGGGGGCATAGGTTAATGGACCGGAGGATAAATCCCCGTTGGTTCTTGTTTATCAACGTATGAGAAACCCTGGCGACAGGTCCAGGGCTTTAGAGAGTGGAAATAAAATGGGGTCACCTCGGGTCAGGCATAAATAAGGGACCCATTTAATGTTGGCACTGATGCTGCGGGAAGCGGGTTGGCCTTGGAACGGGGCTTGTTTGTTTGCCTGGCTCCTCCATTTCCTTGCAATTTCATCCCCCCCCCCCCCCCCGCTCTCTGGCTCGGCCTTCCAGATCCTCCTGACGCCTGACGCTTTGACCTTGTGAAATCCTGGCTGCGCAAGGTTGCCGCACACGCTAATGGTCTGGCTGAAGAGGGACAGAGAGGCGTGGCCAACCGGCCAGCCGGCCAGCTGAGCAGTAAAGTGACCCCGTGGCCTAAGGATAAGTCCGGGTGGCAACGATGGGGAAAACGTAGCGCCGCAGCCCAACGCTTTCGAGAAATGCTGGCGTGTCCCCCCCAGTCCTGGCTTCACATTTGCCTGGCCGAAATGTGGAGCATGCATTACGCAGTTTTGCAGCCATGCGCCAAAGGATGTCTTGCCTGTAACAGCCCAGAAGGGAGAATCATAGAATCAAAGAGTTGGAAGGGACCTCCAAGGTCATCCAGTCCACCCCTGCTCAAGGCAGGATTCCCTAAACCATCCCAGACAGATGTAGGTCCAGCCTCTGCTTGGAGACCTCCAGCTAAGAAGAACCCACCACCTCTCGTGGCAACCTATTGCACTGACTGGTCGCCCCCACTGTCAGGACATTTTTCCTAATATCTAATCTGTATCAACTCCCTTGAAGTTTCATCCCGTTGTTTCTAGTCCTCCCATCTTCTGCAAGTGAGAACAGGGAAGATCCCTCTGCACTGTGATGGCCCTTCAGAGACTTGAAGACCACCATCATGTCTCCTCTCGGTCTCCTCTTCTGCAGGCTGAACATTCCTAGATCCTTCAACCTTTCCTCATAGGACGTGGTTTGTGGACCACTCACCATTTTGTTAGCCCTCCTTTGGACTTGCTCTAGTTTGTCAATGTCCTTTTTGAATTGAGGTGTCCAGATCTGGACTCAGGACTCTAGGTGAGGTCTGACCAAAAAAGAGTCAAGAGGAATAATTGCTCTTCATGATCTAGACTCTCGTTCTCTTTCTCTCTCTGCATTTTTATCTCCCCCTAAACCCAAAGGCCTCAGGGCGGGTGACAACATACAAAATGAACACGTTAAAACCAACCAGATGTTAAACATAGTAAAACCACGGCAGCATCTGAATGTGGGGAGGAAAAGACCGTTCCTTTGCCAGGGCAAAGAGGTGCGTCTTCACAGCTCACCTAAACACATAGAGTAAAGGTGCCTGATGCACCTCAGGAGGGAGACTATTGCACAGTCTGGGAGCCACCACTGAAAAGGCTCTATCTGTGAGTGGCCGTACATCCAGGGGGCCTCCCCTCCAGATCTTAGGGCATGGGCAGGTCGATATGGAAGAAAAGGGGGGGGGGGGAAATCCCCCTGAAAGGTGAGATCCCTTCTGAAAAACGGGATCTTGCATTCGCCAGCTGCCACGCTTTTAAGCCACTGCCACGTTCCACGGGTCGGAAGGCAACTTTAGCTTAACCATCTGGTTCTGCAGAATTCCTGCCCCTGAACTACAACTCCCACGCTCCTCAGCGGCCGCAAGGGACCTGTCCATCAGGACCTTCTTCCATTAATGCACTTCCGCAAGACACAATATTCTGCTGCAATAGTGCAAATGCAAACATTCTCCAAAGAGGATCCTGGAAATGGTCGTTTTAAAAAATCTCTCCATGCTGAGAAATGCCCTTCTGGGTCCAAATGCGCAAATGGACTTTTTGGTGGCTTTCCCCCCACCAGAAATAGCCAGAGAGCAGCCTAGTTAAAAGTGCAAATGCATGCAATTTTCAGTCCATAGATTTCTAGACTCATTTGACCACAGAGGAGAAAGCGGTCTCCTTTTGTGTGTTTGCATTATGTCAAAAGGAGAGATAACACAGCTAGACATTAGATAATATTCTGAAATACGAGGGTCAGATTTTTTTTTTAAAAAAAAAGGACTGAGAATTTATCTTTCCTCGATGACAACAACAGAGATCTCTGAGTACAATTCGGAACGGAACAATACATAACATAAAGTCACTTTTAAAAATATATCCCAAGCCATAGAGTGCAAAATGTCAAGAAAACTTTGATATCCATACAAATTCAAATGTTACAAAATTCATACACTGACATTCGTATTTGTATAAATGTTGCGGAACATTCGTAGGAAGCTTCGGAGGAGGCGTGAACCAGGGAGGTGGGGAAGTGGCCGCACTGGTCACATCCACAACGGATCCAGCGCAGGTGAGTGTAAGGATCCAGTTTTCGACACTGAATTCATAATGCACTGAAAATTCAAAAATCCGATTTTGTACGAATTAGGAAAAATGAATGTATTCGTTCGAATAATTTGGACATTCATATCTCTACGGGTACATACACATCTTGTATGTACCTGTTAAGGGTGAGCACAAATGCAACTTTTGGATTTGATTTGATTCGAATAGAATATTTGAACGTTTGGATCTGAACAAATAGGGAGAAAATGAATGTATCCAAATTTAAATCCAATTTGTATCCCTGATACCTGTACAGATATGAATGTCCAAATTATACGTACGAATAACTCAAAATATTCGTATTCGTTTAAGTTCAGAAATTCTAATGTTCGGACATTCAATTCGCATCCGAATTTGTACGAATAACGAATATTTTGAATATTTGTGTACATCCCTAATTCAGAGCGCATTCGACATGGATTCAGAGTGGATTCGAAGTGGATTCAGGGAAGATCTGACGCTTTCAGAGCGGATACAGAAGCCGGTCCCTGGTGCTATGTTCTGGATACATATCAGATACATACAGATACATTTCGGATACATACATGTTCATATCAGGTGTTCATACGAATACATTTGTATCAAACAGAGGGTTTTTTTCCATTGTCACTAAAAGTACCCATTAAGTACCCATTAATGGGTACGCAATGGCATTTTTGTACCCATTAATGGGTACTTAATGGGTACTTCTAGTGACAGTGGAAAAACACCCATAATCCTACCCCATCCGAAGGTGATCTATTTGGACGAACACGGATTGTCTTGCATTTAATTCAATGCAAATTGAATGCAAAAGCCTCCATTCGTGGGCATCCCTACATTCCAGCCAACTGGGCAGCTCCCAGAATCCTTTGCCAAAGCGGGCAACACTAAAGGATTGTGGGAGCTGCGGTCGGTCTCCCCAGATCGGTTTGCCGGAGGGGCGGCTATGTGCGTGATTTGAGGCAGGCTGAGGGCGCAGGCCTAGGACGGCGCCCCGTACGCCCAGGGCACGCTGGGACGCGCTCAGCCTGGCGCTCCGCCTTGCCCACCCTCGGCACAACCTCACCTGGCGGAGAGGATGTTAATCTGAAAGCTTCGGAGGGAAGAGAAAGGGGGTAAAGTATCAATTAGGAAACTTACCGCCGCCGCCGCCCAGCAGGGAGCTGTTCGCTACAAAGAAAACAACAGAGAAAGATGATGTTATTAAATTGCTTTCTGCTTGGGAACCATCCCTGCTCGTTCATTCACATTTCCGCGGCCGCGGCTTCGAACTCCGTCGCGCCCGGAACGCCGCAAGGCCTTGGGAAGGTTTATTTCCCCCTCCAGGTCCCCTTCCTGGGGGGCTCTTTGCTGCACCCCTTTTGCCCCTCTTTTGGGCCACGTTCTGCCTCTCCCCAGCTGCGTCACTCAGAGAACGGTGAACAGAGGACCCTGCTGCTCTCTTCCTCATTTACATCCGCTGCCATGCTCTCCTATGGCCAGCACCCCCAGCCAGCCACCCAACCAGCCAGAGGTGAGGCTGTAAGGCCCTCGGGGCAGGGACCTGCCCTCTTCCGCTGCGTGGGAAGTTCTGCACGCATTGCACACAGAAGGGGAAGGACAAGCCGTTGCAGGGACAGATCGGCCTCAGTGGGGGTTCCAAACGTCCTCTGCTCTCCCCAGCTGAGGCACAGCAGGGGCCCTCCGGCTGGAGAGAACTCCCAGCAGCTACTGCAAAACAACTCCGGCGCGGTGGCCGGAAATGGCGATGGCAGCAGAGCCAAGCGTTGTCCGTAAGCGGCCGGACGACGGATCTGCTCAGATGATTCTGCTGACTTGGGCTAGTTGGAAGAGGCAAAGGACGACAGAAGAGAAGCTCCACAGCTCCAGGAATCCTTCCTTCCTTCCTCTTCCCTCCCTCTTTTTCTTTACTTCCTTCCTTCCCTTCCCCTTCGTTCCCTCCCTTCCTCCCTTTCTTCCCTCCCTCCGTCTTTCTCTTTCCTTCCGTCTTCCCCCCTTTCCTCCTCCCTTCCCATTGTTCCTTCCTCTACCCTCCCTCTTCCCTTCCTCCTTCTTTCTTTCCTTCCCTCCTCCCCTCCTTCCTCTCTGTTCTTCCTTCCTTCTTCCTCCCTCCTTCCCTCCTCTCACCTTTCCCCTCTCTTACTCCTTCCTTCCCTCCTTCCCTCCTTTTATTCCTTCCTCCCTTTTCTCCCGCCCCCTCTTTCTTTCTTTCCCAATTTCCTTCCCTATTCTTTCCTGAAACATGCAGCATTACTGGATCCACCCCTCTGTCCATCCCACCTAATTTTAACCCTTTACCTCTTCCATGGGGGGAGGCCTTGGGCTAAAGGCAACCTGTTCTTAGACACCTGGGGGGTGGAGCGTGTGTGTGTGTGTGGGGTGGACACTCGCCTGTCTCCCGGAGCGGCTGCCGTGAGGGCCGCCAGGTGTGCGTAGGTGGGTGGGTGGGAAGCAGACGAATCAACTCATCTGGGCTTCGGTTCCAACCAGCCTTCGGGGGAGGGGGGCTCCCTTGCCCTCCCGCCCCCCGCCCCCTGTTCCCAGATACAGCTGGATAGAAATGCAATTCCAGATTTCATTCATGCCCCGGCAGTTTGCTGAAGGTTTAGCACCTGTTCCGGAGAAGTTACCTTGGCAACAAGAGCATCACATAGGATTCCTGTCACCTCGGAAACACCCGGGGGGGGGGGGATGGATAAAAAGGTCCCCAATTCCCTCCCCTGGCCAGGAGCCACACGCTGCTATGGCTGAGAGACGGGAAATGGATAAAGGGTGTGTGTGCATGAGAGAGCTTCCCGTCCATCCACACGGACCGGAGACCAGAAAGTCACCTCTGGTGAGAGGAAAGATACAGCAGGAGGCAGAAAATGACTTTTCTGGAGCTCGCGCCGGGGGGGGGGGGAGCCCCTCACCTGAAGATGGCCGTCCCTAGGCCAGGACTTAGGCCCCTAACAGACAGGGAGGAACACAGCGCCATTACGGCACCGCTAGAATACAGAATCCTAGAGCCGGAAGGGACCCCCAGGGTCATCTAGTCCAACCCCCTGCTCCATGCAGGATTCCCTAAACCATCCCAGACAGATGGAGGGCCAACATTTGCTTGGAATATCCAGGGAAGGAGAACCCACAACCTCCCATGGCAACCTTTCCACTGACTGATTCGAATTTTCGGATATTCGGCTCTAATTGAATCTAATATCCGAATTCTAATTGTATCATTTGCCAAAAATTGTATTCATGCACCCACCTACCCACCCCAGTATATACCTGTGCAGATATGCATGTCAGAGTTATTCATACGAATAACTCGAAATATTCATATTTCTTCAAATTTTATACGGACGTCCGTATTTCGTACGGATAACCCAAGGTATTTTGAATATTCGTCCTCACCCCTGATGCAGTTGCAGCAGGATTCCTATTTTCCCCCTCCTAGGGAAAGGAGGTAGCCAGACCATCACGGGGGGCAGCAGCCTTCCTGGTGTTTCCGTTGCACAGATGGAGTTGTCAGAATCCCGGCTTTGCTGTCAAGTGTCTTTCCCCACCACCACAACCAGCAGCGGCACCCCCTTTCTGCCTCCGCATGCCCCCCTCCCTGCACTGCCATGCTGGCCCACCCGGGCTGCCTCTCCCCGGGTTAGCGCGCCTGACCCCTCCGTCAGCCATCCAGCCGCGTCCGCCAGCCGCTGTCAATCACGCTGGCAAAGGCTTAATCCTCCGGCTCCCGCGTGGGGCCTGATCGAGTTCCAAAGCTAATTGAGGTTGTCAGCCTTTCCCCAGCTAGCCGGCATCCAGGTGGATGGCTGCCTGCAGCAGGGGCGGGGTGGTGGTGGGGGTTGTGGATGCGAAGGAGGATAAAATGAAAACAAAATCTTTACGATTTTCAGGTGGGAGGAAGAGAGCATCCTCTTCCGAACCTGCCGTCTGCCGGATTCCCTATTAGAAAAGGAGGCTACGGGGAGGAAGGGAGGAAGGGAGGGAGGGGGGCGGAATATGCCAAAATATTATCTCCTGCCCACCAACTCAGCAGCGTCGAGAGCAGGATCAGGCCACTGTCCTATGCACTGATTCCCAGGTATCAACTGGTCTCAATTCAAACTTCGGAGTCACTTCGAAGTTCACTCTGGAGATCAGCACAGACTTCAAAGACGCTCCGGAGCTATTTTGCACAGACTTCGAAGTGACTTCGCATTGACTTTGAAGCTTAGGTTTTGGGGCTCCCCCCCCATGGGTGCCCCCTCCCCTTAGCCTCCTCTAGACCCCATTGCCACACAAGCGTGGAAACAGGCTCCCTTTAATCCGGATTTTCTGCCTGAAGACCCCGTTAATGGGGTCTACAGAAAATCCGGATTAAAGGCCAGAAAGTGCCCATTTGATCCGGATGTCCCCAGCGGCGGTTGAAACAATCGGGTCCCAAAACGGGTGCCATGTTGGAAATGGGATCATCCGGCTCACACCCAAATGGGTCCTTATTGGGTGCAAAAATGGGTACTTTCTGACAGTTACGCAGCTTGTGACCGTCCACATGTCGAAAGGCACGCGTGTGTAAGGAAGGATAGGTTTAGAAAGCGCAGGAGGGCGGGCGGGCGGGTGGAGGGGGACGGCGGCAAACCCTCGGTTTCCCTGCGAACCAGCCTGCTCGGCGTCTGCCCCGATCGAGGACGCCACCCGGGACAACCTGGAAAGATCTTTGCAGAAATATCGGGAGCTTTAAATAGGAGTGGACAGGCAGGACGGGCGAAGGGCCGTGCGCAGGGCTCCTGGGAAACCAGCCTTCCCAGACAGACACCGATTAAACAAATATAAAGAGATGGTCCTGACAGCAGAGAGGAGCAGAGAGGCCGAGGAACAGGCAGGAAGGCGAGATCCAGATGACAATAATATTGCACGCAGCCGTCGCAGGCCAGCAGAGAACTGGCGGGGAAACGCGCTGGCTTGGGAACCTGAATTTTCCCTGAATTTGGGAAAGAAACAAGCAAGCAAGTTTCTTTTCGCTAAGACAGAGAGGCTGCTGGAAAAACTGTCTCTGTCTCCCTGGAACAAATTGCATGTTAGGAAATCCCTACTTGATCGAACAGATCTCCTTCGAATGTGGGATCCCCTCTGAATAGATCCCCTGTTTGAATATTCTATTCGATACGCATGTATTTGTACGAATTGGTTACCTGCTATGAATGAATACGCATCCAATACAAATACATATCCAATGCGCACAAATGTATTCTTGGCATTAGAATCTGAGTCTAAAAATCCGGTTCAATTTGGATCTTTAAGATCCGAATGTCACAAAAATCCGATTCGAATCCGTAACATTTGAATCCATACGTATTTAAAGATACGAATGTCGACAACATTCGTATCTGTTATGCGTATCTGTATGCATTTTGTAAAAATCCGTATGTATCCCATATTATCCTGTATGCATCCCGTTTTAATCCTGTATTTTAAGCGCAAGATATGTACAGTTCTCGTGCAGATTCGTATACAATAACAGAAATGAATCTACACATTCATTTTCCAAAATCTGATTTGAGTTCAAATGTGCAAATTTGGATTTTCAAAAATCCGATTCGCGTTTGAATGTCGACATTTGTCGGATTGAAATAGAATATTTGGATTATTGAATATGTGTGCCCATCCCTAGTAGATGATCTTTGAGTTTAGGATGGAAACTCTCCAGAGCTATCTGCAAGGAGGAACAGAAGGGAAACTGAAGTTGATGTCCTAATTTGCAAAGTAGCATTCTGAGGTTTTAAGCCTGGGGTTTCGGAGATATTTAGCAAGGCGAGACTTCTTTTATTTTCTCATAGGTCGCTCCGCACCGCGGCTCCCGGGAAGAGAGGCAGGGTCGTGTCTCCTGCAGTAGGCAAACAGCTTAGATGTCTGACACAGGGGAGGTGAAAGAGGACGAGAAGAAGGTAAACACAAGACAGAGAGGCAGAGCGACGAGGTGGGATGAACACCCGTGACAGACACGCAACCAGGGGAGGAGAGCGGCGGGCAAACACTTTGTACGTAAACACTGAGCCAGAGTGTTTAAGCTCGCTTTGTACACAAACATATCGGAGGCTTTCAAGAGACAGAAATGGGAAGGAGGGAAATTGGAGGCTCTGAGTGATGTTGGGAGACATAAGAACCTAAGAGGAGCCCTGCTGGATCTGGCCACAGCCCATCTGGTCCATAAGAACCTAAGAGGAGCCCTGCTGGATCTGGCCACAGCCCATCTGATCCATAAGAACCTAAGAGGAGCCCAGCTGGATGAGGCCACAGCCCATCTGGTCCATGAGAACCTAAGAGGAGCCCTGCTGGATCAGGCCACAGCCCATCTGGTCCATAAGAACCTAA
This sequence comes from Aspidoscelis tigris stejnegeri, assembly GCA_023333525.1. Taxonomy (NCBI): domain Eukaryota; kingdom Metazoa; phylum Chordata; class Lepidosauria; order Squamata; family Teiidae; genus Aspidoscelis; species Aspidoscelis tigris. The sequence goes on along the minus strand of JALMGA010000027.1, from coordinate 3,370,956 downwards.
GAGGAGCCCTACTGGATCAGGCCACAGTCCATCCGGTCCATAAGAACCTAAGAGGAGCCCTGCTGGATCAGGCCACAGTCCATCCGGTCCATAAGAACCTAAGAGGAGCCCAGCTGGATCAGGCCACAGCCCATCTGGTCCATAAGAACCTAAGAGGAGCCCTGCTGGATCAGGCCACAGCCCATCTGGTTCATAAGAACCTAAGAGGAGCCCTACTGGATCAGGCCACAGCCCATCTGGTCCATGAGAACCTAAGAGGAGCCCTGCTGGATCAGGCCACAGCCCATCTGGTCCATAAGAACCTAAGAGGACCCCTGCTGGATCAGGCCACAGCCCATCTGGTCCACGAGAACCTTAGAGGAGCCCTGCTGGATCAGGCCACAGCCCATCTGGTCCATAAGAACCTAAGAGGAGCCCTGCTAGATGAGGCCATAGCCCATCTGGTCCATAAGAACCTCAGAGGAGCCCTGCTGGATCAGGAGAGAGCTGTGACTAGCCCAAGGTCACCCAGCTGGCTTCGTGGAGGAGAGTGGAATCAAAGCTGGCACTCCCAGATGAGAGTCCGCCTCCCTAACCTCTGGTTAATGTTAGTTGGGCATCCCATCTTCACACAGCGGCCCAGCAATTTCTCCTGGGCATCTCAATCAGAGGCTTAGAGGGAGGCGTATTCCCTTTGGGAAGTCTTTGGGCCTGGTGTGTGTGTGTGTGTGTGTGTGTCTTCTCCTCGCCCCAGGACTCTCCATCTAACCACTACACCCCCCTGCCCTGCTCAAGTAAAGCCAAGTTCCACCCATCCCTTCGTCAGATGCTTTGAGTCCCCTGAAATGGGTGAGTAAAGCAGGGTGGGAAAGCCAACTCTTCTCTTTCTTCTTCCTCCACAAAGTCAGCTGGGTGACCTTGGGCCAGTCACAGCTCTCTTCTGAGCTCTCACAGCCCCACCTACCGCACAGGGGAGAAGAACAGGAGGTTTGTCAGCTGCTTTGAGTCCCCTTAAGGGAGAAGAACAGGAGCTTGGTCAGCTGCTTCAAATCCCCTTAAAGGACGAGAAAAGGGGGCTAGAAAAGCCGTCTCTTCTTCCTCTCCCCTCCCTGCCTCCCTCCCCCTCCCGCAAGGGGCCCACAGCCGCGGAATGTCCCCCATTAGCCCACTCTTGCCGGCTTCCCGGGTCCCCTTTCGGCCACCCCAGGTCTGGCACCGAGGACGGCCCTGTGATTTATTTTCGGCCGCCGCCGATGATGAATGGCCATCGCCAGACCAAGTAGCCCCACCGTAAAAGAGGCCAGCAACCCGGGCGGCAGAGGTTGGGGAGCCGGCGAAAGCCACGTTGGCACGGCTTCCCCGCGCCACGGCCGCTATCGATTTCCGGAGCAGGCCCCCCCCCGTCCCCTCCAGCCACGCCGCTGATGCTCCGGCAGTCGTATCAGAAGCGGCCGTCAGTCCCCCTGGCACCCGCCTCCCGCTTCCTCGCCCGGGCTGCTGTGCTGGCATTAGGTACTTTGGTTGCCAGGCAACACCCCGGCGAAGGCTTCCCCGTGCCGCGGCTCCATCCTGCCCAGCCGCTTCCAGGAGAAGACGATGACTGAAGCCGCAGCTCACTTGCCTCCCGGCGGCTGCTTCGCTTTGCCTGTCTTGGGACACGCCGCGTGGGAGCGGATGGCTTCCGGGCCTCCAGCCCTGCTTGGACGTGATGAGCAAAGCCAGGGGGAAGCCAACGGGTTGGGCCTTCGCTGTGGTCTCCCATCCAGAGTCAGAATCACAGACTCATAGAGTTGGAAGGGACCTCCAGGGTCATCTAGTCCAACCCGCTGCTCAATGCGGGATTCTCCAAACCATCCCAGACAGATGTAGGTCCAGCCTCTGCTTGGAGACCTCCAGCGAAGGAGAACCCAGCACCTCAAGTGGCAACCTGTTCCACTGACTGATCGCCCCCACTGTCAGGAAATTCTTCCTAATATCTAATCTGTATTGACTCCCTTGAAGTTTCATCCCGTTGTTTCTAGTCCTCCCATCTTGTGCAAGTGAGAACAGGGAAGATCCCTCTGCACTGTGATGGCCCTTCAGAGGCTTGAAGACCACCATCATGTCTCCTCTCAGTCTTCTCTTCTGCAGGCTGAACATTCCTAGATCCTTCAACCTTTCCTCGTAGGACGTGGTATCCAGACCACCAACCATCTTGCTCGCCCTCCTTTGGACTTGCTTTAGCTTCTCAATGTCCTTTTTGAACTGGGGTGCCCAAAACTGGACTCTGGACCCTAGATGAGGTCTGACCAAGGTAGAGTCAAGAGGAATCATTACTTCTCGTGATCTAGACTCTATACTCCTCTTGATGCGTCCTAGGATGGTGTTTGCCTTTTTTGCTGCTGCATCACATTGCTGGCTTATGTCCATCCTGTGATCAACCAGGACATCCAGGTGCTTTTCACTTGTGCCGCTACTCAGCCAGATTACCCCCATTCTGCATTCTGCCAGCATGGCGGAGTGAGATGCTCAAAACTCAGGTCAGGCTCTCACCAAATCTTTGCTTATATATCTCAGCAGGCAACAGATACATAAAAGGGTGATGCAGTAGGTTTTCTTGCTCTACCTCTCCAATCTCCGCCCCCCACCCCAGTTTTGGGGCATGGAGAGGAAAGACAGAAGGCAGAACTTTTGTTTGTTTGAGACATGTATGGAGCATCCTTCCTGAAGGCCAGGAATCCTGTGTGAGCTGTGTTCCAGGTGGGCCATAACCCATCTAGTCCATAATAAGCTAAGAGGAGCCCTGCTGGATCAGGCCACAGCCCATCTGGTCCATAGGAACCTAACAGGAGCCCTGCTGGATGAGGCCACAGCCCATCTGGTCCATAAGAACCTAAGAGGAGCCCTGCTGGATCAGGCCACAGCCCATATGGTCCATGAGAACCTAAGAGGAGCCCTGCTGGATCAGGCCACAGCCCATCTGGTCCATGAGAACCTAAGAGGAGCCCTGCTGGATCAGGCCACAGCCCATCTGGTCCATAAGAACCTAAGAGGAGCCCTGCTGGATGAGGCCATAGCCCATCTGGTCCATAAGAACCTAAGAGGAGCCCTGCTGGATCAGGCCACAGCCCATCCAGTCCATAAGAACCTAAGAGGAGCCCTGCTGGATCAGGCCACAGCCCATCTGGTCCATAAGAACCTAAGAGAAGCCCTGCTGGATCAGGCCACAGCCCATCTGGTCCATAGGAACCTAAGAGGAGCCCATCTGGATCAGGCCACAGCCCATCTGGTCCATAGGAACCTAAGAGGAGCCCATCTGGATCAGGCCACAGCCCATCTGGTCCATAAGAACCTAAGAGGAGCCCTGCTGGATCAGGCCACAGCCCATATGGTCCATGAGAACCTAAGAGGAGCCCTGCTGGATCAGGCCACAGCCCATCTGGTCCATGAGAACCTAAGAGGAGCCCTGCTGGATCAGGCCACAGCCCATCTGGTCCATAAGAACCTAAGAGGAGCCCTGCTGGATGAGGCCATAGCCCATCCGGTCCATAAGAACCTAAGAGGAGCCCTGCTGGATCAGGCCACAGCCCATCCGGTCCATAAGAACCTAAGAGGAGCCCTGCTGGATGAGGCCACAGCCCATCTGGTCCATAAGAACCTAAGAGGAGCCCTGCTGGATGAGGCCACAGCCCATCCAGTCCATAAGAACCTAAGAGCCACAGCCCACCTGGTCCAGCATCCCACCTCATGCAGTGGTCCACCAGTTGCTTCTGGGCATCTCAAGACGACGACAAAGGCAGAACCTTCACCTCCTCTCAGCTCCATGGAAATGGCCTCCTGCCTATCGAATGTTCTGCCTCCCCGTGGCACATGCGCCCCCAAAGCCCCCTCCAAGCTATCCACCCCCCATCTCTGGTTCCCAAGCTGTGGCATCTTTTGCGTAGGCCCTAAGCCAGGTGCCAAGGCTCCCACGAGGGTCATGGGGATGAAGGTGCCATCGCAAGCCCCCATGCCAGCCGAAGCGGCCGTTTGGCGAACCTCAACATTTGGCAGGGAATCTCAGAGACTAATAAGGGTGCTTCATTAGCACCACGGAGCAGAGAAATAACAGCGGGGCTGGGGGCTGGATAAATATTTATGACGTTTGCCACTGTTCCTCCTGGATTCATTAGAGAAAGCAGAGCGGGAGGCGGCAGCATCTGTGTTCTGCGCGCACGGCTCTGGAGACTTGGCAGAGCGACATGACAGAAAGCTATTTATTTATTTTAAATACCAATATAGGCCGATTCCTCCCCTCCACCAAGATGCCGAAAGGTGATTTAATCTGGTTTTTTAATTCTTACTTTTCTTTCCCAGAAGAAAACGGTGTCACAAATGGAGCAAAACTACAAGGTGGTTTGACCTCCCAAACACTCATGCGCCAGTCTGATCCAGTATTGAGGAGCCTGACCTTTAACTGGGAATACTGGGTTTGATTCGGCATTCCTCCGTGAGGCCAGCTTGGTGACCTTGGACTAGTCACAGCTCCCTTCAGAGCTCTCACAGCCAAACCTACCTCACAGGGTGTCTGAGGTGAGGAGAAGAGCAGAAGATTTGTCAGCCGCTTTGAGTCTCCTTAAATGGGTGAGAAAGCAGGGTATGAAAACCAACTCTTCTTCCTCAATGAAGCTATCTGGGTGACCTTGGGCTAGTCACAGCTCTCTTCTGAGCTCTCACAGCCCCACCTACCTCACAGGGTGTTCTGTTGTAGGGAGAAGAAAAGAAGGTTTGTCAGCTGCTTTGAGTCCCCTTAAATGGGTGAGAAAAGTGAGCCAGAAAAGCCAACTCTTCTTCTTCATGGAAACAGCCTGCCCTTACTGAATGCCATCAGTGAAGGTCCCCGGGTGGCAAGACACTCAAGGGACAAATTTCTAATGCTTAGGGGACGCTGTAGAAAAGGTCCTGCTTTTTCCAGCAGCTCTGTCTGCAGAGGCTTCCTGGTTTGATGCACAGCCTCTCCCTGGAAGCAGGCAATTAGCAAACCACTTTTGTTTCCCTGCCAAGAAAACTGCACAGAGGTGCCCATGGAGACGTGCCTGGAAAGGGTTGCTGGATCGATCCCCCGCCTCTCCCTGGAAAACAGGCAATAGCAAACCACTCCTGTGTTTCTGCCAGGAAAACTGCACAGAGGGGCCTGTGGAACAGTCAAAGCTCAGCGGAAGAACCAACTGGCCGGAAAGCAGAGGGTTGTTGGTTCGATTCCCGGAAGTACTGCAGTGGAAAACCACTTCTGTATTCCTGCCAGGAAAACTGCATGAGAGCTGTGGACCTACCTAAGGAAAGACTCGATGCTATAAGGCAGGTCTTGCTTCCGTCTGGCTTCCCTAAGGGGCCATCCGCACCTAAGCTTTAATCCGGCTTCAGTCCGCTTCCCGGAGCGAGAGAAGAACCCGTCCACAGAGGGGCCAGCAAAGGGGAGAAAAACCATAAATAAATGAAGAGTTGCTTTGGCACGTGGGTCCTCCTGCCCCAAAAGTGGACTGAAACTGGATTAAAGATTAGGTATAGGCGGGTCCCCAGTGCCCCCCACCGGACCTGGGCCCACGGCGTCCCCCGAAGTGCTGTTCCCTGTCGCCTCGGGCCCCTGGTCTCCCTGGCACCGCTTGGCACCCACCACGACGGTCTGGAATCTCCCCGTCCGCGGGGCTGCGTCTCTCCAGCCACTGAAACACCTGTGAGTCTAGTTGCATCACCCTGATATTCTGCGCGCACTCAAATACCCTCCGCGCTCCCTTTTGCACTCCCTTTCGGCTCGCAGAGCGGAAGGCACGGCTCCGTCCACACGGCCCGTGGCGCAAACCCCGGGAAAGGGGAGGAGGGGGAGAAAACCCAGCCCAAGTCGGCGGCGATGCCAGGAGCGGCACTTGGACCCCTCTCCGCCCGGGCAGGCATCCTCGGCGGGTGAACCGCGCTCCCTTTGTGCCGTGGCAGCCAGAGCTACTGCCCCACAGCCCGCCTTCCCGTCACCCTGCTGTCCCCGTGGGCGAAGGCGCACGTTCTTGCCCGCACAGCAGCGCTCCGCACGCCAGAGGATGCAGATCAAAGGGGGCTCCCGAGGATGCTGAAGGGACCGCGGCGGCTTCTCCCGGCGCTGGACTAAACGGCCATCACCAACCGCAGCAGCAGCAGCGGTAAGCACAAACCAACAGCGCTCCTGACCGCATCTGGCGTGTGCGTGTTACAGCAGCCTCCCTTTCTGGAGTGTGGCACGGGCACACGCGCACACACACAGAGGCATGCACGAAGCGCAGCGGCAAGCAAACCCTGGCACACATACGCACACGGAGATCTGGGATTTCACCACCTTCTGCTCCTTACCGGAACAATCCTCTGGGCCTGTCCTCTTGGATCCTTCTTCTCTCTTTTCCACATCCTAACCTCCCTTTCCTTCCACGACTGCTGCTCCTGTCTTGCACACACACACACACACACACACACACACACACACCATGCCATCTTCCACTCCTTCCTCCGACGGTTATTTTGCCTCCGTTTCTGGACTAAGCAGCCGGCTGGCACGATAAACTTTGCAAGAGGACAGGTTCTTCCTTGTCCACCTGCCCACCCACCCATCATCGGTCCATCCGCCGCCGCCCGGTGTCCATCCAGAAAGAGCCCTCGGAGCAGGTAAGACGATGTCGAGCCCTCTGTTCTCTTTCGGGTACAAAATGTTGCCTTTTCCGAGACTCCAGGGTCGCCCTGGCTGCAAAATGCAATAGACTGGCAAGCAAGAGGGTCGATCAGGCAGGGAGATTTTTGAAGCGCCACTTTTTTCCTCCTCTTCTTTTTATGGCTGATTAAGAGACCCAAACAAAATACCCCACAATGCAATACTATGTAGCCCCAAACAGGGGAGGAGAAGGAACAGTCATTCACTGGAATACTGGAGACAGATTTTGGATCAAACGGCAGCCTCTCTTCCGAACTAGGCGGTACTAGTCCTTGTATTTATTATTATTATTATTATTATTATTATTATTATTATTATTATTATTATTATTATTATTATTATTATTGACATAACACAACAGTAACACAACAAACAAGATATTTTTAATAATAATAATAATAATAATAATAATAATAATAATAATAATAATAATAATAATAATAATAATAATTTTTCATGGAACTGTCAGCTGCTCTGACAAATTCATAAAGCCAGAGGCTCGCTCCTAAGTTGGGGGGGGGGGGGGAAGAATTATTCTCTCCCCCCCCCCAAAAAAAAACAAACCCACAACCTTTTTTCTCTCTCTCTCTCTTTTAATAGCAACACCAGTGGAATTAAAACAGCATTAAAAGGCTTTGCTTTTTTAAAAGAAGAGTTTGCAAGTCTGCTTTGTAGATTTGGGCATTTTCACCCAGGTCTCCTGGCTGGTGGGGGGTGGGGTGGGGGCGTTGTAGAGAGACCCATCGGCGCTGGTCCTGGGGTGGGAAGCAGGATTGGTTTGCAAGTGTGGAAGGCTGCCTCTTTGGAAGACCGGGAAGCATCGCTTCCCCTATGGAAACAGGGACAGTAAAGGGACGCTTAGCCGGCAGAGGTGGTGGCTTCCATGCGTCCGTGTGTGTCTGTGTACCCATTTGCCTTTTTTACACACCATCATTGCACGCACAGCAAAGAAACCCATCTCCACCCCGACCCCTTTTTGACACAGAATCACCCTAAATCTCCTACTCCGAGCGAGAGATGCAGAAGCAAGACACCCTTCCTCGCCACGTTGCCGCCACGGACACACACAGCCGCGCTTTGCAAATGGTGGCAAAATATTTGCAAATTCTTCCCACAAGTAGCAAAGGGGCTGGTCAACTGTCCAGGGAAAAGCTCTGGCCATATCACGCTCTCTCTGTGTGTGCACACACACACACACCTCCAAATGTCTCATCCTGCCTCCCGGCGTCCAAAGGGCCCACTGCCTCCTCAACGGACGGACGGACAGACAGATGGTCAGACGGACAGCGAATGCAGCAGCTAAATGCCTTGACCTTTGCCCCCTTGGAATGGCTCAGGACTCCAATTTGTATTTGCAGCAAATGGACCCGGGCATTTTGAGCCTGAGGACGCTCTTACGCCTCCAGAGTTATTATTTGTCTTTTTACACCCAGCTCTTTGGGGCAGCAGTTCCCCCACCACCACCACACACACACACTGTTTGTTTCCTGGGGCCGGCCCAGGTGGGAAACCCTTCCCTTCACAAAGGAAAAGGAAAGATCCTGCTCCAATGTGGATATTTTGATTTTTGCAAAGCAACCGCTGCTCCCCATCCTTGAAAGCTGGTGGATGGTGGAAAGACCAATTGCTCATACATTAGGCGTCGGTTTATTCCCGGATTCTGCTAGAGAGCAACGGGGAGACGCGTCATCCGTGGGGCCCCCAGTGGCCTCCCCAAGATTTTTGTGGAAATCATGCCCCCAGCCTCTCTTTTTTGGGTGAAAGTGAGCGGCAGCCCCCTGAGAAAGCCTTCAATTAATGGATGCTTGCCCTGGACTTAGGTGCCAGGTGATGAAGGGTGAAAGAGAGATTATTATCTGAGCAAAGCCTTTAATCTCATATTGAACAGTCATTCTAAGTAACTCCACCGCCACCGCTAGGACCGTACACTTTTCTTCCCACGAAAGCGAGGCATTAATTTCACGTAAACAGAGGGGCGTTATGTCAGGGGAGCTCAATGCAACCTCTGTCCTGGACCAGGGCGGCTGGCTGGGAAAACACACGTTACGTTCATCATTTAAGACCACAGAGTAAGGGGCCTTTGGAGAGGTGGATTCTATAAAAGCAATTCATCCGTGACAGATGCATCAGTGGCTGCTAGAATGAATGCCCAGGTACATCTCTCTGGCTGTGGGGACAAGCAGGAGGCCTCTAAGGCCACTTGCTGGGACTGGAGAGCAGGAGAAGGCTTGCCCTTGCCTCTGCTTGAGATGCCCACGAGCATCTGGTGGGCCACCGTGTGTGGCGGGATGCTGGACTAGCTGGGCTGTGGCCTGATCCAGCAGGGCTCCTCTTAGGTCCTTATGTTCTAACCTGCTCTACAGATATAAGGTTTGAAATTCCTGGGCTTTCAGATGGTAGGGAGGAGATTTCCCCAGAAATTTATCTGAGAGTCCAGGCAGATTTTCCCCTTGATTTGCATGTATATATATATATATTTGACGGGTGGCGTTTGGGCAAGAGAAAACATGTCACCCGAATGGATTCCCATGTGTGTTAGTCTGTTGATCTGGTTTTGCTGGAATTTGGCAAGTTATGCTAATACTTTGCACTGGTTGGTGATTTTTTTTAAAAAAAAAAGAGGAATGAAAGGAGAGAGAGGTAAAGGAGTGATTGTTGAAAGCACTCAGGGCCCAGTGTGTAATTGGAGGCTTTTTCGCAAGGGATTTGGGAAGCCCAGGGGAACGAAGCTTCTGGCTGGCTGCTGATATTTGTGTCGGTTTATTCTCGCTTTCTGGTGCCAGGCAAAACTTTTTGCTTGAAGTTGTGCGTGGGGATTTAACTTGTGCTTGGATAAAGAAGACGCTGTTTCCTATCTGATACCTTAGAGGGTGGATTGTGGTTTTCTACGGGGAATGGTGAGGGTGAAAAGAAAGCTACGGAAGAGCAGGCCTCTACGAAGCTCTTGGGTACCGAACCTTTTCAAAGGGACGCAGGCTACGCAGCTCCGTTAACGGCTTGTAAACCTTCTTACGTGTGCCCTTCGGTTTCCCAAAAAGTCCACACGCTCAAGGCTCATCCAGTGGACGCCAAAGGCGTGGCTTTTTGCTCTTCCCAACCTCTTGGAATCTCCCTTGCGTGCATAAAGAATTCAGATATTTGGAATAAGAACTTAAGAACCTAAGAGGCCACAGCCCATCCGGTCCATGAGAACCTCAGAGGAGCCCTACTGGATCAGGCCACAGTCCATCTAGTCCATAAGAACCTAAGAGGAGCCCTGCTGGATCAGGCCACAGCCCATCTGGTCCATAAGAACCTCAGAGGAGCCCTGCTGGATCAGGCCACAGCCCATCTGGTCCACAGGAACCTCAGAGGAGCCCTGCTGGATCAGGCCCAGCCCATCTAGTCCAGGATCCTGTCTCACACAGGGGGGCACTGGGGGGAGCCTCTCTCCTCCTCCTCACCCACCCTGGCCACTGGCAGCGTTTCATCATGTGTCATCATAGGGAGACATCTTGAAGCCACTTCCAAGGGACTTGGGAAAGTACACACCACAAGACACCGCGCATGCGCGCCATCTTGAGGCTGGGGAAGCGGATGGGTGGGGTTGAAGCTCACTTGAACCTCAGGGTCCCTTTTCACATCAACGGTAGCGCCAAAGGCCGTCCGATGCCTTAAAAAAAGGGGGGGGGGAAATCCTGTGTGCATTCTACTCAGAAGTAAGTCCCATTTATTTCAATTAGGGTCGCGTTCGGCTAAGTGGATATCAGATGGTTAATGCAAAGAGTTAATTCATTATCTGTTTTGCAATTGATTAATCAATTAAGGAGTCTCTCCAAGCCCCATAGTGGAAGTATTTTCTGGGGAATCTGAAATGTGGGATGAAACCTGAGAAGGACCAGCCCCACAGACTAGGAAAGGTGCGGTCTATCTATCTATCTATCTATCTATCTATCTATCTATCTATCTATCTATCTATCTATCTATCTATCTATCTATCTATCTATCTATCTATCTATCTTGTCTGTCTGTCTGTCTATTGATCAATCGATAGGTAAACAGACAGACATTCAGATAGATAGATAAATAGATATAGATATACAGACACAGACGACAGACAGACAGACAGACAGACAAGATAGATAGATAGATATAGATAGATAGATAGATAGATAGATAGATAGATAGATAGATAGATAGATAGATAGATAGATAGATAGATAGATAGATAGATAGATAGATAGATAGATAACCCTTTTCTGTTTCCTGTTGCAAAAAATACTAAAACAGACTTGAGTGTAGTTAGGTTTGCTCTTAATTTAGAATGTCTCCAACCAAACCGGACGGTCAGTCTTTATATGATTTTGTCTAGTACGAATTTTACTTGCAGACCTGCTGTGGGCTTTATAAACCCAGGGAGTTTCTTCTTGGCTTTCTTTTTCCTGCCTGACCACGAAATAGTGGAGGGAAGGATTTAAGCAGATGAAGAATAGGGAAAGATGGAAGGTCCTAGGTAGATATGATCCCGTGGCCCCAAGGCCTTATTTCGAGCAAATTAAACCCCGTGGCGAGCGCAGCGGAAGCAATTCTCCCTGCTGTCTAGGAAAGGCCACTGAGGTGAAATAAATCAGTGCCCAAGAACCAGGAAGAAAAAGAAGGCGAAGAAGAGATGGAGGAAAAGTCTCAATAAGTATTTACGTCTGGGTTTGGTACCCTGAGACCCTTGGGTATAAGGTGGGATAAAAATACAAACAAACAAACAAATAAATTGAAGCCACCCTCTGTTCCTCTTCCGCCATCGTCTCTAAAGCCCCCAAAGGCGATGAGGGAAGGAGGCAGGTGGAGAAAATATTTCCATTAAGGAAGGCTGGAATTGCTTCTGCGGCCCTCCTGTTGTTCTTAAGGGAGCTGGATGATGAAATTGAGGCTGTTTTCTTTCTGTTCTGCTGCTGCGGCTGTGATCACTTATTTTCCTTTGCTCCTTCGGTGGGGTTAGTAAAGCAAACCACTAGAGGGCGCCCTGCTGTTCTCTGCATCCACCTGCTGCGGTTTAGGAAACGACCACCTGGCCCCATCAGGCTCCCTCTGAGCATCCCTGCCGGCACGGGGCAGTTTTGCCTCTTGCAGGAAGTACCGGAGATGGGCACGGGTGGGAGCCAGATTTTGCCGTCCGGTGCTTGCAAAAACTGTGGGCCCCGGTCGGGGACAACCTCCGGGGAGCCCCCAACCGACATCTGGACCCGGAAAGAGCCCGATTCCTCCCTTCCAAAGCCTGCTTGGGGGTCTTAAAAGGACGACCCGCAATGGCCGGTCACTGCGCACTGGGTTGAAAGCGCAGGCGGTGAGGGTTCTGCTTCCCTTCGCCGTGGGCAGAGGGTGGGGGGCTTTGGTTTTGGAAGGCTGGTGGATCAGGCCCCAAAGGCTTGGCCTCCCCTCGTTCCTGTTTAACTGCTCCTTTGACAGCTGGTTCTGGGCTCTTATCTGGGAATACCGGGTCTGATTCCGCCTTCCCCCACGAAGCCAGCTGGGTGACCTTGGGCTAGTCACAGCTCTCTTCTGAGCTCTCACAGCCCCACCCACCTCACAGGGGGTTCTGTTGTGGGGAGAAGAACAGAAGGTTTGTCAGACGCTTTGAGTCCCCTTAAATGGGTGAGAAAAGCGGGGTAGAAAAGCCGACTCTTCTTCTTCTTCTTCCTATGTCATGAACTGCATGACAGGTGTCTGGGAAAAACCTGACACCTGGCCCAGAGGGTCATACGAAGGCACCGGTCAGCTGAAGATGCACCAGGGCTGCCGGCCATGAGAAGCCATTGAGGAGGGCTGGGCAGATGCTTTCAAGGTCCCATGTGGTCAGGCTTGAAGTGGAAGATCTCAAGCTGTTGGCTAACCTTCTAGTTGTTGGACTGGGGGAGCAGGTGGGTGGCTGGCTCCTCCCACTTTAGTCTTAAGCCCCCACCCTACCTGTTGGGTCTGGCCCCGCCCACCCACTGGATCCCCTTCCTTCGTTCAGACTGGTAAGCGTAGGAGAAGCAGAGGAGAGAAGCGATGGGGCCTCATTAGGTTTATTATTCAGTGCTGAACTTTCTACCGTTTTAGAAACAAAACAAAACTGAGGCTGTGCACAAAGATGCGATTTGCTATTTCGATTCGAATATTTCGAATAACTTTTGTGCACATCACTAACCCGTCGGTCTGAAGGGCCCCATGTCCCAAGCCCGGTGACCCTTCTGTGGTGGCTCCCCTATGGCCAAAGGGCAGGGGGCCCCCTATATTCGATGCCAAGTACCGACAGCGGAAAAACTGCCTGCCGGCCGGGAAGGTGTCTGTGGACTGATTTAAATGCAAATGGGGTTATAATATGGGAGTCTTGGGAGCGACCCGTTGCAAGGAGCGAGCAGCAGGCGGGAGGGCAGCCATTTTCCCGGAGCGCGTTGTTAACCTACGGAACTCCCTGCCACCAAAGGGCAAAAGGGCGACAGCTTTAATAGGGAGGTTGATGAAGTTCAGCCAGACATCAGCCGGAAGCTCTTGAGATGGAAAGCGGTGGTGGAGAAGCAGGCGGTGAGCAAAGCTTATGGGTGTAACCTACGTGGCTGGCTGAATCCGGATGTGGGCGGGGCTGGAGCTTCTGGTGGGAGGGGCCAGGGAGTAAAGTGGGAGGGGCACCTTCCCAGTTACAGTTAGTTCCCAGTTAGTTCCCACCTGTGCACGTGAGCCAGTTTGGTCTAGTGGTTAGGGAGCAGGTCTCTACTCTGGGAATGCCGGGTTTGATTCTGCTTTCCTCCACTAAGCCAGCTGGCATGACCTTGGGCTAGTCACAGCTCTCTTCTGAGCTGTCACAGCCTCATCTACCTCACAGGGGAGAAGAACTGGAGGTTTGTCAGCCGCTTTGAGTCCCCTTAAGGGAGAATAACAGAAGGTTTGTCAGCTGCTTCGAATCCCCTTAAAAGGATGAGAAAAGCCAACTTGTCTTCTTCCTCCACGAAGCCAGCTGGGTGACCTTGGGCCAGTCGCAGCTCTCTTCTGAGCTCTCATAGCCCACAAACCTCACAGGGAGTTCTGTTGTGGGGAGAAGAACAGAAGGTTTGTCAGCTGCTTTGAGTCCCCTTAAATGGGGGAGAAAAGTGGGGTAGAAAAACCAACCCTTCTTCTCCTTCTTCTTCTCCTTCTTCTTAATATCCACAATCTTCTATGTCCGGGGAAGTCAATGTCCATGTAGCCACCATAGAGCACCTCACCTGCCCTCACTCTGCCCAGGTGGTTCCAATGGGCACCAGTCACTCCTACCGATGGGAATCCATTCAGATTTACTTCTCGTTTAATCCGTCAGCAGACACCCTCTCGTGAGGCTTTGAACTTCGACCCTCCTTAACTCACCGAGGCTTCGCCAATTAATCATCTGGCGCTCCCAACCAAATGACTAATCCACCCGTTAAACCGATTACAGCTTCAGAGATGAGAGCGAGATCTCCCTTTGCTGTGAGGCTTGCTGTGCTAGGTGTGGAAACCCCCGCCCTTATTTCCTCTCCAGTCCACAGGGGCGCACTCGCACGCGCACACACACAAACACTCCTGACCTTGAAGAGGCCTGTGTTGCATCATGCCTGGCAAAACCGCGCCTGATAATCTGGAAGGGCATATTTTGTTTTCTGGAGCGTGACTCCAATTTGGTGTTGTTGGTTTTTTATGTCTCTGACTCCATCAACAGAAATAGCCTTCAAGGCCCTTTGCAGGGAGTCGCGAGCAGGTGAAGGTTTTGCCTTCTGCTTGAGGTGCCCAGGATGCTGGGCTAGGTGGGCTGTGGCCTGACCCTCTTAGGTCCTTATGGTGGGCCACTATGTGAGATGGGATCCAGTAGGACTTCTCTTCATTTATGGAGGACAGGTGTAGCAATGGCTACTGGAATGGATGCCTAGGTATTTCCTCCACAATGGAGAGAGAAGGTTTTGAGATGCCCATGGGCCACTGTGCAAGATGGGATGCTGGGCTAGATAGGCTGTGGCCTGATCCAGCAGGGCTCCTCTTAGGTTCTTATGGACTAGATGGACCGTGGCCTGATCCAGCACGGCTCCTCTTAGGTTCTTATGGACTAGATGGGCTGTGGCCTGATCCAGTAGGGCTCCTCTTAGGTTCTTATGGACTAGACGGGCTGTGGCCGGATCCAGCAGGGCTCCTCTTAGGTTCTTATGGACTAGATGGGCTGTGGACTGATCCAGCCCGGCTCCTCTGAGGTTCTTATGGACTAGATGGGCTGTGGCCTGATCCAGCACGGCTCCTCTTAGGTTCTTATGGACTAGATGGGCTGTGGCCTGATCCAGTAGGGCTCCTCTTAGGTTCTTATGGACTAGACGGGCTGTGGCCTGATCCTGCAGGGCTCCTCTTAGGTTCTTATGGACCAGAAGGACTGTGGACTGATCCAGCCCGGCTCCTCTGAGGTTCTTATGGACTAGATGGGCTGTGGCCTGATCCAGCAGGGCTCCTCTTAGGTTCTTATGGACCAGATGGGCTGTGGCCTGATCCAGCAGGGCTCCTCTTAGGTTCTTATGGACTAGATGGACCGTGACCGGATCCAGCAGGGCTCCTCTTAGGTTCTTATGGACTAGATGGGCTGTGGCCTGATCCAGCAGGGCTCCTCTTAGGTTCTTATGGACCAGATGGGCTGTGGCCTGATCCTGCAGGGCTCCTCTTAGGTTCTTATGGAGTAGACGGGCTGTGGCCTGATCCAGCAGGGCTCCTCTTGGGTTCTTATGGACCAGATGGACTGTGGACTGATCCAGCCCGGCTCCTCTGAGGTTCTTATGGACTAGATGGGATGTGGCCTGATCCAGCAGGGCTCCTCTTAGGTTCTTATGGACCAGATGGGCTGTGGCCTGATCCAGCAGGGCTCCTCTTAGGTTCTTATGGACCAGATGGGCTGTGGCCTGATCCAGCCCGGCTCCTCTTAGGTTCTTATGGACCAGATGGGCTGTGGCCTGATCCAGCAGGGCTCCTCTTAGGTTCTTATGGACCAGATGGGCTGTGGCCTGATCCAGCAGGGCTCCTCTTAGGTTCTTATGGACCAGATGGGCTGTGGCCTGATCCTGCAGGGCTCCTCTTAGATCCTTATGTTCTCATGCTATGCAGCACCCCAAACGGCCCCATGACATTTTGCATTTTCTGCCTCCTCCTGATGGGGCAGAGAAGGAATTCTCTGGTGAGAGGGAAGGGGCAAGATCCCAGAGCCAGCCCTATGCTACAGATCACTGCTTGTGTGCCGGAGCAAGGACACCCCCCCCCAAAGGCTCGGCACGTGGGCACATCTTCAGAGACCGGGCGCTTGCCCTCCGGATGTTTCTCCCCTCTGTGTCTGTGGCTTCTGACACTGTCGCCTCTAATCACCTTTCCCAATCTCCGGGAGACGGACGCAGCAACGTCTGCCCCCGGGGGCGAAGGGGGGTCGGGTGAGCTGTCGTGCCAGGACCGTGCGGGTCCCTTTGCACTGGTGACACTGGCGACAGGAAGGCAGAGGGGGGCAGAGAGTTTGGCACAGAGCCATTCGGATTCCAGCCGGAAAGGTGTCCACCTGGATCAGGGCTTATCATTGCGGGTTTCTTTGTGACTTCCTCCTCCTGGGGAGGTATGGAGGAGGCCGCATATTGATTCGTTCATTCGTTCGTTCGCTTGTCCATCCGTCCATTCATTCGCCTGTTTTCTTTCAAGCTGTGGTCACACTTAAGGTTTAATCCAACTTCAGTCCACTTTCAGAGCGACTGTGGTCTCACCGAAGGTTAAATGCAGCTTCAGTCCACTTTCAGAGCGGCTGTGGTCACACCAAAGGTTAAATGCAGCTTCAGTCCACTTTCAGAGAGGCTGTGGTCACACCAAAGGTTAAATGCAGCTTCAGTCCACTTTCAGAGAGGCTGTGGTCACACCAAAGGTTAAATGCAGCTTCAGTCCACTTTCAGAGCGGCTGTGGTCGCACCTAAAGTTAATCCAGCTTCAATCCGCTTTCAGAGAGAGAGAGAACACCTCAGCAAAGTGACAAGTTGTTTTCTTTCAGAAAATTCACCTTTGGGATAGAGAAGGTGGAAAGAAAATTACTGTCCACTTTGCTGATGTCTTCTCTCGCTCCGAAGGTGGACTGAAGCTGGATTAAAACTCAGGTGTGACCACAGCCAAGGCTTAATCCAGCGTCAGTCCACTTTCAGAGCTAGATGATGCGTCAGCAAAGCGAGAAGCTGTTTCCTTTCAGTGATAAATAACTCAGAAAATTCACAGTTGGGTAGACAATGTGGAAAGGAAATGGCTGGTCCCTTGGCTGGTGTGGCATCTTGCGCAGAAGGTGGACTGAAGCTGTTTTGAGCCTTTGGTGTGACCTCAGCCTGCCTTGGCTTTTCCCTCTCCCCTCCCATCCTCTTCCTCCCATTACTTTCCTGCCTTCCCGGTTCCAGGGAGCGAAGGGAGGCTTTGCAGCTTTGCCTGTGCGCAGATTCAATTACCGGAGCCCAGAGACCCTCGGTAGCCGCCGCTCCCATCAATATCCTTTTAAGTTCTGCTCGGAGCGCACAGGAGCCCGTCCAACCATTTTAGCCTGGTTTGTTTAACTGATTTTCAATCGAGAAACCCTTGCCCTGGCACGGCCAACTATATTCTTCTGTGTGCCTACAGAATTCCCAGAGGGCCGCGGATGGAAGCGAAGGCCTGATTTGAGGATTGTCCCAACGTCCTGCTTCTGAGATAACTTTCAGAAGGAACAAGGAGGAACAGCAAAGGATTTTTATCTTATTTTTAAAGCATGCCAGATGTTAGAACCTAAGAACCTAAGAGGAGCCCTGCTGGATCAGACCACAGCCCATCTGGTCCATGAACACCTAAGCGGAGCCCTGCTGGGTCAGGCTATAGCCCATTTAGTCTATAAGAAGCTAAGAGGAGTCCTGCTGAATCAGGCCACAGCCCATCTTGCCCATAAGAACCTAAGAGGAGCCCTACTGGATGAGGCCACAGCCCATAAGGTCCATAAGTGTTAAATAACTCAGAAAATTCACCTTTGGGATAGATAAGGTGGAAACAACCGGCCACTTTGCTGAGGTGTTCTCTCGCTCTGAAAGTGGACTGAAGCTGGATTAAACCTTAGCTGTGATGACAGCCTAGGTTTGGGCTGTGCTGGAAAGCAGGTGGGGTAACTTTATGCTATTGGAAGTGGAGGCTTCGGGGTAAGAAGGGAACAGGCGCATTGCTTTGCATTGTGCCAGAGCATGCTTTGATGTGAAACAGAACGAACCAGTTTCATGCCCCTTAAAGCCACATCTCAGCCATAGCCTCCTCCTTCCCTCCTCTGGCTCCCAGGTATTCACAGATAACAGCAAAGAGGGCAAGAAGCAGGCCAGATCTCTTCCATGATACACGCTGGATACACAAAAGTGGTGGTTTTTGTGTGTGTGTGTTTAAAAAGAGTGCATTGCGGATTAACCTCTGGCTCAGAACACTCCTTGCACTTTGATCATAAAGAAAATAACTTTAGCAGCAAGATTTAGGAGTGAGAAAAACACAAGGAAAAGCGTCACGAAGGCTGAAAAACGGCAGCAAAAACCTCTAGTTTTCACAATAATCTCTATTTTTTTAGATGAGAGATTCTCTCATTGGTTGCTATTTGCTTGTAGTTCCATCCTAGTGGTCAGGGAGCCGGACTCTTATCTGGGAATACCAGATTTGATTCAGCACTCCCCCATGAAGCCAGCTGGGTGACCTTGGGTGAGTCACAGCTCTCTTTTGACCTCTCACAGCCCCACCTACCTCACAGGGTGTCTGTTGTGGGGAGAAGAACAGAAGGTTTGTCAGCTGCTTTGAGTCCCCTTAAATGGGTGACATCCTGGGATGTTTTCATTATTGCAAATACGGCAGCGATTTGTGCCGCCTTTTGTCCTTCGGCTGCCTTTTTAGCCTTTTTTAAAAAAACTGCATTTCTGCAGTGGTTTATTTATTTACTTTTAATACCCTTTGATTTATAACTCCTGGCTCGCGCCAGGCCCCACGTGACGCCGCCAGAAACAGCCTGGGCAGCGGGTCCCTTACGAGGGCGGCACATGGCTGCCAGGGTTTGAAACAGCAGTGAGAATCCCCACGGGCGAGGGCCGTGGGCAACAGAACTTTCTCCAAGCCGCCCTGCCTCCCTGCCCGCAGGCCTACGCCTGTTTACTTCTCTGCACAGCGCATCGGGGGCCCCCCGGGATCGGGGTGGCTGATGTAACGCCGGGCCGGGCTGCCATCAGGACCTCTGCGGGTCTCGGGTCCCACTTCTGTTGCACTGCGGCTGTGCATAATAAGCAGATTGCGCCTTTGATTTCCCCAGCCTGAAGCACAACTGCCGGGAGCCGCTGAGAATAGCGCATCATCCAGAGGCCAGAGCAGAACTGAGGCTGGTGTGCACTCCAGCCGGTAGCGCGTGATTAGGGAACTTTTGGAGAACGGCATCTGCACGTGGAGGGGGCTGCTGCAGGCCTCCCGGCGCCCCCTGCCTCCCCAGAAGGTTTGGATATTCCGTTAGACTCAAATTCGAAGGCAAAAAAAATTCCCTACTCCACACCATCACCAGTGCTGACCCAAAGATGACCCGAAGTGTCTGGGTGGCGCCCATTCATCACCCCTTGTGGTGCTCTGGGGTCACCTGAGCACTAGCTAACTGCAGCCTAAGCCCTGTGCAACTGGCCACTCACCTGTGACCGATCCTGGGGCCGGTCCCCTCCTCAGGGTGCCGCCATTTTGTTTCTGGCGCCCTCCGTGACTGCGTGTGTCAGTGCCGTCGCCATGACCGTGCTGACGCTCTGCACGCAGGCGGTCACATCTGTGCTTGACCCAGGTGCCAGCACGCTTGCGTGGCAGCTCAGACGACCCCAGAGCACCGGAAGAGGTGTGAATGGCCGCCACCTGGGTGTGGCAGGTAAGCTTTAGGTTAACGTTGGAAAGGTGTGGAGCACGAGGTCATGCTAATCAAGAATTAGTGGATTTCTGGGAAGGCAGGGGGCACTGGGAGGCTGTAGCAGCTTCCTCAAAGTGCAGATCTTCTTCCCCAGATGTTGCCTAATTGTTGACGTACGGACCGAAGTGCGAATAGGCCCAAAGTCTTGGCTGCATCACTTGGGGGCATCAAACTCGTCTCCTTCCCGTCCCCGCTGCTTCCCATGGGACCGAAACCCATCAGGAGAGATCCCAAAATCAGAGGTACAAAACTCGGCTGCGTTCAGAGGGTGGCGTGACGGAGGGGTGGCGTGGAGACGCGTGGAAACCACTGCTCAGAATATACCGTAATGATGTCTGCTGACACTGGAACGCAATTTGTGTCTAATAAATCAGACGGGGAGATTTGCAAGATCAAATAATCCTAATAACATTTGCATAATGTCTACACTTTGCATAAATTGCCGCAGCCGGCAGCCAGCGTGCCGGGAGGCCAGGGCCGAGCAGCGCGCGGTTATTAGCGGCGTTATGATTTGGACCTGCCCAGGGCGCAAGGCTTTAGGCCTGTGACGCATGGCCAAGGATAATGCCCCCTCCCCCAAAAAGGAAGAGCCGGAGAGGTTTCCAAAGATGCAAACACACCCAATGGCCTGATTCAGCAGGGCTCCTCTGAGGTTCTTATGGACCAGATGGGCTGTGGCCTGATCCAGCAGGGCTCCTCTTAGGTTCTTATGGACTGGATGGGCTTGGCCAGATCCAGCAGGCTTCCTCTTAGGTTCTTATGGACTGGATGGGCTGTGGCCTGATCCAGCAGGGCTCCTCTTGGGTTCTTATGGAGTAGATGGGCAGTGGCCTGATCCGGCAGGGCTCCTCTTAGGTTCTTATGGACTGGATGGGCTGTGGCCTGATCCGGCAGGGCTCCTCTTAGGTTCTTATGGACCAGATGGGCTGTGGCCTGATCCAGCAGGGCTCCTCTTAGGTTCTTATGGACCGGATGGGCTGTGGCCTGATCCAGCTGGCTTCCTCTTAGGTTCTTATGGACCAGATGGGCTGTGGCCTGATTCAGCAGGGCTCCTCTTAGGTTCTTATGGACCAGATGGGCTGTGGCCTGATCCAGAAGGGCTCCTCTTAGGTTCTTATAGACAAAATTCCTGAAGAATAGGCCTATCAGTGGCTATAAGAATGGGTGCTCAGCTGCCACCGCAGGCTAGAGATGACCCCCAGAAAGCTCTCGTAAGCCACACTGGCAAGGAACGTGCTGACCCCCGGGGTCCTTGTAGGTTCCTCTGATATTCTGACTTGTGTCCATCTCAGGCATGACCCTTCGCCACTCCTGCCTGCTGCTGGGCAGATGCAGAGAACCAGTGACGGAGGAGCTGCCGTGAGGTCAAGGTGGGTTTGAGGCCATTTCGCCAACCCAACTGCCCTTCCCTCCTGGGCTCAAAGCAGACGTTCTTCTGCCCAAGACCGCCACCTCCGCCTCGGATGCTCTGTAAACGGCCGGCCCTGTTCACCAAATAAATCTTTACAAGCCTCCGTTCCTGGATCCGGCCCAGCGAGTCATCCTTAATGGGCAGCGTCCTCTCGCTCATGCACTGCTATCTTAACGGGCCCATTAAATATGATCAGTCCTTCCTTCTCTTCCCCCTGCACCCGCCCATTGCCCTCCCTTCCTGGTTTCCTTCCTCGCGATCCGGAGAAGTAGATTTTTCATGCTCAACGGCTGTAAAAGGAATTGCTGACGACTCTGGGCTTGGAATAGCAAAAAGGTGATGCTAAGCGAACCACTGGCATCTGCTCCTTCTTCCTCCCCTTGGAGGAAACCACCTACTCTCACCAAAGCCCAGCTAAGCTGAGAGGTCCTCCAAAGTCCCCGTGGGAAAGAGAAGATATGAATCACTTCCTTGCCCAGGCCTCTTAGTCAGCCAGAGGTCTGAAAGCAAAGGATCCTTGGTCCTGGTCAAGAGAAAACCTGTTCCCTGCCCACCCCAGCCTCCTACGCACACCTACTCCCAACAAAGGTACAACAGGGTTAGACCGCATCCATGTTCTGCTCACACTCCCGCCTTCCTCTGTTTCGTCATATCCACACCTGAGCAATGATAAGGACATAAAGATGTAAGAGCCCTACTGGATCAAGCCACAGCCCATCTGGTCCATAAGAACCTAAGAGGAGCCCTACTGGATCAAGCCACAGCCCATATGGTCCATAAGAACCCAAGAGGAGCCCTGCTGGATCAAGCCACAGCCCATCTGGTCCATAAGAACCTCAGAGGAGCCCTACTGGATCAGGCCACAGCCCATCTGGTCCATAAGAACCTAGGAGGAGCCCTGCCGGATCAAGTCACAGCCCATCTAGTTCATATGAACCTAAGAGAACTCCTGCTAGATCTGTCTACGGCCCATCTGGTCCTTAAGAACCTGAAAGGAGCCGTGCTGGATCAGGCCACAGCCCAGCCAGTCCAGCATCCCATCTCACACAAGTGGTTCACCAATGGCTCTTGAATCCCTGCACATGGCCTTTGGAGGCAAGCTGTCCTGTCTCTCTAACCTGGAGGTGGCACCTGGGCATCCATCCTAAACGCCATCGCTGCACCTGTCCTCCTTGAATGTTCTGAGGGCCACCTAGCCTGGCTGTGGTCACCACCTCCTCTGGCATTCAACGGTAACCAACGGCTGGAAAGTGGAAGGCCAAAGGCCAAAAGGAGGACACCTCTTAGCCCCTAGACCTCTATGTCTGAAGGCCTCCAGGCCTGGCGTTCCAATTAAAACCAATCTAGGAGCTTTCGCTTGCGTAAGAACTTCTCCAGACCCTCCTCCCATCCCTTCAGGGTCCTACCTCTGTGGCCCAATCTGCCCTACTAGACAAGAGTCCCCCTCCCAAAAAAAAGAATCCACCTGGCATTTATGCTTCCTAAGTGTGATTGAGCCTTTCCACGCTCATGGTGGCTTTTCTTCCCAGGAGCCTCCGGCACAGGCTGAACTCTGGTTCACATCAGACGTAAGCTAATAGCCTAATTAAGGCCGCCTTACGCCCCCTCTACTCCATCTCAGGGAGAAGTACAGACGGTGGCTCTTTTCATTTTTCTGCCACGCCAGGAAGCACAATTTGTTTTCTTTTACGGATCACGACTGAGGATGCGTGCGAATATTCGCACCATTTGTCGTTGGTGCAAATCTGGCCGAATTCCGACGCTCGGATCCGAATCAATGGTGGCGCATTCGAAGGGTGACGTTCCAATTCAATCAAATGCTTCAGGACGTTCGTACGAAGCTTCGTTACACCCGTGAACCCGGGAGGAGGGAAAGTGGCTGGCCCAGTCCCCTCTGCGACAGATCCGGAGTGGATTAGGATTGAGAGTACTCAAAGTGGATTCAGATCGGACTCGATGAGTTCTGAGTGGATACGTATGGGATACGTAGCAGATACGCATGGGATGCATATGGGATTCATATCGAACATTCGTATCGGATTTGTACGGAACTTCTGAAGGGGATCTATTCACACAAATACAAATTCTCTTGCATTCACTCCAGGGATGGGCAGAAATATTCGCAATGTTTGATGTTTGCCTGAATTTGTTCAGATTCAGACAGCTGTATATGATCAAATGTTACAATATTCATACACTGACATTCGTTTTGGAACATTCATGAACCGGAGATTCCAACGGATCCACAGTGCATTCGACATGGATTGAGAGCAGATTCAAAGTGGATTTGGGGCGGAGGTGAACCTTTCAGGGTGGATATGTTACAGGATGCGCAGGAGATACGTATTGGATACGTATGTTACGTATCAGATATGTATGGGATACGTATTGGATACATTTGCGTATCATATTTGTTTCAAATTGAATCCTGCTATATTCAAAGGGGATCTATTCAAATGAATATGAATCTTCTTACATTCAATTTGATATAAAACAAATGCAACCCCCCCCCACACACACACACAATCTGTGGGCATCCTTAACTCGTTCACATCCCTATTCAGGTGATATAAATACTTGGGAAAGTAAAGGAATTAAGGTGGAGAAACCCTCTCTGCCCCATAGAACTCGTTTTCTTCTTCTGGCAGAGGTGGAATACTAGACCACTAGTATGGCCGAGTGGTTAGGGAGCCGGACTCTTATCTGGGAATGCCAGGTTTGATTCCGCCCTCTTCCACGAAGCCAGCTGGGTGACCCTGGGTGAGTCACAGCTCTCTTCTCAGCTCTCACAGCCCCACCTACCTCACAGGGTGTTCTGTTGCGGGGAGAAGAACAGAAGGTTTGTTAGCTGCTTTGAGGCCCCCTAAATGGGTGAGAAAAGCAGAGTACAAAAGCCAACTCTTCTTCTTCTTCCTCCACAAAGCCATCTGAGTGACCTTGGGCTAGTCACAGCTCTCTTCTGAGCTTCCACAGCCCCACCCACCTCACAGGGTGCCTGTTGTGGGGTTGAAGAACAGAATGTTTGTCAGCCGCTTTGAGTCCCCTTAAATGGGTGAGAAAAGCTGGGTAGAAAAGCCAACTCTTCTTCGCCTTCCTTTGCTTTCCTCCTCACATTTGCTCAGCATTTCTTTGAGCTGATGCTTATTCCAGCCCCTTGTGTTTCCATCCTGCCCTTAGAAGCCAGGCATCCCCCCAGACTGCCTGCCTGCCTGCCTACCGGTGGGGGGGTGGGATCAATAGGCTTTGTCGCCAGGGTTGGGGAAAACGAGTGAGGGTGTCGCTTGGCTGGAAGGGAAGGAAAAACAGAAAATACTCAGCCAGGCTGCTGGCTCGGCTTTGTGGATGCCGCGGGTGCTCCTGCCCCAACGGCCGGAGAGTTTTTGGACCACCTAGTTGGGTCAGAGAGTCCAGACAGCCTGCATTGTGGGGGGCAGGGGGGTGTCATCTAATGGAAGGCAGGCTCTCACTTGGGCAAAGGAAGGATTGAGGCCTGGAGAGAAGAAGCTGAAGGAGTCTGGAAACTGTCCGGCCATGTTTTACGGACCGGAGGTGGACCTTCTGCTTCCAAAAGGAGGCCTCCGGAGGCCATTTGCAGGGAATCGAGAGCAGGTGAAGGTTTTGCCTTCAACTTCTGCTTGAGAAGCCCATGGACAGTTGGTGGGTCACTGTGTGAGAGGGAATTCTAGACTAGACGGGCCGTGGCCTGATCCTGCAGGGCTTCTCTGAGGTTCTTATGGACCAGATGGGCTGTGTCCTGATCCAGCAGAGTTCCTCTTAGGTTCTTATGGGCTAGACGGGCTGTGACCTGATCCAGCAGGGCTCCTTTGAGGTTCTTATGGACCGGATGGGCTGTGGCCTGATCCAGCACGGTTCATCTTAGGTGCCTATGGACCAGATGGGCTGTGGCCTGATCCAGCAGGGCTCCTCTTAGGTTCTTATGGACCAGATGGGCTGTGGCCTGATCCAGCAGGGCTCCTCTTAGGTTCTCATGGACCAGATGGGCTGTGGCCTGATCCAGCAGGGCTCCTCTTAGGTTCTTATGGACCAGATGGGCTGTGGCCTGATCCAGCAGGGCTCCTCTTAGGTTCTTATGGACCAGATGAGCTGTGGCCTGATCCAGCAGGGCTCCTCTTAGGTTCTTATGGACCAGATGGGCTGTGGCCTGATCCAGCAGGGATCCTTTTAGGTTCTTAAGAGGAGTTTTTATATATAAGCTATATTTACAATTTCTCGGTTCCACGTCTGCTTTGGCTTTTGACCTATTCCTTTTCCACGTAAGCCCCCACCTGAAACTTAGAAAGGGAATACGTCACACCCTTGTGCTAGCAGGATTGTCACGACAGTCGCTTCTGCTTGCAAAAAAAACCCCAGAAACCCGGCGCAACCTGCTGATGTGTGTTGCCTCCCTGACCTCCAGAGATCATCTCTGAATTCGCCAAGCCGGTATCATGCAGGAACACCTGAGCCCCCTGGTAGCGTGTGACGAGACTTCAGCGCCACCTTCTGGCCAGGGCAAAGCAGTGTCCTCTTTGCCAATTGATCTCTCCAGGAGATGCTTGCGGGAAATCGCTCTAGCCACACGTGGAGGGCAACATGGCCCCAGTCTGCAATGCATTCTGGGAGATACTCATAAAGCGTATGTCGCATCGTCCCACATGGTGAGGGCGCGGTAGAGTGGAACCTTATGGGACCAGGAGTGATGTCCTTGCAGTATTCGTACTAACGTGGACATCTGTATGGACATTTGCATTCGTATGGACGTCTCGGAACATCTGTGAACTGGGGAGGCGGGAAAGCGCCTGTGACGGATCCAGAGCGCATTCGACATGGTTTCAGAGCGGCTTCGAAGTGGATTCAGGGCAGATTTGACACTTTCAGGGCGGATATTACGGGACACATATTGGATATGTATCAGATATGTATGGATACTTATCGGATACATATTGGGTACGTATGCATTTGTATCGGATTTTCATACGAATTTGTACAAGATGGAAATAGATACGTATCAGAGAGAATCCTACCCCGTTCCAAGGGGATCTGTTCAGACGAATACGGATTTTCTTACAATTTATTCGATACAAACCGAATGCACAAGAAATCCCGTTCATTTACGTCCCTACTTTGTACATTATAGGATCAGGGTGCGTTCTTGTTAATTTCCACGCTCTCTGCTATCCAGTGTGGCAGACAGAGTAGGCAAGCGAACTCACTATTTGGAGACTTGAGAGATTATGGTGAAATTGGTAGCTGCACTGAGCTTTATTTGTTCATTTTGTTTATTTATTTGAATTCTTTATCCTGTCCTATGCCCAGAAAGTCTCAGGGCGGGTTGCAACGTTAAAAACCAAATATAAAATGAGCATATTAAGACCGCTGGAGTGCCTGAAAGTGTCTTTGCTGCTCTCCTGAGCATCTGAAACCTGAAAGTGCCTGGTGCACCTCTGGCAGGGGGGAGACTGTTCATTAATCTGGGAGCCACCACTGAGAAGGCCCTGTCCCGGGTGAAGAGAAGACTTTCACAAACTGAGGTCTAACGGAGGGCAGGATCTCTCCTGGGCAGATGAAAGATCACAGCCTGGAGAGAAAACGCTGAAGGAGTCTGGAAACTGTCCAGCCATGTTTTATGGACAGGAGATGGACCGTCTGCTTCCAAAACAGAGACAGGCAGGAGGCGTCTCCAGGCCATTTGCCAGGAGTTGAGAGCAGGTGAAGGTTCTGACTTCGTCTTCTGCTTGAGATGCCGAGAAGGAACTGGTGGGACAATGTGAGAGACAGGATGCTGGACAAGATCGGCTGTGGCCTGATCCAGCAGGGCTCCTCTTAGGTTCATATGGACCAGATGGGCTGTGGCCTGATCCAGCAGGGCTCCTCTTAGGTTCTTATGGACCAGATGGGCTGTGGCCTGATCCAGCACAGCTCCTTTGAGGTTCTTATGGACCAGATGGGCTGTGGCCTCATCCAGCAGGGCTCCTCTGAGGTTCTTATGGACCAGATGGGCTGTGGCCTGATCCAGCAGGGCTCCTCTGAGGTTCTTATGGACCAGATGGGCTGTGGCCTCATCCAGCAGGGCTCCTCTTAGGTTCATATGGACCAGATGGGCTGTGGCCTGATCCAGCAGGGCTCCTCTTAGGTTCTTATGGACCAGATGGGCTGTGGCCTGATCCAGCACAGCTCCCCTGAGGTTCTTATGGACCAGATGGGCTGTGGCCTCATCCAGCAGGGCTCCTCTGAGGTTCTTATGGACCAGATGGGCTGTGGCCTGATCCAGCACGGCTCCTCTGAGGTTCTTATGGACTAGAAGGGCTGTGGCCTGATCCAGCAGGGCTCCTCTTAGGTTCTTATGGACCAGATGGGCTTTGGCCTGATCCAGCAGGGCTCCTCTGAGGTTCTTATGGACCAGATGGGCTGTGGCCTGATCCAGCAGGGCTCCTCTTAGGTTCTTACGGACTAGAAGGGCTGTGGCCTGATCCAGCAGGGCTCCTCTTAGGTTCTTATGGACCAGATGGGCTGTGGCCTGATCCAGCAGGGCTCCTCTGAGGTTCTTATGGACTAGATCGGCTGTGGCCTGATCCAGCAGGGCTCCTCTTAGGTTCTTATGGACCAGATGGGCTTTGGCCTGATCCAGCAGGGCTCCTCTGAGGTTCTTATGGACCAGATGGGCTGTGGCCTGATCCAGCAGGGCTCCTCTTAGGTTCTTATGGACTAGAAGGGCTGTGGCCTGATCCAGCAGGGCTCCTCTTAGGTTCTTATGGACCAGATGGGCTGTGGCCTGATCCAGCAGGGCTCCTCTTAGGTTCTTATGGATTAGCGTACCCTGCATACTTAAATCCAAGGGAGGGGAGAGGGATCATTTTCAGAACCATGATTTCCACGATCCTACAATTCCCATCAGTTCTTTTCCACACAGCTCAGAGTCATGGGAGCCTAGCAGAAGGTTTCACCAGAAAGGGGTCCATTCAGAGGAACAGCCTGAGAGAAAAGAGGCGTTTAGTATCTGGGAGTGCATGCAATTTTTTAAAATTTAAAATGACAGCAGTTCTCCTGTTTTCCCGACACGTAAACAACCCGTTAAAGCAAAAGAACAGCAGCAAAAAACAAACAAACACCCACAACAATTGTGTGCTGGGGTTCTGTTTCCAATAGGCGTGCGGCCACAAATCCGGAGGCGTCCACGGCTGACGTTTCCCCCTTTTGCCACAAACGCGGCGTTTGTTTAAGATGCCTTTTCTGCTGCCGAGGAAATCAAAAGCGCTCAAGGCTGCGAACGATAAAGCTATTGATTCAGAAATACATCAAAACAGCCATAATAAAAATCAAAACAAGGCACAAAACCGAGCGCGTGGCAGGCCAATTAAAAACACCAGCGCCCTGTCTGGGCTGAAAAGCTGGTGTGCAAACAGGCCCGGCCTTAACCGGAGCGTTGAAAATCAAATGCAAAGGCGACTGAGGGAGACTTTGGGGAGAAGAGAGTCCCAGCCCGAGGGACTAAGGGTAACTTCTAAGGCCATGAATGGCTTGGGCCCTGAAAATTTAAGGAAAGCCTTCTCAGGGACAGATCTGCCCATTCCCTAGAGGTCTGCTAAGGAGGCCCTCCTGGCCACCCCACTTCTGCGGTTAAGGAGGTGGAGGCGTGCCGCCGGAGGGCCTTCTCGGTGGTGGCCCCCAGGCTATGGCACGATCTCGTCTCTGAGATGCGTCAAGTTGACTGGTGAAGACACGCCTCTTTGCCCTGGCCTTGGGCTGAGGAAACAGCCTTTGTGCCCTCTCTTGTGCAGGCACAGGCACAGGCGCTTGAGGTGTGTGTGTGAAAGCTCAGAAAGAGCTGTGACTAGCCCAAGGTGCGGATGCCTTGGGCACTCGCCGTAATGCAGAACTTCAAAGCACCGATTCCACAAGGACTGGATAACAAAGATCCAGATCTTCTTAATCCGGATTAAGGGAGGAATGTGCAAAAAAGGCCCATGGCAAGGACCCCGTACCTCCGCAAGGAAGACACCATTAAAGGCGTCCAGCATTAATCCAGATTTAAGGGCCTGAAGACCGCATTAAATCTGGATTTTGCCAGCGCTCGTGAATACGGCAAGTTCAGAATGGAGTCCTAATCGGGTCCTTAAGGGGTCTTGAGTGCAGATGGTACATAAGAGATCCATACTACGGGCGTGGACGAACGCAGCTTTCAAATTCAATTTGTAACGAATCGGATATTCGCAAATCCAGACGGATCCAAATAACGAAAAAAATGAATGTGCAGACATTCGATTCAATACAGACACATCCGTGTGTATTCAGAGGAATAATTTGGACATTCGTACCTGTGCAGGTATATACGCTTCTTGTATGTATCCTTCTGTGCCCCGTACAGATCTGTAAGCATCCGGTTTTCATCCCGTACAGATGCGTACAAACGCGTACGAGATGTGTATGTACCCATACAGATAGGAATCTCCAAATTATTCAGATTCGGAAATCCAAACGTCCAGATAGTCAATTCGTATACAAATATCCGAATTCCTACGAATTAATCCAAGTAACGAATATTTCAAATATTTCTGCATGCGCTTAATCCATACCAACTGAGTACCTATCGGGTTCCTAATGGGGTCTTTGTTGCTCGTGCAAAGCCAGCCCTCTGAACGGATTGCTGCCGGGGACTGGGAGGGAGGAATGTTTGGTGTGTTAGATTTTTAAATATGTTGCCCCCCCCCTCCCCCGTCTGCCTCCAACAGCAACTCTAATGGGTCGGAAGCCACCGTGCCTGAAAGCGACATCTTGCTTTTTCCTGCCTCTAATTAACTAGTTCAGCGCTTCCTCCAATTAAGTTGCCCCCCCCCTTTCCTCCGCCTTTCCTCCAGACGTGTCAATTTCCCCCCTCCTCCTTTTGCGCAAAATTGCAAAAGGAGCTCATTAGCAGACAGTGCTCTGCCTGATTTATTTTGGCGGCGGTGGGCAGACGTGGCACGTTTCAGATGGCGGGCATGGCGGGCGGGCGGGTGGGCGCTCCCAGCAGGTGAGAAAGGGAGCGCTGTGCCAAAGACAGAGAAAAGCAGAGGGGGTTTGGGAAGGCCACGAGGCAGCCTGGCGTAGTGATAGGGACAAATATCCACAACGTTAGAAATTCGTTCAGACATTCAAAATTCCATCAAAGTTGATCAAATCTGGACATTCTCTAAATTCGAATGTCTCTAAATTCAAATGAATTTTCAAAGCTTTTGAATGATTCATATGAATTATTCAGACATCTTATTCCAGTGGTTCTCAACCTTCCTAATGCTGTGACCCCTTAATGCAGGGGCCCTCATGTTGCGGGGACCCCCCCAGCTGTGGGGGCAGGGCTGCTGGGTTCAGGGGGTGGGGCCGCTGGGTGGGGCCGTGGGGGGCAGGGCCGCTGAGGAATCCACCATGAAAGCACGGAGGGGGCAGCGGCCAAGTGTTCAGCGAGGTGAGGGACGGAGAGGGATAGAAAGGGCTGCGGCCAGCGGCGGCAGAGGGGTGGCGGCAGAGTGCTCAGCAAGGCATGGAGAGGAGAGGAGAGGGATGGAGAGGGACAGAAAGGGCTGCGGCAGGTGGCGGGTGGCTGGTGGCGGAGACGAGGGGTGGCGGGACGCTCCGCGACCCCTCTGAAATGGTAAATCGACCCCCAAGGGGGTCGTGACCCCCAGGTTGAGAACGGCTGCCTTATTCATACCTGTTTGCATTTGTACAGATACTTACAAGACAAAAATGGGAGGCGTATAGAATAAAAACGGGATGGGTACGGCTGCGTACGGATGCATTCCAACGTTGTTGATGTTCGCATCTTCAAATACGAATTGAAAATCCGTACAAACAGATTTGAATGTATTCGATTCGAGCTGAATTTGAATACATTTGAATTTTAAACGTTTGAATGGATTCAAGTCTTTAGATATCCGATTCGAATCGAACCCCCAAAACTGCATCTGTGCACACCCCTAATCAATACGTATCCTATACATGTACTCAGCCTATACATATACTCAGTTTAACAAATGTATGAACTATTTAGATGAACGTTCTGAAAGATTCATATTTGTACAGATGTTAATGTACAAATGTCGTAACATTCTATTTGCGTACAAATGTCCAAATTTGTCCAGATAATGAAGGTTTCAAATATTCCTGCCCAACCTGACTTCTACCTCCTTCCCTGAATCTGAAAACAAGGTTGCCTTTTTCTGCTTTCTCCCACCTGCCCACCTGCATGCATATACTCTATTTATATCCTCTGCTCACATAGGAGCACTCAAAGGCAATTTGCAGTCTTAAACAAATGGCTCAGAGCCTCATTACAGAAGGAAATTCTGCTGCCCGCAGAAGGGGCGTTTTTTTGGGGGGGGGAGAGGAGCCTGACTTTTCTCATGATGTTATGGTTATCGTGAAGTTACATCATGAAGCGCCTCCTTGCAGGAAACCGCCCCGCAAGAGATGGCATAAGCCGCAAGCGTCCCTTAGGAAGCAGTGCGCCAAAGGCCTGCAGAACAGAGGCGACAAGAAAGATCTACCTGCTAATTATTACGCACGCCGAAATAACAGGCTCGGTCATATCGGAGGGAAGGATATCCCCCTCTCCGTAGATATTTGCATGGTCAGATTTACACAAACATGTAAACAGAAAAGCAAGCGGAGAAGGGCAAAATTGCATTTCAACCGCGACGAGAGACGAAATCAGAAAGGTGTGATTCCAGCAAAACAAACAAACAAAAAACCCCCAAAGCTTTGCAAATTTTTTTAATGTTTACCTTTGCCTAAATTTGATAACATAAATAAAGAGGGGACTATATTCCGGTCACTGAAATAACAAGCAAGCCTGATTTCTGAGCGCTGCTGGAGCAATTAAGCGACACTTTTTAAAATCAGTTTTTATCAGGATTTTGTTGTGACCTGTTCCGAGATCCTATTGGATGGATAGATAGATAGATAGATAGATAGATAGATAGATAGATAGATAGATAGATAGATAGATAGATAGATAGATAGATAGATAGATAGATAGATAGATAGACAGATAGATAGATAGACAGATAGATAGATAGATGATGGATGGATGGATGGATGGATGGATGGATGGATGATAGGGTGTTTTTCCACTGTCACTAGAAGTACCCATTACGTACCCACCACAGAAAAGGCCCACCTGCAAGTCCCTATACCTCGTACCTCTGCAAGAGAAGGAAATCCCAGAAGGCCCCTCCTTGAGATCTCAGTGCCTGGGCAGGTCTAGACGGGAGAAAGCGCTCCTTCAGATACCCAGGGCCCAAGCTGTTTGGGGCTTGCTATGTTGGTGTCACCACCTTGAACTGGGCTCGGTAGCGAATTGAGTGTCCTTACAATCCAAATGCGCCACGGCCAACCAAGAATCGATCACTTGGTCTGCACGTGAACCACACCGCACTATTGTTTGGGTAAAAAAATCTGGTACAAACTGAACCCAAACCTAGGGGGTAGTCGGACGAACCAAGCGACCCACAGCAAACTGACATGGTTTTTCCGGCGGTTCGCTGTGGTCGGCTTGGTTCACGCACAAACCAAACCACCCTCTAATCTGAAGAAGGAAGCTTCATAGCGAACCTGCATACGTATCCGTACACATTGCATGAAAGCAGGATGCGTACGGGATAAACACAGGATACACATGGATGAGTATATGATTCGTATCATTGGATACATATCGAACATTCAAAGGAATAGATACTAATGTATTCGTGTTCGAATTTCCGGACATTTGTTCTTCTTTATTCGTACGAATTCAATGGAATGGAGAAAAATGCATTCATGCCATCTCCTACTACCTCCCACTGCTGGAAAGGCAGCCGATGATGTCTTGTGGACATTGTCCAGTAGTGCCAATCTTGCCCGGCCTGAGCCGGCCAACGATTTCCACTGGGATCTGGCTGCAGATGTTGGGTTCTTGTTTTGTTTTTTCTGAACCACTTCGAGGAGCTTATTCAAACCCCACCTGCTTCCTTCTCATGGTTAGCCAGGGACAGCGCATGAGCCACGCTCCCGGTGCCAAGCTCTCGGGCTTTCCCTTTTTAGTAGCTCCTCGCAGGCCTCTGGGAGTGTTGGAAAAATAGCAATCTCTCTGAGCAATCACGGCGTATTATTGCTAAGAGGTTTGGGACTCCGAGCAAACACTGGTTAAAAAATAATAATATCGCAACCCAGCAATCCCACAGAAAACATGCAAAAGGGGATAATGACAATTATGCCTCCACTTAATGCTCGAGGACGGAGCTTCGCCTCTAATGAGATGGCGCGAACATTTGCTCATGCTCTGCTTTTCATGCCACCGGAAGCCGCTTAGCGGGCGGAGAAGGCCGTGCCAGGGTCGCCAAAACACGGTGCCAGCCTTTCAGGGCAACTGGGCACAGGAGAAAAGGCAGCTTTATGGGTGAAGGCATTCCGATCAA
This sequence comes from Aspidoscelis tigris stejnegeri, assembly GCA_023333525.1. NCBI lineage: Eukaryota > Metazoa > Chordata > Lepidosauria > Squamata > Teiidae > Aspidoscelis > Aspidoscelis tigris. The sequence continues at coordinate 3,337,513 of JALMGA010000027.1, read as the reverse complement.
TCCGGCAGGTCTGCCCCGCCCCTTGGCCCACAGCCTGGATTTACAAAGGAAGGCAATGGTAAACCACTCCGATGCTGTTGCTAAGAAAACTGCTCAGGGAAGTTGATGGGGCTGGAACAGCAGCGAATTCTGCTGGGCCTCTTCAGGCTTGAAAGGGGGCACTTAAAAGGACACCTCATGGAAGGATATATAAAAGCATGCCTGGCATAGAAAAGGTGGATGGAGAAAAGTTGTTTGCTCTACCCCACAATATTAGAACCAGGGGTCATCTATGAGGCTGATGGGCAGGAGAGTCAGACCAGACAAGGGGAAGGATTTCTTCACCCAGAGGTCTATGGAGTTGGCTGCCAGAAGAGGTGGTAACAGCTACCAGCCAAGATGGCTTTAAGGAAGGGTTGGACAAATTCATGGATGACCAATGTATCAATGCTTACTAGAATGGATGCCCAGGTATCACCTCCAGGTTGGAGAGACAGGCAGGAGGCTTCTAAGGACCATTTGCAGGGATCCAAGAACAGGTGAAGGTTCTGCCTTCATCTTCTGTTTGAGATGCCCAGAAGCAACAGGTGAGCCACTGTGTGAGGCAGGATGCTCAACTAGATGGGCTGTGGCCTGATCCAGCAGGGCTCCTCTGAGGTTCTTATGGACCAGATGGGCTGTGGCCTGATCCAGCAGGGCTCCTCTTAGGTTCTTATGGACCAGATGGGCTGTGGCCTGATCCAGCAGGGCTCCTCTGAGGTTCTTATGGACCAGATGGGCTGTGGCGTGATCCAGCAGGGCTCCTCTTAGGTTCTCATGGACCAGATGGGCTGTGGCCTCATCCAGCAGGGCTCCTCTTAGGTTCTTATGGACCAGATGGGCTGTGGCCTGATCCAGCAGGGCTCCTCTTAGGTTCTTATGGACCAGATGGGCTGTGGCCTCATCCAGCAGGGCTCCTCTTAGGTTCTTATGGACCAGATGGGCTGTGGCCTGATCCAGCAGGGCTCCTCTTAGGTTCTTATGGACCAGATGGGCTGTGGCCTCATCCAGCAGGGCTCCTCTTAGGTTCTTATGGACCAGATGGGCTGTGGCCTCATCCAGCAGGGCTCCTCTTAGGTTCTTATGGACCAGATGGGCTGTGGCCTCATCCAGCAGGGCTCCTCTTAGGTTCTTATGGACCAGATGGGCTGTGGCCTGATCCAGCAGGGCTCCTCTGAGGTTCTTATGGACCAGATGGGCTGTGGCCTGATCCAGCAGGGCTCCTCTTAGGTCCTTATGGACTAGATGGGCTGTGGCCTGATCCAGCAGGGCTCCCCTTAGGTCCTTATGGACTAGATGGGCTGTGGCCTGATCCAGCAGGGCTCCCCTTAGGTTCTCATGGACCAGATGGGCTGTGGCGTGATCCAACAGGGCTCCTCTTAGGTTCTTATGGAGGTGGTAAAAATGTATAAATAAATAAATGTTACAAAATCCGTATTACAGATCCCCTTCAAATGTGGTAGGATTCTAATTCGATACTAATGCATATGTATCTGATACAGATCCCAGAACATATTTCTCTGAAAGTGTCAAATCTGACCTGAATCCACTTTTGATCCACTCTCAATCCACATTGAATACACTCTGGATCCACTGCAGAGGTGACTGGCGCAGCCGCTTTCCCTCCTCCCCAGTTTCACGAATGTCCGGAAACATTCGTATTTGTACAAACGTTAATATACGAATGCCGTAACATTCAGCTTGTGTTACGGATGTTTGAATTTGATCGAATTTTTACAAATATCGGTGCGTGCACCTGTTGGGTGATGCAAACAGGAATTTTTCTTACTCCTTCAGGAGACGGAAGTTTGTGGCCGCTTCATTTACAGGGTACCCGTCCCTGGGTAGGGAGCGAGACCCGACTCTTCTAGCACGTTTTCTGGGATTTTGCACTTGGCTCCTCAAGCTTTTGGCATCGTGGTTTTAACAGAAGCGCGTCTCTCCGTACGGATCGCCAGAGGAGGCAGGAAGACAGGTGGGTGAGTGGGTGAGCGGAGGAGAAAATTACAAAGCCAGGGACCGACAGCTGTTTGCTGCGCCTACATTTTCACTTCCCTTGCCAGGCGAGAGACCCGCTTGCAGAAACGAGGAGGCACCCAATTTGGGTGTCAGAAGCCAAGCTGACAACTCGTAGTGACGCCTTTATGCAAAACGTGGTTTTGTGCGCGTGGGGCGCTGGGCGGAGAAAACCGGCTCCCGGGAAGGAGAGGGGGGCAGGTGGGGGCCACCGAGGGAGCCATTTCTTCCCACCCCACCCCATCCCGTGTCGGCTTCAGGGCGGCTGGAGAAAGGCCAAACTCTGACTAATAGGTTTCTAGCCCAGCGGATTCTGTTTCACCAGCAAATCACTTATGGGGAATCCCTTTACGCCGCACCAAAGAGGCGGCCGCCCTAGCCGGGACCCCAGGGGACGCTCCACTTACACCTGCATTGTCTTTGGAAAGGTCACGGGCATGGACGTGGCCGGCTGAGCCGCTAAGCAGACGAAAGGCGGTGCGGTGCTGGAAGGAATGAAAAAACCCCCGTGCTCCGAAATCTTAACAACAGGGTGCTGTGAAATGGGAGGTGGAAGGGAGGAAAGAAAATCTCTTGGAAACTAGGAATACGGTGAGCCGGAAACCAGGCACGCATGGAAGCAGATACTCTTGGTTCGGGTTGAGTTGGAACGGTTTTGTTTTGAACAACGTGGTTCTTCCATAGTGAACCAGCCTTGATTTGATACGGTTCTCTTGGGCTTGTTGAAACCCCCTCTGTTCGGGTCTGATTCAAAGCAGGGTTTCGCAAACACCAGGATGCTTCGGTTTGCCCGGGAACCGGGCGTGCAAACACCCCGGTTCGCTGCAAATGGCGAATCGATCAAATGGGTTCAGTGCAGAAAGACCCTGGGCTAGTCACAGCTCCCTTTCTGAGCTCTCAGAGCCCCACCTACCTCACAGGGTGGGGGGAAGAACAGAAGGTTTGTCAGCAGCCTTGAGTCCCCTTAAATGGGTGAGAAAAGTGGGGTAGAAAAGCCAGCTCTCATTATTCTTATTACTTTAGCATCTCTCACTAATACCAAGAGAAAAGCCTCTCCTGGAAACCTGGCAGGAGGCTGCAAGGCGGCGAAACAAGAAATGATCTGGAGCTAGGCTGTGGTCACACTTAAGGTTTAATCCAGCTTCAGTCCACTTTTGGAGTGAGAAAATGCATCCGCAAAGTGAGAAGCTGCTTCCTTTCAGTGTTAAATAACTCAGAATAACATTGGGATAGACAATGGGGAAAGGAAATTACTGGTCACTGTGCGGATGTGTTTTCTCGCTCTGAAAGTGGAGTGAAGCTGGATTAAAAATAACACCACCAAACCAACAGCCCTCAGCTTTCCAGGCATTTACCGCTGAGCCACAGGTTACTCATGAGAGCAGAGGAGATCTGGGCACAATCTGGGAAGAGGAAAGAAGGAAGAGATGAACAGCAGGTCATGTCACACTCCGCACCATCCTTCCTCCTCTCTAGGTCTCCTTCCTTCCCTCCTTCCTTCCTTCCTTCCTTCCTTCCTTCTCCCTAGGTCTCTCTCCTTCCTTCCTTCCTTCCTTCCTTCCTTCCTTCCCTCCCTCCCTCCCTCCTTCCTTCCTTCCTTCCTCCTAGGTCTCTCTCCTTCCTTCCTTCCTTCCTTCCTTCCTTCCTTCCTTCCTTCTCCCTAGGTCTCTCTCCTTCCTTCCTTCCTTCCTTCCTTCCTTCCTCCTAGGTCTCTCTCCTTCCTTCCTTCCTTCCTTCCTTCCTTCCTTCCTTCTCCCTAGGTCTCTCTCTCTCCTTCCTTCCTTCCTTCCCTCCCTCCCTCCCTCCCTCCTTCCTTCCTTCCTTCCTCCTAGGTCTCTCTCCTTCCTTCCTTCCTTCCTTCCTTCCTTCCTTCCTTCCTTCCTTCCTTCTCCCTAGGTCTCTCTCTCTCCTTCCTTCCTTCCTTCCCTCCCTCCCTCCCTCCCTCCTTCCTTCCTTCCTTCCTCCTAGGTCTCTCTCCTTCCTTCCTTCCTTCTCCCTAGGTCTCTCTCTCTCTCTCCTTCCTTCCTTCCTTCCTTCTCCCTAGGTCTCTCTCTCTCTCTCCTTCCTTCCTTCCTTCCTTCCTTCCTTCCTTCCCTCTCTCTAGCTCTCTTCCTGCCTCCAAGACTAATCCACTCCTGGCCCCGCCAGCCCAGCTGCCTCCCCCGGTGCCCTGCCCTTGCCACTCATTCTGGGATCCGCCACGCACAACACCTGACCTACCCGGTGACCTGGTGCTGCCAGCGAGCGCCTGGTGTTAATTATGTGCTCCGTAAATCAGCCGCTGGGAGCGGGTGGGTGGGAGGAGTATATAAATTAAACGCTTCGGCTGCCCCAGAGTTCTTGCGTGTGCGGAAAGAGGCAGAGGGAGACGCAGCAGAGGGAAAGGTCAGAGGGGCATCGGGACAAAGCCGGGCACTGGCCTCGTGCCATATGCCGCAGGCCACTGGGGACCAGGGACCTATTTCTGCAGGAAGGATGCAAGAGAGACCCTGTGTCCCCCCCCCCACACAGTTTCTCAGTGCCATGATGCCTTTGGCTGGACTTCCCCGGAGGTGGCCAGAGTTGTGGCCGTCTGTCCCCTCTGTCCCCCCACCCCCTTCAATACCCAAATCCCACTAAGCCTCCTTCATCCCCTTCCACTCCAAGCCCCATGGCTTCCACCACTCCTCCGGTGCTTTCTTCCCTGGCCCTCCCGCGGCGGAGACAAGAGCCGCCGCTCCTCTCCTTCCCGTATCTGATGGAAAGCAGGGACTGAGCGCAGTAATCCGCTTTATATCCGCACGACTCTCATCCCCCTGAAGCCTGACCTTGATGCGCTTAATGACCGGTGGGCGGCGGCGGCCAGGGCAAGCGTGCCCAGTTGCAATCCACCCCCCACCCCCTGCTCGCCAGTACCGTGCCCAGTGGAAGAACCAGAGCTCCAGAACAACCGCAGATGCCATGATGGAGGAGGAAAAAGCTTTGCCCCCACCCCACCCCTGGTCGCCAGAAAACACCAACAGGGGAGCCTGATTAGAGGCTTACAAAATCACAAGTGTAGACAAGTGGAACTGTTTCTTTCTCTCTTCTTTAGCGCTAGGACCTTCGTGGGTTGCCCAAGAAATTGAAGCCATAGTTGGATTCGGGGCTGATGGGCACAGCTAGAAGCGGGCATGGGTTCTCCATCCGTCCGCCTACTGGTGTCTGCAGCGGTGGAGTGGGCAAGGGAGGGTTGAAGATGGGGTGGGCAAAGAGGGCAGCAACCTTCTTTAATATTCACTGGTAGGGAAGCACACAAATGGGTCTTTTTGTTTGGTTCGTATCGAATCGAAGGCAAGAAAATTCATATTCATTCAAATAGGTCCGAATTCGATGCAAATGCTGGATGCAAATTCGATTTGAATTCCTGCTAGGAATCGCATACAAATCTGATGCGTATCCCCTACGCATTGGCTCTGAATACGCCAAATGTGGTCTGAGTCCGCTCTCAATCCACTTTGAATCCTTTGCAGATGCGACTGGGGCAGGCGCTTTCCTACCTCCCCAGCTTCATGAATCTAACGAAGCTTCGTGCGAATGTTCCGAAGCACTTGGTTAATATTTCAACGTCAGTCTTTGAAGAGGATTTGGTTGCATTTGGATTCTAAGCATTAGAATCAAATCGAATGTTTGGATATTCTATCGATTCAAATGCAAATGCAAAAAAAAATAAAAATTGTGAACGTCCCTACTGGTCACGCCTCAGAATCCCCTCCAAACCTATTCTGAATCTGCTTTGAATCCGCTGCAGATGTGACTGCCCAGCCACCGGGCTGCCTCCCCACCTTTACGATTATAACAAAGCTTGGAACGAAGTCACAAAAGCGTCCGCTTCGTGTTCGAATGCAGCCGTTGTTCAATCCGAAAGCGAACATTCGAATTCGCACAAACTGCGAACCGGAGGAATCTTGGTGCACACCCCTCGTGCAAGAATCATGACCCCTCCAGGCCTCCCCCACTCCAGCAACACCCCCCCCGGAAAGCCCCCCCCCCGTTTTGTGCATGGACCTTCCGCAGCGACCGTGGGATGCATTAACCCGGGCACAGGGCACAGGAAGCCAAGAGGGGGGTGGGCTTGCCGCTTCCTCACGGCTCCCTGCGGGGCGACTAACAGACCAATTAAACTGCCAATAAAAAATTTAATCAAGTAATAATGCACCTTACTTTGTTTAATTAGGGTTCTGTCAAGTGAATGAATATTTAAGATGAGCGCCGGCACGCCACCCGATGCCAGGCCCGGCCCCCAGCAGGCAGGCAGAGGCAATAAGCGCGCTTGGCAGGCCCGAGGCCACATTTCAATTAATCTGGCAGTTTCCCCACAACGAGGGAGCATTGATCTCGGGCAATTAGGACCCCCAGAGGTGCCCCGGGCCACAAACGGCGCTGGCGGGGAAGGGCGGAAGCAGTGGGCGGACAAAGGGTCTCCAAAGAGGGGTCCCTCGGCTGCGCCTGGGGTGGATACGCCTGCCGAGGGACCCTGGGTTGCTTGTTTATGTTTGTTTGTTTGTTTGTTTATTGATAGAATTAGCATGAGGCCTTTGCCGGGGAGTTCCCAGGGCAGGTTACAACATACGATGAAGCACGGGCATTAAGCCTCCAATCCCTGCAGGATCCTGTTCCGAGGAGCAAGGGCTCCGTCCAGACCGCATTCACATTGTCTGGATAATCCGGAGCATGGCACATCCGGGCGCCTTTCATTCCAGATTATACACACTTCAGATTCCGGATTTTCCAAATAAAGCGGATTAAGCAAGTGCTGCCTGGGGGAATACTCCAGAATCAAAGACCAGGCCGTGGAGGGATGCTTGCAAAAAGCACATAAAGACGGTGCCTGGTGTACCTCCTCTGGGAGGCTGTTTCGAAGCCGGCGGGGCCACCACAGAGAAGGCCCTGTCGCATGCCAGAGATCTATATGGGAAAAAGGCCCTATATGGTTCCACTGGCCCCATTCAGCTCACAAAAGGGAGGCATTTTACGCCCACAACAACCCTGTAAGGCCTGTTCCGCTTCGTCAGCCTAGTGACGTCGATAATTTATCAACAAGCACAGGGTCAGTACAACGAAGGAGTTAAGAGTAGGTGCCCAGATGCAACTGGTGGGCACGGAATACCCGCCAAATCCCCATCCCTGTTTTGACTCCGATGTCCCGGGGGTGATTTTGGACTTCCTTTACCATTAGGAAAGTGCATTAATATTCAGAACGTTCGATATTCGGACAGATTTCTACGAATTCAGGCATTTGTATATGGATAGAACGTTACGAGATTCATACATTGACTCACATCCGTATGGTGGGAGATGACCAGGTGAAGAAGACCGATACCTGCGCTTCCCGGGCCTCCCCCCACGCCGGCCGGCCCCCTGGCTGCCCCTACCACCCCCAAGCAACCGAGTGGTCCCCCAGGGCCTTCTCTTCCGTAATTGTTTGTTTCACTTCAGCTGCTTCGTGGCCAGCCTAGGGAAGGCGGTGTAATGAGTATGGATTTACCCGTAAATAACCACCCTTCTTCGCTCCTCCCCAGCCCGGTAATAAATGCATTTGCAGTAATCTGGCGATCACGCAGTGTAATTGCCGGCTGTCAGGGCAAATTGATGCGGCGGCCCCTGACTTTGCTGCCGACGCCGGTGAATGCCCTTCCTTCACGCTGTGGTTACCTCCCTCCCTGCCCCATCTCCCCACCGCATGAACACGCAGGCACAAAGGCATGCCTCCCCCCCGCATCCTGGAGGGCTCCGGCTTGGCGCAACCAGCGGCCTCCGGCAGTATCGATCCTCGGCGTGGCCCAAGAACGTTCCGACTCCAGCGGCTTTGTGGAGAGGCGGAGAAGCCCAGGGTCTGCCCTACGGGGTGGTGTTGGGTGGCGTGGAGTGCAGCTCGGGTGCAGGGGCCGTGATGCCAACTGGAGGGGGGCAGAGAGGATTGTGGGAAATTGGGGGACTGCAAGCTCAGGTGTGGGGCTGTGATGCCAACTGGAGGGGCGCAGAGAGGATTCTGGGAAATTGGGGGACTGCAAAGAGTGTGCCAGCCTAGTTCAAAAGCACATGGGTGGGTAGGACCTCAGAGATAAGACTCTGGGGAGAAAGAGATCCAGCAGGGCTCCTCTTAGGCTCTTATGGACCAGATGGGCTGTGGCCTGATCCAGCAGGGCTCCTCTGTGGTTCTTATGGACCAGATGGGCTGTTCCTGATCCAGCAGGGCTCCTCTGAGGTTCTTATGGACCAGATGGGCTGTGGCCTGATCCAGCAGGGCTCCTCTGTGGTTCTTATGGACCAGATGGGCTGTGGCCTGATTTGCAGGGCTCCTCTTAGGTTCCTATGGACTAGATGGGCTGTGGCCTGATCCAGCAGGGCTCCTCTTAGGTTCTTATGGACCAGATGGGGTGTGGCCTGATCCAGCAGGGCTCCTCTGAGGTTCTTATGGACTAGATGGGCTGTGGCCTGATCCAGCAGGGCTCCTCTGAGGTTCTTATGGACCAGATGGGCTGTGGCCTGATCCAGCAGGGCTCCTCTGAGGTTCTTATGGACTAGACAAGCTGAACAGGAAGACTGAGCAAACAACCTCTGGTGGGGGGTTACGTCACCGATTCTTCCCATTCCTTTTGTATTCCTACTATAGACTGTCCCAAGTGAAAACAGCTTTCAGAGCACTTTTTTGCTGGCTACAGATGCCTTCCACATTTCCTTATCCAAGCTAATGTTTCCAGTTACAATATTGTACACACCTCTGGGAGAAGGAAGGAGACCTCTTTTCCGTGATCGCAGGTCTTTTTAACCAAACATTTTTGCCTTGTACAACCACATGAGATAACAATAAGACACAGTTTTGCTGACCTCGGGGATTTTTGCATTTCTGTTTGCTCTTCTGCCTTCCCTGATGCTTCCTGATTTTTCATAGAAAGGAAGCCCTTCAGGGCAGAAAACGTTCGACTTGCACATTTGCAAAGCACCATAGGATAAGCTAAATAAAGTGCCATATTCCCTCCTTTTTAGAGGCATGCACAAATGCAATTTTTGACATTTGATTCGTAAAAAATCGAATATTCAAATACCCAAATTCGTACAAATAAAGAAAAACTAACGTATGGGGCTTCAAACTGATACAAATACATTCTTACTTATTTGTACAAATATTCGATGCATATCCAACAATACAAATCTCGTAAGCATCTGAACGCACCCATACGCATCCTGTTTTCATCCTGTATGTATCCGTACAGATGCATACAGATACACACAAAATGCAGGCGGATCAGGGACGTGCATTAATTTTGGGGGCATCTGATTCTAGACGAAGCAAATATTTGAAAAACCATATTTGTACAAAAGGATTCCACTTGAATGCAGTAAAGTTCTATTCGATACGAATCTATACGTGCAAACGATATGTATCTGATATGAACAGAAATGTATCTGATACAAATAAATAAATAAATTTGATACAAATAGATACATATCTGATACAAATAGATACGTATCTGATACAAATAGATAAGTATTTGATACAAATAGATACATATCTGATACAAATAGATACGTATCTGATACAAATAGATAAGTATTTGATACAAATAGATACATATCTGATACAAATAGATATGTATCTGATACAAATAGATAAGTATTTGATACAAATAGATACATATCTGATACAAATAGATACGTATCTGATACAAATAGATACGTATCTGATACAAATAGATACATATCTGATACAAATAGATACGTATCTGATACAAATAGATAAGTATTTGATACAAATAGATACATATCTGATACAAATAGATACGTATCTGATACAAATAGATAAGTATTTGATACAAATAGATACATATCTGATACAAATAGATACGTATCTGATACAAATAGATATGTATCTGATACAAATATATATGTATCTAATACAAAAAGATACGTATCTGATAGAAATAGATATGTATCTAATATAAAAAGATACTTATCTGATAAAAATAGATACGTATCTGATACAAATAGATATGTATCTAATATAAAAAGATACTTATCTGATACAAATAGATATGTATCTGATACAAATAGATATGTATCTAATACAAAAAGATACGTATCTGATAAAAATAGATACGTATCTGATACAAATAGATACGTATCTGATACAGATAGTATCTGATACAAATAGATATGTATCTGATACAAAAAGATACGTATCTGATACTTTTCCCCAGCTCAGCAAATGTCTGAACCATTGGTACGAATGTCCGGAAACATTTGTATTCGTTCGATGGTTAGCATACATGCTATTCGTATCCGAATGTCTGAATGCCTCCAAATTCATACGAATAACAAATATTTAGAATATTCCTGAACATTCCTACTACTTTTTCTTCCCACGCAATGCCTGATCCTGTAAGCGCGACAGCACCCGCCCAATCTGCCAGCCTCAGACTTCAAATTAAGCCTGCAAAAACAGCAAGTCTTTATGCAAAAAGCCAGGATATCTGCATAACAATGTATTGATTGCGTCATTTATTTTGAGGGCCTGGAATCCGAGAAGTCTCTTCCATAGGAGAGAGAGAGAGGAAGTTATGAATAGCACACACTGCGTGACAAATAAATAGATGGATGGACGGCCAGGGCGCCAAAGAACTGGGGAAGTTTATGCAAAGTGAGAGCTCTGTGCATAATGCGCTTGGAAGTCAAAATTTGAGATGTCTTGGGGAAGCAGGAAAAAGAAAGGTACTCTGGGCATGGCTAAAGATGCTGCAAAACCTAAAGATTGAGCAGGAAACAGAGAGCATTGAAAAGCACAAGCAAACATGGAGGAAATGGGGAGAGTGGACAGGTTTAAGCGACTGGTGGGCTGCTGTTAGAGACAGGATGCTGGACCAGATGGGCTGTGGCCTGATCTAGCAGGGCTCCTCTTAGGTTCTTATGGACCAGGTGGGCTGTGGCCTGATCCAGCAGGGCTCCACCTAGGTTCTTATGGACCAGGTGGGCTGTGGCCTGATCCAGCAGGGCTCCTCTTAGGTTCTTATGGACCAGGTGGGCTGTGGCCTGATCCAGCAGGGCTCCTCTTAGGTTCTTATGGACCAGGTGGGCTGTGGCCTGATCCAGCAGGGCTCCTCCTAATTCCTGGAGGACAGGTGTATCAATGGCTACTAGAATCAATACTCAGGTACCACCTCCACATTGGAGAGGCAGGCAGGAACTCTCACAGCCCCACGCACCTCACAGGGTGTTCTGTTGTGGGAGAAGGACAGAAGGTTTGTCAGCTGCTTTGAGCACCCTTAAATGGGTGGGAAAAAAAGCGTGGTAAAAAAGCCAACTCTTCTCATTCTTCTTCCACCACAAAGCCATCTGGATGACCTTGGGCTAGTCACAGCTCTCTTCTGAGCTCTCACAGGCCCACCTACCTCACCGGGTGTCTGTGGTGGGGAGAAGAACAGAAGGTTTGTCAGCCGCTTTGAGTCCCCTTAAATAGGTGAGAAAAGCGGGGTAGAAACCCAACTCTTCTTCTTTCTCATCTTCTCCCCCTGAGCTCCAACCCCTTTCTTGTCTGCGCCTCATGGTGCAATAAGATTTTCTTGTCACGCACGACAATTTGTAAAGCGCCGGTCTCTCCCGCTGACACACCGCTGGGTTGCTCATTTCCCCACAGCTGTCAAGATGGCAATCATGCTTAATAAAGGCGCAGAAATTAGATAGCAGAACAAGGAGTCTCTTTGGCCTAACAATGCAATTACGGCAGACAATGCCCGCATCTTCCCCCGCATCCCACAAAATCTTCTCCTCTTCCTATATACATATATATTTTGGGGGGTTGGGGTGAATGCTAAGAGAATACACACAGAAGGGAACCGGGTGACTAGTGAAGGCAGATTAATTTTGTTATATATGGGGTGTAGGGATCTGCACTAATATTTATTTATTTACTATTTATTTATTTATTATTTACATTTATATCCCGCCCGATACCCGAAGGTCTCATAACATTAGATATTCAGACAAATTTGAACATTTGTACATGAATCGAACATTACGGCACTCATATATTGACATCTGTGACATGCGCCGGCCACATCTGCAACGGGTCCAGAGTCCATTCGACACGCTTCGAGAGCAGATTCAAAGTGGATTCAGGGCAGATTCGACACTTTCAGTGCAGATATGTTACAAGATACGTATTAGATACATATAGGATACGTATGCGCTAATATCAGATATTCACACGAATCTGTACGAATACATTCGTATCAAAAAGATTCCTACCACGTTTGAAGGGAATCTATTTGAACGAATGCAAATTTTCTTACATTTGGTTCGATACAAACTGAATGCAAAAAAACCCCATTCGTGCCCATCCCTAAAGGAGAGTCGTTGAGGAGTAGATGAGCCTCCTAACGCTCGTGCAACCTTAGCACCGTGACCTTTCGGACCACGAGGAAAAACAAAAAGTTGGGATTAGAGACGTGCAAAGTTCATTTCGCCTTCAAAAATCCGACCAGACAGTCGGTTTCTGCAGATGTTTGCACTGAACCGAACCATGCACTGGTTCGCACGTCTGGAAACTCGATTGAATCAAGCGAGACTCCCACTCTCAAACATTAGGAGAAACTTCCTGACAGTGAGGGCGACCAGTCGGTGGAACAGGTTGCCACTGGAGGTGGTGGGTTCTCTGTGGCTGGAGGTCTTCAAGCAGAGGCTGGACCTACATCTGTCTGGGATGCTTAGGGCAGTGGTTCTCAACCTGGGGGTTGGCACCCCTTTGGGGGTCGAATTACCCTTTCAGAGGGGTCGCGACGAGCCTTCCGCCGCCCTTCCCTGCCACCTCTCAGCTGCTCCACCCGTGGCTGGGCGTCCCCACAACATGAGGAACTCCATTAAGGGGTCGCGGCATTAGGAAGGTTGAGAACTGCTGATTTAGGGAATCCTGCATTGAGCAGGGGGGTGGACTGGATGACCCTGGAGGTCCCTTCCAATTCTATGTTTCTATGATTCTATAACATCCCCCCTTTCTTGTGGGAAGGCACTGGTGCTTGCAAGGGGGGCTGCCAGGTCTTACTAGTATCCTGGTATGGGAAGGTGATGACCAGCGACCCCCACCCTTCCAGCTTCCTCCGCCTGCATCCTCCTCAGCTGCTTGACTCTTGTAGCCTGGGCGCACTTCCTGGTTAATATTTCCCATCAATCCTCTCTCTGCAAGAACCCGAGTGTGTCCTTAAGTACATTTCTGTGGTGTGGGACGTCAGGGAGCTCCATTGAAGCGGGAAATAGCAGAGGCCAGAAGGTCTTCCTCCACGCCTGACCTCCCTGCTTGGATGACGATGCTTCAGCGGCAGCAGTGGCAGACACAGACGCAATGCCGGCTAACGGCTCCATGCCCTCAGCTCCCACATCCCTTGGAAGAAAGATGGGGGCAGCTGCAGCTGCTAATCACCGGGCCTGGTGAAGCTCCCTCCCCTGAGAGCCGGGTCAAAGTGAAGCCACCGAGGAGGCCACGCCCGCTGTGCAAACATCTGCAGCACAGAGCAGTGTGCCTTCTGGTGCAGGTGTTGTGAGGTCTCAAATATGGAGGGCTGTGGTAAGGGGATCGGGCTTGGCTGAAAGAAGAGGGAGGGGCGAAGAATGAGAGAGATCAGGTCACAATGTAACTAAAAAAGATATCTGAACACATTAACAAGAGATCGGAACACAATGTAACAAAGAGTGTCTGATTTTACAAAGAGGGGAGGTGATTGCGACTTTGGAGGCTTCCATCCTGCGCCTCCTCTTTCCTCCCTGCCATTTCCCGCTGCTCTGATCCACCGATCTACCACAAAACACCAGAAGAGAAAGAGATCTTTACTCTTCTACCACCTTGTTAACATGAGAAGCTGTGCTACCGTGGGGGGAGCAGTGTGGAAAAACTGCTGCTCTATGGAACAGGCTTATTTAGGGGGTGGGGTTTGAATCGCCCACCCTGAAGAAATCAGGGCATGACAGTGTCCAATTGCCAAATGCAAGGGGAGGGGAGGAGAGAGGGGGAAGGGTTTTTTCCCCTATGAGTCCACATTATAAGCTAACAGTGCGAATGCAAAAACCCAGACCTCTCTGCTGATTTTAAAAATCCTGGTTAAAATCCAGATTAAGTTGCTCAGTGGGAACCTGACCACTGAAATCTATAAAACCGTGAAATCTATATGCAGTCAGAAAAACCATAAAATCTACAGTTTGTACATAAAAACTAAAACATACTGTCTCCAGCCTGCGAAATGAAAATCAATTAAAAGCTACGTCTGGAAAAAGTATCCAAGTGATTTCCAGAAGCCTGGCTGAGTAAGTGTGTAAGGCTGACTAAGTGCCAAAAAATATCCAGTGTTTATGCCTAGAAACATCTCTGGGGGAAGGTTATTCCAAAAGATGGGGGCCACCACAAAGGAAGTCCTTGCTCTAACAGTAGGTCCAAAGACCTCATAGGGTCATTGAAACAACCTGTCTTCATGTGATGCATTGTACTTTCAAGTTTATTTTTTAATAGTTTTAATCTTTTTTTAATTGTTATGTTGTTGAAGGCAAAAGATTAAGGGCTGGTCTTAAAGCTGCTAAAACATCTGTATTTTTCCCTCCACAAGACGCGCCGGCGTATAAGACGCACATCCCTCTTTTCACACCATTTTTAATAATGATAATAATAATAATAAATTTGGATGCTCACCAGAAAAATTGCCCCGACCCTCAACCCTGCGGCGGCAACAGCGGGCGGGAGCTGTGTGAAAACCCTGCAGCCAAAGGGAGAAGATAAAAAACGCCGATTTCTCTCTTCTCCCCTCGGCTGCAGGGCTTTCATGCGGCTCACCACCACAGGGTTGCGGGCGCGAGAGCCTTCCAGTGAGCGGCTGCAGGGTTTTCACTGCTCGCTAGAACGCTCTCCCACCCTAAGCCCCACAGTGGCAGTGGTGGCGGTGGCGGCGGCGGCAGCACTTTCTGGCGATTACTGGCACATAAGATACACTCCAGATTTTTTTGGGGGGGGGGTATTTTTATTGCTCAGGATGCAGTTAGCAAGCACACATCACCCTTGTTGAACCCTTGCAGTTTGTCCACAGTGCATGATGGGAAAGTTGCATCTCTGACCACTGTCCGTTGCTGCCGTTCTCAGGGTCCCTGCTGTTCCACAGCCTGCCTCTTCTTAACAGAACTCCAACTAAACAATCCAGGGGCGGAATGAGACTCCTTTATATTCTCTCTGATTTGTCCTCAAAATTGCTATTGATCTGCGTGCGCATGAACTCTGCTCAGTCGCTTTTTTATTTATTTCCCCATGATAAGAAAATGATGTCTGAGTGAACAGAAATCCCTTCCAGAGCACTGAAGATGCATCCATGCTGCATCAGAAAGGGACCCTCCTGTTTGGTCTAAGTGGTTAAGGGGCCGGACTCTTATCTGGGAATACCGGGTTCGATTCTGCACTCCTCCATGAAGCCAGCCGGGTGGCCTTGGACTAGTCACAACTCTCTGCTGAGCTCTCACAGCTCCATTGACCCCCACAGGGCATCTGTTGTGGGGAGAAGAACAGAAGGTTTGTCAGCCGCTTTGAGTCCTCTTAAGGGTGAGAAAAGAAGGGTATAAAAGCCAGCTCTTCTTCATGAAACCAGCTGGGTGACTTTGGGCTAGTCACAGCTCTCTTCTCAACTCTCACAGCCCCATCTGCCTCACAGGGTGTCTGTGGTGGGGAATTTAAGGGAACTCAAGGCGGCTGGCAAACCTTCTGTTCTTCTCCCTACCATAGACACCCTGTGAGAGCTCAGAAAGAGAGCCGTGACTATCCCAAGGCCACCCAGCTGGCTTCATGTAGGAAAATGAGGAGCTGGCTTTTCCGCCCCTCTATTCTCATCCTTAAAGAGACTCAAAACTCCTGACAAACTTCCGTTCTTCTCCCCACCAGACACCCTGTGAAGTCAGTGGGGCTGTGAGAGCTCAGCAAGAGAGCTGTGACTCGCCCAAGGTCACCCAGCTGGCTTCGTGGGGGAGGGCAGAATCAAACCTGGTATTCCTAGATAAGAGTCCGGCTCCTTATCCACTAGACCAAACTAGGCAGGTAGACTTGGTAGATGAGTCTCAGTCTCCAGGCTGTCCTAAGAGGAACTATCAAGTCGAGGTGTGATCGTGGTCCTACGCTTTTATTTGCAGCTTGGTCGGAAAATTCCAGCCTTCTGCCCTCTACACACCCCCTTTCCCTCTCCTCTCTTTAGCAAGACCCCTTCCCAAGATCCATCAATCTGGTGGCCTCTTTCCCGCTTCCCCCCTTCTGCAAGGCCCAAAGGGGCTCTTTCGCCCGTCCAAAGGCTCCTCTCCTCCTCTCCAGCTCTCTGCTCGGAGACCCAGCTGTTTAGGGCCATAACTCATTTTCACATCAATATCCCAGATAACAGGCTATTTATTCTTCTGGAAAGAGAACCGGCTGTAAATTCGACAAGAACCTCCTGCTCCCCTCCCAGCCACCCCCTGAGCCTCTTAATGCACCACAGACAGGTGGCTTCAGAGGGGGGAATTTACGGCCGGTCCCCGATCTCTGCTGTCCCCAAGGCAATCCCCGGTGACTTTGCCTTCCAGCTGTTTGCTGGGGCAGCGGGTATGACACGTCTCACTGGTGGGCTGCAAACAGGCCTCCGCCACAGCTGTCAGCGTTGCGCAGGCAGAAATGCGCCCCCCCCCCGGTCCCTATGGTAGACGACACACCATACTGCTGCTAGGTTCGTTTATATCAGAGCTGGGCCTGTTTAAAATAAATAAATGCACAATTTCTCCTCTTGTTTCCACTCCATCTGGATGGAGTTCTGCGTGCATGGATTTTATTTTGCGCTCTTCTTTCTCACGGATGCAAAAATATCTGAGGGAACGCAGCTGGGCGTGTTGGGACCATCCATTCGCGACTTGGGCATGGAAAAAGGAGACCGTGAAATACTCCTACATTGTTTTGCGCTGACCGGCAGTCGCTCTCTGGCCACAAAATCTTCCTATACTGTATGTTCTGACCAGCAGCAGCCCTCGGGTATGTTCTGGGTTCAACCTAGGTCCGTTTCGCATTTTCCTTCCCATCCGCTGGACCGGAAAGGAGTCTCATCACCCAACGTTAACTAGTTTTCGCACTTGTAAGCACCAGGATGTGCAAGAATACTTAGAATATTCGTTATTTGTACAAATTCTGATGAATTTGGACTTTCATATATGAATCGGATGTCCAGACATTCGTACTTTATTAATCATGCGAATACGAATATTTTGAGTTATTCATACACATAATTTGGATGTTTGTATGTGTACGGATATGTACGCATCGTGTACGCATCTGGACACATCTTGTGCGCAACTGTACACATCCGTACAGACACACATGGCGTGGAAACGGGATGCACGCGGACGCGTACACGATGCGTATCATTGGATACTTATCGAATATTCGAACGAATAAATACAAATGTATTTGTGTCGGTTCAAAAGTCTTTATTTTACAAATTTGTTCCCGAATATTCAACTTGGTACGAATCGAATATCGAAAATTGCATTCGTGCGCAACCCTGCAGCCTACGCCCTGCGCGATGGGTCACTCGCCTGTGACCGATCTTGAGGCCGGTCCTCTTCAGGGCGCCGCCATTTTGTTTGCGTCGCCCTCCGCACCAGCGCCGTTGCCATGACGATGCTGACGCGCTGCACACGGGGGGGGGGGGTCACGTCTACGGCTGTCTGAGGTGCCCACGACCCCAGAGCACCGGAAGAGGTGCGAATGGCTCCCACTTGGAGGCGCTGGGTTAGGAATTGGGTGCACAATTAGGAACTTCTGGGCAGGCAGGGGGTGCCAGGAAGCTGTAACAGAAGTTCCCCAATCATGGGCTACGGGCTGTTGCTCCTCTCCTGCCAGGGTCAGAAGCCAGACAGGCCTGACACAAACTGTTTTCTGGCAGAATTCTGACCGTTCTCTCTTCTGGACGCTGCTCTGCCTGCATGTAGCAAGCTCCCCTTTCCTCATTAAACCAGGGGACCGCCCGGAGCTTTGCTACCTAGAACACACAGTCCTAGGAACAGCCTCTTCCCGGTGTCCTGGGAGCGGAGTCCATCCATCTCTCCTTGCTACTGGTTCATGACAAAGTAGGGGGGGGGGATAAAAACTGGATTGGCCAGCAGATTTAGAAAGACAGCATCCACTCCCCCCCCCTTTGACCCAACACTCCCTTTCTAGAGAACATAACGGCAATTATTTTTAGTGCTCATTGGGAGGCTTAACGAAAGCCACTAATGAGCAGAGCGAGGGCAGCCAGACGGCTCGGAAGGCAAGGGCGAGCGTGAGCCCTGAAGGATTCTGGGAAAGATTCTCTCTGGCAAGGGGCGCCCAAACGAGGGGTTCTGTGATGCTTCCGAGGAAGGAAACACTTATAAAGGTTTACGCATCGCACAAAAATTCCGCCCCAAATCTTTACGCAACCATCATCGTCCAGGTGTGTGCCTCTGGAGGGAGAAGTTACCAGCTGTTTTCCTTCTCCAACACATGAGGAAAAGAGGGACAATATTCAGGAGGTCAGAGAAAGCAGAGCAGTCCGGCGTTCAGGGGGCAGGAAATCCTTCACGAGCCCTCGGCGCCTGGAGTACTTTTCCTCCACAAAGCCTTTTGGGTTCCACTTGGCCATTTCACGCTTAAACCGGACCCCAGTGGCAACTGGCACAAATGGGGCAGAGACGCCTGGAATAATTTCCTTTCCTATCCTTTCCTTCCCGCAAGAGATGGGTTTTTCCCTGTATCAAATGGAAAACGTGGTAGGATTCTGTCCCGACATTAGGGGTGTGCTCGAATATTCGGACATTCGCACACGGACCACAGCGTCACAACATTCGTGCGCTAACATTTATACGAACAAGAATGTTTCAGGACATTCGTATAAATAGCTCGGATATTTGCTAAACTGGGGACACGCGTCAGATGTGTGTCAGAAATGTATCAGGAAAAGCAGTCATTTCAAAACTTTACAGAGGGTGTTTTTCCACTGTCACTAGAAGTACCCATTAAGTACCCATTAATGGGTACAAAAATGCCATTACGTACCCATTAACGGGTACTTAATGGGTACTTCTAGTCACAGTGGAAAAACACCCAGAGGCACAGTTGTGAGCTGCATTTTATTTTTATTGCATATAGGTCACTGAAGAAGACTTATTCGAAAAGCATCTGGCCTCTTTTATATTTTATATTTCATTACATTTATTGAAGTATTTTCCATTATGAATTTTCATTAAAACCTAGTGGCGTATTTTAGAAATTATATTTGCTTTTCTGCTCTATAGTTTTGTATTTCTTATTCACATAGGTGTTTGGGGCAGACATTCGGTGTTTTTCCACTGTCAGTAGAAGTACCCATTAAGTACCCGTTAATGGGTACAAAAATGCCATTATGTACCCATTAACGGGTACTTAATAGGTACTTCTAGTCACAGTGGAAAAACACCTTTAGAAACACAGCCAAAGGATAGAAGGGGACTTCCCGAATCACGCTGATATTAGCAGCAGTATCAATGCAAGGAACGTTTATACCGGCCATTAACCTCACACGTGGAAAACCGGCCTGCTAACACAGGAAACCCTATTACCGCACCATTTTGATCTGATTAAATTCACCACCTTCCCATGTCTGAGAGGAGCTAATCAGGCAGCTAAAAGGCAAGGAAAGAGGGGAGGGGGTGGCTTTGGGGGGGGGGAGAGAAGCCAACGTTGCCATGCTAATAATAATCAGGTGACAGCTATGTGCATTAGTGGGTGAGAGCATCAGAGGAAAAGATGATATTGTGGCGAGAAGAAAAGACCGCACGGATCGAGCCAGGCTTGTCTCCCCGGGTACCCGAGCAAAGCTGAAGGGAACGCGTTGTCATCCATGGTTGTTCACCCACCAGGCGTCTCTGAGCTCCAGAGACTCACCTAGATGATGCTTTTTTTTTTCTTGCTGAAAAAATTCACCTGTCCTGGAGTGGATGGAGTCATAGAATCATAGAGCTGGAAGGGACCTCCAGGGTCATCTAGTCCAACTCCTGTTCAATGCAGGATTCCCTAAACCATCCCAGACAGATGTAGCTCCAGCATCTGCTTGGAGACTTCCAGGGAAGGAGAACCCACCACCTCCAGTGGCAACCTGTTCCACTGACCGATCGCCCTCACTGTCAGGAAGCTTTTCAAAATGTCTCATCTGTATTGACTCCCTTGAAGTTTCATCCCGTTGTTTCTAGTCCATCTTGTGCCAGTGAGAATAGGGACAATCCCCCTGCACTGTGACAACCCTTTAGAGAGTGCCATCATGTCTCCTCTCAGTCTTCTCTTCTGCAGGCTGAACATTCCTAGGTCCTTCAACCTTTCCTCGTAGGATATGGTTTCCAGACCACTCACCATTTTGGAAGCCCTCCTTTGGACTTTCTCTAGTTTATCAGTGTCCTCTTTGAACTGGGGTGCCCAGAACTGGACACAGGACTCTAGCTGAGGTCTGACCAAGGTAGAGTCAAGAGGAATCATTACTTCTCGTGATCTAGACTCTATACTCCTCTTGAGGCATCTTAGGATGGTGTTTGCCTTTTTTGCTGCTGCATCACATTGCTGACTCATGTTCATCCTGTGATCAACCAGGACACCCAGGTCCTTTTCACTTGTGCTGCTACTCAGCCTAATTCCTCCCATTCTGTACTCATTTTTTTACCATTTTTCTTACCAGATGTAGGACTTGGCATTTGTCCCTATTAAATACCATTCTAGTCATTTCAGCCCACTGTTTGAGCTCATCTAGAACTTTCTGAATTGTCTCCTTCTCCTACCTAGTGTTAGCAACCCCTCCTAGCTCTGTGGTGGTGGGCTGCCTGGGCAATTGGTGGGGGGGGGGTGTTGCCAAGCGCTGCTGGAAGAGCAAAAAAAAAAAAAAACCTCTCAGATAAGAATAAAGAGAAGCAAGCAAAAGAAATGTCTTCTTTCCAAATTTCACGCACTGAAAAGCAGGAGCGCCCTGCAGACAGGAACTAGGGGCGGGGAGGCGCAGAAACAGGGTAGCAACTGAAATTTAGCCTGCCAGTCAAAACATTTTAATTTAATTTAAAAATCCAGGGCCTGATGCATTGCTCAAAGGTTTTGAGGAAAGCCAGAATTAGCTCCATGGCAAAGAGCATGCTTATTCCCACTACAGCCCGTAGCGCATGATTAGGGAACTTCTGGGGAAGAGCATCCACACCTTGAGGAGGCTGTTACAGCTTCCAGGTGTGCCCTGCCTTCGCAGAAGTTCCCTAATCATGCCCTAGGTGCGCAGCATGAAATGGTGCGCGGCACACTTACCAACCATCACCAAAAGCCTACCTGGCGCGTCCAGGTGGCCGCCATTCGTACCTCTTCCGGTGCTCCGGTGTCATCTGGGGTGTTGCGCAAGTGCGCTGGCACCTCAAAGGACCACTGATCTGACTGCGCATGCGCAGAGCATCAGCATCATCATAGTGACGATGCTGACGCCTGGGCAGTGGCACACAAAATGGCGGCGCCCTGAAGAGGACCGACTGTAAGAGCAAGTGCGACTCAACGTTGGGTGACCATCCTGTGGACGGAAAGGGAAGTGCAAATTCGCCCCTGGCTTGAGTTCATAGCCCGGCCTCATTTGGGCAGTGGTCAGTAGTTTTCTTTCCACATTATCCATCCCAAAGGTGAATTTTCTGAGCTATTTAACCCTGAAAGAAAACCAGCTTATCACTTTACTGAGGTGTTCTCTCACTCTGAAAGTGGACTGAAGCTGGATTAAACATTGTGATCACATCCCTTGTGGCAGTGAGTTCCACAAGCAAAGCCTGCCTTGGGAAAACCCAAGGCTTGTCGTTTCACAGCCCTGCTCCACCTAATTCCAGCTTTCAAAAACGCCTTTTTGAGGTTGTTTCAAACGGTCCCCTTCCAAGTACGCGAATCAATTCCAAGAGCTTTTCCCTTTTCCCCTTTACCGGCAGGAGCGAATGAGAAAGCAGACGCAGTAAAAGGGAAAAAGCTAACCGGCGCTCACAGTTTGCTGATTCTGCTCTAATGCATTGTCAGGAGTGGGCAGCTTTTTTAATGCAGTTTGGCAGCTTTCGGGTCCTGCTTTATGGTATTTTTAAAAAGAGAGAGAAAAAGAATTCTGTTCGCTCTTAGGAGCGCGAAGGTTTTTTCTGCGTTCAACTGAATGTAAGAAAATTTGCGTTCATTCGAATGGATCCCCTTCGAATGTGGTAGGACTCTGTTCAAAATGAGTGTATTTGTACGAACTTGTACGAATATCCCATATGAATGCACACGTATCCAATACATATCCGATACGTATCCCATGTCACATCCGGCCTGAATCCACTTTGAATCCGCTCTCAGTCCATGTCGAAAGCACTCTGGATCCGTTGCAGATGTGACAGCATAGCTGCTCTCCCACCCCCCCGGTTTATGAATGTTCTGAAGCATTTGTACATACTAATTGCGTACCTATCGGGCTCCTATTGGGGTCTTCATTGCACGTGGAAAAGGGGCCATGGTCTGTCTTCTCTGCAACGTGCGGAAGCCCTGGCCCAAATCCCAGCTCTGCCTCCGGTCCCATAAGCTGAAGGTGGTGGTGGGGTGTAGGGTGAGATCGATCAATCGATCGACCGACCGACCGACAGACCAACAGATAGATTGATAGATAAACACACAGACAGAGAGACAGAGAGAGAGAGACAGACAGACAGAGAGACAGACAGACAGACAGACAGATTGATAGATAAACAGACAGACAGAGAGACAGAGAGAGAGAGACAGACAGACAGAGAGACAGACAGACAGACAGACAGATTGATAGATAAACAGACAGGCAGAGAGACAGACAGACAGACAGACAGACAGAGAGAGAGAGAGAGATGGATGGATGGATGGATGGATGGATGGATGGATGGATGGATGGATGGATGGATGGATGGATGGAAGGGTGTTTTTCCACTGTCACTAGAAGTACCCATTACGTACCCATTAATGGGTACAAAAATGCCATTACATACCCATTAATGGGTACTTAACGGGTACTTTTAGTGACAGTGGAAAAACACCCATAGATAGATAGATAGATAGATAGATAGATAGATAGATAGATAGATAGATAGATAGATAGATAGATAGATAGATAGATAGATAGATAGATAGATAGATAGATAGATAGATGGATGGATGGATGGATGGATGGATGGATGGATGGATGGATGGGTGTTTTTCCACTGTCACTAGAAGTACCCATTACGTACCCATTAATGGGTACAAAAATGCCATTACATACCCATTAATGGGTACTTAACGGGTACTTTTAGTGACAGTGGAAAAACACCCATAGATAGATAGATAGATAGATAGATAGATAGATAGATAGATAGATAGATAGATAGATAGATAGATAGATAGATAGATAGATAGATAGATAGATAGATAGATAGATAGATAGATAGATAGTGTTGTCCCCCTCAGCAACGGATCTGGATTAGCAGTGCCCAAAGGCAGCTCTCCGTGTGTGCGAAAGGGTATGCACCACCGTGGCATGGATCCGTACCCTCCTTTCCCGCTTATCTCCCCTTCCGAGGGCAGGGGGAATGCATTACTGGTTGCCCTAAATAGAACCCATGGACTCTCTCTTCCCTCTGCCTTCTCCCTCCAGGCCTCCCGGCGTGCCCACCATCTTTTCTCCGGCTCGTTCGCTTGCTGAGGGTGGCACCGAGCTGGGGGAAGGTAGAAACCTTTTCAGGGAAGCCGCTTGGGGCAAATGAGCAGAGATGCGAATAAATCGCGGGCGGCCAAGTCGTCTCCTTTTCTTCTGGAGAGGAAAAGCCAGATCAGCTGGAGGAGGCGAAAGCAGACGCTGGTGGCCGGGGGGGGGGGGGGCTGTGATGGGGAAGACAACAACAGAACGAGAAAAGCCACACCGGGGGGAGACCCAAATGGAAGGGTCCCTTTGTGCGCTCCGTTAATAGCTGCGGAGACATTACAAGCCGGGTCTTTGTTGGGAACAAATGTGAGCTGCTTTGTGTGTGTGTGTGTGAGTGAGTGAGTGGATGGCTATGGGGGCTGCACGGGAGCCTAACAGATTCTTTAAGCTCCAACACTGTCAGTTTTAAGGACTGAGGGACCACCGTGGACTGGGAAGGGAAGAAGAGTTGGCTTTTTTAGCCGGCTTTTCTCGCTCATTTAAGGGGACTCAAAGTGCCTGACAAACCTTCTAGTCTTCTCCCCACAACAGACACCCTGAGAGGTAGGTGGGGCTGTGAGAGCACAGAAAGAGAGCTGTGATTAGCCCAAGGTCACCCAGCTGGCTTTGTGGAGGACTACGGAATCAAACCCAGCATTCCCAGATAAGGGTCCGGCTCCCTAACCACTAGACATAACTTGCTCCATTGAGAAATTGGGAAGGGGGTAAAATGGGTTTACCTGGGCTGTGGTCACACTTAAGGCTGAATCCAGCTTCAGTCTGCTTTCAGAGTGGCTGTGGTCACACTTAAGGCTGAATCCAGCTTCAGTCTGCTTTCAGAGTGGCTGTGGTCACACTTAAGGCTGAATCCGGCTTCAGTCCGCTTCCAGAGTGAGAGAATACATCAGCAAAATGTCAAACTGTTTTCTTTCAGTGTCAGATAACTCACTCTTCTGACATGTTCTTCCGTTCTGAAAGTGGACCGAAGCCGGATTAAAACTTAGTTGTGAACACAGCCCTAATCGTAATTGGGCCGCAGGTTCTGCTCTCGGCGTTGGCAAAGGAGGAAAATCGAAACACCTCCTTTAAAAAGCACACACAGTGCTAATGATGATGATCATAACAATAATAATAATAATAATAAATAGTTTCCCCATTAACTAACATCTGTACCCTACACTAAGATCAGCGACCGACACTGAGCAGCCTCCACCAAGGGGATTAATTAGGCATAGTTTTTCAAACAAAGGATGCTATTAATGGCCTGTGATGCAGAGCAAGCAAAGTTTTCCTTCCCGTGCTGCTCCAAACTTCTGGGCCGCCTCCTGCTTTCCCCAGCGCATGCGCAGCGATCCCGGTTGGCTTGCTGGGCTGAGAGCTGCTGGGAATCCTCAGGGCCAACGTTGGGGCAGGGGGGCGAGCGCTGATGTTTCCAGTGCTTTTCGAGTCTGGGGCTCTCAGAGTCAAGCGCCAAAGATCTCTGGATCCGCTAGTTTTGCACAGAAACGCAGTTTTTAAAAAAAAGCTTTAACAACACGACGCCTCGCCAGATCCAGGCAGCAGCAAAGCCTTCAGAACTGTCAAAAATAATCACCCTGTGATTTTTCTAGCACATCCAAAAGCAAATTCGCAGGCCTCAGTAATACCAGGTGATACTATGGCACACATAGTAATAATAATAATAATGTAGCAAAGAAAATAGCGGGTTGGCTCATGACTCTTTAGCGAATGTGGCAGGTGGTGGTTATGTATTCAGAAAGGACGGGGTGGGTGGGGATATGCACTCTGTGCACACCCAGAGGCACAGTTTTTATTCTAATGAACCCTATGAGGTAGGTGGGGCTGTGAGAGCTCCAAAGAGAGCTGTGACTAGCCCAAGGTCGCCCAGCCGGCTTCATGGAGGAGTGCGGAATCAAACCCGGTATTCCCAGACACGAATCCGGCTCCTTAACTACTAGACCAAACTGTCCTAGAGGAAGGACAGAACGCCTTAGAAATGGGTCACTTTCTGGCTCAGTCTCAGTCCCTGCTTGTTCGACGCCCTGCTGCCCAAAAGGCAGCCTGTTCTCCATGGGATCCGAGCTGAGTGCCCCTCAAGGCTGCTCTCAGGGCCGCGGTGCCACCGCCGCCGCCCGCCTGCCCGCTGCAGCGGCGCCGGCGTCTCTCTCGGAGCGATGCTATCGGCTCCCTGCCTTGATGTTTGCTGAGGATGCGGTGGGAATGGTAACAAGGCAGGAACCGCGGAGACACAGAGCTCTCCAGCTGCCGCTCGCGGCCCACAAAGGGAAGGCGAGGGGCCTCCGCGCCTCCGTTCCAAGACAGACCTCGAGGAAATGAAGGTGCCTTAGCGGCCCGGCGTCCATCTTCTTTGCTTCTCAATCCCATGGCACAGCTGAGGAGAGGCAGGAGGAGACGGGGCCCGGGTCTGGCACTGGCACTGGCACTGGCACTGGCTGGCGGGGAGACTTTGGCCGCAAGCTTTTGGGTAAGTCGGTGCAGGCAGGAGAGAGGGGGCAGGCCGGCATGCGGAGCCCGTCGACGGGATCCGGGTGGGGAACGAACAGCCAACCCGATGCTAATCCCTGCAAAATGACAGGGCTAAAGGTCAGACAAAGGTCTGCGGAACAAGAGGCCTGAACCGCGGCCCAATACTATGCATTTCGGGTGTCCGGCTTGGTCTGGTGGTTAGGGAGGCGGACTCTTATCTGGGAATACCGGGTATGATTCCGCCCTCCTCCACGAAGCCAGCTGGGTGACTTTGGGCTGGTCATGGCTCTCTTCTGAGCTCTCACAGCCCCATCTGCCTCACAGGGCCTCTCTGGTGGGGAGAAGAACAGAAGGTTTGCCAGCCGCTTTGAGTCCCCCTAAATGGGTGAGATGAGTGGGGTAGAAAAGCCAACTCTTCTTTTCTTCCAGCCCCCCCCCTACAGATCCCCTGTTCCTCCTCGCGGGCCCATCGCCCTAATTACCTGCCACCGCCGCAGTTTCTTAGGCCTTCTGGTTACAGGTGCGCAGGTGTGCGCAGAACCAGAAGGGCTATTTCTGCCTCCAGAGAGTGGCTAAACAGGCTGGGAACGCCACTTAGGAGCCCACCCATCCACCTTGCACGAGACCCCTTCCAGAGGCTGCAGTGGCACTTCCCGTTCTGCATGCGGGTGGGATCCGTGCAAAGCCAAATTTTTCCATGTTCGATTCATACCGAATCGAGTGTGAAAAACAGGTCTGTGCGCAACCCTCCTGGGATTTTCAGGAAGGCCCTCTTGCTAGCCAACAGGCACGGCTACTGAGAAGAAACAGGGGGATGCTAAAGGAGTCGAGATCATCTGGCAATAGCGGGGGGATTGCGCCCTGCCAAACCGGGTGGGGGCCCCCTCCAAGGTGCAGCCTCGTCTCCGTCAAGCTTCGTTCCTTCCGTCTTTGAACACCAAAAGGAAGGATGTCTGGGAATCTCTCCTGTCCCTCCCCACATGGCCAAAATGACTCTCTTATCTAATCCATGTAGTGCATCTCCGCTTGTCTGGAAGGAAGGAAGGAAGGAGGGAAGGAAAGAAAGGAAGGAAGGAAGGAAGGAAGGAAGGAGGGAAGGAAGGAAAGAAGGAAGGAAGGAAGGAAGGAAGGAAGGAAGGAAGGAAGAATTTTGTGTGGACTTCCTTGCACAGACAGCCTGTTTAAGGACTCAAATTTAATAGGGCTTCAATCTCTGCCCCCCCCCCAAGCGCCGTCCCCAGGTGCTCCCACCTGACAACAGAGGGACCCCCTTCCCTCGTGGCCCCCGGTTCTATTACCCCTGATTTGAATTCCCTTTGCAGGATGCCAGGCGGTTAGGAAGAGCTTGTGCCGGGGCTCTGGGGCCGGGCTGGGGTGAGAGCAATATAAACTGCTCTTAGGAAGGCAGTAATTAATCTTATTCAGGAGCATCTCGGCCACATGAGCCCTGCCACCCAAATTAAATTCTAACTCGTCTCATAAATCTTCCCCTTAAATTCCCCTTCCCACATCAGCTGCACTGGCAGGCACACTCAAAATGTCCTTGAAACTCAGGGGGACTGGAGCTGAAACGCAGCCCGGCGGTGAGTCCCCCCTCCAGCCGTGCCGTGGTTCAACGGGGGGGGGGGGGGGCAGGCTGTGGCGTTAGCGGCGCATGGAGCAGAACCTGGGCCCTGGGGAGGGAGGGGGAGCGAGGGGCGATGCTCAGCAACTTTGCTGTGCTGCTCATTAAATGGACGGGCAGCTTTCTCCGGCCCCGCGCACCACTTCCTGCTCCTGGGGGCGCCCTGGATGTGCGCCAGCTCAGGTAATTAAAATCCAGCTCCTTTCAGGCTCCGTTGCTCTTTGCACATGTGCGCGGACATCGCCTCCTTCGCTGGTTCAGGTGTGAGCAGAGGACAAGGGAGCCTGATTTGAGGGGGACTCTGGAGGGGGAGGCATTTCCGGGACGCAAAAGAGGGGTGGTGGTTTTATTTACTTACTTACGTTTCCACCCTGCCCTATACCTGAAGGCCTCAGGGAGGGCTACATCATTTCAAACCAAATATAAGGTAAGAGCCTTTGCGGACAATTTAGCCGGTATCTTAACTGAACCGAAAGACTCAGTAGAAGGGTTTAAACAAGAAATAGGAGCATATGGAAAGGTGGCAGGATTAAAAGGGAATGAAGCAAAGAACCTAGGAGGAGCCCTGCTGGATCAGGCCACAGCCCATCTAGTCTATAGGAAGCTAAGAGAAGCCCTCCTAGATCAAGCCACAGCCCATCTAGTCTATAGGAACCTAAGAGAAGCCCTTTTGGATGACGCCACAGCCCACCTGGTCCATAAGAACCTAAGGGGAGCCCTGCTGGATCAGGCCACAGCCCATCTGGTCCATAAGAGCCTAAGAGGAGCCCTGCTGGATCAGGCCACAGCCCATCTGGTCCATAAGAGCCTAAGAGGAGCCCTGCTGGATCAGGCCACAGCCCACCTGGTCCATAAGAACCTAAGGGGAGGCCTGCTGGATCAGGCCACAGCCCATCTGGTCCATAAGAACCTAAGAGGAGCCCTGCTGGATCAGGCCACAGCCCATCTGATCCATAAGAACCAAAGAGGAGCCCTGCTGGATGAGGCCACAGCCCATCTGGTCCATAAGAACCTAAGCCCTGCTAGATGAGGCCACAGCCCATCTGGCCCATAAGAACCTAAGAGGAGCCCTGCTGGATGAGGCCACAGCCCACCTGGTCCATAAGAACCTAAAAGGAGCCCTGCTGGATCAGGCCACAGCCCATCTGGTCCACGAGAACCTAAGAGGAGCCCTGCTGGATCAGGCCACAGCCCATCTGGTCCATAAGAACCTAAAAGGAGCCCTGCTGGATCAGGCCGCAGCCCATCTGGTCCATAAGAACCTCAGGGGAGCCCTGCTGGATCAGGCCACAGCCCATCTGGTCCATAAGAACCTAAGAGGAGCCCTGCTGGATCAGGCCACAGCCCATCTGGTCCATAAGAGCCTAGGAGGAGCCCTGCTGGATCAGGCCACAGCCACCTAGCCCAGCACACTGCCCCACACAGTGTCCCACCAGTTGCTTCTGGGCATCTCAAGCAGAATACAAGGGCAAAACCTCCCCCTGCTCTCCACTCCCTGCAAACGGTCCTTGGAGGCCTCCTTCACGCCAGCCGCACACACTGCTTATTTATTGATTACTTTGCATTTTTATCCTGTTCTTCACCCAAAAGGCCTAAAGGCAGTTGCAGGAGTAAAACCAAGAAAATATATAAAATGGACATACTAAAAATAATAGCAATGCCTGAATGTGGGGGTGGGAAGCCATTTCCTCAGCCAAAGACCCAAGGTAGATCTCCTGGCTGCACCTCATTGAAGGAGGCTATTCTATTCCACCATGTGGGGGCCACCACTGAGAAGCCCAGGTCGGTATTCAGAGTATCCTCTGGGAATTCCTTGTGGAAGACATATTCACAGAGCCAGAACTGCAAGACTTGGTGCTCTCCCCAGACTGCATTCACACTAGGGATGTGCACAAATGGTTTTTTTTTTGTTTTTGTTTTTTTTGTATTGAATCGAGTGCAAGAAAATTTGTATTTGTTCAAATAAATCCCCTTCGAATCTAGTGGGATTTGAATTCAATACAAATGTTCAACCCCATACAAATCCCATACAAAGCTTCGTACAAATCTATCAATACAAAAGTTCAACCCCATACGAATCCCATACAAAGCTTCATACAAATCTATCAATACAAAAGTTCAACCCCATACGAATCCCATACAAAGCTTCATACAAATCTATCAATACAAATGTTCAACCCCATACGAATCCCATACAAAGCTTCGTACAAATCTATCAATACAAAAGTTCAACCCCATACGAATCCCATACAATGCTTCATACAAATCTATCAATACAAATGTTCAACCCCATACGAATCCCATACAAAGCTTCATACAAATCTATCAATACAAATGTTCAACCCCATATGACTAAACAAGAATACAAGACCCCCCCCTTGTGCCCTCAATCCTCCCTGTTCACATGACACAGCCGGAGGAAGAGGCCTAGAGCATCTTAAACAGTCTGCTGTTCTGCCAAGCGACTTGAGAATTCCACAGGCTTTAGAGGCCTCTTTCTCTGGGCAGGAAGCTCCCAGGCACAGGAAGTGCCCCCACAGCCTCAGGAAGGGGGGGTCACTGGTGGCAGCGCCATGCCGCGGGAGCCTGTGTGCCTGTCGCTGCGGAGGGTTCATGGGAAATGTCCCCCTCCCCTTTTGCAGCTCCAGAAAGTTGCCTGGATTAAATCAAGGGTTCATAAACAATGTATAGCTAGGTCTGATGTTGCACGAGCTATTGGGTACCGATGACCATGGACGAATCCGCATTTGCGAACCCGATCGGATTTTCCAATTTGCGTATTTTCACAAGGACACAAAAGTACGGCCATTCGAATGAGGCGAACAAGGCTTCTGGCTCACAAACTGGAAAACCCAATTGAATTTTCACACCTTCCCAGTTTTGTGGTATTTTACTGAAGAAAATACGCGTTTTCGATGGGGGGAGTGAATATGTTCACCCACCAATGCGCGAGTTCAAATGTCCGATTGGGAGGTTTAACGGAGACAACGGATTTTCGGACATGCGCTTCGATTGCGAAACAAGCGTGAATTTTTCACTCGTGTGCACCCCAAACTTAGGTTGTACCTGCCCAATGCGCCTATCAGGACCACATTTCAGCCACTGTTCCCATATGTGGCACCCCACATGCCGGATGCTGCCATTTAAGAGCCGCCCCCCATCCTAATAGGCTGGGAAACAGATGTGGGATTCTGTACGGTTGACGCCAAAATGGATCCCCAAAGCGAGATGATTAGGAATGTGCATTCGATATTCGTCCAGATTTGAACAAATCTGGACATTCATACACGAAAAGAATGTTATAACATTTGTACACTGAGATTCGTATCCGTACAAATGCTTCGGAACATTTGTGAACCGGAGAGGTGGGAAAGAAGCTGCGCCCTTCACATCTGCAACAGATCCAGAGTGCAGATGGATTGAGAGCAGATTCAAAGTGGATTCAGGGTGGATCTGATGCTTTCAGAGCAGATACGTTATGGAACATAGATCGGATACATATGTGTTTGTATTGGATATTTGTATGAATTTGTAAGGATACATTCATATCAAACAGAATCCTACCACATTCGAAGGGGATCTATTTGAACAAATGGTAATTTTCTTACATTTGAATCGATACAAACTGAAAGCAAAACCCCCCCATTCATGAGCTGCTGATCTTGTGGTTTGGTCTAGTGGTTAGGGAGCCGGACTCTTATCTGGGAATACCAGGTTCGATTCCACACTCCCTCATGAAAGCCAGCTGGGTGACCTTGGGCTAGTCACAGCTCTACTTCTGAGCTCTCACAGCCCCACCCACCTCACAGGGTGTCTGTAGTGGGGAGAAGAACAGAAGGTTCGTCAGCCGCTTTGAGTCCCCTTAAACGGATGAGAAAAGCAGCGTAGAAAAGCCAACTCTGCTGCTGCTGCTGCTGCTTCGGCCAGTATTTGGAAGGAAAAAGAGGAGAACAGTGAGTCAGAGGAGACAGTGTGGATTCAGATCTTCTCATGGGGAGGCCTTGGAAGGCTCAGCTTCCTATTCGCCCCAAGGAAGCCATGACTGTGAGCCCGAACAGAGAATTTCCCATATCCCCTAGAAGGCACAGAGATAGGAAAGGCAGATTCCGGGATATCAGGAGATCGGGGTTCAGTTGTAACCCTGTGCCGGAAACCTGCCTGGCCTATTCTCATGAATGGTGGGAGGATAGATGAGATACACAACCTGATCTGAGCACCTACCCTGGAACATATATCTTGCCATGCCAAACACTCTTAACGCGCGGCATCCATTTTGCCCTGCACTAGATGACCTTCCTCATCTTTTCTAGCTGCAAAGACAAACGATCTTAGCAGAACCGAGCAAGTCCGACATGAACACACACGCACCCACACAATCTCATCCTTCTGCATGCACAAGAAAGGCAGAAAAATGGTCAAGGAGAAGATCTCTATTTGTCTGGAAGTAACAAGACCAAACGGCAAATCCCAGAGGGCGGGGAACGTGGCGACGGGGAAAGGACAGGGGGTGTTCGGGGCGGTGCAACTATGCATCGGGTCGCTCTATTTCACCATGCAATTATCCCAAGCTGTTCGCTGCAATGGCACAAGGTGGATTTATTACCTTCCCTTGGTTCTCTGGGGGAGGGGGGGGAGGAAGAGAGAGAGAGAGAGTTTAATCACCAGGCCAAAAATGCTGGCAGATTTTGGATCTTAAAGGCAAGCCGCCCTGGCATCCTGTAGCCCCGGCACCCGGGGACATAGGCACGGTTGTTTGCATGCAGAAAAACGTATTTTAAATTAATCGCCTGGCCTGAGCAAAGCACAAGTGTAAGGGAAGTACACAAATATTGGTAACATTCAATATTAGGGTGGATTGGATGTTACAAATTAAATGTTACGACATTTGTACACTGATGTTCGTATTTGGAACATTCGTGAACCGAGGAGGCGGGAAAGCGGCTGTGCCAGTCAAATCTGCAACGGGTCCAGAATGCACTTGATATGGATTCAGGGCGGATTCAAAGTGGATTCGGGGCAGATTTGACACTTTCAGAGCAAATGTTATGGGATAAGTATCGGATACATATGCATTTGTATCGGATATTTGTACGAATTTGTACAGAACATTCCTATCAAATAGTATCCTACCCAATTCGAAGGGGATCTATTGGAGGGTGGCAGGCTGAAGGTTAGCGGGTGGGCAGAGCTCACCTTTTTCACCTCCCATGGATTTGCCGTCTGCTCTTTTACCCCAACGACCAGGAAGGCACCAGGTTCAGCAAAAAATGCTCCGCTGACAATCTGTATTATTCATCCATCGGTTCCACCCTCTTTAAGCAGATTAATTTTTAAAATTCTGCGCAGAAGGGAATGGACCCATACCTAAATTTACCGCGTATCCTATCACATGCTTAATCATACATTTTATCTCACACGCGTATACGGGATCCGAGTATTGCTTTACCCTAAAATGCCGGTTTTGGAAGAGAATTTTAGTGTGTTTTGCTGACGCTGGATTACTGCTGGTGTTCTGGACAGCGAAAGCAGAGACACCTTGAAGGCACGAGAACAGCTCCGTCCACACACTGACCTCGGTGAGATCCAGAACAGGGTAATTCACACTAGAATTTGGAGCAATCTAGTGCGGAACATGCGTAGCTCAGAGTTTCTGTTTGGCATAATTTATGTCCTCCACGTTTGCTTTGCCTTCTGCAGATGCTTCGCTACTGGATTAGCTGGCAGCAAATTTGGAGAACTTTGGCAATGCAAAACCAAACCGCATTGAAATCATGCTGTTGAACACCTAGCGTTCCAATCCCTTCTCAAATAGTTACTACATAGTTCCTATCCATCCATCCATCCATCCATCCATCCATTTATCCATCCATCCATCCATCCATCCATCCATCCATCCATCCATCCATCTATCTATCTATCTATCTATCTATCTATCTATCTATCTATCTATCTATCTATCTATCTATCTATCTATCTATCTATCATACTTGGGCACGGTCACACCTTCCCTTTAAGCCTTCTTTGGTCCATCTTCAGGTGTGATTGCTCACACACCTTTTCATTTCCAACCTGTTTTATTTGTGGACCTCCCACCTCCCATTTGGACTTTCCTGAATGGAAAGTCCACAAATAAAATGGCTTAGAAATGAAAGGTGTGAGCAGTCAGAGCTGAAAACGGACTGAAGGAGGTTTAAAGGGAAGGTGTGACCAAGGCCCTTATATCCCACCTTTACCTGAACGTCTCAGGGCGACACAGGTTTTTAGTACAAATGTTAAAAACCACGTGCCCTTTCTGCACCCAGTTTTATTCTGGATTATATTCAGGGACAAGAGCCTCCACCTGCCATCTGTGGCAACTGGGGCAGATTTCCCTGGAGAAAAGACTTCCTTCCTTGGGCATCTAACTTAAGCAACTCTCCGCTCCTGGATAAGCGTGCCAGTTGTAGCATGTTGCGCAGAAACAGCAACACCGCTACTCTGCAAGTTACGTTTCCGTCTGTTCCTAGGCAGCCCTTGCACAGAAGGATCTTAGCTCTTATGTGCTGAAAAAGAGGGAATTTTCCCTCTCCCTCCTCCAACACAACCAACTCCACCATCAGCCCCTCTGCCCCCCCTCCATACCCTTCGCCATCTCCATACCCTTTGCAACCAACCTGGGACGACTCCATTATTTTTAACAACTTTCTTCCCCTATTAAGCAGGGCTGAGAAACAGCCTTGTGCAACCATCAACAGCCGAAACGAGGCCGTCCCCATTTAAACAACCTCAACGGGCTTAGCTTAAAAAAGAGGAGTTGATGACATGACGGGGAAATTGCGAGCAGAGAGAAACAGACAGTGATCAGCCAAGCTAAGGGGGATTGGCAAGGGGGATTGGCAAGAATATTCGAAACATTTTGAAATTCGATCTAATTAGTTTGAATTTGGACATTCGGATTCGAATTGAATGACTATACATTAATTTTTTAACATTCAAAATAATTTTGAATCCTTCGAATCCTTCGTATGAATCATTTTCACATTCGGATCCGTACGGATCCGTACGCACCTTATTCGTATCCGTACACATTTGTAGGGAGCAGGTGAAGGTTCCGCCCTCGTCTTCTGCTTTAAAATACCATAAGCAATCGGTGAGCCACTGTGAGGGACAGGATTTTGGACTAGATGGGCTGCGGCCTGGTCCAGCAGGGCTCCTCTCAATTCATGGAGGACGGGTGTATCAATATTTGCTAGAACGGCTGCCCAGGTATCACCTCCAGGTTGAAGAGCCCAGTGGGGTGTTCTCAAGGCCATTTGCAGGGCGTGGAAGATCAAAACCTCTCTGTTCCAAAGCTGGAGATTTAACCTTCCAGGCCCTAAACCAACTCGATTTCTACCTGCAGGGAATTTGGTTTTATGTGGTACAGCAATGCCTCTGCTGCAAGTGATAGAGTCCAACTTCAATCTGGTGCCCACCCCACAGCCCCAGGAAGAGCCCTTCCTGTGGATCGGCTTTCCCCGGCTGCTGCTTTTTCTCTGCCAGTTTGCAGAACGCTTCACTGCTCTGTCAAGCAGATTGCAGACGCAGACTCGCAATATATGACTCCCCCCCCCCCCGAAGCAAAACACAAAAATCAAGTGCCTGTCCTGCTTTAGGCTCCACTTTCTCCCACCGTGAGCTTGATTCAATCTGCGCTTTTCCACTCACGCCCCTAAATGGTCCCAGAAGAATTCTCTTCCCCGCGCCTTCCCATCTTTATCGCTGCTTAGAGTGTCGATGTGTCTTGATTTTCGTCATTCTCTCGTTCCGCCCGTGTGCTAGTTTGAGTCGCGCGAGGGACAGTTTAAAAGGTAACGCAATGCCGGTTCTTTATCGGGTGGTAAAAGAAAGTTATCGTTGACCCGCTCGGTTCATTTTTGTAACCCACTTGGCGGGGCTGAGAAACGGTTGACACTGGTTCAAAATAAAATAAAATAAAATAAGGAACCTCGCTTAGGTCCTGGTCAGGCGTGCAAAAGCTTCTGCAAAATTCAACACCCAGGGTTCTCCTGCTATGCTGTGAATTAACGCGGCATTTCGGTGCATCCACATGACAAAGGAGCCCGGTAGGATTGGGTTCTTTCTGGGGTAACCCAGTTACCATGAATGACGAGCCTCCGACGAGCCATTCATCTGCCCCCAAGGGTAGCAATGTGGACGCATATTTGTCACATTCGAAATTCATCCGAATTCGGACATTTGAATTTGAGTCACATGTTGGTACATTCGAAGATTAACATTCAAATATGAATTGAATGCTCCGACGCATCCGTACGAAGCTTCGTTACACTCGTGAACCTGGGGAGTTGGGAAAGCGACTGCCCTGGTCACATTTGCAACGGAACCAGAGTGGATTCAGAGTGGATTCAAAGTGGATTGAGAGAGGATTTGAGGCATTCAGAGCAAATACATAGGGGATATGTAGGAGATACGTCGCGATTCATAGGCGATTCATAGTGGGGGGTCGTATCAAACGTTCCTATCAAATTCCTATCACATTCAAAGGGGATCTATTCAAATGAAGAGGATTTTTTTTGCATTCGGATCAAAACAAACCGAACACAAATATTTCTGCACATCCCTACCAGCAGAGGCTTCTCAGGGGCAGAAACACTCTGACCATCAGTACAATTTTTGGTTTTGTTTTGTTTATATTTCTGTCCTGCCCCATACACAAGGCTGGTATGATACGCTAGGGTGGGTCATGATGAGATCACTATAAAAGAACTCTTCCCAGTCATCTGGATAGATTCAGTGAAGATGCTGATGTACTTCAGCGGGGAGGCCCTGAGGGCTACCACTGAGAAGGCCCTGCCAAGCACTCGCAGTCCCTTAAATGCTGAGGGTTGTGCCATCGCAAAGAGGCTCTCCCCACCAGATCTTAAGGCATAAGCAGGTCTATAAGGCAGGAGGCTTTCCTTTAGATATTTGGGGCTTGAACAATTTAGGGCTTTGAACTGGGCTGGGAGGGGGGGCGCATCTAGCCAGTAGCCTGCCTGTTGGGTTCTGCCCCAGATGCAGCTTCCGAACCATCTTCAAGGGCAGGCCCAGGCGGAGTGCATTGCAGTAGTCCAATCGGGGAGCTGCTGGAGCATGGATCGCAGCGGTGGCCCAGACTGTTTCCCCCTCTCCCAGGCAGCAACGAGGCCTACCCAGACTTCCGTCCGACAAGGCTGTGACAGCGTCACGGGCCGCCGGGCCACACTTTATGCTCCCTGCCTGCTTGCACAAAGCAGGACAGAACTTTGATCAAAGCAAGGGCAGCAGATTATGCTGACTCCCGCTCTTTATTCAGCTCTCGTAGCGAGTCCCTCTCCCTCCCTCCCTCTCTCTCCAACCACAATGTCTGGAGGGAAGGAGAGATGTTTCTCCTACCCTCGCCACCCTCTAAGAAACCTAATTTCTCCAAAAGCATAGATTTCGGAGACGGGAGGCGGACGCAAAGCAGCTGCTAATTTACAAACAACAGGGAGGCCCTTTTAGCTCGTTCATAATTAATGGAACTCCTGCTCACAGCTCTTCCAGGGGCTGCCCACACACCCGCTCTGCTCCGCTCCGACCTGGGTACAACGTCGGTGGAAAAGGGGCCCATGCCCAGCCACAAGCCTTTCCCTATTGGGGGTTTCTCCGTGAAAGGGGGAAAACGGTCAGGGGGACACGGCTGGTGCCTGGAAAATGATATCACGACACAGAGAAAGAGCGGTCTTTCAGGGTGTGCGCGAATGCAATTTTCAACATTTGATTCGTAGCAGATTGAATATTCAAAAATCCAAATTTGTAAGAATAAAGAAAAATGAACGTCTGGACATTCAAACCGATTCAAATACATTTGTATCTATTCGTTTGAATATTCGATATGTATCCAATGGTACGAATCTCGTACGCATCTGTACACATCTGTACGCATCTCATTTTCATCCTGTGCAGATGTGTATGGATACGTACACAATGAGTACGTATCCACACAAGTACGGATGTCCGAATTATTCGTACAAATAACACAAAATGTTAATATCCGTACAAATACTGAAGTACGAATTTCTGAATTCATACGAATTCATACGAATAATGAATATTCATGCGCATCCCTGGCCGCCTTTCTTCTGCTAGGTAAGTATTTGATTGTGGGAGGAGCATAACTTAGTGCTCCAAGCGCAAACGTTAGTTAATGTTGATTCATTGCGCTCCCCTCCCGTCCAGCGGACAGGAGGTGAAGCGCAAAATCACCCGAAGAAGTCCGGGTGGGATGCGATGGGGTGGGGGGGAATCCTCCCTCCCTCTCTTTCTTCCTCTCTTTAGGCCATTTTAGTTTCGACTCGAGATTTGGATTCAGTTCCATCTCCATTTCTGAATTCGTCAGCATCTGAACTCGGCCTTTTTCCATGTGGCCCCATGCCACACCCTGGCCCAAAGAAGGAGGAAAGGGACGGAAGGAATCACAGGAGAGGGAGGGAGGGGGGGGGGAGGAAAGGAGAAAGGGAAGAGAAGAAGAAGAGTTGGCTTTTCTACCCCGGTTTTCTCAGCCATTTAAGGGGGCTCAAAGCAGCTGACAAACCTTCTGTACTTCTCCCCACAACAGAATACCATGTGAGGTAAGTGGGGCAGTGAGAGCTCAGAAGAGAGCTGTGACTAGCCCAAGGTCACCCAGCTGGCTTCATGGGGGAGGGCGGAATCGAACCCGGTATACCCAGATAAGAGTCCGGCTCCCTAACCACTAGGCCAAACTGGCAAGAAGGGATTGCACCTGGGTTAACCAGCTGCCTCAGCGGCTTAATGAGAGGCAATCTCATGTCTGTAGGGCCTTTTTGTTTATCTTCCTTTTCATGCTTCCGAGTAGCATGAGGTCCTTATAAATTGGACTGAAGTCACGCAACCGCTTATGCAACGGAGGGCAGGAGCAGCGAGGAGCATGGCGCGCTTGTGTTATGGAAATGTAGAGCCAGAAAAGCGGGCTTCCAATTAATTCCAGGCAACGGAGGACATTCCGCGGCCTACCGCTGCGCAATCCGGATCAGATCTCCGCTTCTTTTCTCTTTCCGTCCCTCCTCCGTAGCCCCACCCCCAATTCTCCCCTTGGCCCAAGTTAATCTAAGATCAACATCACAGCACGGCGGGATTGGGCTCGCCGCCGTGAAAAATGGTGACCCCGACAGGATCAGCCGACCGCTTCCCCTGAAAACAAATTTAAGGAGAATTTTAGGGACGCCCATGGACTGAAATGTAGCGGTTCGGTTCGAACTGTGCCAGGCGAGTTTGACTTGGACAATGTGCTGGGGCGGTTTGCCTGAGAACCATAAGGAACCACCCATGGTCCACTGCGGTTCGCTTAGTTTGCGGCAACACCCCTTGTTTCAGGTTCAAGTTAAACCAGGCCTTTCGAGCCAGGCGAACAGCCTAGTTCACTACGAACCACAAAATCACAAATTGCAAAGGTTCAAAACATTGCATTCGAACCAAATGTTGGCGATATTCAAAGGCCGGCCTTTGCACGAGAAGTGAAAGTTTTTGCGTCTTCATTCAAAGCTTCCTTACATTCAGAGGGGATTCAGAGCAGATGCGGAGCGGATTCGGAGCAGATTCAAAGCCTAGTGCATTCAGAGCGGCTCTAGTTGCATAAATGAGAAGCAAACAGGGTGTATGTTGTGGGGAGAATGGAAGGTTTGTCAGTCACTCTGAGTCCCCTTAAGGGGGAGAAAAGTGGGCTATAAAAGCCAACTCTTCTTCGTCCTCCATGAAGCTAGCTGGGCGACCCTGGGCAAATCACAGTTCTCTTTCTGAGCTCTCACAGCCCCACCTACCTCACAGGGTGTCTGTTGTGGGGATAAGAACAGACACTTTGTCAGCAGCTTTGAGCCCCCTCGCGGGTGAGAACAGAAGGTTTGTCAGCAGCTTAGAGCCCCCTTAAATGGGTGAGAAAAGCAAGGCAGAAAAGCCAACTCTTTTTCTTCTTAGAGGAGATGGCTTCCCATCACTCCTAGTAGCAGCCCCCAATTTGGGTGGGGGGAAATCCTGACGGAAGGGGCGCCCCGGCTGCCCTTTTCAGCAGGAGCGGCGTGACCTTTGCAAAGGCCTGCTGTAGCTTCAGCCAGTGGAACAGGTACTATTTTTAGACAGTTACTGGTGAGGTCCTGGCTTGCTGAATGTTGCCACTGGGGCTTATGGGTTTATTTCAGCCGCTGCCCGCTGCCTGGGTTGCATGATTCGCACGCAGGGCTTTTACCCCACGTCCAATGCTATTGATGTGTCTGTTTCCGGCTACCGCCCTTCTCCCGAAAGCTTCAAAATGGGTGGCAATATCCAATTCTTTAAAAAGTTGAGACTAGGGGTGTGGCACAAATGCAACTGTCAGGACTCAATTTGATTCAAATACTCAAAAACTCGGTTTGAATGCTTACACTTTGGATTTAACCCAATTCGATTTGAATTAAGCAAATTCGAATCTGTTTGCTTGAATTTTTCATGCGAATTTGCACTTAACGAATGCAAACATTCGTATATGCCCATATGCATCTTCCTCCCTCAGGTCCATATGCATCTGTACGTGTCTGTACGCATCCCGTACTTATCCCGT
The DNA here is from genome assembly GCA_023333525.1 of Aspidoscelis tigris stejnegeri. Classification (NCBI taxonomy): domain Eukaryota; kingdom Metazoa; phylum Chordata; class Lepidosauria; order Squamata; family Teiidae; genus Aspidoscelis; species Aspidoscelis tigris. The sequence continues at coordinate 3,297,081 of JALMGA010000027.1, read as the reverse complement.
ATGCAACCTGTTTTCATCCTGTACGGATCCGTACAGATGTGCACAGATGTGGGAAAGGTGCGGATCTTCAAGGACGCATCATGTACAAACCCATACACAAACAACTGTCCAAATAATTTGAACAATTAGATCCAAAATTTGAAAATCGAATCCGAATCTTTAAATTCGAATTTAAGGGCATTCAGCTCGAATGCGAATGTCAAAATAAAAAAAATATAAAATATAAAAAATATTTAAAATGCAACTGTCCTGCCCAGGAGGGCAACATGAGGAGGGAGCTAAATGCTGCAAAACATTATTATGCTCACGATAGATGTTGTTTGAGCTGATATTCTGCTTTTGCAGAATTTATCTGGAGAGGTCTCACACACACACACACCACTTTTGTGCTAAAACAGCATTCAGGGCTCATTTAAATATAGACACATTTAATCACAGACACCAATTTAACCCCAGCATGTGAAAATGCCTTTGAGGAGGAACGCACGCTCTGGAATCTAAATAGCACCAAGGAGGAGGCTGAGTGCGGGAGGCGGTACCTTCCAGACGATCCTAAAAACCAAGACAGGACAGGATGCTGGGTGTTGTGGTCCGGAAACCATAGCTCAGTGGGAGAGCAAACGGTCTGGAAAGCTGAAGGTTGCTGGTTCGATCCCCAGGCTGTTTCCGGAAGTACGGAATGGCAAACCACTTCTGTATCCCTGCCAAGAAAACTGCATGGAGGAGATACCCATGGGGTGGTTGTAATCTGGCAACTGTAGCTCAGTAAGAGAGCAAACTGCCTGGAAAGCAGAGGGAGGGATGCAGGCTCAATCCCCAGCCTTTCCCCAGATGTAGGCAATGGCAAAACTCTTCTCTATAACTGCCAAGAAAACTGCACTGTCCTATTCCTTGGCAAATGCTCCCTTAGAGGCTCATTTGCTCACGGTTGATTCCCAGGTCAGAAAATTTGCAAGTAGAAGTCACAAAGGGGACCCTTCTGTAGCGTTTGCTTCTGGCCGGGAGTGTCCTGGACGCAATGTGCGCGTCAGACCCTGTGTGAGCAAACACCTCACAAGCTCTGCGCAGTCTGCAAACCTCCCAAAATTCACCCCAGCAGCATCAAGGAGGCATGAAGTCTGTCCTAGCACAGTGCTGGCACCCAATGCTTTTAAAAGGCTACCATTGAAAGAAAGACAGAACAGAAAGAGAGAGAGAGAGAGAATGAGAGAGGAAGAGAACAAAAGAGAGAGGAAGGAAAGAAGGAAAGAAACTCCCTGCAGTTAGAAAGCTAGCACCCCTGGGAGAGAGATTCTCACTCAGCCTTTGGATAGCTTTCTGCTTGCGAGGCCTTTCTGAGCAAAGGTAAAAGCTGTCGCTGAGCCAGATTTTGAGGGAAGGTGGGCTTGGGCTTCAGGAGAGAGCTTCTCCCCCCCCCCCCCCCCCCGCCGCCGCTGCCAGCTTTGCCCTTTAAAGATGCATTCTTGAAGTCTATGAAGGGAAAGGCAGTTTACTCAGGATTCCAAGCTCACTGCTTCATGAGCGCTGATTTTGCTGAAGGGGAAGGGAGGGGAACTGATAGGGACACAGTGTTGAAAAGGCAGAAGACGGGGAGAGTCCTCTGGGCTGCCTGAGGATGGATCAATGGGTGGGTGGGTGGGTGGGTGGATGGATGGGTGGGTGGGTGGATGGATGGGTGGGTGGGTGGGTGGGTGGATGGATAGGGAGGGAGGGAGGGAGGGAGGGATGGGTGGGTGGGTGGGTGGTCGGGTGAGCAGAGAGCTCTGCTGGTCCAAAAGCCAAGACCCGGGCTTGCAAGGTTCTGTAGGGCTCTGACATCAAGCCCTTCCCGCCTCTGACCATCTCCACCTTGTCAAATAACTTTTGCAGGTTTCCAAAGGTGTCTCCATTGCCGCCACCTCCGCCCGTCCCTCGGCCTGCCCCAAACTCCATCAGGGTCGCGGCGCCACTGGTGCTGGGAGGATCTGCCCCACTGGCCGCTTGGAGAGGGAAGACAGACGCAGGCCGGATCCAGACACGGCTGTTGCCCTTCCTTGTGATCAGCTCGGAGATCACCACTGGATCTTAACTTCCGGAACCTTCTGGTGAAAGCGGGAGAAGAGAGGGGCTCAGCTTTGGAGCTCTGCCACCCCCCAAGCAAAATATTTTGTTGGAAAAAAAGAAAGAGGAGGCCTGGAGAAGAATTGCTCCAGGGCTGCCGCTTCCCACCGGCCCGGCCCGATGACCAGATGGAGGGCAGGAACCCATCTCCCGTCAGAATGGGGCTGCAGCGCAGTGCGGACGCAGCAGGGCGCCGGATCTGAACGCGAGTAAAGGGACGCGCGGAGAAGGGCCTTGCCCGAACTCGCCTCGGCGTGCGGACCCTCGGACTCTGCGCCCAGCGTGGCATGTGGAAGAGCATGTGAAAGAGCCCTTCCCGGCTCGCCCGAGAGTCGCCGCGGCCTTCCGGAAGGTCAATGGGAGAAAGCCAGGGACGAGGCGGAGAGGGGAAAGGAGAGCCACACCGACAGCGGGCCTGAGAAGAGGGAAATCCGTCCTCCGCCGACCCCTGCGCTGAACCGAAGAGACAGGTAAAAATCATTCCTTGGAACACGGGGAACAGGGCTGTGCCGATTCCATCACGCACGTTAAACGTCCCCCGGATCCGTTCCTTGCTTTAAATAAAGGCAGGCGGTGGAGAAAGGGCGGTGGCTAACCCATACCCACCTGCCCGTGCCTTAAGATCTAGCGGTGAGGCCCTCCTGGTTGTCCCACCGCCTTCAGTAGTGAGGCTGGTGGGCATCCGGGGGAGGGCCTTTTCGGTGATGGCCCCCAGACTATGGAATAGGCAGTGAAAACGCACTTCTTTACCCTGGCCTTTGGCTGAGGCGATTATATTTCCCCTCCCAGTACAGATACTATCATTTTAAACAAGGGGTGCATTGTTTTGGATTTGCTGAATTTTTTAAACGTGCTTTTCATATCTATTCTGCTTTCGATCTGTTGTTTTAACGGTTGTTACCCGCCCAGGTATGGGGCGGAATTAATGTCTGGACATTTGGATTTCCGAATTCAAACGAATACGAATATTGCAAGTTATTCGTACGAATAATTCAGATTCATATCTGTACAGGTACATATGCAGGTTGTAGGCATCCGTACAGGATGAAAACACGACGCGTAGAGGATGTTCATGGGTACATATGAATACATGCGAATGTATTCGTATTGATTCGAATGTCCGGATAATTGCACTTGACATGGATTGAAAGCAGATTCGAAGTGGATTCAGGGCGGATTTGACGCTTTCGGAGCGGACATGCTACGGGATCTGTATATCGGAAACGTATCGGATACTTAGGCGTTTGTGTTGGATATTCATACGAATTCACGTAAATATGTTTGCATCCCATAGGATTATCCCACATTCAAAGGGGGATACGAATTTTCTAACATTTGATTTGTTATCGAACGTCAACAAAACCCCTACTACTGACAGGCACAGGACGTGGGCGAGACCGTCCACATGGGCACCCTGGCAGAGGTGGGGATTGCAGATGTGCAAAACCGGTTTGGCCGATCTGTTGTTCGAAGTGAACTGGGTTGGTCTGGAGGTGAACCGAAGCCCCAGGTAGTTCACGTGGCTTAGGTGTGAGCCAAAACGCTTTGTTATCTGGAGGGGGGGACAAGTTCAAAACAAACCCAAACCAAGGGTATTTGGTTCGATTTGAAGAGAACTCCTCGAAGGTCAGTCTGTGTATTTCCCTAGTGGGGATGCAACGAAGAAATATCGCTAAACCTGTACTGCTGAGCAGGCATGGCATAAAATGCCATATAATGTGATGAAAACATTGCATGCAAGATGCCACTGGGCAAATAGAGATGCCAGAAGGTCATGCTGACGGTCTCGTCTTCTCCTGCTTGAGACGCCCAGAAACAAATGGGTGGGACATTGTGTGAGTCGGGATGCTGGACTAGATGGGCTGTGGCCTGATCCAGCAGGGCTCCTCTTAGGTTCATATGGACCAGATGGGCTGTGGCCTGATCCAGCAGGGCTCCTCTTAGGTTCTTACGGACCAGATGGGCTGTGGCCTGATCCAGCAGGGCTCCTCTTAGGTTCTTACGGACCAGATGGGCTGTGGCCTGATCCAGCAGGGCTCCTCTTAGGTTCTTACGGACCAGATGGGCTGTGGCCTGATCCAGCAGGGCTCCTCTTAGGTTCTTATGGACCAGATGGGCTGTGGCCTGATCCAGCAGGGCTCCTCTTGGGTTCTTATGGACCAGATGGGCTGTGGCCTGATCCAGCAGGGCTCCTCTTAGGTTCTTATGGACCAGATGGGCTATGGCCTCATCTAGCAGGGCTCCTCTTAGGTTCTTACGGACCAGATGGGCTGTGGCCTCATCCAGCAGGGCTCCTCTTAGGTTCTTATGGACCAGATGGGCTGTGGCCTGATCCAGCAGGGCTCCTCTTAGGTTCTTATGGACCAGATGGGCTGTGGCCTGATCCAGCAGGGCTCCTCTTAGGTTCTCATGGACCAGATGGGCTGTGGCCTGATCCAGCAGGGCTCCTCTTAGGTTCTTACGGACCAGATGGGCTGTGGCCTGATCCAGCAGGGCTCCTCTTAGGTTCTTACGGACCAGATGGGCTGTGGCCTGATCCAGCAGGGCTCCTCTTAGGTTCTTATGGACCAGATGGGCTGTGGCCTGATCCAGCAGGGCTCCTCTTAGGTTCTTATGGACCAGATGGGCTATGGGCAGTGGCCTGATCCAGCAGGGCTCCTCTTAGGTTCTTATGGACCAGATGGGCTGCTGGATATGTATCCCTTTGTATCACATACGTATCGCATACCCATATTGAACAGAATCCTACCACATACGAAGGGGATTTATTTGTTCTGAATTTGTACCAATACGGATTTCCTAACATTGCCTACTCATCCGTACGCATCCTTACTTCCAAGACATACCCCCTGACGGACGCACAGTGCGTCTGCTGTGACACGCAACACGCCGTGCGGAGGAGGACGCTGGAAAGGAGCCGCCATCAGCCAAGGGGCCGACGGCGCAGGCTTCTTTCTCCACCCCAGCAGTGGATTCTCTGCCAGGCGGCGGCGGCGGCGGCAGCCCTGCCTCCTGCTGGATTTATCTGCTTTCATAATCAATAACAATTACCCCGTCCGGAGGGAATCTTTCATGGCCACGGGGCTCACAACAAAGCCATTAATGCCTCGACAAGGCAGGCGTTTAGGGCCGCATCCGGATGGGTCCTGGCACCCGCCCCGCCCTCTCTGCTCCGGGGAGGCCGCAGTGGGAACACGGACCCTGTCAATGGCACACCGTGAGTAATGCTCGGGGGCTCCGGGCGCCGATAAATCAAAGACTTATTAATCTCGCGGCCTCATTTGCAGGGGCTGTAATGAATCGGCTGCCGGTGGGCCTACCCCGCCCCCTGCCCGCTTCCAGCATTGATTAGCAGTTTATTAACTAACTTCTCTTGTCTCTCTCGCTCTCAAGTACACACACACACACACACACACACACACACAAATCCGCCTGAACGCGGGTATCCCAAAGCATCCCCTAGAAAGCCAGTATAGCCAAATACCCTTAAAGGAATGCAGGTTTCCTCCTTGCCGGATGAGGCCACAGCCCATGTAGTCCATCATCTGGTCTCACACAGGCCATAGTCCATCCGGTCCATAAGAACCCAAGAGGAGCCCTGCTGGATCAGGTCAGAGTCCATCTAGTCCAGCATCCTGTCCCACACAGTGGCCCACCAGTTGCTTCTGAGCATCTCAAGCAGAAGACCAAAACAAAATCTTCCCCCACCTCTGGACTCCCTACAAATGGCCTTCAGATGCCTCCTGCCTGTCTCCCCAACCTGGAGGTGGCAGCAAGGAATCCATTCTAGGAGTCATTGCTACACTTGTCCTCCATGACTGAAGAAGAGCCCTGCTGGATCAGGCCAAAGCCCATCTAGTCCAGCATTCTGTCCCACGTGGTGGTCCACCAACTGCTCCTGGGCATCTCAAGCAGAAGACGAAGGCCAAACCTTCACCTTCTCTGGACTTCGAGAGGCCTCCTGCCTGTCTCTCCTACCTGGAGTTGGTACCTGGTCCTCCAGTCTAGCAGCCATTGATACACCTGTCCGCCATAAACTGGTACCCTTTCCCAAAGCTGCCTAGGCTGGTTGCTCTTACTATCAACCCTTGGACTCCACAAAAGAATGTGGAGCGGCTCACCTACATCCATTCGTACGAGAAATGTCCAAACAGCGGGTGAGGCAAGCGATGGAGAGGGAGAAACCAGCCCATCTCACGCAGCACTGAGATCAGGCCCAGCCAAGTCCTGGTCCCCTGGGGCCTATAGGGGCCCTTAACGCCCGAGCAAAGCCAGGTAGCAGCTGCCCGCCTCGATTCAGAACTGCAGATCAAAGACCTTGATCCAGCCCGCTTGGCTTGCAAGAAAACCGCCAGAGAAGAGGAGATAGGATCATGATGGTGGTGCCTGGAGCCGAATACAACCGGGACTGAGCGCCTGTCTGATATTTATCTGGAGGTGTCTTTTTATAAAGATGGCAGCTGTTGGCATTCCGTCTCCCATTTCCCCCCCCTCCCCAAATGAAAGGAGCCCAAACTTAATTATTATACCTTTTTTTTCCCTTTTTTCTTTTTTGCCAATTTCATGCTCCATGCATTATGCATCGCCCCTTATCTCTGCTCTAATTGCAGGCAGGTATGCAAATACTTTAAATACATGTACATATAAAAAGGTGCTTTTTTTAAAAAAGAGAAGTTGGGGTGGTATCTCTGCTCTTCCTTTCTCCCCACATCCTCCCCCCCCCCCCCCCCCGCGTGAAGAGCCGGCAGAGTTAATGGGAAACGCCGTGCGCTACAGGTAGAGAACGGGAGAGGATTTCAAACCGGTGTCTGGGGAGGTTAATTATATTGATAGCAACATCTGATATGAAAATATTTTTTTGCGGCAAAGAGGAGGATAGGGAAATAAAGGAATCCAAGGCGGCAGGTTTGAGCTCAGGTTCATTAGGAGATAGGCACTCTCCGCTTCCTGTTTTGGGAGCCACAAGCAAGGAGACTGGGTGATGCAGACGTGGCGCCTTGCCCTTTGGAGGAGCTGGGATTATTCTCAGTTTTCTTTGCAAGGGAAAGGGTTAGCTGGAGGCGGATGGAGAGGGTGCCTGGAGACTTTTGTGGATAAAAGGGTTCAGAATTCATGGAGGGGTTCGGAAGATTTCTTCGGCCTCCTTGGGAAAATCGCTGTGCACAAACACAGAGAAGAGCTGGCTTTTCTACCCTGCTTTTCTCGCCCATTTAATGGGACTCAAAGTGCTGACAAACCTTCTGTTCTTCTGCCCTCAACAGAACACACCCTGTGAGGTGGGCGGGGCTGCGAGAGCTCAGAAGAGAGCTGTGGCTAGCCCAAGGTCACCCAGCTGGCTTTGCAGAGGATGGCAGAATCAAACCCGGTATTCCCAGATAAGAGCTGTAGTGCGAAGAGGCCCCTGTTTGAGCACGTCCACATGGCTTGTAAGCATGGGATTATTAGAATAAGCCCATGGTTCCCAAACTGAACTACAACTCCCAGCTTTCTGCAGCACACCTGGGGAGGGGAACTTCAAGAGTTCTTGAGTTTTTGCAGGGCTGATACCTCACTGAGGACTAGAACCCTGCCTTGAAAAAGAAGTGCAGTTGAACTGAACCACAAGCTTAGGCAGACCCAGAGGGCCCCAAGCCAGCCAGCCAAGACTGAAACTGCAGCAGCTCCATTTCGCCTGCTCTGCCAGAGGGGCTCTCCACGCCCCTGGCTGTCCGGATCAAGGAGAGCTGTGTGTCAGCCCCCCGGGGAAGGCACAGGGCACCCAGGTTCCTGGAAGAAAGATGATGCTCAGCAAAAACTCCCTCCCTCCCTCCCTCCCCAGAGCCACCGGCCTTTTTAATAACAGCTCCAGCACCAAAGCCCCAAGCCAGCTGCAGCTACGGGGAGGATGGGGAGAGATGCCACCCGTCCCCTCTGCAGAGACTCTGGAGGGGCAACACCCCGGCCCGCCCGCCCGCCCGGAGGAGAGTTATTATTGACTTCAAAAAGCTCCACAGACACTGAACTAATTGAGGGCTGGTGCTTCTGCCAGCGGGAAGAACTACATTGCGTGCCTTCTGCCGACCGAAAAGACAGGAGGAGGAGTCTTATGCGGGAATACTGAGTTTGATTCCACGCTCCTCCATGAAGCCAGCTGGGTGACCTTGGGCTAGTCACAGCTCTTTTGGAGGCCTCACTGCGCCACCCACCTCACAGGGTGTTTGATGTGGGGAGAAGAAAAGAAGGTTTGTCAGCCGCTTTGAGTCCCCTTAAATGGGTGAGAAAGGTGGGGTAGAAAAGCCAACTCTTCTTCCTCCATGAAGCCAGTTGGGTGACCTTGGGCTGGTCACAGCTCTTTCGGAAGGTCTCACAGCCCCACCTACCTTACAGGGTGTCTGTAGTTGGGAGAAGAACAGAAGGTTTGTCAGCCACTTTGAGTCCCCTTAAATGGTTGAGAAAAGCAGGGTAGAAGAGCCAACTCTTCTTTTTATTCTTCTTATTCTTCTTCCTGGGTGGAAAGCCAGAAAAAGGGACAGGACAAGGTTCAAAATTACCGTGTGGAGCAGCACTTTCTAACCAAGGTGGCCTTCCAGATGGGATCGCAACTTGTTCACTTCCATTCAGCTCTTTGTGGCCCCATGGTCTTGAGGACACCAGGCCCTTCCGTCCTCCGCGGCTGCCCAAACTTTGCCCCGGCTCAGATTTATTGCCTCTGTGACACAGTCCATCCATCTCATCTTCTTCCGACCGCTTCTTCTCATGCCTTCCATCCTTCCCAGCATCAAGGCCTTTTTCCAATGAGTCCTCCTGTCTTCTCATGATGTGCTCAAACAATCTGAGCTTCAGCTTCAGGATTGGACCTTCCAATGAAGAGTCAGGCCATGATGGCTGTTAGCAAGTCTTGGTGTGCTCAGATAGGATCGCCAGGGCTAAAGCCCATTTCTAGACAAGGTGGGACTCCATCTGAAGACACCCTGCTTGGGAAAGGCTGCTCTAGATCTCAGATCTAGGCCTGTACAGGACAAAGAAAGCTTGCTTCCCTAAGCTTTGTGAGACTCCATGTTTGGGTTAGAAGAGTGGATGCCCAGGTGCCACCTCCAGGTTGGAGAGAGAGGCTGGAGGCCTCTAAGGGCCGTTTTCAGGGATTCAAGAGCAGGTGAAGGTTCTGCCTTTGTCTTCTGCTTGAGAATCCCAGAAGAAACTGAGACAGGATGCTGAACCAGATGGGCTGTGGCCTGATCCAGCAGGGGCTCCTGTTAATTCAGAGTTCAGGTGTATCAATGGCCACTAGAACGGATGCCCAGGTGCCACCTCCAGGTTGGAGAGAGAGGCCGGAGGCCTCTAAGGGCCGTTTTCAGGGATTCAAGAGCAGGTGAAGGTTCTGCCTTTGTCTTCTGCTTGAGATGCCACTGTGTGAGACGGGATGCTGGACTAGACAGGCTGTGGCCTGATCCAGCAGGGCTTCTCTTGTGTCCTTAGATAGGTGTTCCAGGGAGCCATGCTCAGAAAGTCAGAGGCCTTGCAATCTCCTCAAGAACTTCATGGAGAACGGACTCCTTCCACAGCAGAAAGGAAAAGTCCAGCCCTTCCCTTGGTGGCCAAAATACAAGACAAGTTCCTCAAAAAGGAACTTCTCAGAAGTTGCTTTCTCCCTTGGATCCTTGGTCCCTCCACAGTATCTCTCTCCGGCACAGTTCCATCAGCTGACCTGGTCTCCTGCTTCCAAATATGGCCCTGAACCTCAGAAGAGCTCTTGATACTCGTCCTGACTTAATATGAGTCAAAAAGCCATTGATTAAAATCTCATCAGGAGGTGACGGGATGTCACATTTTGGGACCGCTTGAAGCTCATATGCATGATGAGGCACTTTGCTTTCTCACCTGCTTAAGTACATGGCTTTGCACAGGTTGCGGTAATTAAATTTATTCAGGATTTCAGTAACGCATAGAAACATAATCCATGGGAACAAAAGGAGAAGGGGAAAGGAAGGGGAGTTGGGATGGACAAGGGGGGGTATTTTTTCATCCAGACGGTCATAGGGCCACAGTGCATGGAGTCTAGCATGCTGTCTCACACAGTGGCCGACCAGTTGCCCATGGACATCTCAGGCAGAAGACAAAGAAAGGACCTTCAGCTGCTCTCAGCTTCTTGGATATGGCCTTGAGAGTCCTCCTGCCTGTCTCTCCAACCTGGAGGTGGTATCTACGCATCTATTCTAGTAGCCATTGATACACCTGTTCTCCATGAATTAAGAGGAGACCTGCTGGATGTGGCCACAGCCCATCTAGTCCAGCATCCTGTCTCACACAGGGGCCCACCAGTGTCTTCTGGGCATCTTAACCTGCTCTTTACTCCCTGTAAATGGCCTTTAGAGGCCTCCTGCCTTCCTTTCCAATCTGGTGGTGGTACCTGGGCTTCCATTCTAGTAGCCACTGTCCTCCATATATTAAGAAAAGCCCTGCTGGATCAGGCCACAGCCCATCTAGTCCACAAAACCTAGGAAGAACCCTGCAGGATCAGGTCACAGCCTGTCTAGTCCATAAGAACCTAGAAGGAGCCCTACTGGATCAGGCCACAGCCCATCTGGTCCATAGGAACCTAAAAGGAGCCCTACTGGAACAGGCTACAACCCATCTAGTCCATAAGAACCTCAGAGGAGCCCTGCTGGATCAGGCCACACCCCATCTGGTCCATCGTCCTGTCCCACACGGTGGCCCACCAATAGCTTCTGGGCATCTCAAGCAGAAGACGAAGGCAAAACCTTCACCTGCTCCCCACTCTGTGCAAATGGCATAAATTAACTCCAGGTGTCAATATTGCTAGCTATTCTACCCCAATAAGGGAATCTCCTAAGAAGCTTTGTGGGCATTTCTGGATTTCTAGATTTGACCATCTTGGTGCCTGAGCTCCGGCAGACACCAACCCCCACCCCACCCCCAGAAATGCAGGCTGCTTTTTTTTTAATGACGAGAAATGTCAATAGCTGCAGAAATCATTTTCTTAAAAAAGGAAACTTCATGACACTCATCTCTAGGGTCCCCTCAGCACACATGCTAAATGTCAGTTCTGTAGATTTCACATCTTGGAGCTGACAGGGGCGCACACCAAACTCCTTCCCTGCTGCTACCGAGAAATTTGCAGAAATCCGCCCAAAATTCAGCAGCGTCCGCGAGACGTCTTTTTTTTTATCACTGCAAAAGGGGAAACGGAAAAGCGACAGCCGGCGCTGCTTCCCCTGTTGTGGATTTCCCTTTGCCCACAACCTGTCGACCTCCCGTGGATCTAAATGTTCAGAATTCGGAGGCGTGCGCCAACCTGGTTGAATTTACCCTCTGCCCAACCCACGCCCCCTCCCCCCGCCATGCACAGATCTGTTCCTTCCTCTGTTTCCGATTTCTTCTCATCTTCGGCTTTCTTCATGCTCTCTCCTTTTCTTCCCTCCGTGTCGAGCAGCGGGAAGTGACAGAACGGCTTGTCGTTCTGGAGTGGGAACATTTTTAGATGCTTCGTTTCTGTTAAAATCGCTTTGAAAACAGGAGCCAGGGAGGCGGATAAAAGGGTCGAGTCGAGGCTTCGAGCTTAGTGCTGGGAGGTCTGTGTAGACACACTTGGATCTTGGGTGGGTGGTTACAAAAAAGAGCTTTGGACTTAACATCTGTTGATATGCCCACCTGCTCGCAAATATTGGGGGGCCTTTTTGCGTTCCCGTCTGGCCGTGTTGTGGAATCCACCAGTCGCCCGAAATGCCTGAGTCTACCCGCCCCTCTTTCCGAACTGGGTCCGTATGGACGACGCCCTTTTGTCTTCGCATAAAGAAGGCAGCGGCCCCTTTGAGGTCTGGGCGCGGTGATGGGTTTTCTCTAGGAACGGGCACAAATTTTGTGCGGGCGTTCGATCCGTATCGAATCGAACGCAAAAAATAGTATTCATTCATAGGGGTTTGGCCGAGTTCAGACATTCGAACCCAACGGCACATTCGAAGGTCGGCATTCGAGTCTGAATCCAATGTTTTGATACATTCGTATGAAGCTTCGTATGAGATGCGTGTGGGATTTGTATGCTATCCATAAGCAATCATATGCTATTTATATGATATTTGTATGCATTTGTATAAGATTCATATGCTATGTATATATGTACCCATCCATCCATCTATCTATCTACCTATCCACCTATCCACCTAACTATCCACCTATCTATATCTATCTATATATCCATCCATCCATTCGCCCACTAATCCATATCTATCTATCTATCTATCTATCTATCTATCTATCTATCTATCCACATATCCACCTAACTATCCACCTATCTATATCCATCCATCCATCCATCCATCCATCCATCCATCCATTTGTATGCATTTGTGTGGGATTCGTATGCCATTGGTATGGGTTTGAACATTCATATCGCGTTCGAAGCCTACCACATTCAAAGGGGATCTATTCAAATAAATGCGAATTTTCTTGCATTTGAGTTGACACAAATCAAATGCAAAACAGAAACAAAAACACCCGTGCCCTTCTCTACCCCTGACCACTAGCCCTCAAGGCCATTGGCAGGGAACCAAGGACACAGTAAATCAGGGATGCTCCCTAAACCGAAATCTAGTAGGCCCACTTGGGGAAGCTTTTCCTGCTCCTTTTTTCCAGGGTGTCTGGATGAAGCCTCCGTGCACAGAAGGTCTCCCAGGAGACGAACACAGAGATATTTAGGAACTATTCAGGGAGTTGCCCGTGGCCGTGAGGCCCGTATCCAGCAGCAGGAATGGCAAGGAAGACGCCCTTTGCCAGTCGCACCCTTCACCCGTGAGCCAAACCGGCGTTTTCAGACTTGTTTATGCATCGCTCTTCAGGCACTTTGGCGCACCAGGCAGGCATGTTTTAATTTCTTTAAAAAGGCTGCTGAATACTTTCCCCCATTTCGGAGGAATTAAGAAAATAACTACCTCCATTCAGATACTGCCAGGGGCTGACGGGTCCACCCATCCAGCCCGGCTCCACAATGCCTGCCTGGCGCGGCCTTCGTGGGATTGGCTCCTTTGTGGGACTTCCCTTTGAGGTCGGAACGCGCAAGATGGCATTCCAGTGCGCCAACTCGATTGGACTTTTCAAGTCCACACTCACGTCGGATTGAAAATCCGGTTGCTCGGATATCCGAACATTTGATCGAGGCGAATAAATGTGAAATGGGGTTTTTGATTAAATATTTGTATTTCAAAATGTTTTGGTGACAGAAAGGATTAAGGATGTGCATGAATATTCATAACATTCAAAATTCATACGAATTTGGCCAAATTCAGACATTCAAATTTGAATAGAATGTTTTGATACGTTTGTCGTATGAAGCTTTGTACTGTATGGGATCTGCATTGGATTTGCATTGTATGGGATTCATATGCTACTCTCGTATGCCTTCGTATGGGACTGAACATTCATATATGAATACAAATCCTTCCACATTTTAACAGGATCTATTCAAACAAATATAAATTTTCTTGCATTCAATTTGATACAAATCAAATACAGAAAAAAAAAAACCCATTTGTGCACATCCCTAGAAGGAGATTTTTAATGGGAGGCAGAAAGTCACAAAATGTTCGCAAAAGCGGTCGAGCGCAAAAGCAAAAATCCGGTTGTTCAATTTAACGATTTAACAATGAAATGGATTCTCGGATATTTGGCCCCGTAGCAAAATGAATATTCAAGGGTTAGCAGTCTCACCACTGGACAGAATTAGGAATATCCGTCACGCCACGTCCCATCCATGCGTCGGCGGAAGTAGCCGCACAGCTTACTGAACCATTTCAGTCCATAACAGGGGCGTGCGTGCATGCAATTTTTGGGATCTGATTCCATTTGAATCGAATATCTGAAGATTCAGATTGATCTGTTTAAAATTCGAATGCGAGTCGAGGCGAATACGTTCAAATCTATTCGTACAATCTTTTTATTCGTATGTGAAGATACAAATGTCGAATGTGTCCGTACACGTCCATACGCATCCCATTTTTATCCAGTATGAATCCCGTTTTCATCCCATGCATATGCGTACAAATGCATACGGATGCGAATGTAATGCGTACATATCGATACACATATGAATGTACAAATGATTTGAAAGATCTGAAATTTGTTCGAAGGTTGAAATTCAAACATATAAACATTCAATTCGAATTCAATTGAATTTCAAATGCCTCGAATATTCGTGCACATTCCTAGTCCTTTTTAAAAAAGGGTTCATTAACCTGATGGGGAGGGGGTCAAATAAATTAAAGCGTCAGGCCCCTCCCCACGGGCATGAGGTCTTCCATCTTAAGAGTTTATGGCCACAACGAAAACAGAATGTCTCTACAGGAAAAAATAAAGCCATTGCAGTAAAACATACTGAAATACGTCAACGTCAACAGCCCCTTGACCTTGGATCAAGCACCAGTGCCCCAATCTTGAGAAAAATATATAGTAGGAACTTTCAAGACAACCCCAGGTGCCCCGGAGCAATTTTAGCAAAATAATTACACCTTGCAGATGTTTAAGGAAAGAGTAGCAAAGATACAAATGCCAAAAAGGCAAAGGTAATGAGCCAGGTCCACAACTTAACTCTGTTGACGCAGACGCCAGCGGAGGCTCAAAAGATTTCTAGCAGTGATGCACCAAAGCGGCTTAGGTGGGAACGGGTTCGAATCAGATCGAGTTCGAACTGAACACCTTGCCTGCTTGAAAACGGTGTGAGTTTGAACCAAACGAAGAACTCTGTTTTAATACTTAGCATACTCTTTTAAATATGTTAGATCTTTTAAGTGCTTTTATGTATATTACTGTTTTTCATATAGTCGTCGTAGTTGTTGCCTGCCCTGAGACCTTTGGGTGTAGGGCGGGATAGAAATATTAGATTAACAAATAAACAAACAACAAATAAATATTCGTTCGAATAGTTCCCCTTTGAATGCGGTAGGAGTCTATTCTATATCAATATATTCGTACAAATTGATACGAATATCTGATACGTATCCAATATGAGCGAATACGTATCTGATACGAATGAATACATGGGCGTTTTTCCACGGTCAGTACCCATTTTAGCACCCATTAAGGACCCATTTGGGTGAGAGCTGGATGACCCCATTTCCACTACGGCAACCATTAGGGACACATTTGTTTCCACCGCGCCTTGGGAAATCCAGAGCATATGGGTACTTTTTGGCCTTTAATCCGGATTTTCTGTAGACCCCATTAATGGGGTCTACAATGGGGTCTTCAGCCAGAAAATCCGGATTAAAGGGAGCCTGTTTCCACATTAGTTTGGCAATGGGGTCTAGAGAAGGCTCGGGGGGAGGGGGCACCCTTGAGGGGGGAGCCCCAAAACCTAAGCTTTGAAGTCATTTCAAAGTCACTTCGAAGTCTGTGCAAAATAGCTCCGGAATGTCTTTGAAGTCTGTGCTAATTTTGGGGATGAACTTTGAAGTGACTCTGAAGTGACTCCGATTAGATCCAGATTAAGGGAAGTACACGTTCCCTAGATCCGGATCTTCTTAGATCCGGATTAAAGGAGCGTGGTGGAAAAACATCCCATATCCTCATGAACCCATTCATACCCGTTACGTATCCAATATACATATCCCGTAATGTATCTGCTGTGAAAGTGTCGAATCTGACCTGAATCCACTTTTAACGTGCTGTCGTTCCATGTCGAATGCACTCTGGCCCAGATGTATGAATCCGAATTTGGACAAACAACGAACGTTACGGATATCTGTGCACAACCCTAATGAGCGTGTCTATCCCACGGCTTTCCGGGGATGCTGCCAGACTGGCCGAGGCTCACGGGAAGTGTATGTCCGAATGTCTGAATCTGGACGAATAACGAAGTTACGAATATTCATGCACATGGGCTGAGGCTCATGGGAAGTGTAGTTCAGCAACCTCTAAGAGGGGCACAGTTCAGCCAGCTCTGAATTATTATTCTGGCTGGAACATGGCAGAAGGAAGACACGCGAGATGCACAGGCGAAAGCAGGATGAGTCAGAAATTGCTTCGCCCGGGCTCAGCTCAACGTACTGTCTTGCTGTCTTTAGGATTTTCCCTCTTGCTTCTGGTTAGGTAAACAGAAAAACGGGCAAACGGTTTGGAAAACATCTTTTCAGTTTGTTGCGTCTCTCTGGCCTAATTAAAGAACCCAGCTGTTACGTAATTACCAGGGACTTTTGGTGCGCGGGCATGGGAGAGGAGACCGGCACATTAAACCGCCTCAAAAAAGTGTTTGGGTTTCCACTTTGCTAGCAGAATACAATGTCTCCCTTTTGTGAGTCGCCGGTGAAACGGTCCTAGCGAGGAACCGCAGCCTTTCTGGATTGAGAGGAAACTTGCCTGGAGAGTTGTTTGATATTTTAAAAGCATCTCCGCATTGAGAACCCACCTGGATGAAAGACACGACAGGCGGCCTCGGTGTTCCTCGGCGTCTTTCCTCCCCCAGATATGCGCCTCAGATACGCACTGTGCCTCAGCGGCGGCTTGCGCGAAGCCTCCGTCTGACGTCAGGCGCCGCGAGGACGCCAGAAGAGCCCTGTGGGATGAGGCCGCAGCCCACCTGGGCCCAGCACCCGGACTCACACGGTGGTCCACCAACGGCTTCTAGGCATCTCCAGCAGAAGACAGAGGAAGGACCTTCGCTTGCTCTGAATTCTCTGCAAATGGCCTTTGAAGGCATCCTGCCTCCGCCTCCAACCTGGAGGAAACATCTAGGCAGCCATCCTGGTACATTCTTATGAATAGATTCTTGGATGTGAGGTGTACCAATGGCTCTCTCAGGACCGTCGGAAGGGATTCGAGAGCAGGTGAAGGTTTTGCCCTCGTCTTCTGCTGGAGATGCCCAGAAGCAGCTGGTGGGCCACTGTATGGGATGGAATGCTGGGCTAGATGGGCTGCAGCGTGATCCAGCAGGACTCTTCTTAATTGAAGGAGGACAGGTGTATCAATGGCTACCAGAATGGATGCCCGGGTACCACCTCCAGGTTGGACAGGCAGGCAGGAGCCTTCTGAAGGCCATTTGCAGGGGAGTTGAGAGCAGGTGAAGGTTCTGCCTTTGTCTCCTGCTGGAGATGCTCAGAAGATACTCATGGGCCATTGAGTGAGAGAGGATGCTGGACTAGATGGGCTGTGGCCTGATCCACCAGGGTTCTTCTTCTTAATTCATGAAGATCAAGCGCGTCAATAGATACTAGAATGGATGCCCAGGTACTATCTCCAGGTTGGAGAGATGGGCACAGGGTCTCTAAAGGCCATTTGCTGGGTTTTGAGAGCAGGAGAAGGCTTGCCCTTGTCTCTGCTTGAGATGCCCACGGGCAATAGGTGGGCCATTGTGTGAGAGAAGACGCTGGGCTAGATGGGCTGTGGCCTCATCCAGCAGTGCTCCTCTGTGGTTCTTACGAATCTGCCTGAGGTCTATCCCAGTTTGCTCCAGGGACCCCGTGCATTGAGCAGAACCTGCTCAGACCAGCTCTTGGGTGGTGGGTGTGGATTCAGGCCAGGTAGCAACCGCTTTTCCTAGGATGCATCAAGTGGGGTATGGAGTCTAGATCACGAGAAGTCATTATTCCTTGGTCAGACCTCATCTAGAGTCCTGTGTCCAGTTCTGGGCACCCCAGTTCTAAAAAGACATTGGCAAACTAGAGCAAGTCCAAGGGAGAATCACCAAAATGGTGAGTGGTCTGGAAACCACGTCCTACGAGGAAAGGTTGAAGGATCTAGGAATGTTTAGGCTGCAGAAGAGGAGACTGAGAGGAGACATGATGGCCATCTTCAAGTCTCTGAAGGGCCGTCACAGTGCAGAGGGATTGTCCCTATTCTCACTCACACAAGATGGGAGGACCAGAAACAACGGGATGAAACTCCAAGGGAGTCAATACAGGTTAGATATCAGGAAAACTTCCTGATAGTGATGGCGACCAGTCAGTGGAACAGGTTGCCACTGGAGGTGGTGTGTTCTCCTTTGCTGGAGGTCTCCAAGCAGAGGCTGGACCTACATCTGTCTGGGATGGTTTAGAGAATCCTGCATTGAACAGGGGTTGGACTAGATGACCTTGGGGGTCCCTTCCAACTCTAGGATTCTGTGATTCCTAAGCCTGAAGAAACCTGCGTGGGGAGATACACCCCAATGTCAGGGCCATACCACTGCTCCCTGCCAGCCTCCAAGGCCCCAAAGTACCATGCCCAAAATCCCAAGAGGAGGGGCTACACCAGGTAGACGGCCGCCTGCTTGCCTTGCCCACCTGCAGGGGTTGGTGGGGGGCACTGGATTCTTTGGGGGGGGGATATATGAGATGGGTTAAACCACTGTGAGCTTTATGTGCGCGGTAAGTAGGGAGGTGGGTAAAAAGTTTGAAGGGAGGCAGGCAAGCAGGGCAGGGTGACGGGGGGGAGATCTGGGTCCCGGTGCCTTGGAGCAACTTTCCTGGGCACGGCTGAGGTTGCTCCACTCTCCCCCCCCCCACTGGGCCTGCTGCATGAGGGAGGCAGCAGAAGGGGGTGCAGGAGAGAAGGCAGTGTATGCATGCATGCATGCGGGGGGGGGGGCGGACAGATGCATGGCCAGGGGGGCATGTGGGGTCCTTAGACAGGAGGGGAAGGAAACATTCGCCTTCTCTTTTTGCAAGAGCAGCTCCCTTCCCTTCCCTTCCCTTCCCTCCCCCTTCCCTCCCTCCTGCCAGGACTTGCTGGGAGTGAGGCCCCACCCCCTAAGCCCTCCCCCTCTCCTCCCCTCCCCCTCCCTGCAACGACGGGCCTTTTGCACATCACAACACGCACAGATCTATCACCCCTCCATCTCCACGGGCAGCGGCAGCGGCGGCAGCTGCACACACGCACGGCCGGCAGTGCAGCGCCACCGGCCCGGCTGCTGCCACCGCCTCCGCCTCCGCCACCGAGGGGAGGATGAATCCGGATCCGCCGATGCCCCCGCCAGCGCCACGGGGAAGGGGGCCGAGGCGATCGCGGGGTGCTGCCGCAGCAGCGGGGCGCGGAGGGGCTCGATCCGGGGGCAGCAGGCGCGGGATGGCACCGCAATGCCGGGAAGCGCTCTGTTAGCCGACGGCCGCCACTCCGGGTGCAGTTTGCGGTTGCAGTGCAGACAGCCAGGGAAGAAGAAGAAGAAGAAAAAGAAGAAGCGTGCCCGGACCAGCTGCGCGCCCGCGAGGGTGTGTGGACCCTCAACTAGCAAAAGACCTTACCCCTGGTCCCCATCGCGCAAGGGGAGACCCCTCCCTCCCCTCTCCCACCCCCACAGGCAAAACCACGAAGGGGTACCCAGCGGACCCGAGGGCGGCTCCTTCCTCCCCGACCCCCCACCCGTGATGCCAAAGCGCGGTAAGTAGCAAGGTGGGGGGAAAGTTTGAAGGCAGGCAAGGAGGGTGGGGCAGGGTGAGCAGGGGGCTTGGGGGGCTGAGATCTGCGTCCGGATGTCCCCCCACCCACCTTCCTGCCCTGGAGGGAGGCCTTGGAGCAACTTCCCCGGGGCACAGCTGAGGTTGCAGCTGTGTGGCACCCGCCAGACAGACCGGGCAGCCTCCTCAGACATGTTCGCCAGACGCCTCACCTGAAGCCCCTGCCGGTGGAGAAAGGGCTTAGCAGAACCTCCCTGCCTAGGGGTAGTCTATCTGTCAGGCGACAATCACCTTCCACCTTTGGCTCCCAAAGGTCTGTGGAAGCGTCCTCATGCGCTGGGGCTGGGGCACAATTGGGGGGGGGGCTATGTGTTCTTGCCATTTCTCCCTCCACACGCAAGCAGGCTCTTAGAGGAAAGGAAGAAGGGAAGGCTGGCACCCCAGCCGCCGCCCACGGCCACCCGGGCGAACCGAGGTTGACCCCTTGTGCTTTAGGCTCTTTTGGGTCGACTTCCACCGCGCTGTGCAGAGCTGGCGCTAACAGCACTCGGGGTAGGGACGCCCTCAGGCACCGTTTGCCCTGAATATATAAAAATGGCACCCCAAACCTTGCACAGATTTGACCGGGCACTGGTTGCAAAAGCGCTGGGGAAAACTGCACATTGGGCACGCTCTGGAGCTGACTTGCAGGCAGGAAGGATAAAATTTCTCCGCCACAAAATTTGCCACAGGAAGGGGAAGTGGCAGTTTCAGACAGGCGGCATTCTGAGACGACAGAACCAGACAGATGTTCCATCACCATATCATGACCCCCGGCCAACGGGTACCATAAAAGTGGGAACCTCTGGTACAGTGGGGGCAAGGCTGTTCCGCCAGTGGATACTGTTAGATTGGCAGAAAGCTGGAGATCCGACAACACCTGGAAGGCCACGTGCGGCAGCTGGGTCTTCACAAGCTCGAGGAAAACATCTGGATCTCCCAGGCTCGTTGTGGAGGAAAGGGTGGCTGGCAGTCAGCAAAAGGACCCATGCACAAGCCAGGGCTGGGCACAGCAGCTGCATTTCGGCTTCTTTTGGATGCATTTTAATAGAGGTGGAGAAGGGCTGCTTTGCTGTGGTTTGGCTTGGATTTATTGCTCTGAACGACTCTGAGGTCCCGTGACTAAGTTGGAAAGAGGAGAAAGGCATAGCGGAATCTTAAGCCCTTAACGCATTGGGCCTTATTCTGGTTCACACCCCAGAATAAGGACCTACGTGGTACAGACTAGGTCAGGCACAGGGCTAACCCTAACACTGCACCCTAGATTGGTCTAGTGGTTCGGGAGCCGGACTCTTATCTGGGAATACCGGGTTTGATTCCGCACTCCTCCACGAAGCCAGCTGGGTGACCTTGGGCTAGTCACAGCTCTCTTCCAAGCTCTCACAGCCCCACCCACCTGGGGTAGAAAAGAGATGGGTAGAAAAGCCAACCCTCCTTCTCCTTCTTGCCTGCAGAAGTGGAAAGTGGACAGACAAGAAGGCTCAGTGGTTGGAGGCTGTGGGAGGACCTTAGAAGAAGGGCTGTAGTTCTGAACATCCATTCAGTAACCACACAAATTTGCTTGCGTCTGATCTTATCTTGGCTGCTGGTGCAACTGGTGCTGTTTGGTTCTTGTTTAATGCATCTCATTAAGCCAGTTTGGTCTAGTGGTTAGGGAGCCAGGCCCTTATCTGGGAATGCCGGTTTAATTCCACACTCCTCCACGAAGCCAGCTGGGTGACCTTGGGTGAGTCACAGCACTCTTCTGAGCTCTCACAGCCCCACCTGCCTCACAGGCTGCCTGCTGATGAAAGAACAGAAGGCTTGTCAGCTGCCTTGAATTCCCTTAAATGGGTGAGAAAAGTGGGGTAGAAAATCCAACTCTTCTTCGTCGTCTTCTAGTGAGAGATCATAGAATTACAGAGTCCTAGAGTTGGAAGGGACCTCCAGGGTCATCCAGAACTCTCCTGTTCAGGTCAATTTGGTTTGAACCAAACCAGGGGTGTTTGTCTGTACCGGCTCAGACCGAACTGTTTTTCAAACCTTGACTCATTCCAGCCCTCTAAACAGGGCTTTTTAAACATACTTCTTTAAATGCACACTCGTGAACCTTTCAAGGCCCAGTCGAGACCTGGCTGAGCTTGTGAGATCTGGTTCTAGAGCAAACGGAATCCAAGGAATTCAGTTAGATCTGAACCGGACCATTGTGTTTGTGCGTGTCTCCAGGGTTTTGCCCGTCCAAGTCCAGTTCAAGGACAGCAACAGGTCAATCATCCATTTTGACACTGGCTGTGACGCCTTGGTTCAATGGATACATCAAATACCACAATCTGGTTCTATTAGAATGTTGGTGTCAGACGGCGGAATTGACATTCGCACGTGGCTCCTTTTTGCATGCAAAGGTCAGAGGTGACTATGCAGCACTGCAGACTTCCAAAGGGCAGAGTCCAAAGGGCTGTGCAGGACGAAGACCATGAGCTAGAAGGACACATGGTAGACCAGGCCAATCTTCACTGAAGGGATGTGTTGGACTACCATCTGCTTGAGATGTCTGGAAGCAATTGGTGAGTCAGTCTGCGAGGGAAGATGCTGGACCAGATGGGCTACGGCCTGATCCAGCAGGGCTCTTCTTCAGGTGTATCAATGTCTACCAGAATGGATGCCAAGGTACCACCTCCAGGTTGGAGAGAGAGGCAGGAGGCCACTAAAGGCCATCTTCAGGGAGCCTCGAGCAGGTGAAGGTTTTGCCTTCATCTCCTGCTTGAGATGCCCAGAAGCAACTGGTGGGCCACAGGGTGAGACCGGACGCTGGGCTAGATAGGCTGTGGCTTGATCCTGCAGGGCTCCTCTCAGGGCCCTGTGTTTTTACAACATTCAGGAAATCACAAACTTCCACTAGACTTGTCTCTAAGAATTGGTAGAAGGTGGGAATTATGAGTGATGTCCTTAGACAAAGAGCAGGATAGAAATCTCAGGAATGAACCTTTCCTCATTTTTCTGCTGATGTGGAAAAAAAAAACCACGTTAAGTTGTTTTTATTTTCAAGATTTAATAGAAAGATCAAAATTGTCCACATTCAATTCTACATTTCTATCCCGCTTTTCTCACCCATTTAAGGGGACTCAAAGCGGCTGACAAAGCTTTCTGTTCTTCTCCCAACAACAGAACACCCTGTGAGGTAGGTGAGGCTGTGAGAGCTCAGAAGAGAGCTGTGACTTGCCCAAGGTAACCCAGTTGGCTTCAGGGAAGAAGAGTTGGCTTTTCTATCCCGCTTTCTATCCCATTTAAGGGGACTCAAAGCGGCCGACAAACCTTCTGTTCTTCTCCCCACCACAGACCCCGTGAGGTAGGTGGGGCTGTGAGAGCTCAGAAGAGAGCTGTGACTAGCCAAAGGTCACCCAGCTGGCTTCATGGAGGAGTGCAGAATCAAACCCGGGATTCCCGGATAAGAGCCCAGCTCCCTAACCACTATACCAAACTGTTTCTTCCTGACACTGATATTTCATAAAACACTGTACCCTTGACTAAAGCAGTCAATAGAACCTTGTTCGACCATCCAGATCTCTAACTTTATCCTTGACAAGAATATCTGTACAAGAAAATCAGTGTGCCGTTTTTGTTTTGTTTTTTAAACATTCAGACTCAACCTTTCTCAATTGATCCTAAGGCAGCCAATGAGAAAAATCAAAGGCTCAATGGTTTAACGTTGTCATTTGGAGCCTGAACTCACCTTCTCAAAGGCAGGTCAACTCTGGGTAATTTTGATTCAATTAGGCTAAATCCCAAATCGACTTGATTCAATCGAGTGCTGCTAAACCTGATTCCACCTTCTCCACTGCTGTCTTCTGGAGTCAGGAGTTCAGTCCTAATGTGCTGCTAATCAGCCCCATCCATTCGGAGAGGCGAGGAACTCTTTTTTCAACCTGAAGCTGTCTTCGTGTAGAAGAAGAGTAGGCTTTTCTACCCCACTTTTCTCACTCAAGGTAGCTGACGAACATTCTGTTCTCTCGCTTCAGAGGACTCAAGGAGGGTAACAAATGTTCTATTCTTTTCCCCACACCAGATACCCTGTGAGGTAGGTGGTTCTGTGAGAGCTCAGAAGAGAGCTGTGACTCGCCCAAGGTCACCCATCTGGCTTCATGGAGGAGTGCAGACTCAAAAACCTGGTATTCCCAGATAAGAGTCCGGCTCCCTAACCACTAAACCAAACCGGCAGATCTTTATAATTCCCAGATCTTTTCCCTTGTTACCTAAACGCTTTGGGTCTTTGACATCCCTGAAAAATTCAGCCCTCTTTTCCCCTCTCTCTTTCCTTTCCTTTTTCTTTTAAAGAGCTTTTGTAGAAAGAGTCAACATCCCAAGTTTACTCTTCTCCTTTTTGCTCTGCTAATATTCTTTGCTTTGAACGCAGCCTGGTCTGATGGAAACTTTAAAGACGCAAGAGCAGATTTTAATATTTAAACATGTGTTTCTTCAGGCAAAAAGAGAGGGAGGGGAAAAGAGGGTTTGCGAACTCTAAGGCTGTGGGCAGGGATTTAACAGTGTTATGAATTATTAGGCAGATTAAAGACTCCGTCAGGAATTTGCTTGTTTTCCTTTCTCTCTCACTCTCTTTTCCCCTGGTTTTGCGGCTACGAAGTGGCGCGGTTGCCGTTCCGTCTCTACGCAACAGTTTGGCCACTTTGAAACAGGGAAACTCGAGAAAGAGGGATGCTCAGGCTGTGTTCACGCCTCCAATTTAATCCGGCTTCGATCCACTTTCAGAGTGAGATAACGCACTGGCCAAGGGACGAGCCGTTTGCTTTTGGTTTCATCTAATTCAGAAATCCGCCTCTTGAGTTCGGTGGCGTGGAAGGGACAATGACAAGTCACTTTGCTGCCGCGCGCTTCCACCCTGAAAGTGGACTGAAACTGGATTGAGATGCAGGTGGAAGCACAGCCTCACAGATGTCCCACGATCAGCCTGCCGGGCACAATGCCATCTCACGGCTGGGCAAAGGGGCAGGGCACCCTATGAAGCCAGCTCTTGACAGCAGGGATGTTAATTATTGGGTTTTTTGGATTCGATTTGTATTGAAACAAATGTAAGAAAATTTATATTCGCCCAAATAGACTGCCTTTGAATTTGGTAGGATTCAGTTTGAGGCGGATGTTTGAAAAGAATTAAATACAAATATTCAATATGTATCTCATATGAATGTCTATATATCCTAACTGCTCTGAAAGGGCCAAATCTGCCCTGAAACCACTTTGAATCCACTCTGAATCCACTCCAAATCCACCCTGGATTTGTGGCAGACGTGACTGGCACAGCCACTCCCTCACCTCCGCGGGTTCACGGACATAACCAAGCTCCGTACGGATGTTCCAAAGCATGGATGCACGCAAATATTCGTAACTTCCATTATTCATACGAACTGAGACATTTGTACGCTAACTGAACGGTACGACATCCGTACAGCAACATCCATATGAATACGAATGTTTTTGACACTCGTGCGATTAGTTCAGATGTTCATTAAACTGGGGAGGTGGGAATTCGGCTGTGCCACACGTCTAAAAGTGAGTTCAGGTCAGATTCAATGCGTTCAGAGCACAGATACGTTACAGGATATTATCAGATGCATATGCATTTGCATTGGATATTCAAATGTTCCTATTGAACACAATCCTACCACATTTGAAGGGGATCTGTACAGTACGGTAACCTCTAGGTTGGGCTACTGCAATGCACTCTACATGGGGCTGCCCTTGAAGACGGTTCGGAAGTTGCAACTAGTGCAAAACGCAGCTGCCGGAATGCTGACCGGAACATCTAGCCGGATGCACATCACGCCAGTTTTAAAAGGGTTGCATTGGCTGCCAATTTACTACCGAGCCCAATTCAAGGTGTTAACTCTGACTTATAAGGCCCTTAATGACTTGGGCCCCAAATATCTAAAGGAATGACTTCTCCCATATCGACCTGCCCGTGCCATAAGATCAAGCGGTGAGGCCCTCCTGGTTGTCCCACCACCTCCAACAGTGAGGTTGGTGGGCACCCGGGAGAGAGCCTTTTCTGTGCTGGCCCCCAGACTATGGAATAGCCTCCTCCTCGAGGTGCGTCAGGCCCCTTCCTTATATATATTTAGGAGGGCGGTGAAGACGCACCTCTTTGGCCTGGCCTTTGGCTGAGCTCCTTATGTCCCCCCTCCCCAGTACAGACACTGTCACTGTAGACATATTGTATATTGTTTTATACTTGTTGGATTTTTAAGTCTTTTACTGTATATTCTGTTTTAATCTGTTGTTACCTGCCCAGAGACCTTCGGGTATGGGGTGGGATAGAAATGCAAATAATAATACGCCACCCCATATTTATCCCGCACGGATCCCGTTTCTGTCCCGTACGTATCCGTAGAAATGCGTACGGGTGCGCACGCGATGCATACAGGATCCCTACACGTACGAATGTCTGAATTATCTGTACGAATGATTTCAAACACTCAAATTAGTTTGAATGTTAAAACACAAGTGTAAAGACTCTCAATTCGAATTTGAATGCCCGAATTTGATGGAATTTTGAACGTTTCGGATATTCCTGCACCATCTCTACATGACGGCGGGTGACGTCCGCCTTCGTTGCCCGATTTTGAGCTCACGGATCATCCGGTTCCTACCAGCAGCCTGAAAGTAATAGGAAGGGCTGAGGCAGTTGCTGCACTGCTTTCCTGACACACAACACACAACACAAACCAGAAGCAGATGGATCCCGATTCCTTCTGGGAAAAACACCATTAGTAGCTTACATCTGATCAACCTTTCTGGCAGCGACGACAGCTGGGCATGAGCGCCACAGCGTTTTCCCAGGGTAGAAAGGACTTCTGCTTGCCTGGAGAGCGCTAGATTTCATCATCTGAATTGGCTCTCCTGTTCAAAAAGGGCAGGGCGGGGGGGGGGGGGGAGTGCAGGACAGAAGGACCACGGTGCGCCCACCACGGGAAACCACCGCTTGGGTCCGGCCAATACCTGGAACAAAATCCCTTGCGAAATCAGGATACATCTAGGCCTCTTCAGCCTGGAAAGACGGCGCTTCAGAGGGGACCTGATTGAAGGAGATGAAATCATGCAGGGGATAGAAAAGGGGGAGAGAGATTTATTTTCTCTATCCACAACCCTAGAACCAGGGGGCACCTATGAAACTGATGGGCAGGAGAGTCAGATCAGGCAAGGGGAAGGATCCCTTCACCCACGGGGTCATCGGTCTACAGAATTCACTGCTGGAAGAGGTGGTGGCAGCAACAAACCTAATTATGAGGAGGAGGAGGTGGTGGTGGTAGTCATTCTCTGAAGGCCAGGGGTGGGGAGACTGGGGGCAGGGTGAGCTGTTTGCCCAGGTCCTTCTGGTGAGCTTCCACACAGAACTGATTGGCCATTGTGACAGTTGAATGGTGGACTAGATGGACTAAGATCCAACCCAGCGAGACATCTCTGACGTTCCCATGCCTCTGAGAGCCATCTGCTGTGAGGCTGGAGGCAGGGAGAGGTGTGTGTCTTGGTCCTTCTGGTGGACTTCCGTGTAGAACTGACTGGCCACTGTGGCAGTTGAATGGTGGACTAGATGGACTATGATCCAACCCAACAGGACATCTCTGATGTTCCCATGCCTCTGAGAGCCATCTGCTGTGAGGCTGGAGGCAGGGAGAGCTGTTTGTCTTGGTCCTTCTGGTGGACTTCCGTGTAGAACTGACTGGCCACTGTGGCAGTTGAATGGTGGACTAGATGGACTAAGATCCAACCCAGCGAGACATCTCTGACGTTCCCATGCCTCTGAAGGCCATCTGCTAGGAGGCTGGAGGCAGGGACAGCTATGTGCCTCAGTCCTCCTGCTGGGCTTGTATGCGGAACTGATCGGCCACTGTGACCATTGACTGGCGTGTTCCCTGGTCCTCCTGGCGGCAGTCTTTCTTCTGCAGCCGGTTGGCCATTGGAAGAGCAGGCTGATGGACTGGATGGGCCGCGGGGCTGATCCAGCGGGATTATGCTTATGTTTTGTCTGTTAAGGACAGATGTACTATGTGTGGAGGAAGACGCTTTGTGTTCCAACTTGTCCAAAGCAGGCCTGTTGTCTTTTAAAGGTGGCAAATTAGCAATTGGAGACCCCAGGAGTGTAATGGCCGCCCTGTCAGATTTACAGAGGCAGGGATTCAAATCCTTGACCATCGAACTCAACAGATGGCATTGGCCTAAGCCTCCCTATTGGCCTTCCCTGGTCCAAAAGGTGATTGTTTTTAAGGCGGAAAGGCAGCGGTTGATCGATGCGCCCCTCCCTTACAAAAGATAGTGTTGGGGAGAGAAAAGGAAACACCGATAACGTGGCATCGTTTATTTCCTGCCTCTCCTTGATTGTATTCCCAGGTCTCTCAGCATCAAACACCTGCTTGCATTCGGAAGAGCATGACCCCCTGTTGACTCTTTCCCTCCCCGTTCTTACTGCTGAACTGATTTCCAGCAGACCTTCAAGTCCTTCGTCTAGTGGTTAGGGAGCCAGACTCTTATTTGGGAATACTGGGTTTGATTCCGCCTTCCTCCATGAAGCCAGCTGGGAGACCTTGGGTTAGTCACAGCTCTCTTCTGAGCTCTCACAGCCCCAGCTACCTCACAGGGCGTTCTATTCTGGGGATAAGATCAGGAGGTTTGCCAGCCACTCTGAGTCCCCTTCTTCTTCGCCTTCTGTGGAGCTCAAAATGTGAATCTCCTGCACCATCGTTAAACTCTGTGATTATTTTCATTCCCCAGATACAAGCAGGGGCGTGGACCGCTCTGCAGAAACATGTTTTCTGGCTCCAGTCTTTTACTCCCTTTCTCCCCTGTTGGGGATGTGAGTAATGGATCTCCCCCAACGGGCCTGAGCAAGTTCTTAGACCCGGAGCGCAGCTCTGAGTCAGCAATGCTCATCTTTGCCCGCAAAGCCACCCAGCTGCATGAGACCAGCGATACGCACGAATATCCGTAACATTCGATGTTCATACGGATTCGTAGAAATTCAGACACCCGCAAATGAATCAAATGTTATGACATTTGTACATAAACATCCGGGCGAATGTGAATCTCTTGGAACATTTGTACGAAGCTTCGGAACATTCGTGAAATGGGGAAGTGGGAAAGCGGCTGCACCAGCCACATCGGCAACAGATCCAGAGTGAATTCAACACAGTTTGAGAGCGGATTCAAAGTGGATTCAGGGCAGATTTGTTGAGCGGATATGTCACAAGATACGTACCGTTCATATCAGATATTCGTACGAATACATTCATATCAAATAGGATCCAACCTCATTTGAAGGCAATCTATTCGAACAAATAGAAATTTTCTTACATTCGATTTGATACGAATTGAGTGTGTGTGTGGGGGGGGGGAATTCGTGCACATTGCTACGTGAGACCTGAGCACCATCCCCGTGCAAATTCTAAATGTGAGGGTTCACTAGGGTTGTGCACAAATACAGATACTGGATTCGATTCGATTCAAATCGAATATTCAAATGTTTGAATTCGAACGAATAGAGGAAAAACTAACGTATTCAAATTCAAACCCGATTCAAATACATTCGTACCTATTTGTACGGATTTTCAATTCGTATTTGAAGATACGAATGTCAACATTCAAATGCGTCCATATGCACCCGTACACATGCCTTTTTTTGTCCCGTATACATCCCGTTTTTGTCCCAAGTGCGTACAGATACAAATAAGATCCGTACGGATACGTATGTATGAATGATCTGAAACATCCAAAATTTGTTTAAGTATTAAAAATGTATAAACAAATGTATAGACATTTGATTTGAGTCTGAATGTCCAGATTTGAGTGAATTCCACTGAATTTTGAATGTTTCGGCTATTCTTGCACAAGGCTGGTGGGAACCCTGCCTTCAGGGCATTCCCAACATTCGCCTTCAGCACAGGTATAGGAATTGAGCTGCTTTCTTCCAGCGGCTCAGGTTTAGCCGTTGTACCTGGCTCGCTGGATGTGGAGCAGAGAATGCAGGTGGTCTAATTGGCTTCTAGGGGAGTCAGATATTTCACGCTGCCCACAGATAGGGAGGGACAGAGAGAAAGATACATCCACATACGTATTTTGCTTCCGCTCTTGGACATCTCCGTCCGCCAATAACTTTGTCAAGCCAAGTAGGATGGAAGGAGAAAAGGGAGCAGGGGAAGAAAACCAGAGAGCAGAAATCGCGGCACGGGGTTCTAAAAAGACGGAGAGGGCCGGTGCAGAATTAATTCCTGAAGGCAGCACAGCCGACATGGCGCTAGCGCTGAAGCACTGATAGAAGCCAGGAAAATGGCCAGATAACAAGAGCAATTCCGCAGAATGAGGGCCGGGGGGGGGGGGGGCGGTTGGAAGAGAAGCTGGATGGCAGAGAGAAAGTGAATTAATGCATATCAATCTGTACCCAAGGGGATACTTGCCAGAAAATGTGTTATTTTAAACATTTCAAAATAGTTCTGTCAGAAATAAATCCTGCCTCTCTGCCCCCTTCCCTGGAAAACGGGCTGAGAAACGTTGGCGCTCCTGCCAGTCGCAATCTTGGCCAGGCTTCCCCAACCTGGTGCCCCCCACGGTTTGCGGGGAACAGCCAGGGAAAAGGGGAAGTGGAGAGAGTTTGATTGAGGGAAAGAAGGGGAAGCCAGCTGCCTAGGATGCAAGATGATCCCCTTCGAATATGGTAGGATTCGAATTGGATATGAACGTTTGATCCAAATTCGAAATGAATGTTCAATACGAATCCCTTATGAACCCCCTACGTATCCGGTATGTATCCAATATGTATCCGCTCTGAACACGTCAAATCTGCCCTGAATCCACTCTGAATCCACTCTGGATCCATCGCAGATGTGACTGGCGCAGCCGCTTTCCTGCCTCCTCAGGTTCACGAATGTAATAAAGCTTCGTACAAATGTTCCGAGGCATTTGATTCAAATCCGGGTGTCACTCTTCGAATGTGCCAACGTTCTACTCAGATTCAAATGTCTGAACGTTCATTCGAGTGTTATGAATATTCACACACATCCCTAAAGGGGTGGACAGAGTAGGACAATTGCTAGAAGGGGGACCGGAGCAGAGGAGAAAGCAGCCTTTTGCCGCAGGACCCTTCAGGGTTGCCTCACACAGTGCCTCCTCTTTTTTCTCCCCTTTCTTAACAGGCTTCATGTGAGGCACCCCCGAAGGGTCCTTGTCACTTCGACGGAGCCCGCACATTTCACGGGGGTGTCCTAGCAAGCAAGACGTCTTCTCTGTCTCTGCTTTTCGCATTTCAACTTCCTCCAGGTTTTAATCACTGCCTCTTCCCAGCTCAAATTTGTATGAATTCGGACATTCGTATGAATGAGAATGTTCCGGAACATGCGTACAAATAATTTGGGCATTTGTTAAACTGAGGAGGTGGGAAAGCGGCGGCACCAGTCATACCTACAACGAATCCAGATTGCATTCAATATGGATCGAGAGCAGATTAAAAGTGGATTCAGGTCGGACTGGACGCACTCGGAGCAGATGTATTACAATACATATATCGGATACGCATCAGATACAAATTCATTCGTACTGGATACGTATCAGATATTTGTATGAATACATTGGTGTCATATAGAATCCTACCACATTTGAAGGGGATCCATTCAAACGAATATGGGTTTTGTAATATTGAATTCATTATGAACTGAATGGCAAAAAAAACATTTGTGCAGATCACTAGTGCTAACACCTAAACTGTGTCCGTTTGCACCCAGGATCTGTCCCAACGTCAACCATCATGGGACTTTTTTAGATTGGTGCTTTTCACGCTGTGGTCCTCCGGAGGTTCCTGAAGAACCATGCCTGGCATTCGATGCCAGGTGGAACAGGTTGCCACAGGAGCTGGTGGGTTCCCCTTCCCTGGAGGTCTTCAAGCAGAGGCTGGGCAGACGTCCGGCCGGGATGGTTTTAGTGAATCCTGCATTGAGAGCAGGGGGTGGGCTAGATGACCCTTGGGGGATCCCTTCCAACTCCATGATGCTATGAACGCCGCGAGCCGCAGTGCAGCTGAGATCTGCTGTCCTGATGATCAAAGCTCTTGACCATCTAGGCTTCAAGGGGTTCAGATCCGTCTGGAGGACCCGCAGTTTGAGAGGCAGCATTCTAGACCAACCAGCCAAGCGCGAAATCAATGCGGCACGCAAGCCTTTTAATTCCACCCGGATCATCACACATCTGCGCTGGCACCTCCAGCAGCCTCCTTCTGCTCATCTTTAACCGGGACTAGAAAAAGCACTGCATAAATTGGCACTCATATACAAAAATCACTTCATACTGATTGAATTCCCCAGCGGAACACTTGAAGCAGATCCGGTAGGCCCAGGCAGTAGGTTTGGAGAAGAAAAGGTTCCTTCCTTCCTTCCTCTTATCTGGGAATAATGGGTTTGAATCCACACTCCTCCATGAAGCCGGTATTCCCAGATAAGAGTCCGGCTTCCTAACCACTAGACCAAACTGGCTCACTGGTGATTGATTGCATTCGCCCACTTTGCTGCAGCTTCACGCCGTGGGCTTTGCAAGCCCTCCTGACTGATTAAAAATACTGTCTACAGCAATTCAGGAAGTTTTGAAAAGGAGGGGGGTATAAGAAGGGAGAAATCCCAACGGAGACGTGTTTTAGTAGGACCTGTAACCGATTGCTGCAAAAATATTAGAAACCATGTCCAGTTGGTCTCCCTGATTTGACACCGTGAAATATTGGGCTATAAAGGATTTTATGTCCTGTAATGGAGAGAATATGGCCAAGGTAAGAATAAGCCAGAAGGAGATAGAAAAACGGGGAGGGGGAGCGTTGAAGAGAGGGGACGAGGGTAAGAAGGTGGTGAAGGAGAGAGAAAAAGAAATGTAAAATTTATAGAGAAATTGAATGCATAATGTAGTCAAGGCAAGTGAATGGTTTCTCGTGATTTAATAGGCCCTGGCCCGGCAGGACTCCTTGCCGGCTGAAATCTTCCATGAAAAGGACCTTGTAAAAAAAAAAATTAAACTGGGAAGAGGTTAACTGAGCCGAGGTTAAAAGGGGCCCGTAAAACTTTGCCCCCCATAGCGGAAGCGGCCAGGGTCCCAGGTAAGCCAGGATGCCGAGCTCGCTCTGGGAAGCAGGGATGAGAGGAGCAGGGGAGGGAGACAGGTGAGAAGCGGACAGGTAAATGGAGACGGGACAGACGGATCTGTTTCCGTAGTGCAAAGGGGCTTCCTCTGTTCAAAGGTTATCAGTGGCATTGCTGTCATCCTGAAATTTTGTTTCTTTGCTTGTTTATTATTTGTATTTCTATCCTGCCATATACACAAAATTCTCATGGCGCATATTAAAATCAGGCGCATATTAAAACAACAACAGTATATATATTAAAATAGTAACAGTGGGACGTAGGAAGAGACAGTATATTCCCATTTAACCAAAGGCCAGGGCAGCCGGGTGTTTGGTCAAGGTGTTAGAGAGCTGGACCTGTATCTGGAGGTACCACCTCCAGGTTGGAGAGACAGGCAGGAGCCTCTAAAAGTCAAGAGGAGGTGAAGGTTTTGCCTTCATCCTCTGCTTGAGGTTTCCAGAAGCCACTGGTGGCCCGCTGTGTTTGAGACGGGATGCTGGATTAGGTGGGTTGTGGCCTGACCCAGCAGGGCTCCTCTTAGGTTCTTAAGCAAGACATGCAGAGCAGCTTTTCTTCTGTCCGTGAACATGGAAAAATCGGAGCTGCCAAGGGCTGAATTCCACGTACAGCTGGGATTCTTCTCCATCTTCATACAAACACATGTCCGTACGCATCCCATCGTTATCCCGTAGGCAACCTGTTTTCCTCCCGTACGGATCCAGACAAATGTGTACGGATGTGGGAAAGATCCGTACGCGCAAGTACGCATCATGTACAAACCCGTACACGTACAAATAGTTAAAATGAATAGATTCAAAATTTTTGAAATCCGTTTGGATGTTTCATGGACCTTGGATCTGAACCCGAGTGTCGAAATTCGGATGAATTTGATCGAATTTTGAATGTCTTTGAATATTCGTGCACATTCCTAGTTTGGAGCTCTTCTCTGGGAGGAGGGGAGGAGAAATTCTGGTGAACAGTGGTATCAAAGTATAGCTTTGGGGGGGGGGAGTCTGGGGTCACCCCTTTTGCAGATGTCGCCAGACGTGCTTCAGACTCAAGCGCTGCAGCAAATGGGAGAAGCGATCCCACGAACGGCTAAATCGCCCCCTCCGTGGGAGGAAGATGGCTGATTCCAGAATCCAAAACTACTGAGATACATCCATGGATGCAACAGCATTTGGAATATTCTGGGAGCGGGGGGGAGAGAGCCTTTGGCCTTCCGGATTAGCCCGCCATTTGCTCTCCCCACCTCTGCCACGCTCCGCAAACTCCCGTCCGCCTTCCTCGCCTTGCTTTGCCGTTCCCTTCTGCCCGTTCTCCCCGAGATCCAAGAGAATAAAAAACCGAGGCGGTAAAGCAAAGCGATTTAGTGGCCTTAATTTGATAGGCTACATAAACCGTGTAATATAAACAACAGGGGCATAAAGGAGCAGCCAAGAGAAGTGGTTAAAGCGGCAGGCGCCTTTTCAGGCCGCGGTCTCCAAAGCCCGGCCTTTCCTCCCTCCTCCTGCAAAAGGCCTTTTGTGCAGAGTAATTGGGAATCTAATGAGAGGCGGTAAGGAAGCGGGCAAGTGCAGCGCAGAGAAGGAGACCGGCGGAACGGAGGGGGAAAGGAAGGCGCTCCGACGCGCCCCCACCCCGATGCCGGGGACGTTGCAGCAACTTCATTTTGCAGCGAGAAGAGAGCCGGGGAAGCAACGGGGCCGCTGATGGTGCCGTGAAGCTGGAGTCGTTCTCTGCAAATACACAGATGCAGCCACGAAACTAGGGATGTGCGCAGATGTTCAGAACATCTGTCATTTGTACGAATCCAGACAAATTTGGACACTCGTATATGAACTTAATGTCCAGACATTTGCCTTAAGATCAAGCGGTGAGGCCCTCCTGGTTGTCCCACCACCTTCAACGGTGAGGTTGGTGGGCACCCGGGAGACAGCCTTTTCTGTGCTGGCCCCCAGACTATGGAATAGCCTCCCCCTTGAGGTGCGTCAGGCCCCTTCCTTATATATATTCAGGAGGGCGGTGAAGACGCACCTCTTTGCCCTGTCCTTTGGCTGAGCTGTTAACGTTCCCCCCCCAGTACAGACACTATCATTTTAGACATATTGTATATTGTTTTACATGTGCTGAATTTTTAATGTCTTTTACTGTATATTCTATTTTAATCTGTTGTTACCTGCCCAGAGACCTTCGGATATGGGGTGGGATAGAAATGTAAATAAATAGTACAAACTCAAATATTTTGAGTTATTTGTACAAATAATTTGGGCATTCATATGTGTACAGATATTTGTACAGATGCATCGTGTACGGATACATATGGGATGAAAACAGGAAGCATACGAATTCGTATAAGATTTGTATCATTGGATATGTACAGAATATTCAAACAAATAGATACGAATGCATTCGTATCGGTCCAGATGTCCAGACGTTTGTTTTTCTTTACTCGTAAAAATTCAGATTTTCGGACATTCGATTCATTAGAAATCAAATGTCGAAAACTGCATTCGTGCGCACCGCTAAAAGAAACCCAATTCAGGGGAAATTCAGGCTGTCTAGAAAGGCAAGCGAAGCCCACCACGGTTACAAAGGGTGGGAAACGTATCGGATATTTATGGGTTTGTACCAGATATTCATTCAAATTTGCATGAATTCGTTTGTACTGAATAAAATCCTACCACATTTCAAGGGGATCTGTTAGAACGAATACAGATTTTCTTACTTTCGATTTGATACGGGTCAAATGCAAATAAACCCCCATTTGTGCGTATCTATAATGGAAATGAGTTGCAGGAATGAGTAATGACGTGACAACCTTCCTTTTTGCAGATTTCCGAGGCCTAATTCCGGGACAGCCCAGCCTCCCGCCAGCATGGCGACCGCGTCGCCGACAGCTGCCGTGGTGACGGCCACCGTGGTGACCACAGCGGCCGCCATGGACTTGCGCGACTGGCTGTTCCTCTGCTACGGCCTCGTGGCCTTCCTGAGCGAAGTGATCGACAGCAGCACCTGCCCCTCTGTCTGCCGCTGCGACAACGGCTTCATCTACTGTAATGACCGGGGATTGACATCCATCCCAGCGGACATCCCAGATGACGCCACCACCCTCTACCTTCAGAACAACCAGATCAACAATGCCGGCATCCCTTCCACCTTGAAGAAGAAGCTCAACGTTCAGGTGGTAGAAACACCAGATTTGCTTTTGAAAAAGAGAGAAGGGTCATCTCCAGATCATGAATGGAGCCGCCCTTTTGGCCCTTTCAAGACCTTGGGGTCTTGATTTTGCACTTACCTTCAGAAATCCGGATTTAGAAGATCCGGATCTTTGAGATGGGGTCCTCCCTTGAATCCGGTCCTGAAAGATCCGCATCTCGGCAAGGACCCCATGCGTCCACTCGGGTCCTCTAGCACCCAAGGGAAATGGGTGCTAAACAGGGGCAACATGCAGATGCCGTAGCACCCATTCTAGCAGGCCTCTTAGTCAGAACCGGAAGGGCTACGGGTGGCATGTCTGAGTGCCTTAGAAGGCAGCATGGTGGCGGCAAGGACAGATAAGTGGGGTGGGTGGGAATGGAGGGGTGGGGTGAGGTGGCACTCGCTTCATGCACAAAGCCCCTCACATTTGTATAATCTACACTCAAAGTAGTCACTTTTAGAAATGTCATTCCTCTTGGCCTTTAATGCCACATGCTAGAAAAAGGACAGACCAAGTACCAAATAATTTTCTCTGAAGATACAATTTTGTGGAAATCATGGTAATTTTAAAACCGGCGAGTTAGAACTAAACCACTCGTAACTTTTGACCTCTTGATGCTAAGTTTTGAAACTCAGGCGTGGCTTGTTTCCTCTTCTCCTTCTGTGTTGCTGAATACCCTCTTAATTCAATTCCAATCAGGTCATCTACCTCTACGAAAATGACCTGGATGAATTCCCTATCAACCTGCCTCGCTCGCTGAGAGAGCTTCACCTCCAAGACAACAATGTCCGGACCATCGCCCGGGACTCCCTGGCCCGCATACCCCTCCTGGAGAGGTTACACCTGGACGACAACTCCGTGTCCACCGTCAGCATTGAAGATGACGCTTTTGCCGACAGCACGCGGCTCAAGCTCCTCTTCCTCTCGCGGAACCACCTGAGCAGCATCCCCTCGGGTCTGCCCCACACTCTGGAGGAACTCCGGTTGGATGATAACCGCATATCCACCATCCCTCTGCATGCCTTCAAGGGGCTGAACAGCCTCCGGCGCCTGGTCCTGGATGGAAACCTCTTGGCCAACCAGCGCATTGCGGATGATACCTTCAGCCGGCTCCAGAACCTCAGCGAGCTCTCCTTGATTCGGAACTCCTTGGCTGCCCCTCCGCTCAACCTGCCCAGTGCCCACCTGCAGAAGCTGTACCTGCAAGACAACGCCATCAGCCACATCCCCTACAACACCCTTTCCAAGATGAGGGAGTTGGAGAAGCTGGATTTATCCAACAACAATCTCACCACCCTGCCCAAAGGTCTCTTTGATGACCTGGACAGTCTGTCCCTGCTTCTGCTGAGGAACAACCCATGGTACTGCGGCTGTAATCTCATGTGGCTCAGGGACTGGGTGAAGGCCCGGGCTTCGGAGGTGAACGTCCGAGGGCTGATGTGCCAAGGCCCTGAGAAGGTCAGAGGCATGGCCATCAAGGACATAACGAACGAGCTGGACGAGTGCTTCGAGGGAGGCCCGCAGAGCAATTCAGGGCCGGTGGTGGCAGCCAAGACCACAGCCAGCAATGCGGCCGTGACAACCCCACAGGGCTCCCTTTTCACCCTCAAGGCCAGGAGGCCTGGTCTCCAGCTGCCTGATTCCAATGTGGACTACCCGATGGCCACAGGAGCCGGTACAAAAGCCCTCATTCTCAACGTCAAGCCGCTGACTGCCGACAGCATCCGCATCAGCTGGAAAGCCATGTTTCCAGCGGCCTCCTTCCGCCTGAGCTGGCTACGCCTGGGCCACAGCCCAGCAGTGGGCTCCATTACAGAAACCCTGGTGCAAGGGGACAAGACAGAGTACCTGCTGACCGCCCTGGAGCCAAAGTCCACCTACATCATCTGCATGGTCACCATGGAGACCGGCAGCACCTACGTGCCCGACGAGACTCCCGTGTGCGCCAAGGCAGAGACCGCAGACATGTACAGCCCCACCACCGCTCTGAACCACGAGCAAAACATGGACCCCATGGCCGGGCTGCCGTTGGCGGGGATCATCGGCGGAGCGGTCGCCTTGGTCTTCCTCTTCCTGCTGCTGGCGGCCATTTGCTGGTACGTTCACCGGACAGGGGAGCTGCTGACCCGGGAACGAGGCAGCCGGAAGAAAGACGATTACGTGGAATCCGGTACCAAGAAAGATAACTCGATTCTCGAGATCAGAGGCCCCGGGCTGCAAATGTTACCTATCAACCCCCACCGGGCCAAGGAGGAGTACGTGATTCACACCATATTCCCTTCCAACGGAACCAGCCTATACAAAAGCACCCATACCATTGGCTACGGTACAACTCGTGGGTATAGAGACGGGGGAATTCCAGACATAGACTATTCATATACATGATGCAAAATACCCTCTCCCTGTTCCCACATGCCACCAACCAACACCGCCCCCTGGACCCCCTGCCCTGCCCGAACGCTCCCCCCCCCATTTTTTAACCCTCTCCCCGCTACTCGCCCCAGGTTTTTGCACGGAGGAAAACGAGTCGCAAAACGAGGAACTATTCTCCCAGCATAACCAGGTGGGACGAACGGGAGGAGGCGGGGAAGGGAATTTTGCAAAGCAAATCAGAAAAAGAGAAATTCCTCCCTCCCCCAGGAATATTTTGTAGAAAAACGAAATGAAACAAAAAGGAGATAAAAGGTTTTAAAAGAGTAGACGAGGAGAAGGGGGGGAAGAGACATAATTTATATTTAATATACCAGATTGAAACACACACACACAACTCAAGACTGTGAAGGAACCACTGGGTTGTCTGAGGGCTTCATTCTCCTGAGGTTTGAGAGGTACAGGGGGACAGACCTGAAAGAGGGAAAGACGGAAAATGGGGGGGGGGGGAAATGCTACCTGTTTCTCTTTCTTCCTGTATAAATCTTCTATTTTGTTCAGGGTTAGATTATAAAAAAAAAAAATCAAAAAAACAAAATGAAACAAAAAAAAATCAAAATGTCTTTCCTCGTGGCTCAACCGTGGACTGTACAGGGGCGTGGAACTGCTTCCATTGTGTGTTCCATAACTCTTGGTTTCCTTCCAGGTTGCAAACTGATCACACACACACACACACACACACACACAAGCAATAGCTAAGCAGCGGCAAAATCGGAATTCTGGCGCTTCTCTGCTTCATTTCGATGAGGAAGAACGTTTCCGAAAGGAGACCCGGACCCCAACCCCCCCGAGCTTTTCCCTGACCGACTCCATTTTCTTCCCGCGAAGTTCGGAGAATCCCATCCGCGTGGTTCGGCGCAACCAAGACTGTAACGCAAAGAAGTCTCCGTTTTGGTTAACCTCCTGCTCGCACGCCTCTGCTTTGGGATGGCCGCTCAAGATTCAAGGATAATATTCACCGGCTGGAGACAGGATGGGCCGACGTCTTCCAAACGGCGAGAGAATTCCTATCGGGGTGGGTGGGTAACCGGGATCCTACATGAATCTCAGGCGCACAGAGTACGTGAAAGGTGTTGAGATCGTAGGGATGGAAGCAGGAGAAATGGTTTTGGTTTAAACTAGGCTGGGCTCAGGCACCTGTAACCACGAACAGCAAGGGTTTCTGTGCAGGCTTAAGTTTTGCTGTCTTTGGATGAATTTGGATGTCAATAATGAAACTTTGTGGGTAGCGGGTGAGCCGGGGTGCATCTAGACCCCTGTCAGGACCCAGAGCAAAACCTTTGAGCCAAACCTGCAAACCAGGTGCTCACACCAGGAATCAAGCAGGAAAAGGACTGGATCCCCAAGTCAAGCTTACCTGGGCAGGCCTCCTTGGGCCTGGGATGATCTCCCAAGGGGTTATGACACTTCCTGTGAAGCAGGTTGGCGTGGAGGGCACTCTCAAAGGGGTGGTGGTTTTAGAGAAATAGCTGGTACAGACACCCATGGGAGTCGGCAGACACAGAAGAAGAAGAGTTGGCTTTTCTACCCCGCTTTTCTCACCCATTTAAGGGGACTCAAAGCGGCTGACAAACCTTCTGTTCTTCTCCACACCACAGACACACTGTGAGGTGGGTAGGGCTGTGAGGTCTCTGAAAGAGAGCTGTGACTAGCCCAAGGTCACCCAGCTGGCTTCGTGGGGGAGTGCAGAATCAAATCCAGTATTCCCAGATAAAGAGTCCTGCTCCTTAACCACTAGGGAGGGAAATTATTTTCAAACATCCCCTTCTGGGTAGGAGGAAATTTTTTTTTTAGAAGTTTTATAATTGGGCTGCCAGAGTCAGGTGGAAATCAGCAATAGTCAGGGGTGGCCTCTTCTTTGCGGACCAGTCCTCACTGGTCCAATGGGAGTGTGAACATACCACGCATTCAATTGTTTGGCATTTCTGTGTCTCTTTTCCATAAAAAAACCCTCCACTTTCACCAGTAAAATGCTGCAGTAAGTGTGAAAATCCAACTGAATTTCCATATCCACGAGCACTGTTTGGTTGGTTGGGAAGTCCGGGCGTTCTAATGTCCGTACTTTCGTTTTGGTGCGGAATCGTGCAATTTGGAGGTGGAGTTGAATTTTCACGTGTGAATTCGTCTACATCCTGCACCTTCAGAGCATTCCGCCAGCCTGCTAGTTGAAACAGGAAAGTGAAAAGGGAGGATCTTTGGTTCTGTTGTTAGGGTTCAATTACAGGCCCCAAACTTTTAAAAGCAATAACCATAATTTCTACAACTCATCATGAAATAAGAGTTTTTACTCAATACCTTGTGAAAGTAATCCTTCCTCTCCTGTTATCAGTATAATATTCGTGGAACGACGATTCTGGAAGGGGTGTGCGTGAATCCAATTTTCAGCATTCGATTTGATTTGAACAGAATATCCAAAGATTCCAACTAATTTGAATGTTTAAAATACAAATGTATTCACATTTGATCCTGTTTTCATCCCACATGCAAATACATACGTAATGCATACGTATCCATTTGCATACTAATGTCTGAATAATTCATACAAATGATCCAAAAGATTTGAAATTCATTTGAATGCTAAAAAATGAATTTGAATGTATGAATTCGATTGAATTTCTAATGTTTTGAATATTCCTGCACGTTCCTAGCTCTGGAGGGGGAATTGCATTTTAAAGGCCTTACGGCAAAAGAAAGCAACAAGAAAAATAAGTAAAGGGGGGGGGACTTTGAAAACCTGGTCGATAGCCCCCCAAAATGCCAAAATGGGTATTTGCAGCCTTCTGCTCTCTCTAGGCTTCAATTCACTCTAGATTGGTGATCAGTCCCACAATGCCTTTGGCTTCTCACAGTCACTCAAACACAAACCCCGTGCTCAGTTCGCAGTCAAACCAAATCACCCCCTCGCTCAGCACAACGGCAAACTGTTTCGCCGAATATTTGATTTCAAACTTGTTAACAAAAAATTCCAATTTTTCCATTGAGGGGAAAAACACAGCAAACGTGAATCGTTTGCTCAAACAGTTTGTGTCCTGTGAGCCGGGATCTGGTTCCGTTTGATCGAACCTTCCGGCATTTGGACGGCTCGAGGCGAACAGGTTCCAATGCGAATGGTTCCATCGAATCTCCAAGCACGAACCAAACTTTGCCCGCCCCTACACATCCCAAAGGCGGCCGCGACTGGGTGCTGCTCGTTGTTAGATTTAATTGCTTTCCCCCTCGGAATTCTGAGCGTCACGAGCACAAAGAATTCCCCGTAAAAAATGTCAGATGACAATGCGCTCCGATGGCCGATCACAGGGAGCGGCGGTCTTTGGTGGCTGGTAATTGGATGCTCTGCGTTGGAGGCGACGCGAGATCCGAGGCAATGTATTCCGTTCCTTTCATGTCACAAGTCAGCTGAAAGACGGAGACAAGGC
Organism: Aspidoscelis tigris stejnegeri; assembly: GCA_023333525.1. Lineage (NCBI taxonomy): Eukaryota > Metazoa > Chordata > Lepidosauria > Squamata > Teiidae > Aspidoscelis > Aspidoscelis tigris. The sequence continues at coordinate 3,255,407 of JALMGA010000027.1, read as the reverse complement.
GCTCTCCAATATAGGGACCGTTGCTGGGGGATTTCTTTTGTCAGTACCTAACCTGGGAAAAGGCAAGCTCTCTGGAGCTCAAAGAGGCTTTAAAAAGGGATACAGAGCTCGCGTGTCGAGCATTATGAAGACAGGCCTTTGGTATATACCAAGCGAAGAGCAATCAGCCAGCATAAATTGGGGGCCCCGCAGTCAGTTGCTGGCCCTAGGGGAGCGTGAGAGGGAGCCTGGTGCGGTAGCAGAGCAGTCAACATGCTATGCATTTCATAACCAGAAAGGCCCTTTGCCATGGTACGGTTCTCTCAGAGGGGTCACAGTCTCTCGGATATCACGGCTGTCGGGATTTTAACTGAGCCGGGAGAACGTGACTTGAGTTGTTAAATGCGTTCCCAAAAGCTTTCAGCTGTGTGGTTTGGTCTCAGCGGGGTTGTTGACTTCCACTGGGAGGCCGGGTCCTCAGCTCACAGAGCCCCTGACCCCCCACAAGCAGACCAGGCCCTCTGTGGTTCCCATAATCCCAGTTTTCCCCTTTCAGGGAGAGGTTGAAACCTCCGCTTTCCAAGACGTTTGCTCTAATACTGGACTACAGCCCCTCTCCCGGGCTCTTGCGGGCATCTTTATGCAGTTTTCTAGGCAGGGATACAGAAGTGGTTTGCCATTGCCTACTTCCAGGGAGAGGCTGGGGATTGAACTGGCGATCCTCTATTCTCCACGCACTTTGCTCTACCCGTTATCAGACAGACAGATACAATAAGACTTCTGCAATCCTTGCTCAGCCGGGCAGGGAATTACAGAGGGTTTTCTGATAATTCTTGACTTAAAAAAAAAAAAAAAAGGAAAAGAGAAAACTCCAGAAACTTCTGCAGTTGTAATGGATGGCTAGAGGCCCTGATAAGAATATGGAGGAATATTCATTCCATTTGTTATTAGTATGAATTCGGACATTCATACGTGAATCAAATGTTACAACATTCGTACATTAACCATCGTCTGAAAAGGTCGGACATTTGTGAAACAAGGGATATGTATCTGATATGTGAGTAGGTGGGGCTGTGAGAGCTCAGAAGAGAGCTGTGACTAGTCCAAGGTCACCCAACTGGCTTAATGGGGGAGGGCGGAATCGAACCTGGTATTCCCAGGTAAGAGTCCGACTCCTTAACTACTAGACCAAACTGGCTCACAAGAGACAAGGAGTAATTCTCAGATTCTTAAAGATAATAATAAAATGCCATTTAACAGCCAACAGAGATCCTGAAATAGCCAAACGCTGGATCTCTCCCTCCCAGGCCCTGCTGAAGCTAAGAATTAGGCTAGCAATTCAAAACGACAACAATGAGAGTAGGCTGTTTCTAGGGCGCTACTTCTAATCTACCTGTACCTACCTGCTCCTCTGCTTCCTTCATTATTCTGTTGCTTCTAACACTGCAGCTGTTTGCGCATCGCTAGGACACCTTTCCCTCTCTCTGCTTCCCAATCTTGGGTGCTCAGGGTGCAAATTTATGCAGCTCATTAGCAGCTCACTGGAATGACGAGTTAGAAGGGGGCCAGAAAGCAGCGTTTTTGCCACGGAAATAATTTTAGCACCGAGCCCCGGATGGGTGGGTGGGAGACTAGCTTGTTTGCTTGCTTCTAAACAGCAAAGGCAAGGAAAACGTGAGCATGTACTAGAAGGGAATGGAAGTGTGTGTGTGTGTGTTTGTGTTTGTGTTCTTTAGGCCGGCTAAATGTTTATATGCTAAACACCCTTTTACACAATCTGGGCCTTGGACCCAACGCCTCCCAAGACGTGTAATTTTATTAAGTGCTGAACTCCACATACACGGGTACTTAATAAACAGAGGCTCTTAGGGAGGGGGTGTTTAGCGCTGTGCAAAACACAAACAACAACATTTCCACCCACCCCCCTCGGTTGCCTCTCCCCGCTGTTCATTAATTCAGGTGATTCAAGGGATGCTTTGTGCATGCATGCACCCATGCGCGCGCATGTGCGTGTGTGTGTGGCTGATGGAACACACGCAGCGTTTACGCTAACAAGCAATTTGCAGCTCAGCTTCCACAGTTCCCGTTTAGGGAGTTCACGTTCTTGGAAGGAGAGAAGGTGGGAAGGTCTGGGGGGGGTGAATGGGGGAAGGCAGATCCTTTGGCTACCTGGTGGTAAAAGCTCAGCGGTTAGGGAGAAGGGCCAGGTTTGTGGAGCCCTCCGGACGGGGCCCCATTCAGAGATGGAGCCTCTGGAGCCAGGGTCCTCTCTCTGGTGGAACCCACAGACGGCCCCCTGCGTGAGTTCATGACTCAAAAACAGGGACGTGAACATTTGTATCAAATAGAATCTTGACCACATTCGAAGGGGATCCATTCGAATGAATATGAATTCCCTCACATTCGATTGGAGACAAAAGGCCATTTGTGAGCATCCTTAGTCTCTACACACCGTCGCGCAACTTTGGTAGCAGGACCAGGGATAGGACGGGAAATCCAATGCCACGCTTGCCCAGCAGGGTGGGAGCCCAGTCTCAGGACTTTCCACAGAGACCTGAGAGATAAAGGAGAGGAAAGACATAGCCCCGCAGAAACGGAGGGGTCTCGGTGCCCTTAATTGAAAAACCAAGCGTTCTGTCCGCAGAAATGTTATCTCAGGTGAGGATAGCAAAAGTAGCTGAGAAAGCGTCCAGATTATTCTTTCGTTACGGAATTGTGTGGCCCAGAAACCTAATGATGGTGGTGGTGGTGGTGATGATGATGCAGGTGACAGCAGAATTAACGAAAAACAGTTAGAAAAACTTACCAGATACAAAGTCCTGAAAATTGACCTGCAGCAACTCTAGCATAAGCCAGCAAACGTGGTCCCAGTGGTTCTCGACACACTGGGGGCATTGCCGAAAGATCTTAGTGGGCACTTGAAAAGCACTGGCATCAACAAAATACCCACCTGCCAGCTACAGAAAGCCACTTTGCTGGGATCTGTTTGTATCATTTGCCGATACATCACTCAGTCCTAGCCGCTTGGGAAGGGCCCGACTGGTGATAGCAATGACCAAAACCAGCATACTGTTACTGTTGTGTTATGCCAATAATAATAATAATAATAATAATAATAATAATAATAATAATAATAATAATAATAATAATAATAATAATAATAATAATAATAATAATAATAATAATAATAATAATAATAATAATAATAATAATACAGTCAGACCCCTGTATCCTCTGATTCAGTAACCACGGTTACTGGATCAGCCCACCTGCACCCACCATGGGCACCATAAGGGGAAAGCACCCGGAACGGGAAGGCCTATTTCGGCCTCCGTAGAGCACTGGAATAGGCACATGGCACAACCAGAGCCCGTCCCAAAATGTAAGGGGGCCATGGGAGGCAGTTGGGGGGCGTCCAGTGGTGCTGCACACCTTTTCCAATACTCCGGGAGCTGAACTAGGCCTTCCAGAGGCCAGAAAAGCACTTCTGGTTCTGGGGTTGCACGACCCAAGAACCGGAAGGCCTGTTCACGATTATCCACTGTTTCAGGTAACCCCGGTAGGAGCTGGAACGTATCCCCAGCGGATACAGAGGTCCAACTGTAATAATAATAATTAGCTGAATCGAGGAGGCAAGAAATGAAGATCACAAAACAGCAAGACCCTACAAGTTAAATTAAAACCCCATGCCTTTAAGGGACACAAAATGCTAGGAAAACGTCAGGATAGACAAAGCAACGATTTTACAACTTCAGGAAGCAGTTGGATCATGCCACATTATTTGACAGTGACCTCACGGATCCCTGAACTCTTGGGGCTAGGATTTCAGGAGCCGCTGGGCCCAAATTCCAGACCATTAACAGTTAGATTGTAACGTAAGAGTTTGGGTAAGCAGTTGAAGACCGTCGGGGGAATGGGATGACCACGGAAGTCATCTGGAAAAGGAAAAGGGAGTATTCAAGAAAGAGAGAGAGAGAGATAATCTTGTTTCAGAAAAGACCAACCTTTCTGTGGCTGCATCTGGGAATCACTTCCTTATTCCGCTCTATTTGGATATTCTGGGATACAGCATGGATATTCCGGAGTATCTGTGCTTTATTCCAGAATATGTAAATATAGCGAGATAAGCAACTGGATGTCTGAATGGAGCCAGTGATCCAAGGAATAGATCTACCTAGAATCTAGAATCTACCTAGACTTTTGTTGGCTGCTGTACCTGGGATTTCACCCTTGGCTGAAAGCCGTCCCCACATTCGGCAAAGCCTGTCCAGCCCTTGACCGCCCTGACCATGCAGAGGGGTCTACCAATCAATCGCGTTAGCCAAGACAGACCCAAGATGGGAACCAAGGCCCCCTTTCGCTTTGCACACCCACTTATAGAGTCAGCGTACCGGCAAGGACAGCATAGACAGGGGCTGGCCCTTGCAGATGCGTATGGATACAAATAAGATGTGTACAGATAGGTATGTAATGTGTGCGTATCCATACACATTCAGATGTCCGAATTATTCAAACGAACGATTAAAAATATTTGTATTTGTTCAAACATTAACAAACAAATGCCTGGGCATTCGATTTGAATCCCAATGTCCAAATTCGGCTGACTTCTATCGAATAACGAATATTTCAAATATTCTTGCACATCCCTAATCAATACATATGAGCTTGTATAGGATACGTATCCGATACGTATGCATTGGTATAGGATATGTATCTGATATGTACGTGTTCATACAGGATACGTATCCAGGATACATATGCGTTCGTGTCGAATAGAATCCTACCACATTTGAAGGGGATCTGTTCAAACGAATACAAATTTTCCGGCCCAAACCCCCATCCAAGCACATTTCCTGGCGTCAACATTTAGGGGTTTGGGAGGGGTCTCTGGGGGGAGCTGAAAGAGGAAGAGAGGGTTGATGCATGCAAAGATGGCAAGAGGTTGCCCAGTTGTTTATGGTTAGCCCTGGGAAACCGCCTATGGCGGCGTGGTTTTCCAAATTAGCAACACGTTTGGTCTGTGGAGTTGCACTCCGGCTCAAAACGGCCTAGCACTTTAGTTTCCGCACTCAGTCTTCGCGTGGAATGTTTAGACTGATGGCAGTCCATGTGAATGGCATCCTCTCTCTTCGCCTCCAGCCCAACATCAAAGCCTGCTGTGGCCAGACGGACCGGCCGGGAGGAAAGACGTGCCTCTTGGTTTTTCCAAGTGAGCTTCCGGAATGGTCTTCCTGGTGAAAATGGAGGAGAAGGAAACGGTACAGCGATTTCTAAGATCCAGGCCTGGATGACTGATGTGTGTAGGCCCCTTGGTCCTCCTAAGGAAGTCTCCTGGTGCCTTGATGGTAGAGAAAGCGTTAAAAAAAACCCACCTAGAGCACACCAGACATGGAAGAACCTCACAGGCATGACCTGTGGTGATTTTAGGAGAGACGCAGAGGTCAACACTGTGAGAACCAGGAGAACCTGAGATCCAGCAGAAAATGGTGGTTCTACCTCAGCCGGTTGAGACCTCAGGAGATCAGGATGGAAGCTGGTTGAGATCAGGGAAGATCTGGTGTGGCGGGAAGGAAAGAAACGAAAGACGTCAACGCCTTCAGACGTCAACGCCTTCCTCTCCGTCCAGGTTTACGAGCTGCTGAGGGTGTCGGCCGGTGAAAACATGCTTGGACCTGCCGACAATTTTGCCGCAGGTGACACCAAGTTCAGAGCCCTCTAGAGCCAACCTTTGCTCCTGCTTTCACATTTCGGCTCCACCGTGGGCAGGTCCGGAGCCGAAAGACGTGCTGATGGTAAAGAAACTCAGAAGAGTGGTTCGCCCCCATGGAAAATAAACGAGACACGCTGCTCCTTCCCACTGCCGGCAATTTTACCTGCAACGGCCAAGAGAAACGAGAATTTTCAACAGCAGCTTCCCTGCCTGGGAAGGGAAGGCCATGGATTGACAGAAGTTCAGACGGAGGCTTCCCTCCACGCGGCAAGCCGGTTCGTGAGCTTCTGTGGAAATCCAGGCAAGTTCAAAAGAAGTTTGCAAACCGGCTTTTAACAGCCGAACAGGATCCTAGCTGCAATCATGCCCATCGGACACCCCTGGTACGTATGGGTGCGGTCCCATCTTATGCACTGAAGGAAAAGACGAAATCCTGTTGAGGAAGGCCTTTGCAGAAATCGTCACGGATCAGCTTGCGGGAAAGACGAACCCGGACGAGCCGCACAACATCACTTCTCTGCCTCACACCAAACTTATTTTGCCGCGGCCGATTCTTACCACCACATTCTTTACTTCAGCCAAACCGCTTGTGGCTGGCTGGCTGGCTGGTGGGGCCAGGACTGCTGCCCCAGACTCTCGCCTCCGCCAACGCCACGGGCGTTTTTTCCATTTTTCCTTACGATCTCTCCAGAGAAACCAAAGTGCTCTCTCTTTCTGTGTCCTTTGGCCTCCTTCTCGTATTAGGTGCCTTGAAAAATTTTCAAAATGTTTCAAAATGAATGTGTTTGAAAAGTTCCCTTAGTCCTTTTTTTTCTTCTGTTTTTCGTAGAAAAACAAAAACGACAAAAAGTACAAGTTTAAAAAAAAAAGATAATTATTAAAAAAAAATATTAAAAATCTTTCCTTGCCCTTTCTTGAAATAAAATAGAAAAGATTTAACTTTGACAGCGGTCTTACTGGCGTCACTTGGTGGTGATGGTGATGGTGGTGATGGTATTTGTTAGGAAAATTGCTGCCCTATCAGCTTTCTCCCACCCATGTGGGTCTGAGTAAACAAACAAGCTAGAGACAAAGGATTTCTTTAGTCTATACTGCAATACAGGAAACCTGCCTTCCAGGCATCCCATCAGGACAAGTTCAGAATCTCTCATATCACAGCCTTATTTTTATCCCTATCCCAGCTGGAAGTTTACAGTCTTCCTGATAACTTCCTCTTCACGCCCTCCAAAGTTAATTTGCAACTAATTAGCTCACAATAAGGAGGAGAAATACATATGAAATTTCTCTTTTGACAGGCTCAGCAAAGGCAAAAGATCAGTCACTCATTTGAAACTACAAAATCTGCAGACATCTTCATCAGTCTTTGCTAACACAAAGGCCTCCCTAATTCTTTACAGTGTGGAACCCCAAAATGCTTTCAGAATAAACCTATGTGCAATTATCATTTACTTAGGAGGAGAAAGTGGCTGAGGTGCATGGAACAAGCAGGGTAAAGCTAGGATGGCCCGGACAATGGTGTCAAAAATAACTGCATGGAAATTGCAACAAGCAAACGTTGTCCATATACCAGGGACAGAAAGGGTCCCCTCTTGTCCAGCTCCCCATCTCACACAGGGGTCCAACAAAGAAGACAAAGGAAAAATGTTCACTTGTTCTCCAGTCCCTAGAAATGGCATTAGAAGCATCCTGCCAGTCTCTCCAACCTGGAGGTGGTACCTGGGCATCCATTCTAGCAGCCACTGGTAAATAGCTGAGCTCCATGAATTAGGAGGAGCCCTGCTGGATGAGGCCACAGCCCATCTAGTCCAGCATCTTGTCCCACACAGTGACCCACCAATTGCCCATGGGCATCTCAAGCAGAGACAAAGGCCAACCTAGTCCATAAGAACTTAAGAGGAGCCTACAGTGAAGGTGACTGACACACCTCAAGGGGGAAACTATTCCATAGCCTAGGGGCCACCCCTGAGAAGGCCCTCTCCTGGGTGCCCACCCCTTTTGCTATTGCAGGTGGTGGAAGAACGCAGAGGTCCTCCCATCCAGATCTTAAGGCACGGGCAGGTCGGTACAAGAGAAGGCCCAAGTCTTTTAGGGCCTGATAAGTCAAAGTTAACACCTTGAATTGGGCTCGGCAGTGCAACTCTTTTAATACCGGCATGATGTGCATCCAGCCAGCTGCCCCGGTTAGCAGTCTAGCAGCTTCATTCTGCACCAGCTGCAGCTTCCAAACTGTCTACAGGGGCAGCTCCATATAGAACTCATTATAACAGTCTAGTCTGGAGGTTATCAGAGCATGGAGCAAGGCTGCAGTGCAATGTTACTCTTCAACCAAAGTTTACCCTTAAAAATATATATATATATTCCAGTGGCCTGCAGAAAAGAAAACATGCAGAAAAATGTAAACAAAGAGCTGTGCAAAACCCTTGCAAACGGAAAAAGGTGAGCGTGACCCGAGGAGACCCGAAAAAACACCTAGCAAGCCACAACTATACGGCGGCACGGGTCTCTGTCCCCGCCCTGCGACCACGGCACGCGGCCTCTTCCTGACTGCTGAAGAGCCCCCGGGCGCGTGGCTGTTTTCCTGCCGGCTCACCGCCCTCCCCAGGGTAAATTATTTTCTGTCACTTGTAATAGTGGTTTCTGCTAAATTTAACATAAAACCAGAGCTCATTACTTCTGTATTAGACAGGCTCCGGCATCTGCCTGCAGGTTAATGGATTCCTCCTGGGGATGGAGGTCTTTCTTCAATCCACAGCTATGACAGGGTGACGGCATCGCAGGGGTGCTCTTTGGATAGCAAGCGAAGGGCTCAGAAGCCAGCAAGGGGCCCAGGAAAACACAGCTAGGGTTAAAAAAGCAACAAGCCGGCGTGGCCAGAGTCAGAGGGGAAGGGAAGAACCACCCATGTTTTCTTCCCTGTAGCTTTTGCGCATCGGCGCAGCTGGGCGAAGGGGGAACACGCCTCCGCATTTGCGTTCCACGCACAACCCGTGATGGCCGCCTTCCGCTCGCATTCATCACAGCCGCCGCCGCTGTTCGACCTGCTGCAGAGGATGTAGAGATTCACACAGCGAACAAGAGCGCGGCCATTGATCAATGACATGGGGTGCGGGTATGCCGGCGTGGGTTCTGGGTGGAAGGAGGGGGGGGCCCTCTTCCTCCTTCTCCCCTCCCTCCTCCCAATCTGTTGCAAAGGAAGAGGAGGTGGGAAACCGAGAGAAGGGAGACAGGCTGCCCTTCCTTCCCTTGTCCCAGCTCGCCGCGTGGCAGGGCCCAACTTCAGCCACCTTGCAAGGGTTCGGAGTCAGGCCTTCTCAGTGGTAGCCCCCTTCCCTTCGGAACGTCTTCCTCCCCTGGGGCTGCATCCAGACATGGCTACAACACAGCAGTGGGAGAAGAGGAGAGGTGCAGGGCCAGGCCCTGGCAGAAGTGGCAGCGGTAGTCGGTAGGACCCACACTGTGGTGGCCCAGGAGCAGTGGCAGCAACAGGGAGAAGGTGTAACACAGAACCCCAAGGAGAAGGGCAGAGGTCCTTCCGCCCCACACTGAAAACCACAGCAACTAGGCTGGCAGTTCTTGAATGACTGATACTAAAGGCAGTCCCTGCAACCCTTCTGCTCTGCTTACCCTGGACCATCAATGCTCCCACCTGTCATAAGAACCTAAGAGGAGCCCTGCTGGATCAGGCCACAGCCCATCTGGTCCATAGGAACCTAAGAGGAGCCCTGCTGGATCAGGCCACAGTGCATCTAGTCCAGCATCCTGTCCCACCCAGTGCCCCACCAATCGCCCATGGGCATCTCAAGCAGAGACAAGGGCAAATCTTCTCCTGCTCTCGAATCCCAGCAAATGGCCTTAAAGGCCTCCTGCTTATCCTCCCAGCCTGGAAGATGGACTTAGGCACCCATTCTCATAGCCACTGATACACCTGCCATCCATAAATGTGTCCAACCCTTCCTTAAAGCCATCCAGGCTGGTAGCTTGTGACAGCCATTTCCATAGCCCGATGACCCTCTGGGTGGAGAAATCCTTCCCTTGTCTGATCTGACTCTCTCGCCCATCGGCTTCATAGATGCCCCCTGGTTCTAGTGTTGTGTGATAGAAAAAAGAAAAATTTTTTCCATCTACCTTTTCTATACCCTGCATGATTTTATATCCTTCAATCAGGCCCCCTCTTCAACGCCGTCCTTCCTGGCTGAAGAGTCCCAGACGTTGCAGCCTGATTCCATAAGGGATTTTGCTCCAGCCCCTGAATCATTCTGGTTGCCCTTTTCTGCACCTTTTCCAGCTCCACAAGATCCTTTTTGAGATGTGGTGACCAGAACTGAACACAATATTCCAAATGTGGCCTCACCGTCGACTTATAAAGAGGCGAAATGACACTTGCAAAATGACCAGAACTGAACTAGTCTATGATCCTGTAGGCCAATGTCCATCCCACGCAGGCGACCGGAGCCTGGATTTTGGACAAGTTTAGGGTTTGAGACAGGCAGATTTGGTGGACTGGGTTGGCTGGTTGATTTATCATTTTTACTAGATCATCAAACAGACTCACCACAAAAGAAACATTAAGTGCACCAAAGAAAAAACACAAATTGCCGCTGCAAGAGTATCATGATTTCTCAAACGCGCTCCCAAGAGTTCTCGGCAGTTTGTTTATTTAAAATATTTATATTACACACCGCTTCCCATTAAAATATAATGTTTACACGACACAGAGAACAAAAAAAGGGCTACAATCTTAAAGGTTTTGCAAAAACACGATTCAAAATCAAGGGTAGGTGGAAAAGGAACAAGGCCTGGGTGAAAACGCAACTCTTTGATCAGCGCTGGAGAGCCAGAAGTGCAGGTGGCCTACAGACACCAGAGCAGAGACAGTCCCAGAGGGCGGGGGCCACCACTGAGAAGCCCCGGGATCCGTCTCAGTCCAGGCACAAAAGTGTGGTGTGCCCAGTAGACGAGAATGGTGCTTCGGGACCTTTTTTGCAATCCCACTGTTAGCTTATGATGCGGACTCCCACCTCCATCATACCCTGACTTCATCTCCGGAAGAGAGGGGACTAGGACACAGAAAATCACGATCAGGGGAAACTGAGGAAAACACCCCTAAAGCATGGCTCCCTCCCCCCCAAAAAGCTTTCATTCCCATTGCTAAATGGTGAGGATTATTTCTAAATCCTCTTTTGATTTTAATATAGATAATCCACATTTCGGGACTTTTAATCCACAGAAACTGTCCAGACAGGGAGAACTTGAACCGATTTAAAGCCAGACTAAATCCTGTGCCAGAATGGGGCCCATGTTTTGATGTCCCTTAGCTCTTCCTACACCATGTTTCCGTATCAGCCTGCTAGCTCAAGGTCCTTTCTGTACAGGAACCCAAGCCTGGCTTCTGGACAAATGCAAGAAGAGGAACCTACCTACCCACCCCACTTAAAAGCCGAGCAGAAACAGAATTCCCCACTCCCAAACTGTCTTCAGAGAGAATATCTCACCAATGGCTCTATGTAATACAGAATGCCATCTTACAATGGCTCAGACTCAGGACTTCTCAGTGGTAGCCCCTTCCCTTTGGAATGTCCTCCCCCCCCCCCCCCCCCCCCCCGTTCTTTGTGAGGCGCTTCACTTAACAACTTACATTGTAAGATTGCTTTGCAGAAATACTCCCAAATAAAACATGGATATTCCAGAATATTCTGGAAAAGCAGGGTAGAAAAGCCAACTCTTCTTCCTCCTTCATGAAGCCAGCTGGGTGACCTTGGGCAAGTCACAGCTCTCTTTCTGAGCTCTCACAGCCCCTACCTAGCCCACAGAGTGTCTGTTGTGGGGAGAAGAACAGAAGGTGTGTCAGCTGCTTTGAGTCCCCCTAAATGGCTGAGGAAAGCTGAGTGGAAAACCAACTCTTCTTCTTTTTCTTCTTCTTCTATTCTTCTTGATCTAAAAAGACAGAGGCATGGAGCATAGGCAAAAAGCTACACTCCTCAACTCCATTTAAAGGCCCTGTAGCAATTTTGAGGCCACGCCAGTAAGACCGCGCCATCTTCCTGCTAATCCTTTCCTCCTGTTCTCCAATTTTCTTTGCCTCTGGGCAAACAACTACCATTGGCCTCCTATAATCCATGCTTTGATGGAGCAAGAGCTTTAATACCCTATTTATTGACCTGGCTCTAGTCCTTTCTGGATCGGAGAAAGAAGAGGGAATGTTTTGGAAAATTTGCTCTCTGTCTCTCCCTCTCAGATAAGGTTTTTAACTTCCATTTTGAAAAAAGAAAGGGAAAAGAGGGTCTTGGACCATAAAGAGCTGCAGAAAAAGGATACCAGAAAAGTAGATTCCAGAACCTAGAAATGGGCTGCTTTCATATGGAGACATAAGGATGGAAATGGCCAAGAATAAGTCTGCAGGGTTTGGAACAGCCTTTCACCAGCGTTGGGGCAACCACAGTGGTGGGTGGGCATGGCGACTTCGGAAAGGGGGGGAATCAGAATGAGGGGGGGGGGGTCCTCAATTATTCCTCAAAGGTCCGGGAAGGAAGATGGGATTTTGTCTTTGCAGTTTAGGAAACCTGATGATCTTAAATTCATGGCGGACTGGTGCATCGATGGCTACTAGAATGGATAGCCAGGTGTGTCTTCCAGGTTGGAGAAGCAGGCAGGAGGCAGGCAAAGGTCTTCCCTTTGTCTTCTGCTGGAGACGCCCAGAAGCAACTGGTGGGTCATTGTGATGCAGCAGGGCTCCTCTTAGGTTCTTATGGACTGGATGGGCTGTGGTCTGATCCAGCAGGGCTCCTCTTAGGTTCTTATGGACTGGATGGGCTGTGGCCTGATCCAGCAGGGCTCCTCTTAGGTTCTTATGGACTGGATGGATTGTGGCCCGATCCAGCAGGGCTCCTCTTTAGGTTCTTATGGACTGGATGGATTGTGACCTGATCCAGCAGGGCTCCTCTTAGGTTCTTATGGACTGGATGGGCTGTGGCCTGATCCAGCAGTGCTCCACTTAGGTTCTTATGGACTGGATGGGCTGTGGCCTGATCCAGCAGGGCTCCTCTTAGGCTCTTATGGACTGGATGGGCTGTGGCCTGATCCAGCAGGGCTCCTCTTAGGTTCTTATGGACTGGATGGATTGTGGCCTGATCCAGCAGGGCTCCTCTGAGGTTCTTATGGACTGGATGGGCTGTGGCCTGATCCAGCAGGGCTCCTCTTACGTTCTTATGGACTGGATGGATTGTGGCCTGATCCAGCAGGGCTCCTCTTTAGGTTCTTATGGACTGGATGGATTGTGACCTGATCCAGCAGGGCTCCTCTTAGGTTCTTATGGACTGGATGGGCTGTGGCCTGATCCAGCAGTGCTCCACTTAGGTTCTTATGGACTGGATGGGCTGTGGCCTGATCCAGCAGGGCTCCTCTTAGGCTCTTATGGACTGGATGGGCTGTGGCCTGATCCAGCAGGGCTCCTCTTAGGTTCTTATGGACTGGATGGATTGTGGCCTGATCCAGCAGGGCTCCTCTGAGGTTCTTATGGATCAGATGGGCTGTGGCCTGATCCAACAAGGCTCCTTTTTTAGATTCTTATGGCAGAGAGATGCATCAATGGCTCCTGTAATGGACACTCAAGTACCCCCTGCAGGTTAGTGAGACAGGCAGGAGGCCTCTTAATCCATCAGCAAGGAGTGGAGAGCAGGTGAAGGTTTGGCAGGGAGGGGGCCAGCGCTGTCATTCCAGAGGCCCGTTGGCTAACAACCCAGCCACCAGCTGCCTCAGAGAAGCCGCTTAGCAAGACTTGGGGAGTGCTAAACCAGCTGTCAGGCGCGGTTCCATTCAGCACCACCAAAGTGCGCCTGACAAGGGCTGTTCAGATACATGTGTAGCTGCCAGACGGTGCAACCTGGTGCACAGAGGAGAGGGCCCCCGCTGTTTTTTTGCAAAGAAGTCTCCCATATGGTGGCTGTCTCTGAGAATCTCCAGCACACTGAGCTCTTGATTTAAAAGAGAGAAAGAATGGAGGGAGGGAGGGAGACCTAGAGGAGGGAGGGAAGAAGACCTAGAGGGAGGGAGACCTAGAGGGAGGGAGGGAGAGAGGGAGGGAGACCTAGAGGGAGGGAGGGAGGGAGAGAGGGAGGGAGACCTAGAGGGAGGGAGGGAGGCAGAGAGGGAGGGAAACCTAGAGGGAGGGAGGGAGAGAGGGAGGGAGGGAGGGAGACCTAGAGGGAGGGAGGGAGAGAGGAAGGGAGACCTAGAGGGAGGGAGACCTAGAGGGAGGGAGACCTAGAGGGAGACCTAGAGGGAGGGAGGGAGGGAAACCTAGAAGGAGGGAGGGAGACCTAGAGGGAGGGAGGGAGGGAGACCTAGAGGGAGGGAGGGAGAGAGAGAGGGAGGGAGGGAGACCTAGAGGGAGGGAGGGAGGGAGGGAGGGAAACCTAGAGGGAGGGAGGGAGAGAGGGAGGGAGGGAGGAAGGGAGACCTAGAGGGAGACCTAGAGGGAGGGAGGGAGACCTAGAAGGAGGGAGGGAGGGGTGACAACCCTGAAGGGGAGAGTCAGAGGCTGGGTGAAGAGAGAGAGATGCAACCAGCAGAAAGGCAGAAGAGACTCTGGATACTCAGAAAGAAAGAAGTACAGATCATCTTCTACCACATAAGAACCTAGGAGGAGCCCTGCTGGAGAGCTGGCTTTTCTATACCACTTTTCTCATCCTTAAGGGGACTCAAAGCAGCTGACAAACACTCTGTTCTTCTCCCCACAACAGAAAACCCTGTGAGGTATGTGGGACTGTGAGAGCTCAGAAGAGAGCTGCGACTAGCCCAAGGTCACCCAGCTGGCTTTCTGGAGGAGCGTGGAATCAAACCCGGCATTCCCAGATAAGAGTCCAGCTCCCTGACCAGTAGACCGAACTGGTTCACAAATTTACTTGTGGGCAGTGAAAAGTTACTATCTGTCCGGCTTCTCCCCAGGATACGGTCTGAGGCCCTCAAAGCCACCACGTCTGTTCTGAGCATGGCCAAGCGGACTGGCGTGGGGGAAATGGCGGGTTACGAACGAAAGGAGGATAAATCCGCCACGCGGGCTGTTGAGATATATCTGCTAAGTGACGCTCTTCAAAATTTCCCCTCCCCAACCGCCTCCCCTCAGAGAGCAGCGACGAGGAGACAGTTTAATGCTCTTTAAAAACACCCCTGTGAAATACGGTCCAGCCATGATAATAAAAGGCAGCTGAGACAAGGAGCATCTGAAGGGAAAGTGCTTCTGACTTAGCCATGCGGAAGGAGGGCTGCAAATCTCCCTTTTTATGGCAATTTTTACAGCAAAAATGGTGGAAAGAGGCAGGAGGGGCAAAGGGACGGAGGAAAGGAACTGCTCAGCCCGGGCACACTCGTTTCAGCTTGCCGGATATGTTTTTTTAAAAAATAAATAAATCAGGAGTAGAGGAAATTCCTGGCAAGGGAATGTAATTTGCAGGGCGTGTGCCCGACCTGTGGAAAGGAACAGGTTTCGTCCTCAGGTAGTGAATCACAGAATGACAGAGTGGGGACCTCAAAGGTCATCCAGCCCAACCCCCTGCTCAATGCAGGATCCCCTAAACCATCCCAGACAGATGTAGCTCCAGCCTCTGATTGGAGACCTCCAGCCAAGGAGAACCCACCACCTCCCATGGCCACCTATTCCACTGACTGGTCGCCCTCACTGTCAGGAAGTTTTTCCTAATATCTCATCTGCATTGACTCCCTTGAAGTTTCACCCCCGTTGTTTCTAATCTCCCCATCTTGTGCAAGTGAGAATAGTTAGCTTTTCTACCCCGCTTTTCTCACCCATTTAAGGGGACTCAAGGCAGCTGACAAACCTTCTGATCTCCTCCCCACACCAGACACCCTGTGAGGTCGGTGGGTCTCTGAGAGCTCAGAAGAGAACTGTGACGAGCCCAAGGTCACCCAGCTGGCTTCATGGAGAACGGAATCAAAACCAGTATTCCCAAGTAAGAGTCCAGCTCCCTAACCACTAGGCCAGGGGTAGGCAAACCATGGCTCAGGAGCCACCTGCGGCTCTTTGGCCCCTTAAGTGTGGCTCTTCCAGCTTAGGAGTATCCTAATTAAGTTAATAACAATGTACCTACCTATATAGCTTAAGTTTTAAAAATTTGGTTCTCAAAAGAAACTTCAATCGTTATACTGTTGATATTTGGCTCTTTTGACTAATGAGTTTGCCGACCACTGCACTAGGCCAAACTGGCTCACAAGGGAGAGAGAGAGGAAGGAAAGAGGAGGGAGGGAGGGAGGAAAGGAGAGAGAGAGAGGTTTCAAAACTTTTTAAAAAGAAAGAAGGGAAAGAAGGAAGAAAATAGAGAAAAAGAAAGAAGGAAACAAACAAACAAAGGAAGAGACAAGAGGAAGGAAAGAGGAAGAAGGAGCAAAAAGAGAAATTTCAAAATATTTTTTAAAAGGAAGGGAGGGAAGAAGCAGAGAAAAAGGAAGGAGAGAGAAAAATAAAGAAGGAAGGGGAGAAAGAAAAGGAAAGAGAGAGATGAGAGAGAGAGAAGTGGAGAGAACAAAGAGTGGGAGGGGGAAGGAAGGAAAGAAAGGAAGGAAGGAAGGAAGAAGGAGAAGGAAGGAGAGAGAGCGCTAAAGAGAAGGAAGGAAGAGACCTAGAGAGATGGAAGGAAGGAAGGAAGGAAGGAAGGAAGGAAGGAAAGAAGGAAGGAAGGAAGGAAGGAAGGAAGGAAGGAAGGAAGGAAGGAAGGAAGGAAGGAAGGAAGGAAGGAAGGAAGGAAGGAAGGAAATCTGCCGGGGAAACTAAACACAATCATGGAATCATGGTGAAGAACCCCTCGGCTATTTCATGACTTTTCTATTTCTCCCATTTCCACCGCCTTCTGCTGAGCCTTTGGTGAGCCACACGGCCCATCTGCTTCAGAGCAACACCTGTGGCCGAACTGAGAATCCTCCCCAATCCCACATTCTTTGGGGTCAGTCAGCCTTTCTTATAACCCCTGTATCCCTTCCTTTGGTCCTTTACAAATATGGCCGTGGCGTCCGCCCAGGACGCCTGAGAATGGCCCTCCGAGGCCGGGCCGTAAGTACGTCTAATTAATCAAATACAGAAAAGCTGGACGGTTAATCTATTAAGAGATCTTTCTAAGAGCTGACCCTCTGAGCTGGCTTTGAAAAATGAAATAAATGTGATAAATACTTCTCCCCAGTGGGAAACCAGGCCCTGGAACTTAATAAGGGGAAGAAGGTGGGGGCAGCGGAGGGGAAAAGAAAATAGTTTGTTCTTCAGGCGCTGGTTCAGAGATGGGGCTTTTGACCTTGGCCACGAAGGCGGCAGAAGTTGCACGTCGGGGTCTTTCAAGTGCTGTGGGAACATAAAAGTGCTGCTGGTTTTATTTGCCAAGTCAGAGAGCTGCTCAAAATTATTTGCTGCCGTAAAAAAGAAGGGAGATAAAAATTGTCCATTAAAACCCTGCTCTGGAGCCCCAGACGCGCGATTGGATGGACGCTTTTTAAGAGCACGTTGGAAAGACGGAGAAGCGGGCTTGTCCCCGATTCACACGCCTCACAGGGTGTCTGTGGTGGGGAGAAGGACAGAAGGTTCGTCAGCCACCTTGAGTGCCCTGTGGGAGGAGAACAGAAGGTTTGTCAGCTGCTTTGAGTCCCCATAAATGGGTGAGAAAAAAGAGGTAGAAAAAACAACTCTTCTTCTTCTCCTCCTTCTGTAGAGGAAAGCCATTCCAGAAAGGAGGAATCCAACTCTTAACAGGAAGAGACCCATGCATTCATCCCGATAGAGATTGCCTTCTGCCTCAGATGTCCAGAAGCAACTGGTGGCCATTGTGTGAGATGGGATGCTGGACTAGGTGGGCTCTGGCCTCATCCAGAAGGGCTTCTCTTTGGTTCTTATCTAGATGGATGCCCAGGTACCCCCTCCAGGTTGGAGAGACAGGCAAGAGGCCTCTAAAAGTCAAAAGCAGGTGAAGGTTCTGCTTTTGTCTTCGGCTTGAGATGCCCAGAAGCAACTGGTGGGCCACTGTGTGGGACAGGATGCTGGACTAGATGGGTTGCGGCTTCTCATAATTCATGAAGGACAGGTGTACCAATGTCTACTAGAATGGGTGTTCAGGTACCCCCTCCAGGTTGGAGAGGCAGGCAGGAGGCCTCTAAAGGTCCTTTGCCAGTAGCCAAGAGCAGGTGAAGGTTCTGCCTTTGTCTTCTGCTTGAGATGTCCAGAAGCAACTGGTGGGCCACTGTGGGAGACGGGATGCTGAACTAGATGAGCCACACTGGCTGCCAATTCACTCCCGGTCCCAATTCAGGTGCTTACCTTAACCTGTAAGACTTTAAATTTATCTCAAGGAACACCTTCTTCCATACTGACCTGCCCGTGCCCTAAGATCAGCGGGGGGGGGGGGGGGGCTGCAGGCTGTACCACCACTCTCAGCAGCAAAAGGGGTGGGTGCACCTGGGATAGGACCCACCCACTCACCCACAGGCGCATCAGGCATTTTGTCTTTACGCATTCAGGAGAGCCTTTGGCTAAAGAAGGGAACAGCTTTTCCTCCACACGTTCAGGCCCTGTTATGGTTTGAATATGTGCGTTTTCTAAGTCCATTGGTTTTTCTCATGCGTCACACACCCTGAGGCCTTTGGGTATAGGGGTGGGATAAACATGCAAACAAACAACAAACAAACAAACAAATCCACGCCGGGTTCTCTGAAATCCAGCTGCTTTGCTTTCCCCAGGGGCTGTTCGGGAACTCGGCGGCCCAGTGCGGACAGAGTCACCCGTGTGCCCAAATTCACGTGGAGCGGATGCCCTCCCGGACCCTAGCAACGTACCCCGCGCTGCAACGCCAGTCCGGCTGCGGCCTCCTTCCCGCCTCTGCTCACACAGCAACAAACATCCGCCAGCCATCGGCCTGCGAAACTGACAGGTGAAGCGATTTGTGCTGACAGCTCAGCGTCCTAATACCTGCCTGGAGCTCCGTCGCGGGTTCTTTGCAGCCCCATAACTATTGTCATTATAAAGCAGCGATTCATAATACCAAGGATACTTGGCGGCTTGATCCATTAATCTATCCTCCCAGCAGCCAGCTGAGACAAGAACACTGCAATCTCGCTAAACCAACCCGCCGCCCGACAGACAGACAGACAGACAGACCACCCGACAGACCGCCATCCCCGCTTCCGGAGAGAAATGAAAAACGTGCGCGTCCACCACGGTCCCGAGGAACCTCTGCTGGGAAGCTGAACCGGGAGCATCCGATGCCGAGGGGTTTTCACTTGGGTCCACGATGCACGGTATAGAAAAGGTGGATAGAGAAAATTTCTTTTCTCTATCACACAACACTAGAACCAGGGGGCATCTATGAAGCTGATGGGTAGGAGAATCAGGTCTGACAGGGGGAAGTATTTCTTCACCCAGAGGGTCATCGGCTTATGGAATGTGCTGCCGGAAGAGGTGGTGACAGCTACCAGTCTAGGTGGCTTTAAGGTAGGGTTAGACAAGTTTATGGACGACAGATGTATCAATGGCTACTAGAACGAATGCCTATATGCATCTTTCAGGCTGGGGTGGGGGAGGAACTGGGGCACTTCTAAGGCCATCTGCTGGGGTTCGAGAGCAGGATAAGGTTTGTCCTTGTCTCTGCTTGAGATGCCCATGAGCATTTGGTGGGCCTCTGTGTGGGACGGGATGCTGGACTAGCTGGGCTGTGGCCTGATCCAGTAGGGCTCCTCTGAGGTTCTTATGGACCAGATGGGCTGTGGCCTGACCCAGCAGGGCTTCTCTTATGTTCTTATGTTCCCTCCTTCCAGCCCTCCTATTGGCTGAAAAGAAGCAGAAAGAACCTCTAGGGTTCTGCACAAATATTGGCAGCATTCTCTATTCATATGAGTTTGGATGCATCCGGTCACAACATTTGTACATTAACATGTGTGCAAATACAGATGTTTCGCACCATCAGCATGAATAGTTCATACGTTTGTTAGACTGGGGATACTTATCGGATACATATTGATACGTAAGCGTTCCTATAAGATATGTATCCCATAGATATGTAGAAAAAGAAGAAGAGTTGGCTTTTCTACCCCACCTTTCTCAACCATTCAAGGGGACTCAAAGTGGCTGGCAAACCATCCGTTCTTCTCCCTTCAACAAACAACCTGTGAGGTGAGTGGGGCTGTGAGAGCTCAGAAAGAGCGCTGTGACCCCCCCAAGACCACCCAGCTGGCTTCATGGGGGAAGAAGAGTTGGCTTTCCTACCCTGTTTTTCTCACCCAATTAAGGGGGACTCAAAGCGGCTGACAAACCTTCTGTTCTTCTCCTTTAAGGGAACTCAGGGCAGCTGACAAACTTTCTGTTCTTATCTCCACAACACACACCCTATGAGGTAGGTGAGGCTGTGAGTCCCACATAGGCATGAATATTCAAAATGTTTATTATTTGGAAAAATTCTGATGAATTTGGACATTAATTTTTTAGTATTTCATACGATTACAAATATTTTGAGTTATGCGTAGACATAATTTAGACATTCGTACGTGAACAGATACGCGCGTGTCACGTATGCGTCCGCACACATACGGGTACATGCAGGATGAAAACGGGATGCTTACAGATGGGGACGAGATTCGTATCGTCTGCAGTGGCTCCAGAGTGCATTTGACATGGGTCGAGAGCGGATTAAAAGTGGATTCAGGTCGGATTTGATGATTTCAGAGGGGATATGTCACAGGATCCATATCACACACGTATCAGACACATATCAAATATGTATTTGTTCATATCAGATACATATTGGATACATATTTGCTCGTATTTGATATATATCAGATACCTTTGTTCATATCAGATACGTATCGGTTGCATAGTAGTCCGTATTGGATATTTGTACAAATTTGACTGAATAACTTCGTATCAAATAGGATCCTACCACATTCCAAGGGGATCTATTAGAACGAATTAGGAACCAAATGCCCAAAAAAACATTTGCACACATCCTAAATTCCCTGGGTGCTCTTTCCAGTGTCCCTGGACTGCAACTCTCATCAGCCCCGGCAGGTCGGGCTAGCAGCCCTGGATAACTATTATCTGGAAGTTTTTTGAGAGCCCCGGATTTCCAGCCCTGGAGGTGGGTCTTCCCCCCTCGGGACCTCATCCTGTCGGTGAACCCAATTCAGCATCACATCTGGGCACACATCTGCACATCTCATTTGCACGGCGGCAGCCAGGTAGCCAAGATTTTAAAAGCAAGATTTTAAAAAATGCCGGTGGGGCAGAAACGACTCACTTTGCCAAGGGAGGCCGGACACGCCCCCCCCTCCTCCACGGCACCGGACCCCAGCAAGAAAGCAGCACTGGGCCCGATCCTTGGAGGTAATTACTCGCAGCTAATGACCATTATTGGGCTCGCCTTGGATTTAATGAACACATATTATCGTCGGCACTTGCAGCTTTACATGTGAATTAAGCGCATATGGGCTTCATGGTGCAGAGAGGCAGGATTTATGCTGCACCAACAAAACCCCTTGTTAGCAAAGACTTTTATTCGACTAATAAACAGCTTGATTTATGGGAGGAAGGAAAGGGAACCGGCAGAGCGGCTTCCCAAACGGCGGGGCTTTGCCACCCTCCAGTGGCCGCGCCAGAGAAGGATAACTGGGAGGACCTGAGCACTGCAAATTCCAGGTTTTCACTATTTTCCACACTCGCCGCTCACCCACAATTCGATATGAATTTAATGCAAAAAAACCCCATTCGTATTCACACAGTTTCGTTTCTGTTTTGTTTGTGGACTTTCCACCCTAGACGCTGTGCTCGGAAGACGGACTGAAGATAGTTTAAAGGGAAGGTGGAACCGTGACCTGAAAACCACCTCCCAAATAAAAGCAGAGAAATATACTGACGCTGCCAGGAAGGACAGGAGGAGGAAGGGGGTGTTGGTTTTGTTTTCAGTTTGGCTGTATTCGCAAATCTAAAATCAACTCAAAAGCAGCAAGAGGCGTGATGTAAACTCCAGACAGCATTTGAAGGTTGGGTCCCAAGCTTGGGTTCTAACTCCCCACAAATCCTGCCCAGGAACATATGAATTTCGCTGGTGGTTTGCACAAAGTCTGCATGACCGACGGAGGCATGGATCAGTCCCTTCTCCTCTGGTTCCCAAGCCCCAATAGTAAACAGAACGCTTTGGGCTGGAAACATATGCCCATTTCCAAACAGCTTATTCCAGCCTTCGCTTTCTAAAAAACCTGCAAAGCGCCACCTCTGTGGATGGCTATAAACACGCTCCGTCTCTGACAACTGAAATTCCAATGCTGTTGGAACCACATGCTCACCCAAGGTTGTGTGTTCGCCATCTGACACCACTTTCCCATGCTTGGCAAAGGAGTTCTGGGCAGAACTCAGAAATCTACTGTTCATGTTAACTTCCCTAACCCTCACACAGACCTTCCTGAGTGTTTACGCTGGGCACGAACGACACACCGTTTCCCTTTAGCGGCAGAGCCTTAGAAAGGGCTCTGGAGCTGGGCAATTTCGAACCAAGAAGGTTTAGGCATCCCAAAACCTAACCGATCCAAAGGCAAAAATGAAAAGCGGATACCCAGCATATAGATTTAAGGGCAGCCTGAATAATATCACATTTGGCGTAACCCAAATAGGAGCAGGCACTTGCTAGAATCGAACATAAAGCAAAGATTGGAGAGGAACTATTTTTTTGAGGCTTAAGAGAGAATTTGCTTGCGTCTTGACTTGTTTCCTTACATTTGGATACTCCAGAATAAAGCATGCATATTCTGAATCATCCATGTTTTTTCCCAGTATCCAAATATAGTGGAATAAATGAGCGATGTGTGAATGCATCTTCAGGTCTGACCTTTTCATTTCTATCCATTTTATATTCTGAACGTTCCAACCTCCATTTTGACTTTCATGAACGGAAAGTGGACAAATAAGACAGAGAGGAATAAAATGGTGTGGACAATCAGACTTGAAGAGGGACTGGAGGAGGTTTAAACGCAAGGTGTGACCAGGGTCTTAGCCTCACGGCAAACAGCAGGCAGCGAAACCCACAAAGGGACAATCCAGACCCAGATCCCGGTAACAGGAAGTCACAATCACTCACCAGCGTTGACGATCGCGTCCACCTCCAACTTGGTGATATCCCCGCGGAAGAGAGAGAGTTTCTCGTTCAGGTGGTTGTCTTTGGGGTAAACGGTCTCTTCAGGCTGTGCGATGCGGGTGTCTGAGGTCAGGGAGGTAAGATGTGGAAAAAAGAAGATGAGAGAAGACATCAGACATTTTAAAAACCATGAGGAACTGGAAAGGCAAGCCATTGGCCCATCAAGCTGAGAACCTAAGAAGAGCCCTGCTGGATCAGGCCACGGCTCATCCCGTCTAACCCAGTGGCCCACCTGGTCCATAAGAACCTAAGAGGTGCCCTGCTGGATCAGGCCACAGCCCGCCCAATCCATAAGAACCTAAGAGGAGCCCTGCTGGATCAGGCCACAGCCCATCTAGTCCATAAGAAACTAAGAGGAGCCCTGCTGGATCAGGCCACAGCCAATCTAGTCCAGCATCCCACCAGTTGCTTCTGGGCGTCTCCAGCAGAAGACAAAGGGAAGACCTTTGCCTGCTCTCAACTCTCTGCAAATGGCCTTTGGAGGCCTCCTGCCTGCTTCTCCAACCTGGAAGACACACCTGGCTATCCATTCTAGTAGCCATCGATGCACCAGTCCGCCATGAATTTAAGACCATAAGGTTTCCTAAACTGCAAAGACAAAATCCCATCTTCCTTCCCGGACCTTTGAGGAATACCTGAGCCCCCCCCCATTCTGATTCCCCCCCTTTCTGAAGTCGCCATGCCCACCCACCACTGTGGTTGCCCCAACGCTGGCGAAAGGCTGTTCCAAACCCTGCAGACTTACTCTTGGCCATTTCCTTCCAGGTCGGGATATGCTTCAGCTTGGTGAAATCCTTGGTGAAATAATGCTCTCTCCGCTGCTTGTTGTTTAGGGACTTCAGGAAGACTGTAACGGGAGATAAAAGTGGGGAGATGGGAGAAAGACCAACTGGAGGAGAATCAGGACAAAAATACTCCGAAAAATCAACCTTTAACGCTTGCCGGTTTGATAGAAAAGTGCAAAAATACAAGGGAAAGGAGATGGGTTGAAAGCGTGGCAGTCATGCGCAGAACGAGCCAAACTCTGTCCCTTTTGCCTGCTACTGAATTGTCTCCTGAACACGTAAACTGAAGATGCCTGACAGCACATCTCATGGGGCAGGCTGTTCCGTAGTCTGGGGGGCCACCACTGAGAAAGCCCTATCCCGTGCTGGGCAACTCGCGGCCTTCCAAATGTAGCTGCACTCTTAACTCCTATGAGTCCCAGGTAGGGGTGCGCACGAATGCAATTTTCGGATTTGATTCGAATATTCAAATAACGTTCAAATTCAAATGCATAGAGAAAAAAAGAATGTACCCAGATTCAAATCCGATTCGAATACTTTCGTATCTATTGGTAAGAAGTTTCCATTTGTATTTGAAGATACGAATCGACAACATTCGCACGTGTTGGTTTTTAACGCCTGTGTTTCCCTAATAAGGCCAACAGCAGAAGCCCAGTCCAACCCTCCAAGATGGCGGCCGGCAGCCATTTTGAAACCACCTCCAACGGGCCCTCAGAAAGCGCCCCGGTCCCAAGCCGCCTGTCCAGAGGAAACACAACCCGCAAAGCTGCAGCCAAAAGGAGGCGGTGGGGAAGTGGCTGGCAGAGGAGCCCTGTTCAACAGCGCATCACCACACACGCTCACGGCTGTGGCCATTTTCCAAAGACAACCCTGGCCAAATTGCTGCGGCCACACCGTCCGTCCTGCCCACCCTGGACAGCTTCTGGTCCCCACAGGGCCAAAAACGTGGCATTTTTAAAGTGTGCAGACGCCGGCACGAGGCAAATCCTCCAAGCCACAAAGATGGCTGCCGGCCACCAACCCTGAAGAAGCTGCTAGACCTCATGACACAATGCACGCACAGCCCTCAGGGTCAAGCTGAAAGACCAGGCAAAGCCAGCCGGGGCTCAGCCACTACTTATTTCTGGCACTTAAAGTCCACTTTCCTCTAAAGAAACCAAGGCAGCTCACCACATGTGCCTCCCTTTCAGGTTTCCCTCACAACAACCCTTTGAGGTAGGCTGAGCCGAGAGCTGGGACTTGGAGCCCCCACAGCCAGCAGAGGAGTTAGACCAAAAGCAACAGCCGGTCACCATTACTAATCCAGCCAGCTGTAGCCAATGGCCAGTTCACGTCTCCAGGTGTTCCACATGATGCCCTGATTTGTTTTCATCTTATTTTATTTAATTGAATTTTTATCCCCCCCTATACCCAAAGGTCTTGGGGTGGGTTACAACATTTAAAACCAGTGAACATATAAAATGAACATATTAAAACCGTAACACAGCTTGAATGTGGGGAGGAAAAGCCATTTCTTTGTTTAGCCAAAGGCCAGGGCTTTTCTTACTCATTTAAGGGGACTCAAAGCAGCTGACAAACTTTCTGTTCTTCTCCCCACAACACAACACCCTGTGAGGTACGTGGGGCTGTGGGAGCTCAGAAGAGAGCTGTGACTCGCCCAAGGTCACCCTGCTGGATTTATGGAAGAAGAAGAGCTGGCTTTTCTACCCAGCTTTTCTTATGCATTTAATGGGACTCAAAGCAGCTAACAAACCTTCTGTTCTCCCCACAACAGAACACCCTGTGAGGTAGGTGTGGCAGTGAGAACTCAGAAGAGAGCTGTGACTTGCCCAAGGTCACCCAGCTGGCTTTGTGGAGGAGTGCAGTATCAAACCCAGTATTCACAGATAAGAGGCCGGCTCGCTAACCACTAGCCCAAACTGGCTCACAAAAGAGGTGCGTCTTCACTGCTCTCCTGAATGCATGAAGTGAAGTTGCCTGACGCCCTTCAGGAGGGGGACTGACTATTCCACAATCTGGGAGCCACCACTGAAAAGGCCCTATCCCAGGTGCCCACCCCTTTTGCTGCTGGTGCCTTGTTGTCTCTCAAGTCAGGGATTCCAAATTCAATTTCCTTCAACACTATCTGCCATGAGAGTCTCTGAGCAAAGGGCTGAAAAAGCATGGATTTGCTTATTTATTTCTATTATATAGTTTATAAAAACCAGGGAGGACAGCTGCTAGATACATGCAACAAGAAAGGAAGGAGCCGGGTTGTGAGACAGAAATCCATCCAGCAGAAATACTAACAAATGTGGTTACAGGAAATTTAAACAAAATGGTGGGAGAAACGTATCCTGAAATTCTGCCTAAATTAAACATAGTAAAAAAGTAACAAAGTGAGACAGAAATCCAGTAAAGATTCTAACAAACAAATGCAGTTACAGGAAATTTAAACAAAAGCATGGAAGAAATGTATCCTGAAATTCTGCCTGAAATGAAACACAGTAAAAAATGCGTCCAAAGTCTTTTGCAATGGCTGTAAGAGAATTTCAGTTTGCACCTCCTACAGCTATAGGAATCCATTTATCCGTCTAAACTTGAGGACTAGCAGCAATAATGCAGATTTGTTTCAGACCATCGAATTTAGTTTTGTTCAATATTTTAAACATTTCAGTCCATTGTTACTTTATAATTTATAGGCTGAGGCCTGCCAATGTTACAGGATGAGCACTTTCATTTTTCTCTTGAGCAAAGACTTTTTAAAGACCATAGCCTGAGGCCCAAAACCCTGTTATTTTCTTCATTTTTATTATTGATTTGTGATTCTTGCTGGGATGAGAATGTTCTCGGCTAAAAAGCCAGGGAAATACCTTTGAAAGGTATCATTATCATCATATTTATTACAGGATCAGGTTGCAAAAAAAACGTCAGGGCCTTCTCAGTGATGGCTCTCAGACCAAGACACCTAAACTTCACTTTACATGCTTAGGAAAGGTGTGAAAAGATGGACCTCTTTGGCTTTTCCTCCACACGTCCAGGCACTGTTATGGTTAAAATATGTTCATTTTGGGATGAAAATGGAAACAAATAAACTGCAGAAGTGGGCAAATGTCACTTCTAATGCAAGCACCTAGTTGCTTCCCTCTCCCAGGCTGTGGTCATGCTTAAGGTTTAATCCAGCTTCAGTCCACTTTTGGACTGAGAGAACCCATCAGCAAAGTGACAAACTGTTTTCTTTCAGTGTTAAACAACTTAGCAAATTCCCCTTTGGGATGGATAATAAGGAAAGAAAACTACTGGTCACTTCGCTGATGTGTGTTCCCTCGTTCTGAAGGTGGACTGAAGCTGGATTAAACCTTGGGTGTGGCCACAACCCTAACCTGAAGGTTCCCTAGGGATCCCACAGCAACCATCACTTGTCCTCAGAGTTCCCCTAGATGCCCTACAAGGCGTCCACATACACAAACGGGTTGTGGGCTTTTAAATGTGCCCCAGGGCGCCCCCCAAACCCCCCGGCCCCCGTGTTGCTTCTGGCCCCCTGTGCGGGAGTCCAGCAGGGCCCCCCTCCGGCCTCCAAAGCCCAGGAGAGTCCACCTGGATTCCAGCAGGCCCGGTCGGCCCACCCAAAGGGACGGGCACCCAGTCCAGAGGGCGGCCGAGGGTGCCAGGGCAGGAGAGACACCCCTGTGCCCCCTCCTCTCCCCCCCCCACTTACATTTAGCCTCCTTCCAGTCAGTGGAGGTGGTCAGGTCCACCTTGGCAGCCATGGCTAACACCGCCCAGCTCCGAATGCCCTTTGCCAACGGGGCTGGCACCCTGGCACTGCTGCTGCCGCTCCCGCCGCCAAAGGGACCCCTGCCGGCTCCCTTCCAGGGGCCCTCCCTACGCCCAGCAGAAGGCCCTGCTGCGGGCCCCTTGTCCCAAGCCTTCCAGAAGCCCCCGAGCGCCTCGGACAGCAGCCTCCTGCTTCTCAGGGGCACGAGCAGCAGCCCTGGCATGGCTTCAGGACCAGAATAGAGAGGGCGCCAGGGGCTGGGGTGGGGGCCAAGGAACACTCGCCACACACACCCCTCCCTGGTTGGCTCTGCAGCAGGGAGAGAAATTCTTCTCCCTTATTTATAAGCCCTGCTATTTAGGGGGGGACCCGGGTCAGGTTGCTACGCTGTTGCTGCTGCTGCTGCTGCTGCCTCTAAGCCTGGGCACTTGCAGCTGTTCCAACCCAGCAGGCCGTTTGCTTGGGAAGGCAAGTCGCCCCCGTGGCGGCTCCACCCCCGCGCCCCCACCGACGCAAAGGCCTTTGGGTAGCGTAGTTCCAAGCTCCTTAACCTGCTCTGGCTACCGGCGGCAGGTATAGGAGCCAAGGCGGCAGCAGCAGATCGCCTCTCCCTTCGTCGTTGCTCGGGCGGGGTGGGGGTGGGGAGATGAAAGGATTTCTGTGCCCTGATCCCACGTGCGAAGTTAGCTCCGGGGGGGGGGAAGGGGAGGAGGAAAGGCGTGTGCACAGACACGTGTGCATACAGGTCACGTCTGGCCCCTTGCAGGGAGTGAAGAAGAAGAAGAAGAGTTGGCTTTCCTACCCCGCTTTTCTCACCCACTTAAGGGGACTCAAAGCGGCTGACAAACCTTCTGTTCTTCTCCTTCAAAGGGACTCAAAGAGGCTGACAAAGCTCCTGTTCTTCTCCCTCAACAGACCCCCAGTGATGTGGGTGGGGCTGTGAGAGCTGGGAAGAGAGCTGTGACTAGCCCAAGGTCACCCAGCTGGCTTCATGTAGGAGTACGGAATCAAACCCGGTACTCCCAGATAACAGTCTGCCTCCGTAACCACTGGACCAAACTCAAGAAGCTGGCAGCCGCTGCTGCTCTTAGCAAAGGATTTGCTTCTAAACTAGAATTCGGTTTGAATGCGTTTTGGTTTCTATTTTAAGGTGAGCAGCAGCCGTGTGGATGTGGTGCAGGGGGGGGGGGAAAGTCTGTTGCGGGTTTGAGGACCAGGGGGAGGAGGAGTGGGAATTAAAATCTCTCTCCTAAGGAGAGATTCCACTCCTTGAAAAATGCAAATGCAGCCCAAAAACTAAGGACACACCATCGCCTCCTTTCTTCCTTCAAGGCCACTGCAATTTCATGAGGGAGGCTGGGGATCGAACCGGTGAGCCGCCTCTGCTGGTCCAGTAGTTTCCTCCACCCCTGATTGCTCTGTGCAGTTTTCTTGGCAGGGATACAGGAGTGGTTTGCCATTGCCCGCTTCCAGGGAGAGGCTGTGGGTCCAACCTGTGACCCTCTGCTTTCGGGGTGTTTTTCTCTACCACTGAAGTGCAGCCACACCCAGGCTTCATAGGTTTCTACAGACCGGGCCTCGAACCCGCGACCACCCGCTTTCCGGCCGCGCTCGTTCCCACTGAGCCAGCTCGAGCCCCTCCCAGATAGGAAGACAAGACCTACGGCGTCATGAGGGCGGGGAAAGAGGAGGAGCAAAGAAGCCAACCAATGGGACTCAAGCAGCACCAAGCTCCACCCCCTTCCCTTGCCGACAGGGCCTCGGTCCAATCACGCTCCCAGAAAGGAGAGCCGTGGGCGGGGAAGCTCGGAGCTCCAGGTGGCAGGCGGGAGGCCCCGCCCCCGCCCTGCGCCCTATGAGCGGGCTCGCAGGGGGCAGGGGGCGGGACGGAGCCCGAGGCGGGACCCAATCGGGGGGCGGGGGCGGAGCCGGAGGGTTCTAGCAGCTTCCAGAAGGCGGGGCGGGAAAGGGAAAGGCTTAAGGCGGCGAAAGCGAGCGGAGAGACGGCGGCCGGGGCGGCGTGGTGGGACAGCAGCTCAGCCGGCGCCATGGAGAAGGTACGAGCGCAGGGAGGCCGAGGCCCGCCCGTTCGACCCTGCCGCCGCAAGGCCTCACGGGACGGATCCGGACGGGGGGCCCCCGGCGGCGTGGCGTTCGGTTTGGCAAAGGATTCTGGGAAGAGGGGATGCCTGCTCGGGGCGAGGGTCTCGGGGAATGGGGCGCGAAGCATCATGGGAAGGTTAACTGGAGGGCCAAGGCTGGGCAAGGCATCATGGGAAGGGGGCATGGGCAGGGCTGGAGGGGACGCAGGCAGGGTCAAGCATGGAGAGGGTCATCGCGAGGGGGAAGGGCGAAGGCGCTCAGGTCACGTCAGCCTCAGATTGATATTATTAATATTAACGTTATTACTGTTCTCATTAACGCTTTCCCTTGTATTGCTGCCGCTGCTGCCTCTTTCCAAGCAGCCCAGAGCCACGTAACGTGGGAATCGTGTCCCCCCTCCCTTGCCTCGCATCAGGGGGTCATAAGAGGAGCCCTGCTGGATCAGGCCACGGCCCATCTCGTCCAGCAAGTGGCCCACCAGTTGCCCATGGGCACCTGAAGCAGAGACAAGGACAGACCTCCTCCTGCTCTCCAGTCCCAGCAAATGGCCTTAGAGGCCCCCTGCTTGTCCCCCCAGCCTGGAAGATGGACTTAGGCCTCCATTCTAGTAACCACTGGTACACCTGTCCTCCATGAATGTGTCCAACCCTTCCTAAAGAAATTTTCCCTCTCCACCTTTTCTACACCCTACATGATTTTATATCCTTCAGTCAGGTCCCCTCTTAAACGCCGTCTCTCCAGACTGAAGAGGCCCAGACGTTGCAGCCTGGTTTCCTAAGGGATTTTCTTCCAGCCCTTTAATCATTCTGGTTGCCCTTTTCTGCACCTTTTCCCGTTCCACCATATCCTTCTCAAGGTCTGGTGACCAGAATTGTACACAGTATTCCCAATGTGGCCTCACTGTAGATTTACAAAGAGGCATTCCATTTCTATTCCATCATGTGCTGTGATTTAGTCAGGGCTGCATTGCCTGGCTGGTAGACCCCCGGGGTCCCCCTGGTCACCAAAGGCATCATGCCGTGTGCTTACACAGGGAAGGTGTGTTTGGCCGCAGGGACTGTAGCCTTATCCTCCAACGCCCCCCCCCCTTGGGCAGGGGCCTCATCCAGCAGGGCTCCTTTCTGGTCCTTATCTAAAATGGATGCCCAGGTACCACCTCCAGGTTGGAGAGGCAGGTAGGAGGTGTCTCAAGGCCATTTGCAAGGAGTCAAGAGCAGGTGAAGGTTTTGCCTTCATCCTCTGCTGGGATGCCCAGAAGCAACTGGTGAACCACTGTGTGAGACGGGATGCTGGACTAGATGGGCTGTGGCCCATTCCAGCAGGGCCCCTCCTTGGTTCTTACAGTAATTGAAGTTCAGAGTAAGTTATGAAAAGTCTAGCAAGACGAAAAAGAAGTGCAGCCACGCTATTCCTTCTTTTGGCAGACAAAATTGTGAATTGAACACCTGGACTATATTGTTTGTAGACAAAGCTGTAGATTTTTGCTTCCTGCTTGAGTAGTGTCTTCCTGGTTGAAGGGCTTTGCTGTCTATGGGAGGCTCAGCTGCTGGAATAACACACACTTCTCATAGCCTGTTCTTTCCCCACGTTTGTTCCCGATTTGCTTCTTCCGCAAACCGTCACAAAGGACAGATTTTTCATAGACCAGCGTCTTGCACCTTTTGAGAAACCTGGAAAATGCCGTACCCATTCGTAAGCCAAAGAACACCTGGGGAACTCCCAATTTATTGCAAAATATCTCTGGGAGGAGGAGAATTGCTGCATCTAATTTGGAGCAATTAAGTCATCCTGGGTGCTGGGTGCTTTTATTCAAACAAAAAAATAGTTCACTGGAACACTAGGTTATGTTAGTGGGTTATTAGCACATGGATTTATCACAGTTTTTTGAGATTTTTTTTTATCTCTCATCAGGTAAACGAATTGAAAGAGAAGGGTAACAAAGCCCTGAGTTCCGGCAACACGGTGGAAGCTATCAAGCATTACTCCGAGGCCATTAAATTAGACGCTGCCAACCACGTCCTGTACAGCAACCGGTCTGCGGCTTACGCCAAGAAAGGCGAATATCAGAAGGCTTTGCAAGACGCGTGCAAGACCATAGAGCTGAAACCAGAGTGGGGCAAGGTGAGGGGAGACTCTCTAGTCTGGTCTAGTGGTTAGGGAGCCGGACTCTTAGCTGGGAATACCGGGTTTGATTCCACCCTCCCCCATGAAGCCAGCTGGGTGACCTTGGGCTAGTCACAGCTCTCTTCTCTAAGTTCTCACTGCCCCACCTACCTCACATGGATCTATGAAACACTGGGAAATCTCGTGTGACTTCACATGATTCTTTGCAAATCACGTGAGACTTCCCATGTTTACCATGAAATCCCGGAGGATTTGAAAGGGATCGTGAGAAAGCCAGGAGGTCTAAAGGTCCATTCAGGTCAGAACCAGGAGAGCTGGCTTCCTTCACAACTCCCACTCTTAGAATCATCAGGTGTCTGTGAAAAGTATTCTTCAAGCTTTTGCTTTTCAGAACCTCTCGTCCTTCTGCATCCATGGCAGTTTGGGGACCCTCTATACCCAACGAGCCACAGCTTTAGGGCCCTGGCAGACTGGAGTCCCGGGCTTTCACCCTACTGGACCTACTCAGTTTACCATTCCTCGTCTCCTTGGTTTAGGGCTATTCCCGGAAGGCAGCTGCCCTGGAATTCCTGAACCGGTTTGAAGAGGCCAAGAAGACGTATGAAGAAGGCCTGAAACACGAGCCGGGCAATGCACAGCTGAAGGAAGGGCTCCATAACATGGAATCCAGGCTGGCAGGTTGGAAGAGCTGACCCTTAATTTAGGAGTCCTTCACTGGCACCACACTAGATGTTCGTGCCAGGATCTGGGAGTGGAATGCTGGGAATTTCTTTGGAAACATTTGACAGCACTCTGTACTCTTACTTGCCTGTAAAGCGAGAGTTTGAGTCAGGATTCCACCACAGGGATCCGATCAGCCATGTGCTCTTAAAAGCAGGCTTTGAGCAGGGATGTGCGGATGAAGGTTTCTGAGATGCCCAGAAGTGGGATGCTGAACTAGATGGGCTGTGGCCTGATCCTGCAGGGCTCCTCTCATAATCACCCACCCACTAGCTTTCCCAGAGCCTGCAGGTATGGATGGATGGCAGAGGAAAGCTGGTCAAGAAGTGTGCTGCTGTACGTCATTGAAAGTAATTGCTTTTTCTCTCTCTTCCTTCCACCCATCCTTTTATATCCTTCCAGAAAGAAATATCATGAATCCTTTCAACATGCCTAATCTCTACCAGAAGCTGGAAAGTGATCCGCGCACCAGGGGTTTACTCAGCGATCCAAGCTACCGGGAGTTGATCGAGCAGCTCCGAACTAAACCCTCCGAGCTGGGGACGTAAGTCTTCAGGCGCAGCAAATGCACAGCAGTGCCATGCCAACGTGTTCCGGGCAGATCCAATTTAAGCCTTAACTTTCCCGGAATTTTGTCCCCTGCAGAAGTCCCTGGGTAGCTTTTCCCCAGTACCCAGTGCCAGTTATTTTGATATTCACAGATGCCAAGTGGGGTACGTGTTGTGTTCACTTGATATCTGCATGCCCTCTTATGTGGGGCTGCCCTTGAAAACGGTTTGGAAGCTGAAAACTGGTGCAGCTCAACTGCTGATGGGAGTCTCTGACTGGACTCGCATCATGCTGGTCTTAAAGGATCTTCACTGGTTACCTGTTTGCTACTGAGCCCAATTCAAGGTGTTGACACTAATGTATAAAGCCCTAAACCGCTTGGGCCCTGGGTATCTGAAGGAGCGCCTTCTCCCATATAGACCTGCCTGGGCACTGAGATTTCAAGGAGAGGCGGTTCTTGGAGTTCCGGGTTTGATTCTGCATTCCTCCATGAAGCCAGTTGGGTGACCTTGGGCTAGTAACAGCTCTCCTCTGAGCTCTCACAGCCCCACCTGCCTCACAGCATGTCTGTTGTGGGGAGAAGAACAGAAGGTTGGCCAGCCCCTTTGAGTTCCCTTAAATGGGTGAGAAAACTGGGGTAGAAAAGCCAAATCTTCTTCTCTTCCAGAGGTACGAGGCTTAGGGACTAGCAGGAGGGCCTTTTCTGTGGTGGCCCCTATACTCTGGAACAACCTCCCTCTCGAGGTTCGCCAGGCGCCGACGCTATATACTTCAGGCACCTGATGAAAACATATCTTTTCACCCAGGCGTTTGCTTTTTAAACAGCTTCCTCAGGGTGCTGTCCTGTTAGTGGCAGAGGGATTTATACTTTTTAGTTACGTTTTACCATTTGATATGTTTTAAGCTCATTCTAACCTGCCCTGGGACCATTCAGTGAAGGGTGGGATATAAGTTTTCTAAATAAACAAATATTGCTGTTTGCTTTGCCTTTTTAACAAAGGTCTGTTTGGAAATTATTGTCTACCGTCAGCCTTGGATTTGGCAGATCTGAGTCTTGTTTTCCGCCCGTGTTTCTGGCCTGCAGTAGTGAAAACCATACTGTGAAATAAAACCAGGAGAGGAGTGTCACATGAAGAAAATGGCCATTCCTGGAATCTCTTTCACTTGGCAGGTTTTGAAAGCCTGGCACAAAAATAAAAGCCTTTAGAAGCAGTTAGAGCAGGGGTCCCATAAAGCCCACGAGGCAGGCTTTAGGCCTTGTGAAAACCGACCCTTCTCCAACATGAAAAATGGGCTTCTCCGTTAAGCGGTTCATAAGATGCCCTGGATGTGTGCCATTTTGAGGCTTTAAAGGAAATTGCCGGCCTTTGTAAGTGGGCCTTGGAAGAGACTGATAACAAACCCAAGCCCCGCCAGATGGCCTTATCAACTAATAGTGTGAGCATTTAACTTTTATTGACTCGCTGGCCGAACAATAAACACTTGGAAGCTGCTCCATCCTGAATTAACATCAGAATTCTAGAGTTGGAAGGGACCTCCAGGGTCATCCACTCCACCCCCTGCTCAATGCCATATTCTTATTCACTAGAATCCTTCCACATTCGAAGGGGATCTGTTCAAACGAATACCAATTTTCTGACATTCGATTTGTTACGAATCGAATGTCAAAAAATCCATCTGTGCATATCCCAGCTGTCAGCTATTCCGTCTTGCCAGGCCCTCGCTGAATTTCCAGGTCCCTGAACCTTGTTCTGGCCAGGAAAGCTGCAGTAAGTATCTTGGTGCTCCAGGAGACAGTCCTCTATGGAAGGGGGAACAAAATGGCTGCCAGTCGGGAATCTTGGCCGTCCTGACCGCCTAACCGGCTTCCTGGGCCCTGTTGAAGTGTGGCAGCCTCTGAGCCAGATTCTGTGAAGGCCGATGATCTGTGTGAGCGGATTTTCTGCTTCTTTGTTCACAGGAAATTGAAGGATCCACGGGTGATGACGACCCTCGGAGTGCTGCTTGGAGTGGACCTGGCTGGCGGAGATGATGATGATGAAGCGATGTCGCCGCCGCCACCTCCGCCGCCCCCCAAGAAGGAGCCCAAGCCAGAACCCATGGAGGAAGACTTGCCGGAGAATAAGAAACAGGTATTGCCCACTGATGGCAGAACAGACTTGGGGCCTTTGTCCCCGGATTAAGAAGACCTGGATCTTTGGTGTCTGATCCTCCGGGAATCCGGCCCTTGAAATTATGCATCGTGGTGAGGGCCCCGTGCAACCGCATCCATCCCAAGGCCCCAAATAGGCCTGAGCAGGAAGATCCGCTGATGGTGCAGCACAGTTGGCTCATTAGCCGTCAATCAGGGGTCACTTCCGGTTACTGTGGGCATGGCAGAGAGACCCGGCTTCGTAGCTCCTTATGTAGCCACTACAAAGGTTGTGCTCAGTTTTGTAGACCGCTACAAAAGGATGCGCGGGCCGACGTAGCGTGTGTGTTGAGGGGCGGAGCCGGATCCGCTTGGCTGCACACAGCGGCCCCTAAGTCCACTCTTGGAACCCGTTGCCCTGGTATACATGCGGAAGCGTGGCCTCCAATCTGATCTTCACAGCAGAAGACTGGGCTGAAGACACCGTTAAAGGGGTCTTGCATTAATCCGGATTTAAGGGCCCGAAAACCTCATTAAATCTGGATTTCAATGGCACTTGTGCGGACAACGCATTCAGAGTGGGGTACTAATGGGGTCCTTAAGGGGTCATTAGTGCGGAAGGTACATAACTGATCCGTAGCGATTGTGTACCTTTCAGGTTCCTAATGGGGTCTTCGTTGCGCGTGCAAAAAGGGCCCTCGATCAAGGCTCGCCTGAATATTCTAGGGGGCTTCATCCTGCCAGTCCCGCCCATCGCTGAGAAATATATGCATTGCTTCCTTTTAGGCTCTTAAGGAGAAGGAACGAGGGAACGAGGCCTACAAGAAGAAAGACTTTGAAACAGCCCTGAAGCATTACGATAAAGCAAAGGAGCTGGATCCAACCAACATGACCTATATCACAAATCAGGCGGGTAAGTCTCGTGGTCAGGAGCGCGTGTGAAAGGGGAACAACAACAAAAACGTAATTCAGTGCTGGGAATAATTAGGAAGGGAATAGAAAGTCAGCAAGTGTCCTGTTGCCTCCTTATAAATCTGTGGTGAGGCCACATTTGGAATACGGCGTACAGTTCTGGTCACCAGACCTCAAAAACGATATTGTGGAGCTGGAGAAGGTGCAGAAAAGGGCAACCAGGATGATTAAGGAGCTGGAACAAAATCCCCTACAAAATCAGGCTGCAGCGTCTAGGCCTCTTCAAGCTGGAAAGACGGTGTTTAAGACGGGATCTGATTGAGGTATAGAAAATCATGCATGGTATAGAAAAGGTGCAGAGGGAAAGTTTCTTTCCTCTGTCACGCAGCACTAGACCCAGGGGGCATCTATGAAGCTGATGGGTAGGAGAGTCAGACCAGACAGAAGGTCATTGGTCTGTGGAATTTGCTGCCAGAAGCAGCAGCAAGCCTGGATGGCTTTAAGGAAGGATTGGACATCAGTCTTGACAAGTTTGAGGTCGACTCCAACTCATGTAGTTCCTCCCCCCCCCCCCCCCCCCCCCCGCTCTCTTTCAGCGGTGTATTTCGAGATGGGCGATTACAACAAGTGCCGAGAGCTGTGTGAACAGGCCATTGAGGTCGGCCGGGAGAACCGGGAGGATTACCGGCAGATTGCCAAGTGAGTGGCGAGGGCAGAATCCAATCCATCCATCCATCCATCCATCTCGCCCTATACCCAAAGGTCTCAGGGCGGGTAGCAACCTTCAAAACAACACATTACAACCAAGATGTGTTAAAAGCAATTATATACGTAAAATCACTTAAAAGACCCAGCATATTTTAAAGGATTTACTTAGTATTAAAATAATAGTATCTACAGTGGGGGGGATAGTATAATCACTTTAGCCAAAGGCCAGGGCAAAGAGGTGCGTCTTCACCGCCTTCCTGAATATACTGTACACGGGGAAGGGGCATGACGCACCTCAAGGGGGAGACTATTCCTTAACTTGGGGGCCATTACCAAAAAGGCCCTTTCCCAGGTGCCCACCTGTTTCACTGTTGAGGGTGGTGGGACAACCAGGAGGCCTTCAGCTCCAGATCTTAAGGCACGGGCAGGTCAGTATGGGAGAAGACGTTCCTTTAGATACTTGGGGCCCAAATCATTTAGGGCCTTGTAAGTCAGAGTTAACACCTTGAATTGGGCTCAGTAGTGAATGGGCAGCCAGTGCAACTCTGTTGCGGAACGGCTCCATTTTTGGAACCCACCACAAGTAGGTGGAGCGTCCACTGTTTTCTCAGCAGCAACCTGAGAGCGGTTTTGACAAAGCCCTCTGGTCCCTGATTTCTCCAAGTGGTTCTTCGGCACATAGCAACCTCTCACGCTGGGCTTGTCCTTTTGTTTCCAGAGCTTACGCCCGGATCGGCAACTCCTACTTCAAGGAGGAAAAGTACAAGGAAGCCATCCAGTTTTACAATAAATCTCTGGCTGAACACCGGACCCCAGATGTGTTAAAGAAGTGTCAACAGGCAAGTGCTGAAATGTTGGGCATTTAATAGGATTCTGCTCTTCTTTGGGGTCTTCCAGTACGTCAGTGGCTATTAGGACTGGTGTTGAGATAAACACTTTTAGGTTTTTAAGACAGGCAGGAGTCCTCGAAAGACCATTTACAAGGGAGTTGGGAGCAGGTGAAGGGTTTGCGTTTATCTCCTGCTTGAGGTGCCCAGAAGCAACTGGTGGGCCACTGGGAGACAGGATGCTGGACTAGATGGGCTGTGGCCTGATCCAGCAGGGCTCCTCTTAGGCTCTTATGGACCAGATGGGCTGTGGCCTCATCCAGCAGGGCTCCTCTTAGGTTCATATGGACCAGATGGGCTGTGGCCTCATCCAGCAAGGTTCCTCTTAGCTTCTTATCATTGTCAGTGCCTCCTGGGCTGTAGGATTAACATCCAACCGCAGCATCTAGAGATCCTCTGTATTTCAGCGGTTGACGTTCAAGATGCTTAGGGCACTCACCTTCTTCAAGATTTGCAGGGAAGGCTCTTCTTTGTATCTTAATTGTGGCCAAGGTAAGATTTCTTTTAATGCAAAATGGAATTCCCACAGGCAGCCCTCTTTCTATATGCCTTTCTCTCTTGCTGAGGTTTCTTTCTGCAGGGAGGCAGGGAAGGTTTTATGGGACGCAAAATTTAGTGGGTGCCGTAGTTCATCTTACGTATATATCGTAGGGGCTGGTCGCGTCTCTCTCAGCCTGCAGCAGTTTTACTATTTCTGGTGGACTTAATGTTCAATTTGTTCCATAAAGGATGAATATCTTGCCCCCGGCAAGGTGGAATAAAGATGTTTGGCAATTAATTGCTTCCGTTTAAGGCTTTGGGTTTGGTTGCTTGAACCCATTTCTGGAGTCCCTTCGGTTCTAGCTTTTTGAGGCTACCGCAAAAAAGAGGCGCCCCTTGACTGTTCTCGGAAAGTTTTCCCAATTTGGCCAGTAGAGGGAGCCCTAGGTCTTGTAAACACTTCTGCTGCCGAAGACCTCTCCCCCTGTTTTGCCCAAGACTTGCTAGCTGCATTGCAGCTCTGCCCATCTGTTTCCCCTTTCTCGGTTTATGCGCCGTGTCCTCCATACGTACGATTTCCAGCATTGGCGAGACATGGCAGGCTGTGCCTGGCTCGACTTCTTCTAAGTTTATGGAGTCAGGGCTCAACACCTCCCTCAAAAGTGAAGAAAAGGCACAGCCTGAAGGAACACTTTATCCTGTATAGGCCTTCCAATGCAGGTCGTCTAGTGCAGCCCCCTGCTCAATGCGGGATTCCCTAAACCTTCCCAGACAGAGGTAGGTCCAGCCTCTGCTGGAAGTCCTCCGGCGAAGGAGAGCTCACCACTTCCTGTGACGCCCTATTCCATGGGCTGGTGACGGCCCTTCAGAGACTTGAAGACCGTGATCATGTCTCCTCTCAGCCTTCTCTCCTGCAGGCTATACGTTCCTAGGTCCTTCACCTTTTCCTCATAGGCCGTGGTTTCCAGACCGCTCACCATCTTGGTAGCCCTCCTTTGGAATTGTCCTAGTTTATCAATGTCTTTTTTTTGAATTGGGGTGCCCAAAACTGGACACAGGACTATAGACAAGGTATGACCAAGGGAGAGTCAAGAGGAAGCCACAGTGCCATCCACTACAGCAGTTAAGGGGGATGGGACAAGACAGAGGGCTTTATCAGTGGTGGCCCCCCAGGTTGTGGAATACTCTTCTCTCTGTGTGTGAGGGGATTCCTCTATTTTTAACTTCTGTCCCCCTGTCCTAGGTTAACTTTGGTACATCCTGCCGGTACGTTGGTCACCCTACCTTCTGAAAAGAACCCATGTGTCTGGAAGGCTGGGGTGGGCAGATTCAACCCCTCCTGGTCTCCCCCCGTTCTCAGCCTTCGGATCAGTTTATGTTGTAGATTTGGCTCCAAGGACTCCCGTTTCTAAGTAACCAAGGAGGTGATGAGCGCCAGGGGTGTTTATAGGACACGATGCTACAACAGAAGGTCCAGTTGGCCGCCCTGCCTTCTGGAGACCCCCTTAGCGTGAGTGACAGGGTTCTTTTTAAACCCCGTTCCTTTTTCAGGCTGAGAAGATCTTAAAGGAACAGGAGCGAGTCGCCTATATCAATCCAGACCTGGCCCTGGAAGAGAAGAACAAAGGCAATGAATGTTTCCAGAAAGGTGAGGGCTTACACCTCTGTGTATGTGTGCGCAGGTGAGCGCTGTAAGAGCTGCAGAAGGCAATACCTGTCCCAGACTTGCTGCTGCAAAAAGTGCCCCCCCCCCCCCCCCGTTAACACTACCCATGCCCTAAGATCTGGAGGGGAGGCCCTCCTGGTTGTCCCACCACCCTCAGCAACAAAAGTGGCGGGCACCCGGAAGAGGGCCTTCTCAGTGATGGCGCCTAGGCAATGGAACAATCTCCCCCTTGAGGTGCATCAATCACCTTCATTGATGCTGCTGTTTTAATGCATACTGTGCTTGTTTTAATAATAATTTATTTTAAATGCTGTTACCCGCCTGGGCACCTTGGGGTATAGGGCAGGATAGAAATGAAAATAATAAATACATAAAATAAAACCGATCAGAATGCATCGCGCAACGTCCGCCTTGAGAACCTAGGTGGACAAATCGGCCCTGGGTGCCTCTCTGCCCTTCTCTGCAGGCGATTATCCGCAAGCAATGAAACACTACACGGAGGCCATCCGGCGTAACCCCAGCGATGCCAAACTCTATAGCAACAGAGCTGCCTGCTACACGAAATTGCTGGAATTCCAGCTGGCGCTGAAGGCAAGTTCCCTTGGATGGTGGTGCGGTAGGATTCCCTTTGAACGTGGCAGGATTCTAGGCGATCCGAATAGGTTTATCAGCAACTTTGAGTCCCCTTAAGGGTGAGAAAAGTGGGGTATAAAAGCCGACTTCTCCTCCTCCTCTTCTCTTTTTCTTCTTGAAAATTGGTACTTAGATTACACATGGAAGGTCTGCGCCCTCCAAAGGGCTGCAAAAATGGTCTTTGTTTAACCATTGGCCTATTCTTAACCCTGCTAAGCCTTAACTACACCTAGCGTGGGACAGTTCTTCCAATTTCTCTAGTACCTTCTCCAATGTCTTCAGTGGCAGAGTTCTGACCCATAATGTTCTTCCTCCTGCAGGACTGTGAAGAATGCATTCGCCTAGAACCTACATTCAGTGAGTACAAGGACTCCGAAAGGGGGAAGAGGAAAGGCTAGGAAGGGAAGAGAAAGGGGGCGGCTTTATTGGTGCCAGCCTGGGGCACGAAGGCTGATGGGTGGAGGGAGATATTGGGAGTTGGATAAAGATCTTCCATGCCACAGTTCATTTCAAGCGCCTGGCAGGCTGCATTTGGACTGGGAAGGTCTGGAATCTCGGTTGGGTCCTTTTTCCTTTCGAGCAAGAAACCAAAGTGCATGTGAACCAGGCCCGGGTGCTTTGTGTCTGAGTTCCAGGCATTGACGGCTGGTTTGCTCTTTGCTTGCAGTCAAAGGCTACACGCGCAAGGCAGCCGCACTGGAAGCCATGAAGGACTACACCAAAGCAATGGATGTGTACCAGAAGGCCCTGGAACTGGATGCTGGATGCAAAGTGAGTGCTTGCAAAGCGCCTGTCAGCCGCTCTGAGTCCCCTTAAATGGGTGCGAAAAGCAGCTGGGTGACCTTGGGCTAGTCACAGCTCTCTTCTGAGCTCTCACAGCCCCACCTGCCTCACAGGGAGTCTCTTGTGGGCAGAAGAACTGAAGGTTCGTCAGCCGCCTTGAGTCCCTTTAAATGGGTGAGAAAAGCAGGGTAGGAAAGCCAGCTCTTCTTCTTCCGTGCAGGAAGCGGCAGAGGGCTACCAGCGCTGTCTGATGTCCCAGTACAATCGCAACGACAACCCGGAGGAGGTGAAGCGCCGCGCCATGGCCGACCCAGAGGTGCAGCAGATCATGAGCGACCCGGCCATGAGGCTGATCCTGGAACAAATGCAGAAGGATCCTCAAGCCCTCAGCGAGTGAGTGCTGGGGGCGGGAGATGGGGCCCTGGGGGAAACTGGCTGGTGCCGAACGGTCATGGACTGGACAGTGCTGCTCAACCCAGGATTGTTGGGCTCAGCTCACAGTGCTGGAGGAGAAAGATGGTATTCAGCCCTCCACGTGTGTCCAGAGTGGCCTTATCCAGCAGGGCGCCTCCTAGGTTCTTATGGACCAGGTGGGCTCTGGCCGCATAACTGTCCCCTCTCCCCTGGCCAAAGCGGTTGGGTGTAGGACGGCGGCCATTTCTCCAGAGAGCCTCCCGTTCCCCTTCCGCCCTGATTTAAGTGAACGCCGTTCTGCAGCCCTGGCTTTCTGGGCATTGAGGTCCGCGGCCTTGACGTTCCTCCTTTCTCCCCCGCAGACACTTGAAGAATCCCGTCATTGCTCAGAAAATCCAAAAGCTCATGGACGTCGGCTTGATCGCG
The DNA here is from genome assembly GCA_023333525.1 of Aspidoscelis tigris stejnegeri. Classification (NCBI taxonomy): domain Eukaryota; kingdom Metazoa; phylum Chordata; class Lepidosauria; order Squamata; family Teiidae; genus Aspidoscelis; species Aspidoscelis tigris. Next base: position 3,213,478 of record JALMGA010000027.1, on the reverse strand, counting down.
ATCCGATGATGATTCCGGCTCTGCGCCCTCCTTCCTTTCCCTGTTGAAAAGGGCAGCTGGGACTTGTGGGTTGCCGGCAGCGCATCCACTCTTGCCGGAGGCAGAGACTTGGAGCAGGGGGGCGGTGGATTGGCCTCCCTCATCACATCACCAGCCCCCCCGCCTGCCAGCCAGACGGCCTCGCCCAGAGCCCGGCCTTGGCGTCCCATCGCTCTGCCTCTCGGCGTTTCACCCCTTTTGCGAGCTGCCCTCCTTCATTGCCTCTTCTCCCCCCCCCCCCTTTGGAGTTTTTAATTCTCTTGCTAGCAGCTCTGGCGTGGAGAAGCTCACCGTATTGTCCGCCTCGTTTCTTTTGGCTGTGAGGCTGCTTTCATTCTGCCTGCTGCCCGTACAATAAAAGAGCAAAGTTAGCGGCCTTGGTTTCCCGCGTCGCCTCCCTTTGTCTCGGGTTCCCTTCCAGTGGCGCGTCAGATGGTCCCAGGGAGGCCAAGCAGCTCTGGTGGGCATTGGGAACCTTCTTGAGAACATTGGTGGTAGGATGCTCACCGGGCACTGCTGATATTTCAGCTTGGATCCAGGTCTGGCAGGTTGGGTCACCTCCCTGTGTACAGGTTCCCATCCAGTGGCGCATCTAATGGTGCCTGAGCTCTCTTCTGAGCTCTCGCACCTACCACACAGGGTATTCTGTTGTGGGGAGAAGAACAGAAGGTTCGTCAGCCGCTTTGTGTCCTCTTAAATGGGCGAGAAACACAAGGTAGAAAAGCCGACTCTTCTTCCTCTGTGAAGTCAGCTGGGTGGCCTTGGGCTGGTCACAGCTGTCTTCTGAGCTCTCACAGCCCCACCTACCTCAAAGGGCGTTGTGTTGTCGGGAGAAGAACAAGGTTTGTCAGCCGCTTTGAGTCTGCTTAAGTGGATGAGAAAAGCCAAGTCTTCTTTCTGTTCCAGAGAGGCTATGGTCCACCCAGTAGGTGACTCCAGCTGAGAGCAGGAAGAGGCCAGCAAAATGACTGTTCCCCATCAGGTCACATGTTCATGGCTTGTGGGGGAGGGAGTTGGGCAATGGTTTCCACCACTGGCCATCTCTGCCCCTTCCCCCCCTTCTTAAAATCAGTCAAACTTCTCAGTGCACAAAGGGTGGAAGGATTCAACCGCCCTGCAATGGGGATGGGATGGGGTACCAGACTAGATGAGCTGCAGTCTGATCCAGCAGGGCTCCTGTTAGGTCCTTATGGACCAGATGGGCTGTGGCCTGATCCAGCAGGGCTTCTCTTAGGTTCTTATGGACCAGATGGGCTGTGGCCTGATCCAGCAGGGCTCCTCTTAGGTTCTTATGGACCAGATGGGCTGTGGCCTGATCCAGCAGGGCTCCTCCTAGGTTCTTATGGACCAGATGGGCTGTGGCCTCATCCAGCAGGGCTCCTCTGAGGTTCTTATGGACCAGATGGGCTGTGGCCTGATCCAGCAGGGCTCCTCTTAGGTTCTTATGGACCAGATGGGCTGTGGCCTGATCCAGCAGGGCTCCTCTTAGGTTCTTATGGACCAGATGGACTGTGGCCTGATCCAGCAGGGCTCCTCTTAGGTTCTTATGGACCAGATGGGCTGTGGCCTGATCCAGCAGGGCTCCTCTTGGGTTCTTACCAGATGGGCTGTGGCCTGATCCAGCAGGGCTCCTCTTGGGTTCTTAGGTTCTTCTGCATTGCTGAGCTCCCCTCCCCGAAGCAGAAATAAATCTGGGTGGATATGTCTGTCAGCAGAAGCTGAGCTCATTTTTCTTGCTTATTTCCTTTTGGATGGATAAAGGGCTGTAGGGACACCACAACCTCCTCTGTTTCAGAATCCGCAACCCAACAGTGAAGGGACGCAGAACCAGGTCTGCACCAGAAGCCACAATCGGCTCACCTTTTGGTAAACAGCAGGGCGTTTTGCCCCAGTGCCTCGCCCAGCCTTTCTAGGTTTGGTGGTGGGGTGATTTTTGGGGCAACGCCAGCTAGAGGAGGAGGCTGCTCTGAGTCATCTTCCCACCCATCTGAGTCCCTTAAAAAACAACAAATTCATCTGGGTTTATAAATAGCAAACCTTAAGTGCATTGCACCAAGGGGAAGTTGAGCTGCAGAGCTCCTGTTTCCGAAGGGGAAGTGGTGTTCTAGGTGCTGCTTTCAGCATCCGAGGACAAAAGGCATATTCCAAGCACGCGGGCCGAGCCTGAGAGGTTGCCTTCAGCCAAGGGAGCACGGTGGAGAAGAGAGAAAATGCAAGCTTCTCTTGTGCATCTCTCCCTTCCTTCCTTCCTTCCTTCCTTCCAGAATATATATCCCAACCTTCACCTGAAGTTCCTAGAGCCAATCAGATCAATAAAAATATATAAAATATAACTAGAACATATTTAAAATGGGATTCTCCCTCTCTAGCCGAGGCATCGCTCAGAAGAAGAAAAGCATCCAAGGCCTGGATGTGTGATGGAAGCACCTGACGGGGGCCACCACCAGCAAGGCCCTCTTGGGTGCCCCTCAGAGAGGAGGAAAACCCTCATCTTGAGATCTCAGTACTCAGGCAGGCCTGTATGGAGAAGGAGGTCCTTCAGATAACCAGAGCTCCAGACACTTAGCATCGACAATCTAGAACTGGGCTCAGTAGCGAAGAGCGCAACCAGTGCAGATCTTTCAGGACCGGTGTGATGGGCATCCAGCCAGAGACTCCCATCTCCAGGAGCTGCACTGGTTCCATTTCCTGGACCGTCTTCATGGCTATCGCCACCACGGAGAGAAAACAAGCCCTCGATATAAGTTGTCCTAACTCACAGGGTGGTGTGGGATGGATGGGTGGATTGATGGACGGATGGACAGATGGAAGATTGGCTGGGCAGATGGACGGACGGACGGAAGATTGGTTTGGTGGATGGTTGGGTGGTTGGACGGATCAATAGATGGAAGATTGGATGGACAGATGGATGGACACATAGATGATTGGTTGGGTGGATGGATGGACAGATGGATGGACGGATGGCCAGCTAGATGCATACAAAAACACCTAGATATGCCTCTTGCTATACAGCATTTTATTGTGGCCCACAGAAAGACTGAGGGCTTCCTCCTCTCACTTGGCCGTGTGTTTCCAATCAACCCTTCCATTCACCTGGCCGAGATAGGGGGATTCGGCTCGTTTACAGCCCTTCAAGGTCCATGCTTGGCCCAGAGCCAGGCCGCCTCCTCAGCTCTTCAGCTTCTTCCACAGAGCAAACACGAGGTTGCAAAAAAGAAAGACTTCCACTTTTGAGCAAGCGGCGGTTCCGGTGCGTGCTGCATGTGTCACGCGCAGGGAGGAAGTTGATAAGGGGCAGTTGGGAGAAACGCCCTAAACTGGGAGAGACAGGGCCCGGGCACCAGCAGCGCCAACCAAGCCAACCGGGGAAGCCAGGACTCCTTTCTTGAGCCGTTCTGGTGTCTCCTGAAGGTCTCCGGGAGGAAACCACAGCCTAGAGGTACGTCTCCTTTCCTTTCTCCTCCACGAAGGTCCAGCAGGGCAGATAAGGAAGAGAAAAGCACCTCTTGAGCAGTTTGGTCTAGTGGTTAAGGAGCCACACTCTTATCTGGGACTACTGGGTTTGATTCCTCCCTCCTCCATGAAGCCAGCTGGGTGACCTTGGGCGAGTCACAGCTCTCTCTCTGAGCTCTCGCAGCCCCGCCTACCTCAAAGGGTGTTCTGTTGTGGGGAGAAGAACAGAAGGTTTGTCAGTTGCTTCGAGTCCCCTTAAGGGAGAAGAAGAGAAAGTTTCTCGGCCACTTTGAGTCCCCTTAAATGGGTGAGACTCTTCTTCCTCCTTCACTAAGCCATCTGGGTGACCTTGGGCTAGTCAAACCTTTCTTCTGAGCTCTCACAGCCCCACCTACCTAACAGGATGTCTGTGGTGGGGAGAAGAACAGAAGGCTTGTCAGCTATTTTGAGTCCCCTTAAATGGGTGAGAAAAGCCGGGTGGAAAAGCCAACTGTCCTTCTCCTTCTCCTTCCATCCTTTGTAGGTAGACGCCTCACCTTGCACCATCCGACTCTTGAGATTTCTCCACTGGGACCAGACAGGCAGGACCTACTTGGAGGTAACCTTGGGGCTGATAAATAGCCAGAGAAGGTAACTGACTTCATGTCCTATTTGTGGGTTGCCAAATACCATCTTGGTGGTCTCTGGACAATGGATGGTGCAGTAGAAAGCTGGGATGGTCCAGCAGAGTTCTTTGGGTGGACAGAACTTCTTGGGCGAGCCAACCGCAGCGGCTAAGGACCATGGAGTTGTCCATGGGAAGACAACTTTTGCACCTCCGTTCCCAACCCAATGGGATCCTTGAATTAGAGCTACTTTTAAGGCGTTCCTTAGGGTTAGAACCCAATGCCTTGGAGGCACAGTGTCCTCCTCCAAGGCCAGATGTTGGCTCTACCTACACCATGACTGAAACAACTGAAGGGCAGCGTAGGGCAATGGTTAAACAGCCAGACCTGGAAGCTAAGAGCTCTTGGGATGGATTTCCCACATTCGTACCCTTCTTCACTCACGGGCCGTTCGTACGCCCAGCCAGCCACCAGGCTTTGACACCACGTCACGCTACGACACAGGAACGGAGCCCATCGGGAAGTTGGGATTTCTGACTCTCATGGGTGATTTTCTGTCCAAGCCGTGGGCCGCCCACAGTCACGTGGCAACCAGCCACACTGTGGTGTTTGTGCCACGCGAAGCCACGGCCACTGATAAAAAGCTGAGTGGGAGAGCAGAACCTCCAGATTGGAGGGAGAGAGGTAGGTAGGTAGGTAGGTAGGTAGGTTGTGTTTGTTTGTTTGTTTGTTTGTTTGTTAATGAATGAATGAATGAATGAATTCTATATCCTGCCCTTCACCAAATTGTCCCAGGGCAGGTTACAATGAGAATAAAACATACATAGTACAACATCATTAAAAATACAACCACCTCCCTCCCATCCTAACAGGGAACGCAAGGATACAGGACCATCTCACAGTCCTCTCTTACCCCATTCAAAGGGAACTAAACGCAGAGCTGCCCCTTCTGTGACACTCCATGGCTTAGAAGAATTGCTTAATAATGCTGCAGGCAGAACCACTTATCCATCCCGTTGCAGTTCCTGGAAACGGCCTTTGGGTCATCTCTGAAGGGTCTTGGGACAGAAAGGTCAGAGAGGACTAGAAACCCGACTGCAAAGAGTTGCGTGTGTAAATGCACGCATGCATCAGAGCACACAGAGCTTGCAACTACTGTGATTCATTGAGAGAAGATGAGCAATAGCCTAATTTAGCCAGAAATGCTCCACGGTCAAGGGAGGAAAGAAGGAAGGGCAAGGTTCGAGTCCCAGCCTTTACCTGGAAGTAGGTAATGGCAAACTACTTCTGTATCCCTGCCAAGAAAACTGCATGGAGATGCCAACAGTGCGGCCGTACCTCAGTGGTAGAACAAAGTGTCTGTAAAGCAGGGGCTTGCTTGTTCAATCCCCAGCCTCTCCTTGGAAGTAGGTAATGGCAAACCACTTCTGTGTCCCTACCCAGAAAACTGCACAGAGGTTCCCTGGAAGGAGGTCATTCCCTTCTTATATTTTTACATCTCTCCTCAACCCCTCCTCCCACTTCAGGGCTCACCATGGCTGGGCTGAAGACGGCCAGCGGCGAATATATCGACAGCTCCTGGGAGCTCAGCATCTTTGTGGAAGATCTGGGCCCGGAAGCTGAACCCGTCACTCTCCGTGTCACGGGCACCATACACATAGGAGGCATCATGCTCCAGATTGTGGATAAATTAAGTAAGTCTGTTTCCACTTGCTCCCTCCATTTTGTTTTCTTTCCAGGTAGTCTGGTGTGCTGATGTGCACAAATGTATTTTTGCCATTTGAATCCAAGTAGATGTTACACATATCTGTGCACATGATGGAAAAATCCGTATGCAACCCGTATTATCCCGTACGCATCCAGTTTTAATCCCATATTTTTTAAGCCCAAGATACAGATAATTTTTGGGGAGATTCGTATATGAGAGATACGAATCTACACATACAAATGATTCGAAAATCCACATCTGATTTTTGAAAATCCGATTTGAGTTTGAATGTTGGAATTTGTCAGATTTGAATTGAATATTCAAATTTTCTTCGTATCTCTTAAGATGGGGGGTTTACTTTGTGTGGGGCTGGTGGGCTATGCTCTCTGGAAAGTTCTAGGTGTTGCTATAAACACCACCGGGATTCCTCATCCTGGGTATCTGCTAAAGGACCAGGAACCCTGTCATGCTTGGTATAAGGTCACCTTAGATCAGCTGGATTTTCCCTCCTCCGTGGAGAAAGGAGGCGGTGAGAATTCCTGGTGGTTCTAGTGTCTGCTTGTGTGGCCGGAGGGACATGGGGTGACTCAGCTGGCCCTTGTGGTAGAAGAGCCTCCCTTGTGGGCTCCTGGTGGTGCCCTGATAAGCACGGGACCTCATAGCCTGTCATCTCCTACATCCTTCTGGCTCAGCTCCAGGACTGGTTATCAGGTCTTCCTCTGACTTCCAAAGACCAGCTGCTGGGAGATGGAAGCAGGGCAAGCAAGCTGTGAGGTCACGTCCTGCTGGTGGGCTTCCATGTGCGCCTGGTTGGCCAGTAGGAGACCAGAGGGCTGGACTGGGTATGGGCCATGGGTCCGACCTAACATTCTGACGTTCTAGCTGAGCTATTCTTAGACAGAAACGTTCACCACCTTTTCTGAGGACACCCAGGTTGTCAGCAAGACACTATTGCATGTAATTTATTGCGTGTGAAGCAGAGATTAGGGAGAAAAATAGAACAAGTGTTGCAACAGATGACACAAGTATTCCTTTAAAAACTAAAACCTTCACGGAACCCCAGTTTCAAACCCTAAATCTTAATTTTAAACCCTCAGTGAGTGTACACTAAAAGTGATTCATTTCGGCCCCTATGCTGACCCTTAATTTCATACAATTTTGGGTTAGGAGATAGAAATCTCTCTTTTCCACACAGTGTGGCTTCCTTCAGATGCAGGAACCCCCAAGGTTCAATCCGGCTCCAGTCCACTTTTAGAGCGAGAGGACACATCTGAGAAGTGGTTTTTTTTCAGTGTTAAACAACTCCGAAAATTCACCTTTGGGATCGATAATGTGGAAAGAAAATTACTGGTCGCTTTGCCTGATGGATTCCCTCACTCTGAAGGTGGACTGAAGCTGGATTAAAACTCAGGTGTGAACACAGCCTTTTTAGATCCTTGGATTGTTTAGGTTGCTTTGGAGATTGGCTCACTTGTTGCTTTTAACGTTTCCACTCTTGGGTTTGGTTTGATTTAACGTTTCAAAAAATGTTATTTGTATCTTCTTTTCCCCGACTTCTTCTTCGCTCAGAACTCCAGAAGGACTGGTCAGACCATGCTCTGTGGTGGGAACAGAAGAAGCTTTGGTTGCTGAAGACCAACTGGAGCCTAGATAAATACGGCATTCTGGCTGACGCCAAACTCAGATACACCCCACAACATAAACCGGTGCTCCTTTCGCTTCCAAACCAGTGCAAAGTTCGGGTCCGAGCCAATTTTGCCCAGCCGGTATTCCGAACTGTCACGGACATCTGCAAAGTTCTTGGTGAGGAACACACTGGGTTTAGGCTTGGATTCAAAGATCTGTGTAACACGGATGCAATTTTTGTGATTCGATCCGATTCGAATCGGAAATCCGAAAACTTATTATTCGATTTGAATCTTTAATATTAGAATTTAACCGAATTCAATTCGAATTAAACAAATTCAAATCTATTCGTTTGAATTTTTTATTTGAATTTGCACTTATGAATGTTGACAATATTTGTATGTGCCTGTATGCATCGTTACACATCCCATACGCATCCATAGTAGTTATCCTGCACGCAACCAATTTATGGACATTTGATCTGAATTTGAATGTCAAAATTTGGATGAAAGACGAGTTGCATACGGGATATCTACAGGATGCATACAGACCCAGGGAAGATGCATACGTATGTGCAAATTCGAATAAAAAATTCAAATGAATAGATTCGAATTTGCTACGTTCGAATCGAATTCGGTTAAATTCAAATTTTAAACATTTGAAGCAAATTTAATTTTCAGGTATTTGATTTGAATTAAATCCTGAAAGTTGCATTTGTGCACATCCCTATCTGGGAAGATGGGGTGCTTGAACGCTGTAACAGCCTCCTCTAAGTGCAGATGTTCTTCTCCAGATGTTGCCTAATTATTCCCTATGGGCCAAAGTGTGAAAAGGCCCCTGGTTTGGTGGCAGAGATCAAAATTCAAGCTGCGACCCCAATCTGGGTCTCCGGCATCTTTCCCATCACTTGATCACTGAGAGCCGATTTAACCCAACAACGAACCTCCGGTTCCTTGCAGCTATCCGTCACCCTGAAGAGCTTTCGTTGCTGCGTGCCCCAGAGGAGAAGGACAAGCGGAAGCGGAAGGAGAAAGAGGGTGTCACCCCAGAGGCCTACGACCTGACAGGGGTGCGGCTCCCAGCAAGTAAGTACAAGAGTTCTCTGAGGATGTCGTAACGAGTCAGTCTGTGCAGGTGGGCAGGGTGTCCAGCGGGGGACGGAAGAGGTGATACCACAGCGGGTGTTGCTTGCACAAAGTGAAGCTCTGAGGCAGTCCTTAGTAGCATGGGAACACTGGAATTCCCTTTTCTATGCAGCTATTAAAGGTGCAGGAAACCAACTCCTTTTCCTATGCTACAATTAAAGGTGCAGAAGCCCTGGAATTCTCCCCTCTGTATATAACTACCAATTAAAGGTGGAGGAGACATTTGCAATACCGTCTTCTTATGTCCAGAGCTTGTATTTTCCTTTGGGTCCCTCCATATACATTTTGAGTTCCCCGAAGAACTCTCTGAACCTATCTGGCATCTTTTCCACTGCACTACACTTGGTTCTAAGGGCAAACCTGCCGTGGGGGTGTTTGGTTTTACGCCAGCCTCCGTTGACCCTCCTCCCACTCTGTGCCGCCGTCAGGTGCTGAGCAGCAGCTCTTTCGCGGCATGCCAGCTCACTTCTCCGACAGCGCAGGGACAGAGGCATGCTACAGAATGCTGTCGGTCAGTCAGACGGGGTTGACGCCAGAGCAGATCATGCGGATGCATCGGCCGGGCTCGCTGGTGGAGAAGACGCAGATCAACAGCAGGTAAATGGGAGAGACAAGGGGCCTTTGGGACCTGGGACAGGCTCTTGAATGCATGAAGCTAAGGGGAGCTCTGCTGGATGAGGCCACAGCCCGTACAGTCCAGCATCCCATCACACACAGAGGCCCAACAGTTGCTTCTGGACATCTAAAGCAGAAGATGAAGGCAAATCCTTCACCTACTCTGGACTCCCTGAAGATGGCCTGAAGAGGCATCCTGCCCAGCTCTGCAATCTGGGCATCCATTCTCGTAGCTGTTGATATACCTGTCTCCATGACTTCAGAGAAGCCCTGCTGGATCAGGCCACAGCCCATGAGATCCATGAGAACCTAAGAGAAGCCCTGCTGGATCAGGCCACACTCCATCTAGCCCAGAAGAACCTAAGAGGAGCCCTGCTAGATCAGGCCACAGCCCATAAGGTCCATAAGAACCTAAGAATTCAAATGCAAAAAAACATTCATGCACATCCCTATAATCGACATGGTTTGAGAGTGAATTCAAAGTGGATTCAGGGCAGATTTGACACTTTCAGAGCCGATATGTATAGATACATATCAGATAAGTATTGGATACTCGTACAAATTCAAATACATTCATATCAAATCTAATCCTACCACATTAGAAGGGGATCTATTCGAACAAATATTTTCTAACACTCGATTCCATATGAATCAAATGCAAAAAAAACAAAAACAAAAATTTGTCCACATCCCAACAACCAGGTAAGGATAATCAGAAAAAGGCAGGATAAAAAGAAGTGTGAGGCTGAGACGGAACCAAAGGGGCTTCATTTGACTCCCTTTTCCTCCGAGGTGGTTGGATTCGTCGCGAACTTTGCTGCAGCAGGAAGTGACGGAAAATGACTGCTTATGGTTACGATTCAAGTATTACAGTTTCTTCGACTTGGAGCCCAAGGTGGGTACTGGGCACGGAGCCCACCGAGATCTGTAAAAGCGTCAGAATTCTGGCTGACCCATGATAAGAGTTTTAGCCCCACCTCACACGGCCCCCAAACCAGAAGTGCTTTTCTGGACCTCCAGAGTACCAGAATAGGTCCAGAACACCACCGGAGGCCCCCCAAAAGGTAGGGGGTGCATGGGAGGGTGGCAGGAGGCCTCTGGTTGCCCCCCCAAGCCTATTTCGGCACTCTCCAGAGGCCAAAATAGGCTGTCCAGAGACTGAAACAGGGCTTCTGGTTCTGTGTGCGCAAACACGCAAAACTAGAAGGCCTAGGAAGACGGTGCAGCAGCAGTGGAGGTAAGTGGGGTGCCTGCAGGGGGTTGGGAGGCTGCGGGGGGAGATCCAATATCCACCGAAGTTTTGACAGATATCTAATTATCCTATTAGCAAATGAATAGGGCCAATTCAATTCATCCGTGAATGGCAGAATTGGTACCTGTTTGTACGTATCCCGACTTCGTCGGGTATTTTTGCACATGATTCATCCCTAAACCTCTCCTGTCCCTCGTTTCTCTCCGCCCCAAAGTATGACGCCGTCAGGATCAACCAGCTATATGAACAAGCCCGCTGGGCAGTGCTGCTGGAGGAGACGGACTGCACTGAGGAAGAGATGGTGGTCTTTGCAGCCTTGCAGGTAATCCGCATGGCAAGATGGCATCCGTCCGCCGTATCACGCTTATAAAAGGCTTGGAAAAAACATTCAGCCGAACCAAAGCTAAACCCGCTGCTCTTTTCTCTGCCGCTGCTCCCAGTATCGCATCAACCAGCTGTCCTTGAACGCCAACCCTGTAGAGCAGGCTGGCGAGTCCAGCCTGGATGACTTGGACAAGGCCCTGGCCAGCCTGGAAATCAAGCTGGAAGGTTCATCTACGGCTCCGAACATGCTGGTAAGCCCTGCAGGTCGGTCCCCGAACGGGCTGCAAAGCCTGATGTATTTGTCTTCAGTACCAAACCGTAAATCAAGTGACATCAAAAATATTTAATTTCTCCTCCATTCTTAGGATAGTCTCACAGCTATTCCAGAGTTGAAGGACTACCTCCGAATATTCCGGTGAGTTTTCTGCCTTCCCTTCCCCTCCCCTCGCCACCCTACTCCACGACTTCAGGCCTGCATGCACACTTAAATTTAATCCAGTTCCAGTCCACTTTCAGATTGAGAGGGGGACAAGTAGTTTTCTTTCAGCATTATCGAATTCAGGAAAACTACCTTTAAACTAGTTAATCTGGGTAAAAAACTACTATTGCTACTGCTACTACTAATAATAATTTCCTGTTTGTTGTAAACCTCCTTGGGCAAATTATCTTTTTGGAACGGTGGTATACAAATAAAACGGAGATGGAGAGGTGGCCAGAAAGGGGAACATTTCATCCACTCTGGCCTGCCTTTTAGCACATAGTGTTGGGGTGGTGAAGCTCTTCTGTCCCCCGCCACAGGCCCCGAAAACTGACCCTGAAAGGCTACAAGCAGTACTGGGTGATCTTCAAAGAAACCTCCATCTCCTACTTTAAGAGTGCCGAGGAAGCTCTAGGGGAACCTGTACAGCAGCTGAACCTGAAAGGTGAGTCCAGTTCCTTCTGTCCTTTCCCACTTCAGCATCGGCGGGGACCCTAAATCTGAATTTGCAATGTGCGTTTTAACCGCTTTGCATGTTAGCGGATTCCAGCCGGAAGTCTTGAACCTGATTTTGCAGAGGATGATCTACATGTTAGGGTCAGCCACACAGCTTTCAGCTAGACCGGAGTGGTTGGGGTTTTTGTTGTTGTTTTTTTAAAGTAAGCCTACACAGCATCAGTGACAGATTTTTTAAAATGTTGTTTTGCTCATTTTATTTCTAAATAAACATAAGGTTTGTCTCTGTTTCAACGCAAGGCTGCGAGGTGGTTCCGGACGTCAACATCTCTGGCCAGAAATTCTGCATCAAGCTGTTGGTGCCTTCGCCTGATGGGATGAGCGAAATATACTTGCGCTGCGCCAATGTAAGAGGGAGGATTTGGGAAGGCGGCGAACATCGTTCAGAACTAATGAGTAGGGATGTGCACAGATATTCATAATATCTGGTATTCATCTGAATTTAGAAATTCGTACAAATGCTTCAAAGCATTCGTGAAACAGGGAGGTGGGAAAGCGGCTGCCCCAGTCAGATCTGCAACGGATCCAAAGTGCATTCAACATAGACTGAGAGCGGATATCAAAAAGAATCCTACCACATTTGAAAGGGAGCTATTCAAATGAATGCAAAGTTTCTTACATTCGATTCAGTACAAATTGATTGCAAAACCCCCCATTTGTGTAATAACGCCCTCTTATTTTGAGGGGTTGATTATTAGAGGAGTTGGAAAAAATCAGTCCATCATGGCACAAGGTTTCTTCCTTCCTTCCCTCTCCATCTAGGAGCAGCAATACGCTCGCTGGATGGCTGGTTGCCGGCTGGCAGCAAAGGGTAAAACCATGGCGGATGCGTCGTACCAATCGGAAGTGGAAAACATCCTGTCTTTCCTCAAGCTACAGCAGACCAACCCAGATGCACCCCTTGCCCCGGAGGCCGAAGGGGCACAGTGGCTCGTGTCTCCTCGTTACCAGAAGAAATTCAAACCTAAGCAGGTATTTCGAAGGCCAGCCTGATTAAGAGGGTTTCTAGGAACCTTGCTGACAACCCCAAGGCACGGGAAGCCCCATCGTTAATGTATCTCGTAGGAAGATAGCCAGAAAAGGCAAGAACTAGGGATACCCATGAAAATGTGGACATGCGATCTCAAATCAGATATTCATATGCTAACATTTGAATGAATACGAATGGTTCAGGAAATGGTTCAGACATTCGTTAAGCTGGGAAAACATCAGATACAGACCTAATACGAATAGATACGTATCTGCTATGAACAGGTATATATTTATTCACATCAAATACGTATCAAACGTTCGTACACATACGTACGTATAGATTCGTATTGAATAGAATTCTGCATCTGAATGCACTGTATTTGTACGAATATGGATTTTCAAACATTCCGTTCATGTCGAATCGAATGCCCAAAAAACATTTGTTCGCATCCCAAGCAAGAACTCTTCTCTCTTTGCAACGCCTACAGTTAACTCCTCGTATCTTGGAGGCCTACCAGAATGTGGCCCAACTCTCTCTCATGGACGCGAAAATGAAATTCATCCAGGCTTGGCAGTCGCTCCCCGATTTTGGCATCTCTTACTTCGTAGTAAGGTAATAAAAACCAAACGCAAGGCCTCCCCCATCATTGCTTGGGGCAACCAAGTCCTGCTTTCTTGAACCAATTTGAATCATTGATGGGGTCAGTCTTTGCTTGAAAACAAAATCAAACTTCTGGAAGTTACCTGGTCAGAGCAGGGGTGTTCAAGTTTGACCCTCCCAAAGCTGTTGAACTACCACGCCGTCTCCTACCTCATGCTTTAATTTTGAATATGTGCACTGTTGGGCACCAGTGACCAATCCTGTCACCTTTGCACAGATTCAAGGGCAGCAAGAAGGATGAAATTCTGGGCATTGCTAACAATCGCTTGATCCGCATTGACCTGGCTGTGGGAGATGTGGTGAAGACCTGGCGGTACAGCAATATGCGTCAATGGAACGTCAACTGGGATATCCGGCAGGTAAGCGCCAAGGGAGGAACAGTAAATAGTCACACTTGACTCATAGCAACTGCACAGACATGTGTTTTGATGCTGTTTTCTTCAAGAATGTCTTTTGAATTTCTGCACTAAGTCACAACCCTGATTTCTTGGTGGTCTCCCCTCCATCCAAAATTAGCTAATGGCTGCCAAATTTTATGTAGCCATAAAGTAAGACAGTTGATACTCCTTCACATTATCCCTTTCCCTTTGTAAGAAATGGAAGATTTCCTGCTTGGTCCCTGGTAAGACGCTGCTTTGCACATGGCCGGCTTTAACCAGAAGCTGTTATTCTTTCCTTTTTATCTCCCACCAAGGTGGCCATAGAGTTTGATGAGCACATCAATGTGGCCTTCAGCTGCACATCTGCCGGCTGCAAGATTGTTCACGAGTACATAGGCGGATACATCTTTTTGTCTACCCGGACCATTGATCGAACCCAGACCCTGGATGAAGAGCTCTTCCACAAGTTGACAGGGGGCCATGAAGCTCTCTGATGCTCCAGCACCAAACCCGCCTCTTTCCTGTGTAACACACCCAACAGGACTGCCAGCGCCAGGGTGTAGAAACCTCACAGAGTCTAGGGCGGAGCTGCTCAACTCACAAATGTTTCTGAACCTCAACTCCCAGCATTACAGTGGGGCTGCATGGAATACTGGGAATTGTAGTTCAGGGGGCTGAGGCTGACACAGAATACTGGGGGTATTATTTTTCAGCCGAGAGATGGCATTCATTCAGTGCGGCTAGCATGGTACGCAGGCAATTGAAAAAGTTCACGGTTGACACAGAATGTTGGGAATTGTAGTTCAGGAGCATCTGGAAGGGCTGAAGGCAGAGTGGCTCTGGTCTAGACTATCCCAGGTAGGGATGTGCACGAATATTAACATTTGTTATTCATACGAATTTGGCCGAATAGGAAATTCATCCACAAATCGAATACGACATTCGTATATTAACGTTCGTCTGATTCGAATGTTTGCGGTCATTCGTATGAACAGTTTGGACATTTGTTAAACTGGGAAAGTGGGGAAGCGGCTCTACCAGTTACATCTGCAATGGATCCAGATTGCATTCGACATGGATCGAAAGTGGATTAAAAGCGAGTTCAGGTCGGATTTGACACTTTTAGAGCGGGTATGTCATGAGATATGTATCAGATATCTATCGGATATGTACGTGTTTGTATCGGATACATATTGGATAATCATACATATTCGTATTGAATAGAATCCTACCACATCCGAAGGGGATCTATTCAAACGAATATGGATTTTCTAACATTCGATTTGTTATGAATCGAAAGCGAAAAAACCCATTTGTGCACATCCCTAATCCTAGGAGGCCCTTAAGGAATTCAGTTGCTAGGCAAGAGGAACTCTTTGAACCCAAAGAGTACAGGGAGGAATATTCAGGTCTGTAATATAAGGGGAATTCAACATGTGCTGCGCGAGCAATTCTCTCACCAAGCTGTGGGTGCGTGGAGAAGGGGAACGAATGCAACTTCCCTGCTCTGTAGATAAGCGATGATTTAAACTGCTCTTTGTCAGCCAGGTACGTCGTCATTATTTTTAAAATCTCTATCGCACCATCCTTGAATCATGCCAAGTCGTAGCTTGCAGGACTCTGGGTTAAGTTCAGCAACAGTGGGGTTCCTGGGCCGGGGTGGGGGGGGTGGGTGGATTCATAATTATATTTGATACTGTAAACATTTATTGTTGTATTTGCCCAAGGAATGGAGCCTGGGTTTGCTTCTTTTTTTTTACTCTTCACTGCCGTGAGCAGCTATTAAAATAATAACAAACCTTGGTTCACACGACCCTTTTGTCCTTTGGGATTACCTTTAGGCAGGGGTGGACCAGGACCAGGTTGTTAGGGTTTTTTTGCTGGTCTGCATAATGTTCTCTGCCGGGAGTTGTGACATTTTAAATGTCATAATTAAATAAGCATGCAGTAAACTCCAACCCCCTCCATAACCCCACCCCCATATGACCAAAGCCCCACCCTGCCGGGCCATGGAAAAATGGGTCTTGCTTGAAGCTGGTCCCTCATGCAAAAAAGGTTGGGGATCACTGCCTTAGGGAGCCCAGATAGATACACGAAAATGCACTTGTGATATCTAAATTGTGTTTTCTTTAGTAACATAGAAATAAATCACCATCTCCTAGGGAATAAAAGGTTGCAGAAATAGGCGTCAGGCAGGTCACTTGATTGGCAGTAGGCGCCCTGGAGAACACAGAACAGATGGTATTAGTTTTGACAAGGATCTTAGGTAGCAGGTTTACCAATCTCTGGCCCTATTGCACTGGCAATTATTCTGAGATATATACCAGAATAAAGGCCTGCCATCCACAGGGTAATGCAAACTACCACAGATCCCACCTGGAGCTCACCACAGTCCACCCTAGCATGTGGACAGGTCCCTATTCTGAAATATATCCCGGAATAAAGCTCAGTGTGGAAAGGGCCTCTGGCCCGGTCTAATTTTCACAGCAAGACATGTCTCTGGAATGTAGAACCAAAAATGTTCCTGAACATGTACAGAGTACAGGAGGGTGTATTAGCTAATTCCCAAGTTTAGAATAACTGGAAAGACGTGGGTTTAGCTGCCAGTTTGGAACCTCTTTCAGTTCAAAGACAGGGCTGGGAACGTTTTCTTATACTGAAAAATTCTTTTCTATAAAAGGAGAAAACCTAGATGTGGACTTACGCGTAGGCCGGAGCTGCAAAGCTTCCCGGAAGTAGCAGGGTAGTAGCAGCCCATTGGCATCACCGGGTGTGAGAATTACTCCATTAGCCGAGCGATAAAACCTAATTCCATCTAGCAAAGAAGGACAAAGATTGGGAAGTCTGCAACACTGTTTGGAATTATTGGATCGGCCATTCATCTTTCTCTTGAGGAACCAGCGTAACAAAATCACACCCCTATGTATTTCCACCTGTTTCTCCTTAATTCCTTATGCTTAGCATTGTTTATTTTAGGTGGCCATTTGTAGTTACATTAGAATGAGCTGCAATACCTTCCAGATACAGCTCCCTTAAGCTGATCATCACCCAGAAGGCCACAGTTTTTCCACTTACCTGCCAAAGCTTTTGGTACATCAATTATGATGGCCACCTCACAGTCTTTCCTCATTCCTACAAAGCAAACAAGTATAGGGATGGCTGCTTTATTTGCTCCAGCTATCTTCCAAAGCCCCAGGCAGATGATTGGTCCTCATGATGGGAAAACATGCGTCCCACCTTTGGTCTTTGGGGGACGCTCCGTTTTAACCACTGTTGTTCGTCTGAGTTAATCTGACTCTCCCAAAGATACCCAAGAGGGAAAGGTGTGCCCAGGTAGCAATTCTACCTTGCTCCAAAGGGCCAGGAAAAGCACATCAACGTACCTACACGGCATCGTTCCTTTGGGGTACGCGTGGCGCTGTTCCAAATAATTCAGAACAGTGGTTTGCACATACCTACTCATGGGTAGGGATGTGTACGAATGGGTTTTTTGATATTCCATCTGTAACAAATGGAATGTTAGAAAATCTGTATTCGTTCAAATAGATACCCTTCAAATATGGTAGGATTCTATTCTATAAGAACGTATCCGCGCAAATTTGTACAAAGATCCAATATGTATCTGATACGAATGAATACATATCAGATATGAATGAATACATATCCCATATGTATCCAGTAACAAATCAGCAGTCTGAATCTACTTTTAATCTGCTCTCGATCCATGTCGAATGCAATCTGGATCCGTTGCAGATGTGTGGCGCAGCCACTTTCCCACCTCCGTAGTTTAACAAACGTCTAAACCGGTGATGGCCAACCTATGACATGCGTGTCACAGGTGACACGCCAAGCCCTTTTGGGTGACACACATGGTCACCCTGGCACCTGGACGTATAGTGCTCGCTTGCTCTTGAAG
This sequence comes from Aspidoscelis tigris stejnegeri, assembly GCA_023333525.1. Taxonomy (NCBI): domain Eukaryota; kingdom Metazoa; phylum Chordata; class Lepidosauria; order Squamata; family Teiidae; genus Aspidoscelis; species Aspidoscelis tigris. The sequence continues at coordinate 3,195,788 of JALMGA010000027.1, read as the reverse complement.
TGTATGAAATAACAAATTTCAATTGAAGATTTAGCAACAAAAGTCACTAATGTAAAGAATTATTTGTTTTTGCTTTTAATAAAATACATATATCAAAAATATCACTTTTTTACTAGAGCTACAAATATCACAAAATTATGGATATTTCTAGATGTGACACAGCACCCGAGTTAAGCAAGGTTTTCTTGCAAATTTTGACACACCGAGCTCAAAAGGTTCGCCATCACTGGTCTAAACTATCTAAACAAGTGTTGAAAACATGTCTATGAATGTTGCAACATTCATGTACGAATCTCCAAATTGGCACACATCTGTATGGATAACAAATGTTATGAAAATTCACGCACATTCCCATCCATGGGTGTTATGCGCCAGTAATAACTGGAGAACCATCGTTTGACCAACCCTGGATTTGACACAAATCAACCATCTGGAAGCTTCCTTTGAAGTGTTTTCACGTCTCAGTCTTTGGGATGGGAAAGAGGAGCCACAGGGCTCATTTGCCCCTCTCTGCTCACATGGAGGTGTAGAATACTCACCACTCATGACAGCTTCCTCTCCAGGCAGTCCCGGTGCTAAGTGGATGTGCATTCTCCCCATCCGGGACAATCCGCCACCACGGATCGCTGCCCAGTGGCGCAAGTATGTGCCATGAGCCACAACCTCTGGGAAATCCGAAGGCTCACACAAGGGGATCAGGTCAAGTCCCGAAACCTGGTAGAATGCACCACAAGTACCGGTTGACTATGGAGGTCCCAGCAGATCCATATATTTCTGACTAGGGATGTGCACGAACAGGTTTTTTGCCATTCGGTTCGTAACAAATTGAATGTTAGAATATCCGCATTCGTTCAAATGTAGTAGGTTTCTATTCAATACGAATGTATTCATACAAACTCATACAAATATCTGATAGGTATCCAATATGATACGTATCCAGGGCACGTTTTGGGTTGTCTGTTAGCCTCAGGCAACACAGCAAAAGTCCATAAAGTTAGTTTATTTATAAACATTTGTATCCCGCCCTTCATCTGGTCACAACACGTGATAACACAGTTACTAAATATATGTAAAAATGTAATGCATTCAACCTCTCTTCCTTCCAGCAAGCCTACATTCAGAGGAACTAGGAATCAAAGGGCCGGGAGAAGAGGTATGCTTTAATCAGGAACTTAAAACCATATAAAGTCAGTGCCTTGCGCATTGCCACTATGAGGCTATTCCAAAACTAGGGGGCCACCATAGAGAAGGCCCCAACATAGCATCTGCTACACCCCTACATTCTTTCTCCACTACCTCACCTCCAAGGAGTGCCCTTGATTTGCCCGGATTTGGAGGTGCCCATTCGAAGGGTCCGAGCGCAGAGCAAACCGCTGCTTTTCATTTGTCTCCACCACACGCTGGACATCTTCCAGGGACCAAGCCTTAAACTGAGACAAACGGAGGACTTCCGCCACGTCCACAAAGCCGTCTGTGGTTGGGAAGGAGCAAGACAAATTTTTTCTTTTTTAAAAGTAATTACTTTCTCTGCTGCTTTGTCCTCAAGAGTCAAATCACTGGGACCAATTCACACTGCAGGTAACCCCTTGTGAAGCTTTTTCTACCCTTTTCAGTGTCTGGCCTGGATTGTTCTACTTAAATATGAATGTATTCATACAAATATCTGACACGTATCCGATACGAACACAGACATATCCAATACATATCTGATACCAACTCCCCACAAATACTTACCTTGATTCGATTGCGGGGCCATGCCTCTTCTGGGTGCTGCCATTTTGGCTGCGGCACCCTGCGTGACTGTGCATGCATCAGCACCGTCACCATGACAGCACTTAGGCTCTGTGCATGCGCCGTCGCAAGCCAGCAGGCTTGCGCGGCACCTCAGATGACCCCGGAGCAGCAGAAGAGGTGTGAACGGCCACTGCCTGGATGCTCCAGGTAAGCTTTTGGTTAACGCTGCTAAAGATATGGAGCACTATTTTGCGCTCCACGCATAGTGCATGAATTAGGGAACATCTGGGCAGGCAGGGGGGTGCTAGAAGGCCATAACAGCCACCTCTAAGCGCAGATGCATTTCCCCAGAAGTTCCCTTATCATGCACTACGAACCAAAGTGTGAACAGGCCCCAGGTTAGCAACTCTGCTTTTAACTACCTACTGCTAGATCCAAATGAGAAAGGAACTGCCCACCTGTGCAACTTAAAACCAGCTGAAATACTCACCAGGGCCCATGGACAATCCCAGTTTCTCTGCCCCATGTCGAAGTGCATAAGAGAGGGCTTTGGACAGGCGAACGTCTGGATCCTGAAAGTTTTGGGGGGAGAGAACACAGGAAGATGGCCAATATGAATGTTTATGTATGTCATTTATCTGTTTTTTCCCCCCAAGGATGTGACATCCCTGTTGATAAAATAGCAAAAGAAGGAGTGATTCTGGCTTGAGGGAAGGAGGTTGGGGAGGGCTATATATTTAAATATGTTTTAGCAATTTGTTTTATTTTATGTTTTGACCCACCCTGGGACCTCTGGTGAATGGTGGGATGCAAATGCAATAAATAAATAAAAAGTAGGCTTTTCAATAGGACATCTCCTTGGTTCCAACCTAATAGTCTAAGCCAGGAATATTACACCACAGTGGCTTCTAGACGCTGATGGACAGATGTTGTGCTCAGCAGGATTTCATTCTGCAAACTCTTTTCTTTCTCATTGGGTTGGTACGGCTAGATTTTGTCTTCTAGACTAATTTGGGTGAATGGGAGTTGTGGTTAGATGCCACCCGGAGAGGCATTGTGTGGTTGACCTTCTGAAAGAAGAATGCCCAGAATATCTGCCTTTGATCTTCGTGTTATGATTAGACAGCTGGAAAATTATGATACAAACATGCACATGGGGCATCACAGGTCTGACCAAAGGAGCTAGAACAAAAAAATGGGGTGGGCAGAAAGGGAAGTCTAACCTGATCTTTCTGCTTCTTCCGCTGTGCTTGCTTCCTGACTCCTTTTCCCCTTTGAACAGCATTCCCTGCAGCTTCTCCTCTTTCATCCATACTGATTAACTGCTAAATCCCGATGTCTTGCAAAAACAATCCCCGAAACCCTTTGCAATCCCCTTATCTATTCTTATCAGGCACATCGAACATGTTTCAAGATGTTTTCTGCCTCAGTCTGTCCCTATAAGAAACTACCAGTAAGAGCACAATTGCTTTTCCTCCGCTCCCTCTCAAAGCCGTTTTGCAATGTGGTGAATTATTCTTAGTAAGAAACCAGAGCTTTCTAGCAATCAGCTGACAATCCTGGGCCACACAGACATCTGGGAATTGTAGTTCTTCCGGTCTTTGCATGCATTACCTTCCTACTTGCTGGTTTTTCTGCTGCATGCACAGTAAAAAGTTGGGGGAGATTGCCTTTTTTGGGAGTACATTCGCCTGCAGTGGCCAGAGGGATGAGAGCAAAGGCCTAATAGCTGCCTAAAAAATGGGATTCAGCAGATGTAGCTAACACTAGGTAGGAGAGGATTCAAAAAAATCTAGACAAGCTTGAACAGCGGGGTGAAACTCACAGGATGTTATTTAATAGGGACAAATGCAAAGTCCCACAACTTAGTAAGAAAAATGGTAGAAATGAATACAGAATGGGAGGAATTTGCCTGAATAGCAGCACAAGTGAAAAGGATCTGGGTGTCCTAGTTGATCACAGGATGAACATGAGTCAGCTATGTGATGCAGCTGCAAAAAGGGCAAACACCATCCTAGGATGCATCAAGAGTAGAGTGTAGGTCACAAGAAGTAATTATTCCTCTTGACTCTACCTTGGTCATACTTCATCTAGAGTCCTATGTCCAGTTCTGGGCACCACAATTCAAAAAGGACATTGACAAACTAGAGCAAGTCCAAAGGAGGGCTACCAAAATGGTTAGTAGTCTGGAAACCATGTCCTACGAGGAACAGTTGAAGGATCTAGGAATGTTTAGCCTGCAGAAGAGAAGACTGAGAGGAGACATGATAGCTGAAGTTATCTTCCTGTACAGATTTTTATATTTCAACCAGGCCTTATACAGAGCATTTCTCACAAAGTGATTTTTAAAATCTGAATTAACTTTTGTTTTCTCATACCATAAGTACCCATGCCAACCATATCTCGGGCCTCCTCCTTCTAATTGTAATAATCTATGATCTTTCAACCAAAACCATCTTCAGCTGCCATGGAAAATTGAGGAAGACCAGTTTCTAGTGCTGATCTTCTTCTGAGCTCAGTTGGAGGCAGGAGGGGACAGTATTTCTTTATTTGGTTTTCCCTATGCTGTCTGGAGAGGCCCCCAAACCCCCCACCAATTGTAGAAGAATATGGTAAAGACTGTGCTACAAGAAGATGACTTTTCTGCGCAGCTGTGTCCTGCTGTGTCCAGGAGATGGCAGTGCCTGTTGTCTTTTTGGAATTCCTGTTGGTTTTGCATTGTTAGGCTTTCTGTAACTTGCTTGTTAAATATCTGTCTCTGGAAGGTCATTTCAAGAGCAAATGGGAGCTGTTGGAGAGGGGCTGGGGGAAAAGCAACCTTCCATTCCCGATATCAAAAGATGTACAGTACCACAGATGTAGGAACAGCACTAATTTCAGAAGAGACAATTTCCTGCTGTTTTTTCTTATTTGTATCAGGATATCACGCCATCTTTCATCCCCCATGGATTCAGAGCTCCTCACGATGGGACATACCAAATCCCATACAAAACAGGGAAGGATCGAGTAACCAAAGAAAAACTGTGTACTTACGAACTGAATAGAAAGAAACAGGAATCATCCTACTGTATCATATATGGTGTGTTGAAGAACCCTCCAACCAAAGGACACTTCAGCCCATTGGTACTGGTCCAGGCGATAGTGCTTTGTACATGTAAATGGTGATGACCACACCGTCACCCTGCAGATCTCAACCAATGGGGCATTCACGGCCAAGGCTGCCAAAGTCACTACCGACCCCATCGAATCACCGGTTTACTTTTTACGTGGTACGCCAAGGCTATGCATGCCCTTACCCAGCCAGCAATAGCCCTGGAGTTGGCTTTAACCCCTATATTGGATGGGTGGAGCCCTACCAATAGAGAAGAAGACTTTCTAGAGCAGTGATGGTGAACCTTTTGAGCTCGGTGTGTCAAAATTCGCAAGAAAACCTAGCTTAACTCGGGTGCTGTGTCACATCTAGAAATATCGATAATTCTGTGATATTTGTGGCTCTAGTAAAAAAGGTATCTTTTTGATATATGTATTTTATTAAAAGCAAAAACAAACAATTCTTTACATTAGTGACTTTTGTTGCTAAATCTTCAATTGAAAGTTGGTATTTCGTACACTTGAAGAACAAGCAAGCACTACACGCCCAGGTGCCAGGGTGACCACGTGTGTCACCCAAAAGGGCTTGGTGTGTCACTTGTGACACGCGTGTCATAGGTTGGCCATCACCGTTCTAGAGGGTTTAGACCTGTCCAAATAGAATAGGATAGCTCTTCAGACATCCAAGGTATGCCACCTCCTCTCCAGATCATGCTGCAGATCTGGACAGCAAGTGGGAAGGTGGATCTCCAAGGATCTATGAAACAATGTGTCTACCATCAGACAAAACTTGGGATCTAGTCACAAGATGACAGAGTCTGGGGTAATCCAACAATACAGTTCATCTATTAAGAGAGCCGAAATGTCAGACGTGCTCCGAGCCAAAGTGATGCGACTTTGAAGGACATCAGCCTCAAGGAAGTAGTTGCTAAGGGTTCAAAAGACTTTCCCATCAGAGCAGACAATATCAGTCTAAGGTCCCAAGAAGGGAACCTGTGCACAACTGGTGGACATTTGGCCTTTATGCCTGCAAGGAAGGTTTTAACGAAATTGTCATGAGCAAGTCTAAACTCTGTAGAAAAGATCAAGGACTGCAGCTAAGGCATATACCTGCTTATGCAGTGTATTGAATTGGAGAACTTTACATGCTCCCTCCTGAAGGAACAAAAACATCTGAGGCACAGTTGGGGAACTAGGGGAAATGTGTCTAGGCCTCCACCATCTGATGAAGGCTTTCCAAGTTGCATCATCAATACACCTGGTAAAGGATCTTTGGGCCTCTAACATAGTATCTTGACGTCTTCTTCAAAGCCTTAAACAGTTCTGTTGAGCTTGAATGCTGTCAAGAGACAACCAGCCCAGATCCTGAGGTAAATTCCATTCTGGGATAGAAAAGTCAGAGAATCCAGAAGTGGAAGGGGAGGCTGGGACCGTATGCTGCAAAGCAGCTCCTCCTGGACCAAGAAGGGGCCACTAGGATCATCGATGCCCTTTCCTAATACACCCTCTGAAAGAACTGGGATAGCAAAGGGAAAGGAGAAAAGGCATATGGAAGGCCCTGGAGCCAGGTGGCTGATATGGCGTCTATTGCCCATGCCCCAAGATCCCTGTATCTTGAAATGTATATGGAAAACTGGCAATTGTCTGCTGAGATGAACAGATCTATGATTGGGCACCCCCATTTCATCATGAGTAAGCTGAACACCTCTGGATCAAGATGCCACTTGGCTTGAGGAAGGTCCTTCTGACTCAGGGAGTCCGCCCAGGAAACTGACAATATGTGATTCTCCACCCAAGAGAAGCGCTGAAGAGTCATGAGGGATCGCAACCTGGAACCCCCTTGTCTGACTACATGAGCTTTGGTGGTCATGTTGTCGGTAAGAACTAGAACATGACTATCTTGAACCAAGGGCAGGAAGTTAGTTAAGGTGAGAAATATAGCCTTGAGCTCTAGCTAATTGATCTTCTGACCAGCTTCTTCTGGTGTCCAGGTACCTTGGACCATGCAAATTAGACAATGGGCACCCCATCCCTTATTGCTAATATCACACGTAGCCTTCACCCTTTCTTAACCATGGGGCAACATTTAGACAGGTGATGCTTGTCCATCCACCAGGGAAGGGAACAAGCCTCAGCCATTAGGCATACCCTAGTATCATCTCCTGAGGCAATAAACCTCGTAAATGGCATAAGAAACCACTGTCATGGGCAGAGACGGAAGTTCACCCAAGGGACTAGGTCAATGACAGACATCATCTTCCCCAAAAACGAGGCCAATGTACTAACTTTCATCTTAAGTGTGGTCCAGACCTCCCTAGCCAGAGATGTGAGGGCAAGAATTTGTTCTTGGCTGAGAGAGATTGACTAGGAATCTGAGTCAAAGAGAGCCCCTAAATGTGCAATAGAACGACCAGGGAAAAGGAAACTCTTTTCCCAATTGATTAAGAACCCTTGATATGTGAGACACGTAACCATCTCCCAAACAGCTTGAACAGCCAGGGAGTGGGATCATTCTTTGCAAAGAATGTCATCTAAATATGTCAAAATAATCTGGGAGAGGACCTTGGTGAAGACCCTTTGGGCTGCACAGAGCCTGGAGGGTAAGGCACAGTACCGATAGTGCTGATCACCCAAAGTGAACCTGAGGAAAGGCCTGGCTGATGGGGCCATCAAAACATGAAAATACGCGTGTCTCAGATCTAGAGAGGCAAAAAAAAAAAAAAATCCCCAGGTTTGATCGCCCCTCTGGTGGAAGCCAATGTTTCCATTTTGAAACAGTTATTCAGCAAGTATTTATTTAGAAACTTAAGGACCAAAATTGAACTACACTTGTCAGATATTTTTTTTTAACAATGAAAAGCACTGAATATACTCCTCGTCCTTCCTCCTTTCTCAGTACGGGATCAAAAGCCCCTAGCTCCAACAATTCCTGAACAATTCCCACCAGCATAGCTTTCTTGATCAGATCTGAGGGTAGAGGGGATCTAACAAACCTGGATTGAAGGGATGAAACAAATAACAGGGAATAACCACAATTTATAACTAGTAGGGCCCAGGGTCTGAACAACTTAACTCCCACTGGGAAACAAAATCAGTCAACCTGCTTCCCACCTTGCCATCTACTGTCTCAATGGGAAGGATTGAAGAATTTATTAAATCTACCTCCCCCTCTACCAATAAGACTCCTGGCTTTCTGATGATGGGAGCCCCCAGGTCGCTCGACCCCTGGGGGGCTTAGGTCGAAAGGGCTGCTTAAACTGCATATCCTGCTGAGGTTTCCTAAAAAACTGGAAGGAAGACCTGCCTCTAGAGAAGGAGGAAGCACTTGGAGCTGACACCGGCATAACCTTCTTCTTGGCTTGTGATTCTATCAAAATGTCCTGAAGGCAGTCCTCATCAAAGAGGCTCTTGCCTTTAAAAGGTGCAGCTATGGCCTGTATCTTAGAGCTCTGGTCAACATTCACATTCTTAAGCCAAAGGGCCCGACGAGTTGCCGTGGACAGACCGGACGCTCGAGCCGCTAATTGTAATGAGTCAATCGTCAAGTCTGCTGTTAGGGCCAAATTCCTTCGAATAGCCATTACTGCTTCTCGAGCTCCCTCAGATAAGGAAGGATCCGTCAACAGTTCATCCGACCATTTTAAGGCAGCCCTGGCCACCAGAGAACCGGCTGAGGCAGCTCGAAGCATAAGTGCATTTGTCTCAAACACTTTTCGAAGTAGCGATTCCATTTTGCGGTCCAAAGAGTCCCGAAGCATTGAGTCAGGGTCTCTGGAAGCCACCTGTTTTGGCATAAGCTGCACGAACAAGGCGTCCACTTTAGGCACTGCCCACATACTGTCTGCATGGTCTTGGGGGAGGAGCATCCTCCTAAGGAGTGCAGGGAATCTTTTAGCAACACTGGGCTCACGCCACTCTTTTAAGATCAAAGACTGAAAAATCAACGGCACGGGCAACACCTTATCCTGTGCTGGTGGTGCCCACATGATGTTAGCCGCCTCAGTGGAAACGTCTTCCTTGGTTTGGTTTGGAAAGGATAACATGAGAGTCTCTGCAGTTTGTTCAACTGCCAAGTGAAGTTGATCCACTGGGAGGAGCCTCATGGTACATTGCCCTCGAGGCACTGGGTCAGTTTGGTTGCTCTCAAGGTCTTCCATTACTTGGAACTCGGATTGTAACATCTCAGACGCCTCAGAGATCACGGATCCCAACTCCAAAGAGTAAGAGGACTTGGAAGGACACTGGCTTGTCCCTTTCTGAAGCACTTCACTAGTGGCCATGGGCTGAGACACTGCAGAAGGGACAGGAGGGGAGGTCCGCTCTGCGGTAAATAGATTAGCTGAAGGGCCCGGCATTTCCACCTTAGATGTCTTAACTGTACTCTTTTTACTCTTCTTCCTCCTCTTCTTAGGTGACGCATCAGCAGAAGAGGAAGAGGAAGAGGAGGAGGAGGAAGAACGTTTTCTGAATTTCTTCTTAGCCTCTTTTGGTTCCTGAGGCAGAATGCCAGCTGACCTAAATGAAGTCAGTAAGTCGGCCATAATAGATTGCTTGAGGCAGGCAGCCAGCCCCGCCATATCAGGCATCAGATGTGTAGGGACAGTATCTGAACTTGCTTGAGCCCTGACAACCCCTGACGGGGGGTCAGCTACCAAGGATGGCAGTGGATCAGATTTGGATGCGGCCTGCACAGTTTCAGGCATCACCAAGGCCCCCGCTACTGAGGATGGTGCTGGATTAGACCTGGGTGCGGCCTGCACAGTTTCAGGCATCACCAAGGCCCCTGTGACCGAGGACGGCATCGGATTAGATTTGGATGCGGCCTGCACAGTTTCAGGCATCACCAAGGCCCCTGCTACCGAGGATGGCGCTGGATTAGATTTGGGTGCGGCCTTCACAGTTTCAGGCATCACCAAGGCCCCTGTGACCGAGGACGGCTCTGGATTAGATCTGGATGCCGCCTGCACAGTTTTAAGTGTAGGCAAGGCTGCTGTATTCATTGGGCCTGGCGCCATACAAGAAACTGAACTCTGCGACATCACTTTGGCCTTCTTTGATTTGGGACGGCCAGCCTTCGCCTTTGTGGCTTTGGGCGTCTCCGTCGCCACCTCCATGACCTTTGACTCATTGTTGGTCTCCATAGGGGATTCAGATGGACTAAATTCCCAGCCTGCAGGGAGGAAGAGAGGGAAAAGAAAATCAGGGCCCGTTCATAGAAAAGGATCTTCCCCACCATATAGATAAAGGCCCCACAGTCCAACTCTGACAGCCCAGGAATACATGCAGAGGCGCCCAAACAGCAAAACCAACCCCCGCAGAAGAAGGGCATAAAGGACTGTCTTTTTAAAGAAAATGTCTTTTTGTTTTTAATCAAATGCTTTAATTTTATGTAGAGAGGATGTATGTCTAAGTGCAAGCTGGCATTTGTACACATACACATAAAGCAACTTCTATCTAGCATTTTAAAGGATGGTTTAGAAGTTGCCACGATAATTTCAGTTGGCTATATAACCCAGGAATGAAAATGAAACAAGTAGACTGTGACTTACTGAAAGAAGGCACAATTAAAGAAGAGTTGGCTTTTCTACCCTGCTTTTCTCACCCATTTAAGGGTACTCAAAGCGGCTGACAAAACCTATCCTTCTCTCTACAGGGGAGCTCAGAAGAGAGCTGTGACTAGCCCAAGGTCACCCAGCTGGCTTCATGGGGGAGGGCGGAATTGAACCCAGTACTCTCAGATAAGAGTCCGGCTCCCTAACCACTAGGCCAAACATTCAGTTTGTGTCAACAAGCTATAGTTTAAAGTTTTTCCTTTAGCTGTAATTATATAGTATACTTTATTTTCAGTTTCTTTCTCGCAGGTATAAAAATATGAAATTGTGTGAATACTTATGTTTAAGCTTGAACAGTCACACCATCTCCATGACACACAATTTGTGGTTTAACACATCTGAACAAGCCAAGTTTAGGGGAGTCTGAGTTTGAGAGGCTAAAACAAATCGTGGAATAGCTCATTATGCCATATTTTGCATTATATGGAATCTACATGAAACTACTTAATGTAGAAAGTCCCCGTGAGCCAGTTTGGTTTAGTGGTTAAGGAGCCGGACTCTTATCTGAGACTACTGGATTGGGTTCATCCCTCCTCCATGAAGCCATCTGGGTGACTCTGGACTAGTCACAGCTCTCTTCTGAGCTCTCAGAGCCCCACCTACCTTACAGGGTGCTTGTTGTGGGGAGAAGAACAGAAGGTTTGTCAGCCGCTTTGAGTCCTCTTAAACGGATGAGGAAAGCAAGATAGAAAAGCCAACTCTTCTTCTTCTACACCTATAATAGGTGACAAAAGCAGATTTAAGGGAATAAACCACACAGTGCAGATAATTGTTTTTCCAATGGTAGAGGTATTTTGAGGCTAGTCGTTTTGTTTTGTTTCATTTGCTTTTGAATAACGCTAAGAATATGAAACTGAGGGGGAAAGCATTCTTATTTTGTACGGATTACGGAGAAGCCTGACATAAAACAGATAATTCTTACTGCCTTGAAAGAAGCAGTGAGCGGCTACTGAGTAGTAGGGAAAATGGTCGACGCTTATGGCGCTCACGGCGGCCTAACGAGGTCCTACAATGGCCGCCAGGCCTGAGCAGCCTCCTCGGGAGGACGGCGGTGCTCCGGAGGGGCCGCTGTCCGTTAGCGGACGGCCAGCCGAGCGGGGAAGGGAAGAGCCGCCCGCTCCAACGCTGTAGTAATCGGAGCCCTGAGGTGCTGAGGGAGAAATATACACACGGTAGGCGTGAGGTAAACCGCCAAAGGACGCTCCCGCCAAAACCTCCGGGGGCCGGCAGATAAGGGGGGGGGGCTTGCCGAGCCCACTCAAGTCCGGAACCCCCTCCCTCCCTAGGGGGGGACCCGAAAACTGAAGGAAAAAACTCACCGGGAGGCAAAAGGACAAAGAAATCTCCTCAGGAAAATCACCTCAGCCTGCTGCCGTTCGGCTGAGTGAGAGAGTCTTTGTGGGGGAGGGAGGGCTGAGCAGCGCCTGCTGGAGGCGGAGGCGCCACCTAGTGGTGAAAGTCGCTTCGTTTTAGTCAGGAGATGCAACGCCTCGTGAGGAGCTCTGACGCCATAAGTCAATGCTCTGCCCCAAAGAGCTTACAATACAAATGCCAACAGGGGCAGCCGGTGAAAAGGGCAAGAAAAACCGCAGGAGAACATCTGTTAAAATGAGCTTTCGTGCCCTTTCCATCCTACTTCGAGCCAGTGGGGCTCAGTGCTTTTGGGGGGGACATGTTTGAATGTGTGTCTCAACTAGCCAGACTTGTGCCTGCTCAGCTTGGCTTGTGGTTGCAAAAAGCTGCGCTGGGGTGGCCCCAAATTGGATCAGATGTGCTAACATTCGATTCGGCCTTGAATGTCCAAAAGCATCCAAGTTTTGAACATTCTGAGTATCTGTGCACGTCCCTAGTTGTTGCTTCTTCCACCCAGCCCCACCGGAGCAAAAATGACAGAAATTAACGCAGTCGGCTAAATACTTTGCATCCAAGGGCTAATCTGCTCAGCCGGTGGGGGAAAGGCTAGCCGGTTTGGGGGGGAAACTTCTCAGCACCCCCCACTTCTTAATTGCCTCCAAGCTGCCAATAATCCAGATAATCACGGCTCTGGAGGGGGATCAGTTAAATCCCTGAAATTCACTTGCTCTCACGCTACCATTGCCTGCCTCAGCCGTCTGTTCCTCACACAATTCAGAGACACACACCCCCCATATACCTATAGGGTGAATATTAGAAGCAAGGGTACCCCAGATGTTTTGTCCTAAGGCTGCATGGCCTGACTGGTGTTGGCCCCAGAGCTGTGAAGTTCCTTTAACTACATTAAAAATATCCCTGTACTGCACAAAATGGATGTGTAAATGCAGAAAGGACCACTGTTTACTCTGGTCCTGGACTGTGTATTTTGTTTTTATTTATTTATATTTCTATCCCGCCCTATACCCAAAGGTCTCAGGGTAGGTAACATTTAAAATCTGATACATTAAAACAATAAATAATCTATATTAAAACAATGTCTGCAAATGAAGTTGTGTACACACACACACACACACGAAACCACACATCCCAACCAAGTCCCATTGTGTCACCAAAAAGGCTTCTGTAGCCACAGGAGGGAGACTGTTCCACAGTCTGGGAGCCACCACTGAAAAGGCCCTATCCCAGGTTCCCACCCATTTTGCTGCTGTGAGTTGTGGTATAACCAAGAGGGCCTCCCTCCAGATGTTAAGGCACAGGCAGGTCGATATAGGAAGTGTTCCTTTAGATATTTGGGGCCAAGTAATTTAGGGCCTTATAAGTCCAACTTAACACCTTGAATTGGGCTTGGTAACGAACTGGCAGCCAGGGCAAATCTTTTAAGACGGGTGTGATGTGCATCCAATCGAATTTGAATGAATAAAGATATTAAAATGAACCAGGTCTAATATTCTTTTCATTTTTTTTATTAAATAATCAAAATCTTAAAATCATAACCAACAAACATACAAATTTAACTAATTTTTAACACCTGTATTTTCTAAAACAGTTTGGAGGCCCATCTACACCTAAGTTTCAATGCACCTTCAGTCCACTTTCGAAAGGAGGGAACCCGTGGGCAAAGTGAGCTGTCATTTGCTTTCCCCATTACCTTAATCCAAGAGTGGATTTTCCGAGTGAGATGATGCAGAAGGAAAACAGCTTGTCACTTTGCTGTTGGGTTCCCTCCCTTTGAAAGTGGACTGAAACTGAATTTAAACCAGGGGCCTGTTCACATTTGGCTGTATTCTAGGATATATTTCTGTTGACCACGTGCTAATGCAAACTCTGGGAGGCCTCATTTGGGGCCTGTTGTAGCCTGTATCAGCATCTGAACGGTAGGTGAGGGATGTGGACAAATATTTGAGATATTTGTTATTCAATTGAATTTGGACATTCATTTTTTCTTTACTCGTACAAATTCGGATATTCAAATATTCGTCTCAAATCGAATTCGAAAACTGCATTCATGTACACCCCTATTCCAGGATATATACCAGAATAAAGCCAAGTGTGAACAGGCCCCAGGATTAAAATGATAACTGTGTATGCATAAACTTCTGAATTATGAAACACTGTATGCCCCCACACACATGGGCATAAAGAGCATCATGCCCAACTATGGGGGAATTTGGTCTTTATTCACTGAAGACAATCAGCGAGGCATTTAGAAATCAACTCGCATTGCTGTGAAACAGGTTCGTGCAAAGGCACCGTGGATCCCAGGGTGAACTGGGAAAAGCAACTCCCAGTATCAGTGAGTCCCAGTTCATTGCATAATAACAGACTGAAATGGGGCAAGCACTGTTTTTTAAGATTACAGCCCCATGCGTCCCCTGTCTTCCCTACCTCAAGAAAAGAACTTTTCTGTGCTCCACATATTAGATCAAGGCCTGGTTAAAAAATTAAACTGAGTATTGTCCAGGGCTTTTGAGATCAGAATTGCACCCGCTGCCTTGCCAAGGTGGAGCCAGCGATTTTGTGGAAACTGGTGTTTGCAAATCCCTGAGAGTCACCCATGCCTGGGCCTGTACATCTCCCCACAAGGGATATCACTGGCTGTGACCCATGACTGCTGTATAGAGGGTAATAGCCCCTTTGGCTGAAGGGCACAGCTCCTTCCAGAAGTCTCCGCTCTGATTCAGGGTCAGGACATCCTAGACAGAGAAATACAAGAAAGAATCCTTATTACGGATGTGCACTGATTTATTTATTTTGCATTTGATTCGTAAAGGGTTAACAATGCAATCCAACCACATTTGGTTTCATTGGAACTGAACTAGCAATGTGCACAAATATTCATAGGAGTTCGAAATCCAATTGAATGTGCCAAATTTCGACATTTGAATTTAGGGTTAGGGCGGTGATGGCCAACCTATGACACGCGTGTCACAGGTGACACACCAAGCTCTTTTGGGTGACACACATGGCCACCCTGGTACCTGGGCGTGTAGCGCTTGCTTGTTCTTGAGGTGTACAAAATACCAACTTTCAATTGAAGATTTAGCAACAAAAGTCACTAATGTAAAGAATTATTTGTTTTTGCTTTTAATAAAATACATATATCAAAAATATAACTTTTTTACTAGAACCACAAATATCACAAAATTATGGATATTTCTAGAAGTGACACAGCACCCGAGTTAAGCTAGGTTTTCTTGCGAATTTTGACACACCGAGCTCAAAAGGTTCGCCATCACTGGGTTAGGGTGTCCAGTTAGGGTCAGGGTGTTGGTAAATATTCGAATAAAATTTTGTTTGAATTATCCAGACAGTCCTATGTGTATGGATTCGTACGCGATGCACACTTGAAGGTCCGCGTCTTTCCCGCATAAGTACGCATTTGTACGAATCTGTACGGGATGAAAATGGGTCGCATATGGGATAACTACAGGATGCGTACGGATGTGGGGAAGATGTGTACGTGCACATACAAATGTTGTCGACATTGCCTTTTCAGTGGTGGCTCCCAGACTGTGGAATAGTCTCCCTCCTGAAGTCTTTATGTGTTTAGACGAGCTATGAAGATGCACCTCTTTACCCTAAATAAAGGAATAGCCTTTTCCTCCCCACATTCAGATGCTGCCATGGTTTTAATATGTTTAATATGTTATTGGTTTTAATGTGTTTATTTTATATGCTGTAACCTGCCCTGGGACCCCTGGGTAGAAAGTGGGATAAGAAAATGCAAATAAATAAAACATTTAACTATTGTGAGGCCTGTGGTTGGCTGCTAAGCTTGTGTGTGTTTTTTAAACTATATTTTGTTCTTAAGTTTTATTTTCTAATTCTTTGCTGTTTATTAAACAGTTGAAAATCCAGCGACAATTATTTCTGAGTTAATGTTTTCCTTGGGAACCACACGGAATCTTCATGAACTCTGCAGGATATTAAAGGCAGTAATTGCAGTATTATTGGTATTTACTCGTTCCTGTATTTATTTTGGATTTATGTTGCTCTTGTAAACCCTACAGAGCCTTTAGGAAACCTGCTGGGTGTAAAATCAACAGCACACACCCCCTCCTGCCAGTAGGAAAATCTTTGCCATAGGGAAAGTGTCATTCAGTTGTCTACCCATCTGCCCCCTTTGCGGCACCCTCACCAGCTCACCTGAAGGCCCGACTCACCTTGCGGCCCACAAAGATGACATTTGTAGATTCCTGGGCTTCAGGCCCTCCAAGGCTGTATTGGAGTCTCACCTGCTCGGAGGTCAGGCTGCAACTGAAGGGCAGAAATGAGAAGGAACAAGAGAAGAACTTCAAAGGTTATATTATTTACAACAGCAGGACTAGTTTGGCCTAGCGGCTGGGTTTGATTTTGCCCTCCCCCATGAAGCCAGCTGGGTAACCTTGGGCTAGTCACAGCTCTCTTCTAAGATCTCACAGCCCCACCTGCCTCACAGGGTGTTTTGTTGTGGGAAGAACAGAAGGCTTGTCAGCCACACTGAGACCCCGTAAAGGGTGAGAAAAGCGGGGTAGAAAAGCCAATTTCTTCTTCTTCTTCAAAGGTGAGGCAAGGGAAAGAATCTAGCTGACGCATCGGACAGGAGGCCACCTAAGTGGTAACCTGGGGTGATTTCACACTTCACTTTTTTGTACTCTTCCAAGAGCCAAATCCTCTGGAGATGGATATCGCAGCAATATCTGAAAGCTTAGATTCTCAGAAGAAACCTGGAACACGGCATAACAGCCGAAACACTGCTACAAATGAGGTTGTCATTTGTGAATTACGGGGGGCTACTGTGACGATGAATTAGAATAATTACAAGGAAATAACGCCAAACAAATTCCCTTACAAAGTCCCTGGTAGGAGGTTTTGACCTGGACGTGAACCAGCTGGGAGCAGCGCTTGGCAAAACGCGACACTCCGAATGTTCTTATAAGAGGGCAGACGTAAATTACAGCCTTGGCTAAGTTCATACAGAAATGGCCACCATAAAAGCACATGAGTTATAGTTTCGGCTGCTCCTGATCCCCAGAACCATAAACACTGAACAAATAAAGATTTTATGACTCCCAGCCTCTAGACCACAGAGAGAAGCATGTTACAACACAATGTAAAGAAGGCCTTTGTGAAACAGCCTGAATTCTGAATCCAAATCGAGAAAAATAAGAAAAAATACAGACTGTTGCCCCTCGTTTCTCCTTTTTGATTAACCTCATACTCTTCTAGGTTTGTCACCCTGGCTCAATGAGGCAAACAGTTGTGAAAATGTGGTTTTGAGCCTGAAAAACAGCAACCAGGGTGAAGGCTGTGATATTCAACGTAGGAGCAGGCAGGAGGCTAAGTGGAGAATCACCATTAGCAGTTAGGGAGGTGCATGAATATTCGTAGCATTTGATATTCGTGCAAATTTGTACGAAATCGGACATCTGTACACAAATCGACCGTTGTGACATTCGTACACTGATATTCGTATTCATGCAAACGTTCTGGAAATTTGTGAACCTGGGGAAGAGGGAAAGCGGCTGCGCCAGTCACATCTGCAACGGAGCATAGCCTGCTTTTTGAAGTTCAGGTATGAACACGTAATTACCGGACATAAAATTCAGCACTACAGCGGCCTGCGCTCGTCTCATTTCGGGCTATCCCAAGCAACACTGGGCTGCTTAGGCTCGAAGGAGGCAGGTTTACCTAGGAAGAAGTGGTAAAAAGCGAGTTTAGAGAGAAAGAAAGGTAAGCAGAGGCCTTCCAACAGTATCTTTCCTCTGGCTTTCTCCGCACCTCATCCTGGATCTCCCGCAAAATTGAGGCAAATAACTCCTTGACAACAGATTCTCCAGGGAGGTCCTCATGGCGAATGGGTCTCTCCGCGGCCACATCTGTCACCACAACCTGCAAAATAAAGAGTCCACAGGGAGGAACATGGCACCCCTGAAGGACACAATTCCGTTCCCAGACGACAGAATTACGTCTTACAGTGACCCACCCAAATTGCTTCTGGGCATCTCCAGCGGAAGACGAAGGCAAAACCTTCACCTGCTCTGACTCCCTGCAAACGGCCTTCAGAGGCCTCCACCCTATTTCTCCAACCTGGAGGTCTGTGGTGAGGATAAGTACAGATGGCTTGTCAGCCACCCCTGAAGGGTGAGAACAGAGAAGCAATACCCACCTGAGGTTCCGGATGTCCCCCTGGAATATCCACCTTTCCGGGGGCTTCCCCAACACACAGGCTCCGTCGCAAGAAGACAAACTGGTCATCCGCCGTGTGCACCATGGCGCCGACGCCCAAGGGGTCTGCTAGGAAGGCCTGAGAGTTCCCGAGGGACCGGCGCCCCCTTTCTTGGAGCTTAGGCGCCATGCTCATCAGGTTGGTGCCCACAAAGTCTTTGTAGGAGGTCAGCCCGAGGCAGAAGGTCAAGACACCCCCTTCCCACCTCACCGAGTGGAGCCGGAACTTCGACCCATCGAAGAGGCAGGGGTTCTCTTCGCAGCGTGCCTGCCACGTCATCTCAATATCACCTTGGAGCATGGGCAGGATGCGCCGGTCATATTCTGGGGAAAGCTCTGCTCGGACCTGAGCCCTCGAGATGCCCTCAGGGGACGGGGCCTGGAACAGGATGGAGATCTCGGGGTCCATCTTTCATCTGTTCCCTCCGTCGAAGGGAGATAGAAATAATAAAATTGGGCATATAAGTCACTGTGTGGAATGTGGTTTTTAAATAGGTAAATAACCAGTTGTCTATGAAAGGGAAAAATAAGGGAGATCAGTCAGATAAAACACGTCAGGATGAAAAAACCGAGTATGAAGGTCCTACAGAAGTGGTATAAGACTCCAGCCCAGCTGGCATCTACGATTCCCAATATGTTGTTTCTGGACAGAGATTGTTTGCCCACAGTTATCCATGCTCTGGTAACCTCCAGGCTAGACTACTGTAATGCATTCTACATGGGGCTGCCCTTGAAGAAAGTTTGGAAGCTGCAGCTGGTGCAGAATGCAGCTGCTAAACTGCTAACCAGGACAGCTGGCCAGACACACATCACACGGGTCTTAAAAGAGTTTCACTGGCTGCCAATTTGCTACCGAGCTGAATTCAAGGTGTTAGCTCTTGACTTATAAGGCCCTAAATAACTTGGGCCCCAAATATCTGAAGGAACACTTTCTCCCATATTGCCAGTGCCTTAAGATCTGGAGGAGAGGCCCTCCTGATTGTCCCACCACCCTCACACGCTGTTATTGTTTTAATAAAGTTTGATTTCAAATGTTGTTACCCACCCTGAGACCTTTAGGTATAGGGTGGGACAGAAATACAAATGAAGATAGATAGATAGATAGATAGATAGATAGATAGGGCTGCCACAAAGAAAGTAGATGGGTGTGCATTTTGTATCTCCCTTGCACATTTGGAGTAGCTGCCAATCCACCATCTTCACTTATGCTCCTGGGACTGGTAAGAAGGTATTGGAACCCTGACCTGGATTCCTTATAGGGTAACTCTAGGGACAACTAGAAACCTAACCGTTTCCTTTCCACCAGCTCTGATGCCCTGGGCTCCCCTGCTGCTGCTGCTGCTGCTGCTGCCTGGGAAAGATGACAAAAGCAAGCCAAATGAGGCCACGTCTGGCGTCCGTTTTGCGCACACGATGCGCCGCGCCGATTAGCACTTAATCGGCATCTTTGCTGGCCAGGCACGCTCCGCGCTCTCTCCCTCTCCGTCCCGCAGGCCGCCTAATTAGGCAGGCAAATTATGCAAATGAAAGCCTCCGCATAAACAAACAAAGCCTGGCACACACAGCGCCGGGCCCGGCAGGGTGTGGGCCCAGGAAACGGGGCTGCTGCTGGTTGCTTCCTCCTCCTCCGTCCGTCCTGCGGTTTGCAAGTGGGCGCCGCCGGGCGCACAAAGGGGTGGCTGAGATCTGCAAAATCTTCAATGCACCCGCAGGGACCTGCTGGCATCTTACCTCTTCCCTGCTCCCACCGCCGCCTCCCGGAAGGAAGTGTGTGTGTCTGTGTCTTTTAGAGCCCTGGCGGAGTGTGTGTTTGTGTGTGTGCGTGGAGCAGCGGGCGCGCCTTTGCTTGCCTTGCGTGCGCCTCGCTCGCTCGGTGATTTGCAACCGTGCGCCCGCGGTGGGTAGCGGTGCGCGGGGCATTTAGTCCGTCTTGGACTGCTGTCTGTCACACGAGCCGGGCCGAGAGCTTCGTGCCCTTCGTATTTGGGACCCCGATGGCAGAGGAAAGTGCCGGGGGGAGGACAAAACGCATCGGCTCTGCCTCCTCGCTGCGCGCCTCTCAGTGCCAAGAGGTGGCAAATCGGATGCGATGAGGCTGTCATGTCTCTGTTCCTTGCGCTTTTTGACGCGCCAGCTAACTTTATGCCCCGAGGGTGAGAGGCATCACCGTGGTCACCCTTACTGGGGTTTTATTTTGCAGATAGGGTATGTGCAGAGAGAGATTCCCAATGCGTTCTTTTGTGGTGGTTACACTGCAGTTTTCTTGGCAGAGATATAGAAGTGGTTTCCCATTCCCTACTACCGGGAAGAGGCTGGGGATCGAACTGGGAACCCTCTGCTTTCCAGACATTTTATTCTACCACTGAGCTACAGCCACTCTAATTAGGACCTCTGCACAGTTTTCTTGGCAGAGATACAGAAGTGGTTTGCCACTGCCTACTTCTGGGGAGATGCCGAGAGGGGATTGAACCAACAACCCTCTGCTTTCCAGACAGTTCTACCACTGAGCTACAGCCACTCCATTAGGACCTCTGCACAGTTTTCTTGGCAGAGATACAGAAGTGGTTTGCCACTGCCTACTTCTGGAGAGATGCCGAGAGGGGATTGAACCAACAACCCTCTGCTTTCCAGACAGTTCTACCACTGAGCTACAGCCACTCCATTAGGACCTCTGCACAGTTTTCTTGGCAGAGATACAGAAGTGGTTTGCCACTGCCTACTTCTGGAGAGATGCCGAGAGGGGATTGAACCAACAACCCTCTGCTTTCCAGACAGTTCTACCACTGAGCTACAGCCACTCCATTAGGACCTCTGCGCAGTTTTATTGGCAGAGATACAGAAGTTGTTTTCCATTCCCTACTTCCGGGGAGAGGCTGGGGGGTGAACCAGCAGCCCTTTGCTTTCCAGGCAGGTTTATTTACTACTGAGCTGCAGCCACTCCTAGGAAAGACTCAAAGCCTGCGTCTTCATTGCAAATTTCCCTCTGCCGCCATGCCCTTCCGATATTGGCTTAATAATATATCAGGCTGATTGACAACCTCTGTGGCTGGGAGAAGCGACAGGCTTTGCCACTGCTCGGGAAAGCAAAGAATCGCTGCTGTGCGGAGCATCCCCTGGGGTTTAGGTGGAAAAGGAGAAAACTGATGAATCTGATTAGGCTCTTGGCAGCGTTAACAAGGAGATAGATGCAACTGTCGGAGCTGATCAAGAAAACGGTCCTTCCAGGCAAAATGCAGACGTACAGGCCGTGTGAGCCAAAGGGCTTTGTGAGCGATTCCTGCTGCTAGGGCTGCCTGCCTGCTTCCAGGTTCATCCCTCAGTCTTCCAAGCCTGGGTTGGAGGGGTCACTTTGCTACTTGGGATTATGATGGCTTGGTATGCGTAGAAGTTCACATTGCCTTTGGTCCACCCGGAGTGTTTTTCACTCTGCGCCCACATGCCTTTCTTCCAAGAGCTCCATTCAATAAGAGATTTGTATTCTCCAGGGGATCTGTGTAATCTACTTTGTAATAGGCACTAATTAATTTTAATCTCAGTGGGAACCCTTGTGTGCAGGAGGGCCCCCCATAAATATCAGGAAGGGGGGGTGCACAGAAAGGGAAAATATACCGCATGCTGCAACCACTCCAAAATGGGGTTGCCAACTTATTCACCCCATTCCTGCTCCTCTGCAACTCGATGGCAATTGTCCTCATCTATTGTGGCAGGAAAGGTTATCTTCATGTCACAGGCAAAGAGTCGGTGGCTGAGTCCCTTATAATACAACACCACACAGCAGCAGCCTATGGTGCGTGTGTTTTCTTGGTCAGTTGGCAACCTTAGTGGTAGCTAAAGCCAAGTCTTCTTCTACTTCAAAGCTCAAACTCACAGACTCCAATGGGATGCTCCTTGAGTGAGGAAATGTGATGCAATGCATTTCTGATGTTTCCTCTCGCTGTATTTTTTTAACCCCATCTCCTCACCATGTGTGTGTGGGTGGGGGGGTTGTCCCCAAGATGTCCACCCTTGGCAACAGCAGGGTCCCTTCTGTCCCCACTCTGACTGGGCTCATTGTGGGAAGAATCCCCTTCAGGAGAAAAGGGTCCATTCTTCTCCACCGCCACCCTACCCTGTCCCAAGGAAAGGGTGAAGTCACTGTGGCAACTTTCACAAAAGTGGGTTTTGTTGGTGTCTTCCTCTGCGCACCCTCTTCCTTTGGCGGTTGGCCCCATTCCCACAGCCTTTGTCACACAGCTGCTGGGGTGTGCCGTTCCTTGCCTTCACGGAAGGGAGTGTGACTCTTCAATTGGACACCATTTTTGTGCCCAGACACACAGGTTTGGCACAAGCCTGAGCAATTCTTGCCCTTTACGCCTGTGGGTTTTGCCCCCATTTCATCTCCATTAGCGTGATGGGCCTGGCTGGCATCAGCAGCTGATATCCTGAAATTCCCCATCTGGAGGGAAGGCTGGGGCTTGACCGGAGCCATCTGTGAGCACTGGCAGCACATCAATATTTCATGTCTAAGCGGTAGACACGGAAAGGCGTTTAATGAGAAGGAACCGCGTTGCCGTCGCCTCGGCCATCTTGAACTGTCCCGTGCGCTGGTGGATTAGTGTGTGAAGTGAGCACGGGACAGATCCGAAAGCATAAAATGGACACACTATATAAGTGTGTGAAAGGCATCAAACAGGAACACTACATATCAGTGTGAATAGTATAAAATAAGTACACTATATAAATGTGTGAAAGGGATAAAATGAGAGCACTAGAATTGTGAAAAGTGTAAAATGAGAACATTATATAACTGTGTGAAAGGTACCAAATTACACTATATAACTGTGTCAGAATGAAATGAGAATACCATATGGATAATTGTGTGAAAGGTATAAAATGGGAACGCTCCATATCTGTGTGAAAAGTATAAAAGGAGGACACACTGTGTACGTATGTGAAAGAGATAAAATGGGAACACTGTATAAGTGTAAAAAGTAAATAGAAGCACCACGTAGCTATGTAAAAAGTATAAAATGAGAATACTATAGGTATAACTGCATCAAAAGTATGAGAACATTATATAATAGTGTGAAAGGTACCAAATTACACTACACGACTGTGCCGAAAATATAACAGAATGCTACCGTATGTGTGTAACTGTGTGAAAGGTGTAAAACGGGAAGACTCCATTTCTGTGTGGAAAATATCAAATGAGGATACTTTCCCCACTGAAAAATACAAAATGGACACATTGTATAACAGTGTGAAAAGTGTAAGATGAGACTATTTGTTGTGTGCAACTATGGGGAAAGCCTCCAGTGGGCCACTGACTGGCTCCATGAGGGAGGCGAGCGGCCATGGAGCTGCTGTGGTTCCTCCTCAGCCTGAGCTCCAGTGACATCAGAGACAGCCAATTCATCTGTGAGGCCATTTTCTATCTTCATTTTTAAATAATAGTATAAATATCTGTTTTCTTCCCCAAGTTTGAAAGTGTAACTATTATTAAGATTGCTGTTGCCTTATCCCCCCCCCCTTATCACCGCTTACTATAGACTTAGGTTTTCTGTGAGTAATTTTGTTTTAAAATCATAGATCTATTCTCATATTTTCCTCAACTTTTATTGTTTGAAGGGTATTTATTTACATTTCATCCTGCCCTAGTGAAAGAAAAAATGCCCGGATGCTAGATCTCGTGTGTGACGTCACGTCGCCCCCTCCCTCCTTCGACAAAAGGGGCGGAGCCAAATGCAGAGGATGTGTTAGCGGGGGCGGAGTCGAGAAGGCGGCGGCGGCGGTTCCAAGATGGCGGACCGTGAGTTTCTATGGTAACCGCCGTGTTTGCCCCCCCTACCCGTTCAGACTCCTTCTCCCCCCCCCGTCCTCTAGTCTGTCCCCTTTCCTGCTGGTGGTGGCTTCGTGCTCTTGGTGTCGCGCTTTCCGGCCCATTCTTGCCCCCCCCCACTCCGCTTCGGCCCCCATTTTGCCTCAATTATCCCCCTTCCTGCTGCTGCTGCTGCTGCTGCTGCTGTGCCCTTGTGGTCCGGTCCTTTTGCCCTTCCCCCGCCCGTTTGGCCGCGGGTGTCCCCTCCGTTTCCTGCCCCCGGGAAACTCCGCCCCTTCTTCCCAGTTCCGCCTGTTGCATTTTGTGCCCCCCGACTTCATTGCTCTTGGCAGGATAGTGGCACCTTATTTGTCCACTATTGTTGTACTTACGGAGCTCTGGGGAGGAGGTTTTTGCAGGGATCGTCTGCACTGAAGTTTCAGTCCACTTTCAGCCCACTTTCAGAGAGAAAGGGAGAGGCAAAAAAGACCATCAGCGAAGCATCCAGCTGTTTTCTCTCGGCACTGTCTAGCTCAGCAAATCCACAGTTTGGGTCAGATAAGAGGGAAGGAAAATGAGGAGCCCAAAGGAACGTGAAAATCCAATATAATTACTTTTGCTTTTGTGCTTTCAGTTCCTCTTGAATGCCAAGCATTTCCTGCCACACATCCTGGAGTTCTGGGCAGGAGGTTTTTGCAGGGATCGTCTGCACTGAAGTTTCAATCCACTTTCAGCCCACTTTCAGAGAGAAAGGGTGAGGAAAAAAAATCAGCTCAGTTAATCCAGTCTTGCGTTAGATAGCAGGATAACAAAATGAGGAGTCCAAAGGAATGTAAAAAACCAAGATAATTTCTTTTGCTTTTGTGTTTTCAGTTCCTCTTAAATGCCAAGTATTTCCTGCCACACATCCTGGATATATATGTGTGTGTGTGTATGTGTGTGTGTGTGTGTATTTAGGGCTCTAAAAGACAAACAAACCACAAGAAAATGAATATAAAGATCCCCTAGGTCAGGTTTGTGAGAAGCTGGGACGGCCTGCCAGCCAGGCATTTGCATTCTTTGGAAGTTTATGGCTTTTAAAAATTTGGGGATAATCTCTTAAGTTTTACAACCCGCACAGAATGACGTCAGGGATAAGCGCTTCCCTTTGATAATCATCGGCAGGCCCAGTTGGAAGCCTTTCTGTTTATCCGCTTGTACAAATTTTGTTGACCAAATTGCCTCCCCTCCACTGGCCATTGACTTACATTGGTAGACTGGGCCTCCCCTCCTCAGCCCCATTGATTTTCTATGGGTAGAGTGGGTCTTCCCCCCCCCCCCAGACTATTGACTTCTATCGGCAGACTGGGCCACCCCTCCACCAGGCCACTGACTTCTGTCAGTAGACCGGCCTCCTTTAGTTGACTTGGCCTTCATAACCCCCAAGTTTCTGTAGATGGCAATGACTCACAGTTTTTGCAATACAACTTGGTTTGTCAGAACCAGACCGTAGCATTGTACAAGGGTTAGCTGTACTAACAATCACAATGCATATCTGTGAGGTAACAAGAACATCTAAACATCTAGAAGGCCTAAGCAGGTAAAGATGGTCTTCCGGTGGTGCTGGAGGAATAACCAAAGTTGGCCTTCAAGAAAGATCTATAGAGAAGGCTGCTTCAAATGTGATAATGCTTAAATGCTGGATTAGGCCTTGGGACGTCCAGATTTAGGGCCAATTCTTGTCTTATGGCTTAACCTCTCTTTCAGTGTTTTTGTGAAGATAAGGTTAGAATGAGGAAAAAACATAGCTCTGCTCTCCTTTGAAGAAAAGTAGGATGTAAATGTTAAAAATGTTAAAAACCTTACAAGGATTAGGGCTGCTACTAATTTCCTGTGACTTAAGATAATAATGGAACCATGGGTTTAGAGGCATTTTATTTAACGGGGATACACCCGGAGACCTCCGGGTACAGGGCGGGATAGAAATACAAATAATATAATTAACAAATATTGTGACCTGTTTTATTGAGATTTTATTGTGACCTGCTCTGAGGTCTTGGTCCTATAGGGCGGGATAGAAATATGAATAAATAAAATAAAATATTCCCTTGAGGGTCCAAAACAAGTAGACAGTGACAACTTCCCCAGAAGTGCTGACTTAAGGAAACATGAGCTCTGTAATAAGGTGTGTGTTTTTGTCTACCTTACAAGACAGGATCGATTAATTCAATTTGCTTGTTCTTTTCACGGCAAACTTCCCAGGAGTCACGGACAATTGGGCGGTACATAAACGCTGCAAATAGGTAGTGCCAAACGAGCGATCCTTGGCCCGGTTTGTGCCTAAGATGAGAGATATAGAGCATCCTGCCCGCCCACACCTGAGCATATAATCTCAGCTCCGGCAGGGGTGGCTGAGTATGAAATGAAGCAAACAGAATTGTGGGAGTGTTTTGATGAGTAAGCGAACCCCAGACTGGCAAAACTGCTGTGGCTGCATTTCCTGCTTGTTTCCCGGTCGCTCTCTGGGGAGCTGTACGCTAAAAGCAAGGTATGAAGAGCTTTTTGAGGCGTCTGCTTCCAACTCTTTGGGCAGGCCAGGTTTGCTCTTCTTGTATGAACATTGCTTTATTTATTTGTTTATTTAATGTATTATTTGTATTTTATCCCACCTTCCAACTTTTTCTTCTTCTGCACTGCAAATTAGGGATGTGCACGAATAATGTGTCCGAATTCCGAGATTCTTGGACGGATCGAATAGGGCCCTATCTGTAGGGCCCTGTCCGTCCATGAATCGGATAATCCAGCATCCGTAGAAGCTTTGGTAGAAGCTTTTAAGGATACTGGATTCCGTGGGCCCCCATCCCTGGGCCTTCCTACCCCAAACCTCCCACAGCCTCCCCACTACCCCCTTACCAGCTCTGGACAGTGTTTAGCATTCCGGAAGGCCCGGGAAGAGGCCCGGGCTGCCACCAGAGTGCTCCTGCCCGCCTCCCCAGCACCCACTTACCTGTACGGGCACTCTGGTGGTGGCCCAGGTCTGTTTCTCAGCCTCTCAGAGCCAAACATGCTTTCTGGAACTGGAAGGCCCTGTCTCCAGGTTCCGGAAAGCCTGTTTGGCATTCCAGAAGGCCTGGAAACAGGCCTGGCACGCCACCAGAGCGCTCCCGCCTGCCTCCCCGGTGCGCCCTTACCTTTGGGGCCACTCCAGTGGTGGCCCAGGCCCTGGATGGCATGGCAGCGGCGGCGAGGAGGTAAGTGGGGAGGGGGTGGGAATGGAGGGGTGGGAGGGAAGGTTTATTCATTCCGTGCACGGATATTCTATGAATATCCATGTACGGATATGAATACCCCCACATCCGTGGGGCTAGTGTTTGGCTGGAGCGAAATCTTTCCACGTTCTATTCCTCTCAACTAGAACGTGGAAACTGGCTCCGTGCGCACTGCTACCGCAAATATCTTGTGGTATAACTGCAAGGGAAGAGTACTGGATCAGTTGCAAATAGATAATTTCTGCTGTTCGGAGTCCCAGGGACACCATATCCAGCCTTCTTCACAGCGTCTTTTCAGCCTGGTTTCACGCTGACCCGTATCTCCATTGCTTTATTAATTAAACTTCAGAGGAACCCAGCGGAGTGAAGGGAGAAAGCCTCTAGCAAACAGGAGAAGCGCTGAATTGCTTTACTGAGCCAAACAGGCTCCTAACTGATTTGGTTGGCCCGTGGTTTGCCAGCTAGCCCGGGAACGTTTGCATCGAACCAAACATCCAGTTCTTCTAGTATCCCAAGACTCGATTCAACCGAGCCAGTCTCGCACTTTAGAATATCCACTGGTTGGTCGAACCGTACGTGTTCACTGCGTTTTTGCCCTTAAAAGGGGCTTTTTCCCAACGGGAAAAAGTTGCTATATCTTGTTTTCAGATTCAAATGCCAACAGTCGTTTCCTCAGTTAGCCAGTTTTTCCATCGAGACGAACCATTGGGTGTTCGGTTTGATGGCGAACCCAACGTGCCGATCTCTATCTGCGTTCTGTAAACAGGAGCAAAAGGGCCGTGATCCGTAACCGTCTTTTCCGTCTCTCTCTTTCTTTCCCTGTCTGTTTGACAGGTCTGCCTTGCGCTGCCGCAGTTTCCGGAACCTTCTCCTGTTTGCTTTAGGGTTACAGCTGTCGGGAGCTAAGCCATGCGTGAATCCGATGGCGGCTGGCTGGTTTCTCCCCGCCTCCTGCCCCCAGAGATGATGCGCCTGTCTGTCTGGGGATGCGTGAGGTGGCTCAGGGAACTTGCCTCCAGAGGAAACAGCGAGAAAATAGTGTTTTGGGGAAAGGGCATGTCAAGGCGCGTCGGAGGGTTTGCAGGAGCCGGACGTGACAAAGGAAAGGGGGGGTCATCACGGGATGGTTGCCGTAGCAACAAATTAACTGACTGACAGGGATGCGGATGGGATGTGGTGACCTTACGATTTTGGCTCTAGATGAGAAGTGGGAGGAGGGACAGGCAGCAGTCCGTTGGCCCAGGGTGCTTCAAGGGTAACAGAGGGACCCAAGAGGAGCCCCTGCTGGATCAGGCCACAGCCCATCTGGTCCATAAGAACCTAAGAGGAGCCCTACTGGATCAGGGCACAGCCCATCTGGTCCATAAGAACGTAAGAGGAACCCCTGCTGGATCAGGCCACAGCCCATCTAGTCCAGAAGGACCTAAGAGGAGCCCTGCTGGATCAGGGCACAGTCCATCTGGTCCAGAAGGACCTAAGAGGAGCCACAGCCCATCTAGGCCAGTCTCTCACAGTGGCCCGCCAATTGCCTCTGGGCATCTCAAGCAGAGACAAGGGCAAACCTCCTCCTGCTCTCGAATCCCAGCACATGGCCTTTAGAGGCCTCCTTCCTGTCTCTCCGACCTGGAAGCAGAACCTGGGCATCTATTCTAGTAGCCATTGATACACCTGTCCTTCATGAATTAAGAGGAGCTCTGCTGGATCAGGACAGAGCCCATCTAGTCCAGCATCCTGTCTCACACAGTGGCCCACCTGTTGCTTCTGGGCCTCCTGCCTGCCTCTCCAACCTGTAGGCGGCACCTAGGCAGTGTGTGGAGTCTCAGACAGATTAACCTGATGCACAGCTTAGAACGCAATGGAATGTGCAATGCTGCTTTACCATCTCTGGGGCCGTTGTTCTGATATTTGAAGGTCGTTGTCAACCTTTCCCCTGATTTTATATTCCCCATGATAAACCCAGACCTCTCCTGCAGTTGTGTGTCCCCAGAAACAGCCTTCACGGAGCGAGCTGGGTGGCCTTGGGCTCACCACAGCTCTCTTCTGAGCTCTCACAGCCCCACCCACCTCGTAGGGTGTTCTGTTGTGGGGAGAAGAACATAAAGTTTGTCAGCAGCTTTGAGTCCTCTTAGGGGAGAAGAATGGAAGGTTTGTCAGCTACTTTGAGTCCCCTTAAATGGGTGAAAAAAGTAGAGTAGAAAAGCCAGTTCCTCCTTCTTCATGGTCCAAGAAACTCCAGGTTTGGGTCCACCACCGAGGCCGGCTGGGACAGGTGGCAACTGGAGACCAACACCCTACATAGAGGCTTTCCCGACTGCTGTGGCCCCACCCTGGAACCTTCTGCTGACGGGCAGGATAGAAATGGGTTGAGACCAAATTGAATAAACAAACTGAAGTTCTTTGAGGACCCTACGATGTCTTCTTCGCTGCACAAATCCTCAGTGCCGCTCTGTTTCCTTTTCCAGGCCTTGCCTGTTCTCAGTATCAGCGTCTGGCCTTCCTTGCGCACTCTGAACATGACAACGGCCATCTCCTTCTTCCTCTCTCGCCACTGCCATCGATGCCAGAGCCTCAGCCTCAGGACGTTTTCAGCCACATGCCACAATTGGTGAGTCTGGGGTTTTGTGGGGTTTTTTTGCTTGCTTGTAAAGCCGGGTTTTGCATTTATGTGGCTGGTTAAATCTGACTTTCCTTGCTGAGTGGGCTCCCTTCGGACACTTTCAATACAGGAGTGCCCTGGTCGTAGATGGCTAAAAATTGACACCTTGAATTGGGCTTCGTAGCGAATTCTCAGCCAATGCATCTCTTTTAAAACCTACGTGATGTTTGTCCAGCCAGCTGTACCGGTCAGCAATCTATCAGCTGCATTCTGCAGCAGCTGCGGTTTCTGAACTGTCTTCAAGGGCAGCCCCATGTAGAGCGCATTGCAGTAGTCTAGTCTGGAACTTGACATGGCATGAAACGGCTTTCAACAGACGGAGGATTTCCAACTCACACACACTGACCTCTGGGAAACCGGGTCACTCGAGTCCCTGACAGAAATGCTCACGTGGACAGCTGATTTTTATTTTATTTTTTTCCCCCAGGACTGTATATATAAAATGTTCCTTGTTTGTCCCCGGTAGCAAAGAACTATCAAGCGTAGCGTCCGCCCCGTTCCGCAGGGCTGCACCTGTGTAATTTTCGCAGAGTTGTTTACTCTGCTTGAATGATGGAGATTTATTCTGCAAACAAACAGGACAGCAGAGGAGAAAGGGAGCGGGGTGAGGAATGCTGTCTTCGTTCATTGGCACCTTGCCTCGACCCTGGACCTTCCCAATAACAAAAAGGGATGCTGGTTGGACGGGTTTGGGATCTATTATATACACAGCTGGTGGGCTTCAGGCACCCTCTGCCTGTCCTGTTTCCCTTGAGTTTGAAACAAGACGCCTCCTTTTTCTTTCCTTGCGTGTGTCCGAGAGAAATGTCCTTCCTTGCGCATAGTCTGGGCCTGCACTTGAAGTTGCTCTTCTTAAACCTCATTGTACCAGGAGATGGAAGACGAA
The DNA here is from genome assembly GCA_023333525.1 of Aspidoscelis tigris stejnegeri. Taxonomy (NCBI): domain Eukaryota; kingdom Metazoa; phylum Chordata; class Lepidosauria; order Squamata; family Teiidae; genus Aspidoscelis; species Aspidoscelis tigris. The sequence goes on along the minus strand of JALMGA010000027.1, from coordinate 3,165,145 downwards.
AGAGGCCCATTTATCACACACACACACCCCATTCTTTACCCGTTTTTTCCTTCATGAGGCTGATCGTGTGCTCTGTATACAAAACACCCTGGGCTCTGTTCCACGTTTTCCAGAAAGAGCTCAGGCGGAAGCCTTTCCTTTCCAAAACTCAAGGGATTTGTTGCATGAACAGAGAAGAAGAAGAGTTGGTTTCCATTCCCTGCTTTTCTCACCCTTAAGGGAACTCAGGGCAGCTGACGAATGTTCTGTTCTCCCCACCACAGATGCCTTGTGAGGTAGGTGGGGCTGTGAGAGCTCAGAAGGAGAGCTGTGACTCACCCAAGGGGACACGTAGGAATTCGTTCTGGTAGCCATTGATACACCTATTTCCGTGACTTTGTCTAACCCTACATGAACCTCAGAGGAGCCCTGCTGGATCAGGCCGCAGCCCATCTGGTCCATCGTCTCGTCTCGTGCCGTGGACCACCAGTTGCTTCTGGGCATCTCAAGCAGAAGATGAAGGCAAGACCTTCACCTGCTCCCAACTCTTTGCAACTGGCCTTGAGAGGCCTATGAAGTGTTTGCATCCAAAGTTGCCCATACTTTGAGGCCCTCGTGTCTTGCGGTGACCATCCAAGAAGATGGCAGCCTGAGGAAACCACGGGAAGATGATGGTCACGTAACCAAAGCTGTACCCTCTCCCCCATAGGTCCCCAGCCAGGAGCAGCAACTACTATGACCTCTTGGGCGTCAGCCATGATGCTACCTTGAAAGAGATCAAGCAGGCCTTCTTCAGCAAGTCAAAGAAGGTAGGTAACAAAAGGAGAGGGTTTGCGCTTGCGCTTTAAGGGAAAGAAACAGCAGCAAAGATTTGCACTTGCGCTTTAAGCTGAAACAAAACAGGGTATGCTACAACCGAAGGGAAGAATCCTTTCTATCCAATGCCTTGATGATCTCCTCTGTGCGCTCTGGCCTGAAGAGGGCAGTGTTGGGCTGAAAGCAGCCTGTGGAGGTTTCCCCAAGGAAAACCTGGTGCATTTTCTGCATTGGCGCCTTAATTTCAATTTATTTACTTATTTATCTATATTTTGCTACGTGTGCAAGAGAAAGAGAGTGCGAGAGAATGAGCCATAGTCGTTTTTTTATCTCTGCCTAAAGCTAAACAAGAATCTGTCTGGGTGGTTATTTAGCATGGCGGCCCCCTGTCTGGAAAGGCCACTGGTCATACTGGTCCAAAGAACCTGGCTTTTTTAAACCCAGGCAGCCCAAGCAAAGCTGCTTCCTAGCATCCTCCAGCTGAGCTTTGCACGGAGGAATGTCTCAGGTCCTTTCTCCAGGGTAGCTTTCTAGAAATCCGATGCCTTCTGGGAAGAGCATCCTTTTGCGGTGAACCTCCGGCCCGAAATGGGAGGTCTCTGGCCCACAGTGATGTCCACAGCTGTTTGATTGGTTGATTTGCATTTTTATCCCGCCCTATACCTAGAGGTCTCCAGGTGGGTAACAACATCTAAAATCAAACATTATTAAAACAATAACAGTATGTTTTAACATAAGAGGATCTGCAAGTGGGAAGGGAAAAGGGTATCTCCCCATTTAACCAAAAGCCAGGGCAAAGAGGTCCGTCTTCACTGAGTGAAGGTGATAGACGCACCTCAGGGGGGAGACTATTCCGTAGCCTAGGGGCCATCACTGAGAAGGCCCTCCCCCAGGTGCCCACTGCTTTTGCTGCTGTGGGTGGTGGGACAACCAGGAGGGCCTCCCCTCCAGATCTTAAGGCATGGGCAGGTCGATATGGGAGATTGCTGATGGGAGTCTCTGGCCAAACCCAAGTCATTTAGGGCCTTATAAGTCACAGTTAACGCCTTGAATTGGGCTTGGTAGCGAATCGGCAGCCAGTGCAACTCTTTTAAAACCGGTGTGATGTGCATCCGGACAACTGTCCTGGCCAGCAGTCTAGCAGCTGCATTCTGCACCAGCTGCAGCTTCCGAACCGTCTTCAAGGGCAGCCCCACGTAGAGCGCATTACAGTAGTCTAGTCTGGTGGTTACCAGAACCTGTGGCCAAGGAGGGCAAAGCCAGGCGTGACTCTTTCCAGGCCGGACCGAATCTGAACGTCTATGACTGAATTCAGAAGCTGCTTCAAGATTCTGCTAATCTCAACTTCCGTTGTCTTTTTTCTTTGAATGTTTGAGGGATTTTCAGTGGAGGGATTGATTGCAAAGGGTTTGTTTTAGCAGAGACATTTTTTTCCAGGGCTTTGGTAGCAATAAAAATGGGGGTAGAAAAGGAGCTTTGGTTGTCCCAAATAATTCTGCCTGTGACAGTGACGTGCCAGAGTCTTGTTTGCCTTCTAGCTCCAAATGCTTAGAACTGAGCAAACACCCACCAAGACCGGCTGGTCGTTGGTGCATAAAATGCTGAAATTCCTGGGTGCCAAAGGAAGGCAGTTGAGGAGAACCTGAGACCTGCGGTAGCCGGACTTGCAGCTCTTCTGGTTTTGTTTTTATTATCAAGCCAGAAATAACAAAAAACCCAAGCGCATCTAGCAGAAAGGGGGAGGAAAAAACCAGAAAAGGGAATAATATGCCAAGTGCTTGAAAGAGTCTCTCACCATCTGCAAGCAGCTGTTTCTGGCCTTCTGTGCTTGCAGAAAGCGAGATCTTGGACTCCAGCCCATCTTTCCATGGTTAAACACACACGCAGAAGGGCCCCATGCTTTAACTGATGGTTTCCGAATGCTGCTTCGATCCCTCCCAGGTTGTGGCCAAGGGTTGGTCCACTGCTTGTGGAACGGCTTGGGTCTAGGGGCTTTAAGGACATCGGAACCTAAGAGGAGCCCTGCTGGATCAAGACATGGCCCATCTAGTCCATAAGAACCTCAGAGGAGCCCTGCTGGATCAGGCCACAGCCCATCTGGTCCGTAAGAACCTCAGAGGAGCCCTGCTGAATCAGGCCACAGCCCATCTAGTCCATAAGAACCTCAGAGGAGCCCTGCTGGATAAGGCCACAGCCCATCTGGTCCATAAGGACCTCAGAGGAGCCCTGCTGGATCAGGCCACAGCCCATCTAGTCCAGCATCCCATCTCACACAGTGGCCCACCAGTTGCTTCTGAGCATCTCACGCAGAAGATGAAGGCAAAACCTTCACCTATTCTGGACTCTCTGCAGGCGGCCTTTGCTGCTGGAGGGAGTGAAGGAGCCATTTCATCTATAAGCTGTGGTGTCCTGGAGTTCTGTCTTATCTGGGGAGGTTCCTGCCCAAAGGGCTTAGAAGGCCCCAGGCCAACCAAGGCTTCCTTGTGCCCAGGAGGAGGAGGAGCGTGTCTCACGCAGCTGTTAACCAGACTGAAAGCCAACTGGTTCAGTGTGGGACAAGCCAGTGACGGAAACTGTTTATCCATCTGGCGCAGAGCAGGAAGCGGAGGAAGTCACGCCTGGCCGTTAGCTGTGCCCTTGTGGTCTGTCCCCCTCCCCCAGGGCCCTTTAGCCCTCTTCCCTCTTTTAGGAAACAGCAGAATTCAGGATCTGGGATTCCCTGCTCTTTTCACAAAGCCTTTGGGCATTGCGGGCCGATAGCTCTTTGGCCTCCTAAGCAACGTTTCTTGGCGGGCTGTGGGTCCATTTCAGCAGGACCGGATCCAGGCTGCTTCCCATTGGCACGACCGGCCAGAGATCCAATTGAATTTGCTCTGCTGCTTGCTGTATTAAAGCATCTCCACCAGCACCGAATGATTAGACTTCCAGACTGCACACCTTTCATGGGGCCGATCAACGGGGGGTCCTTGGGATGTTGTGGGGCTACAGTTCCCCTAATCCTTGGCCGGGCTGGCCAGGGAGCAAAGGACTATAGGAGCTGTAGTTCTTCAGGAGCTGGGAATCGTAGTTGGACTGCCCTGGTTCACTACACTGATGTTGCTTTGATACAAGGGTTATGGGAGTTGTAGTTGCTTTTACCAAGGATAATGGGAGTTGTAGTTGCTTGGGATAAGGATGATGGGAGTTGTAGTTGCTTTTACAAAGGATGATGGGAATTGTAGTTGCTTGAGCTTGGGATGATGGTAGTTGCTTGTGCTAAGGATGATGGAAGTTGAACTTGCTTGGGTAAGGATGATCAGGGTTGTAGTTGCTTTTACCAAGGATTATGGGAATTGTAGTTGCTTGAGCTAAGAATAATGGGAGTTGTAGTTACCTAGGCTAAGGATGATGGGAGTTGTAGTTGCTTGAGCTAAGAATGATGGGAGTTGTCATAACCTCGGCTAAGGATGACAGGAGTTGTAGTTGCTTGGGCTGAGGATGATGGGAGTTGTACACACTTTGTCCAGGGACAAGGGAGACTCAGTCCAAACGACCAGTTTCCCCAAGCGTTAACTTTCACTCTGCGCCCCTTCCTGCCTCTCTCTTTGCTGGAATCATTGGGACAAACCCTTGACCCCGTTGCGCCGCGTCCCATAGCCCTCCAGTGTGGCTGCTGCGTATGTGGCAAGGGTGAGCTGCCCACGGCCGGCTCCTGCCCTGCTGCCTGGTCTCTAGCCTCGGCATGCTGGAGAGCTGCCCAGAAGTCTGAGTGCTGAGAAGCCTTCCTCTGTTTGGCTGGCCGGCTGGGAGGGACCCAGGCCACCGCCAGTGTGCGGCTCCTGCCTGCTTGTTTCTCTGACACCGGCAGGGAACGGACGGAGCTGCTGGGGCAAGACTGGCCGGCCGCGATGTCGAAATGCCTGCCGCCCAGCGAGCAGCACGTCCCATGTGCCTTCAGCCCGGCTTGGGCCTTTCCCTTTCTGTCTCTCTTGCGCGTCCCCAGTAGATTTGTGACTGGCGCTTGACCATTGAGGGAAGATCTTCCCCTTGCAGTCTCCCGTCTCTCCTCCAGCTTCTTTCCCCAATCCCCAGAATCCTCTGCTCAGCCAAAGCCCCTAAAAGGCAAATGGAAGCCTACTTCCCAGATTGCTTTTTATTTTGTAGAATCTAAATTCACTCTGGCCAAACTTTGGACGCTGTCCAAAGTGGCAGGCATCCACTACAGGGCTCCTCTGAGGTTCTTATGGACTAGATGGGCCGCGGCCTGAACCAGCAGGGCTCCTCTTAGGTTGTTATGGACTAGATGGGCTGCGGCCTGATCCAGCAGGGCTCCTCTTAGGTTCTTATGAACTGGATGGGCTGTGGCCTGATCCAGCAGGGCTCCTCTTAGGTTCTTATGGACTAGATGGGCCGTGGCCTGATCCAGCAGGGCTCCTCTTAGGTTCTTATGGAGCATTCGTGCATATCCCTAGTCCCTAGAGGTCCCTTCCAACTCTGTCATTCCAGGATTCTAACCTACCAGGAAACTGGGATATGCGGGAACTGTCTCTAGGATTGCCAAGCGGTCAGAGTTCTCAGGTTCAGCCAAACTTCAGTATGCGTTTCAGGAACCTGGACTGAACCTTTGCTCTGACCTCAACAAACAAAGCCCGGTAACATTTGAAGTTGCAGTTCATTGCAGGGCCAGAATTCAGGTCCTGGCCTTAGCAATAACAGGCTAAAAGGCACCAGGTCCGAGACACATTTGGCAGGCCTGAGGCCACCTGATCCCTGCCAGGATTAATCATGCAATACTTTTTTGCCACGGGATTGGAATGAGGACATGGGAGGCCGGAGGCCCCAGTTACCATAAGCAAGGACGTGTTTTGGGAACTTGGAGGAGGAAAGAGTTGGACTTCTACAGGGAGGAGAGATCGTTGACTGTCGTCTTTGGGGTCCTTCATTAACTTGGCACATTCCTGCTCCCAGTTCTCTGACCCTCCCTCCCTCCCTTCTTCCTTTCCTAACTGCCCTGGCATTTTTGGGCAGAGAAGAATGTCCCTCTATGTGCTTTTGACCCGCTGCTTTGCAATGGTTTCCTCTCCTCCTTTAGACGGGCTTCTCTTCCTGCGTCAAGTGTCTTAATTAACCATTAGGGAGGATTTATTGGCTTGTCACTTGGAATGGGTGTTTTGCTAAATGTTGGGGGGAGGGAGGGAAATGTGCTTGTCTTGGGTTTCATTTTAGCTTAGAAGGCCACAGAGCCAAGGAGCCATCTTCTTCCCCCTCAAGGACAGGCTGGCGGCCTCTTTAACCCTGGCCGGCAAAACAACCAAAGAGGGCTGAAAAAATGCGTGATGGTCCCGCTTTTCTCTCCTTTTCTTCTAAGTGAAAAAAAAAAACTAGGCAAAACCACAGGCAGCCTTGAATTGAGGAGCAACCTTCTTATCATTCCAGAACATTCTGCAGGGTCAGTTCACTAGAGAGGGCTCTTGAGGCCCTTGTGACCTTCAGCCACCATTCTTCTGCCATAGCGGAGAGGGGATTCCTACCACTGGAGCACCCACAGCTTTGGTCCTAAAATGAACACACCCTGGCAGTGTTTTCAGCCACTCAGCCCTGACCTCAGCTGTCTATCCATCTCACCATCTGCTGCCCCTTCTCCTTTTGCCTTCCACCTTTCTCAGAAACAGGGCCTGTTCCAAGAGGTCCTCTTGTCTTCTCATTCAGTGGCCAAAAGTATCTGAGCTTCAGCGTCACTGCGGCATTGGTTGGATACCCTCGGAGTCCAAGGGACTCTCAAAAATCCTCTCTTGTTCAGGGAGGGAAGGAGTTATATTTCTAATGATGTTTTAATATTTGATGTGTGTTGCTCTTATTGTAATCTTCCCTGGGACCGTTTGGTGAAGAGCAGGAGATAAATTCCTCAAATGAATGAATAAATAATAAAATGCTTTTGGTCACTGCAAATTCGATGCTGTTATAGCAGCGGTCCCCAGGCACCGGTCTGTGGACCAGCACCAGGCTGTGGGGTTTTTTTGGCTGGTCTCCACTGCCCCTCCATGCCCCGTAAAAGGAAGCCGGTCCCTGGTGCAAAAAAGGTTGGGGACTCCTGTGTTATAGGGCCGTCCGTGTGGAAGGAAATATTGGGAGATCATCTCAGAAGGACTGCTAGGAAGGTCTAGGAACGCAGCCATCCCGCCTGGCCTCCAGCCCTTCAGAGCCAGGCGGGCTGTTTCAGAGGGAGCCGCGAACAAGCCAGATCCATGTTCCCAGCCAGATGTTAAATTCCCCAGGCAGCTGTGACCTAGGCAAACGTCTCCCTGCTTTGCTGGTGGCCAAGCGAGGGCCGTTCCTTACCGATTTCATCAGCCACCCATTTCCTTTCCTCCCGTGCCCTGCAAGCTGTTTTTGAATCTCCAGGTGGGAAACAGTCCGCCGAGACTAGGAATGTGGAGGAATATCCGTACAAATAGCTTGGACATCTGTTAAACTGGGGATCCGTATCGGATCCGTATCGATACATATGCGTTGGTATAGAATAGGTATCCGATATGTACGCGTTTGTATAGGATCTGTATTAGGGGTGCGCATGAATGCAATTTTTGACATTCAGTTTGATTCGAATAGAATATTCGGTTGTCCAAATTCGGACGGATAGAGAAAAAAACCAATGTATTAAAATTAAAACTGATTCAAGTGCATTCATTTCTATTTGTGCGAATATTCGATACGAATTTGATGATACGAGTGGCGACAACATCTGTATGTGTCCATACGCAGCTGTACGCATCCCCTTTTTATCTCGTATGGATCCCATTTTTGTCTTGTACGTATCCGTACAAATCCCTACGGATATGAATAAGGTGTGTACGGATATTTATGTATTGCGTACATGTCCATACATGTACGGATGTCCGAATAATCCGTATGAAGGATACGTATGCACTCGTATCGGATATTTGTACGAGTTCGTATGAATACATTCGTATTGAATAGAATCCTAGCGTATTTGAAGGGGATCTGTTTGGATGAATATGAACTTTCTAACATTCGATTTGTTACGAATGTAATGCCACAAACGCCCATTCACGCCCATCCCTACGCAAGACCTCATATTAACTTCCGGCATGGAGGAAAAACCCGTCGTCTAAATAAGGATTCCTGTCTCTCTTCTTTCTCCAGCTCCATCCCGACAGTGATCCAGCCAACCCCAGCCTCCACAACCAGTTTGTGAAGCTCAACGAGGCCTACAGGGTGCTGAGTAACCAGAGCAGCCGTAGCCACTACGACCGCCTGCGGGCCGCGCAGAGATACTCTTCACCTCCTCCTCCTCCTCCTCCTAGAAGCTCTGGTGGGACCTCCAGAGGGAGGCCTTTTGAGCCTTCCGACTTTCACACCAGGTACGGGCAACAGTTACCCAAGGGTTGTTCCTTTTGGGTTGCCAACCTCCCTCGTCTTTCACCGTCAGAAATGCCCCTATAGTCCCTTGGCATCTCTGCCAAGCAATTCTTGCGTGTTGTTTTCTGTTTCGGCCTAGGAGTTCGGGAGAAGCCGGCGAAAATGCGCAGTACTGGCAGCAGTTCTACAGCACCCCTCCTGAGTGGCAGTTTGGTCCCAAAGCCCAGAAGAGGCGGCAGGAGAACCGGAAGATATTTGGCTACTGCTTGCTCCTCATGCTCGGCAGCATGGTGGTTCACTATTTAGGGTTCAGGTAATGGGGCTGTCCTCGCGCTTGTACCCCAAAATCTCTCCGGGAAGAAGAAGCAGGGCACGGCAAGGGAGAAAGCGCTGGGGCTAAATCCCCTGCTGAGTAAATAGCACAGAGGATAAGTGCACTCACACCCTGTGTCAGGGGCCCCAGGAAGGTTGCAGCACATGAGAGGGCCTTTTCTGTGGTGGCCCCCAGACTTTGGAATGGTCTCATGGCTGAGGTCTGCCAGGCGCCAACACTCTTTTTAGTGGCTGGTCCCAGGGTGGGTTACAGTGACAAAAAAGGTTAAAGTATATACCGTATGCTTATTTTCTCACCCCTGGTAGTTCCAAAAGGTTTTGAGGATTTTTTTAAAAGAACATCTTCCTGCCACAAACATTCTTAGTGCTCCGAAGTGATTCTGTGAGCCAACAGCAGATGCCATGATTTTGGGAGGCCTTGGCTGACTATAATGCTGGTCTCGTGGTTTGGTCTCGTGGTTATCTGGGAATACTGGGTTTGATTCTGCTCTCCACCAAGCCAACTGGGTGACCTTGGGCTAGTCACAGCTCTCTTCTGAACTCTCCCAGCCCCATCTACCTCACAGGGTGACTGTTCTGGGGAGAAGAACAGAAGGTTTGTCAGCCGCTTTGAGTCCCTTTAAATGGGTGAGAAAAGTGGGGTAGAAAAGCCAACTCTTCCTCTTCTTCCTCCATGAAGCCAGATGAGTGGCCTTAAGCTAGTCAGAGCTCTCCTCTGAGCTCTCACAGCCCCACCCACCTCTCAGGGGGTGTCTGTTGAGGAGAGAAGAACAGAAGCTTTGTCAGGCACTTTGAGCCCCCTTAAATGGGTGAGAAAAGTTGCTTAGAAAAGCCAACTCTTCTTCTTCTTCTTCTCGCCCCTTCCATCCCCATTACTTTAGCCTTCCTTCCTCAAAGCTCTTCTGGCTCAGAGGCTGCTGCCTCCCCCCCCCCCCCCCCTCAGAGGTCCGGCATTCCAATCCTTTTATCCTGACTCTAAATCTCTGGGTCTTTGTGCGCCTTTTTTTTCACTAACCCCAGGCCGAAACCTGGGCAAAAACACGATGTTTGTCTCTCGTCCATCCTGCGCATCAAACGTCTTAAAATCCCCTGCCCCAGACTTGCTCCACAGACAGCCCCCATAGATAATGCTGGAGACATTACCTCCTGATAAGCCGACCGCTTTCAGGTTCCGCTCTGGATTTATGGCTCTTCTTTATTTATTTACAAAGGTCCCAGGTTGGTCATGACAACAGGACGCTAAAATATATAGGATAATCTAAAATATATTTAAATTATCACCCTCCCTCCCTCCCTCCCTGTGTGTCGCCCACTGCCCCGTTCTCAGATGGGAAGATCTCAATGGAGTTGGGTTGTGCATGAATATTTGTTTGAATTTTTGATTTGAATCTGCACGTACGAACGTCAACAAAATTCATATGCGCATATATGCGTCTTCCCCACATCCATACGCGCCCGTATGCATCCCGTAATTATCCTGTACGCTAGTGGTCCCCTACGGCACCGGGCCATAGGGACTTCTTTGCCGGTCCGCTGCCCCTGCCCTGCCGTGCCCCCCGCCCTGGAAAAGGAAGCCGGTCCCTGGCGCAAAAAAGGTTGGGGACTCCTGCCATATGCATTTTCAACTTCTACGGATCTGTGCAAATGCGTACAGGTGCAGGAAAGATGCGGATCTTCAAGTACGCGTACGAATGTCCGATAATTCGAACAAATAGATCTGAAATTCGAAATTCGATTTGAATGTTTACATTCGAATTTTGGGACGTTCTGTTTGACCAGATTTCGAATGCCAACAAATATTCATGCTCATCGCCACAATGGAGAGCTTGGGAAACAGCCATAATTTGGCCTCTCGAAACGGCAGTCCTATTCCTAGACCTTCTTGCACACTACAACTCCCAGGGGCCCTATGTAAGTGCCATGGAACACTGGCAGCAGAATGCTGGGAGCTGTAGTCCCAGAGAGCTGCCGCAGCTTGGCCTCCCTTCCCTCCAGGACCGTCATGGAGGCTGGCTTCCAAGTCTAGACAAATGTCGCTTTTACTGCTCACATCCCGTTGGAGCCCCGTGACGGCTCTTTGCATGCAAGAAAGCTCCCTTGGTTGGCATCTAGGGATCCCTGCGGCTTTGTGGCCTTTGTCCCTCTCAACTGGACTCCGCTGGTGCTGCTTTCTCCTTTTGTTGCTTCTTCTCCTTTGGCTGTGCTTCCTCTCCTTCACCCTCAAGCGGCCCGGCTTGCCAGACAACCCCTTCTAATTCTAATCCATTGTCTAATTAGCCAGCCGTGAAGGATTAATCGTGAGCGGCCTTTAATCAAGCCCTAATGCAATTAAATGGGCCCACTTAAGTCGGAAACAGAGAGGGACCTTTGAAAGCCGCAGCGGGGAAGGCACATGGCTGGATCCCTTCCCAGGCCCGGAACCCCGGGAGGGGGGTGATGAGCAAACTGGGGAGGGGGCGGTCTTCGTGATGGCCATGGAAGGGCATCGCACTCTTGCAGACACGCCATGTTGGTTTTGCCGTGATCGGTTTCCTTGAGGGAGTCTCAGCCACACACACAGCCCTCGTGTCCCCCCTGAGGTCACCCGCTTGGAGGAAAGGGGGGGAAAGACCACCTCCTCACGTGGTAGGAGTAGCGATGGCTTAGAACACTTGCCCTTGGCCAGCAGAGAACTTCCCATGTTGATGGCCGGGGGAAGAAGGAGGAGAAGAGTTGGCTTTTTTACCCAACTTTTCTCACCCATTTAAGGGGACTCAAAGTGGCTGACAAACCTTCTGCTCTTCTGTGAAGTAGGTGGGGCTGTTGAGAGGTCAGAAGAGAGCTGTGACTAGCCCAAGGTCCCCAACTGGCTTTGTGGAGGAGGGCAGAATCAAACCTGGTATTCCCAGATAAGAGTCCTGCTCCCTAGAGGGGAAAACAGGAAGGGAGAATCCAGAAGTGGTGTTTGGTTGAGATTTTTGCCTGCTTCCGATTCCCAAGGTACACAAGGGCGTTTCTTAGGAATATTAGAACCTAAGAGGAGCCCTGCTGGATCAGGCCACAGCCCACCTCGTCCATAAGAACCAAAGAGGAGCCCTGCTGGATCAGCCTATCTGGATTAGAGGAGCCTCTAATCCATTTTGCAATTCTCCCCCCCACCCCCCATTGTTAACAGGCACAGAGGCTAAGAAGGAGAAACAATTTTAAAAATGCCTTTTGTGATGAAAATTCGGGGAAAAGGAAGCAAGAAAGGTCCTGGTAATCTTTTCTCCCTACAGCCCTTAAGTTAATCTTTATGAGATGAGAGACATTTCTATTTCCTTTTCTGTTCTTTTTTCTGTTCTGATCTGGTTTTTTGTGTGTGTTTTTTTGCTTTTCCCAGGAGGCAAGCACTAGCTGAAAATGCGTTCACGTTTTTCATGCTTTGAATACAAATATTCTTTAGTACCAAGAAAGCCAAGGTGGAATTAACAGTGAGCCAGTTTGATCTAGTGGTTAGGGAGCCGGACTCTTACCTGGGGATACTGGGTTTGATTCCGCCCTCCCCCGCAAAGCCAGCTGGGTGACCTTGGGCTAGTCCCAACTCTCTTCTGAGCTCTCACAAGGTGATCTGTGCTCGGGAGAAGAACAAAAGGTTTGTCAGCCGCTTTGAGTCCCCTTAAATGGGTGAGGAAAGCGGTGTAGAAAAGCCAACTCTCCTTCTTTTCAGATGGTTGAATTTTTTCGCCTTTTTCTAAGGTTTGACATGAAAATGGGGGACCCTGCTGCTTGCTCCCACTAACACCCCATGATGCTAAGCCTCCATTCCCTTTTCTTACAGGAAGCTGGAGGAGTTACACAGGAACTTCATGGACGAGAAGGACCGAGCCCTCACCAAGATATACAACGAGAGCAAAGAACGGGGCAGGTATGTGTATCCGGACGTATCCTGTAACGTATCCATCCTGAAAGCATCAAATCCGCTCTGCATCTGCTCTCAATCCATGTTGAATGCACTCTGGATCTGTTGACAGCTGAATGCCAAGAGATCCCTTTCTGGGTTACCGTCCACAGCCTTGCACTGTTCTCAGCACGCCAGCGGGGCAGCGGTTCACGTCAGGAGGCCCCCAGGGGCCTGAAACTCACCGCCACCTTCTCCGCTTCCACGCAGGTTCCGGCGTTTGGAGAAGCAGCAGGAACTTGTGAGGCAGAAACGGGCCGAATTTCCTCAGCAGTACCACACTCAGTCTGGACAGCCTCCGGAAGGCGGCTTGGACGCCCCAAGTGACCCCGCTCCGCCTCCGTCCGCTGCCAAGTGAAGCCGAGACAGATCCCCAGATCTGAGGCCTGGTTGTCGGCCACAGCTACCTGCTGAAGAGGGTCCGTGTGTGTAGGAAGTCACACCTCTGGCCAAGATGTCCTTCCTCCCTGCCATTTCCGCTCTTGACCTTCCCGGAGGAGAATGCCCCACCGGCTCCTTCTCTTCCTCCAGCCCTGGATTTGTCACTGACCCTCCTACTGAAGAAAAGTCCCACAACGACCCTCTCAAGTGTTTCTGGTTCATGATCCGGAACGTCTCCTCTTGGCGCCTCCTAACAGCCCGGAAGTTTATCAGAGAGGATTCTGGGACCTCGGCAGGCCCGTTAGGTCCCAGAATCCTTTGCGTTGCTCCCCCATTGTGTTTGGAAGATTCAAATTATTTATTCCCTTTCTTGGAGAGGCGGAGGTAGCAACCCCCAGCCGCTTCCCGGCCTCAGCTGTTCATCGAAAGGCAGACGCGCATATTCAGAGAGATGCCCTTTTCCGGCTTCCCGGTTCAAGGAATCCAGGTGCCCGCTGGTTCGCGTGGGGTGTCCAGATGGAATCCGGTTCCCGCCATCACGCTGTGCTTGTCTTAGGGCAATCCTTCCCTTGCTGGGGGTGGATTCTTGCTTTGTCCCTCAGCGCTGGGTCGCTCCTCTGTGCCATAAACAGAGTCCACCTCCCAGCATTCCTTGTTCTCGCCCATCCCAGCTGGGGCTGCTGGGAGACTTAGTTTGCCAACACCTGGAGGAAGCCCACACAATACCTGGTTTGTAGGACAAGACAGAAATGAGCGGAATTATATCCAAGCGAAGAACACCTGGAGGCCTCATGCACATATTGGCTTCCCGGGAGGCGGCTCTGTTTTCCCCTGCTGGGCCTTCGCCTTGAGTTTGACTCGGAAGAAGATTCCGACGGTTTTCTGCCCTGCTTTTCTCACCCTTTTAAGGGGACTCAGTGCTGCTGACAAACCTTCTGTTCTTCTCCCCGGAACAGAACACCCTGTGAGGTGGGTGAGGTTGTGAGAGGTCAAAAAGAGAGCTGGGACTAGCCCAAGGCCGCCCAGCTGGTTTCATGGAGGAAGAAGAAGAGTTGGCTTTTCTACCCCACTTATTTCGCCCTTTTAAGAGGACTCAGTGCTGCTGACAAACTTTCTGTTCTCACAACAGATACCCTGTGAGGCAGTTTGGCCTGAGAGAGCTCGGAAAAGAGCCGTGAGTCGCCCAAGGTCCCCCAGCTGGCTCCCTAACCACTAGACCAAACTGCCTCAAGCCAAGGCCCTAGAGCAGAGTTTGTCTGCTTTGAATTCAGAGCCACACCTATACCTGCCCTGTAGCAGAGAATGAAACTGGATCAGCCGGGGGCCTGATCCTGGATGGGGGGGGGCAAAGATAGGGTGCTTGTGCCTTCCTCTCCTTCCTGCATTCCCCCCCACCCCACCCAGCACCCTTTGCAGCCACCTTAAGGCTGGCCAGGGGGTGGAGGGAGAAAAGATTTGGAGTTAGCAATAAAGGATTAGCAAGACTCTTGCAGCAGGAACTATGTGTGAAATGCTGGCTTAATCCCATTGTGCGCAAGGTTCCTGCTAGCTGGAGGGAAGGGGGAGGGACCAGGCCCCCCCCACTTGGCTGGCAATCCAAGGGTATATGCCTAAAGGGGTATGTATGGACGCTGGGATGGAATGGCGGGCCGCATGTCAACAGGAGAGTGGGAGCCCAGGCAGAAACAGATGGGAAAGAAGGAGGGTTGGATTTTCCACCCCGCTTTTCTCACCCATTTAAGGGGACTCAAAGCTGCTGACAAACCACCTGTTCTTCTCTCCACAAGAGACACCCTGTGAGGCAGGTGGGGCTGTGAGAGCTCAGAAGAGAGCTGTGACTGGCCCAAGGTCACCCAGCTGGCTTTATGGAGGAAGAGGAAGAAGAGTTGGCTTTCCTACCCCTCTTTTCTCACCCATTTAAGGGGGTTAAGGTGGCTGACAAACCTTGGCACCTTTTTGCATCACTTGCCGCGGCTGAGCAAGATCCCAGAAACAGGCCTCAGCTCTGGGCCAGGCAGAAATTGGGAGCGACCTTTGGTGATTGGGGCTGCTAGAAAATCCCAAAAAGCGTATTTATAGTCTCGTGTCCTTACAGTTAGCAAATCCTCAGTGGTCCGACGTCCCTTTTTGCTCTGATTGGAACGGAGACGGGGTATTGGTGTCCCTCGTTTTTATCCAGAAAGATCCCTGGGTATTGTTTTGAATACAAGTGAATAAACCAACCTTGTTCAAGAAAAGTGGCTTCCTTGCCTTTGAACATCAGGAAGAAGAAGAGTTGGCTTTTCTACACCGTTTTTTTCACCCGTTTAAGGGCACTCCAAGCGGCTGACAAACCTTCTGTTCTTCTCCCCGCCACAGACACCCTGTGAGGCAGGTGGGGCTGTGAGAGCTCAGAAGAGAGCTGTGACTAGCCCAAGGTCACCCAGCTTGCTTCATGGGGGAGGGTGGAATCAAGCCTGATATTCCCAGATAAGAGTCCGGCTCCCTAACCCCTAGACCAAACTGCCCCCTTGGCTTTCTGTGGTCCCTTCAAAAAGTACGATCAAGGATGGAACTGAGGAACATTCCACACAGGTGGAAAACTGCCTCGAAAGTGACTTAAGAGGCGTGTGGCGTGCAGATGCTAGCATTCCCATGGCAACTCCGATGCAAACTAAGGGTACTTTCTGGCCTTTAATGTGGAATAAAAGCGCTCGTTTGTGGGTGGGCAGTATCACCTCTTGGGCACTTTCTATACAAGACTTTTTAATATATTTTATTTATTCATTCATTTATTCAATTTATATCCCGCGGTTTTCCTAGACAGACTCAGGGCGGCACACAGGATTAAACCACAAAACGATAATATATCAAACTAAAACTACCCGTAACATGATGTAAATGAAAACATATTAGAACACTATAAAGGTGTATAAAGCACCGTAAATTGCAATAAAAACATTAAAAGTTGACTTATTTAGTTAAAAAGTGTAGATATCTATTATAAAACCTCTACATCTATATCCCTCCTGACTATATCACCACTATGTTGGGGGAAACCACTGAGAAGGCCCTGTCGCCTGCGACAGGGCCTTCTCAGTGGTTTCCCCCAACATATGGAAAAGCCTCCCCACGCTCCTGAGGCACACACCACCAGGCATCTTTTCACTTCCTATGTACAGGAAATCCGTGAAGGCAGCCCAGCTATTCCTTTCGGGCATCTGTGTGAACCGTTGCATATCTTTTGCTTTTATTCCTGCAGCCTTCCCAGTGAGACCACAGGTAAAAACAAACAAAAAAGCAGAAATAAAATTCAGGAAGCGTTTTCTCCCTCCCCGATCGACTCGAAAGCGTGGAGCCTCCAGCTGCGGGAGCAGTCCACCCTTGAAAACGCCCCCTGCTGGCCACTGTCTCATCCCTCGGCGCGCCCCGGATGATCCCAGGTGGTCTTTTCACCCCCTTCCAAGGAGGATGCGGGCAGGGCAGTGGTGTGTGGAGGGGGGGGCGCTGGATTGGAGGAGGAGGAGGAGGAACAGCAGCAGTCCGCCCCCCCCCCCCGGCTTTGGATCCTGGGGGTTGCCTGGGTTCGCCTCTTCCCTGCTGCTCCAGTGGCCGCCCGCCGGCCCCTCCGCCCGCCCGTCCCTCCCCTCCTTAGGGTGGGATTGGAGAGTCACATGAGAGTCCGATCGCCCTCTCCCCTCCCTCCCTCTCTCTTTGCTGCCTGCCAGCAGCAGCTTCTCCTGCCCGCGGGCGGCGCCTTGGAGCCCGCCGCCTGGCACGCCAGATACCTGGGCGGCGGCGGCGGTGGTAGCCGGCGCGCGATGCACCTGTAGCCCCCCCAGCAGGGCTGCCACCTGGGACCCAAGGG
The DNA here is from genome assembly GCA_023333525.1 of Aspidoscelis tigris stejnegeri. Taxonomy (NCBI): domain Eukaryota; kingdom Metazoa; phylum Chordata; class Lepidosauria; order Squamata; family Teiidae; genus Aspidoscelis; species Aspidoscelis tigris. The sequence goes on along the minus strand of JALMGA010000027.1, from coordinate 3,148,511 downwards.
CTCCGTCCTGCGGGGGGGGGGGGTGCGCGGTCGAAGGAGCAGCCAGCTCCAAGGCAGCGATGCCCGGCGGCAGGGTTGGCAAGGGCGTCCGGCGCCCGGGCTCTGAGCTGCGGCTGCGGCTGCTGGCATCGCGATCGCCACCCTCTTGCGCCTGACCTTGCTGGGCGCTGCGGGATCGGACCTTCCTGCTGGATCGATCGATCGATCGCGAGGGAGGGAGGGAGGGAGGGAGGTGGGCACTGCCACTCGTGACGCCCCCCCCCCCCGGGGCAGCCTTGGAAGAGGAGAGGGCGCACGGCCGCCAGGAAAGTTTGCCCAAGAAGTCGACCCTTCCTTTCCCTTCCCCTCCCGCGCCCGCCGCCCCCTGCCCAGCAGCCCCCCCTCGTGGGAGGCCGGGGGTGTGGCTCTCGGACGCCCCCCCCCCAGCCCCTTCCCCAGCCGCCGCTGCCACCTCCAGCCAGTTGGCACCACCATGCGCGCGCCCTGTCCCTGCGGCGGTGCCCTTCGCCTGCTCCTGGCTACAACCTTCCAGCTCCACTATTGCGCCAGCACGGTACGTGGGCACCTGGGGGGCGGGCCGGGCTGGGGGAGGGTCGCTGAGCAGAGGGGGGGGGAGGCTATGGAAGTGGCATCCACCGGGGTGGGTGGGCTGAGAGCTGGCACAGGCAGGGGGGCAGAATTGAAGGCTTCCTACCCAAGGGGTGGTGGTGAAAGCAGCCAGGGGGGTTAGGGAGGCATGGCTGAGTGCCAGTGATGCGTGCCCACTGCCCCCGGCGCAAGTCAAGAGCCGTGCCCTTGATTTGGCCCTTAAGCTTCCACCGCCTGGCAGCATTTTGGCTCTTTCCTTCTTTTTTAACCATAATAATAAGAAGCCAAGTTGCCAGCCAGGTTCTCCATGCCACAGAAAAGGCAGGGGCACCCTTTCTTGCACGGCCACCGGGGGTGACCTCTAGACGTGCCCCCCTGTCGCCAAGTGCCCTGCAAACTGGCACTGGCCGAAAGCCCCCTTGGCACGGATTAGCCGCCTGTTTGCGCCCTTTGGCACAATTCTTTGATCACCGTCAGTCGTGGAAAGAGCACAAGGCAAAATTGGGCATTTGTTCAGGTGCCGCCGCCAGGGTGAGCTTACGGGCCGGACGGCAGAGGGTACAAAGGGCTTGGGAGGCTTTTGGGTGCGAGGGAGGCCGCTCATCCTCCAAAAGCACTCTGCATGTGCTCAGAGGCACTCCGACTGCATGGGGAGGGGGCTTTGAAGTTCTGCCCTGTGCACACACTGGCAAAGCTTTCCGAGTTTCCCCTTGCGTTTCCTGCCACCGCCCACCGCGCCCGTTTCTCTGGACATCTGGCCAGATGCGTCTAAATGGTGACCGTGGCCCGTTAGAATCTCGGCTGCTGTCCAGAGCAATCAAAGCAGGAACTTCTGGTGGCATTTAATGGGATCTATGGAAGGGAAACCCTTAAATTTAGGAGTTAAGTAACGGATAAGGACTATTACATACATATTTACCTATCGCTTAGATCAAGTTAACCTTTTCACATGATCTGAAATGGTGAGAAATGTGAAGAAAGCTGAGAGGTTGAATTAATTAATTAATTAATTAATTAATTAATTAATAATAAGAATACATGCAACTCCTTAATAATAATCCATGAAGCTCCTTGTGATTTAGTTTGGTTTAGTGGTTAAGGAGCTGGACTCTTTATCTGGGAATACTGGGTTTGATTCTGCACCTCTCCATGAAGCCAGCTGGGGGGCCTTGGGCTAGTCACAGCACTGTTTCTGAGCTCTCACAGCCCCACAAACCTCACGTAGTGTTCTGTTGTGAAGGAGAAGAAGAGTTGGCTTTTCTGCCCCACTTTTCTCACCCATTTAAGGGGACTCAAAGCAGCTGTGAGGAGAACAGAAGGTTTGTCAGCTACCTTGAATACCTTAAGGGTTATAAGAGCAGGGTATAAAAGCCAACTCTCCTATCTCCTCCATGCAGCCAGCTAGGTGATCGTGAGCTAGTCACAGCTCTCTTAACACCTTTTTGCATCACTTGCCGTGGCCACTCCATGGCTGTGTTCATACCTAGGTTTTAATCTGGCTTCAGTCCACTTTCAGAGCGAGGCAGCCCATCAGCGTTTTCTTTCCTCTTTATCCAACCAAAAAGTGGATTTTCTGAATTAGATAAGGGAGAAAGAAAACACCTTGATAACGTTGTTGATGAGTTGTCTCGCTCTGAAAGTGGACTGAAGCCGGATTAAAACTTAGGTGTGAATGCAGCCATGCAGGAACATGTTTGGTAGTGCGTATATGTTCCACTCTTTTGTGACACAACAACCCTTCAAGGTGGGGCCCTCCTCTTGCCTCCTTATTATATAGCCAGGCATGTTTTTCTTTTCTTCTTTTTAAACTTTTCAGAAGTACCTTAGGGCAAGTTATGGAAATAAAATTTACAATAACAGTATGTTAAGTGCAGCTTCCAAAATCCACTTAATGCCACAACCCATCTTGTCCATAAGAACCCAAGAGGGGCCCTGCAGGATCAGGCCACAGCCCACCTACCTCACAGGGTGCCCGTTGTGGGGAGAAGAACAGAAGGTTTGTCAGCTGCTTTGAGCCCCCTTAAATGGATGAGAAAAGTGGGGTAGAAAAGCCAACTCTTTTTCTTCTACCAAGCACATAGAGGTCATTATCTCTATCCAGATCCTCTAGCTTTGGATAAGGATACCAGGAGAGCTCTTAGCAGATCAGCCGGTGACCCCAGGAACATGAGGCCCAGAACCAAGACATCTTTCCCCCAGACTGTCTTACCTCCCCTTTTTGGGGGAAGGGGCAGAGGGACCTGCGGAAATCCTTAACTACAAACACCCCTTAGTGCTTGCCTGCAGAGTCAGCTGCAAGGAGCAACTTAGCAGCTGTGGTTTAGCAGTGGCTTGGATGGCCAGATGCCACTATTGTTGTGGGCTTGCACCATGTCATGGCCACTTCCATGGGCACCTTTGCGCAGTTTTCTTGACGGGGATGCAGAAGTGGTTTGCCATTCCCCACTTCCGGGGAGAGGCTGGGGATTGAACCGGAGACCCTCTGCTTTCCAGGCACTGTGTTCTGCTGCTGAATAGGGCCTCGCCACAGCCTACGACCTCTGTCGCAGTTTTCTCGGCAAAGCTACAGAAATGGTTTGCCATTGCCTATTTCTGGGGACAGGACAGGCACTGAGCCATTTTGCATTAAAAGCCAAATCTTCTTGCTTTAAAGCTGAACCTCCTTCAACTGGCTAGCTGAGGCCTAACACAAGTCCGAATTATGGTAAATAATTATTGTAAATAACCACACGTGATTTCATACTGGAAACGGGGGCAAGATTGCCAGGAAAAGCCATCCACTTCTCAGAGGCCAGGGGGCAAAAACCCTCTGTTTTTGCAAAAAAATAATCAATATTTATGTTGACAAATTGCTGCCTTCCAGAGAAAACTGTAGCTGCTGGGGTCAGAGCAATTATCTTGACCCATTGCCTGATCCTCAGGCCAAGTTGAGAGCAAAAACACGCCCGGCTATGGATTTGGGAATAAAAAACAAATGAAAATACAGGACAGTTAACACATGCAAAAGTTCTCCCTTATCCAGAGCTGGGTGTTTTACAAATAAGTAGGGCACAAAATATAAAGAAGGAGGAGGAGGAGAAGAAAAGTTGGCCTTTATACCCCACTTTTCTCACCCATTTAAGGGGATTCAAAGCGGCTGACAAGCCTTCTGTTCTTCTCCCCATAAAAGAACACCCTGTGAGGTGGGTGGGGCTGTGAGCGTTCAGAGAGCTGTGACTAGCCCAAAGTCGCCCAGCTAGCTTTGTGGAGGAAGGAGAAATAGAAAAAGAGTTGGCTCTTCCACCACGCTTTTCTCACCCATTTAAGGGGACTCAAGGCTGCTGACAAACTTTCTGTTCTTCTCCTCACATACAGGTATGAATTATTTGTACGAATAACTCAAAATATTCATATTCGTTCGGATTCAGAAATACGAATATCCAAATTCTTGCGGATAACAAATATTCTGAATATTCGTGTACATCCCCAGCACACGTTAGTTAAGGTTGCAAGACAAAAGAGCCTATTAAAATCTATTTTGGGACTCTTCATTTTGCAGGAGAGCTAGACAAAAGGGTCTAAATTTATGCAAACTGACGTGAGAGAGAGCCAAAGGCCGCTGCTGCTGAAAAGGAGCTGATTATGGTGTGAAACACGAGAAATCAGGCAAAAAGGCAGCATTTATGCTGCTCTAGGGAAGGATGTTTGCTCTTGAAACATCTGCCCGGGACACTCATCACGGTCCTTATCCTCATACCTTTGTTCACGTCTCTGATTGCCTCCTGTCTCAAAATGTCGTCGCCGGAGCTGAAAGGCCAAAAAGGGACTTTTTTGGGTCTCCTTTCTCTTTTCCTCCCACCACACAACACACACTCTGCTTGTTTTCGTACCCAGAGGCTGAGGCGGAACATTTCTTTGAACTAATTTCAATATTAACCTCAACTCTGGGGGGAAAAAACACGCAGACTAGATCAGGCCCCAGCCCATCTGGTCCATAAGAACCTAAGAGGAGCCGGACGTTTACCTGGGAATACCTGGTTTGATTTTGCACACCTCCACAAAGCCAGCTGGGTGATCTTGGGCTAGTCACAGATCTCCTTTCTCGCATGGTGCCTGTTGTGGGGAGAAGAACGGAAGGTTTGTCAGCTGCTTTGAATCCCCTGAAGGGTGAGAGAAGAGAGGTATTAAAGCCAACTCTTCTTCTACATGAAGCCAGCTGGGTCACCTTGGGCTAGTCACAGCTCCCTTCTGAGCTCTCACAGCCCCACCTACCTCGCAGCGGGGCTGTTCTGGGGAGAAGAACAGAAGGTTTGTCAGCCGCTTTGAGTCCTTTTGAATTGGTGAGAAAAGTCAGGTAGAAAAGCCAACTCTTCTTCTTCTTCATTGTCATCCCAAGATTGATTCTCTTTCTGATCTATTTGCAGATTTCTCCACATTACGCTGGAAAGGTAGAACCAGGTGAGAAACCGGAAGAGGTGAAGAGCAAGGGGGAGTTCTGAGGAGGTTACTTACATGGGGAAAACTGGTGGATTTACTTTAAAAGGTCATCCTTGGATCCTCCACGTAGCTTTTAGGGAGATTTCTTTATTTATTTTGCTTCCTTCTAAGGGCTTGGGTTCATTACCTTCTCTGAAGTTTATGAATATCAACCCATAAGTTAAATTAAATTGCTCTGGATGGAGCCAGTGTTGTCTAGTGGTTAGGGAGCCGGACTCTTATCTGGGAATACCAGGTTTGATTTTGCACTCCTCCACGAAGCCAGCTGGGTGACCTTGGGCTAGTCACAGCTCTCTTTCTCAGGTCTCACAGCCCCACCTACCTCACAGGGTGTTCTGTTGTGGGGAGAAGAACAGAAGGTTTGTCAGCCCCTTTGAGTCCCCTTAAATGGGTGAGAAAAGCAGGGTAGAAAAGCCAACTCTTCTTCTTCTTCACCTTTCATGCTAAGACCCAAAGTCTTCCAAAATCTGTGGGAAACTCAAAATAGCTAGTAAGACCACGTTGGGAGCCTTTGCCTGTGGTGGCCATTCAGGGGTTGTGGTCACAAGGTTTAATCCAGCTTCAGTCTACTTTCAATGCGGGACAGCACATCAGCAAAGTAGTGAGTGGTCTGGAAACCACGTCCTACAAGTAGAGGTTGAAGGATCTAGGAATGTTCAGCCTGCAGAAGAGACTGAGAGGAGACATGATCATGGTCTTCAAGTCTCTGAAGGGCCCTCACAGTGCAGAGGGATCGTCCCTACTCTCACTTGGCACAAGATAGGAGGACTAGAAACAACGGGATGAAACTTCAGGGGAATCAATACAGATTAGATGTTAGGGAAAACCTTCTGACAGTGAGGGCGATCAGTCAGTGGAACAGGTTGCCACCGGAGTTAGTGGGTTCTCCTTCGCTGGAGATATTCAGACCTGCCTCTGTCTGGGATGGTTTGGAAATCCTGCATTGAGCAGAGGCTGGACTAGATGACCCTAGAGGTCCCTTCCAACTCCAGGATTCTATGAGAGAGCCATGGGTGCAGGGGAGTAGGCCCTTCCCAGGGGTCATGTTCTCCTCTCTTTCCCAAATCCGGAACCCTTGCCTTGTGCAGGGAAGGACCGCTTGACCAGGGTGTCCCTCTTCTTCCTCAGTGGTCACCTTCCTCGATGTCTTCAACCGTAGCACTTGCCAGCCAAAGGAGACCATGGTGTCCTTGGACCGTGAGTACCCGGAGCTCCTCGCCGACCACATCGTCCTGCCCTCGTGTGTGCTGCTGAGGCGCTGCGCGGGCTGCTGCGTGGACGAGTCGCTGAAGTGCGTGCCCACGCAAACGCGCAACGTGGTCATGGAGGTACGGGAGCCAGGGAAGAGGAGGGAGAGCCGCACCGCGGCGACGCGAGGATGGAAAAGCTTTGAGCATCGGCAGGGTCGGGGTTGGCGGGAGATCAGGCGGCCCGGGAAAATCTCGAGCAGGGATATTCTTTCGACGTTCTGACCGAATCGAATCCCCGAAAATCCGGTTTGATTAAAGTCTCTTAAATTGGCATTTAGCAAGACTCAATCTGTATTTACCAAATTCGAATCTATCCGTTCGAATTCTTGATTCGAATCTGCACATATGAATGTCGGCAACGTCCGTAGATGCCCGGAGACGTCTTCCCCACACCTGTACGCATCCCGTAGCTATCCCATATGCAACAGATGCGTGTGGATGCAGGAAAGATGGGGATCTTCAAGTATGCATCGCATACAACCCCGTGAACAAAGGAGTGTCCGGATAATTCGAATAAATAGGTCTGGATTTCAAAACGTGACTCTAGTGTTTACATTCAAATTTTGGGACATTCTGTTCGAGTCTGATTGTCAAAATTCGGCACATTTCGATCAGATTATTTGTTCACACCCCTAATCCTGACGTCTTCTCTCCAGGTGATGCTGCGGAAGTTTGAACGCGGCCACGTAGACCGGCTGACCTTTGAGGAGCACACAGAGTGCGCGTGCAGGTGAGATCCGGCTGAGAAAGGGCCTCGTGGGGGACCCCACTCCGAAACCCTATTTACCTTTCGTTCAGAAAACAGTCTCAGGCAGCCCGACGCCACAGTGGCGCCTAATTCCCCGTATCTGAACAGGCCCAAGTTCTCATAGAAATGCCATCGGACCTTAGAGGGAGGCATGGAAGCAGCTGATATCGTTAGCATCAATGCATCCAAACACAGTTTTTTTAAAAAACATTTATTTATGTTTTGGAGGGAAAGGTTAACATTTTTTATGTGGTCGTCTTTAATGCAACCACATTTCTACCTCTGCCAGTTTGGTCTAGTGGTTAGGGAGCTGGACTCTTATCTGGGAATACTGGGTTTTATTCTGCACTCCTCCATGAAGCCAGCTGGGTGACCTTGGGCTAGTCACAGCTCTCTTCTGAGCTCTCACAGCTCAGGGTGTACTATTGTGAGGAGAAGAACAGAAGATTTGTCAGCCGCTTTAAGTCCCCTTAAATGGGTGAGGAAAGCAGGGTAGAAAAGCCAACTCCTTCTTCTTCTTCTTCTTCTTCTTCTTCTCTGCTGTTCCAAACAAGTGCACAACAAAGGCTAATGGTGTTTTCCCCTTTTTCCCCTCCTTGCAATCTCTCTCTCATTGTCTCTCTTTCAGACCGAGGACTTTTGTCCGGCTAAAGTCGCTCAGGTAAATGCGTTTTCTGCTCTCCGTCTCAACTCCGGCCAGGGTGAATGACCGCCGGTGGTCAGTTCAGCCAGGACAATATTCCTGGGCTTATAGGCCTTTTCCTGGCCTCTCTGTCCTTTGCAAAGCGCCCATCCTCCTTGTTCTGTCCTTGCCATAAGAGCAAATTCTGAGCCCCAGCTGTGTCCACAGGGTTCCCAAATAGAAGGGGGCCACCCAGAACCCATTTCAGACCTCAGAGGTGTCCTTCCGCCTGGGTTGTTTCGAGAGAATAGCGTGGCTGGACGGAACGGGAAAGGGCTGTTGTTCCACCCGGGTTTCCCTCTTTCTCCAGCTCCTCCTGCCCTCCTTGCCTCAACCGGAGGAAGTGGTTGGACCCTCAGACGTGCCAGTGTAGCTGCCGGCAGGATGCTCTCCGTTGCCAGCACCGTGGCTTCAAGGTCAATGAGGCAAACTGCAGGTAAAGTCCCTTGGTCCCCTTCTCCTTTCAGGGAGTCCTTCCTTCCTTCCTTCCTTCCTTCCTTCCTTCCTTCCTTCCTTCCTTCCTTCCTTCCTTCCTTCTCTAGGTCATTCTCTCTCTTCTCCTCCCTCCCTTCTCTCTAGGTCTCTCTCTCCTTCCTTCCTTTGCTTGGAAGCAGCAGAACCCTCCCATCTGCATACCTTCCAGGACTGCTTTGTGTTGGCCCCCTGAAACATACCGTCCCTGCCCCTCAGCAACACAGGCATTTCGAACTAACCTACCCGCATGTGTCTTTTCGAACCGCTCCTCACAGGTGTATGCACCTCCGCCGAGCGCGCAACAGGAAGGCGAAAACAGCGTCGTAGCCGGCGGCAGACGGGGACAGAAGGACCCGGATTTCCGACCGGCCTTGGCCAAGCAAAAGGCCTTCGTTGCTGGGAGCGAGACACGGCCAGCCGTCACGGGAAAGGAGGAACCTGTCTGCCTCGGACCACGCCTCCATCTTGGACTCCGTCTCTTTGCAGCAGGATGCGGCCTATTCTCCTGTGTTGGGCCTCCCCCAGCCTCGAAAGAGCAAAATGGACGTCCTCAGCTGCCCATGTTTTCAAAAGCTCCTGCTCCGGCCTCTCCTTTATTTAATGACTTCACCTTTGAGGGAAACCGTCCCTCGCCTGACCCTCGCGTTGGCTTCCTGTTGCCCGTTCCCGTGGAGGCCAGGAAATGCCCGCATTTCATCCCCTTGCAAGACTGAAGAGTTGCAGCTGAGCAACTCCAAGCTTTGGTGGGTTTGGGGATTGGAACATTTTGCCTCTCCGTATCTTTCCTGCCATAAGGTTATTCTAAAGAATATATCTATATGTACCCATAAACAACAGCCTCCAAAGTCATAACCGAGGGGGCAGGGACTTTTCCACCTTGGGCCCTACAAAGCTCCGTGGTATTTTCTCGACACCGGAGCAGATAACAGGGTCTCATTGCGGGTGGCTCCGGTTCAAGAACAGAATCGATGCCTGGAAGGCAGAAGGTGGCAGGTTCAGTTTTCAGACTCTTCTCCAGAGGAGGCGGTGGGAAAATGCTTCTGGGTGCAGCATTTGCTAAGAAAATGGTTGGCACACATTTACGGACAGCTTCCCAACGCAATCAGCGCATAGGTACCACCTCAGGGTTGGAGAGACAGGCAGGAGGCCCCTTAAGGCCACTTGCAGGGGAAGGTTTTGCCTTCATCTTCTGCTTGAGATGCCCAGGAGCCAACTGGTGGGCCATTGTGAGATGGGATGCTGGACCGGATGGGCTGTGGTCTGATCCAGCAGGGCTCCTCTGAGGTTCTTATGGCCTAGATGGGCTGTGGCCTGATCCAGCAGGGCTCCTCTTAGGTTCTTCTGGATTAGATGGGTTGTGGCCTGATCCAGCAGGGCTCCTCCTAGGTTCTTATGGACCAGATGGGCTGTGGCCTCATCCAGCAGGGCTCCTCTTAGGTTCTTATGGCCTAGATGGGCTGTGGCCTGATCCAGCAGGGCTCCTCTTAGGTTCTTCTGGATTAGATGGGTTGTGGCCTGATCCAGTAGGGCGCCTCCTAGGTTCTTATGGACAAGATGGGCTGTGGCCTGATCCAGCAGGGATCCTCTTGGGTTCTTATGGACCAGATGGGCTGTGGCCTGATCCAGCAGGGCTCCTCTTAGGTTCTTATGGCCTAGATGGGCTGTGGCCTGATCCAGCAGGGCTCCTCTGGGGTTCTTATGGACCAGATGGGCTGTGGCCTGATCCAGCAGGGATCCTCTTGGGTTCTTATGGACCAGATGGGCTGTGGCCTGATCCAGCAGGGATCCTCTTGGGTTCTTATGGACCAGATGGGCTGTGGCCTGATCCAGCAGGGCTCCTCTTAGGTTCTTATGGCCTAGATGGGCTGTGGCCTGATCCAGCAGGGCTCCTCTGGGGTTCTTATGGACCAGATGGGCTGTGGCCTGATCCAGCAGGGCTCCTCTTGGGTTCTTATGGACCAGATGGGCTGTGGCCTGATCCAGCAGGGCTCCTCTTGGGTTCTTATGGACCAGATGGGCTGTGGCCTGATCCAGCAGGGCTCCTCTTGGGTTCTTATGGACCAGATGGGCTGTGGCCTGATCCAGCAGGGCTCCTCTTGGGTTCTTATGGACCAGATGGGCTGTGGCCTGATCCAGCAGGGATCCTCTTAGGTTCTTATGGACTAGATGGGCTGTGGCCTGATCCAGCAGGGCTCCTCTTGGGTTCTTATGGACCAGATGGGCTGTGGCCTGATCCAGCAGGGATCCTCTTAGGTTCTTATGGACTAGATGGGCTGTGGCCTGATCCAGCAGGGCTCCTCTTGGGTTCTTATGGACCAGATGGGCTGTGGCCTGATCCAGCAGGGATCGTCTTGGGTTCTTATGGACCAGATGGGCTGTGGCCTGATCCAGCAGGGCTCCTCTTGGGTTCTTATGGACCAGATGGGCTGTGGCCTGATCCAGCAGGGCTCCTCTTGGGTTCTTATGGACCAGATGGGCTGTGGCCTGATCCAGCAGGGATCCTCTTAGGTTCTTATGGACTAGATGGGCTGTGGCCTGATCCAGCAGGGCTCCTCTTGGGTTCTTATGGACCAGATGGGCTGTGGCCTGATCCAGCAGGGATCCTCTTAGGTTCTTATGGACTAGATGGGCTGTGGCCTGATCCAGCAGGGCTCCTCTTGGGTTCTTATGGACCAGATGGGCTGTGGCCTGATCCAGCAAGGGATCCTCTTAGGTTCTTATGGACCAGATGGGCTGTGGCCTGATCCAGCAGGGCTCCTCTTGGGTTCTTATGGACCAGATGGGCTGTGGCCTGATCCAGCAGGGATCCTCTTAGGTTCTTATGGACTAGATGGGCTGTGGCCTGATCCAGCAGGGCTCCTCTTGGGTTCTTATGGACCAGATGGGCTGTGGCCTGATCCAGCAGGGATCCTCTTAGGTTCTTATGGACCAGATGGGCTGTGGCCTGATCCAGCAGGGCTCCTCTTGGGTTCTTATGGACCAGATGGGCTGTGGCCTGATCCAGCAGGGATCCTCTTAGGTTCTTATGGACTAGATGGGCTGTGGCCTGATCCAGCAGGGCTCCTCTAAGGTTCTTATGGACCAGATGGGCTGTGGCCTGATCCAGCAGGGCTCCTCTTGGGTTCTTATGGACCAGATGGGCTGTGGCCTGATCCAGCAGGGCTCCTCTTAGGTCCTCATGTCGTCTCCTACCCGGGATCCCTCCCTCCCTGCAACCCATGCAGAGCTGCACGTCTCTGTCCAGCGGTGCCAGCGCTGTGCATGCCTGGCTCTATTCAACCCGCCTGTGAAAGAAAGGGGCCTCTCAGAAACCCGTGGGCCTTGAAAAGAAAAAGAAGGCAGGACACGCGGAACTCCTCGCCATCTGGGAATGCCAAGCGGAAGAACACGACAAAGCCGTAACAGCGATTCCCGGCGGCAGGGAAACCTCTTAAACCGTGCCAAGGGATCGGTGGCTGCCCCCTTAATCTGGGACCGTGAAAAGAAAGCCGAATTGTGGTCAGCCAGGTGCTGAAATGGAGCCCTCTGAATTCTGAACTGCGTTGCTTTCGGCCCTTCTGTTTCTCACCGTACATCTTCAGTTTTTCCCATTGAACTTGGTTTTTGGGGTTTCTTTATGTACCTCCACGTTCCCCTGAGTCTGAGACTGGTTGGCGCCTTTTGCCCCTGCCAGAAACCGGCGCATGGGTGCTGTTTTGCCCTCTTTAGCCTCGCTGGGAGAGAAGCTGGGACGTTCACGGATGTTCTAAACATTCGAAATCCAATCGAATTCCGATCAGGTGTGGAGATTCTAATCCGAATAGGACGTCTTCACGTTCGAATGTAAACACGCAAATGGATTTCAAATGTTCCAAAACGTTCGTCCGAATGATTAGAAACGTTCGAAAGTACATATCTCATACGCATCTGTACACATTTGCGCTTATAATACGGGAGAGAAGTAGATTGTTTATTTATTTATTTAAGGAATTTATATCCCGCCTTTCACCAAATGGTCCCAGGGCGGGTTACAAGAAGAATAAAACATATCGAATGGTAAAACATAATTAAAAATATAACCCCCTCTTTCCTGCCCTAATTGGACAGCGCCCTGAGGAAGCTGTTTAAAAAGCAAAGCTGCTGAAAACTACATAGCATAGGCACCTGGCAAACCTTAAGAGGGGGGCTGTTCCAAAGTATAGGGGCCACCACCGAAAAGACCCTCCTGCAAGTCTCTATGCTTCGTACCTCTGCAAGAGAAGGAACTCCAAGAAGACCCCCTCATTGAGATCTCAGTGCCTGGGCAGGTCTTTATGGGAGAAGGCGCTCCTTCAGACACCCAGGGCCCGAGCCATTTAAGGCTTTATATTTAGTGTCAGCACTTTGAATTGGGCTCGGTAGTGAATAGGTAACCGCTGCTGCGTTCTGCACAAGTTCCAGATTCTGAACTGTCTTCAAGGGCAGCCCCACGGCGAGCGCACTGCAGTAGTCTAATCTGGAGGTTATGAAAGGCAGGCCTATCTAGCCCCAGAGCCTTAGTTGTACGTGCAAAAGTAGAGGCCAGCAGCCCCTGAGATTAACGCCTAGCGGATATTAAGAATGCCGGTACCTGTTAATCAAGTCGTAAAATCCTAAATATCTTAAGAACAAGAATGGCAACCACAGTGCCTCTCTCTCTCTCTCTCTCTCTCTCCTCATCTCACCCTGGATGAAATGTAGACTGCAGTGTTCTCACACCACACAGAGCTGTTTGTTCCTGGTGCAATTCTGCGAGCTAAAAATGCCTCCCAAGTCAAGATTTGGCTCCTAATGGAAAAAAAAAAAACACCTCCCAGTGAGTCTGGGTGGGAAAGTGGGCAGTCCAGGGGCGCTACCAAACAATGCTGGGAAATGGTCTGGAAACAGGCGGTTTGCTGGTTCGATCCGCGGTCTCTGCCCAGAAGTAGGGCAATGGCAAACCACTTTCTCTGTCCCTGCTAAGAAAACTGCAGGTCTTGGCTTTTGGCTGAGCAGAACTCTCTGCTCACCCATGCATTTCCCATCCTTCCGTCCCTCCATCCCTCCATCCTCCTGGGTCTCCTTCCTAGAGTTCCCCTTCCTTGCCCTGCCCAGCCGAGGGCCCGGGAGGGAGCCTGGGCGTCCCTTTGCCAGAAAGAGGCCCCTTGCATTGGAGGTTTCAGGTGGACTTTATCCCCTGGCCTTGGAAGAGTCAATATTTGGAGAGAGCAGCTGTAGCCCCAGGCGGCAGGCAGGGTGGTGGGTAGGAGGCAGGGAGCCAGCAGCTCTCCCGCCTGGGCCCCTGGCCGCTCCTCAAGGCCACCATGCACGGAACCCTGCATGTCTCCTTTGGCAACAGAGACACATGGGCTTTGGACCCCCGCTGGCCACGCCTCGTACCTGGGCATACTGGGTTTGATTCCCCATTCCCCCATGAAGCTAGCTGGGTGACCTTGGGCTGGTCACAGCTCTCTCCCTGAGCTCTCACAGCCCCACCTGCCTCACAGCTGGGGAAGAGAACAGAAGGTTCGCCAGCAGCTTTGAGTCCCCTTTAAGCGTGTGCACGAATGCAGTTTTCGACATTCGATTCGAATATCCAGATTCTCATGAATAAAGAAAAACTAATGTTTGGACATTCGAACCGACACGAACGCATTCGTATCTATTTGTACAAATATTCGGCACGGATCCAGTGATACGGATCTCATACGCATCCCGTTTTTATCCCGTACTTGTCAGCAGAAAGCAGCATGATTGTATTTCCAGCGTGCGCTTCTCCACGCCACCAAGAGGGGGCGCTGCTCCGCCCTCGCTCCTAGCCACGCCCACTCGTCCAGTCCTGTCTCCTCCTCCTCCTCCTCCCCCCCGGGCTCTCTGACTCGGAAGTGACGTCACGTCTCCCTTAGAGACCGCCGAGGCAGGCCGGCTCAGTCAGCGACTGACGGAAAGAGTCGGGCGGGCGGTAAAAAATTTTCTAGTTTTTTAAGACTTCTTTTAAAAACTAAATGTAAAAAATAGTAATAATAAAAGCGGCGGCCTGGGCGAAAGGACACGGGAAGCGGAGTGGACGACGTCTCGTGCGCGGCCACGTGACTTGTGTGTGTGAGGAAAAGGGGGGGCGGATCCTTCCGTCACGTGATGACGGCCACCGCGCAGCCGCAGAGGAGCGAACGAGAGGGGAGGGGCACTCTGTGTGTGTGTGTGTGTGTGTGTGTATGCGGGTTAGCTTAGGTGAGTCGGGAGGAGCGATTCCAAAATGGCGGCTCTCCTGCCCGGGCCAATCGGGCGGCAGGATCCGGGGCGCAGCCCGGCAGCGGAGGAGGGCGGCGCATGCGCAGAGGGGTTGGTGTGTGGGGTTGGTGGTGGTGCCCCGTGTGAGGAGAGAGGCGAGGCGAGGTGAGAGAGAGGGGGAGGGAGAGAGAGAGGGGGGGGGCGTATGGGGGGCCCCGAGGAGAGGGGGGTGCAGGGGCGGGGGGGGCGAGCCTAGGGCGGCGGGTGCGGCCGAGGGGGGGCAGGAGAGGAGGGGGAGGCCGCCGCCCCAGGAAGGGCTCTGGGGGGGGCAGGGAGGGGGAGGGGGCTCCGGTGGGCCGGGAGGGACCCAGGCGGGCGGGGCGGGCGGGGGGGCGGGGGCGCTGCTGCTGCTGGGGCGGGAGGCGCTGCAGGGCATGAGGAGGCTGGGGCTGAGGGACGTGGGGACCCAGGTGTCCTGGGGGGCCGGCCGGGGGGGGGCTCGAGGAGGGGGAGGGGGAGGGGGAGAGCCCTGGGCCGAGGCGGAGGCGGAGGAAGCAGCAGCAGGTCGGGGGGGCGCAGGATAGGGGCTCGGGGGGGCTTCCATGCCGGTGCGGGGCGCCCCCCAGCTTCCAGGGGCCGCGGGAGGGGGAGGGGGAGGGGGAGGAGGGGGCCGAGCACCCCCACCATCAAGAGCAGGAGCAGCAGGGAAGGGGCCAGGAGAAGAAGAGGGCCTCCTGGGGAGGGGGCTCCTGCGAGGCCTGCGTGGTGGTGGCCCCCAAGGGCGGACGCCCCGGCAGCTGGGTCTTTGGCGGGGCCCCCGCCAGGCGGGGGCAGGGTGAGGAGGAGGAGGGGCCCGGCGGTCTCCCCTCCCTGGGCATCAGCCGCAGCTACTCGGGGGGCCTCCCGGCCCGCAAGCGTGTCGGGGACCCTGCGGCCGTGTGGCTGCAGCAGAAAGACCACTGGTACCGGGGCTCCGTGGTGGAGGCTCCGGCGGGGCAGGTCTGGGTGCCCCGCAAGCCACCTCCACGGGGCCCTGAGCAGCTGGGCTTCTCCTGGCTGCCAGGGGGGTCCCCTTCGCCAGGGAGGAAGCAGCAGCAGCAGGGGGGATGGACCCCAGAGGCAAAAGGGGGTGGCAGTACCCCCGATCTCAGCCAAGTCTGGATCCCCAGGGAGAAGCCAGGACCCGCCGGAGGGGGACCCGGGGACGTCTGGGTGCACAAGGTGAGGGACCCCTCCGGCACAGGGGTGATGTGGGTCTGGGCGAAAGTGACCAACTGCCACGAGGAGGAGGAGGCGGAGGAGGCCAAGGTGTGGGCGTTCCGCAGGCAGGGCGCTAGGAAGGACGGGCAGAGCGAGGGAGGGTACGGGGTGCTTTAGGGGGTGCTTGGGGACAGCCTGTCGGGGTCACGGGGTGGGGGAGGGGGACACCTCAGTCTGGCAGCTGGGAGGGAGGGGGGAGGACAGGTAGGCTCATGCTTGGGGAGTTACAAGTGCGCAGGGTTTCGTATCTGGGAGATGCTCTCTAGGGAGCCTGGGGCCACTAAAGGAGGGGACGGGTGGAGCAAAGCGGACCTTGCAGGATTATCTTTTGGGGTGGTGAGCAGCCCAGGATCCTTGAGAGAATCTGGACTGTGCTGGCTGCTGCTGCTCCTGCCGCTGCCGCCACTGCGGGGGGTACAGAGTCCAAGTCATCTTCGGCTGCACGGGTAAGTCGGGGTCCGGAAGCTCCCGGGGGGACCTGGACGGACCGCGCGCTGTTGCATGCCAGGGTAGGAGCTGGGGATGTGTTGTTTGTTGTGGGCCTGATGGGGGAAACTGCATGACTTTGGGGGGGGGGATTTGGGGGAAGTGGGGGGATTAGGGGATATGTCCATTTAGTTGCTTTGAGAGTCTTGTATGACTTCAGTGAGCCGGTATGGTCTAGTAGTTAGGGAGCTGGACTTTTATCTGGGAATACCAAGTTTGATTCTGCCCTCCTCCACGAAGCCAGCTGGGTGACCCTGGGCTAATCTCAGCTCTCTTCTGAGCCCTCGCAGCCACACCTGTCTCACAGGGTGTTCTGTTGTGGGGAGAAGAACAGAAGGTTTGTCAGCTGCTTTGAGTCCCCTTAAATGGGTGAGAAAAACAGGGTAGAAAACCCAACTCGTCTTCTTCCTCGACAAAGCCAGCTGGGTGACCTTGGGCTAATCATATCTCTTTTCTGAGCTCTCACAGCCCCACCTGTCTCATAGGGTGTTCTGTTCTGTGGAGAAGAACAGAAGGTTTGTCAGCCGCTTTGAGTCCCCTTAAATGGGTGAGAAAAGCGGGATAGAAAAGCCAACTCTTCTCCTTCAGGCCCTGCCAGGCCGCCCCCAATCCTACCAGGCCTGTGAATATTAGACATTTCCTGATGCCAGGGAGACTCGTAATCCCCTCAGGCTGCCCATTGACTTCATTGGTGACATCACTGTGTGGTTTGACATGGTAGCAATCAGTCTGACCCCCTCTAGTGTCCAGGAGGGGTAGCCAGGAGCAAAGGAGGAGGTGAGGTAGGCACCCCTCTTACTTTGAGTTTCCTGGATGCTTCACCCTGCCTCACGGAGGGGGAGTGAGACTGTTTCGGATAGCATTCAGAACGGCATTTTGCACACCTCCCTGCGATGTCAGAAGGCCCTTGTGGAACTGCAGAGGTCCTGACAAGGCTGTGTCCATGATGACACAATGAGAAGAGTGTGGATTTTCCGTTCTCTTGTCTATTAGGGTGGAAGCGGAGAGCGTCTGTGCAACAGGAGGGTCAGGATGGTAGCAAGCTAGCCAATGGGACCCTGGGCGGCTTTTCTTGCTCACAAGCCTCTCCCTCTGCAGGGACTTACATGATGCAGGTGCGACCGGGCGCCGCTTTGCTCACCCTGTCCCTGTGGGCCTTCTGTTCACCGGTGCTGGGCACAGAAGGCAAACGGAAGCTCCAGATTGGGGTGAAGAAACGAGTGGACAACTGCCCCATCAAATCCCGCAAGGGGGACGTCTTGCACATGCATTACACAGTAAGTGCTTTGGGGGGGGAACAGGACAACGCAGGGGGAGTTCAGCCCCTCTGCGTATGACAGGGGAAAGGCCACAGAGCTATTTAAATCGGGGGGAAAGTGGACCTCTGTTCCCTCGAGGCTAAGTCGACGAGGACAGCGTGCCAGGAACCTGTCGGGCGCCTCTTTGCTCTCCTGTTTTTTGGATACTCCCATTATTTCTTCATTTGACACACAGTCGTCTCGTTTGCCATTTTAAAATCTTAAAAAGAGTGTCAAAAATGAGATAAAAATTATCAACAATCACGGAAACTTTCTCAAAAATTGGCAGAAACATCCAGGCTCCAACAAATTTCATTAAAATCAGCCGGTAGGACACAAGAAAAGCGTTCACTAGAAATGCGCACAGAGGTATTTTTGGCGTTCAATTCGAAATGAATGTTTGAAAATCCATATATGTATGAATAGAAGGCAATCGAATGTGGTGGAATTCTATTTGATGCGAATCTGTTTGTATGTATTCGTAGGAACATTTGATACGTATCTGATACAAATAGGTACGTACCTGATACGTTTCCCCAGTTTAACGAATGTCCAAACTATTCATACGAATAGATACAAATGTTAACATTTGAATATCATAACATTCAATTCGAATGTCCACATTTGGCTGAATTTTGAATGTTGCGAATATTTGTGCATATCCCTCCTGTTCACACTGGGAAGATCTACGTAAAAATAAATACCAAGGAATATTGCAGGCCTTTTCATTTTTTCTCCTTTCGCTGCTTCCTTTTGTCCCCCCCTCCCTCCCTCCCTCCCTCCCTCCCTCCACCCAGAGTGTTGCTGGCAAAGAATAGCTCTTACCAGAGGACAGAATGCATTAAAGGCTTTCTTCTTCCTCCTCTCATTACTCTTTTGGTTTTTACTCCGTGCTTTGTCATTTGTTCTCATTTCCCCCTCTTTAACCTTCTTCCCTGCAGTGAGCATGAGATTAAACCAAAGGTTATGTGAAACTAGGTTGAAAGCTGTAGCTCTTGATTTAAATATCCAAATCATGAGCACGGCCACACTGGCTGCTCCTGCCAAAACCGAACTGGCGTGGGAAGTCCTTTTCTGAAAGGCAGGGCCTGCAGTCTGACTTAGAAATAAGATGAATTCCAGTTGAGAGTTTAATTTGGAACTTCTGTGCCTAAAGTATGGTTGCTTAACTCTCTTTCAAGCGTCCGTGTGCCTCTCCTTCATGATTGGAAATCTCAGTTGTGCAATTTCTCCTGACTTAATGATCTCACTTGGAGTTTCAAGTATCCCTTTGTGGCCATAAGAACAGTTCTCTGTGTTACATTTCCTCCTCATCTTCACAATGCCTGCGTCCAGCTCTGCTGCTGATTCCCACACTGTGTTTTTGGCTCCACGATCGCATCCTTTACACTGGAATTACAGAGCTGGTCATCGGGAGATTTCGCACGTAGCACCTGGGCGCTTTGTGGAACTCACAGCCGCAAGACGGAATGGCACATATTTGCCCTGGAAGCCTTTAAAAGAGGAGGAAATGAAAGCAGCAACCTCTATTGAAAGCTGCTAACAATCAAGGCAAAAAAGAACCTTCGTTTTGTTGCGTTTGTGGTGTGGCGCCAAATCGTGGCCAACACCTGGTTGAGTGCTTGGGCACCTCTCTCCTATTCTCTTGGCAGTGGTACAGAGGAGGAGGCTGGGGATAAATTGGCAGCCCTCTGCTTTCTAGGGTGAGCCTACAGACCCTCCCCGATTCCATACAGTTTTCTTGGCAGAGGACAGAGGAGGCCAGGGTTTGAACCTACAACCCTCTAG
Organism: Aspidoscelis tigris stejnegeri; assembly: GCA_023333525.1. Lineage (NCBI taxonomy): Eukaryota > Metazoa > Chordata > Lepidosauria > Squamata > Teiidae > Aspidoscelis > Aspidoscelis tigris. Next base: position 3,129,254 of record JALMGA010000027.1, on the reverse strand, counting down.
AGATCTGCATGAACGTTCTAAACATTCAAAATTCGATCGAATATGGACATTCGAGTTAAAAATAGAATGCCTACACATTTGAATTTAAACATTCAAGCAAATTTCGAGTGTTCCAAAGCATTTGTTTGAATGATTCAGAGCATTCGAATGTACAGGTACGTACGTATTACGTATGTATCTGTACAAATCTCACATGTATAAGAACATAAGAGAAGCCCTGCTGGATCAGGCCACAGCCCATCTGGTCCAGCATCCTGTCGCACACACTGGCCCACCAAATGCTCATGGGCATCTCAGGCAGAGACAAGGGGAAACCTATTCCTGCTCTAGAATGCCAGCAAATGGCCTTAGAAGCGCCCCGGTTCCCCCCATTTGCGCTTATAGTACGGGACGAAAACAGGATGTGTACGGAATGCGCACAGATATAACACATACTAATGTTGTTGATATTCGTATCTTCAGATTCAGATCTAACGTTCAAAGGAACAGGCAACTCTCCACTTTCTAGGCAGTTTGCCTGAGCTACCACAGCGCCTTCCAGAATCCTCCTAACTTGCAGCAGTTATGGGGGAAACATCAAGCTGTGGTTTCTTGCTTACATGTCCTGTCTTAAGGGCTTCCCATCAACGCTTGACTGGTCACTGCAAGAAACAGGATATTCCAAGGCGGGGGGGAGGGGGGGGAGGGAAGGTGGCCCTTTGCTCATCCAGCATGGGTGCCTTTGATACCCTTCTGAGTCATTTCCCTCAATGAGCTGTAAATCACCAACTGATAGACATGCATGTGTGAATCTGTTGTTAGTCACTGTGTTATCATGGCTGGAACAATCTGGATTCCCCCCCGTCCAACTGTTCCTGGAAAAGCCTTCAGCAATATGTGCAGGGACGTACTCACACCATCTAACACACCAGAATCAAAGTTGCCCTTTTCACCTTGCCTGTTCCTTAGTAGGAAGTACTGGGCGATCATTGGGAGACGTGCACATGAAGATAAAAGGGCGATATTGTTTCCACCACCACTCCCCAAAAAATAAGGAAGTATTTAAGACTGTGTTTATAATATTTTGTGGCAGCATCTCACAATTCCCCTCTCCAAACATTTTGTGAAACACTGTGAAGCTGATGGGCAGGAGAGTCAGATCAGACAAGGGGAAGGATTTCTCCATCCAGAGAGTCATTGGTCTATGGAATTTGCTGCCAGAAAAGGTGGTGACAGCTACCAGCCTACATGGCTTTAAGGAAGAATGGTGTATTGCTCATTTTAGCATAGGGGTGTTCTGTAGCCCTCCAGAGGTTCCTGAAACTGCATTTTCTGGGATTGGCACAGAATACTGGGAGCTGTAGTTCAGGAATGTAGGAACCTAAGAGGAGTCCTGCTGGATCAGGCCAAAGCCCATCTAGTCCAGTGTCCCATCTGCCAGAGTGGCTCAGCAATTGCTTCTGATCAAGCAGAACACAGATGCACAACTTTCACCTGCTCTTGAATCCCTGCAAATGGCCTTCAGAGGCCTCCTGCCCATCTATTCAACCTGGAGGTGGTACCCAGGCATCCCTTCTAGAAGCCGTTGATATTCAACAGCGGAGGAATGAAGCCAGACGCCCCTCTTTTAGGGCACTCGTTGTTTAAAGACCCGGAGGCTTCCCTCCGCCCTCTCTGACGCCTTCCTCATCTCTGCTCTCACAGGGAAAGCTTGAAGACGGGACAGAGTTTGACAGCAGCCTGACTCGAGATCAGCCGTTCATCTTCTCCTTGGGGACTGGGCAAGTCATCAAAGGCTGGGATCAGGGCCTTCTTGGGTAAGTCTTCTCCATCCGGCAAATTCCTGAGGGAAGGAAGGATGCAGATGATAGGCGGATAAGGGCCAAAATAGTCCCCCAGTCGTCCCACTAGTTTGTGCACTGGTTCCTTCTTCCCCAGTTTGCTTTCTCCAGCGAAGGTAATCAAGTGCCTTAAGAGCACAGTGTGAGGCTTTTGTGCAGTTGCTTCTCTCAGATGCCATGGGCAGGGACATGGAGCAAAAGGGCCTTTTCTGTGGTGGCTCCTGACTCTGGGACAACCTCCCTTTTGGAGGACTCCTAGGTGCCTACATTATGTGGTTTTCAGTACTTCATCCACGCCTTCTGGGCGCTGTCCCCGGGAGGGAGAAGGGATTGGGTTTTATTGTTGTGTCTGGTCCTGGGTCCTGCTGGGGAAGAAAGGTGGGATATAAATTCTTAAATAAATTATAAGTAAACCAGATAATGTTTAGGATTTCTTTCCTCTTTCCCTGGAGGCTTCAACAGAGGGCAAGAACATTATATCCAGTTCAAGGGCATACGTATCCCACACGTATTCAATACATATCCCTTAATATTTCCGCTCTGAAAGGATCAAATCCGCCCTGAATCCACTTTGAATCTGTTCTCAGTCCATGTCGGATTCCCTCTGGGTTCGTTGCAGACGTGACTGGCGCAGCTGCTTTCCCACCTCCCTGTTTCGGAAATGTTCCGAAGCTTCGTATGAATGTTCCAAAACATTCGTAGAAATACGAAACTCAGCGCACGGATGTTGTAACATTCAGTTCTATCCAATGTTACGAATATTCATGTGCGTTCCTGCTCGCTCGCTCTCGAAAACATACATTCGCACGCGTATATCATCCGTTGTCCTGCGATATTGTTCCGACTGGAAGCCTGAAATAAACCTCTTAGCCTCGTGGTTCACAAAACGAAATCAGCCAAGCGCTCGAAACGCGTTGACGCCAAATGGATTTACCCAGTTGCTTTTGCCCTTCCAGGATGTGCGAAGGGGAGAAGAGGAAGTTGGTGATTCCGTCTGAATTGGGTGAGGAGCCAGATCGTGGTGGTTTGGGGGGTGGGGGGAGGGTGGCGTCTTCGCCGGGGTTCTGGATCAACAGCCAGGCTGATGGGGTGGCGAAGGGTTGGTTGGTTTCCACTCAGGCAGGAGCTCAAAGGGCATCCCTCTGAGGTTCTTGGACTACAGTCCTCAGCATCCCGCCCCCAGCGTATTGTGGCTGGCATGGAATGCTGGGAATTGTAGTCTTGACATCTGGAGGGCTGCAGATTCAGACCCCTCTTCTACAGATGCTTTTGGTGACCTGGCTTCTCTTCCCTCCACTTACAGGTTACGGGGATCGGGGAGCGCCACCAAAAATTCCAGGTAGGTCTCGTAAATTCCGAAATGGGGGCAAATTGAGCTTCGCTGTTTTACCTGTGCAGGCTTCTCTCTTCCAGAAGGCCGACGTGATGCTTCTGAGGGGGGTTGGCGTGTTAATCCTGGGTCCGTTTTCTTCTGTCTGGTTGTTCAGATGTCTTAATAAGAGCACAGGAGGGGCTGACAGGTGGCGGCCCTGCCAGCTCCCAGGCTGAGAGCTTGTAGGACCATAAAGATGTCTGACCAAGGCCTCTGCCTGCACCCTGATGGGCGTTACCTGAACTTCCTGGTTTCCTCCCTCCCTCCCCTCTTCTGCAGGTGGCGCAACGTTAATCTTTGAAGTGGAGCTGCTGAAGATCGAGCGGAGGCAGGAATTGTAGCGACGCTCCTTTGGGGGGGGGCAGGGGAGGGGCTGGAGGACATGACTCAGGATCTGTTGATATCAGTGGGCCAAATAAAAGCACAGACTAGAGTTGTACTTTGACTGCGTGAAAAGGAGCATGTGGCGTTGGCTCCGTCGGCAGTGCGGACCGTAAGGGGCAGAGGTGGGACTGGCTGCCTCCGGATTTGTTGTTGCCCGGTGCCGCTGAGCCATAACCCACTCCAGGTTGACTGCGTGCAGTTTTCTTGGCAGTGATTTGGAAGTGGTTTGCCATTCCCTACTTCTGGGGAGAGCCTGGGGGTGGAACCGGCGACCATCTGCTTTCCAGGCAGTTTGTTCTACCACTGAACCACGGCCACGCCCGGGCTCCATAGCCACATCCGTGCGGTTTCTCAGACGCCCGGTTAATAGAGATAGGGATGTGCGCGAACATTTGTAGGCTTTTGAAATTCAGTCGACTGTGTCAAATTTCGACATTCGAATTCAAATAGAATGTCTTGAAATTCGAATTTAAACATTTGAGTTCAATTTGGGGACTATTTGTTCGAATTATTCAGACATTTGCACGTGTACAGGTTCGTTCACGGTGCGTACTTGACGATCCGCACCTTTCCCGCCTCCGTACGCATTTGTATATACGGGACGAAGACCGGTTGCATACGGGATAACTGCTGGATGCATACACACGGACGCGTACAGATGTCGGGAAGATGCGCACGGGCATCTACGCATCTTGTTGATGTTCGTAAGTGCAAATTCAAATAGAAAATGGAACAAATAGATTCAAATTTGCTTAATTCGAATCAAATTTTGTTAAATCCGAATTTAAATAATTCTAATTGAATTTTTGATTATTCCAATCGACCCGAATAGAACTTCAAACAACAACAACAACAACCATTCTTGCGCATCCCTGAACAGAAATGGGAAGGCCAGTTCTTAGCAGAGACCCATGTCAGCTCCTGGCAAGCCATGGCTGACCGTGTTGGGGGTTGAGAAGTTGTGGGTCCCAGCAGTGGCTGAACTCCAAGGACCATTCTGATTAGAGATGGTGGCCCAGGATCTCGGAGCACAGAGAATGAGTAATGGTTCGACCATTATATCTCGGGATACGAACACGGCGATCTCCAGGTCTGGCTAAACACCTGGTGGGACCCAGCTCCCAATGCCCGGACTCTTATCCGCTCCAAAAACTGCGAGTGAACGCCTTAAGCGAGCATGTGAGATATCTTCTGGCCTCCTGGGGGCAGTGTCTCCCAAACACACCGGGCCATGGTGAAAGGAATTGTGGGAATTCTTTCTTATCCTTCGCTGCTGAACCTTGTTTTCCCAAAAGCATGGAGGGTGTGTTTGTGTGTGTGTGTACGTGTCGGGAAGTGGTGCCGTTCAAGCTGGTTAAAACTAAACTGTTTTGAAGGAATGCCCTGACATTTGCTGGGAAAATGGGGGTTATCTAAGGGCGACAGAGACTCAATAAATAGAATGTGCAGAAGCTGATGTGTCCGTGTGTGGAACTCGCCGGAAAATGAGTGAGATAGCGGGCGAGTTTGTGCCGCCGAGGGTCAAAAATGGAGATGCGGCATCGGGTACGTTTCCCCGTGCGAGCCGGCAGTGTGAATCTCCCTGGGAAGTTGCCAGCATTGTCTACTGTAGGAGCGAACAGTGGGCGCGAGTGTTGTGGCGGGGACCCATGGTCAATGGACAGCATAGATGCCTCTGAGGAATGGCTTGTCTTCCTTGACAAAGGGCACTAGGTGTACTTGCCTTGGGCAAATCAGCCGTCCACTGGCTCCTGTTTCCCACACAAGGGCCGGCTTAGTCAAGCGGACAAGACGCGCTTGTGCAAATTTCGCAGCCTCCGTCACTTATTCCAGGGTAGTGATTTGGATGTATGGGACATCATTGTTCTGGTTAGCAGCGGGGAGAAAACGGTCGTGGCCTCTGAGCACACCGACAGCATGATGCCTGCTCTTAAATTTCCCTCCCGTTTGTTTTGTTCCGGCCCCGAGGGTAGAAAGTTGTTTTCCAACATTTAATTTTAAAGCGGTAGCAACCGGGAACGAACCCAGCTTTTCTGCTAGGGGGAAAACCAAGAAGCAAAGGGTGGCTAGGCTTGGCTGGCTGCTGACATTAGTGCTGAAGGATGCGCTCTGTGCATGGCTTGGGATTCACGCCATTTTGCGGCTGACATGCCAGACAACCGGGTGCACTAGGAACCTCCCTTCTGCACACAGGGATGGTTTAAGGGCGGGCTCTACCCCCAGAAGGAAGCCCCCCCCCCGCACTTAGACCACACACAAGCACGTGAAAGGGAGGATCCAGATATGTTTGGTATGCCTGTGAGTGTGGAATCATCCTATGATAAAACCTCAGTTCTGTGTGTTGGCGTTGGAAGGCGTCGTCCCCTAGAACATGTTTTGGAAGCAAACAACTTCCGTGCAGAAGACTGTAAGGGGCGGTCAAGGAAGCTTGCGGACAGAGGCTGCCCTTGCGTTTCAGAACAAGCCCTTCTCTGGGTGCCGTGCTGGTTTTCCCTCCCCGCTTCCGAGTTGTGGCAGAAGGCCTCAGAACTGGGATCCAGGGGACAGACACCTGCCTGCCTCCCCGCCTTTAGCAAAACAAAGTGGCCACACCCTTTTTGACCCTCGGCCCTGGGCCTTCGGTCCAGCTGGCACCAAAAAGCAGAAGAGCAGGATGTGTCTTGGGCTGTTGCCGCCGCCGCTGCTCCACCCTCCGGTTGAGGCTTGTGAGGCCTGGTGTTCCAAGAGTCTGTGGTTAGGCCTGGCTCGGGGGCCTCCCTCGGTGGGGCTCTGCCAGCACTCGCCCCGCTCTCTGGGCTGGTGGGGCATTTCAGCCGGAGAGGAGAGGTGGAAGGGGTGGCGGAGGCGTGGGGAGAGGTGGAGAGGCCCGTCGTCGGGCCACGTGGAAAAGCGGCCTCGAGCTGGAGGCCAGGGCGGGCAGTTTTGCTGAAATGACTGCCTGGTGACTTCAGGCAGGAAACACGAAGCCCGATTAGTTCCAGGCCCCAAAAGACATTCTTTCCTTGCTGAGTTCAGCCCAGCCGCAAGCGGGGGGGGGGGGGGGGAGAGGCACCATCTGTATCCCCACCAGGGATGGCGTTGCTAGCTGAGAGATCTTGTGGCGGCTGAGCACATGCTTCTGAGTGTCTACCTGGGTGCTTTTTCTTCCTTTCCTTTTTAAAGTCGTTACGAGCAGGGAGAACGGGTGAACGAGCGCCATGTATCTCTTTCTCTGGAATGGATTCCCCCCTTCTTGGCTCAGCGGTCTAACCTGACCAACCCAGAATCACGTGGAGTAGAGGTGTGCCCAAATGGGTTTTTGGGCTTTCAATTTGTAACAAATCAAATGTTAGAAAATCCATTTTTGTTTGAATAGACCCCCTTCAAATACAGTAGGTTTCTATTCAATACAAATCTATTTGTACAAATATCTGAAACCTATCCGATACGAATGAATACATATTCGATATATGTATCCCATAACATATCCGCTCTGAAAGTGTCAAATCTGCTCTGAATCCATGTCAAATGCAATCCGGATCCATTGCAGATGTGACTGGCGCAGCCGCTTTCCCACCTCCGTAGTTTAATGAATGTCCAAACTATTTCTGTGAAACATTGGTATTCATACTAATGTTAAATGCACAAATGTCCTAATGTTCAATTCATTCATGAACGTACGAATTCGGATGAATAACATGTTACGAATATCCCTGCATGTCCCTAACGTGGAGGTTTGATTCTCCCCGCCCCTTGCCGCCCTGCCCACGGCTCATCTTTTAAATCCTCACAACTCCTCTGTAGGGAAGGCTTGCGGACTTGTCTTGCATCGAGCAGAAAGCACCTGTGACAATTGCGCGTCAAGTAACAATGGCGGAATTGCGCAAAAAAGCAGTCTGCGTAGTTGTGATGAAGTGATATTTGTAGCTGTCCCCGCCTGCGTAGCCGCTACATGGTCAATCCTCAGTCAGCAGGGACGTCCATTCAATTCACCCACAGGAACGGAAGGAGAGCGATTTGTGCCAGGCCTCGTAGTTGCTGCGTAGGCAGCTACGAAGCCGTACCTCTCCGCTGCGCTCACAGTAGTGAGCCTTGATTGACGTGCGCTTTGGGTCAAAGGAATCCTCCGGACGGGTGCTACCCCGTCCACATCGTGACCCTGTTTAGCACCCATTGATGTCAGGTGCTAGACCGCCAGTGTGGATGCATGGGATCCTCGCCAAAATCTGGACCTTCAAGGACTGGATTCAGTGACGACCGGATTTCAACGATCCGGATCTTCTAAATCCAGATTAACGGAGCTAAGTGTGGAAACAGCCCTTGCTTGACACCTTTCAAATGCCTCTTAGACCCGAATAAGTTTTGCTTCGTTAAGTTACCTTCCCCCCACAGTTTTGCCCCATCTGCAAAAACCCGACTCGTGTTCTTCAAAGCACCTTTATTAAATTTATATAAAAACACAAATAATTAAAAAAGAAACCCAAACATTCTGGGAAAAAACCCAAACAACCAAAAATGGAAGATTCTACTGTCCCCCCCTTTTCTCTCTCCCCCTGGAGAAGAAGAATTTCTCTTCCCCCCTCCCACTCCGTAGGTGGAAGCCCCGCCCGACAGGGAAGAACAGGATGGTATTGCTAACAAGGTGTCCGGATGGTTCTGATTATCAAAGCATCCCCCAAAAGGGAAGGTCTGTCGCCCCTTTCGTAGAGGGGCAGTGACGGATCCTCCACCAGACCTGTGAAAGCCCCCTCTCCCCTCTCAGGACCCAGCAAAGCCAAGAGTTTCGGTGGCAAACCCCTCGGAGAGGAAGGAGTCGCGGCAACGGGAGATCTTGCCGTCGGAGGTTCACTTCTTCTGCGGAGTGCTTAACTTCTGCATTCCACGGATCTTGTCTAGCAAGTCGGCCACAAACGCCTGAAGCCGGAGGGGAGAGAGAGAGAAGGAAGGAAGGAAGGAGAGGCTGTCATGGCTGAGAATCAATGCCTCCAGCTCCGAAGCGGCGCTGGAAAGTACTGATCTTTTTGGAACTTGGTCACACAATGTTTGGTGGCTGTTCAGTTGCGTGGTTCATGAGTACAATCGGACCCTGTATCCACTGATCCGGCAACCGCGGTTTCAGTTTGCTGCAGTGGCAGGATCAGACTCTCCTCATCCCCCCCCCCCCATGGGCGCCATTAGGCCTATGTTAAGGTGTTCTGAGGCCTGGGGCAGGCAGAAAATGGCCCGTGATTTCCCATAATGCCTTTGAAATCCTCCGGGATTTCACTGGAAAGATGGGAAATGGAGTGCATGTCCCAGCGTTTGAATTATCCGTGGTTTTACGTTCTCCGCAGTGGGGCCTGGAATCTATGACCAGCAGATACGGGGGTCCGACAGTACGTTCAACCATTTTTGTATATACTAGGGATGTGGTAGGATTCGAGTTTGATACGAATGTTAGATACGAATCTGATTCGAATCCCTGCCACAGATCACCTACATATCCTCTCTGAACGTGTCAAATCTGCTCTCCGCTCACTTTGAATCCGCTTTGGATCTGTTGCAGATGTGACTGGGGCAGCTGCTTTCCAAACCCAAGGTTCATGCATGTAATGAAGCTTCGCACAAATGTATACAAACATTCAATTCATATTCGGTTCAACTTGAACCCCTTCAAACCTTGGGTGATTCGCTCGTTTCGTTAGAACGCCCCTTCGTTCGGGTTGAGTTCTGACTCTTGTTTTTCGAACAAGCAGTTTACGGAGCTTTTTGAACACCCCTGTCTGATTCGAACTGCCTTGAGCCACGGATGAGTTTGCCCCATCTCTGTGACCATGTGCCTTTCTGAGCATTGGAGATTTGCACTGCGAAATCTGACTCGATTCCATTCTGCTTTGTGAGGAGGTTGTGAAGGAGTCGGCTTTATCTGCTGCGGAACGCAAACCAAACAGAGCGCTGCTAATTTGCAGTATCGTTCTAATCTCCTACAGTCTGCCGTGGTCAGATCCCAGTTGGCTGAGATTAGCCAAAGTAAAAAAGCCACGCTTAATTTCTTGTAAACCGCAAGGACTCTGAGCTTCAGGGATAATACCCCCTGCCCCAGCCAGCAACCTCTGTGGTTGGAAGGGTGGAGGAAAGGACAATGGAGAAGAAGCAGGGCCGGACTAGATACAGCTATCGGCAATTCTGTGCAAAGCCACATGACAAGTGCAACTGCTGAATATACAGAACAGCCTTGTATCTATCGTATGCGCAAAAGAGGGTGGAAGAGGAGGTGTGAGTGCTGAGCTACTAGGGGTGTGATAGTCCTTATGTGGCTGTTCCCCCTGAAGCATAGCTCCCCAAATGTCTATAGACTCCCCCTTGCTTTCAGAGAAGAGAATTCAGAACCAGTGGGGCCCACTGTGGCTGATAGGGCACTGTGGCGGCTAAAAGGAAGCGGGCGCGGCAGTCCAAATAGATTGAGCCAGTGTCGTTCAAATGGGCCCCATTGATGGATGGAGCACCCAGGAGGCAAGGTTGGCTTGAAGAGGAAAGATGGAGGGGAGGCTTGTGCTCTGGAGCTGCCCATGAGCTGCCGGCCACACCTGACTAGGCATCTGAGCCACGGGCCAACTGCAGGATACGTTTCCTACCGCATTGGGAACCAAAGGGAGTCCGGAGCAGGCCTGGTCCAGCCGAGCTGTTCCTTCTCCCTTGGCACTCACTAAAGGGCATGGATTTTGAAACCTACTGCAGGTTTCCTGCCAGTGCTCTGCCCGCAGGCATGAGCATCCCTAAGCCTCCCTTCTTTGGGGGAAGAGGAACAGCCAAACGGTCCCCTCCCGTGACAGGTGCTGTAAAAGGAGAGGAGCTTGGATCCCTGCTGTGGGAGGCGAGACAGCGAAGGGACAGCAGGAAGAGAAGCCGCGGCAGCTGCTGTTTTCCATCTTCCAGGGAGCAGCTGCGAAGGGAAGGGAGGAAGGCGCTCAGGAGAGCCCCTCTCTCGCTCCGGGCGTGGGGAAGGGGAGCGTGGGAACCGGCTTGTCTTGGATAGGAGGGCGTTTGGCTCTTTCCGAGTGGGGAATCCAACACTCACCTCAGTAGGCTTGTAACAATTCACTAGCAGCTCCTGTGGAAAGCACAGAGAGAGAGAGAGATTCAGAGGCTTAGGAGGAAAGGTTGCAATGTCCAGGACTAAGGATGTGCACAAATATTCATAGGCATTCGAAGTTTGATCGAATGTGCCGAATTAGGGTTAGGGTCAGGGTCATAGAATGTCCCGAAATTCGAATGTAAACAGTCAAATTGAATTTTGGATCTATTCATTTGAACTATCTGGACATTTGTATGTGTATGGGTTCATACACAACGTGTACTTGAAGATCCGCATCTTTCTCGCATCCGTACGCATTTGTACGGATCCGTACGGGATGAAAACGGGTTGCATACGGGATAACTACAGGATGCATACAGATGGGTATGGATCCGTACAGATGTCGGGAAGATGAGTATGTGCACATACGAATTTTGTCTACGTTCGTATGTGCAGATTCGAATTGAACATTCAAACAAATAGATTTGAATTTGGCAAAAAATGAACCTTGTTAAATTTCAAATCGAACTGAATTTTTGAGTATTCTATTCAATTTGAATAAAATGTCAAAAAAACATTGTGAAAAGGAGGTTGGTGAGAAGAAGCAAGAGGCTTATAGAAGGTGTCTGGTGTTGGTGAAGCCAAAGATCAGGAAAAGCTTTTCTGCCTTCCCTAAAACCCTAGCGTCGGGGGCTCGCCCAGTGAAGCTGAATCTGGAACAGCCAGAAGAGTCAAAATCCTTTGATTTCGGACAGCACACAGTTGAATTATAGCTTTGCTGCTACCAGATCAGGGTGGTGGCCCTCAGCTGGAACAGATTCAGAAAAGGCTTGGATGGATTCCTGGGAGACAGGGCAAAGTGTCTTTCAAGCTCTTGCGCTCATGCTCTGCGTATGGGCTTCCCTGCGTGACCGGAGGGCTAGTCAGAATGCGGCCGCTGCTGTGATCCGGCAAGGCACTTCTAACCTTCTTTGGATTGCACGATCTCATCAAGGATGAGGGACCCGGGTCAGTCTCCCCTACTAGAGTATGCAAAACGTCTCCTGTGAGACTACAATTCCCATGAACCATCAGTGGATAGGAATCAATGGAACTGTAGTCCAAGAAAAGGATGTTTTGCTTTGCTTTGTTTTGGTTCAATAACCAGCAGCAGTGCTGGTGAATTTCCACATTAAAGGGTGGGGGGAAAAAAAACCGCCCACGGATAACAGATTGCTGAAGCCATTTGCATTCTGGACGGAATTCAGAACGATAATAGGTAAATAGGTGCCCAACAAAAGTGGTTCTAAGTACGCTGGCTGCATTTCACAACACCGTTGTCTTATCTCGCACCGGTTTGGGAGGCCTCTGGTGTCGTGAGCCACGCCAACAGTCTCGTTGACTCCCCTTTCTATTCTGCTCCACATTTAGATCTTTTGAGCACCTATTCTACGAACACAAAAGTCCATGCCATTTGAAAGAAGGAAAGAAAACGCTGCAGGCCAGATATGGCTCAGCTTTGTTCAGAGTACAAAATATCTGGCGCTCCTAAAGATCGCAGTGCAACAGCCCTCTGAGCAAAGAGCAGGGGGTAGAGAAGAGCGGTTTCTATAACCTTACCTTCACCCTGGCACTCCGAGATTCGTCGCTCTCCATGTCGAGGAGTTCATCGACGTCTATTTCTAATTCTGGGATCTCTTCTTCCTGAGTTTTTTGGGGGGAGGAAGGCGAGATAGGGAGAGGAAGAACCACATAAGGTCTGTTTCTTTCATGCAAGAAAATTTGTATTCCTTTAAACAGATTCCCGTCAAACGTGGTAGGATTTGTATTTGATACGAATGTTCAAATTGCATATGAATCCCATATAGGGCTTCATACAAAGTATCAAAGCATTCAATTCAGATGCGAATGAATTCCAAATGCTGTGAATATTCATGTACATCTTTAACCTTCTAGTCAGGTGGAAGAAGAGAACATAACATAAGAACATAAGAGAAGCCTTGCTGGATCAGGCCACAGCCCATCCAGTCCAGCATCCTGTCGCACACAGTGGCCCACCAAATGCTCATGGGCATCTCAAGCAGAGACAAGGACAAACCTTCTCCTGCTCTCGAGTCCCAGCAGATGCACCTAGGCATTTGTTCTAGTAGCCATTGATACATCTGTCGTCCATAAATTGGATGACAGAGAATTGGGGTGCGTAAGTCCCATGGGGCAAATATGGCTCTTCCCAGCCCTGTGTTTGGTGAGGTGGGAGCCTTGGTTGGGGCTTCCCTTCCCGCATCATTTGAGGCTGAATCACAGGTTTGTCCGCTGCTCACAGAAGGAAATTATCTATGAAGCTTCAGAAGACGGAAGCAGCAGTTTCCTTTCCCTTCCACAAGCGGAAAAGACTTTGGAGCATCTTGTTTCTCGTGGTTAGGGAGCCGGACTCTTATCTGGGAATACTGGGTTCGATTCCGCCCTCCTCCATGAAGCCAGCTGGGTGACCTTGGGTTAGTCACGGCTATCTCCTGAGCTCTCACAGTCCCACCCACCTCAGAGTGTGTTCTGTTGTGGGGAAGAGAAGAGAAAGTTTGTCAGCCGCTTTGAGTCCCCTTAAATGGGGGAGAAAAGCGGGGCAGAATTGAACCCGGTATTCCCAGCTAAGAGTCCAGCTCCCTAACCACTAGACCAAACTGGTTCCCTGGTTCAAACTGAGAAGGCAAAGCGGAGGTTATGGATAAGAAGGAATCTCCATTACTCTTTTGGGATGAGCGTGGTGTTAGCAAACATCCATCCATTTGCATTTTTATCCTGCCTTTATATCCAAAGGTCTCGGTGGGTCCCAGCAAGTATCGTCTGTCCGTCTGCTTCTTCCAAACCCAACCAGTGGATCCTGCAGCCGAACCTGCCAGGCCCTGGAAAGATCCCAAATCTGGGACTAGGATTTAGGACGGGAGCTGCCACTCCAAACAAGGAACTTTCCTCAAGTCTGGCAAGAGCACGCCATGTCCTTTTTATTTTCCTTTCCCCCTATCAGTTTCTTCCCCGCTAACATTTTCCACACGGCCAGTCAGTGCCTCCACACTCAGGCACACAATTCCCACGGGTCCCTTTGGAGGGTTTGAGTTTTCCCAGCCTCTTATCTGCCTGTTCCTAGATTTATGTGTGGGATGGCAGGGCACCGCGCCTGCGAGCGTTTCGGTTTTGCTAGATACGTCAACACCTTCTCCCGGCTTCTCTTGTCACCTGATTCTGGCTCCGGGCCTGGGAACGCTCAACAACTAGCCTTGCTTCCAAAGAGAAGCTGCAGAAGCTTTTTTTTGGGGGGGGGGGGCTCAATAGGAACGGGGAAATGCCCTTATCCCCAGAGAGTGGAAGGGTCTACTCTCCTGGTTAGGGAGCTATCTGGGAATACCAGGTTTGAGTCCACACTCCTCAGTGAAGCCAGCTGGGTGACCTTGGGCAAGTCACAGCTCTCTCCTGAGCAGTGTGGTATAGTGGCTACTAGGGATGTGCACGAATGAGGTTTTCTTGTATTCGTTCGAATAGATCCCCTTCGAATGTGGCAGGATTCTACTTGGTACGAATGAATGCATATGTATCCGATATGTATCCTGTAACATATCTGCTCCGAGAGCCTCAAATCTGCCCTGAATCCACTTTGAATCCACTCTAGATCCATGTCGAATGCACTCTGGATCCATTTCAGCTGTGACTGGTGCCGCCGCTTTCCCACCTCCCCGGTTTACGGATGTTCTGAAACATTTGTGCATATACGGATGTCCAAATTCGTCTGAATATCGAATGTTACGGATAGTTGCGCACATCCCTCGTGCTTATAGCACCCGTCTAGGAGCTGTGGTGGTACGGGTTCAAATCCCCCCCAGAGCTGAGGGAGTTCCCTGGCGGAGAATTTTGGTCCCCTCTCTGTGGTTATGAACAGAAAACCGTGGGATTGGGAGTTCTCTGGAAGAAAAGTGGTTTATACGTTCAAGAAGATAAACTCCTAAAAGCTGCCCATCAGCTAACGGGACCCTTTTCCCCTCCTTTTGTTTACCACATATTCTGGCGTATAAGATGACTGGGCGTATAAGACGACCCCCAACTTTTCCAGTTAAAATATAGAGTTTGGGGTATCCTTGCCGTATAAGAGGACGACACCTGGTGTATAAGGCGACCCCCGACTTTGGAGATTTTCCTGGGTTAAAAAGTAGTCTTATACACCAGAATATACTGTACTTCCCATTCTTTCAGTCAGGTGACCCTCTCGCTCCCCACATTGCAAACCTGACCCCCCCCCACACACACATGCAGTGCATGCTGGGAACTGGCCTGACCGGCCTCCACCCTGCTCTTGCCCTCCTTCGCCTGATGTCTGCTCCGCTCTGCTCTGCCAGCCCAGCCTCCGTAACAAAGATGCCACTGAGACGTGAAAAGAGCGAGACCGCGAGAAAAGCGAGTGCCAAGGTACGTTCTGCGCGCGGAACGAGGACAAAGTTAATCAGGTCATCTCTTGCCTTCCCCACAAGGCCTGCCTTTGACGAGCTAATTCTCGCGTTTGCGGAGGTGCCCCCAGCCTTCTGAACACTGGCCTTTAAGCCGTCTCCGGCTACTTACGGCCCCCATTAGCCTGCTCAGGCTTCGAGAACCCATCTGGCCAACGAGGAAATCCAAACCCCCAATAATGCATCGCCCGGGGCTGGCAGGACGCCAGATGGCTTTGGTTAGGGAGGGATCTGTGTGTGTGTGTGTGCGAGAGAGAGAGAGAGAGGGTGGGTGGACAAAGGAACCGAGGGAAAGTTGGTGAGCTGGTGGGTCCAAAATTCAGCTGTCTTGGGTGGGAATTCTGCCAGGCCTACAGAACCAGGGGTTGGCTTAGCACGGGCGGGCAGGCGGACACAGAATCAGAAGTTCCAAGGGTGACTGAAAATGCAAGATAATCTTTCTTTTCCTTTCTGAAGCAGGAGGCAGGATAATTGCACGGAAGTCACGCTGACGATGCTTGAAAATTATGTTCTATCTCAAACCCTCGGTTAGGATTTGGGTGAGTAACAGGCCTGAAGAGCAGGCCGCCGCCGGAAGCAATGACACCATTTCTCAAAGGTGGTCCTGTTTGCACCCTAAAGGACAGGGCAGGCACAATTCTCGGCACAAACCCTGATCCCTCCTTCCCTCCCCCCCCCCTTCGTTTTCCTATTTGCAACAAAGCTGCAACATCAGAAGCTGGAAGAATCAGCCTTGAAACCGGTTCCCACACCTTTTCCCCTCGGGAGGCGGAAGGGGTGGAGGAAGGATTTGAAAAAACGGAGCGCTCCGGAGGGCGGGTGGGAGGGGAAGAAAACGGACCGGCCCAAAAGATTTTGTACTGAATGACTTTAATTGACCTTCACCCGCCAGACTCAGCAAATGAAGGGGTGAGAGGTGCGGACGGCTCGCTTCGTTTTTGGCCGAAGGAAAGCAGGAAGTGGTCAGAGTTCCCCCAATGCATGAGTTCACTCCTGGACTCCGGGGAAAGACGGGGTTGTATTCTGTCCTTCTTAGCAAACGGGCGTGCACCGAGGGAGGGGCTTGGTTCCGGCTCACCCTCTTGGGGGCCACTGGGGCCAGAGGTCTGATTGCTACCGCTGGGTACCACTGAATGGCACCCGCCACTTGGCTGACTGCGCGGGCACCTCTGTGGGCCTCTCCACGCAGCCTTCTTGGCCGGGATACAGGAGTGGTTTGCCTTGCCTCCTTCCAGGGGGAGGCTGGGGATCAAACCAGCTTTCGAGGCAGTTTGCTCTAGTGGCAGTTTGGGGGTGCAATCCAAAACAGGGTGGCTTTTAATCTCTGCCCCAAAGGCTGCACAGAATGTGAGCATAAGCTTGGCACTACAGCGGGGTAACCCCTATAGCTCGGGGGGGGGGTCACTTAGCAAGTGGGGGCAGAAACATAGGTCCTTTTGCCCTCCTCCCCTGAAAGTTAGTCGAAATCTCTATAGACAGATAGGGTGGGACTCAATTGTAGGCAAGGCCTGAAGCTGTCCGATTTTGCAAAATTAACTGGGAGGCCTCCTGTTTGGCAAGGTGCCTTGTTACTGGAAGAAGGAGGTGAGGGAAATTCCTGCGCTGCAGGTAACCAGACCTCACTGTCCCATTCGGGGCATCGGAGTAACAAAGCAGGAGCCGCATCCCTTAGGCTCCTCCTCCCTGAAGCTCGGGTGGTGTGGCCTTATTCAGGCACATGGGGTCGCCCCTCGGGGAGGTACAGCGACGACGGGGTGGGTGGGTGGGGCCTTAGCCAGGTTATGGGGTTACGGTTAATGGAAAGGCCTAAAAAGGCCTTGAGGAAACACAGAAACATCACCAGGGAGGGGAAGTAAGTTGTGAAAGGTCTGAGGGGCTGGATTTTGGGAGGGGGGGGTACCCTAGCATTGACAGAACAGGGCGAGACACCGTTGGGGATTCCCAAGTCACCATGTCCAGAAGGTGCCACGGACTGAAGCTCTTGGGAATTGAGCCAGCCATGGATCTCTGGCCACGGCCCACCCCTCTCTCTTTGTTTCAAGGCGATGTTCTTTCTTTGTCCTGCCTCGACAAGGGGGGAAATGGTGAGCTCAGGCCTATTCGCACTTAGTATCTACCAGAGCTGCCCGAATCGCATACTAAAGGTGTAGGTGCGAACAGGCCCACAATGTTGGCTCTCCAGGGTCTTCCTGGCACAGGGAGGGAAGGCTGGCCAGGGCGTCCCCCAACTCAGCTCCCTTCCATGATCTTCTTGGGGGGGGGATTCCCCCCTCCCTCCCACCCAGTGACCTGAAATGGAGGCATCCTGGGACGGGGACCTTTGGAAAGACCAAGGAACATCAGGAGGAATCAGCCAGACTGGCTTTCGAGGAGCGTCTCCAGCTGACTGCGCTGGGCTCCTCCGTGGTTTATATGCCGGCACTCTGTGCATGCTTTGAGCCTCGTTTTCTTTGTCATTGGGGGGGGGTTTCCTTTTGATGATTTTGCTGGGGGGGGGATGCCAGCTCCTTTCTCCCTCCTCCTTCCTTGGGGGAAGAGAAACCCAGACAGGTTCAAGATGAGCCGCTTTTTGGGGTGGGTGTTAGAGGGGACCAGCGGTGGCCGGTGCTTTGGGGAGGGTGGGGGGGGGCACTTTTTACCTGGCAGTCGTAAAGGTCCGTCAGCTGCTCGAGGATCCATTCTTCCAAGTGGAGCCGCTTCCGGAGCTCTTTCCGATCGTATTTCACGGTCACCCTGCCCTGGCGCCGAACGGGGCCTTCTTCCTCCTCTGTGGTGGCCTCTCCTGCCGGGGGACTCTGGAAATACACGCGGGGACCCGTCCCTCCAGCCGCTGCCGCCGCCGCCGCCGGGCCGCTCTCCGGGCTGCAAGGAGCCGCCATCCGGAGCGGATCGAAACCGGAGCGCGCGCGGGCCAGAAGAGAAGCAGCAGCAGTGGCCGCCGCTCCGCTTTTTATCCTCCTCTTCCTTTCTTTTTGTTTTCTTCCTTCGCTTTTCTTTCCACCTCCTTCTGGCGCGGATCCTTTTCCTTTCTTCTCCCCTTTACCGGCGCCACCACCAGCAGGGCACCGCAGGGGCAGGAGAGGCGGAGGTAGCGGTCCCGAGAAACCGAACTGGCACCGGACCGGGACCGACCGGACTTCCTCTTGGCACAGGCGGACTGGACACGCTCTCACTTTCTTCTCCCCCGCCGGTGGGTACCGAAGGAGCCCAGAGGAGCCAAGCCGCGCGGAGGAGGAGGAGGAGGGCAGCCGGTGGGACGATCGGAGCCCGGCTGGCTTGTGCCCCGCCCTTGTTCAGCCCGGGAAACCGGCGCCACGCGGAACGGGGGAGCCAAGGCAGCGCACCTGTGAACCGAAGGGGCGCCAAGGCAGGAGGAGGATGCCGGGCAGGCGAGCGAGGAAAGCAGCTCCCGGATCTTCGCGATCCCTGCTGCCTCCTCTCAAGCAGCAGCAGCGGCCACCCTCGGAGGGGGCTGGGACCAGCGGGAGGCACCCACAACGAAGCCGCTCCTCTCCCGCCCTTCCTCCCGTTTCCACCAGCGCTCGGGTTTCCCTCGCTCGCCACACTGGCAGGGGAAACCGGTTCCACCCGACGGCGCCTTCGCGTCGATCCTCGCTTCGCTTCGCTTCGCCTTGCTTCGTGCCTGGACTGGAGAGCGCGATCGCTCGCCCGCCCGCCCTGCCCGCCGGCCAGCCAGACGGATCGCGCTTCTGGTGCGCCTTGGCTGCGCGCCCGGCTCGGCCCCTTTGTCCCCCTGCCTGGCTGCCGCTCCTCGCCGCCGGTGCTGCGGGCAGAGACTGGGAGAGAGTCGCCCCCGCCCACCCACCCCGCCCCCTTAAAGGGGCCGCCGCGCAGCAGTTCCTCCCCCCACCGGCAGGGCTGCCGGTCCAGCTGTCCCGGACCCATCCCGGGGCCCCCTCCAGCCCCCAGCCCCTCCCTCTCTCCCCTAGGGGCGCCAGATGCCCAGCCGCCGCCGCCGCCGCGACTCGCGACCCCCACCTCTAAATCTCCCGGGCCGGGGGGGGGGGCGCAGGATGTCCCCCCTTTCTCTCTCTCTCCAGCCCCTCCTACCCTCCCCTTGTTAGGTCTCCATGATCTTATCAAAAGGGTGTGTCTGTTGCTGCTGTTTCCGCCACAGCAACGCATTGTGCCGGCTGCAACGTCGGGATGCGTGGACGCGTGTTTGGGGGACTTGCTTGCACCCTGCTGGAGGATAACCGGGGCGGGGCCTGGACGGACGGATAGACAGACAGACAGACAGATAGATAGATAAGAAAGAAGGAAGAGTTGGCTCTTCTACCCTGCTTTTCTCACCTATTTAGCAGCATTCAAAGCGCCTGACAAACCTTCTGTTCTTCTCCCTTAAGGGGATTCAAAGCGGCTGGCAACGCTTTCTATTCTTCTCCTCACAAGAGATACCCTGTGAGAGCTCAGAAGAGAGCTGTGACCCGCCCAAGGTCACCCAGCTGGCTTTGTGGAGGAAGAAGAAGAGTTGGCTTTTCTATCCTGCTTTTCTCACCCATTTAAGGGGACTCAAAGCAGCTGACAAACCTCCTGTTCTTCTCCCCACAACAGACACCCTGTGAGGTAGTTGAGAGCTCAGAAGAGAGCTGTGACCAGCCCAGGGTCACCCAGCTGGCTTCATGGAGGAGGGCAGAATCAAACCCGCTATTCCCAGATAAGAGTCTGGCTCCCTAACCACCAGACCAAACTGGTCTAGAGATTAGATAGACAGACAGACGTTCACAGAGACCCAGGCTCACACCCTTCAATGGACACCTATTTGTGACTTCATGGCTAAGATGCTTTTAGACTGCTTTCCTTGTTTAAAGCAGGCTCCTTTACGCATGGAGGGGTAGTGCGCACAGGCTGATCTGTAGCTTCCTCCAAAGCACCTGGGAGGGTTACATCCCATCCCCTCCCTATTATGCTCACAACAACCCTGTGGAGCAGGGGAAGCCAAGAGGCCGTGGGCAGCCCAGGGTTTCCCAGGGTTCAGAGGAGATTTGGATTTCAGTGCAGCAGCTTAGAGGATCTGCATCCCTGCCAAGAAACCTGCACAGAGGGGCCCATGGGGTGGTGGTCATAGCTGAGTGGCAGCAGAGCAAACTGCCTGGAAAGCAGCGGGTCGCTGGTTCGATCCCCAGCCTCTCCCAGGCATAGGAAATGGTAAACCACTAATGTATCCCTGCCAAGAAAACTGCATTGATGTTCCCCCTTATTTTTCTACGGTTATAGCACAGCATCTCACTTTCTAGAAGTCAGGGAACAGCAGCAACAGATCAACAGGGCCGCCGCCACCCTCTTAACGGAAGGTTTTGAGTTACCGTCCGGCCGTGACTCACATTACCTCGGCCTGCGCACTGCTAAAATGGCACGAGAGGCGGAGCAAAGGACTGTGGTAAATGGGAGCATGTGTTCACGGACATAGGCGCACCCGGGAACCGACAGGTGAGCTATCTCAGGTCGGTTGCGTTTCTGTGGGGCGTTCCGTGCTTGGCAAATCCCAAAGGTTGCATTGGTGTGCCTGCGTTCTGGGCACATGGTTTTGGCAGGCCAGTGGTTCCAGAAAGCCCTTGCCATGAGTCGAAACTGAGGCCATAAGTGGCGTTGAGTTGAATTCACGTAAGCAAAAAACACCCAAAAGCTCTGGTCTGATGCATGGACAGGCGAGAGTTTCCCACATTTAAGGGGGAAGTTTCCCCTATATAGACAATTTGGTCTAGTGGTTAAGGAGCCGAACTCTTATCTGGGAATACCAAGTTTGATTCTGTCCTCCTCCATGAAGCCAGCTGGGTGACCTTAGGCTAGTCACAGCTCTTTTCTGAACTCTCACAGCCCCATCTACCTCACAGTGTTCTGTGGCAGGGAGAAGAACAGAAGGTTTGTCAGTCTCCTTGAGTCACCTTAAATGGGGGAGAAAACTGGGGTAGAAAAGCGAACTCTTTTTCTTCCTCCACAAAGCCAACGGGTGACCTCGGGCAAGTCACAGTTTTCTTCTGAGCTCTCACAGCCCCACCTCTCTCACAGGGCATTCAGCAGTGGCGAGAACCGAAGGTTTGTCAGCCGCCTTGAGTCCCCTTAAATGGGTGAGAAAAGCCAACTCTTCTTCTTTTCACTCCTGTCTCTTTTCTTCTTAGAAGTCAACCAAGGGGAAATTTCCATCCCTCCGGCTTTTGGGGCAAGAATGTGTACCTGGTTTCTGAACTTCTAGAGGGTCAAAGTCCAGCAGCCAGCATGGAGGCTGGGAGAAAGGGAAGGACAGAGGCATTTTTTCCAACAAGGTCTTTTAAAAAGTAAATAAAAAGAGGCAGCAAAGTCACGTCTCTTTCGGATCTTCCTCTCCTCCTTTGGCCATGAAGTGGGGTTCGCTTGCAGCCTTCGTCGTCTTATTTGCGCCAGATAAAACCTGTCTCTGCTTGCTATCAGCGGCCGTGGCAGATCCTGAGGCTTTTTTAGCTTGCAAAGAATGTTGTCTGCTCACGGTCCGAAATTAAGATTAGGTGGGCGTCCTGCCCGATAAGCAAAAGCCTGCATTGTTTGCTTCCGATCTTCTGAGCTAATGAGCATTTCTCTGCCAACAACGGGGCCCCTTGCAAAAAAATATTCCGGTTTTGGAAGAGCCTTCTGGTGGGCAAAAGAACAGACTTGCTGGCAGTAAAAGGGTGGATTATTTATTTATTTTGCCTTGTTTTATTATTTAGATTTTTATCCCGCCGTTTATTTGCTTTGGGTCCGCTTAAGGGAGAGGAACAGAAGGTTTGTCAGCCGCTTTGAGTCCCTTAAATGGGTGAGAAAAGCAGGGTCAAAAAAGCCAGATCCCCTTCCCTCCATGAAGCCAGCTTGGTGACCTTGGGCTAGTCACAGTTCTCTTTTGAGCTCTCACGGCCCCACCTGCCTCACAGGGAGTTCTGTTGTGGGGAGAAGAACAGAAGGTTCGTCAGCCGCCTTGAATGTTTAAATTCAAACATTATTAAAACAATGACAGTGGGAAGGGAAAAGCGTACCCCCATCCAAAGGAAGGCCAGGGCAAAGAGGTCCAGGCTAACTGCCTTGGGAAATGTGTAGGATGATGGTGACATACACACCTCAAGGGGGAGACTATTGCATGGCCTGGGGGCCATCACTGAGAAGGCCCTGTCCCAGGTGCCAACGCCTTTTGCTTCTGAGGGTGGTGGGACAACCTGGAGGGCCTCCCCGCCAGATCTTAAGGCAGTGGGAGGGGAAGGGGATCAGAGGAGTGGGGACACACACCGCGAAGTGATAGTGAGATGTGCAAAGGGGGAGCAGGATCTCACCAAGAATGCAGTTGCTGTCGTTCTGTCTCCCTTGAGTGATCCCCTTCTCAGTAAATCGCCGACTAAAGCCCACCCCTCTAAGTCTCTGTTCGTGGGAAATTATGAGACCGCTTTATTTAGGTTTTTACAGAGACCTCTGTGGCTTTAAAAGAGGCAAACTCCTCAGCTCAGGAAGCAGCGGCGCTGCTGGAAGGAGGGAATCACGTGCTCAGAGGCCCCAGCACAGAAGCTCAATTCAGCCACTTCCTGCCAGGGGGGGAAGAGAAGTCTGAACAGCTGCAAGGAGCCCTTTCTGAGCCCATAAAGCTGAGTCAGAGGTTTGGCTGGTGCTCCAGCCGGGACTGCCAGCCTCCCCTACCGCCCCTCTCAGCCCAGTTCAAGACATTCACGTCGATAAGCCCCTAAACGGCTTGGGCCCCCAAAGATCTAAAGGACCCCCTTCCCCCATGTAGACCTGCTACAGATTTGCCCGTGCCTCCCCCTGTAAGATCTTCCAGGCAGGAGGCTCTCTCGGTGGCGCCCTCTCCTTCAGCAGTTAAGGGGAGCTGGGATGTGTGGCAGGGTCTACTTGGTGATGGCTCCCAGGGGCGTCGGGTGTGCACGGATGCAATTTTTGACATTCGATTCAAATTGAATATTCAAATGTCCGAATTCGTACGAACAGAGAAAAAACGAATGTATTAATCCCCGAACCAATGTGAATACATTCCTATCTATTCGTATGAATATTCAATTTGTATTTGATGATACTAATGCCAACGACGTTTGTAAGTGTCTGTACACCTCCGAACGCATTTGTATCCTGTACTTATCCGTACAAATGCTGCCAATTTAGAAACTGGCTGCCAATTTACGACCGAGCCCTAAATGACTCGGTCCCCAAATATCGAAAGGAACACCTTCTCCCACACCGACCTGCCTTAAGTTTTAGATCTGTTGAATTTTTAAAGGGCTTTTAATGTATATTCTGTTTTTAATCTGTTGTCCTTCCCCCCCTCCGCCCCCCGAGACCTTTGGGTTTGGGGCCGGATAGAAAGGTAAATAATAAATAAATAAATAATAAGGAGGGGAGAAGAAAGGAATGGAATAAGCTAAGAATCTCTGCCAGCTGGAACAAAAGACTAAATCCCTTCACCTCAGACTAACATAATATCTCCCCCTTCAGGCTCCGCAGAGAAATATTTCCCATTTAAAAGGACAATAGGGGATCCACCCATCGCATCCGAGAGAGATCTGGCCATCTTTTCCGCAACGTTCCTTAGAGCATTTCAAAGGCTTTGTGGACTGAATTAGGAAAGGCACCGGGGCATTTTTGGGTCACGGAGCCATATTCACCCTTGGAGTATGGCAAGCAACGGCACTCCTGACCACGTGCAGAGTGTCCTTTTTATTTAGGTGCACGCCTCTCTACGAATGGAGGAAAAACAGGAAAGGAACAAGAAAGCATAAATAAGCGTGTTGAAAACCAAGCTTTAAGATCATTAAAAATATTATTAAATGGGGGGTATAAGACATACCCTGGTCCCTTGTGAAAAACCACGTTCTTCTCCCAACCACAGACACCCTATGAGGTCGGTGGGGCTGTGAGAGCTCAGAAGAGAGCTGTGACTAGCCCAAGGTCACCCAGCTGGATTAAACCCTAGGTGTGACCACAGCCTCAGAGCTGCTTTGGAGGCAGAATTTCAGGGCTCCTGAGTATGGTCCTGCACAAACACGGTTTTTGACATTTAATTCGTAATGCATGAACCGAATGTTAGAAGGTCCATATTCAGATGAATAGATCCTCTTCGCATGTGGTAGGATTCTATTTGATATGGGTATATTTGTATGAATTTCGTACAAATATCCGCTATAAACAAATACATATCCGATAGGTATGGGATATGTGTCCGACATGAACGCCTATGTATTCAATACGCATCCCATACGTATCCTGTAACAAATCCGCTCTGGAAACGTCAAATCCGGCCTGAATCCACTTGTAATTCGCTCCCAATCCATGTCGAATGCCCACTGGATCCATTGCAGACGTGACTGGTCTGAACTATTCGTACGAACTCCCGAAACATTCATATGCGTAGAAATGTTAATGTATGGATATTGTAACATTCGGTTAGGGTTCGATTGTCCAAATTCATACCAGTTTTCGTACGAATAATGAATGTTATGGATATTTGGCCCATTCCCTCCTTGTGACCCTTTAGTAGAATCGGAACCAGTGCTGGAAAATTTCATTTTCCTCCTACTGCATTTTCTTTAAGGGTGTTTTTCCACTTAGCACTAGAGTACCCTTTAAGGACCCATTAAGAACCCATTAGGGACCCTTAATGAATCCTTAATGGGTACTCTAGTGCTAGGGTTTATTTCCACTAGCACTAGAGTACCCATTAAAGACTCATTAAGCACCCATTAAGGACCCATTAAGTGCTAAGTGAAAAAACACCCTAAGTGGCCTTTGTTAACCTTGGCTGCACTTCCCCACCTCTGCCACTAGATGGCAAGGTCTCTCCAGAACAGGCTCCTGTTTACTGATGTTTAGTTTAGTTTATGTTTTAATTTAAAAGAAAACAGCGCCCTGATGTAACAGTGCAGGTACTACATTATATGCAATGACCTCTTCTAGGGGGGACGTATAGCGCTTTCTGGGAGCTTATAGTTCTGTATCTTCTGATTACGTCCGCTGGATTTCGGTGAATCTGTTTCGATTTGCCTGGGTCCTTCAGAAAGTGGATGCAGTAATTGGAATATGGGTGCGCATGAATGTTCTAAACATTTGAAATTCAACTGAATTCAATCACATATGGACATTGGTTCATTCGAACGCATGCTTTGGGACATTTGAAACTGGTTTGAATGTTTAAATTCAAATGTGAAGACAATTTAAACATTCAAACCAATTTCAAATGTCCCAAAACATGCATTGGAATGATTTGAAACATATGCATTTGTATGCATTTGCACTTATAATACAAGACGAAAACGGGATGCGTACGAAATGCGTGCAGATACGTAGAACACGAATGTTTCCAGAGGAGTAGGAAGTACAATATTGGGATTATTAATAAATCAAAAGGGCTCCTCTTAAGTTCTTATGGACTGGATGGGCTGTAGCCTGATCCAATAGGGCTCCTCTTAAGTTCTTATGGACTGGATGGGCTGTGGCCTGATCCAATAGGGCTCCTCTTAAGTTCTTATGGACTGGATGGGCTGTGGCCTGATCCGACAGGGCTCCTCATAGGTTTTTATGGACTAGATGGGCTGGTGCCTGATCCAGCAGGGCTCCTCTTAGGTTCTTATGGATCAGACGGGCTGTGGCCTGATCCAGCAGGGCTCCTCTTAGGTTCTTATGGATCAGATGGGCCTGATCTAGCAGTCAGGAGACCTCTAACGGTCAATAGCAAGTGCAGGTTTGCCTTCGTCTTCTGCTTGAGGTACCCATGGGCAATTGGTGGGCCACTGCCTGGGACCGGATGCTGGACTAGAAGAGCAGTGTCTCTTAGGTTCTTATTTCTACTGCATTAAACGACATTTGTATTCGTGCGTTTGTATCATTTGTTCTTTCCACCACGCCCACTCTGTCATGTGGCTGGCCAGAAAGTTATATAAGTGAATCAAAACAGGTTAATCATCTCAAGTCTATGCAAGGTAAATGCCGTCCCCTAACGTGGAACATCTGACTTCATTTTGGTCATTGTAATTACTGCAGTCGGCTGATGGGCCCTTGCTTTTGACATTCTAAACACGTCCCAGTGGTTCAATTGCTGTGGCCACTATGTGAATTCCTTTCCCTCCTCCTCCTCCTAATAAATTGGTATGCAAAGTGAGATACAACAGCAACAAGAGCGATTACATTTTCAAACATTATGCTATTCTATTAAAAAACACAATTAAGGTAGCTTGTGTTTCAGGGGCAGGAACACCTCCCTTACCAAATCAGGCTGCAATGTCTGGGCCTCTTCAGCCTGGAAAGACGCCGTTTAAGAGGAGACCTGATTGAAGGATATGAAATCATGCAGGGTATAGAAAAGGTGGATAGAGAAAAAAAACCTTTTCTGTATCCCACAACTGTAGAACCAGGAGGCATCTGTGAAGCTGATGGGCAGGAGAGTCGGATCAGACGAGGGGAAGGATTTCTCCACCCAGAGGGTCATCGGGCTATGGAATTTGCTGCCAGAAGAGGTGGTAACAGCTACCAGCCTAGATGGCTTTAAGGAAGGGTTGAACATGTTTATGGAGGATAGATGTATCAATGGCCGCTAGAATGGATGCTTAAGTCCATCTTCCAGGCTGGGGAGACAAGCAGGTGGCCTCTAACACCATTTGCTGCGATTTGAGAGCTGGAGGTTTGCCCTTGTCTCTGCTTGAGATGCCCGTGGGCAGGTCATGGGCCACTGTGTGGGACAGGATGCTGGAACAGATGGGCTGTGGCCTGATCCAGCAGGGCTCCTCTTAGGTTCTCATGGACTAGATGGGTTGTGGCCTGATCCAGCAGGGCTCCTCTTAGGTTCTCATGGATTAGATGGGTTGTGGCCTGATCCAGTAGGGCTCCTCTTGGGTTCTTATGGTCTGGATGGGCTGTGGCGTGATCCAGCAGGGCTCCTCTGATGTTCTCATGTTCTAACGACAAAACAAGACATATTAAGTGGATGATCATTTGGGGTGGGGGAAACCCTAACTACCAAGCATGAGAACATGAGTCTGTGAAATAAATATTGTCAATCGGAATGATTCATTGCTTTGTGTATTCGGCCCGCGTGGAGTTCAAAGGAACGCTTGTCGACCCACAACATAATATTTGGGAAGGAATTAATTATTGTTTATGTATTTCGCTTTGGAAGGGTAGGGGCCAAAACGCAGGATTGCACAAGGGGGTTTCCCTTGTTTGCAAAACACATCCAAATGCTCAAAAGTTTCTGAACGTTTGTCAGCAGGACTCTTAGGACAAACAGCGACCGCCGTAGGGTTGCAGCTTGCCCGGGTACGTTATATATCCCTGTGCAAACCCTATCCATCTTGGAAAAGGATGAATTGGGTGTCAAGAAGCAACGTTACCATCTTGTCAGGATAAAATAAACTCCATGTTAATAAACCGAGGTTGAGGATGGATTGGAAGCGAGCTCTCCGACCATAAAAGGAGCTGAATTTGAAACTATTGCCACCAGAATGACCGTGGGAGTGAGAGGAGACGGAGGTTGCGCCTTCAGAAAAGGGCAAGGAAAATGGAGAGCGGCAGTGCTTCCCTGATTTTGGGGGGTCTTTTGCAGACCTCTTCTCCTGCTCTCCGGGAACCCCCGAAGCTGTTTTGAAGGGTCGTGCCCCCTTTGTGCCAGCGGTCTGGTGTTGCTGACGAGGGACGGAGCGCCGGAGAGGTTTCCCTTAGCAGATGCCCGCGTTGGACGTGGGAGAATTTCCCACACTGAAATTGCCTGAATCAAGTGCACAAAACTTGATTCTAGTCTACACAGCCTCCGGAGGCCTTTTCTCACTTAGGCTGGTAGTCGACAATTGGTGAACTTCTGGGGAAGGGCATCTGCATTTAGAGGAGGCAGCTACCTCCCCAAAGCGTGCAATCCCAATGTTTTACCAATGTTCACCATAAGCCTGCCTGGAGCTTACCTGGAGTTAACCATAAGCTTACCTGAAGCACACCTCTTCCAGTGTTCTGGGCATTGGCATCTTGGACAACCACAGACGCAACTGCACGTATCTCCAGCCTTTAACTTCCACACAATACTCCGCGGCGAGACTTATTTTTCAATCTAGTCGCTTCTCTCATAGGGTTGTGCGCAGATGTGTTTTTGACATTCGAATGTCAAAAAAATCTGATTCGATTTGGATATTTAAGATCCGAATGTCATAAGATCTGATTCGAATCGGCAACACTTGAATCCAGACGTTCCAATGTTAGATTCGTACGTAAAGATATGAATGTCGACAACGTTCGTCTCTGTTATACGTATCTGTGCGCATTCCCTAAAAATCCGCATGCATCCTGTTTTAACCTCGTATTTTAAGCGCAAAATATGTATAATTTTCTTGCAGAGTCGCATACGACAGATTCAGATCTACACATTAGAATCATTCAAAAATCCATTTTTTCAAAAATCCGCATTCAAGTTTGAATGCGCAAATTTGGATTTTAAAAAAAACAATTTGAGTTCAAATCTCGACATTTGTCGGATTTGAATATTTGGATTTTCAAATATTTGTGTGTGATTCTATTCCCTCATATGATTCCTCCTTTAAAATCCTTGCACTTTCCTACTGTATTCAATTTAAACTTTCAATTTTAACCTTCAAAGCCCTTCATTCTCTGGCTCCCTCCTACTTCTCTCCCCTAATCTCCATCCACACTCCTTCCAGTGTAGGACGATCTTCCAAATCCGATTCGAATCCAATGAAGGTCGACATTCGAATCGGATTTAATAACATTTGAATTTGGACATTCGAACAGATTTTTGCATTTTCTGAAACACGCGCGAAAATTATACGTATTTGCGCTTATAATGCAGGATGAAAACGGGATGCGTACGGAATGCGCGCAGGTATGTATAACAGATACGAATGTTGTCGACATTCGTACCTTTAAATACAAATCTAACATGCAAACGTATGCATTTGAATAATGTGGATTCAAATTGGATTTTTGGACATTCGGATTTTAAAATTGAATTTTTGGATATTCTATTCGACTCGATTTCGAATGCAAAAAAAATTGTGCATACCGCTACCCCTGGAATTTTTCACTCTATCATCTTGTACAATTTTTGCTGCTTGCACATCACTGTGTACATCGATAGTGCTTGATAAATAAACTTAATAATTGCAGAGCGTCAGCGTCATCAGGACGAAGGCACTGACGCCCGCGCAGGCGCGCATGGCACCGCAGCCAAAATGACGGTGCCCAGAAGACGGACTGGCCACGCAATCGAATCGGGTAAGTATTCAGTCGCGGAGGGAGGGAACGGCCAAAGTTGACCATCGCTCTAAGTACGAGCTTGAGGAGAAAACCTGGTTCCATCAGCACTTGGATTCACCCAGAAGCCATTTTCTTTCGTCGTGACGTCTGGCAGGAAACCAGAGAGGTAGAGAAAGTTGAGCAAGTGCTGGTTCGGCGCACGGTGGAAACAATCATTAATATTTGTCCCGCTCTGATTGTGCAAACAAAAAACTGATGCCTTCCATCTTCAGCTGGACGTCGGGCGGCTTAAGGAAACTCGCAAGGAAGGGATTTTTGAAGGGTCAGGACCCCAATTCCTTCCTTTCCTTGCTGTTTACGTTCCCTTCCAGTCCCCTGGAAGTTTCGAAAGCGAAGGCCGCTTCCTGCGGAGACGGCTGACGGTCACTGAATGTTATGATCCTGTTATGAACAGGGTGGGGCCTGCGTGCCACAGGATCCTGCTTCCTCCAGGGGAAACCCTGGAGCTCAGGACAAATAAGAACATTCGCTCCTCTCTCTAGGATTTTCCGGTGTGCATCCAGCCCTCCAGGAGGCCGGTTTGCACTTCCTGCGGGGAGATTTATGCTGCCACGGCAGCCGGGTGGTGGGTCTGGCCTGACCCTTGGGACCCAGAGGACCAAAAAACCACCACTCTGGGGTTTTGCTCTTGGTGTTGGAGAGCGTGGATCCGGAGCCCTGCGCAACATCTCAGGGCTGGGATCTTTTGCGAAGTTCACAGAACCAGCTGGATGGTTTCCTCCTGCTCTAGGCGTTGCTGTGTTGCAGCAGAAATCGAGAGGAAATTCCCAGCTCGCCGGTTGGCCCGGCTAATGAGCATCATGTAATGTGTGCCGTTCGGTGCCGCCACAGCCTATATGTGCCCCATTTTTAAAGGGCTCCAGTCTGGAATCTCAGATCCGTAATCAGGCTGACTCCAAACTGGTGTTGAAGAAGAAGAAGAGCTGGATTTTCTATCCCGCTTTTCTCACCCATTCAAGGGGACTCAAAGCGGCTGACAAACCTTCTGTTCTCACCCTTAAGGGGACTCAAAGCTGCTGACAGACTCTCTGTTCTTCTCCCCACAGCAGAACACCTTGTGAAGTAGGGTGGCTGTGAGAGCTCAGGAGAGAGCTGTGCCTAGCCCAGGGTCACCCAGCTGGCTTCGCGGAGGAGTGCAGAATCGAACCCAGCATTCCCAGATTAGAGTCCGGCTCCTTAACCACTAGACCAAACTTAGGATTCGCGTTTTACTGCAATTTGGCGCAAGTGACATCTAATGGCTGGCTGAAAGGGAAGCGGTTGTCCCCATGAAAACCATAATGGCAGGAAACCAAGTTCACCTAACCACATCGGTGTGGATTTCTTGACGTCCGCTCTCTTCCTTAATCCTACCTTTTACAATCCGAGCCTCAAGGAGTTACGTAGCTTCTCCTACTAGCCCCAGACATAATCAATTTATAGCCCTTCCTTAGATCGGTCCTAACTTCCAGATCAGACGATTGGGCCCTGCGTCGTGGGCACAAATATCTATATGCATTGTCAGCTGATGCCCTATATAACCACAGGTGCGTGCGGAGCAAATTTTATTTATTTGTAATTTTATCGCTCCCTGAACCTCGAGAGCCCTGGGTGGCTATCACAGCAATGAAAACAAATGGAAAAGAACCCGCTTAAAAGCTATATAACTCTGCCTGGGTTTTGGGAGGGGAACATGTTCCCTCAGCCACAGAAACGTATCTTCCCGAACCTAGAAAGAGAAAGCGTCCGGGGAGCCTCAAGGGGGAGGCTGTTCCGTTGTCTGGGGGCCAACACAGAGAAGGTTCTGTCCAGAGTACAGGTGGCGACAGCAGCCAGGAGGGCCTCATCCGCAGAACGTAAGGAACAGGCAGGTTAATACAGGAGGTGCTTTTATTTGTTTGTTTATTTGTATTTCTATCCAGTCCTATACCCAAAGGTCTCAGGACGGGTAGCAACATTTAAAGGCATATATTAAAACAGCAACAGTATATATTAAGACAGTAACAGCGTCTGTAAAGTGGGAAGAGACAGTATATTCCCATTTAACCAAAGGCCAAGGCAAAGCGGTGTGTCTTCATTGCCCTCCTAAACACGTACAGTGACACGCCTCAAGGGGGAGACTCTTCCACAGCCTAGGGGCCAACACTGAGAAGGCCCTCTACCAGGTGCCCATCCCTTTTGCTGCTGAGAGTGGTGGGACAACCGGGAGGGTCTCCACTCCGGATTTTAAGACGCGGCCAGGTCGATATGGAAGAAAGCGTTCCTTTAGATACCTGGGGCCCAAGTCATTTAGGGCCCCAAAAGTCAAAGTTAACACCTTGAATTGGGCTCTGTAGCCAATTGGCAGCCAATGCAACTCAAGACTGTGCGTCCGGCCAGCTGTCCTGGTCAACTCTTCTCCTCCATGAAGCCAGCTGGGTGACCTTGGGCGAGTCACAGCTCTCTTCTGAGCTCTCACAGCCCCACCTACCTCACGGGGTGTTCTGCTGTGGGGGGAAGAACAGGTTTGTCAGCTGCTTTGAGGCCCCTTGAGGCCGGGGTGGGGTGGGGGCTGATCTCTCTCCAGCACTACGCGATCCATCCACACTCCGGCCCCCCCATATCGCGTCTCTAGGTCTCCTCTTGGCTTGGGGGTCGCCTCGAAGGCGCGGTCACTTTAAGCGTCTCCTCCTTTCTTCCTCCTCTCTTCCTCCTCCTTCCTCCCCCCCCCCAGGGCAGGTCCCACCCCCGCCGCGCAATCCCCGCCTCGCCCGAGGAGGAGGAGGAGGAGGCATCGAGTCAGTCGCGCTGCAGATCCGGATCCGCGCAGACAGGCAGGCAGGCAGGCAGGAGGGAGTCCCCCCTCCCTCCCTCCCACCACCCACGCCTGCTGCCCCCCCAACACCCAGGGACCCCCGGATCCGCGGTGGGGGCGCGCGGCACCATGGCCGGGGCGCGCCCGGGGGTCCACTCGCTCCAGCTGGAGCCCCTGAAAGTGCCCGAGACGCTGATCAAGGGCAGCAAGTTCATCAAATGGGACGAGGTGAGTGGGGCTGGGGGGGGGGGGCTGCCGCCGCTGCTGGAGGGGGGGCGAGAGAGCTCTTTGGGGCGCCCCCGGCGCGCCTTCCGCGTGCCAACTTTCCTCTGCCAGTGCGCATCGCTCGCGCCCCGGAGCGCCCCGAACCCTGTCCGCGCCGCACGGACGCACAGCCCACCGGCGGAGCCCTCTGCGTGTTGGCCCCCGATGCCTTTTTTTTCCTTCGCTTTTTTTCGCCGGGGGGGGGAGAGCGCGATGGTATTGTTGTGGGACCGGTGGGAACCCTTTTGGGAAGGAAGTGGGTCACGGCATGCGCCTCCCATCTCCGCCCCTAAAGTTTGTTGGCGCGGGGGGGGGGCTTTTGCAAGTGGGGAAGGAAGGGCCCCTCTCTCGCCCCTCTCCCCCTTCCCTGCACCCCTCTTGGAGCGCCCTTTCCAGCCCCCCCTTCCTCCCCTTATCTCCAAAGACACTCCTGAATTCCATTGTGGGAACGTCCTCCTGGTTCTTTCTATTCCTGCAGGCGGGGAGGGGGCGGAGGAAGGGGCCCCGGTCTTCTCGCTGGAATGCCCCCCCCGCCTTCCTTTACACCCCCACCCCCGCCCTTGGCTCTTTCCTGGGGGGGCACCCCCTCTGCAACAAGTGGGAACAGCCCTTCCCTATCTATGCCCTGTGGCCTCGCCTTGAGAATTTGAGGGCTGGGTTGGGGGGGGGCTTAAAACCCCAGCCCCCCTCCTGGGTGGTCGTGGGTGTGCTCTTAGGTCCCAGTTCCTCCTTTTCCAGTTAAAACTGGCGCCACTGGGATGCGTACTGGAAGATTGCCTCTAGGGTTTCTCCTGAAACTGGAGGGCTGGGTGCCTTGGGACCCCTTCGCCCCCAAAACCGGGAGACGGCACCCCACCCAGGAGCCCTGCCTCTCTGCCTCTGGCACCCACGCCTGACCCCTTCCTGGCTGGCTGGGTCAGCTGTCAAGGCGCCCTGGGGTGGGGTTGATGGCTCTGCTTGTACCCTCCCACCGCAGCCGCTGGCTTCCTGCTTTCCCTCCCGTGACCCTCCTGGCTTTGCTGGCTGGTTTCTCAGGCAAGAGATCCTTCCTTCCTTCCTTCCTTCCTTCCTTCCTTCCTTCCTTCCTTCCTTCCTTCCTTCCTTCCTTCCTTCCTTCCTTCCTTCCTTCCTCGTCCCCTGGGGAGATTGTAGAACATGGGGCGATTTGAACATCTGAGGCGCCTCGAAATATTCAAACGAGTCCACACTCTGCTGCCTCTATGTTCAAGAAGGGCCATGTAGGGTGGTTTCTAGGGTGATAAAAACTATGTACCCCCCTTTGCTGGGCTCTTTCCAGGACCCTTTCAAACTCTTGTGAAGTTGGATTCTTTCTTTCTTTCTTTCTTTCTTTCTTTCTTTCTTTCTTTCTTTCTTTCTTTCTTTCTTTCTTTCTTTCTTTCTTTCTTTCTTTCAGCTGCCAGCCCGGTCCCTTCCAGGGCACCCTCTCTCCTTGGTTTTCTGGCACGCCAAACTTTCCCACGCTCCCCAAGGGCTGCCCTAAGATGGTGGCAGCGGGATTATTTTTGGTGCATCTCTTTAAAAAGAAAGAAACAACAACACATTAAAAGGAGGGTCGCCTGATGGGGCCGCGCATGACTGCGGGCGTCGAGGGGGCTCCGTCGCCCAGCAGAAAGTGACGGAGGGGCAGCTGGGCGCCTTTGGGCACCTCGACACCGTTCTCTGTGGTTTGAACCGTTTTGATCTCTTGGCCCGGCCGGTCTAAAAGCCTCCAACCGCCCCCCGCCCCCCGGCTTTCGATTGTCCCCCATTAAGGATCTCAAAGTGGTTTGCAATTTGGAAAGAAGGTTAAAGCCGTTATAAATAGCCTGGGACTCAAAGTGGTTGTAGCAAGGGGACAGGGACTATTTACTTAATTAATTGCACTTATATTTATGTCCTGCCCCATAGCCAAAGCTCTCGGGGTAGGTCAGGGTAAAAATCGCAAGAAAAAGGGAAATAAAAGAGGCGATCGAAGGCAGGAAGTCCACTTGCGGGGTGTCCGGTGGGTAGATGCTTTTCCAGCAGGAGCGGAAGGAGCTGTGATGCTTCACAGAATGTGTTTGCAGCTCTGCCTTGTGGAAGAGGGCTGGTTTGTGGGCCCTTAGATTTTGGGGGGGGGTTGGGAGGCTTTGCACCCCAGAGGACCTCTGGGCTGCTGGGAAGGTGTCGTGGCTGCGAATAAGGCAACACCCGGCCTCCGAGAAACTCTCTGTGCAATAAATGCACAGCGAAGAGAGAGAGAAGACAAAGAGTTGGCTTTCCTACCCTGCTTTTCTCACCCATTTAAGGAGACTCAAAGCTGCTGACAAACCTTCTGTTCTTCTCCCCACAACCAACACCCTGTGAAGTAGGTGGGGCTGTGAGAGCTCAGAAGGGAGCTGTCTTCCAGGTCACCCAGCTGTCTCCATGGAGGAAAAAAAGAGTTGGCTTTCCTACCCTGCTTTTCTCACCCATTTAAGGGGACTCAAAGCGGCTGACAAACCTTCTG
The DNA here is from genome assembly GCA_023333525.1 of Aspidoscelis tigris stejnegeri. NCBI lineage: Eukaryota > Metazoa > Chordata > Lepidosauria > Squamata > Teiidae > Aspidoscelis > Aspidoscelis tigris. The sequence continues at coordinate 3,094,374 of JALMGA010000027.1, read as the reverse complement.
TTCTTCTCCCCACAACAGAACACCCTGTGAAGCAGTTGGGCTGTGAGAGCACAGAAGAGAGCTGTGACTAGCCCAAGGTCACCCAGCTGGCTTCATGGAGGAGAGCGGGATCAAACCTAGTATTCCCAGATAAGATTCCGGCTCCCTGACCACTAGGCCAAACTGGGGACGATATCCCAGAAAACAGCAGCCCTCACCAGTTTTGATTTCTCCCCCTGTTCCTACCCCGCAGGGTTGGGTTATTGGAAAGATGAAGCTAGGTCTGTGGTCATACTGAAGGCTTAATCCAGCTTCAGTCCACTTTCAGAGTGAGAGAGCACATCAGCAAAGTGACCGGCTGTTTTCTACCTACCACCCACCTCGCAAGGTGTCTGTCGGGGGTAGAAGAATAGAAAGGTTTGTCAGCTGCTCTGAGTCCCCTCAAGGGAGAAGAACAGAAGGTTTGTCAGCTGCATTGAGCCCCCTTAAATGGGTAAGAAAAGCCAAGCCTTCTCCTTCTTCTTCTTGTTCTTCTCCTCGCTCCCTCGCTCCCTCCCTCGCCTGGGCCTGTTGTTTCACAATGATGTTGCCCTGTGACAACCACATTTCCGGCTGTACTTCCCATTCCTTAAAAAGGACACAGGAGACTTAAGAGTGAAAATAAAATTTAAAAAAGCAAGCAGAGAAGCGTCAAAGGAGGGAAAGATGGCCCCAGAGGACCTCCCGAAAAGAGAGGAAAAGAGGGAACGCGTGTGCCCCCCCAGCTGAGAAAATAACAGATTCTGTTAGTTTGCTTGTTTGTTTATTTTATTTGTTTAGTTATTTGAGCATTTCTGTCCTGCCCTTTGCCAACAGCTCCCAGGGCAGATAACAACAACAAAATATCAAATATAGAGTTTTTTTGCCTATGACATATTTAAAACACAATCCCCTCCCTGTTTCTCCTACTCAGCCACCCTCCCTGGCAGGGCGGCACCCAGGGGGAGCCAAACCTCAAAGGGATGGGGTGAAGAGGGATGTTGTTCCAAAGTCTGGGGGCCACCACAGAAAAGGCCCTTTTGGTGTCTCTCTGCCACTCGCAGATCTGAAAGTGGGGTGACTTCAGGAAAGGCCCCACCTTGTGGTTCTTGATCCTCAGGGCTGGAGTTGTGAGGTGGCAAGGCTCCTCTTAGGTTCTTATGGACGAGACGGGCGGTGATCTGATCCAGCAGGGCTATTCTCAGGTTCTTATGGACCAGATGGGCTGTGGCCTGATCCAGCAGGGCTCCTCTTAGGTTCTTATGGACTACAGGGGCTGTGGCCTGTTCCAGCAGGGCACCTCTTAGGTTCTTATGGACCAGATGGGCTGTGGTCTGATCCAGCAGGGCTCCTCTGAGGTTCTTATGGACCAGATGAGCTGTGGCCTGATCCAGTAGGGCTCCTCTTAGCTTCTTATGGACCAGATGGGCTGTGGCCTGATCCAGCAGGGCTCATCTCAGGTTCTTATGGACCAGATGGGCTGTGGCCTGATCCAGCAGGGCTCCTCTTAGGTTCTTATGGACTACAGGGGCTGTGGCCTGATCCAGTAGGACTCCTTTTAGGTTCTTATGGGCTTTATGGGCTGTGGCCTCATCCAGCAGTGCTTGTCTTCGTCCATGGTGGACAAGTGCATCAGTGGCCAGTAGAATTGATGCCCAGGTACCACCTCCACGTTGAAGAAACAGGCAGGAGGCCTCTGAAGACCATTTGCAGGAAGTCGGGAGCAGGTGAAGGATTTGCCTCCATCTTATGCCTGAGATGCTGTGTGAGACGGGATGTTGAACTTGATGGCCTGAGGGCCTCATCCAGCAGGGCTTCTCTTCTGCTCTTCTGGTAAGGTGGTCCTTTGTTCCCCTGGTGCTCCAGATGTTCCTTGCCAGCCCCTGCAGGGAATGCTGGGGGTTATCATTCCTGAACATCTGGAAGGCCCACAGCTGAGCACCCCTGGTCTCATAATTCCCCTCTCCTTTCCTTCCCCCCCCCTTTCATCCGTCCTTGGCAGCGGAAGCGGACACAAATAATTCCTTGCGCCTTTTGGAGACGCATGTTCCTGGCCTGTCCGTGCACCGAACGCCGCCCCCCCCCCCCCGGCCCTACGCCTTGGAGACGTGCCTCAAAACAGCTGTGAGGCATGGTCCCCTTCCAAGAGGCTCCCCCAGGGATCCCGTTTCTGGCCTCGGCTGGTCTGAGGAGGCCTATGTGGCCTGAGTCAGAGGTTCCCTATAAGAATACAAATAAGATGCGTACAGATATGTATGTAATGCGTTCGTATCCGTAGGTCTATGAATGTCCGCATAATTCATACGAATTATTCGAACGATTCAAAAATTCATTCGAATATTAAATTCACATGTATTTCAATTTGAATTTGAATTTTCGAATTCAATCAGATTTCAAAATGTTTCAAGTGTTCATGCACATCGCTACTTAAGACAGCCTTCTCCGTGCTGGCCCCCAGAGGGAGATCCGTGCAGGGACTGGGGGCCACCACGGAAAAGGCCCTCATTAGCCGAGGGGGAACTGAGCCTTGTGGCCTGTGTGTATGTGTGTGTGTTGAACTCAGCCCCCGCAGCCCCCCCTCTTGTGCCCCCTTAATACCAGGTTCCCTCCTGCTTTGCCAGCGTCCGGCCCCAGCTGGCTCGGTTTGTTGCCGTCCCAATGTTTGGACTTTAATTTGTGAGTTTACAGTCCTGTCGCCTTCCCACGCCTCTCCGAAGAGTCTGAAGGCACTTGGCTTGGGTGCCTCCCGCCTCCGCCTCCCCTCCCCTGCCGAGAAATCTCAATGTGCCAGAATCAGATACCTTCCCTGCCTTTGTCTCCACCCTGTTTTCTCCTCTTAATGGCCATTTCCTTATCAGAAGCGCCCGCGCGCGAGAGAGAGAAACCGGAACGCCAGTCCAATGTTCCCACTGCAGAAACTACAGTCCAGAGGGCAGAGGGAGTGATGGGCAGGGCCTGTGTGTGTGTGTTTGCGTGCAGTATACGATGGCGTGCCCGTGTGCACGCGGGTGTCCTTTTGCAGGCCTCCAGAGTGGGTCTTCCGCCTCCCCTCCAGTTGTCAAAGGGTCTCTGAGCATTTGCACGGTGGGCATGTGGTCTCCATTAAAATTCTTCTCCCACAGGCCCCTGCCGCTTCCTGTACGCCGCGTATCTTGCCGGAGGGCGATTCCCAGGATTTGGGGATCTCCGCGAGGTTCAGTCCACGATGCTGGAAAAACCGCCCCGAATCTTCTTCCGGGACGGCAGAAGCGTGGAGACACACGCACAAATTTTTTCCCCTCCCTCATTCGCTTCGCGTAGCAGTGTGCGCGAATATTCGTAGCATTCGTACAGATTTCGATATCCGTACGCGAATTGAAAGTTACGATTCTCGTACGCTGACAGTCGTATGAATAAGAAAGCTTCCGGACGTTCGTTAGCGGGCTTTTAATATATATTCTGTTTTTGATCTGTTGTTTTAATGGTTGTTAGCCGCCCAGAGACCTTCGGGTATGGGGTGGGATAGAAATGTTAGTTAGTTAGTTAATTAATTAATTAATTAATTAAAAACTGGGGACGTGGGAAAGCGGCCGCGCCAGTCACATCTGCAACGGATCCAGATTTCTTCTGGCATGGACCGAGAGCGGATTCAAAGTGGATTCAGGTTGAATTTGACGCTTTCAGGGCAGATTTGTTACGGGATAAGTATCGGATGCGGATGCGTTCGTGTCGGATACGTATAAGATACGTATGAGTTCTTATCGGATACTTGTACAAGTTTGTACAAGTAGATTCGTATCAGATGGAATCCTACTACATTCGAAGGGGATCTGTTTGATTCTCTAACATTCAGTTCGTTAATATGAATCAGTGTCAAAAGCACGGTTCGTGCACATCCGCGCATCGAAGCGAATGGGTCGGAACCTTTCGTGCACGCAAGTGGAGTCCCTTTCAAATGAGCTGGACTTTGGATTCTCTCTGGATCTGCTCCGAATCCGCTCCAGACGAAGGTCCAAGCACGTGCAAAGGTCGGCCTTCGAATGAAGCCAGGGTTCGGTCCGAACATGACGTTTCGAACGTTTTTTTTGCCAACCTCTAACAGAGAGCCTGAGGGTGACGTTTCTGAGTTGCAGCGCAGGGTTGGTCCGTTGAATTTTGTACCTGCAAATTCAAAAGAGGATCCCCACTGCCGTACAAACCACAGGCAAAACCAGGGATGCATTTCATCCTAAACGCCGCAGGTCCCCCAAGGGAGAAAAACAAGGTCTGTCAGCCGCTTTGAGTCCCCTTAAGGGAGAGGAACAGAAGGCTTGTCAGCAGCTTTGAATCCCCTTAAATGGGTGAGAAGTGGGGTAGAAAAGCCAAGTCTTCTTCTCTTCAATGTTGCCTTTTGAGGCTGAAAAGGCCTAAACCTTTGATTTCCATGTGCAAAAGCTGTGTTGTGTGTGTGTGTTGCGTGTGTGTGTGATCCATTTGCCCTCCGTTGCCCTGAAGCACTCATCCCTGCTTGTGTATTTGCAGTGTGTCTCTCCTTCCTGTGTTGAGGCTATTAGCCATTATGAGGAGCCCTAATGAACGCATCTGATCTTTGCACCGTTTCCTGCCTCGTGTCGGTTTCAGAGATGCGTTTTAGGCACCGCGCTTGATGGAGCCGGACGCCCAGTACTGCATTAGAGGGAAGTAAAAGTCCCAGCTAGGGATGAGGGCAAGATGGAGTTGCTCTCACAAGTCCTTGGAGAGGTTAGAAAAAATGAGCTTGAACTCATTGTCTTCAGGTGGGTGGGTCTGGGCAGCAGGAATAATCCGTCTGGCACTCTGCAACATTTTGTTGCAGCGTGAAATCTTTTCTGAAGAGTTATTCCAGAGAACTTGTTTGTCCACCAGTTGGTTACTAATCACTAAGTTCGCATGGTGCTGAAAATGCTGGCTTGGGGTCGTCCTCCCCGCCCCACCGCCCACCCCAACATAATATATCGATATTATTTTATTTATTGTTTATATTTATATCCTGCCCTATACCCATAGGTTTCATAAGTTCCATTTATTTGTTTGCTTAGTAGGATTGCTGAAGCTACCAGTAACTGGGGGTTGTTGCAAAGAGAACAAAAACCAGAGTTTGCAAGCTAAACTAAAAACAGAGTTTGCAAACTAAACCAAGCTGTAAAACCAGAGTTTGCAAACTAAAGTAAAACCAAACTTTGCAAAGTAAACCAAGCTAAAAAACCAGACTTTGCAAACTGAACTAAACTGAGCTAAACTAAAACCAGAGTTTGCAAACAAAACAAAATTAATTGTAGATACATATGCATGAATGGTTGGGGTTTTTTTTTTGGTATTTGTTTCGTATCGAATCGAAGGCAAGAAAATTTGTATTTGTTTGAATAGGTCCCCTTCTAATGTAGTGGGATTCGAAATCAGTCCAATAGGAATGCATACGAATCCCATACGAAGCTTCATACGGATGTATCGAACCACTCAGTTAGGATACGAATGTCTGAATTTGGCCAAATCCGTACGGTTTCAAATCTTATGAATATTCATGTGCAACCCTACCGCGCGTGCCGTGGTGTTTGGGGTGGCAAATCACACACAGACCCCGAGGGGAAATGACCGGTCCCCTGACCACGAGTCGGGAACATCTGTCACAAATTCAGCAGAATCGAGCGTCGGCGGCGGATTCTATTTTTTCCCTCTGCAGTTCGTCCCCTGGTGCTTTTGTGTATTTTACGGTTTTATTTTTAGGATCCTGAACCGGCCTTTGGCCTCCGAGACGCGGAGCAGCTCGTGAACGTATAAATGTCATAATAAACAGAGCCGTCCTCTCTAGAGAACGCGGCCCTAACTCCCCTCTGGTTTCCCCTTCTCTTCCTAGGAACCGACCAGCCGGGCTTTGGTGACGCTCAGGGTCGACCCGCAAGGCTTCTTCCTCTACTGGACCGGCCCCAGCATGGCAAGTATCCTCCACTTTCCTGCACCCCTTTTCCCCTTTCATTGCTTTCTCAGAAAACACCCAGGGTTCGTGTGTCACTGGCCGGGTCCGGTGCATCCTCTTTATCTGGGAGACCAGGGGGGAAAACGAGGGAGGGTCACCCCGGTTTATCCAAGTAGGGGACAAATGGGGCACCAGCGGTGTTGGCTGGACCTTCTTTCCAGGAGGGGCGTGGGGGGAGGGGGGAATTCAGCATCGGCCCCTGCTGGACGAGCGATGTCCTGCCGGCTCCGGCTAGCTGCATCTGTGGGATCGCACGCACGCTGTATGTACTTCTGCCCGTCCGGACTTCCTCCCTGAGGGAAAGGAGTGAGAGCTGTTCTTGGGTGGTTCAACTGGTTTAGCCAGAACTCCGGGGCGGCAGCCAAACGGGAAAGTGCAAAAAGAGGAGGCATCTGGAGGAGATGGAAGCCGAAGCAAACAATTTTCAAGAAAGAGAGAAAAAATAAAGAAAGACGTCAGCGGGTTCCCCCCTCTTTTTATCCAAAATTGCTTCCCTTTGCTTCTTCCACTTAACTGAATCTTGATTATTCCTCCTAACGCCCCTCGGAGGTAGGCCGGGACGAAAGAGAATGTGGCTGGCGTGGATGGGAGACCACCAGGAGATCCCGCCAACGTCGTCTAGCTAGCTGGGAAGTTGAGAAACCTCGCAGAAGGGGAGGCGGTGGCAGTTTGCTTCGGCGGTAACGCCAGGAAAACCGCATCCCGTCCTCGGGAGCTGGGGGCGGCTTTCTTTTTATCCGCTCCTGCGCGTAATTTGAACGTTGCTCTCTGCCGCGGTGGCCCGTCAGCCGGAGAAGGCGGCATCTTGTACCGAAGGAATCCGGTACCTGGCTACCCTCTGTGCTTCCGTTAACGAAGGACACCTCTCAAGGGGGGGCGTCCTTTCCGTGGGACACCCGGAGCCCTCCCCAAATCGGGTTCCCCTTCGAGACTGTCCTTCATTAATTCCTGCCCCTTTCTAGGAAGCAGTTTCCTTTACGCTGGGAGGAAACGTGATCCCTGTCTTGTTTTTCTTTTTTCTTCTTTTCCTTTTTAAAACCCTCTTGCCTGCCACCGCCTGATTTCCCTGTGGTTAAAAGCGTTTTTGCATTTGGACGGAATCCAGGGCTGAACAGTTAGCTTAAGTAGTTCTATATACAGCCGGAGCTGCGGCTCTTTACAGCTCTTTGGAGCAAGTGCTAGAATAGCCGAAAGCAAACCAGGCGGAGGAGGAAGCCCTGGAGGAAGGCAACTGGGAGCATCTTTCCCGTCTCCATGTGCGTTTGTACAGATCAGTACAGAACAGAAACAGGATGCGTGTAGGATAAATACGGGGTGAGTATGGGATACGTACAGATGCCTACAGGCACATGCAAATGTCAACGTTCATACGGGCAAATACAGGTTGAAAATTTGCGTGAATAGACTTGAATGTATTCAGAGAGAATCAGATGTGAATACATTTGAATCGATTTGAATTTTCGGATAAATTTTATTCTAATTCGAATCGAATCCCAAAAATTCCAGTAGTGCAAACTTCTAATAAACACAGGTCACCTCCAGAAGAAGAAGAAGGGTTGGGTTTTCTCCCCTACTTTTCTCACCCATTTAAGGGGACTGAAAGCTGCTGACGAACCTTCTGTTCTTCTCCCTACAACAGAGCACCCTGTGAGACAGGTGGGGCTGTGAGAGCCCAGAAGAGAGCTGTGGCTCCCCCAAGGTCACCCAGCTGGCTTCGTGGAGGGGGACAGAATCAACCCTTCAGGGTGAGAGAAGTGGGGTAGAAAACCCAGCTCTTCTGCTGGTGATTCCTCCACAAAGCCAGTTGGGTGACCTTGGGCTAGTCATAGAGTTCTTCTGAGCTTTCACAGGCCCACCCACCTCACAGGCTTTCTGTTCTTGAGAGAAAATCAGAAGGTTTGTCAGCCGCTTTGAGCCCCCTTAAATGGGCGAGAAAAGCAAGTTAGAATAGCCAACTCTTCTTCTTCAAGAAGAAGGCATTCCTGGACTGAAACACTAAGCAATCGGATAACTGAAATGATTAATGGGCATTGGTTTATAATGCAAAACAAAATTCTTTTTATTCCATTAAGGAGAGGAGGAAAATAGAAGTAAAATTGCCGGCCCTGAATACAAATGCCAGTGTATACAGTAGCGAAAAGCAAGATCTAATGGGTACAAATGTGTGTTGTTTGCTTGTATCGCACACACACACACACACACACACACACACACATACACACACAGAGAGCCTGGATCCCAAAACTAATTATGCACAAAAACATCTGTTCCACGCAAAAACAGCAACTGACAAAGAAAGGGCTAAAATTAATAAGCCTCTTGCCACAGAAGGAAGAGACCTCATTATCCAGACTAATTAACACATATTGTAGTTCTTGTTAGCGCAGCAGAGCTGTCGAAAAATATGTCGCATCTGCTCTTGGCGAGCCCTCAGTGAAGGTCTCTTTCGCTCTTCCTCCTTCTCTCTCCCGTTTCGTTCCCTCTCCTCGCCAGGAAGTGGATCTCTTGGACATCAGCTACATCCGGGACACCCGGACGGGACGCTACGCCAAACTCCCAAAGGTGACCGGGGGGCGGGTCCAGGAGAGATGGTTGGCTAAGCATGTGATGGCCAGGGGTGGAGATGGTAAGGGTGGGGCAGATTCATGGAGGACAGGTGGCGTGCCAGTCAGGTGGCACAAGAATGGGTCCCCACGTGCCACCTCCGGTTGGAGGGACAGGCAGGAGGCCTCTGAAGGCCATTTGCAGGGAGTCGAGAGCAGGTGAAGGTTCTGCCTTTGTCTACTGCTTGAGATGCCCAGAAGAAACTGGTGGGCCGTCATGTGAGATGGGATGCTGGACTAGAGGGGCTGTGGCCGGATCCAGCAGGGCTCCTCTTAATCCATGGAGGACAGATGCATCAGCGGCTATTAGGATGGGTGCCCAGGTACCACCTCCAGGTTGGAGAGACAGGCAGGAGGCCTCTGAAGTCCATTTGCCAGGAGTGGAGGGCAGGTGAAGGTTTTGCCTTCATCTTCTGCTTGGGATTAACAGAAGCAACTGGTGGGCCACTGTGTGAGACAGGATGCTGGACTGGATAGGCTGTGGCCTGATCCAGCAGGGCTCCTCTTAGGTTCGTATGGGCTAGATGGGCTGTGGCCTTATCCAGCAGGGCTCCTCTTCATTCATGGAGGACAGGTGTACCAATGGCTACTAGAATAGATGCCCAGGTACCACCTCCAGGTTTTGGCCTGGTGCAGCAGGGCTCCTGGAGTGTATGTGCAAGGCACCAACGTATCTCAGGTGGAATGATCTGCCTACATTGCTTTGACGATTCTCTTCTCCTCAGGACCCCAAGACCCGGGAGATACTTGGGTTTGGAGGTTTGGAGCAGCGGCCGGAGGAGAAACTGGTGACGGTCGTTCACGGCCCGGATCTGGTCAACGTGAGCTTCTTGAACTTCATGGCGGTCCAGGATGACACAGCAAAGGTAGGGGAATTCGGATCCCGGCTGGACTGATCCTGTCCCTGTAAAGACGCTTCGTCAGAAGCAGTGACTTGGGGGAAGCGGACTGTTGGTGAACATTTTGGGAGGGATCCCTGGAACAAGGGGATGCAGCAGAATTCCATCCATTCCGTTTCTTTGTTCTCCCCTTCTAGCTGTGGACTGAGGAGTTGTTCAAGCTAGCCACAAACATCCTGGCGCAAAATGCTTCCCGGAACACCTTCTTGCAGAAAGCGTGAGTGACTGCAGACCTGGTGTCAAACAGGAACGCCTTGCAGAGTTAGTGAGACAGAGGACCGGGTGGTGGTGAGGAGGGTTGGAGCCCGACTCTGGCTTGTAAATATGGCTGGTCCTGCTGTTTGGCAAGATGAGGCAACCGTCACATGGGGTGGAAGGTGGAAACCAGCTGTGAAAGTGAGTGGGCTGCTAGAATGGGTGCCTCCGGGTTGGAGATGCAGGCAGGAGGCCTCTGAAGGACATCTGCTTGGATCTGAGGCCAGGTGAAGGTTCTGTCCTTGTCCTCTGTGTGACATGCCCTGAAGCAGCTGGTGGGCCAGTGTGGGAGATGGGATGCTGGACCAGATGGGCTGTGGCCTGATCCAGCAGGGCTCCTCTTAGGTTCTTATGGACCAGATGGGCTGTGGCCTGATCCAGCAGGGCTCCTCTTAGGTTCTCATGGACTAGATGGACCATGGCCTGATCCAGCAGGGCTCCTCTTAGGTTCTCATGGACCAGATGGCCTGTGGCCTGATCCAGCAGGGCTCCTCTTGGGTTCTTATGGACCAGGTGGGCTTTGGCCTGATCCAGCAGGGCTCCTCTTGGGTTCTCATGGACCAGATGGGCTGTGGCCTGATCCAGCAGGGCTCCTCTTAGGTTCTTATAGATTGGGAGGGCTGTGCCCTGTTCAAGCCTTCTTAGCTTCCACACACAAGATAGAAAAGGGCGTGTTGCTTTCTTCTTTTGGCCAGCCGGCAAAATCTCTGCGACTCTCCCTGCTTTGAACTAACACTCAATTTCACCCTCACAGCTACACCCGGCTCAAAATCCAGGTGAATCAAGATGGACGGATCCCCGTCAAAAAGTAAGATGAGACCTTTCCTGCTGCCTTTTTGCGCTCTGATTGGCCCTGCTCTCTGACAGACATCTCATTTTTGCCTTTTTTCCCCCTTTCCTTCTCTTTTTTTAGCATCCTTAAAATGTTCTCAGCCGACAAGAAGCGGGTGGAAACCGCCTTGGAGTCCTGCAGCCTTAATTTTAACAGGGTATGTTTTCCCGAGTGCCTTTTCTAGCTGTACAGGACTAAAATTCTCACTTTCTCCAACTTCTTCTTCTTCTATCTTTAAGCCTCTTTGCCCTTGGAGGAGGCTGCTACAGCCTCCAAGCGCTTCCCGCCTTCCCAGAAGTTCACTAACTGTTGATTAGGTGTGGTGCGGGAAATTGTGCTCTATACCTTAATCTACGTTAGCTTCCGGGCAGCGGCCATTCGCACTTCTTCTGGAGCTCCGGGGTAGGGGTGTGCATGAAGATTCGTAGGCATTCCAAATCCGATCGAATGTCCTTAAATTTGAACATAAACATTCAAATCAAATTTTGCGTTTCGGATCTATTCGTTCCGATTACCCGGACATTCGTGTGTGTACAGGTTCGTACACGATGCGTACTTGAAGATCTGCATCTTTCCTCCGTCTGTACGCATTTCCATGGATACGCACGGGACGAAAACAGGTTGCATACGGGATAATTATGGGATGCCTACAGACCTGTACGGATGTGGGAAAGCTGCATATGAGCACGTATGACTGTTGTCGACAATTGTAAGTGCAAATTCGAATTGAAAATTCAAATGAATAGATTCGAATTTGCTTAATCCAAAGTGAATTTGGTTTAATTCAAATTTTAAAAGATTTGAATCGAATTGAATTTTCGGGTATTCAGATTGAATCGAATCCCGAAAATTTCATTCGTGCACACCCCTAATGCTCTCTGCATCAAAGAAGAAGAGAAACTAGATACCGTTTCCCGAATTGTCCAAGTAGGTTAAATAAGGAAAAGATCTGGAAAGTCTACTATTAACAAAGATCAGGAAAAAAGAGGATTGGCGTTCCAAGTGTGTATCGCTTCTAAAAACAAGGCCCATCTCTCGAAACGTAACGTTTTGCTTGTGGCTTATTCTTCTGCTTTCCCCCATCCGCTATCTGGCATTGAAGTGTTTTTATTCCTTTCCGGATCCCCAGAGTGAATCCATCAAACCAGAAGAGTTTACCCTGGAGATCTTTGAACGCTTCTTGAACAAGTTGTGCCTTCGCCCAGATATAGATAAAATTCTACTGGAAATGTAAGTAAAAAAGCACCGATTTCTGGAAGGGTTTGCTGCTTAATCCGGGAGTGGCTTCCCTTTACGTAGAGCCGGATCTAATCTGTTTCCCCTCTTGTGTTTCTTACGCGGTAAGTGGAGCCAAAGGGAAGCCCTACCTCAGCTTGGACCAGCTGATGGAGTTTATCAATCTGAAGCAAAGGGACCCCCGCCTCAACGAAATCCTATACCCACCACTGACACGGGAGCAGGTGCGGCAACTGATTGACAAGTATGAGCCGAACCAGCAGTTCCAGCAGCGAGGTGAGAACTTTTTCTAGACTTTGGGTCACCTGGGTAGGTATCAGTGAGACATCAAAACTGTAACAAGGACAGAGGAGGAGCCCTGCTAGATCAGGCCAAAGCCCATCTGGTCCATAAGAACCTCAGAGGAACCCTGCTGGATCAGACCACAGCCCATCCAGTCCATTAGAACCTAAGAAGAACCCTCCTGGATCAGGCCACAGCCCATCTAGTCTGGTATCCCATCTTCCATGGAGGCCTATCACTTACTTCTGGGCACCTCAGGGAGAAGACAAAAGCAAAACCTTCCTCTGCTTTTCCTTCCCTGAATGTAGCCTTTAGAGGCATCCTGCCCATCCCCCCAACCTGGAGGTGATAACTGTAGAATTGGCCCAAGAGGCCCTTATTGTTCCAAGGTTGCCCAGTAAGTTTTTTGTGGCAAGTTGGGGTTTTAATCCAGGCATCCCCCCACCCAACCCCTGAACTTTGATATGCCAGTCACTGCATTACAATGGGTCTTCCATCTCTCCTTATATCTGTCTCTATAAGTCTGACTATTCTCCTGTTCTGACGTCTTCTCCAGATCAGATGTCGATGGAAGGATTTGGGCGCTACCTGGGGGGAGAAGAGAACGCGATTGTTCCCCCTGAAAAGCTGGATTTGAGCGACGACATGACCCAGCCACTCAGTAGCTACTTCATAAACTCTTCCCATAATACCTACCTCACAGGTACGGGCTGTGTGAACACAGGATTAGGCGTGTGCACAGGTGCAATTTTCAGGATTCGATTCATTTCGAACATCCAAAAATTCAGTTCGATTCGAATCTTTAAAATTCGAGTTTACCCAAATTCGATTCGAAATAAGAAATTCGAATCTATTCGTTTGAATTTTCTGTATTAATCTGCACTCACAAATGTTGAAAATATCTGTATGTGTCTGTATGCATCCCATACGCATCTGTACACATCCATAGACGTTTGTATGCGTCCTGTATTTATCCTGCAGGGGGCCTAGAAAGCAGAAAAATTTTGAGTTGTGCAAAACGCCGTTTTGAATGCTTTAAAAAACATTCTAAACGGCGTTTTGCACATCCCGTATTAAAATGCTACTCATATATGAGCAAATCAATCCCTGCGTTTGTTGGTTTCGAAGTTAGCATGCACAAACCAAAAAAGGCTTTGGCTTGGCTTTTGAATAGGACAGAAAAGGGTGAAACACATCAAGGTACCTGAACGTGTCTACTCTGGAGAAGGCAGAGTTGAGAGGAAACCTGATTGCCATCTTGCAGCGTCAGCAGAATGAGTTTGCATGCAAGCTGGTATCTATATTGTTGGTAGGTTTAGATTACAGATAAATAGATTTTGACCTCCGAGGAGTAAAGTTGGTGGAGAGAGAGAGAGAGAGAAAGTTGCAGCTTTTTACAGAGAACTTGCGTAATCACCCGTCGTTTTGGATTCCCTTGAGATAAGAGTTGGTTGAACACTGGATGACCCCCGGAGATGACTTCAACTTTCTGACACTGTTCTGTGTGAGATCGTGGTGGGATTCTGAAATAGCACAGCCTGGTGCCCGTTTGCCAACCTCAGTGAGAACATTAGAACCTAAGGGGAGCCCTGCTGGATCAGGCCACAGCCCCTCTAGTCCAGAAGAACCTAAGGGGAGCCCTGCTGGATCAGGCCACAGCCCCTCTAGTCCAGAAGAACCTAAGGGGAGCTCTGCTGGGTCAGGCAGCCCATCTAGTCACTAAGAACCTAAGGGGAGCCCTGCTGGGTCAGGCCACAGCCTGTCTGGTCCATAAGAACCTAGGAGGAGCCCTGCTGGATCAGGCCACAGCCCATCCGGTCCATGAGAACCTAGGAGGAGCCCTGCTGGGTCAGGCCACAGCCCATCCGGTCCATGAGAACCTAGGAGGAGCCCTGCTGGGTCAAGCAGCCCATCTAGTCGCTAAGAACCTAAGGGGAGCCCTGCTGGGTCAGGCCACAGCCCATCTGGTCCATAAGAACCTAAGAGGAGCCCTGCTGGATCAGGCCACAGCCCATCTAGTCCAGAAGAACCTAAGGGGAGCCCTGCTGGGTCAGGCAGCCCATCTAGTCGCTAAGAACCTAAGGGGAGCCCTGCTGGGTCAGGCCACAGCCCGTCAGGTCCATAAGAACCTAGGAGGAGCCCTGCTGGGTCAGGCCACAGCCTGTCTGGTCCATAAGAACCTAAGAGGAGCCCTGCTGGATCAGGCCACAACCCATCTAGTCCGTACGAACCTTCCGTCCGTCCGTCCGTCCGTCCGTCCGTCCGTCCGTCCGTCCGTCCGTCCATCCATCCATCCATCCATCCATCCATCCATCCATCCATCCATCCTTTCCTTCTTTCTTCCAGCTGGGCAGCTTACGGGAAATTCCTCTGTGGAGATGTACCGCCAGGTTCTGCTGAGCGGCTGCCGTTGCATTGAGCTTGACTGCTGGAAGGGCCGCCCCCAGGACGAAGAGCCCTTCATCACGCACGGATTTACAATGACCACGGAAATCCCTTTCAAGGTAACTGGCATTGCTGCTGTGGCTGGTGCCGGGTTGACTACGAGGCCACTAGTATGCAGCTTCTTGGCAGGGATACAGATGTGGTTTGCCTTTCCCTATCTGCTGGGGGTTGAACTGGCAACTCTGCTTTCTGAGCCGTTTGCCGCACCATTGAGATACAGAAGTGGTTTGCTATTGTCTACACCTAGGGAAAGCCCGGGGACTGATTCTGCAACCCTAAACTGGGGAGGTGGGGAAGTGGCCATGTCAGTCACATCTGCAACAGATCCAGAGTGAATTCAACATGGATTGAGAGTGGATTAAAAGTGGATTCAGGGTGGATTTAACACTTTCAGATCATGGATTTGTTACTGGAAATGTATTCGATACGTATCAGATGCGTATTTATTTGTATCAGATACGTATTTGTTTGTATTAGATACATATTTATTTGTATTGGATATGTATTTATTTGTACCAGGTGTGTATTTACTTATATCAGATACATATTCGCTCATATTGGCTATGTATGAACTTGTACCAATAAATTCATATCGCGTAGAATCCGACCGTATTCAAAGAGGATCAGTTTGCGCGAATACGGATTTTCCGAGATCCGACTCATTGTGGGTCGAATGCCAAACAGCCCATTTGTGTGCATTCCCGGCGTGTATATCGGGGACGCTAGGCCTGAGAGGTCCCCATTCCTCCACGCAGGCCACTGAGTGCTTGTCAGCCCAAGGGCCTCAGAGAACAATTCCATTAGGTGTGCCGGGTGCGGCGTTTCCTCTCAAGGAAGCCGCGTGGAGTAAATGATTTTCTCCTCGTGAGTTAGAGAGATTCCTTCAGCTCTTGAATTTCCCCGGGGGTTTCTGGCAGCTGTTTCCCCAATCTCCTGCCTGCGTGCTCAAAACCCCTCGCCAGCTGCTGGATGACTAGCTATCAAAATATGTCCAAAAGCCGAGCGGCCATGACGCAGCGGGCTGGGCTGAGCGAGGACACGGGAGGAGAACTCGCTTTATTCCTCTTGTGCGCCCAAAAGGGACCCTGACGGCCCATTCGCCTTTTCCTCGGTGTAATGGGATTGTAATTAGGGACGTTCGAAATTCGATCAAATTCGATCCAAAGTGGACATTCAAATTTGAATAGACCGTCTACACATTTGTGTAGGTTCAAATGGCAAAAAATCCCATTCGAATTGGATATTGAAGATCCGAATGTCATAAAATCAGATCCGAATCCGTACGTTCGAATGTTATATTCGTATTTAAAGATACGAATGTTGACAACCTTTGTATCTGTTTTACGTATCTGTGCGCATTCCGTAAAAACCTGTATTCATCTCGTATTATCCCATGTGCATTCCATTTTAATCTCGTATTTTAAGCGCGAGATACGTATATTTTTTCCTGCAGATTCGCACGTGACAGATACAGATCTACACATTCAAAAATCCGTATTCAAGTTTAAGCGTGCAAATTTGGATTTTCGGAAATCCAATTCGAGTTCTAATGTCGACATTCGTCAGGTTGGAATTGAATATTTGGATTTTTGAATATTCATGCACGTCCGTACTACAGGCTGCTTTCCCGCCTCCCCAGGCTCACGAATGAATCGAAGAATTCAATTTGTATTTGAAGATCAACCTTCGAATGTTCCAACCTTTGATTGCCTGAATTTGCACGAATTCGTGTGAATTTCAAAATGTGATGAATATTCGTGCAAATGCCTATTGAGGACTGTTTCCCATCTTTAATTGGTATCCTGCATCTTGGCAGGACAAAACTTTGTCTCCTTCCTTCCCCCACACCTTCTATTCTCCTACAGTAATCAGACGGCGGTCTCTTGGCCTGCCTTAACCCCGATTCCCGCCTCCCGTTT
This sequence comes from Aspidoscelis tigris stejnegeri, assembly GCA_023333525.1. Classification (NCBI taxonomy): domain Eukaryota; kingdom Metazoa; phylum Chordata; class Lepidosauria; order Squamata; family Teiidae; genus Aspidoscelis; species Aspidoscelis tigris. The sequence goes on along the minus strand of JALMGA010000027.1, from coordinate 3,077,935 downwards.
ATTGCAGGAAGTCATTGAGGCGATTGCTGAAAGCGCCTTCAAGGCCTCGCCTTACCCGGTGATCCTGTCCTTCGAGAACCACGTGGACTCGTGAGTAGTGGTGCCCTTGCCTGGGAGCGAGACCCGGGGGCCGCCTTCTGGCTGTGTGACCTGATCCGGACGATGGCCCTGGCGGTAACCATTCTTCTCGCCTGTCTTCCAAAGGGCGAAGCAGCAGGCGAAGATGGCGGAGTATTGCCGGAACATCTTTGGAGATGCCCTTCTCATCGATCCCTTTGAAAAATATCCGGTGAGTCCAGGTACCTCCATTCTACAGGCAGGAGGCCTCTGAAGACCATTCGCGGGGATCTGAGAGCAGGTGAAGGTTTTGCCTTCATCTTCTGCTTGAGACGCCCAGAAGCCTGATTCTGGGACTGAAATACAGACTCTTCCGTCCAAGGAAAATAGATTGTCGGCTTCTCGGCATTCCGAACCGGCTTTGTTTCCCCCTTGTCCCTTCCAGCTGCAGCCGGGCATAGCTCTTCCAAGTCCCCAGGAGCTCCTGGGCCGGATCCTGGTGAAAAACAAGAAACGGCGTACACATCCCAAGGGGTCTGAGGGCAGCATCCGGAAACGAGTCCTGGAGCAAACACCCAGCTCCTACAGCGATTCCTCCGTCACGGTTGAGCCTGGATCTCCGCCTGCCCCATGTATGTATCTTAAGATCCGAGAGGCCTTATCTCAAGGGTTGTTTATTCTGTTTCATTCCTTGTTTCTGTTGGAATCCCGGCCAGCCGCCGCAGCTAACTCCCTGGGCCGTTTCCTGTGTCCAGCGTGGACGCCGCATGAAGGCCCTGTGTATTACTCTGGTCTTGGCAGAACTTGGAGAGGAGAGAACCCAGAGGTCACTTTAAGAGGGGACCTGGCTGAAGTCTATAAAATTATGCAGGGTATTCGTACGAATATGAATATGAATGATTCGGACAATCTAACAAATAGTTTGGACATTCATTTGACGGTACAGTTACGTACGCACCTGTATGGAGCATCTATGAAGCTGGTGGGTAGGAGAGTCAGGTCAGACAAAGGGAGGAATTTCTTCACCCAGAGGGTCAAGAATTCAAGCAAATTTGATCGAATTTTGAATGTTTTTAATATTCTTGCATATCCTTAATCTGTATGCAGGATATGTGCGCATTCCTATCGGATTTTCACACAAATTCATATGAATATATTCGTAACGAACAGAACCCTACCACATTTGAAGGGGAATTATTCAGACGAATACGAATTTTCTAATATTCGATTTGTTATTAATCAAATGCCAAAAACCCCATTTGTGTACATCCTGAATTGTCGGACAGGTGTATCAATGTCTCCTGGGCTGCCCCACTTTGGGGCAAAGCCTAGGGTTCCCCTTTTTGGAAATGACTCGTTTTCTTAATTGCTCACGGATCCTACGGATGCTGATTATTTCCCCTCGACTTCCAACAGCGTCTCCTTTCACAGAACAGGCGGAGATTCTGCCTCCGGTTCTGACCAACGGGGAGGAAAAGTCTCCGGAGAGGATACTTAAACTGGCAGAACCTCGCAAGTCCATCGGTGAGTTTATCTGGGGTGAAAATTGGGAGACGCAAAGGAAAGAGCTGCTGTTGTGGCCGGGAAAGAGGAATCTGAGGAGCTCGTGTCTGTTACTGAAATAGAGTTCTTGCAGATTTTATCTGCTTGTATAGAACCTAAGAGGAGCCCTGCTGGATCAGGCCACAGCCCATCTAGTCCAGCACCCTGTCTCACACAGTGGCCACCAGTTGTCCATGGGCATCTGAAGCAGAGACAGGGGCAATCTTTCTCCTACTCTTGAATCCCAGCAAATGGTCTTAGATGCCTCCTGCTTGTCCACCAGCCTGCAAGATGTATTTAGGCATCTATTCTAGTAGCCGTTGACCCATCTGTCATCCATAAATTTGTCCAACCCTTCCTTAAAGACATCTGGCAGCCAATTCCATAGACTGATGACCCTCTGGGTGAAGAAATCCTTCCTGTTGTCTGATGCGACTCTCCTACCCATCACCTTCATAGATGCCCCTGGTTCTAGTGTTGTGGGATAGAGAAAAGAAATGTCCTCTCTCCATTTCCAGATCGTGAAGCTGAGAGCGAGGAGGAAGAGGAACAGCAGGATCCGAAAAAGCCTACGACAGATGAGGTACGCATGGCACAGGAATGGGAAACTGCAGACTTCTGGTTACCCCTGATGGCCTTTTTTGCATGTACCTCTCTTAATCTGGATTAAGAAGGTCTGGATCTTCGGTATTAAGTCCTCATGGACTTCAGTCCTTGATGTTCCAGATTCCCACGAGGACCCCATGCGTCCACACTCTATGCCTGGCACCCGATAGCACCAGGCGGACACCGCAGCATGCCTTCGGAGGCCCCAGTTAGGCCCAAAGAGGAAGTTCCACCCTGGTGGCGTGGCGTGATTGGCCTACGTATCTGTCACGCAGGGGTCACTTCCCCTAGGCCCCATCCAGGGGAAGCACACTCTGTGATCCAGTCTTTGTGGGGGAAGAAGGGCATAGAAATGAAAAGTTAAATATCAGTGCAAATAACTTAATGCCATACAATAAAAACTGTGGAGCATTCGCTCGTCCCATTCCTTCAAAGAGCCAAGTTAATTTGCTTAAAGTGGTTGTTTCCTGTGAATAATCTGGCACCATTTAGGTTAATAAAGTAAATAGGACGCAAATAAATTACACCTACCCAGCCCCCTAGATTTATTATTCCCGGAACCCTAATTAAATTTATTGACTGAAGCAACTTGCATCTGTGCGTGTGAGTCTACAAAATGCAGAAAACATTAGGAGATGCCATAATTCACGGTTAACGTACAAATTTCAGCTGTCAGAATTAAAAATGGAAATGCCGATAATTGGTAAGCAAAAGCTGATAATGTTCTTTTTTTCTGCCTATACTGGGTTTCTTTTCAAAGTCGTATAAACATTTTACCCCTATCCAAGGCTGCACGCCCTTTGTAGCGGTCTACAAGCTTCGTAGTGGCTACGTAGGCAGCTATGAAGCCGTGTCTGTCCGCCACGCCCACTGTAACTGGAAGTGACCCCTGATTGACAGCTATGCGGGCCAATCATGTCATGCCACCGGTAGACCTTCATGCTTGGACCTAATCGGAGCCTTGGTATGGGTGCTATGAGGTCTGCACAACAGCCCTGTTGCCATTGGGTGCTAAACGCCCCATGTAGACATATGGGTTCCTTGCCATTATGCAGAACTACTTTGACCAGATTCCCTGAGGACCAGATCCCAAAGATCCAGATCTCCTTAATCTGGGGGTGTTTTCCACTTAGCACTAGAGTACCCATTAAGGACCCATTAATGGGTCCTAGTGGAAAAAATCCCTAGATTAAATGAGGTAAGTGCAGAAACGGGCAAAAATATCACAAAATCACACATAATTTACCATGTTTCCTGGGAAATCTCACACAACTTGCCAGGAATTATGGGAAATCTCATGCGTATTTCCCAGTGTTTCAAATATCTGTGGCTTTCTGTACCTGCTGGACAAGAGTAAGGGGCGAAACCTGGATGAAAATAGGCACTGCGCAACAGAGGGATGGTGGACGCCTGCACATTCCCGGTATTTTGCGCCGTCAGGAGGTTTCTGGGAACCGGTACCAGACATGTGAGGAGACCGGTTGACCCTGTGATTTTTAAATGAGATTTCGCCACCCGGAGACCACCCAAGCGAGCCATGGCTCTGATTCTGATAAGATGGGCAGGTAGTTTTATTTCACTCTCCATCTTTGACTCAGTTTTGCCTTCGTTGACGTGGCTTCTCGTTTCTGCTTCCATTTTGTCTCTTGACAGGGCACTGCCAGCAGCGAGGTCAACGCCACGGAGGAGATGTCCACGTTGGTGAACTACATTGAGCCGGTCAAGTTCAAATCCTTCGAAGTGGCCAGCAGTGAGTGGGCGACCAGCGGGGAAGGGCAGAAGTCGAATTGTATCAAGGCAAAGAGGGAGCAACCTCAGAACATCCAATGGCCTTGAGCTCCCAGCATCCAAGATGGCGGACAGCTGGGGATGGAGGGAGTCAAAGTCTGCTGTGGGCTCTCTGCCCTTGGTTGCAGGCCCAGGCAGAGAGAGAAGGGATATACACAAATATTCATATCAGTTGGTATTCATATGAATTCGAACATTCGTATACGAATAGAATATTACGACATTCAGTTACTGATATTCGTACGAATATGAATGCTTTGGAACATTTGTACAAAGCTTCAGAATGTTTGTGATATGGGGAGGCCATGCTTTGGATTCCAGCTCCCACCAGCTGAAACTAATAAGATCAGAGACCTTGAGAAAGGAAAACGCAGCCAGGCGTGTGTAGGAGATTGTAACTTCTTGACAGCCCTTCCGCGGGGAGAAGTTATCCTTTCACATGTCGGCAGATCTCCGTGACTGTTGTTCACTTGACCACTTCACCCAGATACGGGGAGGTGGGAAAGCGGTTGTGCCAGTCACATCTACAACGGATCCAGAGTACACTCGACATGGATTGAGAGCAGATTCAGAGTAGATTCAGGGCAGATTTAATGCTTTCAGAGTGGATATGTATTGGATACATATCAAATAGATATTGGATACATATGCATTCGTATCAGACTATCGTTCGTATTGAATAGAATCCTGCCACATTTGAAGGGCATCTATTCAAATGAGTACGAGTTTTCTTACATTCGTGCACACCGCTAGCAGACAGTTCTTTCTATATAGAGGGAGATGACAAGGCTAAAATTCTTTCTTTTCTTATATCCTTCCAAGAACGCAACAAATCCTATGAGATGTCATCCTTCGTGGAGACCAAAGGTTTGGAGCAGTTGACAAACAGCCCCATAGAGTTTGTGGAGTATCCTTTGGGTGAGGCAGATTAGGGGAAGAAGGAAGGGCAGCCATTTTGTCTGGCGTTCCCAGACGGACCACGGCCACCCCTGTGCGGGCCCCCTTTTTCTTCTAACAATTGGGGCCAAATATTTGAGGGCTTGTCTCAGCTTGTGTTTTGGGGGCTTCCGTTTGTGTGTCTGTCTCATCATTGCAGTTAAAAATGAGAAGAGGTGGAAAAGGGAATCATTAAGCTCTTGTTAGCAGTGCGGAAAAGATAATCAGGGTGGCTTGCTTTGTGTTGGATTGCCGGTCTCAGTAGTCCACCCTAGTTTTTCTGTGTGCTTGGTGCTCTGTCAGTGCTAGCTGGCATGGCCATGTTTTCCACCCCATTTCCCATCAGCCCCGGCCGGCATGGCCATGCTTTGGATTCCAGCTCCCACCAGCTGAAACTAATAAGATCAGAGACCTTGAGAAAGGAAAACGCAGCCAGGCGTGTGCAGGAGATTGTAACTTCTTGACAGCCCTTCCGCGGAGAGAAGTTATCCTTTCACATGTCGGCAGATCTCCGTGACTGTTGTTCACTTGACCACTTCACCCAGATACAACAAGAAACAACTCAGCAGGATATATCCTAAAGGGACCCGGGTGGATTCCTCCAACTACATGCCTCAGGTCTTCTGGAATGCCGGCTGCCAGATGGTGGCACTCAATTTTCAGTCCCTTGGTGAGTGCTTACCCTTCTATCATTGGTCTCTTTCTGGGATTGCTAAAGCTTCAGGAATTGTGGGGGCAGTCGGGTGACCTGTGTTTCAGGGGCTGGACACTGGGGATCTACCCTGTGGAAACTGGCTGTACATAATCTGGAATTGTTGTTTCTTCTTTTCGTTTCCTCAGACTTACCCATGCAGCTAAATCTGGGAATCTTTGAATACAATCGCCGGAGCGGATACCTGCTGAAGCCAGAATTTATGCGACGACAAGACAAGCTTTTTGACCCTTTCACTGAGGACATTGTGGACGGCATTGTGGCCAACACCGTCAAAGTAAAGGTATGAAAGTGAGGCTGTAGGGGGAGGAGTCTTTGATTACAATTGTCTTATAGTCTAGAGTAGATGGGCTGTGGCCTGATTTAGCAGGGCCTTCTAAGGTTCTTATAGACTGGATGGGCTGTAGCTTGATTCAGCAGGGCTCCCCTGAGGTTCTTATAGACCAGATGGGCTGTGGCCTGATCCAGCAGGGCTCCCCTTAGGTTCTTATGGACCAGATGGGCTATGGCCTGATCCAGTAGGGCTCCCCTTAGGTTCTTATGGACTAGATGGGCTGTGGCCTGATCCAGCAGGGCTCCCCTTAGGTTCTTATGGACCAGATGGGCTATGGCCTGATCCAGCAGGGCTCCCCTTAGGTTCTTATTGACCAGATCCAGTGTACATTCAACAGGGATTGAGAGCGGAGTGAAAGTGGATTCAGACCAAATATGTTACAAAATACATATGGGATACATATGCATTCATCTTGGTCATTCATACGAGGTCGTACTAATACATTCATATCAAATAGAATCCTACCAGATTCGAAGGGGAGCTATTTGAACAAATACAAATTATCTAATATTCAATTCGATACCACATGTGTGCACATCGCTAGTGCTGGGTATAGCGCCATTCACCTCAGGGCTGAGATTTCACATCAAGAGCAAACACGGAACCACTGGTCTGCTACGTGGTAAATACTGCTCGTAAAAAGAGCTCTTATTAAATTTCGCCTCTTGTCACTTGATTAAAAACAAGGTTTCTTCAGCCAAAGAATAGAAATTGAAGTGAAGTGAGGGAGCCGTTCTGCGATGAGAGGTGGAGGTTAATTTTTGTTTGCTGCGCTAGGGAAGGAAAAGTCAATACAAACCCAATTGAGCAGCTGAGTTCCTTCCATGGTGAATGATGTTGCCGTGTTGACTTCTGCCACCGGTTGGTTGCAGTTTATCGCTGTCCCTTGTGTTGACGCTGAATTTTTGAGGGTCTCCTGGTCGAGGAGGCAGGGCGCTGAAGGAGCATTGCTAACACCTCTTCATGAATAATCCAAAACCACAAATTAAAATCCATGAGAAGTGAGAGTGACTGAGTGGCTAAGTTGCATACCTTATTTGCAGCATTTTCATTCATTCGTTTGTTTATTTGTTTCCCTCCCGCCCTGTACCTGAAGGTCTCTGGGCTGGTAACAACATTTAAAATCAAATAAAACAATAAGAGCAGCATATATTAGAAGAATTATATATTATACTGGTTTCTGATTTTTTTAAAAACAGCAGTTTTAAAACACATTAAAACTGAGTGGGCTAAGAGAGAAAGGAATCTTTAAAATAGGGTTGACCTACATAAGAAGATAGTCTTTAATTCGGATGTTCATGAATATTCATCATGTTTGAAACGTGTACAAATATTTTCCAAATCTGGACATTCGTATTCAAATTGAATGTTTGTACATTAGAAAACTGACATTCAAATTCAAATGGAATGTTTTGATACGTTTGTGTGAAGCTTTGTTACATTTGTGAACCTGGGGAGATGGGAAAGCAGCTGTCCCGGTCACATCTGTAATGGATCCAGAGTGGGTTCAAAATGGATTGAGAGCGGATTTGATGCATTCAGAGCGGATACGTAGCGGGATTTGTAGGGGATTAGTAGCAGGGATTTAAATTGGATTCATATCAAACATTTGTATCAAATTCGAAACCTATCGTATTCAAAGGGTATCTATTTGAATGAATACAAATATTTTTGCATTCAATTTGAAAAGAATAGAACACTAAAAAAAATTTGTGCACATCCTGAGTCTTTAAGTTGTAAGTGTAGGTACCTCATGAACAGCGGATGAGAGGGTGTTCCACAGAGAAGGGGCTACCACAGAAAAGACCCAACTAGAAGCTGTTGCAAGGTGGAATTCTGTATTATGTGGAATCTTCTAAGCCTTGGTTTGCGTCACACGCAGATCATCTCTGGGCAATTCCTGTCAGACAAGCGTGTGGGAATCTATGTTGAAGTGGATATGTTTGGGCTGCCGGTGGACACCAAGCGCAAATTCCGGACGCGGACGTCACAGGGGAATTCTTTCAACCCCGTATGGGATGAGGAGCCATTTGTCTTCCAGAAGGTAGGCCCGAGTTTGAACATACCAAAGTTCTAAAAGCATATATTTGTTTTATTGTATTTATTTATATTTTGACCCTTATACCCAAAGGTCTCAGGGTAGGTTTCCACAGTAAAAACATATTTTAAAAGAATCCACTGAAAACAGTAACACCATCTGAAAGTGTGAAGGGAGAGCTGTTTTCCTCAGTTAATCTTCGGAACACACTTCGGGGGTGGGGGTGGGGAACTCCTCAATAATCTGGGAGCTACCACTGAGAAGGCCCTATCCACCTCCCCTGTTGGCGGTTCTGTATTATGAAGTTCTATATTGTGATGTTTTATCTTTCTTAGAATTCTTGTAGTCTTATATTTATAAGATTTGTATGTCTTTGTTTTTCTTTGTTTTTTGTTCCGGGTTTGGCATAAACATCCTTCACTACAAAGATTTTGGCTCTTGAACATGAGGCACTATAATAACTTAATTGCTTAAATGTAAACGTAATTTAATCTCGTCAGCGTTTCCCACAAAGGAGAGCTTTTGAGAGTCTCCCAGATGAATTAATGTTGTAAAATGGTGGGACGTGCTTTTCTTTTGGGTGAAAATGGAGCCTCACTTAACCTAGTAGTTCGACCAGGCCAAAAGCAATTACAGTCAGACCCCCGTATCCCCTGAGGATATGTTCCAGCTCGTTCTGTGGTTACCTGAAACCGTAGATAATCACAAACAAGCCTTCTGGTTCTGTACACATCTTATTTGTATCCGTACGCATTTGTAAGGATACGTACGGGATAAAAACAGGATACATACGGACAGATATGAATGTTGCCGGCCTTCACATCATCAAATATGAATTGAATATTCGTACGAACAGATATGAATGTATTCAAATCGGTTCAAATTTTAATACATTCATTTTTTTCTCTATTCGTGTACACTCCTACTTTGGGTGTAGGGCAGGATAGAAATATCCATGAATAAATAAATTAAGAGTTTGGGGGCTATTACTAAGAAGGCCCTGCCATGCATCTCATGGGAATGGCACCACCAAGAGGGTCACACTGGCAGAACTTAGGGCCCAGGTTGTTTAGGGCCTTGCAATTAACGTCGGTACCTTAGGCAACCGGGTGGATTTCTTTTAGGGCCTGCACAGTGCGCATCTGGCCAGCAATCTAGGGCCACGGCCAATGTTCGTACCTCTCCTCTACCAGCTCGTCTGGTCTGTTTATCCTCACAGGTGGTGCTCCCAACCTTAGCTTCACTCCGTATCGCCGTCTTTGAAGAAGGGGGTAAATTTGTCGGCCACCGTATCCTCCCGGTCTCCGCCATCCGTTCAGGTGAGACGTGGTTTCCTGCTGTTCCTGACACCAAACGCAACACACAGGCCATCCCAGCATTTTTAGGGGTTTTTTTTTGTCCCACAATGCACTGCAGAGGAGCCACTATTACAGCTAGGAGCTGGTTAGAGTTCACCTGGGCCGATCTGTTTTGCACTCCCTGTTCCTCTGAATCTCCAGTTTGGTCTAGTGGTTAGAGAGCTGGACTTTTATCCGGGAATACCGGGTTTGATTCCACACTTCCTCATGAAGCTGGCTGGGTGACCTTGGGCGAATCACTCTGGATTATAGAATTAAATTGAGGGTTTTTGCTCTGGATTATAGAGTCAAATCGGGGGTTCTCACTCCAGATTATAGAACCTATCGAGTTATAAGGTTGTCTTCCACGGGCATGTAATTACTTATTCGTCCCTTGGGCTCCCCCCTCTTTTTTTTTTGCCTTGTTTTTAAACCCATAAAACAGGGCCAGGAGGCTATGGAACGAAAAAGGAGAAGACGGGGGGTGGGAGGTTGCAATACTTCTGCCCCAAAAGCCATATCGGAGATAAGGACGGCCGTCGTGTTTCCAGCGGTGTTGATTTATTGCCGGAAATACGGGCCGTTTCTTCTCGCATCTGCACTCGTTGCCTGGAAAGGCAGAAGAATCATCGCAGAGCACTTTCTTCTCCGTTTTATGGCCTTCTGGCTTGACTGTTTATTTTTCCGATTTCCTTTTCTATGCGCGTGGGTTCAACATAATCTGTCAAGTGAGCTACGGGACTTAAGGACACAGGAAGCGCTTGGCACAAGGCTGTTGTCTCTTTTCCGTTATGACCCAGAATGATTTCCTATGATTTCCAGCAGCTTGGTGGTGCGGAGTGGGAAAGTCCCTGTCCGAACCATGCGACTCTCTTAAACAGGAGGAGTACTTTTTCACCCAGAGGGTCATCGGCCTATAGAAATTACTGCCAGAAGAGCTGGGGGCAGCAGCCAGCCTAGACGGCTTTAAGAAAGGATTAGATGGATTCATGGAGGACAGGGAGGGGTATCAATGGCTACTGGAATGGGTGCCCAGGTGCCACCTACGGGTTGGAGAGGCAGGCAGGAGGTCTCCAATGGTCCTTGGCAGGGAGTGGAGAGCAAGTGAAGGTGACCCAGTTTTAACCCCTGTACGAGAGTAATGCCGATAATCCAACAAATTCCTTCCCCCTGGGATCAATTCCTTGTAAAGATCAGCACAGTTATTCAAAATATTCATTATTTGGATAAATTCTGACGAATTTGGACATTCATACTTTAGTATTTGTGCGAATAAAAATATTTTGAATTATTCGTACAAATAATTCAGACATTAACATCCATACCCATCTTGTGCGTATCTTTGCGCATCCGTACAGGGTGCGTACGAGATTCACATTAGTGGATGTGTATTGAATATTCGGACAAATAGATACAAATTATTCGTATCAGTTCAAATTTCCAGATGTTCATTTTTCTTCATTCATACAAATTCTGATTTTTGAATCTTCAATTTGTTACAAATCAAATGTTGAAAATTGCATTCGTGCTCACCCCTAATTCCTTGCTGTTCCATGCTGTTGATCTATATCAACATTTGCCCTTGAATTCTACACTAACATTCACTTTTTTCGTGCCTGGGTCTCTCTGTTTTGGTCCGGCGTCCCCTCTGCTCCGTAGGATACCATTACATCTGCCTGCGCAGTGAGAGCAACCAACCGCTTTGTCTCCCGGCCCTGCTGGTCTACACGGAAGCTTATGACTTCATTCCAGATGACCATCAAAGTAATTCCTTGTTTGGGAAGGAAATAAGGGGGGGGGGAGCAGGCTGGGTTCGCCCCTGATGGGCTCATTGGTGTAAGCAATTAGGGAGGGAAAGTGTGTTTGCAAAGACTGATAAAACTGTCTGCAGATGTTTGCTTGAACTGTTCTTACTTTGCATTTAACTGTGCCTGCCAAATTATCTGGACATTTGTATGTGTACGGGTTCGTACATGATGCGTACTTGAAGATTCGTATCTTTCCCACATTTGTACGGATCCGTACGGGACAAAAACGGGTTGCATACGAAATAACTATGGGACGCATACGGATGTGTACGGGTGCATACGGATGTGGGGAAGATGTGTATGTGCACGTATAAATGTTGCCGACATTCATATGTGAGATTTGAATCAAAAATTCAAATGAATACATTTTAATTTGCTGAATTCGAATTGAATCTTGTTAAATTCGAATTTAAAAGATTTGAATCGAATTGGATTTTTGGGTATTTGATTCGATCCGATTAGAATGTCAGAAAAACAGTGGGGCACACCTCTACTACCTTGTGTTACCCTGGTATGTGTGGCCTGTTTTTAAAATTACGGTGTGGTCTTTCTGTCGTTATCTTCATCAGATTATGCGGAGGCCTTAATCAACCCCATAAAACATGTCAGCTTAATGGACCAGAGAGCCAAACAACTTGCGGCTCTGATAGGAGAGAGCGAGGTAAGGGCTGCATCCTGTGTGGGGAGAAATGGCCCAGAATTTGGGATATGCACAAGTATTAATAACATTAGATATTTGTAAGAATTTGTACATCGGCAAATGTTTTGGAACATTCGTATGAAGCTTTGGAACATTTGTGAACCGGGGAGGTGGGAAGGCGGCTGCGCCAGTTGGCATGGGCAGAGGATCCAGAGTGCATTTCAACATGGATTGAGAGTGAATTCAAAGTGGATTCAGAGCGGATATATTACAGAATACGTATCGGATACGTATCGGATGCATATGCGTTCTCATCGGATATTCATACAAATTCATACAAATACATTCATACCAAATGGACTTCATCCACATTTGAAGGGGATCTATTTATACGAATATGAATTTTCTAACTTTCGATTTGTTACGAATGGAATGCCAAAAAGCCCATTTGTGCACATCCTGGGTGGCTAGAAATCTTGGTGCCTTTGCTCCGATAAATTTTCAGAGCAGAGGTGGGCTTTAAATTAGCTCCAGCCAATGAGATTGAGGGGCAGTGGGATCCCTCCTTAGGGGGGGGAAGGGAGGTGAGGGAGGGACCCCTTGAGATCTGGGTGTCTTGACAAGATTTCCCCCATTCCTCCATAGCAGCAGCAGCAGCAGCAAGAAAGCTCAGAAAGGACACGGGAGAGTGTGTCCCGGCGGTCCTCCAGCACGACCTCCGGCCCTGGGGAAGAGATTCACAAGCCCACGACGCCCCTGATGCCACCCACCCGGAGCCCGAGTGTGGTGCCCAGTCAGGGTGAGACCTCGAGCGGCCTTTCTTCTGAGCCGTGCAGCTTTTCAGAGCCGTGCAGCTTTTCTTACTGCCAGAGTAGCCATGGGGAATGGGTGAGGGGGCGGCCCTGTCATATCAGTGCCGGGTTCTCTGTGGCACCCCCAAAAAAGAGGTTAAAAATGAAAGATGCCAGGCAGAACCCAACTGTTGTGGCTTGCGGGGAGGTTAGAGGTGGAAAGCCATGGTACTCCCAGGCCTTGTCCTTGAGTGTCCAGACCTCCTGGGACTTGGTGTCTCCCGCTCTATGGCCTTCCCTGGACCCCCCGATTGTAAGGATGAGGCTTTTCCAGATGTTAACCACCATCCCTCCTTTCTCTCCTTTCCACACTATAGTGCAGAGGGACGATCTGATTGCAAGCATCCTGGCAGGTAAGCGGGAGGAATCATCTTGCATCTCTTTCCAAAGGGTCAGGTGGCCAAATCTGGCTGGGGCTGATGGGAGCTGTAGGCCAAAACCTGCCTGGGGCTGATGGGAGCTGTAGGCCAAAACCTGGCTAGGGCTGATGGGAGCTGTAGACCCAAACCTGGCTAGGGCTGGTGGAATCTGTAGGCCAAAACCTGGCTGGGGCTGATGGGAGTGGTAGTCCAAAACCTGGCTGAGGCTGATGGGAGTTTTAGGCCAAAACCTGGCTGGGGCTGATGGGAGCTGTAGGCCAAAACCTGGCTGAGGCTGATGGGAGCTGTAGGCCAAAATCTGATTGGGTTGATCACCGTTGGTGGAAACATTACAGAATAAATAATCTGTACTTAGCTTTGCACTTGATTCTTTTCCCTTGACATTCGGAGACCAGCAAGTCTCTCTTTACAAAGCAGAGCCCTCTTACTGAATGCGCAACATAAGATCTTGCTCTAAAATCCAGTTACTTAAGGCGCTGACAGTCTAATGAATTTTCCCTTAAAAAAAAAAATACTGGTTTTAAGAGCCCTTTTTGGCAGCCTTTTGATTACCATCTTGCAGGAATTGGTTTTGACAGAGAGGCCAGAGCTGTAGAAAAGCAACCTTTAAATATTAGCAGGGCCCCGATTTGCAGAACAAAGAAATGCATTAAGTGATCCTCCAAGGGCTCCCTCACGTTTTCAAGTGGTCTGGAGGGATTGCGGGGGAGTTCTGAGAATTGCCACTCTAGATCAAAGTCCTGCCCTTGGGACGCATTAGTTCCACAGTGTTAGAATTCTCTATCCTGGGGAAATCTCGCGTTATTGAGCTTCTGCAAATCAATATTCTGATGACATTTTGCGGTCTTCGCCACACGTTAACCTGGTTTTTAAGGGGTGTCGTTTACTGCTTTGAGGCTTTCAAATAAAGACCTGGTCTAGAAATGCTTGAAGTAAATAATTTTTTTAAAAGTGGGCTTGGAAAACAGGTGGCTTTGGTCCAGATCTTGGTTAGACCTCATCTAGAGTCCTGTGTCTGGTTCTGGGCACCCCAGTTCAAAAAAGACACTGACAAACTGGAGCAAGTCCAAAGGAGGGCTACCAAAATGGAGAGTGGTCTGGAAACCATGTCTTACGAGGAACGTTTCAAGGATCCAGGAATGTTCAGCCTGCAGAAGAGAAGACTGAGAGGAGACATGATTATGGTCTTCAAGTATCTGAAGGGCCGTCACAGTGCAGAGGGATCGTCCCTATTCTCACTTGCACAAGATGGGAGGACTAGAAACAACGGGATGAAACTTCAAGGGAGTCAATACAGATTAGATATTAGAAAAACTTCCTGACAGTGAGGGCGACCAGTCAGTGGAAAGGTTGCCATGAGACATGGTAGGTTCTCCTTGGCTGGAGGTATTCAAGCAGAGGCTGGACCTACATCTGTCTGGGGTGGTTTAGGGAATCCTGCGTTGAGCAGGGGGTTGGACTGGATGACCCTAGAGGTCCCTTCCAACTCTAAGATTCTATGATTCAGATATAAAATCAGGGCTTGTGAAATCTGTTGGCCTTGTAAGCCCTGTCTTTCACCTGGGAATCCTCCTGTGATTCGGCTGTCCACTCTGCCCCATTGATCTTGCAGAGGTGACCCCTCAGTCGCTGGAGGAGTTGCGGCAGCACAAAGCCTATGTGAAGCTGCTGAAAAAGCAGTACCGCGAGCTGAAAGAACTGCGCCGGAAGCACATGAAGAAGGTCTGCAGCCTGAACAAGAAGCAGAACACACAGCTGTCCTTGGAGAAGAATCGTCTTCGAGGCCGTGAAGGGTGAGGGAAGTTCTTTCGGCCTAGGCCCCTGCGACCTCTGTCCAAAGCAAACAGGGGAATAGTCCTAAATTACCCTGTGAGGCTGGGTCCAGAGAGGCTGTAAAGCCTGGATTATCCTGGTTTTATGTTGGGATCACCGCACGTTTCTGAGGTGATCCCAACATTACCCGGTCATACTGGGGTAATATCGCACAATAATGTTCTTGCGGGAAAATAACCTCCCGCTCCGAGTGTTGTGTAAAATGTCGGAGCGGTTACCTTGTCTGGTGCCTGCTTGCACGATTTGCCAATTTTGGGATTGGCCACTGCGCGTGTGCGGGGCCGAATCCAGCCACCACACGTGCGCGGGGGACAGCGGTCGCACACTTCTGGGTTTGGAGGCTTTTCAGTGATCCTTGGAAGAAGAAAAGACACAAGGATTTCATCTTCCCTGATCCATCCTCTTTTTCTCTTGCCCCCTCTACCCTTCTTTTGGGCCATTGGATTCTGCAAGGCACACCTGAGGAGCAACCTTTTTTCTCCCTCCTCTTGATCCTAAGGTCCCAAAGTTCTTTGGAGGCTTCTCGACCAGGCCAGGAATCAGAAGCTTCGCGCCGGAAGCTGGATTTGCAAGATTGGCAAATGCAGGGCCTGGTCCAGTTACGAGAAGCTCAGCACCAGCTGGAAAGGGACTGCAAAAGGCAACACCTCTACCAGGTAGGTGCGTGCAGGAGGGGAAGGTTTTGGAACAGCAACTTAAGCCTTACCTGGATCAGAATAATTTGGCCACAGTGATCTCTGCTATGGTAATCTCCAGATCAGACTACTGTAATGAGCTCTACATGGGGCTACCCTTGAAAACAGTTTGGAAGCTGGAACTGGTGCAGAATGCAACAGCTTGACTGCAGACAGGAGTCTCTGGCCGGACTCACATCACACTGGTCTTAAAGGATCCGCACTGGTTACCTATTCCCTACTGAGCCCGATTTAAGGTGTTGACACTAACGTATAAACCCCTGAATTACTTGGGCCCTGGATATCTGAAGGAACGCCTTCTCCCCTATAGACCTGCCCGGGCACTGAGATATCAAGGAGCGGGCCTTCTGGGAGTTCCTTCTCTTTCAGAGGTACAAGGCATAGGGACTTGCAGCAGGGCCTTTTCTGCGGTGGCCCCTAGACACTGGAACAGCCTCCCTCTTGAGGTTCATCAGGTGCCTACATTGTATACTTTTCTGCACCTGGTGAAAACATATCTTTTTACCCGGGCATTTGCTGTTTAACTAACTTCCTATTAGGGAAGGAGGAGGTTATATTTTAAATTATTATTTTTTTTAACATTTGACATGTTTTAAACTCATTGTAACCAACCCTGGGACCGTTCTGTGAAGGGTTGGATATAAATTTTCTAAATAAATAAAATAACTAATCATTGCAGGTTATAGCGTCAGGGCAAGACTTATCTTACAAACGTATTTGCTCAGGCATTGTAAATAAATAAAACAGAAGAAGTGAAGTATAGGCAAAACCACATGCAAACTCACCCCACTTTGCATAACCAGTGTGTCGTTTTAACGGGAATCTCAGACCTGGTAACTTGAACGGGTTTGTGGTTTTTTAATAAACTAAGGAGCAGTATAGTAATTTTGAAAAAGGAGGGGACTGTGCAATTTAAAGGTATCTTTGAGCTAAAACTTGCACCGAGGAGAAAGCAAGAAGGATGCTGTATCTGAACCTGCATCCCTCCACCCCCGTCCCTACGCTCCATGCTGATAGGAACCAGCTTTGACGGCCTTGTCTCATCCCCTCGCCTCTTTATCTGCCCACTCTCCAGGCCCAGCAGCGCTTGAGAGAAATTGCTCGAGAGTCCCAGGCTGCTCAGCTGAAAAAATTAAAGGAAACGAGCGAGAAGTAAGTGTGTCTGTAAGACAGAACGGGGAAGAGACCAGCGCCTTCGGCCCATTCCTTGCGAATCGTCCTTTTCCACTGGGTGCGCCCACTTAGTTTGCTCTCGTCCCCGGCTAGGGAGAAGAAAGAACTTCAGAAAATCCTGGACCGGAAGCGACACAACAGCATCACCGAGGCAAAATCCCGGGAGAAGAGCAAAAAGGACGTGTGAGTTGAGACAAGCAAGGAGGTGGGGGGGGGGGCAGGGATTCTAGGCCTGGCTTAGAAAAGGAGAAGGAGGGGGCAGGGTCAAGTAAGACTCTCAAATTGGGAAATGAGCGAATATTCGTAACATTCAAAATTCATATGGATTTGGCTGAATTGGCACATTTGAATTCCAATTGAATGTTTCTATACGTTCACATGAAGCTTCGTATGGGATTCGTATGGATTGCTCATTTTGAGTTTGAATCCTGCTGCATTCAAAGGGGATCTATTTGAATGAATACAAATTTTCTTACATTCAGTTATCTATGAATCAAATTCAGAATAAAACATTCGCACATCTCTTCTCTCAAAGCCTTGGAATTGGGGATGTGCATGAATATTTGCAATTATTCGTACAAATTTAGAAGAATCAGGACATTAGTACATAAATCGACTATTATGACATTTCTGCAGTAAGATTCGTACTAATACAAATGTCTTGGAACATTCATGAGAGTAGTTTGGGCATTCATTAAGCTGGGGATACATGTCGGAGATATCTATGAATGGATACATATCCAATGTGAACTAATATGTATCCAATACAAACAGATATGTATCCAATATCAATGGAAACGTATGCAATACGAATGGATACATACTCGATATGAACAGATACGTATCCACTACGAAAAGATAACGTATCCAGTATCAACGGATACATATCCAATACAAATGGATATGTATCTGTTCGTATCGTATATTCGTACAAATACAATAATATCAAATAGAATCCCACCACATTTGAAGGGGATCTTTTCTGACATCCAGTTTGTTACAAATTGAATGCTAAAAAAGCATCCCTAGTTGGAATCCAGCAGAAAGATGTCGTCAAAATATGTGTATGTTCCTCGGCAAGATTGCCTTGCCAGCAGATAGCAATAAGATTTGCAAAAACGTTTTTTTTGTGGGGGGGGGGGCTGGGAAAGATTTTAGAAGACTTTCTGACGCCCTTTGGCCTGATAATGGAACCGTTATCTCCCCTTGTGCCTCATGGGAGGAGAGAGACGGGTGAACAGTTGCCGTAAAAAACCTCTAGACCTTTGAGCTGGGGAGTTCCATATTAGGAGCAATATTTTTTTAAAGATGTCTCATGCACATGGCATCGCTTACGATTTTGCATTCTTAAAAGAATTATGTTGCTCCTTCTCTGCCTTATGCTTGAAGGCTGTTGCTTAGCACAGGATTGGTTTTGATGGAATTAAAAGGCTCCAATATCTGCAAAACTACCAAAATAAAAACCCCTTTATTAAAAAAAAAAAGAAGTTAAGCCAAGAGCAAGTTATATTGGGAGAAGAGGCAGCGGTTTGATTCTGCACTCCTCCATGAAGCCATCTCGATGACCTTGGGCTGGTCACAGCTCTCTTCTGAGCTTTCATAGCCCCACCTACCATGCAGGGTGTTCTGTTGTGGGGAGAACAGAAGGTTTGTCAGCCGCTTTGAGTGCCCTTAAATGGGTGAGAACAGTAGGGTATAAAAGCCAAGTCTTCTTCTTCCTCCTCCTACATGGAGCCAGCGGGGTGACCTTGGGGTAGTCACAGCTCTCTTCTGAGGTCTCACAGCCCTACCTAGGGCATTCTGTTGTGGGCAGAACAGAAGGTTTATCAGCAGCTCTGAGTCCCCTTAAATGCGTGAGAAAAGCGGGGTAGAAATGCCAACTTTTCTTCTTCTTCTGAAAATATTACCTATCTCCCCTCAGGGAGTTGACGGAGATAAACCGAAGGCATATCACTGAATCGGTGAACTCCATCCGTAGGGTGAGTGTTCAAGTGTCTTCCCATGCAAATTTACCCATCACTGCAGCAAGATGCTGGAGAAAACGCTGTACCTAACTGGTGCAAAAGGTCCTGGTTAGTAGAAAGAAAATATAGGGTCTTTTCGGGGTGGTTTTTGGGTGAATTTTTAAGGTAGAAGCCACGACGTGAAAGATCTGGAGCAATTTCAGGCTGCTTTTCCATTGGTTCACCTCATTTATTTTTAAAGAGGAATGAGGCCCAATTTGGCTGTGAGGTTAGAAGATCCGATTCTTATGTGCTAGTCTCCCAGTTCAAGCCCGCACTCCTCCACAAAGCCATCTGCGTGACCTTGGTCTGGTCACAGTTTTCTTTCTAAGCTTTCACAGCCCCACCTTCATCACAGGGTGGCTCACAGGGTGGCTCTCGTTCGCCGTGCTGTCCGGACTGGCGGGAAACTTGAAATTTACTTGATGCCGTGGAGCGAGTGCTCATTGTTCCGCAGTAGGTAAATTCAAAATAGCGGTGGCATAATGCGCTGCCTCTATGAAGTACTGGGCATCATTGTGACTGCCGTGCCCCGATTGCGCATCGGAATAATAATCGGAATGCGCGGTATCCGTAAATCTAGACACAAGCTTTGAGAAGACCATTCCACGGATCCTGGCCACTGGCGGTGTTGGCTGAAGGACAGGGAGGGAAGTCTGTTTGGAATGCGCTGTGGCGGTCCAACTGGAAAGCCGGCGCAAAACCTCTTGGCTTGGTCTGGTCCCTCCAGAAAAGCGGCACAGCTGGCGAACCGGAGAGGGAACGAGAGATAATTAGTGAAAAGGCTGCATAAACATTTGTGTTTCCCCAGTTTATCCCTTCTCCCTTCTGTCTTCAAGCTTGAGGAGGCCCAAAAACGGCGCCAGGAGAAGCTGCTGGCAGGAAACCTGGCAGTCTTGCAGCTGATCGATGATGAAGAGCCGCGCGTGAGTGACACAGAGACTTCTGGGGTTGCCCATATCTTCGAGGTTCTGTGGGGGGTACATTTTGAACATGGAAGGATATGCACTCCGTTAGTGGTGTGCACTAAGGCAGTTTTTGACATTCAGTTCGATTTGAATCAAATATCCGAATGTTCAAATTCGTACGAACAGAGAAAAAATGTATTCAAATTCGAACCAGTTCGTTCTTCAGATTTGTAAGGTCAAGCAGAGCCAATTCCCAGAATCCTTCTGGACCGACTGCCTTGGGGCAGAGGGGCCCAGCAGGATCGGGTGTCAGCTACGCGTGAGGCAATAAAGAGTCGCACAGATCCAGCGCCCCACTTCCAACAACGCTTGACAACTTGTAAAGTCACAATTTCTCAGATCTCAAGCGCCTGAGTCTCTGATGTCAAGCAGTCTCCTTTCTGTGGTGAAACTGAGGCGGTTTTAAAAGCACCGATAGACATGGAGCCCACAAAATCGATTCCGGAAGAAAGTGCTCACGTGACTCTGCTCCCTTCAGTAGCCATAAACGCCTCAAAATCCACTTAAGGGTGTGAAGAGAATTTAGCAAATGGCCAGGAGCCTGCCTCTCTCTTTGTGGTCGCTGCTTTTATCAGGGCTCTTCTTAGGTTCATTACCACCTTGGATCTCCTTTTAAGAAAGCATAATAGAATTGCAGATCTAATCCAACCGAGACAGAGATCTTTCAGTCTGAAGTTTTACTCCCCTTATTCAGCCAGAATGTAGGAAGTTGTGACAGGTACCCATGATTTCTGGTTCTGCTCTCTGTTAGGGGTGTGCGCAAATGCAGTTTTCTAATTCAGTTTGTGAGGAATCGAATATTTGAAAATTCAAATGTATTCGAATAATGAAAAAACTAACGTCCGGGCATTCAGTTCAATACAAATACATTTGTAGGTATTTGTACAAATAATTCAGACATTTGTATCCATATGGGTACATATATATCTCACACGTACCTGTATGCATCCCATTTGTGTCCCGTTTTCATCCTGTACAGATGCGTACGAGATGAGTACAGGTACGTATGAGATTTGTACATACCCGTACTGATACGAATGTCCCAATTATTCGTATGAATAACTTGAAATATTCATATTCATTCAGATTTGGAAATCCGATTGTCTGGTCATTCGGTTCAATTTCAAATATCCGAATTCATCCAAATTCATACAAATAATGAATATTTCTAATATTCATGTGCGTCCCTATTGTCTGTGGCACTGGAGATGAGTTCCCAACCATCTTCCTTGTGGCTCCCTTCTTTGGGCCTGAAGGCCGATACCTATGTCTCTCCTCAGCCTTGTCTTCTCTGACTGAACCTCCCCGTTTCCCTCAGCCTGTCCCCGTCACAGATCCCCCCCTCATCCTATTTGCCTTTTCTCTCCCCGGTCTCTTTCTGTTTTCATTCATGACTTCCGTGCTTCCTTTCCAGTTGGCAGCCCAACTAGAACAGGAGTGTGAATTGGAGGGCTTGGCATTACCTCAGGAGATCCGCCGCTACCTGCAGGAAGAACTGGACGGGGGGGTCAGCAACGGACACCCTCCGGGAACCAAAGCCAGCCCCAGCCCTGCTGAAGAAGAGCTGACTGTTTTGTGAGGCCAGGAAAGAAGATGAAGCGCCGGAGGCCATGTGGATGAGGAAGGGAAAGGAAATCGTGTGGTAATCGTTTCCAGAGAATCCTCCTCCTTCCCATTGTACCAAAGGCTCATTGGGAAGAAGAAACATGATGATGGGAAAATACACTAAAAAGCACTTCATTTTCTCTTCTTTCTTCCCCTTTTACTCTTCTACCCCCCCTTCTTTTTGTAAAACAGAAAGAACAAAAGTTTTATTTTTTTAACATTTTTTTAAAATAACTAATGGCATCTTTGAAGCTGGAGGAAGACTTGGACAGGGAGTAGAGTTGAGATCTTGCGCAAATTTCATACCCCTGTAACGTTTGAGCACAAACGCGACCCCTCAGTCCCCGTCTGTGTGTGTGTGTGTGTGTGTGTGAGAGAGAGAGAGAGAGAGTGCGTGCATGAGTGTGTGAGGAAAAGGAGCACAATTGCTCTTTTTGAGGACTCTTTCATGCACTATTGGGGGCTCAATGGAGTCTTCCGTGCCCCCACTTTGCCTCCCCTTTTCTCACAGGGACGATGAGGGGGACAAAAAGGGCTACTTAGGGGACAAAAAGGGCTATTTTAAAATAGACGTATTGTCCACCTCTTTTTAAAAAACTAACCGGGGGTGGAGGGTGGGGTGTAGAACTGTGATGGATGTGAGGGGGAAAACAACAGCTCCTTCATTTTCCCTCAGGAGTCTGGCGGTGTCTCCTCTACTGAACACATCCGGGACGTTTTGTGAGGAGAATTGTGAATGGTTGTGGGGTTCTTTCAATAGTCATGGGAAGCTCATGGACAAAGGGGGAAAAGGGAACTCCGTTCTCCCCTCATGCAACGGGACCAGCTGTCCCTCAGTGTAATTCTCCCATCCTTGTCTTTAACTTCTTTGTTTGTTCATTTGTTCGTTTTTAACTGAAGTAATAAACTTAATACTCAGTTGCCTTGTGGCTGTCTGTGGTAGTGTCATCTCCGCTGAGGGAGATTGTGGCATTTGTGAGGGGATGGATGTGTCCCCTCGTGTCAGCTTTGGTGATAAGGCCGGCTTTATTATCAGGTAACTTTGTTCACACTTGGTGCCGATGTCGCCTTTTCCACCCTCATAACCCTTGTCCCCCAAATACCTGAACATGTTCAATCTAGAGAACACACCATTGGAAAAAAGATATTTGATATCATCATCACCGTCTTCACAGATGTGAGGAAGCGTGTGGGGAGAGGATAATTATTGTCAAAGGATTTTCAAAAGGGCCCAACTGCATCCCTCCAGATATCCCTGGACTGTGGAAATTCTATGTAAATGAAGTTTTCATGGCAGGGAGGCAGAAATGGTTTGCCATTGCCCACTTCTGGGGAGAAGCTGCAGATCGAATGGCTAACCCTCTTTTTCTAGGCATTTTGCTGTACCACTGAGCTATGACCACTCCATGCCCCCCTCTACGCATCTTTCTTGGCAGGCATACAGAAGTGGTTTGCTATTGCCTACTTCTGGGAGAAGTTGGGAATTGAAAACTCTGATCCTCTGCTTTCCAGGCACTTTGCTCTACCACTGAGCTATACACACTCCCATTTTTTAACAAATACAAGGTAGGTGTTTGTGTATGTGTGTGTATAGGCAAAGCACAAAATTTCACCAGTGAGTTTTAAATAATTTTTTTTTTAAAAAAATGCACACGCGTGCATGTACACACCGACACGCCACAGAAAAACAAAACTGTTATCCAAAATAGTGCAGGCAACACTGGGAGACAGAGGAAAGGGCAGAGGTGTTTCGGAAACCGGACAGCAGCAGTCACACAAGCAGACCCGCGGGCAAAAGACAAACCGGGAAGCACAGATGCGGGGCGGCTTCACAGAGATGCAGGGTTGTACGGATTTGCGCTGGCACGCCGTGCAAAACTGGGAACAAGGGATGAGCCACTAGGACCCCCTTCCTCGCCGCAGCGGGGGCAGCAACGGAAGCACGAAACACAGCAGCCCTGAACGCACGGACGGAAGAAGAAGCACCCACATTCAGAGACACGGAAAACAGGAAACGGGACAGGCGAGCCGACGCGAGAGGTTTAGGTTGCTCCTTTTCTTAAATAAAATAAACTTGTTTTTCTGTTTCTTCTCCTCTTGTATGCAAAATAAACTCAACTCAATAGAAATCTGGCATCTGTACATTAAAAGGAGTTAGTTGGCTTGCAATGGAGAGGAAGAACTGATTTGGGAAGATCAGATAACAGGAGAGAAAGAGGAAA
This sequence comes from Aspidoscelis tigris stejnegeri, assembly GCA_023333525.1. Lineage (NCBI taxonomy): Eukaryota > Metazoa > Chordata > Lepidosauria > Squamata > Teiidae > Aspidoscelis > Aspidoscelis tigris. Next base: position 3,054,407 of record JALMGA010000027.1, on the reverse strand, counting down.
CGTCTCTTCTTTCTCTTTTCCTGTTCCTCCTTTTCTTTGCTTTACTTCTTCTTCTGTTTGTTTTTTTGCCATTTGGGAATTTTGTGCTGTTCTGGTTTTTGTTTTGTTTTTCTTTTGTAAAGAGTGCAGATTTTCACGAGGGAATCCACTGTGCTTGAGACAAGGTTTTCATTGGCAGAGAAAGGGCCTCCCCCCCCCTCCGGTTCTCCATCCTACGTCAGCGGTTTGGGCAGCGGGAGCATGGCGTGGATTTTGCCGTTTTCGCCTGCCCTGCTTGACCCGCCCTGAGCATGTGCCGGCAGCGACATCAGGGGGTCTGCCCCCCTCCCCCTAGGCCCAGCAGAAATGGTTCTGGGGAAGAATCCGGCCTTCTGGCTCCCCGCTGGCGAATGCGTACCGGGTCAGAGAAAGAGCGTTGGCAGGGGACCATCTTTTCCTGCCACCCGCCTGTATGTTTTAATTCTTGGGAGGGGGTCCCAAGCCTGCCTTACATCTCTGGGGCCTCCAAATGCTACCCCAAAATTGGAGGGGCGCCCAATGCCAAATCGGATGGCATTCCTCCCCATGCTTTCTCTCTCCTTCGCCTCCCCAGGCTGGCTTTGGAAGCAAGAGAAGATGTATCCGTTCCCACGTGGGAAGGAGAGGAGTCATCCTCCCCAAAATGTCTCCATCACGGAAGCGAGCCGTAGCGGTTGGCCCAGAATGGGGTCCCGTAACTTGTGGGGTCACCCCACCGTTGTCTCCACCTTTTGACTTCAGGATACGGCTGCAGGTCAGGTGGCGTCAGGCAATGTCCTCACCTTGAGGCTGCGGGAGTGAAGGGGTCCCCCATCACTCCGGGAACGGGATCCACAAATCGGACAGAGGAGGGAAGATCTCCTTTGTTTTTAGTGTTGTTTTTTTTTCTCTTAAAGTCAGTCTCCCGAGATCTGGGCAGGACTTTTCCCCCCGCCCAAAGTCTACTGGTTCTGGACACAGGTCCCCAAGCCCCTAGAAGCCTTCAATATGGCAGTAGGCCTCCAGAGCTGCCAACAGGATGTAAACCAGCCAGAGGCTCACAAACAGAAGGGTGGCGAGAGCTTTTGGCGTTCGGGGGCCACCCAGTTCTCCCCCGATGGGCGCCCGGCGGCGGTATAACAGCACCGCGATGCTGATGAAGGCAAAGATGGTGAACAGCGTGACTGAGAAAGCCAGCGTGCCGGGCTGGACGCGGAAGGGCTGGCCCTGGCTGGCCCAGTAGCCGGCAGCGATGGTCCAAGCCACCCCAATGCCCAGGAAGACATTCACAGCGTTGCTTCCGGTCACGTTGCCGATGGAGGCGTCGGCGTGCTGGTCCTGGATGGCAGCCACTTTGCTGGCAAAGGTATCTGGAAGGGAAGGAGAGGCCGTTTAGGGGTGAGGAAGGAAAGTCAGTGACAATGGACCCCTCCCCAGAACATAAGGACATCGGAGGAGACCCACTGGATCGGTCCACAGCCCGTCTAATACAGCATCCTATCCCACACGGTGGCAAAACCTTCACCTGGTGGTGGTAACTGGGCATCCATTCTAACAGCCGTTGAGTCAACAAGCGTCATTTTGCCTATTTATAAATCTATGGTGCCACCTTTGGAATACTGTGTACAATTCTGGTCACCACACCTCAAGAAGGATATTGTGGAACTGGAGACGGTGCAGAAAAGGGCAACCAGAATGATCAAGGGTCTGGAACAAAATCATTTATGAAATCAGGCTGCAACGTCTAGGCCTCTTCAGCCCGGAAAGATGGCGTTTAAGAGGGGACCTGATTGAAGTAGGTAAAATCATGCAGGGTATAGAAAAGGTGGATGGAGAAAATTTCCTTTCTGTACCCCAGAACACTAGAACTAGGGGCATCTATGGAACTGATGGGTAAGAGAGCCAGATCAGACAAGGGGAAGGATTTCTCCACCCAGAGGGTCATTGGTCTATGGAACTGGCTGCCAGAAGAAGTGGAAACGGCAACCATCCTAGGTGGGTTTAAGGAAGAGTTAGACAAATTTATGGATGACAGATGTATCAGTGGCTACTAGAATGGAGGCCGAAGTCCATCTTCCAGGCTGGGGGGACGAGCAGGAGGCCTCTAAGGCCATTTTCTGGGATTTGAGAGCAGGAGAAGGTTTGCCCTTGTCTCTGCTTGAGATGCCCATGAGCATTTGGTGGACCACTGAGTGAGATGGGATGCTGGACCAGGTGGGCTGTGGCCTGATCCAGCAATGCTCCTCTTAGGTTCTTATGGACTAGATGGGCTGTGGCCTGATCCAGCAGGACTCCTCTTAGGTTCTTATGGACTAGATGGGCTCCTCTTAGGTTCTTATAGACCAGATTGGCTGTGGCCTGATCCAGCAGGTCTCCTCTTAGGTTCTTATGGACTAGATGGGCTGTGGCCTGATCCAGCAGGGCTCCTCTGAGGTTCTTATGGACCAGCTGGGCTCCTCTTAGGTTCTTATAGACCAGATGGGCTGTGGCCTGATCCAGCAATGCTCCTCTTAAGTTCTTATGGACTAGATGGGCTGTGGCCTGATCCAGCAGGGCTCCTCTTAGGTTCTTATGATACCCCTGTCCTCCTTGAACTTGTCAAACCCTTTCTTGAAGCCACCCACAAATTCCACAGATTAATGACCATCAGCTTCATTCTGTGCCCCCCACCACATTCGAGGGGGATCTATTTGAATTGTATTCCATTCAGTTTGATACAAACTGAATTTTTTTTAAAAAAACCCATTCACGGACATCCCTGTTCAGTAAGGAATCCAGGCAATTTTCCAGAACGGCTTGAATAAATAGATTTTTCTCTCCCGCCTCCCCAGAAAAAAAAGTAGCTTTAGGCTTTCTTTTTTGCTAATCGTTTGGCCTTCTGCTATCTTGCACCGCTGTTCCCAATCCCTAAAGGATCTTTTGCTGGTCAGCCGAGGAATATATATTTGGCATTTAAGCGCATCACGCTCCCCCTGTGGCTCCCCCTCCCCGTGTGAGATTTAGCTTTCTCATCGTTTCTGCCCTGGTCCGTCAGGGTTCTGCAGCTTTAATGCGTCTAATCCTGTTCTCAAGACAACCTGTTAAATGCAGCTGATTTTCCCGTCTCTGCCCTGACACGGGCAGACACATGTTCCAAATCTTTAGTTAAGTACATAAGGCCACTCTCTGGTGCGTAGGCTCGAAACAGCAACAGCAAGGTAGAAATGCGCACGCATGTTCATAGGCGTTCGAAATCCGAACGAATGTGCCAAATTCCGACCTTCGAACTCGAATAAAATGTCCCGGAATTCGAATGTAAAACATTTTGGATCTATTCGTTCGAATTATCCGGACATCCGTACGCGTACGGTTTCACACTGCGGCGCATAATTGCAGATATGCATCTTTCACGCATCTGTACGCATTTGTACGGATCCGTACGGGACGAAAATGGGTTGCGCACAGGATAAACTACGGGATGCATACGGACGCGTCCAGATACAAACGTTGTCGGCATTCGCACGTGCAGATTCAAAATAAAAAAAAAAATTGAACAAAAAATTCAAATTTGGTAAATTGGAATCGAATTTTGTTAAATTTGAATGTCAAAGATTTGAATCGAATCGGGTTTTCAGATGTGCAATTCGATTCAAATAGAACATCAAAAAAAGGTTTTTCCGTACATGTCGTTACGCATCCTGTACGCATCCCGTAGTTATCGTGTGTGCAACCCGTCTTCATCCTGTACAGATGCGTACAGATGCATATCTGCAAATATGCATCATGTACCAACCCGTACACATAAGAATGTCATGATAATTCAAATGAATAGATCCAAAATTTTAAATTCGAATTTTTAAATTCAAATTTATGGACATTTGATCGAATTTCGAATACCTTTGAATATTCATGCACCCCCCTAACAGAGAGTAAGGCCCTTTTTGTAGTTATGCTACCCTTGGAGGGGTGAGGGGCTCCGGAATGCAAGAGGGTCTTCTCTGTGGTGGCCCCTCCGGCTTTGGAATAGCCTCCCAGTGGAAGTACGCCGGGGGGGGGATGCAAATGTTATAAATCTGTAAATAAATGATTGAGGGGGTGCTCAAGATGGATGGGGCGGTGCCCCCCCGACCCCGTGGGTGTCACTAACCAGGCACGGAGGTGCCCAGCGCCACAAACACCACGGCTGTGACGGAGTCCTTGAGGCCGATGGTGCATCCAAAGTGGGCGGCCAGGTCTCCGGTGAGGGCGGTGAGGACGCCAATGAGGCAGATGGACACGAAGAAGCAGGCCCAGCCACACCAGTACTCGGTGGGGGGTACAAAGGCGAAGAGAACCTTCCAGAAGACCGTCAGGAAGTGCATGATGTAGTCAAAGCAGGACGGGAGCCGTTCCTCGCCGGAGTCGTCGTCTTCGTCATCTCCTGGGAGGGTGGAAGAGAAGGAGAAGAGTTGGCTTTCCCACCCCTCTTTTCCCACCTATTCAAGGGGACTCAAAGTGGCTGACAAACCTTCTGTTCTTCTTCCCACAGCAGATACCCTGTGAGGTTGGTGGGACTGTGAGAGCCCAGAAAGGGCACTGTGACTTGCCCAAGGTTACCCAGTTGGCGTCATGGAGGAGGAAGAAGAGTTGGCTTTTCTACCCCGCTTTTCCTCACCCATTTAAGGGGACTCATGCTCTGTGGGCATGTCCTCACAGTTTTCTTGGCAGGGGTACCGAAGCGGTTTGCCATTGCCTACTTCCATGAGGGGGCTGTGGGTATAACCAGCAACCCTCTGCTTTCTGGGCTGTTTGCTCCACCACTGAACTATTGCCCCTCTGTGCGCACTTCCTCGCAGTTTTCTTGGCAGGGACACCAAAGCGGTTTGCCGTTCCCTACTGCTGGGGATTGAACTGGCAATCCTTTGCTTTTATTACTTGGGAAGCTCCTTGATATGGAAGAAAGGTGGGTGCTGTGCCATTGCAATTTGCAACGAAAACTAGCCGGAGGGCCTGGTTGCATTATCCAGACGCCCCCTGGCATGCTTCCCTCCCTATTGTCCTGCCTTCTTGTCGTCGTCAGCCCCCCCCCCCCCCCCGTGTTCCCAGCCCTTTTTCTTACCAGCACTGACCGTGACGGCGCTGACAAACTGCTCGCGCCAACTGCTGCTTCCAACTACCAGGGCCAGGTTCGTCTTCTTGATCAGTTTATCCACGGTGCTCTGCAAAATGGGTGGGAAGAACCGGGAGAGGAGGTGTTAAATGCGGGTGCGACTCACAGACTGGGGACGGGACACGCAGCTCCTACGGCACGTTCCCCCTCCCCTCCGCAATGCGCCGCGTCCGACACCCCAGGACTTATTGGCCGCCTGGCCGCCTCATCCAGCGTCCAAGGCTAGCCAGCGAAATGTCACTGCCTGATTTGGCCCCGTGCCGTTCCCTCCGCCGCACGCCTAACCAGACGCGATCGTCACGGGCAGCAGGGCGCAAGGGCGCGTGAGGCCCTGAGAGGCGCAACCGAGAGGGAGGGGAGGGCAAGACGCCGGCGTCTGCCCTGCACTGGCAAAATGTGTCTTTGCAACGCCGGTACGGAGGAACGCAAGTGCACGGCCTTGGCGGAGGGACGGCACAAGGGGAAGAGTCGCAGCATTTGCAAAATTCGATATTCAGATGAATCCAGGCGAATTCGGATATTCATACACATATCAAGTGTTATGGCTCCTACACTGACATTCGTATTCAGATGAAGCTTTGGACATTCGTGAAACAGGGCGGTTGAATGTCTGAATTTGGCCGGATTTTGATTGAAGTGGTTTGCCCTTCCCTACTTCTGGGGAGGGGCTGGGGATAGAACAAGCAGTCCTTTGCTTTTCCAGCCACTTTGCTCTACCACTGAGCCTACAGCCACTCCCAGACTCCACGGGCATCTCCTCGCAGCTTTCTTGGCAGAGATACAGAAGTGGTTTGCCCTTCCCTACTTCTGCGGAGGGGCTGGGGATAGAACAAGCAGTCCTTTGCTTTTCCAGCCACTTTGCTCTACCACTGAGCCTACAGCCACTCCCAGACTCCACGGGCATCTCCTCGCAGCTTTCTTGGCAGAGATACAGAAGTGGTTTGCCCTTCCCTACTTGTGCGGAGCGGCTAGAGGTTGAACTTCTGCTTCCCAGGCCTTTTGCTCTACCCCTACACCAGCATTCCCTGGTAGGCACATTTCAAACGAGCGGAGCAGGACTGTCTGGTTACCTTGAACTCATACGACTCTTCGATAACAACTTCAAGCTTCGTGTTCTCCCCCAGACTGGGGCAGCCCATTTTGGCAATGGCTTCCCCTCCCTCCGTCAGCCGGTTTTCATTGGGGTCACCTGAGGAGAGGACGGCAGAGATTGGCACCCCTTAGAAAAAAGCCCCACATCTTAAAATGCAAACTTTGGGGGAGGCCCAGAGGTCATCTAGTCCAGCCCCCTACACAGTGCAGGAATCTCTGGGAATCCCCTCTGCAATTACCTTCCTGGTTTTCCTCCTCCTCCCCAAAGACCTCAGATTCCCTTCTGCCACAGGGCGGCCAACTTTTTCTACCAGACTTGGCCCCTGTGCTTTTAAAACCACAGCCCAGCATGCAGAAATTAAAGAGCTGCTTCTCAGGGAATTGTATCAACTGCTAGCTTTCTGCTTGCGGGGCTGCGGTCTTCAAAAGACACAATTTCGAAAGGGTCCATTTTTTAGTTACCAGATCTTTAGCCTATGGGCAGCGTGGTTAAGAGTTACGGGCGTTACGTCCTTTTGAAAAAGGGATGTTCCTGCATACCACACTTTCCTGACTTTCCTCTGGTTTGATTTATGGCCTCATCCATATTCCCCGTTTCCCTGTCCATGATTTTTGGCATTCTGTTCTGCAAGGTCATCACCTTCTTCCACTCCGCGCCCTCACCGTGATGTGGGCCTGTGTCCAGCAGTTCTGGTGAACCGAGTTCCAGGTAGAAGTTCTTATTTTTCTCGTACTCCTCATCGTCAATAATTTTAATTTCGATGTATTTCCTGCAAAGGAGACATCAAGCAAAGTCAGGGCCGGATGTTATATTTCTATTCTATGATTCTATGATTCTATTGTGTCTATACCTGGAGGTCTCCAGGCAGATGACAACATGAAAAATCAAACATATTAAGACAATAACAGTATGTATTAAAAACATTAGCATCTGCAAGGGGAAGGGGAAAATGCATCCCCATTTAACCAAAAGCCAGGGCAAAGAGTTGCGTCTTCACCGCCTTCCTAAACATATACAGTGAAGATGATTGACACACCTCAAGCGGGAGACTATTCCATAGCCTGGGGGCCATCACTGTGAAGGCCCTCTCCTGGGAAAGATCCCGCTCGCAAAGCAAGCTCCGAGCTCTCCCGTAGGAAAACGGTCCCGAAAGCGCCTTACAGAGGGAAGCATGTGTGGCCCTCGTGAGCCAGTTTGGTCTGGGTTTGATTCCTCACTCCTCCACAAAGCCAGCTGGGTGGCCTTGGGCTAGTCACACCTCTCTTCTGAGCTCTCACAGCCCCCACTGACCTCACAGGTTCTATTGTGGGGAGAAGAACGGGAGGTTTGTCAGCTGCTTTGAGTCCCCTTAAGCGAGAAGAACAGAAAGTTTGTCAGCAGCTCTGAGTCCCCTCAAATGGGTGAATAAAGCAGAGTAGAAAAGCAAACTCTTCATCTTTTCATCCCAACTCTAATCCACCTTTTCTAGCCTAGAATGTTCATTTGGGGGGGGGGGGGGTTTACAGGCTGGCCCATGAATAGTATCCCACTTATAGGTTGCTTTGATCTGACTCAGAGATTCATCATCATCATCACCATCACCATTAATTGCTCATGAACACAGCCTGTTAAAAAGAATATAATAAAACAAGTTGCAGTTCTGTTTCATTCTGTGCCACTGAAATACTAAGTATCTCCTCTCCCCCCCCCCCGACTTCCTTTGGAGAAACAGCTGTAGACCTTGTACCTGCAAATATGTGTATCCACACAAACAGGGTGTTTCCTACACACTCACACACACCTTGCACGCACGGCCCACCTGCTCCAGTTTTCCTGGGGTCCATTTATACCTGCTCACACTCTCGCTGTTTCCTAACCTGCCAGCCTCTCTCCCTCTCTGTCCCCCCCCCACGTGTCTGCACATACTTTCATGTTCTCTTGCACATGCTGACGGCCAAATGTGTCACTCTTTCTCCCCCCCCCCGCCAACTTTGTGCATTTAGGTCAAGGCCTGTCAAATTCAGAGACGGAAGCTGCACCAGCGCGGCTTGGCGGGTGAAAAGATTAATATTTCCAGAAATTAATTCCATGTGTCTCGGTGGCGCTGGAGGGCGAAGGGGGCGCGCGGGCAAGGAGGAGGAAGCAGCGGTGGCAACGGCGGCAGACGGGTGGAAAGAGCGGAGCAAAAGATTTCACAGATGGGCGTCTGCCACCTGCCCTCAGCTCTGCCCGTTCCTCGGGTCTGTGTTCCTTCAGCCTGGCTGCTGTTGGAAGTGGAGGGGAAAGGTGCCACTGAGCATGCACAGAGTGCCTGCAGCTAGGAACCTTCCTCACACTCCACAAATCTCAGCTCCCATGCTCTGGGCTTCTGAACACATCCCCTGCCTGCCTGTCCATCTGCCTTTGGTCTAGCCAGTTTGGTCTACTGGTTAGGGAGCCGGACTCTTATCTGAGAATAGCGAGTTTGATTCCGCCCTTCTCCACGAAGCCAGCTGGGTGACCTTGGGCTAGTCACAGCTCTCTTGCTGAGCTCTCACAGCCCTACCTGCCTCATAGGGTGTTCCGTAGTGGGGAGAAGAACAGAAGATTTGTCAGCCGCTTTGAGTCCCCTTAAACGGGCTAGAAAAGCCAACTCTTCTCTTTCAACCAAGCTAATAATCCAATTATTAGAGTTCATTTTCTGTTTAGAGAATTTATATCCTGCTTTTGCCTCAAAATGACCCAAGAGGGGTACACGCTGTCCCCTTTCCTCCGTTTTACCCCCCACAACAACCCTGCGAGGGAAATGAGGCTGAAGGAGCTGTAGCCCGTAAGGTCACCTGTAGATGTGTGCACGAATGCTATTTTCAGATTCAGTTTGATTCGAACTGAACACTCAAATGTTCAAGTTCGAATGAATAGAGAAAAAAATAATGTACTCAGAATCGAATCCGATTCAAATACAGTTGTATCTATGCATACAAAATGGCCGCCCTCCCGCCCTCAGCCAAAATTCCACACTCGCCACTGTCTTACATGGTTTCGTCATTCTGGAACTCCACCTTGCCGGCCACCTCCTCGTAGTCCTCCCCGGCTTTCGCGGTACCCTCGATGGTGTGGAAGGGGATGGCCACGCGCCCACGGGCCCCTGAGGTCCGCAGCACCTTGATGCGGACGGCCCCCACGCTCTCGCTCACCCGCATGGAGGCGCCTTCGAACGTGAAGATGCCGGCGTGGTCGTCGTCGAAGATCGTGACAGTGGCCATCTTGGAAGGGCCAAGGCAGGCCTTGGGGGGCGGTTCCGGGCCCGGCTCAGCCCAGGTTGCCCGCACGTTGCTGAGGTGGACATAAAAATATTCGTCTTCCTCGAAAATGTCGTCGTCAATGATTCCTACTCGCACCTCCTTATGGGTCTCGCCCGGCTTGAAGAGCAGCGTGCCCTCGGCAAACTCGTAGTCCGAACCGGCGTTGGCGGTCCCGTCTTCGGTCCGGAAGTCCACCCGCAGGGTCACCCGGGAGGGGTCCCCTCCTCGCCGCGCAATCGTCAGCACCACCGACCCGCAGTTCTCGAAGCACTGGTAATGGGACGGCTCGAAGCCAACTTTGGTCACCGACTCGTCTTCTTCTGCGCGCACCTCCTGCATGCTGATGGCTTTACGGGCCTGGTCCGCCGCGTGTTTCTTGAGGATGTTCCCCGCTCCGATCATCATGCGCGTGGCTTGTATGCGGTAGAAGGCCCTGCTCTTCTGCTGTTGGACCAGAACGTGGTAGTTGGCCATCTCAATGAGTTGCTCCATGTCCTTCTCGGGGTGTTTCTGTTTGAGGTCCCTCAACGTGCGGGCCATATCTCGGCGGGCTTCCTCGTCCTGGTCTTTGCCAGATTCCACGAGGACTTCGGAGCCTTCCTTCAGGGAGTTATCCATCTCCATGTCCAGTTTTGGGTAGCCGGTATCCCCCTCGGTCTCAATGATCAGGCCGCGTACCTTATCGGCCCGGTACTTCTTCTGGACGTACTTGTAGAAGAGGAGCCTACGGTCGGCCACCCATGCTTGGACCACGCACAGCGGGAAGAAGAGGAAGGTGAGGAGCCCCTCCCATAACTCCACGACGCCTGGAGAGAACCAAGCCAGGATGAGGTAGAGCCAGATGTAGGCGAAGATGCTCCAGGCCGCCGTGACGAAGAAGACCCGGAGGTGCTTGATACGCCGCACTTCGCCCTCGGGGACCACGTGGATGCAGACTGCGATGATGATGAACATGTTGAAGGCGGCGCTGCCGACGATGGTGCTGGGCCCCATGTCCCCGGCGTTGAAGCCGTGACCCACGATCTCGATGATGGACAGGAGGATCTCAGGCGCGGAGGAACCCAGGGCCATCAAGGTGAGGTTGGAGACCGTCTCGTTCCAGATCCGGATGGTGGTGGTGGTGGTCTCCCCGTTGGGCTTCTTGATGGTGATCTCCTTCTCCTGCGAGGTGATGACCTCGATGGAGGCCATGAAGCGGTCGGCGATGATGGACATGCCCAGGAACATGTAGATCAGGGCCACGAAGTAGACAATGGCCCGGGCCACCTTGTCCCCCACCGAGGGGTTTTGTGGGAGCCACACCGGCAGGATCACCCCTTCCTGGCACTCGGTGGTACCCTCACACTTGGCGCTACGGTTACCCCCATCCGAGGAGGCAACCCCGATGCCCGGCGGGCCCAGGTGGTCATCCACGGTGGCCAGAGGAGCAGGGAGGAAGAAGACCAACAGCATGGCTGACGCCTTCAGTCGGGACTGGCGTGCCATGCTGAGGAAGAACATGGCGCCTGTAAGGGAGAGAAGGAGAGCGTTACAGAAGCGTGGACCACGGCTGCCATTTTGGTTCAAGGGGTCATCTGTGGCTGGAGGTTTCTGAGGTACCGTGGACAATCCGAAGCAAGGATGAAGACTGGGTGGAGGGGACGATTGGTAAAAAAAAATCCTACATGGATGCTTCCCCTCCTGCAGTGCATGGAATGCAGTAATAAGCAAAGGCCAAGCTCAGCAGCCAGCCTCGAACTACAGGCAAACACCAAGCTCAGCAGCCAGCCAGCCAGGAAGTGCATGCAAACACCAAGCTCAGCAGTCAGCCAGGAAGTACAGGCAAACACACAACTCAGCAGCCAGCCAGACAGGAAGTACATGCAAAAGCCAAGCTCAGCAGCCAGCCAAACAGGAACTACAGGCAAATGCCAAGCTCAGCAGCCAGCCAGCCAGATAGGAAGTACAGGCAAACATCAAGCTCAGCAGCCAGCCATATAAGATACGCCTAGGCAGGGCAGCGCTTGGTTGTGATTACATCCGCTAGGGAAAAGCCAACCTCAATTTTGGGGAGCTACAGAACTCATTTGCCGGGGCAGGCAGGTGCTATTGCTTGGAAAGCAGCTGAGCTCTCCCACAGGTACAGTTTTCCCTGCCAGCTCTGACTCCCCTCCCTCCCTGTTTTGCCTCACTTAGGCGCCTTGTCAAAGGGTTTGGTCTGTCTGGGTCTAGAAATAGTCCCACAAGCCGTGATTTTGACTCCCGAAATCCTGCAAAAAGACGCTTCCAAAAGGAGCTCTTCTTTCACGCCTTTCCTCCTAGCGGGGTGACAGCATCCAGCGTCCGCTCTTCACTGCTCCTCCCACACTCGCTAAGACCCACTGAGGCTGAAAACAGAAGCCCTCCCCGCCTTCCTCCCAGCCCCGGGAATAGAATAGAGGAGCAGCTGCGGGTCTCCCTGCCGCACACGCCAGCGGGCACAGGGGGCCGCCGGGAGACGCGGGTCCCACGCTCCCGGGTCCCCTCCAAATCTGAACCTATTTAGCTCCCAAAAGATCCTCTGAACAGTGAAAACCCAGCTAAATAGAACAGTTATTCCGGGCATTGAAAAGGAAGACAAATTATAATTCATTCCAGGCCCAATATTGACTATGGGATATGTATTTTAGTGTATTTGGGCACCTATTCTGACCTAGTGCTGAAAAAAGCCGCAGCCTCTCCCCGGAAGCAGGGAATGGCAAACCCCTCCTGTATCCCTGCCAAGAAAGCTGCGCAGCAGGGCCCACAGTGTCTGGGAGTGGCTGTAGCTCAGTGGTAGAGCAAAGGGGGAGGAAAGCAGAGGGCTGCCGGTTTGATCCGTAACCTCACCCCAGAAGCAGGAAAGGGCAACCCCCTTCTATATCCTTGCCAAGAAAGCTGCACAGAGGGGCCCATGGATTCTGAGAGTGGCTATAGCTCAGCGGTAGGACAAAGAGGGTGGCAAGCAGAGGGTTGTCGGTTTGATCCCCAGCCTCTCACTGGAAGTAGGGGAAGAGCAAACTTCCTCTGTACACCTGCCAAGAAAACTGCAAAAGCCTCCTTGCTCTGCACCCTCCCAGCTGCGGTCGGGCACGGCTGACCCTTCATGCTCCCCCCCCCCCCCGCCAAAGTGGCATCTCCCTGCTTCCCTTCGCTCAGCCGCCCCCAATAACCAGAGACGGCAAATGCAGCCGCCTGCCTTTTCTTTCTATAATAAGCAGGATTAAACAGTCATGATGGGTTTCTTTTTAAGGAAAAACATCTCCGCTTCCCGAACGCGTCTCGCTCCAGCCCCTCGCAAGAGGCAAAGCGACACTTAACGAGCAAACGTGCGCCGTCTGATCCGGAACACACACGCGTGGCACGGCGGCTCATTAGCCACGGACGGCGGACGAGGGAAGTCAGTGCGGAGATGGTAAAAATCACACAGCCGGCCTGCACTTTATCACTTGGCTTCTGCCTCCTGCCAAGGTGCTTTAGCAAGGCTGATGATTAACTTGATGATCGATCCGTCCACAATTTATAGGGTGTCCGATTCCCAGCCGCGGGCAGTGGGCATCCTGGAGAAAGGCTCCAAAACGCAGCCAAGGTCCGAGGCATGTTCCAGCTCCAAGAGACATCAAACAACCTCCGCCTCTCCTGCCTTTGTTTTGTATGCTCAGATAATTCCTACTCCAAGAAAGGGAGAGAAAATGGATGTAGAGAGGATTTCTTAGTGCAAACCCCTGCTGGATTAGGCCACAGCCCAACTAGTCCATGAGAACCTAAGGGGAGCCCTGCTGGATCAGGCCACAGTCCATCCGGTCCATAAGAACCTACGAGGAGTCCTGCTGGATCAGGCCACAGCCCATCTGGTCCATAAGAACCTAAGAGGAGCCCTGCTGGATCAGGCCACAGCCCATCCAGTCCATTAGAACCTAAGAGGAGCCCTGCTGGATCAGGCCACAGCCCATCCAGTCCATTAGAACCTAAGAGGAGCCCTGATGGATCAGGCCACAGCCCATCTAGACCATAAGAACCTAGGAGGAGTCCTGCTGGATCAGGCCACAGCCCATCCGGTCCATGAGAACCTAAGAGGAGCCCTGCTGGATCAGGCCACAGCCCATCTGGTCCAGGACAAAAATGGGATGCATACAGGATGCCTACAGATGCCTATGGTCACATATGAATGTTGCCAACATTTTGTATGTGCAAATCCGAATCAAAAATTCAAATGGACAGATTTGAAATCACACAGTTCAAATTGAATGTGGGTAAATCTGAATTTTAATTATTCAAATCGAATTGAATTTTCAGATATTCGATTCTAATCGAGTTGAATCCTGAAAATTGCAACCCTTCACACCCCAAGCTGCGCGGTATTTTAGTCTGGCACATTCCTGGCACATCTAGGCTCCTAAGGGACATCCGATCGAACGTGCCAAATTTCGCCTTTCGAACTTTAATCAAACGTCCTGAAATTCGAATGTAAACATATGAATCGAATGTCAAGCTTTGGATCTATTTGTTCAAATTATCCGGACATTCATATCATATGTGTACAGATTCGTATACAACGCGTACTTGAAGATCTGCATTCGTACGCGTTTGTATAGATCTGTACGGGTCGAAAACGGGTTGCATACGGGATAACGGACACGTTCGGATGCGTACGGATGTTGAGAATATGTATACAGGCACATACAAATGCTGTCGACATTCGAATGCGCAGATTGGAATGAAAGATTTGAATGAACAGATTCGAATGTGGCAAAAACAAATCGGATCTTGTTAAATTTGAATTTAACAGATTCGAATCGAGTTGTACTTTTGAGCATTCAGTTTGATTTGAACAGAATATCAAAAAAACATCCGTGGGCATCCCTACCTTAGGCCATAAATGTACACCTTGCCCATCTTTTACAGCCCTGGGGGGTCTCTCTGCTAGGAAGTTGGAGGGACTTAATGTCTCCCCCCAGGGCGGAATATGATGCATCGGGTTCATATTGTTGGAGCTGGAATTGCAAGATCTAGAAAACAGTAAATAATTTAACTGGTCCCTCAGCCTCCAAGCAAGGCCCCCTCCCCTCCCCTGGCTCTGAACCCCCTTCAGGGGGTAGGGGGAGAAAGATCCTCTGAGGTTGGAGAAATGAGGGGAACAGGTGCAATGCAAGAAAGAAGAAGAAGAAGAAGAAGAAGAAGAAGAAGAAGAAGAGGCATTTATACCCCACTTTTCTCACCCATAAGGGGACTCAAAGCGGCTGACAAACCTTCTGTTCCTCTCCCTACAATAGAACACCTTGTGAGGTAGGTGGGGCTGTGAGAGCTCAGAAGGAGAGCCGTGACTAGCCCAAGGTCACCCGGCTGGCTTTGTGGGCGCCTGCAGAATCAAACCTGGTATCCCCAACCACAAGACCAAACTGGTTCCCATGGTTTGGATTCTCGCCCTAAAATGTACTCACTGAGCCCTTAGCAAAATGGAGGAGTGGTCTCCTTGGCACCCCATGGCCAATTTGGTCTTCCATGGTCCCAGCTCTGCCTGTCTGCCTGACCTCCCTCCCTCCCTCCTTCCTTCCTTCCTTCCTCCCCCCCCCCCTGCATCTCTGTCCTAAATCGCCCCTCTTGCTTTGACCAATCTGGCATTGTAATCTCTACCCTTTAATCCACAGCTGATGTTTGCTGAGCATCATTTTCCTTCTGGCTCGCCTTCCTCTTGGTGTCTGTGTGTGTCTGTGTGTGGGGGTCAGTCCCTTCTCCCCTCTATGGGAGCGTCTGACACCCCCAGAAATGTGGATTTGTTTGGGGTTGGGGAGAATGAGAGTCTGGCCATGTAAAGCCCTCTTCTATCTATCTATCTATCTATCTATCTATCTATCTATCTATCTATCTATCTATCTATCTATCTATCTATCTATCTATCTATCTATCTATCTATCTATCTATCTATCGGTGCGTCTTCACTGCCTTCCAACTGGACCTCTGCATCCTTTGCAGACAAGGGGACGGATTTCTTCACCCAGAGGGAATCGGCTGCCAGGAGAGGTGGTGACAGCAACCAGCCTAGATGGCTTTAAGGAAGGGATAGACAAATTTATGGACGACAGATGTATCAATGGCTCCTAGAATGGATGCCTAAGTCCGTCTTCCAGGCTGGGGGTACAAGCAGGAGGCCTCTAAGGCCATTTGCTGGGATTGGAGAGCAGGAGAAGATTTTGCCCTTGTCTCTGCTTGAGATGCCCATGGGCAATTGGTGGGCCACTATGTGGGACAGGATGCTGGACTAGATGGGCTGTGGCCTGATCCAGCAGGGCTCCTCCGAGGTTCTTATGTTCTTATGTTTCTAGGGACGCCCGCCCTGTGTGCCCAGGAGTAACCTGTGCGTCATTCCTTCCTCTATGGCCTGGAGTGGCCGATGCCACTCTGGTGCCAGCTCCGTGCCTTGGCATGGCCAGCTGGCGTTGCCGAGAGGGACAATCGTGTGCCAGGCTCTCTCGCTCCACCGTGTCCTCCCAAGAATTCCTCAGGGAAAGAATGAGATGCCCAGGGCCACCGGCAACATGGCAAACCTCCTCCTCCTCCTCCTCCTCCTCCTCCTCTTCCCCGCCACTGGGGACTGTATGCCCCTTAACCCAGCTGTGTGGAGACATTTATTTCCATTATTTCCCCCCCTTGCAACCTTCTCACCTGGTGGATAGCCGAGTATTCATTACTCCCACCCCCTGGTGGCCCTTGCGTCTTCCATCTTTGCACAGCACCCGCTGTATCTGCCTACCTGCCTGTCCGGGGGTGGTGGTGAAATTCAGACCGTGTGGGGCGAGCGGCTTGCTTGCAAAATTGCCCCACAAGGGACCCCTGGCTTGCCCCTGCAGACCCAAAGCTGAGCTGCCCTCCTGTGCCAGGCGGCGTAGGTCCCGCGGTTGCGGCAGCGGCACCGGTGGCAGCACTCCGTGCCCAGAGCTTTGCCCTCCCTGGTGCCAGGCTGTGTGCCCACGTGTTCCCCTGCCTTTCTGCTGGTGCTATCCATCCCACAGTCCTGCATCTGGGCCCTCAAAGGTGGGGGGAAGAGAGCAGGAACCCCTTCGAGCCCCTGCCAGGAAGTGAGAAGTGGGGAGGGAGGGAGGGGAGGGGAGGGGAGGGGGATTCCCCTCATTAAATCCTTGGCACACGCACCGCTCTGTCTGGGCAGGTGCCAAGTTCCGGCTAGGGCTTCTCTGCTGAGCGTTTTGTGCCTTAACGTGATTCCTGGACAGTCTGGAGGGGCGAGCAAGGTCTTTAAGGCGGGGGGGGGGGGAGAGGGAGAGCGCAGGATCAGCCATGAGTTCCCCTGGCTAAGCTGCAGTGTGTATGCGCGTGTTTTGGGAAAAGGGGGGGGGGGCTCTCGTCGCCTGCCACAAAGGAAGGAACCCTCAAACTTGCGCTTGCTGTCTGCATGGGTCCAGATTTCTGCAAATGCGTCTCTCTCTCTTCTAGCTGGAAACCCCCCTATTTTAACCACTCCGTCCCCCCCCCCGCCTAATTTGCATTCTCCCTGTCCTGTTTTCTTTCATCTCCCTCAACGCCCCCCCCCCCCGCTTCCGCCAATTCCATCCTGTGTAACCAGTCCTGGCTTTGCCTAAACAAACCAACCGACCCAAATTAATAATAATAATAATAATAATAATAATAATAATAATAATAATAATAATAATAATAATAATAATAATAATAATAATAATAATAATAATAATAATAAATAATAACAACCATCTCTGTTTCCAAGCTCACCCCCCTTTGCCTTCTTCCTAGCCTCCTCCCCCCCCCACCGCTTCTCCCCTTAGGTTGGAGCAACCCAGGGATGCTGAAAAGGCCCCCACCTGCCAAAAAACACCCCCACACACACACGCACCCCCTTCCCTCTCTTCTTCCACGCACGGCTTTGCGCCTTTGCAATCGCCCCCACGACCCCCTCCCGTCCCCGACCCTATTCTGCCCATCTTCAACTTTTCTCTGTGTTTTTTTTTCTTTTTAATTTTCCTTTTATTTCCCTCCTTTGCGGGATCGGCGTGTTTCCAACCCGGGCGGAGGCGGGGGGGGGGGGCGAAATAGCAAATTACCTTGCAGGGGAAGCGAGCGTCAAAAAGGCTATCCAAAGAGACCCCAAATGGACAGAGTTCTCCCTCCCCCCACGATGCCACCCCACACCTCCTGCCCCCCCCAAGAGAAAGATCCCCCCCTTTCCCCTTGCTCCTCACCTGCTGTGTGCCCCCCCTCTCCGGCAGGGATCGGTGTTTGGGGGGGGGCGGGTGGGAACCCTTGGCAAAGCTTCGCGCAATTTCCAAGCAGCCTTTCGGCCTGGGAAAAGGATCAGGAGTGAGACCGGATTAGCGCCTCGGCTCGCTTGCCCATGTTGCAGGCGCGGCGGCGGGGGGGGGGGCGGCGGAGAGGCGGCGGGTGTCTCCCCCTCTTCTCTCCCCCCCCTTCCTGCTCTCCCGCTACGATCTCGCGTCTTTCCGCTCCTGTTTGCAAAGCAAGGGTCGCCTCTAATCGACCGGCTGCTGGTGCTGTGCGTGTGTGTCTAAGGAGGGGGGGGGGGAGATCGGGAGAGATCGCCGGGGGGGGGTGCAGGTGTCTTCCTGGCTGGGACGAAGGAAGCCAGTTCTCTCTCCCAGCGAAGCCGGAGGTCCCGGTCTCGATGTGGGCAGCGGCGCGCGGGAGATCCTGGCCACCTCTGCGCCCCAGTCCCAGCATCGATTCTCTTTCGCTCCACCCTGGAGAGGCTTAGAGGTGGTGGCGGCGGCGCTGGGGGGGGGGGCGGGGGGAGGACCGCGCGCAGCTTCTGCAATGGAGGTGGCGGGGGGGGGTAGAGGGAAGAGAGGCAGAGAGACGCGGGGGGGGGGGGAAGCTTCTATCTCTCCGCCTGGGTCGTTTTTTCCATCCCTTCTTTTCCTCCGACTTTCCGGATCTCCCCTCTCCAGGGTCCTGCAGGGAAAAGGGCATCCATCACCCAGATGTGGGGAGGGGCGGCGGCAGCGGGAGGAAGGGGCCGAGGTCCACGATCCGCGCCAGGCAGCCAGGCAGAGCCCTTCTCGGCTGGTCCAGGGAGGAAGGGACGGAGCATCTCCGAAGGGAACAAGGCAGCGCAGCCGAATCCGGGCAGGTGAGAGGAGGAGGAGGAGGGCGCAGGGCTGGATGGTTGCCTTTGGGGGGGGCGAGAAAGGAGGGGAGAAACTCCCAGGTGAAGAAGGAAAGAGGTCGGTTCTCCAGGCAAGGGGGCGAAGAGGGGGGGGAGAAGGTCACACACACACACACACACAGACCCCCCTTTAGCGCCTGTGGGGATCGGGGCAGAGAAATGGGGTGAGGGATTCCTAGACTCTCATATGGGGGTGGGGGAGCCATTCCTCTTGACTACCTCCGGTTCTGGACTTTCTCCGGCCAGGCAAGGCGGCCTAATGGTCACCCCAGCCCTGAAGTGTGAGGGGAGGGGTCGCGGCGGAGCTTCAAAGCCCCCAGGTGCTTAATGCGAAAAATAATTTACCTTTTTTACTTAGGCAGATTGGATTGTAACCTCCCCTGAGCATCTTCGGATATAGGAATGAATGAATGAATGAATGAATGAAAAGATTAGATAGATAGATAGATAGATAGATAGATAGATAGATAGATAGATAGATAGATAGATAGATAGATAGATAGATAGATGATAGCAACCACAGGGGAGAGAAAAGTGTCCCTAGTGTCCAAGAAGATGAGTTGGAGCTGGCTTTTCTACCCCACTTTTCTCACTCGTTTAAGGGGACCTAAAGTGGCTGACAAACCTTCTGTTCTTCTCCCCACAACAGAACACCCAGTGAGGCAGGTGAGGCTCCGATTCCTCAGGAGATTCCTCGCTGTGATACACACAGAGAGACACAAACACAGAGAGACACCTTCGGCTACACGCCTCTTCCCGAAATCCGCCTGCAGTTCTGGTTCCCGACAGCAGGCGGCGCTGCAGCGACGGTGCCGAGTGAGTCCTCCAAAAGCCAACCATTGTCTTCGCCTCTTTTGCGGTCCACTTGGCCGGCGCGGCTCACTCGTCTGTATTCCGGACACGCGGCGCTCGTTGTCGCTGCTGGGGCCGCCGCAGTGGATTGCCGCTCGCTTTCCACGCCAAGCGGTGAGGGCTGGGGAGGGGGAAAAAGATCGGGTTTGTCCTGGGCTGCTCCCTGCTGCCCCTCTCCAAGAACTTACCTACCTACCTACCTACCTACCTACCTTCCTTCCT
Source organism: Aspidoscelis tigris stejnegeri (assembly GCA_023333525.1). Lineage (NCBI taxonomy): Eukaryota > Metazoa > Chordata > Lepidosauria > Squamata > Teiidae > Aspidoscelis > Aspidoscelis tigris. Next base: position 3,034,704 of record JALMGA010000027.1, on the reverse strand, counting down.
TCCTTCCTTCCTACCTTCCTTCCTTGGTGGTGGATCTTGTCAATGACTAGCCTTTTTGCAACGCTTTTTGCGCGCGAGTGTAAATGCATGCATGATGCATTCCTTGCAACAGCTGAGGGCACGTGCTTGTCCCCCCCCCCCATTCATCCGATCGCGCCTGCCTCCTCTGCGGTGGCCCCCTTTTCGTCTTCCGTAATTGCCAGATCGGGTTAAAGGCAGAAAGAACTGGGGTGGCGAAGGAAGGAAGGAGGATGGATGGATGGATGGATGGATGGATGGACAGGTGGGTGGACCAACGGACGGACGGACGGACGGACGGACGGACGGACAGATAGATAGATAGATAGATAGATAGATAGATAGATAGATAGATAGATAGATAGATAGATAGATAGATAGATAGATTTGTGGTGTGTGTGGAATCTAAGCGCTTTTTATGGGCAGGGAAGCAGCGGAAGAAAACCCCATAGCCGGAGTCATTTTAAATATATCTAAATATATCTATATATTGCAGCATCTTAAAGTTCTGACCATCTGGAAGCTTTGCAAACACTGCAGCTGATTTCATTTATTATTTCTCTTCTTAAGACCCTAAGAGGATATTCCTTGAAATGTCTCCTCCAGGGCAACCCCCCCCCAAAAAAAAATCAGGTGTAAAATAACAGGCGACTTTATTCTCTCCCCCCGCCCCTCAACCCACCCAAATCTACTTCTTGGGAGACCCAGTTTCCCGGGGTTTTCCTCCCAAGAAGCGGTCTCTCGCGCCCTCTGCTGGCCGTGCGCTGCCACTGCGAGCGTCTCTGAGTTTCTGCTCCTGGCTACAATCTGGTTTTTTCTCCCCTTTTTTGGCAGAGGCTTTGGGGTTAAATGAGGGATGCCGGCCAAAAGCATTAACTTCACGCAACCTTCTCCCGGTTTCTGTCAAATCTCCGTCCAGGGAGATTTTATTGGAAGGACAACTTTTGGTCAGCCCTGCCAGCCAAGACTTTCTGGGAGGGACTGTAATTTGGTTAAGGAAATAATTGGGAGAAACTGTGTTGGGATGTGGAAAGGAAGTCACATCAGGGAAGGTGCCGAGAAGAGGCGAGCGTGGCTGGAGCACGTGGGAATCAGGCCTCCAGTCATCCGGAGGGCACTGGGTTGGAGAAGGCAGAAGGAGCGTGAGGTCTGTCAGAAGCAAAGCAGAACAGCAAGTGCATCGTTGCTGAGTTTCAATGGAGTCGAGTTGTTGGGGGTTGGCTATTCTGTCTTCGGCTAGAGGTGCCCAGAAGGAATGGGGGGGCTGCTGTGTGAGTCAGGATGATGGGCCAGATAAGAACCTAAGAGGAGCCCTGCTGGATCAGGCCACAGCCCATCTAGTCCATAAGAACCTAGGAGGAGCCCTGCTGGATCAGGCCACAGCCCATCTGGTCCATAAGAACCTAGGAGGAGCCCTGCTGGATCAGGCCACAGCCCATCTAGTCCATAAGAACCTAGGAGGAGCCCTGCTGGATCAGGCCACAGCCCATCTGGTCCATAAGAACCTCAGAGGAGCCCTGCTGGATCAGGCCACAGCCCATCCAGTCTATAAGAACATCAGAGGAGCCCTGCTGGATCAGGCCACAGCCCATCTAGTCCATAAGAACCTAAGAGGAGCCCTGCTGGATCAGGCCACAGCCCATCTAGTCCATAAGAACCTAAGAGGAGCCCAGCTGGATCAGGCCACAGCCCATCCAGTCTATAAGAACCCAAGAGGAGCCCTGTTGGATCAGGCCACGGCTCATCTAGTCCATAAGAACCTAAGAGGAACCCTGCTGGATCAGGCCACAGCCCATCTAGTCCATAAGAACGTAGGAGGAGCCCTGCTGGATCAGGCCACAGCCCATCTGGTCCATAAGAACCTCAGAGGAGCCCTGTTGGATCAGGCCACGGCTCATCTAGTCCATAAGAACCTAAGAGGAACCCTGCTGGATCAGGCCACAGCCCATCTAGTCCATAAGAACCTGAGAGGAACCCTGCTGGATCAGGCCACAGCCCATCTAGTCCATAAGAACCTAGGAGGAGCCCTGCTGGATCAGGCCACAGTCCATCTAGTCCATAAGAACCTAAGAGGAGCCCTGCTGGATCAGGCCACAGTCCATCTAGTCCATAAGAACCTAAGAGGAGGCCTGCTGGATCAGGCCACAGCCCATCTAGTCCATAAGAACCTAAGAGGAGGCCTGCTGGATGGAAAAACCAACTCTTCTTCCTCCATGAAGCGAGCTGGGAGACCTTGGGCGAGTCACAGCTCTCTGCTGAGCTCTCACAGCCCCACCTACCTGACAGGGTGTTCTGTTGTGGGGAGAAGAACAGAAGGCTTGTCAGCTGCTTTGCGTCCCCTGAAATGGGGGAGAAAAGCGGGGTAGGAAAGCCAACTCTTCTTCTTTAGTATTCCCGGATAAGAGTCCGGATCCCTAACATCTCTACCAGATTAATCACATCTGATCTAAAAGGGAGATTTAATGGGGTCCACAGGAAGACCGGATTTCAGGGCCCGAAAGACCCATTCAGTCCAGATTTCCTTTGAACAGGTGTGAATACATTGGGTCCTAATGAGGTCTGAAGTTGGAACAGGGGTCTTCCTGCATGGGTCCTTAATGGGTCCTTAGTGCTAGTGGAAAAACACCCCTTGTGAACACCTTCAGTTGTTCTTTGTTGCCTGTTTATGGCTTTGTTGGGAGTGTTTCCTGTGTTGCCAATTTTGCAGGATGCCCCTGTCTGGTTAAGGCCTCTGCAACATTCCCATCAGGTCTGTGCCAACACCTGAGCACTGTGCGCTTATCAGCACAAACCTGGCTCAGTGCGGCATCGATGCTGTGCAGTGCAGAGATATCCCGGCAGCGTCCCGCGAAATCCAGTGCGATCAGGCGGCGCGTGCCAGGGAGCAAAGGCTGTCAGATGCCCCATTGTCCCAGGAAAAGCATGCATGTTGCAGTATTATCCAGATGTGGTGGAACAAGGAAACCAATGTCTGGATGCAGGCACGGGCGAGAACAACAAAAGCAAATCCTGAAAAGCAAATCCAGCAAAAGGAAAACGCGATGCAAACGCGCACTGAGCACGGGCGGGGCTCAGGCGTGTTGGAATTCCACCAGCAACGAGGAAAACAATGCAGAATCTTATGTTGAACTTCAACTCCCGTGAGCCCTCGGGAGGTACCGACGCCGCACACGCCTGGCCCCTCCCTCCCGCCTTCCGAAGTCGGCTCTTTGATTGGCCGACGCGTTGCGGCCCCTCCCCTCCCCCGAAGCCACGCCCCTTTCCCCGGGCCTCCTGCAAACGCCGCCGCCGGCGCTGCTGCTGTTGCCGTTTTGCATTTGTTTGCACGCGTCGAGTTTTGCACCAGGTCGAAATCGAATTGACGCAGGAGTCGCTTCGAAATGCAGGCCGAAGTCCCCGCGTCGGGGTAAGAGATCCCCGCCGCCCTTTCCTTTCCCTCGTCCACACTTTCCTATCCAGGTCCCTCTTTTGCACGTTGCAAAGCAGAAAGGGCGTTGCAAATGCGTTTGCAAATCGCCAGCAGTGTAGATCCTCGGAGGGCCGAACGGGGCCTGTAACGGAGCCGTGGCGCTTGCATTCTGCTCGCCTTCTGCTCGCCCCCCCCCATTGCATAGCAGCACGAGGGCAGGCGCCTCCTGACCCGCCTTTAGAGGGGTGTGGGCGTGTGAACGGCTCCTTCACGTGTTTTCAGGTATTCAGACCGCTCTCTCCTGTAGCGCACACCTGAGCACGCGTAGTGGTCACAGCACTTGGGTTGGGGTTCCCAGGTGGCAAATGTAGGGGATAACCCAGAGGGACAAGCCTGGCTTGCTGTGTGGGGTTATGGGAATGTGACCTTGGGCTAGTCACAGCTCTCTCCTGAGCTCTCACAGCCCCGCCTCACAGGGTGTGTGTTGTGGGGAGAAGAACAGAAGGTTTGTCAGCCACTTTGAGTCCCCTTAAGGGTGAGAAAAGTAGGGTAAAAAAGCGAACTCCTCTTCTTCCTCCATGAAGCCAGCTGGGTGCCCTTGGGATAGTCACAGCTCTCTTCTGAGCTCTCACAGCCCCACCTCACAGGGTGTCTGTTGTGGGGAGAAGAACAGAAGGTTTGTCAGCTGCTTTGAGTCCCCTTAAATGGGTGAGAAAAGCAGGGTAGAAGAGCCAGCTCTTTAATGGGAGGTCTCTCTCTCTCTGGATGGATGGATGGATGATGGGGGGGAGAGAGAGAGATATCTCCCATTAAATGTGAAGTGCTGTGAACTGAGGGCCGTTCTGTGCTTCTGCCTTCCAGGGTCCCGGAGCGCACCGTACGGCTGAACACGGGCACGCTGATGCCCCTCCTGGGCCTGGGCACGTTCCGCCTGCAGGGCGAAGAGGCCGTCCACCTGAGCCTGGAGGCGGCCCTGGAGAACGGCTACCGCCTGGTGGACACGGCGGCCGTCTACGGCAACGAGGCGGCCATCGGGCGCGCGCTGGCCGAGCTCCTCCCCCAGCACGGCCTGGACGGCGGCGAGGTCTTCGTCACCAGCAAGCTGAGCCCCCGGGACCACGGGGAGCGGCAGGCCGAGGAAGCCTGCCTGCGCAGCCTGCGGGAGCTGGGCCGCGACTACCTCGACCTGTACCTCATCCACTGGCCGGGCACCCAGGGCCGCCCGCAGGCCGACGAGGGCAACCGCGACCGCCGGCGGCAGAGCTGGAGGGCCCTGGAGAAGCTGCACGCGGCGGGCAAGCTGAGGGCCATCGGGGTCTCCAATTACACCCTCCGGCACCTGGAGGAGTTGCTGGCCTGCTGCCGCGTGGCCCCCGCCGTCCTCCAGGTGGAATTCCACCCGGAACTGGCTCAGGCCGAGCTGCTGGACTTCTGCCGCCGGAAGGGCGTCCACCTGCAGGCCTACTCCTCCCTGGGCACGGGGCAACTTGTGGCCCGCCCGGAGGTCCTGAAGGTGGCGGCGCACCGGGGCCGCACCCCCGCCCAGGTCCTGCTACGCTGGGCCCTCCAGCAGGGCGTGAGTGTCATCCCCAAGTCTGGCTCCCCTCACCGGGTGGCCGAGAACGGGCAGCTGTGGGACTGGGAGCTGAGCCGGGCCGAGATGGAGGAGCTGAGCGCAATGCATTGTGGGAAGCGCTACTGCTGGGATCCCAGCAACGTGGCTTAATAAAAAGGACTCTTTGGATTTGCACGACCTTGGGCTAGTCACAGCTCTCTTGCTGAGCTCCCGTGACCCCGCCTGCCTCACAGGGCGTTCTGTTGTGGGGGGGGGGGGAGAACAGAAGGTTTGTCGGCCACATTGAGCCCCCTTAAGGGTGGGAAAAGTGGAGAATGAAAACCAACTCTTCTTCCGCTATGAAGCCAGCTGGGTGACCTTGGGCTAGTCACAGCCCTCTTCTGAGCTCTCACAGCCCCACCTGCCTCACAGGGTGTTCTGTTGTGGGGGGAAGAACAGAAGGTTTGTCAGCCGCTTTGAGTCCCCTTATATGGTTGCGGAAAGCAGGGTAGAAAAGCCAACTCTTCTTCAATTGGGGTTTATTGTAGCCTGCTCTAGCATGTGGACAGCGGGGCCCTATTCCGGGGTATATTCCAGAATAAAGCCAAGTGCAAACAGGCCTGTTGTTGGATTCCAATTTCCCATCATTCCAAGCAACGGCCATGCAGAGGGGGGCCGATGGGGAGCTGAGCATTTATGAAATCCATGCTCTTGCATTGAAATATTTGCCACCCCTGGAACGGATCTGTACCAGGTTTGCCTTCCCTTCTTGCTTCTCCTCCTAAGACCCCAGAAATGACACAGATGCCAAGTCCGCGCAGATAACATTTATTTAATAAAAACTCATACAAATTCCTCCGTGGGGAATGTGCAGCGACAACGAAGGGGAAAACCCGAGACCCCGGGGGTCTCCCCATTGGCAATTGATCTATACAGTGTTTTCTGTTCTGTGGCTTTTGGAAAAAGCAAAGCAAAGTAAACTCTGCAAAAGTGGAGGATGCAAGCCCACCAAAATTTGGGGGTACGGATTGCTGGGGTGGGGTGTGGGTGATGAGGGGCCCCGGAATTTGTGCAGGGGTGGGTTGTCGATGCGTAACACACACACACACACACACACACCATGCAAACTGTGCTACAGTGAGAGTGGACACTCGCCTTCCGGGCGCGTCCGGATGCTTCCCCAGCCCTTCCCGCCAGGGTGAAGGGCAGATCATAAAAGCTGGAAAAGTCCCCTGTGTGGTTTAGGGAAAAACTCTCTGAAATGAGTGGATAATGGATGGAAGGAATTCTCTCCCCCTTTCCCCCGCCCTCCCGGAGCGCCTTGACGCCGCTGACGCTGCCGCCGCGGAGGGGCGAAACGCATGCCTTGTTAACCTTACGGATCCATCTCTTCCCCCCGCCCCGCCGCTTCCCGCCCGTAAAGAAGACGTCCGCGAGATGGATTCACGGGGGGCTCCGGGGGGCGCCGTCATCTGGGGAGCGCGGGTGCCACCAGGACTGCAGGGTCTCCTTCCAGCCCGAGGTGCGGTGCATTTGAATGGCCGTCCCGGCGCTCTTGGGGCGCGGTAGGTTCTGCAAGGAGAAGGGAAACTTAGGAGGAATCCAGGATATTCCTGCCTTCCAAAGCCGTTGATTAATCTCCCTCCCTCCCTCCCTCCCTCCCTCCCTTCATCCATCCATCCATCTATCTATTCATCCATCCATCCGCCTTCCGAAATGTGTACAATGAAGGTGATCGACACACCTCAAGGGGGAGAGTATTCCATAGCCTAGGGGCCAGCACTGAGAAGGCCCTCTGCCGGGTATCCACCCCTTTTGCTGCTGAGGGTGGTGGGACAACCAGGAGGGCCTCCCCTGCAGATCTTAAGGCACGGCCAGGTCGGTATGGAAGAAGGTGTTCCTTTTAGATATTTGGGGCCCGAGTCATTTAGGGCCTTACAAGTCACAGTTAACACCTTGAATTGGGCTTGGTAGCGAATCGGCAGCCAGTGCAACTCTTTTAAGACTGGTGCGATGTGCAGCCGGCCAGCTGTCCTGGTCAGTGTCCAGCAGCTGCCTTCTGCACTAGCTGCAGCTTCCGAAACATCTTCAAGGGCAGACCCATGTAGAGCGCACTACAGTAGTCTAGCCCAGAGGTTACCAGAGCGTGGATAACTGTGGCCAAGCCATCTCTGCCCAGTTAATTATAATAACTAGATCATGGGAAGTAATTATACCTCTTGTCTCTACCTTGGTCAGACCTCATCTAGGGTCCTGTGTCCAGTTCTGGGCAACCCAGTTCAAAAAGGACATGAGAAGGTAAAGCAAGGCCAAAGGAGGGCTAACAAAATGGTTAGTGGTCTGGAGACCACGTCCTATGAGGAAAGGTTGAAGGATCTAGGAATGTTCAGCCTGCAGAAGAGAAGACCGAGAGGAGACATGATGGCACTCTCTAAAGGGTTGTCACAGTGCAGGGGGATTGTCCCTATTCTCACTGGCACAAGATGGGAGGACTAGAAACAACGGGATGAAACTTCAAGGGAGTCAATACAGATGAGACATTTTGAAAAGCTTCCTGACAGTGAGGGCGATCGGTCAGTGGAACAGGTTGCCACTGGAGGTGGTGGGTTCTCCTTCCCTGGAAGTCTCCAAGCAGATGCTGGAGCTACATCTGTCTGGGATGGTTTAGGGAATCCTGCATTGAGCAGGGGGTTGGACTAGATGACCTTGGAGGTCCCTTTCAACTCTATGATTCTATGACCTTTCGATTGCAAAGACAAAGAAAGCTGCAGTTCTGTGCAACCCACAGCGGTGTCAGTCAAATGCGCGCCTGGTTTGGGGGCAGCTGCGCACGCCTCACCTCCAGGGCGCCGTGGAATTCGTCGCTCATCCGGCGCAGCTCCCGCCCGTACCGCTGGGCAGCCCACAGGATGGGCGGGGCGGAGCGTGACCGTGCCCTGAAGGCGCCGACCTCATCTGGGACCTCTGACTCCGGCAGGGGTGGGTCTGACCCGATGCGGCTCCTCACCTCTGGGGACGGAGAGGAAAGAGAGGAAGGAAGGAAGGTGAAAATACGGTGGAGAAAGATGTCTACCAAGTTACAGGTCACGGAGAACCAGCGGTCAGGGGTCTCAGGCTGAAGCTGCCCTCTGGCCGCCAGGGGAAAAACACAGTGGGCGGAGGAGTCATTCACTTTGCGGCACGGATGCGCGGCTGAATGTCTGCGCATGTATTTTATCGGTGCGGCCTTAGACCTTCCATACAGCAGAGTCAGAAAGTAGAAATAATAGAAACACCAGGAACCAACGTTAAAGAGTTGGTGTGTGCTGATTGGAAGCACAGAAGGGGAAGCAGGCAGGTGAGACGCTGTGTTCCTGGAGAACAGGTGAGTCAAGGCTACCAGAATGGATGCCCAGGTACCACCTCCAGGTTGGGGAGCCGTTTGCAGGGATTCAAAAGAAGAAGAAGAAGAGTTGGCTTTTCTGCCGCGTTTTTCTCACCCATTTAAGTGGACTCAAAGCAGCTGACAAACCTTCTGTTCTTCTCCCCACAAAAGACACCATGTGCGGTAGGTGGGACTGTGAGAGCTCAGAAAGAGAGCTGTGATTAACCCAAGGTCACCCAGCTGGCTTCCTGGAGGAGTGCAGAATCAAACCCAGTATTCCTAGGTAAGAGTCTGGCTCCCTAACCACTAGACCCAACTGGCTCACCAGTGAAGGCTTTGCCTCCGTCCTCTGCTTGAGGTGCCCAGAAGCAATCGGAGGGCCAGTGTGTGAGACAAGATGCTGGACCCGATGGGCTGTGGCCTGATCCAGCAGGGCTCCTCTTAGGTTCCCATGGACCAGATGGGCTGGGGCCTGATCCAGCAGGGATCTCTCAGGCTCTTATGGACCAGATGGGCTGAGGCCTGATCCAGCAGGAATCCCCTTACGTTCTGGCTGCACTGACAGTGGGCAGGTTAGGAAAAAATAAATAAAAATAGCAGCTCAGCCCAAGCCTATTGAGCAGACATAAACCAAATATTACTCATGCTTTTCCTTGCACAGGAAGTGTTGGTAATAGCAGAATACATGCAGCCCTGATAGCCTCTGAAAACAAAACCAAAGGATTGATAAACAAGCAATTCTGCTATTCAGCTGAAGAAATCCAAGTATATGAATCACCAGTGATTCACGCCGGAAAGTTGAAGCTCGCTAGCACAACTCAGTACTGTCCTAATCTACTCCAACCTTAGCAAGCTGGGACAGGTAACAGGTAAGTGAACTGAGGAGTTGTTTGCAATTAATTAAGAAATAAATAAATAAATGCAGGGAACAGCATCCACAATATGATGAACACAGAAGTGCTTTCCATAGATCTCAGCAGGATCCGACCCCGAGTTCCTGGATCCCTCAGATCTCAGGGGGACCCGACCACGTGTACCTGGACTCTCCGAGGAAGGGCTCTCTCTGTTAACTGGACTGTCCAGTCCCTTGACCCCTCCGGTGCCGTCCTGCCAGGTCAGCTTGGGATTCTGTGGTGCTTTCTCCTCCGCTGAGAAAATGTCCTCTTCAAGCCTGAACATCGTTAAGGGCCACGCATGGCCAACAGCGCCGGGACCTCTGCTTCCCAGGGGTGGACGGGCGGGCGTTAAGGTGGCCGGCAGGCAGAAATTCTGGAGGTGGAGCTGCCGAGAGGCGAGGAAATCGGAGAGAAATCAGTAGGTTTCCCAAAAGATCACTGGGTGAACCCCCCCCCCTCTCTCACACACACACACAAACTGCTGTCGTAACCTGGCCTACCTCACAGGGCTGTTGTGAGATCAAGAAGAAGATAGAAGGGAAACATCAAAAAAAATCCAAATGATGTAAAAATGGTGCTCTGTCTGTCTATCTATCTATCTGCCTGTCAGTCAGTCATCACCCTTCACCACATGGTCCCAGGGAGGGTAACAATAAAAATAAAACATGTAAAATATTTAAAAATAATTAGGAAATATCACCCTCTCTCCCTAACAGGACAGCACCCTGAGGAAGCTATTTAAACAACAAAAGCCCGAGTGAAAAGACATGTTTTCCCCAGGCACCGAAAAATATACAGTGCAAGCGCCAGGTGAACCTCCAGAGGAAGGCTGTTCCAGAGTCTAGGGGCCACCACAGAAAAGGCCCTCTTGCATGTTCCTACGCCTCATACCTCTGCAAGAGAGGGAACTCCAAGAAGGCCCCCTCCTTGAGCTCTCAGTGCCTGGGCAGGTCTATATGGGAGAAGGGGCACCTTCAGATACCCAGGGCCCAAGCCGTTTAGGGCTTTATACATCAATGTCAACACCATGAATTGGGCTCAGTGCAGGTACTTTAAGACCGGCGTGATGAGAGTCCGGCCAGAGACTCCCATCAGCAGTTGAGCTGCTGTGTTCTGCACCAGTTCCAGCTTCCAAGCTGTCTTCAAGGGCAGCCCCACACAGAGCCCATTGCAGTAGTCTAATCTGGAGGTTACCAGACCCTGGGTCACTGTGGCCAGGTTATCCCGATCCAGGTAAGGCTACAACTGGCAGACTAAATGAAGATAATGGTAGGCACTCCTGGCCGTCGCCGCCACACGGGACTCAAACGACAGCAATGAATCCAGGAGCTTTGGGTCCTTTCGTTTACCTGCTTGCTAAGGTAGCAAAATCTCACCTGGCCAAATACTCGGTTTTCCCCAGGCATCAACCCGAAGCTCTTCCAGCAACCCCTGCCGTTCACACCTTTCGATTCCACCTTCTCCCAGTCTGTTTCACCTGGCCTACCTCCGAGGGTTGTTGTGGGGGTGAAACCCAGGGGCGGGAAATCCCAGAGCTCCTGGGAAAGTGGAGGGGTGGTGGACTGAAATGCTTTACACCAACAAGCAACCAACAACACGCCCCTCTTCCTATGTGAAACGGGAAGTTTGGGGCAAAGCATCATCCTACAGAAATACCGGGGAGGAGAAGAAACTCCTTTCCCACCCTTCTTCTGCCTCTCTGCAAATCTCTGAGCTGCAGGGCCTCATTTCCTTGGGAGCGCAGCCCCAAAGACAGTTACCGAAATTCAAATCCCGGGAACAAAAGAAAAAAGAAACACTAAATGTGGGTCCGCAGCAGCCTTCCCCCAAGGATCTCGGTTTCTTTTCCTCCTTGGCTGGCGGGGAACGAAAGCTCAGAGCCGCTTCTGTAAAACTGGCTCAGGCTATGAATCCAGACGGTCGTGGCATGCAAGGAAAGCCGGCCGGGGAGGAATGAGGAAAACGACTCTGCACCAAAACCCCCTCCTGTGACCTCCGGTGCCAATTCCCCCCAATCCCGCTTCCTCGACTCCTCTATGGGGTTGGAATCCCCCCTGGGGTGGGGGTGGGAGGCTGCCCAGTGCCCCCCCTTCCCGCCACATGCATTCCCTCCCTTAACCTGATAGGTTTGCTTCTTCCTGCTCGTGCTCAGGGATCCAGTTCTCTCCCTGCTGCTTCCTCCCCAAGATCTCTCGGCTCACCCAGGGCGAGATCCTGCATTCGCCTCTCCCGCCACCTCACAGCCCCCCACCCCCCTTGGTCCTTTTGCCTCTGCAATGCCCCCTCCAAGCTTCTGCGGACCCGCAAGCCCCCCATTACCTGAATCGAGGGTCACTCTCTGCTTTTTTCTCTCCCCTCCGTCTTTCTTTTTTCCTCGCCTGTTTACAGCCAGTAGTGAGACCCGGGCACAGTCGCCGGGGCGATCTGGAACTGCCACCTCCCCCGACCAATCGGGGCCCGGAACGTCATAGAGGGCGGGGCCTCCTATTTAGCACAGCAACTCCATATACTTCTTTTCTATTGGGATTTTTTTTCCTTTTCCTTTTCTTTTTTTCCTTCTCTTCTTCCAAAGTGAATCCGGAATCCTTCCTCTTTCTGCTCCCCCACCTTTTTGCCTGCATGCACACAGCCCAGGGCTGCAATGCTGGTGCGAAACCCAAAAGCAGAACAAAAGGGAGGGAAAAAATAATTTAAAATAATTATTTTTTATTATTTAAACACATGGATGAGATACGTTTTATATATATATTAGGGGGGATTTATAACAGCTGCGTTTTAGGATGTTTGAAAAAAAACTATATGCAATTTTAATAATGATAATACTACTACTAATAATACTATAATGTTAAATATTAAGTCCACAAAAACAAAATATTTGACCTAATTATTATTATTTAAAAACAATAAGGTCAAATATTTTGTTCTGCTTTCAAACCATTTGATTCCCCTTTTTAATGCCTAGAAAAAGAAGAGTTGGCTTTTCTACCCCGCTTTGCTCACCCATTTAAGGGGTCTCAAAGTGGCTGACAAACCTTCTGTTCTCCGCCCCCCCAACAGACACTCTGTGAGGTGGGTAGGGCCGTGAGAGCTCAGGAGGAGATCTGTGACTAGCCCAAGGTCACCCACCTGACTTAATGGAGAAGGAAGAAGAGTTGGCTTTTCTACCCTGCTTTACTCACCCATTTAAGGGGACTCAAAGCGGCTGACAAACCTTCTATCCTTCTCTCCACAGGGGACTCAAGGTGGCTGACAAAGCTTTCAATAAAGCCTGGTGTGTGGAAAGGGCCCCTCTTTCCCTTCTCTGCCCCTCGACTTTGGGAAATATCCTCCCTTCTTCCCACCTTGTGTCCACTTGTCTCACCTGCCCAACGGAGGTGATCTTTGCTCTGACACCTGCCGTCTTCAGTCCGCACGGTTGACCTGTTTCTCCTTTACCTGCAGGGTGTTTGATGAATCAGTTCATTCCTTTCTGCACTCCGTGGCAGGAGGGATCAGATGCTAGGCGGACAAGCCCAGCGCAGCCTGGGGCACTGGGGTGTTAGAGGCGCTAACACCTGGAAATGGCTGGCTGCTGAGCTTCGTCTCAGCTTATGATTGCACTCCGCACGTGCTTTTCAGCCCTGACAGTACCAGGGAAACCATTTGGCCCTGAATGTGTCGCTGCTGGCGCATCTGTAACCCGCTTCCCACAGCCTCCAGATCACCAGTTTGAAGATGCTGCAATGTGGAGCCCCCACCCAGAAGATGAGACAGGGGCCACGGCCCCTTTGTTCCCTCCCTCCTGCTGAGAGGGCGACTAGAATGGATCCCTAGGTACCACCTCCAGGTTTCAGAGACAGGCAGGAGGACATGGGCAGGGATCTGAGAGCAGGTGAAGGGTTTGCCTTCTGCTTGAGATGCTCAGAAGCAATTTGGGTGGGTCACTATGAGAAGGTGAAAGAGGATGCTGGACCAGATGGGCTGTGGCCTGATCCAGCAGGGCTCCTCTTAGGTTCTTATGGACCAGATGGGCTGTGGCCTGATCCAGCAGGGCTCCTTTTAGGTCCTTATGGACCAGATGGGCTGTGGCCTGATCCAGCAGGGCTCCTCTTAGGTTCTTATGGACCAGATGGGCTGTGGCCTGATCCAGCAGGGCTCCTCTTAGGTTCTTATGGACCAGATGGGCTGTGGCCTGATCCAGCAGGGCTCCTATTAGGTTCTTTTGGACCTCCATTGGGCAGGTGAGACAAGATAAGTGGACACAGGGCAGGAAGAAGGGAGAACATTTCCCGAAGCTGAGGGGCAGGGAAGGAAGGAAGGAAGGAAGGAAACCCAAGGGTTCACATTGTCTAGATTTTCATCCGTCATTCCTAATCAAGACTTCTCTGGTCTGAATGGTAAATTAATTTTTAAGGTATTTCTCATTACAGTATGTATCTGCATCCAATATTTTATTTATTTTCGCTTTTTTAGAAGCCCACCACGTATGATAAAATGTTCCTTCATTAGTTTTTACACTTCCAGCACTTATTGGACACGCCTTGGCCTATCTTTGCTAGTTCATGTGGCGTGAAATACCCTCCGTGCACCATCTTATATATATTTTCTTCTAATAATTTAGTAAATTTCCTATCTTCTGTCCAAAGTTTCTCCCATTGTTCCACTCGGATCCTGGGAATCCTGCATTCCTTCACTTGTTCATGCTCCTTGTCCATGTGCCGCAATGCTTTGAACATCACAGCAATTGGTGGGTCGCGTTTTAGCCTTCAGGATCCAGATCTTTGCAAGCCTGGGCTTCTCTTCTGCTGGGGTTTCCGCCTTCTCCCTCCTCCTGTCCTGGACAGAGAGGCAAAGGGGCTTCACTCTGTTCCTTCCTGAGCGTTCAAACTCCCCCCCCCCACGTTGCTAGATGGAGAGAGGGTGGGGGAACAGGGAAGCATACAGGGGTGCAACCCTCCCTCTCCTCCTCTCCCCTCTCCCACCGCGCAAAACTAGAACAGGGCGGGTTGCTTTTCCTGCCTGCCGCTGCTCATCGGCTTCCCTTGCCCGCGCTTAAGATGGCGGCCGGAAGGAGCGGGGCGGGGGCCGCTCTAGCCGGCGCGCTTCCGGCTCCTCCTCCTGCCATTCACGACGCCGCTTACGGCCGTTGCGCAGGAGGGGGAACGGGAGGGGGGCGGGCCTTACGCACTTTGCGCAGCGCGGCGGCGGCGGCGGCAGCAGCTGGGGAAGGAGGAAAAAGGGAGGCGGCGGCGGCGGCGGCGGCTGGGGGCCTGCTGGGGGCCGGGGGAGGGGGAGGAGGAGGAAGAGGAGGAAGGCTCGGCTCCCCCCTTCCCGAATTGGGGGCGAGAGCGGGGCGGGGGGAGGGAGGAGGGGAGGAGACCACCTGGAAGAAGCCGAGGGACCCAGGTGTGCGGGAGTGCTGGGGGGGGGCAGACCAAAGGGGGGGGGCAGGCGTCCGAGAGGAGGGGACTCAAGGACCCCCCCTCAAGAAGGGACCTTGAAGGACACCCCCCCTCTTGGAGCTGGAGGGGGAGGCTAAGGGACCCAGGCGTCCTGGAAGCTGCCAGCGAAGGGGGGTGCAGGTAGCTGAGAATTGGGGTGGGGGGCGGAAGAGGGGTGGGCTGGGGGCTTTGAGAAGGGGGCAGGGGGTTGGAGGGGGAAGGAGCCAGGCACCCCAAGGCCTGGGAAGGTGGGGGGGGGCTGGGGAGGGGGCTTCAGAAAGAGGGTGGGGGCAGCAGCAGCAGGTTGCCTTCTAGCCTTGGGGCATCTGGGGGGTTCCTGACAGGGTTGGGGCCTTGCAGCCCCTGGGGTCTGGCTGGGGGGTAGTAGGTGAGCCCCCCCTCCCACCACCCTTTGCAGCTGGGTCTGGATTTGCCTCCTCTTCCCTCCATGCTTTCTTAGCAGAGAAGCCCTTGTGGGGGGGAGCCCAGCAGCACCGTCCGTCCGTCCATTCACCTGCCACTGGCGCCTTCCCTTTTTCCTGTGGCCGCCAGCCAGCCAGCCGGCCGGCGCCTCCTCCTCCTCCCATGGAACTCTTAAAGAGCCCTTAATTCCCCTCCCGGCGGGGCCGGCCTCCTGCGGCAGCCCCAAAGGATGTAGCGCACCCATCCATCCATCCATCCATCTACCCCCCCCCCAACACTGCTGGGGGCAGCCGCCGCTCCTCTGCCCGAGGAGAGCAGGACTCTGGCAGTGGTGGCCCCCCGCCACCGCCTCCGCCTCCTGGGAATGGCGCCCTGCTAAGAGAAAGGACCCCGGGGGACCCCTCAGCATGGAGCATGCCGCCGGCAACCTCAGCGCCGTCGTGCCCGCCTCGCGCCTCACGCCGGCCTTCCCGCCCGCGGTCAAGGTGGGCCTCACGGCGCTGTACACGGCCCTGTACGCCTTGCTTTTCCTCTCCGTCTACGCCCAGCTCTGGCTGGTCCTCCTCTACCGCCACAAGAAGCTCAGCTACCAGACTGTCTTCCTCTTCCTGTGCCTCTTCTGGGCCGCGCTGCGCACCACGCTCTTCTCCTTCTACTTCAGGAACACCCTGAAAGCCAACCACCTCAGCCCTTTCTTCTTCTGGCTTCTCTACTGCTGCCCAGTCTGCCTGCAGTTCTTCACCTTGACCCTCATGAACCTGTATTTTGCCCAGGTAACAGACCGCACCGGCCACACCCTGGCCTGGGAGGGCTGGAGGGGGAGCGCCGCGGAGGGGGACCTAAGGCCGGAATGCCATGCTCAGGTTGCTTTGCTGATGGGCATCTCAGAGGACATAGGAGGAGAGCTGGAGAAATTCCAGAGGAAGGCACCTAAAATGACCAAGGAAGGTTGCCACATCTGGGGCTTTTTGGTCCAGGAAGAAGGAGGGAGACGTGGTTCAGGGGTATACAGTTGTGCATCGTGCGGACAAAGCCAAGAGGGAGACCACACACACACACACACACACACACACACACACACACACACACACACACACACACACACAGGCCTCACTGTGTTGTAGGTGGAGCATCCCTGGAGCCTGCTTCTGTGGTCAATGGAGGTGCATGTATGTAAGCTTACAAGTTTCCCCATAGTCACCGTGCAGGCATGAAAGTCATCCCAGTTTCTCTGCCCATGTTTTCCCCGCAGGGCCTGCTCCTCACTGGCCCCTGGGGAGACTGCAGGCCTATTTGCACTATGGCCTCTGGTGCGTGATTAGTGAACCTCTGGTGAAGAGCATACACACGCAGAGTGTCTGCCCTCACCAGAAGTTCACTACTCGTTGAGTAAGTGTGAAGCACAGAATCGTGCCCAGTCTTACTCAGGGACTTACCTCAAGCGTCCCGGGGCAGCGAATATCAGCTCTTCTTGCAGCGCTCTGGGGTCATGTGAGGTGCCCTCCATTTCTGGGCCATTGGCTGTGCCTGAAATTTGGAGGTCATTGAAAGGATGCTTTTCCTTGCCACCCTCAAAGGGGACCATGTGGAGAGTCCCCAGTTCAGTCCCCAGCCTCACCCTGGAAGTAGGCCATGGCAAACCACTTCTCTATCCCTGCCAAGAAAACTGCGCAGAGCGGACCATGCGGATTGGCAGTGACTGTAGCTCAGTGGCAGAACGAGGTCCTTGGAAAGCAAAGCATCCCCAGTTTGATCCCCAGCCTCCCCCTGGAGGTAGGCAATGGCAAACCACTCCTGTAACCCTGCCAAGAAAACTGTGTAGAGAGCCCGTGGAGTGAGTGCTCGTAGCTCAGCAGTAGAGCGAACAGCCTGGGAAGCAGAGCGCTGCTGGTTTGATCCCGAGCCTCTCCCCAGGAATAGGTAATGGCAAACCCCTTCTCTAACCCTGCCAAGGAAACTGGAGTCAGCCATGACTTGGTGGTACCCTACAAGCGAGGGTGTTTGAAGCCATGCCACTTCAAGAACCCTGGTGGCATGAAGAGCTTTGAAGGGCGCTGTTTTGCTCTTGGGTGCCAGAAAGGGGTCCCCTTTTGTTGGTACTTGGTGTGTTCGTTCTCCGGATCGACAGGGAGTGAGACGTACCTGTTACCTGTTTATCTCCCAGCTTGGCTCCAAAGGTCCCCGTCGCTACTGATTTACTCTGCTGGGGTCAGCTTGTCAGAGATAGTGGCGTTCCTGAGCAAAGCGAGCATGTTGCCAGGAACGGGGCGGGCTTTATCTTGGGGTCAAACTGGAATGCACCCTTGGACTGGGAAGCCGCTTTGGAGCAGAGATGGGTTCGGGGTTCGGGGCTTGGGGTCTGGGTAGCGGATGGTGGACACAGCAGGGTCAAGCTAAAACTGTTTCATTCGCCGCCATCCGTCCCTTTTGCGACTGAGCAGCACTGAGAAATGAGAAGGTCGTGTGATATTGCAGGAAGAAAATAAGGTTTTGGCTTAGGAGCTGGGCTGGAGTATTGAAGCCTAGTGGTTAGGGAGCCGGACTCTTATCTGGGCATAGCGGGTTTGGATTCAGCACTCCTCCGTGAAGCCAGCTGGGTGACCTTGGGATAGTCACAGCTCTCATCTGAGCTCTCACAGCCCCACCTGCCTCACAGGGTGCCTGTTGTGGGGAGAAGAGCAGGAGGTTTGCCAGCCGCTTTGAGTCCCCTTGAATGGGTGAGAACAGTGGGGTAGAAAAGCCAGCTTCTTCTTCTTCCTCCTCCTCCTCCTCCTCCTCCTTTGTCTTCTGCTTGAGATGCCCAGAACCAATTGGTTGGTCTCTGTGTGGAGACAGGATGCTGGACTAGATGGGCCATGGCCTCATCCAGCAGGGCTCCTCTTAGGTTCTTATGGACCAGATGGGCCATGGCCTGTGTTCCAAGAGGCACCAGGGGTCAAACAGAGCGGTCCTACCGTAATTGCGTACCGGAGGCCTAAGTGCAAATAGGCCTCTGGCAGTTCGATGTCTGCACGAAGATCTGCAGCGTTTCACTGCAGGTCTGACCTGGTTTCACTTTCTTTCCTTCCAGGTGGTTTTCAAGGCCAAAGCTAAATATCGCCCTGAGCTGACCAAAGGCCTGTGAGTATCTCTGGAGGCAGATGTGTGCAGAATTTGGTGCCAGATGTGTCTGGCTAGGGAGCCAGCAAAATGGGTCAAATCCGGCTAAAGAGCCTCTCCCCATATTCTCTCTCTCTCTCACACACACAGACAGACAGACAGATACTTAGACATACCCATAGACACACAGACACACAGAGACGGACACACAGACACATAGTCACAGAAGCATCGTCAATTTAGGAATATCTTAGACGGCCATAGACACAGACACATATAGAGACACAACAGACACACACAGAGACACATGCAAACACAGACACATGGACACTGACTGACACACAGACGCAGACACACACGGACACATCAGACACATAGACACAGACACACAAACGGACAGACATAGATAAACCCAGACATCGGAACCCTGTTTCATAGAGCCTGAAAGCGGCTGTGCAGTCCCTGCTGGCTAGAAGCAGTTTCTGGGCCACTTTCTCTGGGCAGATTGGGGCGAATGCAGTCAGGGCTGCCCACAACATTTATGGCCTTCCTGAGAAATTTTGAGCCTGGGCCCATCTCTTCTGGGGTCTCTGAGACCCCAGCATGCGTCTTCCCTCCCCCCCGCTTCCTTCAGGAGCATTCCTGGGGACCACGGCTTCCATCTTTGCTCCCTCTGTACCAGGCCTGGTGCCCGTGAACCGCATACCCTCAGACCCTTCCTGTAACTACGTTCAGCAGCTGTTTTGTCTAAATTGTCATGCGGGATGCCCATACAGTAATGGCTCCAACGACCGCAGAAGTAATTCCTTCACATAAGGCTGTGGTTTAGTGGAGGAGGGGCAGCTGGATTGGGTTAGGCATGTCCTATCAGCATTCCCTTTCCCAGGACAGTGTTTTTGTCTTCCCCAGGTTGACAATGCTTCTGTCTTCGCCGGGTTGACAGTGTTTTTGTCTTCGCCGGGTTGACAGTGTTTTTGTCTTCCCCAGGTTGACAGTGCTTCTGTCTTCGCCGGGTTGACAGTGTTTTTGTCTTCCCCAGGTTGACAATGCTTCTGTCTTCGCCGGGTTGACAGTGTTTTTGTCTTCCCCAGGTTGGCAGTGCGGGGAGCATGTCTGGGTGCCAGCATCCTCTTCCTGGCTGTGAATGTTGCCTGCGCTGTGCTGGTGAGGGGGCGCCGGGCTGAGCCCTGGGCGGTGGTTCTGGCCCGCGTCCTGATCAGCGACTCCCTGTTTGTGCTTGGCGCTGTCTCTCTTGCTCTCTGCCTCTGCCTCGTGGCCCGTGGCTCTCCGTCCACTCGGATCTACTTGGAAGCTAAGGTGACATACGCGCCACGTGTCTGTCTGTGGGCGCTGCATGCAAGCGGGGGGGGGAGCTTTTTTGATTGATTTTTCAGGCTCTTTTGGGCTGAGTCTGGATTCCCTTCCGCTCTCTCTGCCACAGGGTACCACGCTGTGCCAAACGGCCGCCATGGGTGGCACCATCGTCCTGCTGTACGCCAGCCGAGCTTGTTATAACCTTGCCGCCCTGGCGCTTTCCTCCCGAACCCGTCTTGATTCTTTCGACTACGACTGGTACAACGTATCCGATCAGGTGAGTGGCCCTACGGGTAGGGTTTGGGGTTCATCCCCAGGGGGCCTTTTCTGTGGTGGCCCCCAAACTCTAGAACAGCCTCCCTCTGGGAGTTTCGCCAGGCACCTACATTGTAGCGTTTCTGGTACCTGGTTAAGAAGAAGAAGAAGAGTTGGCTTTTCCACCCCACTTTTCTCACCTACTTAAGGGGGCCCAAAGCAGCTGACAAACCTTCTGTTCTTCTCCCCACAACAGAACACCCTGTGAGGTGGATGGGGCTGTGAGAGCTTAGGAGAGAGCTGCGACTAGCCCAGGTTCACCCAGCTGGCATCATGGGGGAGGCCGGAATCGAACCCGGTATTCCCAGATAAGAGTCTGGCTCCCTAACCACTAAACTAAACTACCTAAAACATATCCCTTCATCCAGTGTGTGTTCACTGGTCCCCTGAACATGTAAAGTGAAGGTACCGGATGCACCTTGGGGGGGAACCTATTCCATAGCGTGGGGCTACCACTGAAAAGGCCCCGGGGGTGAGCAGGCTGTAGCTTTCCAATTTGGGCGCTTGGAATTCTTTGCTTCTCTCCTTCCCTTCCAGGCAGATCTGATAACAGACCTAGGTGACCAAGGTTACATCGTCTTTGGCCTGATTCTCTTCGTGTGGGAATTGCTGCCCACGTCGCTGCTGGTCGGTTTCTTCCGCGTCCACCGGCCCGCCCAGGATATGGTGAGTGAGAGGGACGGATCAGAAGACGAACTCCCCCCCCCCTCCAAATGTGGCAAGAAGGGTGATGGAAAACAATCTCCCAAGCACAGACTTGATAATGAAATCAAATAAGTGAATTCACAGCCTAAACTACTTTCAGCCAAAGACTAGATGCATGTATTAAAGCTTATACTAAAACCAACCTATAAAAAAAAGCCAAACAAGGTACGGAGTTCTTAGCTTGACAAGATTGTGCCACTTTGTGTTGGGGGCGGGGGGTCCTTTCTCAACATTTATTATTATTATTATTATTATTATTATTATTATTATTATTATTATTATTATTATTATTATTATTATTATTATTATTATAGTTTATTTCTAAAGCGCTGTACATGTTCTCAGCGCTGTACAATATTATATGACTCTTAGACATTTCCTTTGCTCTCTAATCCCTGTCTCCAGAGCTTTTGTTTTGGGAAGGATAGAATCATAGATACGTATCTGTCCATATCGGATACGTATTGAATGTTTGTACCAATGCGTGCAGAATTTTACTGCCTTCGAATGCAATCTATCCGTATGAATACGGATTTTCGAACATTCAGTTCGTTTCGAGTCGAGTGCCCAGAAACATTTGTGCACATCCCTAATCTTCTTGTAACCTTAAAAAAAAAAATCTTGGTTTTTATTAATGGAAAGGAGAAATAATACAGCGGTGACATCTGTAACAATTTAAACAGCAAACAAACATGAAAAAGTGAGTTTTATGGTCTTTTTATTCAAGGCCCTGCAGGGTAACAGGTTTTATTGGTTGGATGAATTTTTTTAAAAAAAACTCAGTCTGGCTATAGTAAAAGTTGTCAAAAGGGAAAAGCAGGTCCTATAGTCCCTGAGTTGGAGCTTTTATCAGTGGTAATTGATGTCTGTCCTCTGTGAGTGAGTTCTATGATGGAGGGGGCCGCCTCTAGTGAGGCCCTGTATCTCTTTGAGAGGGGAGGGGCTGCAGTTGGCTCCTTAGCACCCCTGGGGCTATTTCCTAGAGGAGGGGAGGAAGGAAGGACGGAATCTAAGGGGTGATGAAGGGGGAACCGCTTAGTTACAGCATGCCAAATTTCTCACCCCCTAGAGCGCCAGCCGGGTCTTCAACCGGCAGCTTGGAGTTTCTCGCTCCTACTTCTTCGACCTCCCTCGGCAGCGGGATACGGAAGGACTGACGAGCAGGTAAGGGCTCTTCTTCAGGTGGGACAGCCCAGCCGGTCCCTCGGCTCTGCGATCGACAGCCTGCCGACGGAGGGGCGTTCTTTGGGGTTTCAGGCGATCAGCCCGTTTAGCTTTTTTCTTCTGAGGTCTCAGACCGGAAGAGGGCGGCTGTGAGCGATGCTGACCACCAGTGTTCACCATTGGCTGTGCTGGATAACCTGATGGGAGCTGCTGGGAGCCCTGGAAGCACGCGTAACAAGGGAAGACCCCTTTGATCAGCCCTCTAAGGGCACCATCCAGCAGAAAACGGGGTTTGGGAAGCGTTGGCTGTGTCTCCCTTCTGCTATGGCTTCGGTGGTTCTCAGTGAAATTGGCGCCAGGAAGGACTTCAACGCCAGGGCCCACCGGACACATCGTCTGGAAGGCCTTGGGTGTTTTAAATGGGGGGGGGGGGCAAAACAGGAAGATGGCAAGATGTGGGGCTCCAGGCCAGGCAGGAGGCCTCCGGAGGCCATTTGCAGGGATGTGGGAGCAGGTGAGGGTTCTGCCTTGGTCTCCTGCTCAAGATACCCAGAAGCAACTGGTGGGCTGCTGTGTGAGACAGGATGCTGTACTAGATGGGCTGTGGCCTGGTCCAGCAGGGCTCCTCTTCGTTTATGGAGGACGGGTTCATCAATGGCTACCAGAATGGATGCCTAAGTACTGCTTCCAGGTTGGAGAGAGAGCCTCTAAAGGGAATGGAGAGCAGGTGAAGGTTTTGCCTTCATCCTCTGCTTGAGATGCCCAGAGCTACTGTGTGATACTGGATGCTGGACTAGATAGCTGTGGCCTGATCCAGCAGGGCTCCTCTGAGGTTCTTATGGACCACACGGGCTGTGGCCTGATCCAGCAGGGCTCCTCTGAGGTTCTTATGGACCACACGGGCTGTGGCCTCATCCAGCAGGGCTCCTCTTGGGTTCTTATGGACCAGATGGGCTGTGGTGTCTCCTACCTGTCTGTAATTTTCTCTGTCTCCTTCCACTCTCTTTCCTTAGCCTCACAGGCCGCCCGGGCAGCTCGGCCTGGTATGGCTCCATCAACCGCAGCATGGACCAGGACTGGTTTGTGGGCCAGCCGCCCACGGCGCCTCTCCTATTCTCACAGGCCGCCGTTTCCAGCAGCCACCACCACAGCCTCTATTCCACCCCCCAGAACTGAGAAAGGCGGGCATTATTTTGCTGGGGAGAACCGGTAGCCACAGACGGAGGCATCTGCCCAGGAACTTCGGCCAAGAGGCCACGTAAAGGCCTGTGCCCAGGGTTCAGCGTGGGGCAGGATCTTTTTGCACACAACATTGTCACCGCCACCGCCCCATTGCGCAGAATCCGTAAGCCCAGGAGACCCTTTAGCCGCGGGCCGCCGGGAACGGGTGGGTGGGAGGGCGCGGGTTGGCCGCTTTGCCGCCATCTTGGTTCCAGCGCTTGACCGCCTCTGCCGCCACCGCGCTTCTCTGCTCCGCTCTCCACACCTGAACCAATAGTATACTAAGAATGCTGGCACTTTAACCGAGTCGGGTGGGCCCGTTTTATCCGTCATGTTGTTGTTAAAATGGGGAAAAATTGGGCGTGAGGGTGGGTGGGGTGGGGTGGGTGGGTGTTCCTGCTCTCCGTTCCTTTCCTCCCCGTGAGCTGGTAGCTGCAGTATTTCTGGGTAGACATTTTGTTATCGGCGTAGTTCTACTGCAGGTTTTTGGTGCTGTACCACTTCTCTTCCCCCCCTTCTCTCTTTCCCTCACAAAAATAAAGTTGAGTTTTGTGTTAGTGACATTTTGTGCTATTTTCTGTGCCCATTTTCTTGTGCGTGTGTGTGGGTGGGTGTATTTTTTGGAGCCAGTTTGGTCTGGTTAAGGAGCCAGACTCTTATCTGGGAATACAGGGTTTGATTCGGCGCTCCCCCATGAAGCCAGATGGGTGACTTTGGGCTAGTCACAGCTCTCTTCTGACCTCTCACAGCCTCACCTGCCTCATGGGGAGAAGAACAGGAGGTTTGTCAGCTGCTTTGAGTCCCCTTAAATGGGTGAGAAAAGTCGGGTAGAAAAGCAAACTCTTCTTTTTATAAGCAAAGAATTGGGACGTATTATCTTGGTGTAACTACTATTACAGTTTTCCTGGCAGTAGGAGGATTTGAACTTGGGGATTTGAGGGCGATTCTACACTGGCTGGAATACCAGACCAGCAATTGAACTGGGAGCATTCTTTTACTGGTGTGGTCCGAGGGGGAGACCTTTCCCCCAATAAGTCGCCTTATGAACGGGAACAGACTTTTAAGCTCTGGATGTTTGAAGGGTTAAAGCCCTTTGCAATGGGAACCCCAAATAATCTTTGCTGCAGTGGACGTTCCGCCATCTTCGTGAACGTCCCGCCATCTTGGTGGATGTCTCGCCATCTTGAGCTCGGCTGAAAAGAATCAAACTTAATAATACCTACAGACTTTCGGTCTTTGGACAGCATCTGTTTTTTAAAATTGTGTCCACACCTAGGTTTTAATCCAGTTTCAGACCACTTTCAGGGCAAGCAAAGCCATCAGCAGTGAGGAAAGCTGTTTCCTTTCAGCATTTTTATCCGACTCAGGATAATAATGTGGAAAGCAAGCGATTAATCACTTGGCTGATGTACTCTCTCACTCCAAAGACGGACTGAAGCCGCATTAAAAATTAGATGTGGATGCAGGTCCCATCTTTCCCATGTCCTTGTCCTTAATTCTGGCCACAAAAATATGTGCGGTGCTGCTTGCGCCCAGAATTTGGCACCTGCCCCCCCCTTTGGGACTACGACTCTCATGATGCATTTGGTGGTTTTGCAAGGGATCATGGGATTTGTAGTCCCAAGAAAGGAAGGGAACTCTAGTTCTAGCAAAACAGCAGGTAGCCATTTTCACAGGGCAGAGCTATATTTTATTTTACTATTTTTTATTATTCATAACATAAACCTCACCTTCTTCTTCCCACAACAGACACCTTGTGAGGTGGGTGGGGCTGTGAGAGTGTGACTAGCCAACGGTCACCTAGCTGGCTTTGTGGAAGAAGGAGTTGGCTTTTCTACCCTGCTTTTCTCACCCATTTAAGGGGACTCAAAGTGGCTGACAAACCTTCTGTTCTCCCCACAACAGACACCCTGTGAAGTAGGTGGGGCTGGGAGAGCTCAGGGGAGAGCTGTGACTAGCCCAAGGTCACCCAGCTGGCTTCATAGAGGAGTGCAGAATCAAACCCAGTATTCCCAGACAGGAGTCCGGCTTCCTAACCACTAGACCAAACTGGCTGAATGCAGAGGAAGAAATCCGTATTGAAACATATGTGATGTGTGGTCCATAGAATCTGAAGCCCCGCCCCTTAACATGCAAGTGGGCGGGCCTGGAGCATTTGTGGGCGGGGCCAAATTCCATGCCCTGGGGTGGTGGTGTGCTAGGGTCCCCTCCAATTCCATATTTTCTGCGCCAGGAAAAATTATTTTGGGCCCTTTCCTGACCTTCCACACCTTTCCATTCGTGCTCATCACCAGGTAAACAGAGAAAGAAGGGGGAAATCAGGATGCATTTAGATTGCAAACTTGCAAGGGGGGGGGAATGATGTGCATTAGAGCATGTTGCAAAGTGGGGGTGGGTGGGAATAGTTGTGCCAGATGCACCAGTGGCCGTGCAAGAACCCGTAAGCGTTCAAAATCGGATCAGATGTGCCAAATTTCGGCATTCGAACTGGAACCGAATGTCCCAAACTTTGAATGTAAACATTCACATTGAATTTCGGATTTCAGATCCATTCGTTCTAATTATCCGGACATTCCTGTGTGCTGATTCGAGTCAAAAATTCAAGCAAATAAAGAGTCGAATTTGGTAAAATTTGAATCGAACCTTAAATTCGAATTTAAAAAATTCAATTTGAATAGAACATCGAAAAAACATTTGTGCACGACTCTTCTCTCTTGCCCGGGGGGGGGGGGGGGCTTTAGATGCGTGTGTTTGTTTGTTTGTTGTTTGTTTGTTTGTTTGTTTCCTGAGGGCCACCACGAAAGCGGCCAAGGGGCAACGGAGGGAGGTCGGCCCCGCCAGGGCCAGGATCTGACCTCCTCTTTACCCCTTCCTGCTGCTTCTGTGTGCCAGGAGGCGAAGATCCTGCCACCAGATCTGCTGTGACGCCACCGTAAGCCCTTGCTTGCCGGCTTCTTTTTATAATCCTAGACAATCTGTCCTTGGAGGCGGCGGGGGGAAAAATATCTAGCAAGGCCTTCTCTCCAGCTGCCCCCTCGAGCCCGGGAAACGGGTCGCGGTTGGAGGCACCATGAGCTGGCCGGACGAGGAGTGGAAGGTGGGCTTGTCCTCGCAGGCCTTGAGGTCAGTCCTGGACCTGGAGCAGCGGCTGGAGCGGCTGCAGAAGGAAAGCCGGCAGAAACAGGTGCAGCTGGACACGCTAGAGGCCGTCATGTACAAGCAGCGGCAGAAGGTAACCTGGGAAGGGGGTCCGGTGCTCCGCCCTTCGACCCTATGGACCGTCACACCCCCACCCCACCCCACCCCCGGGTGCAGAGATCTCAAGGGGCGGGTCTTGCTTGAGGTTCGTCCACTCCACTCGTAGAGGGGCAAAGGGCAGGCGGGAGGGCCTGCTCTGTGTTGGCCCCCTGGCACTTCAGAAGTAGCTTCCCCGCTGGAGGTTCTCCGGGCGGCTTTGTGCTGCACCGCCTTCCTCTTTCCGCTTGAGGTGCTCAGCCAGGCACGGTTGGCGGGCTGGATGGGGTTCAGAGCGTCTTAGAAGCGGCGGCGTCCACACCCTAGGCCAGGAAAAGGCGCTTCCGAAGCACTTTAATCTGGCCTTCAAGAGGTGGGGTGGTGTGACGGCCAGTCTCCACGTACTACAGACGCTAAGCTGTGTGTGTGTGTGTGCGCGCCTCCCTGCTTCTCCATGTTTGCAGTGGGTGGCAGTGAGTTCCACAGGACAATTTGCGTCAGAAACAAACCGGCACGCCTCGTAAGCGCCCCACCCTCGTGTTGCTCAAACTCCCCCCCCCACCCCCCTTTCTCGTAGCACGAAGAGGAAAGGTCCACGTGGGCCCTGCTCTCCCAGGAGAACCGCAGCCTGGCCGAGGCCCGTGACCAGACGGAGCACGCCCGCCAGCGCTTGGCCCAGGAGCTGCAGGCGAAGGAAGCCCAGCTGAGCTGCCTGGAGGCCCAGATCGGGCAAGCCGCCCGCCGCCAGGCCCAGCTGGAGGAAGAGCTGCGCAGGTGCTCGCTAGGGGTTTGGTGTTGGTGAGAAAGAGGGGCCAGCGAAGGAAAGGACCTGCAGGCGGTCCTCTGAGAAAAGCGGGGTTTTATTCATTCGTTTGTTGGTTTGCTTATGTATTTATATTTTTAAAAATGTATTAAAATACCCCAGTCCCAGGGCGACACTCCCAAGGGAGCCAAGCCTCAAAGGTCTGGGTGAAGAGGTACGTCTTAACCCAAGCATTGAAAGACATACAAAGTTGGCGCCTATTGGGAAGCCTGGAGCGGTGCCACCACAGATAAGGCCCTGTAGTGTGTCACCACCTCTCCGTTGCCCATCTGAAAGAGATAGGACCGCAAGAAAGTCCTTTTGGGAGCTGAGTAACGGGCTTCAGAGTCGGGCGTGTGAATTAGGGCCATTTTGCCAATTCTGTGGCCACAAGTACTGGTCTTATTATTATTATTATTTGCTCATGGATCCTTCCGTTTCTCCCACCACCGCAGGTGCCAGGCCGAACTGGAGAAGTCCCAGTCACGCACCCCTCTGGCGCTCCCGCAACCCCGGTGGGGTTCTCCGACGCTCCTGTGGCCTGAAGGTGGTGATGGGCCCCCAAAGGAGGCACTGCAAGGTCCTCTCAGGCCGCCCACGGTGGCTTCCTGGGTCCAGCGGTCAGGGATTAGAGGCCATACCAGATGGTGACCGAATAGTCACTGGGGAAGACCCGGGGCAGCGTCCAGATTTTGGAGGGGGGGGAAGGGGAGGGGCAGAGAGGAAGGGGGTGGGGGTCGTGCGGCTGAACTTTGGGGGTGAGACAGAAATGAGGCTAATAAGTCTGCTTGTGCGGCTAGATGCAGTTAGGCCCATAAATATTTGGACCTATTTCCCAGGCCGCCGTATAGCGCTGCAGGCTAACTGATGCTCCACCCCAATGCTTCTGCCCCACAGGTGGTGTTGAAGGCGGCACGGAGCCAAGCCGGACCTCGGCGGCTGGAAACCACGTGAGTACCGGGAGCGGATCCACGGCCACGCTTGGTTCGGGCACCGCTAAGGAGCGTCTTAACGGGCCATGAAAACCGTGTCGTTCTTCGTTTCCTAGAAAATTCGGCGGAGCAGCTCCATGCTTGAGGGGCCGTTGGCGAAGGAGGCCTCTGGGATCGGCTCGCCGGGAGAATCCAGATGTCCCAGCGCGCCCCCTGCGAGCCCCGTTTCGACAGAGAACGGCGAAGGGGCACATGGGGTCCGATTGGAAGGAAAGCTGAGAAAAGACAATGAAGGTACGTGGGTGTTATGGATTAGCCGGTTCCCTTGAATCGCCTGCTCAGCATCGGCTCTTGGCCTGCAGTGATGTGTGTCTTTTGCAAATAGCTTTTACATAAGAACCTAAGAGGAGCCCTACTGGATCAGGCCGCAGCCCATCTGGTCCATAAGAACCTAAGGGGAGCCCTACTGGATCAGGCCGCAGCCCATCTGGTCCATAAGAACCTCAGAGGAGCCCTGCTGGATCAGGCCACAGCCCATCTGGTCCATAAGAACCTAAGGGGAGCCCTGCTGGGTCAGGCCACAGCCCATCTGGTCCATAAGAACCTAAGGGGAGCCCTACTGGATCAGGCCGCAGCCCATCTGGTCCATAAGAACCTAAGGGGAGCCCTGCTGGATCAGGCCACAGCCCATGTGGTCCATAAGAACCTAAGGGGAGCCCTGCTGGATCAGGCCACAGCCCATCTGGTCCATTAGAACCTCAGAGGAGCCCTGCTGGATCAGACCCCCCCCCCAAAAAAAAAAACACATCCGGGAGCCCATCCAGGGCCGGGGAAACCGGCTCCATCCGCTCTTTCCTTTGGGTTGGCCTTTGTGATTCACAAATACTGAGGACTGTTTGGTTATCGGGTTTCCTGATCGACACCTGGGCATTTGGGAAATGAATGCGAAGACAACACACACCCTGTTCACTTTCTCTCCATCCAGACTTGCGCCTTGCCTTGGCCAAAGCTGAGCTCCAGGCCCAAGAGAAAGAGAAGGAGTTACGGAGTCTTCGAGGTCAGCTGGAACTGGCCCGTGCTGAGCTGGCCCAGTGGAAGAAGCCCCAAGGAGATGCCGCCGGTGAGGGGGTGAGTAGGCTGGCTGCAGGTTGGATCTAAGGTGCCTCAGGTCAGTTGGCGCAACCAGGGCAGGGATGGTGGTGAGGTTGTTTCTGCTATGGTGGCCTGCGTGGGCCACGCTCAGAAGAACATAGGTGAACCTAAGAGGAGCAAAGCAGGATCAGGCCACAGCTCATTTGGTCCGTAAGAACCTCAGAGGAGCCCTGCTGGATCAGGCCACAGCCCATCTGGTCCATAGGAACCTCAGAGGAGCCCTGCTGGATCAGGCCACAGCCCATCTGGTCCATAAGAACCTAAGAGGAGCCCTGCTGGGTCAGCCCACAGCCCATCTGGTCCATAAGGACCTAAGAGGAGCCCTACTGGATCAAGCCGCAGCCCATCTAGTCCTTAAGAACCTAAGTGGAGCCGTGCTGGATCAGGCCACACCCCTCTGGTCCATAAGAAGCTAAGAGGAACCCTGCTGGATCAGGCCACAGCCCACCTGGTCCATGAGAACCTAAGAGGAGCCCTGCTGGATCAGGCTAACAAACCTTCTGTTCTTCTCCCCACAATAGACACCCTGTGAAGTAGGTGTGGCTGTGAGAGCTCAGAAGAGCGCTGTGACTAGCCCAAGGTCTCCCAGCTGGCTTTGTGGAGGAATACTGAGTGAAACCTGCTATTCCCAGATAAGAGTCCGGCTCCTTAACCGCTAGACCATACTGGCTCATGGCTTTATAAAGAGGCTCAGACCCATGGCAGGGCAGACAAAATTAAGGGAACCCAGCGGACGAGCATAGATGAGGGGGAAATTCTAGGCTGACCCGTGGGAAAACGGCCCCCACTGCTGGGGTGGGGGGTGTCCCAATGGGCCCTCTGCTCCCCACAGCAAAAGGGGGCTTGATGTATCACCGCCGGCCCAGGCCCGATGACTAAGCAAGGCGTCTTCGGCTGCATCGCCGGACAGATTTATGGGCCGCCGACTCCTCCATCCCCCCCTTGGCTGGGGGAGATGATTAACCTTGTTCATTATCGGCTGCCTTCCCTCGCGGGCAGGGAATTTAACGAGGATGCAGTTCATCAGCCAGAGTGCAGTTTTACAAGCTTTTGCCTGAGAACGGGTCAAGGGGGCCTTGGCAGCCAGGTTGGCCAGAGAGGCGAAAATACTGGCCCAAAGGATGCTCGTTGCAGTGAAGTCTGGATGGATTACGCCTGGTTAAGTGGGAAAGAGCAGGCTGTAAGGTCTTCCCTGTTAGCTGGGTTGGGAAAAGCTTTGCAAGAACAGAGCTGCTAAACCGTCCTGGTTGGGAGAAGCTTTGCAGGAACGGAGCTGCTAAACTGTCCCAGCTAAGCAAAGCTTTGCAGGAACGGAGCTGCTAAACTGTCCCAGCTAAGCAAAGCTTTGCAGGAACGGAGCTGCTAAACTGTCCCTGCTGGGAAAAACTTTGCAGGAACGGAGCTGCTAAACTGTTCTGTCCTGAATGGTTGGAGGAATGTTTTGGTTTGCCCGGACATGAGATCATTGTATGGGTTGCTTAGACCATCATTATGGCCTGAGTCTCCCCTGAAGGTCCGTGAAGGCCAGTCCTCTGGTTTTTCCCCTTTCCTAGGTCAGCATCCAGGAACACCGAGGCAGACGATTCTCCGAGGACGTGAGTGCCCGCTACCAAACCAGACATGGGCAGAAGGTGGGTGCCTGCATATAAAAAGTACCCCCTTTCCTGGGGTTTCAAGCCAGAGTCCTTCAGGTGTTCCTAAACTACTGCTCCCAGAATTCCACTGTAGCTGGAATGGAATGCTGGGGGATGAAGTCCTGGAGGGTCTCAGTCTGCCAAGCCTGCTTTGCGGAAGTCATGATCAAAATGTGGGCTCCTGGGTTTTAAGCACCGCACGCTTTGTGCACCTGTGAGCGCAGATCTGCGTAAGATTTTCTTCCCCACGGCAGGTGTTATTTACCTATGAGTGAATTAAAAGCTGGTAAATGGCCCAGTCACGAATATTTTTGGGTGTGGGGTGGGTTTGGAACAGCTGCCTTTGGTCAGTTCACAAAACATTTAAAGCAGCCTTGTACTTTTAAGCTGGGAGCTGCGGTTTAATAGGTGGACCACCTTGCTGACTCCCCTGGGAGCCACATCAGGGCTTAATTCTAGCTCACCTGCTCCTTCCTTGCTCCTCTCTAGCCCCCCTGGAGCCTGGCGGTGGGGTGGTGGGCAAAGCCGAGTGTCGTGTTGTGCGGCAAGGTGTGATGATGCCATCACCCAGCGACAGGCGTTTGTGGGCAAAACATGTGGCCACACAGGTTGCCTTTACATTCCACATCTCATTTTAGCCCCTGAAACCAAAGCGAAGATGATACTAGCCTAATTTCTGCAGGGACTTTTCCCTGGTGGCCCCCTGGCTTTAAAAAAAAACACACAATAAATTCTCACACAAGGCAGGAGGTGCTCGCAAAGCAAAAAGTTTCTTGGAACAAGTCGATATTTTGTCCATTTTTCTAGCTGTGGGATTTGTGGGTCATATTCAGAAGACAGGGGCTGGGAAAAAAATCAACATTGGCTCTGATGACCTGTTTTCAAAACAGGGGATGCTGGCCTCACCAAAGGTGGCCCCCTGTGGAAGGCGACACAGCGTAAGCCCCGCCCGCTTGGAGCTGCCCGCGGAGAAACAAGGCCCCGCCACAGTGAAAGGTACAAATATTGTAATTCTAGACCTTCTGCCGAAATGAATAGGGGGAAGACAACTATTTGCTGCAGAAAAATACAGTTCTAGGTGTGTTGGCCAAATCCGCTTCGAATCCGCTGTCGAGCCATGTCGAATGCAATCTGGATCCACTGCGGGTGTGACCCGCGCTCCATTTTTCCTCACCCCCAATCTAACGGAAGTCTGAGCTATTCGTACGAAGGTCCGGAAGCATTTGCGTTCGTGCAGATGTTAGTATACAAATATATATACTCGTTTGTTTAAAAAGCATCTCTTTCCTTCCCCTTGTAAAAATTCCAGGCGTTTTTACAACAGCCAAACGGAGAAAGAAAACCAGTATATTCAAAGTACTAGATGCAATAATACTGCGTTCCTGGGGGGAGAGAGAGTCATGAAAACAGATAAGGAATGAAACCGATGTTCCCAAATAAGAAAACAGAAATTAGGGGGGGAAAAGCCCCAAACAATTTAATAATTTTACTAACGGTCTCATATTGTGAGCCAGTTTGGTGTAGTGGTTAGGGAGCCAGACTCTCATCTGGGAATACTGGGTTTAACCTGCCTTTGGGGTTAAAGACACCCACAGGTGTCCATTTGGGTTGCATCCTCCTTTTGGAACAATGTCTAGCCGCTGTTCTCTCTGGGGGTAGATGAAAAGAAGTCAAGATCGTCCTGGGATTACGGGCGGGTCAAATGGGCCTGATCTTGACAGACCTTCCTTCAGAAGGGATCTGTCCTTGGAAAGATAGTTGGTCATCTTAGGGACTAGAAACTTGAGAATATCCACGTGCCGCAAAGAGCAGCAAAGCTTCTCCTTCCGGGTAGGGCTGCTAACAGGTTTCCCCTCTCCTCAGGCCTTCCCCAGCCGAGGTCCCGGGCTGAGAGTACTGACCGGAGCCTAGAGGAGCTGCAGGCCCTCCGGGCTGAGGTTCTGACCCTCCGGCGGCGCCTGAATGTCTCGGAGAGCCAGCGCAAAACCCTCCTCGAAGCTTCCTGGCAGCAGCAGAAGACACAGCTCTTGGGCCGCGAGAGACGGGTGCCAGTGTTGGGTGCTGCGGCCCAGCAAAAGAGAAGGGTTTCCCGAGGGGTTCTGGGAAGTGACCAGACGGGGAGGAGAACTCAGGCCTTGGCCCTTGGGGATGTCCCAGGTCTAGGGAAGGCTGAAGAGCATGGAGAGATGGTGGCAACCAAGACTACGTCACCGGCTGGAATGGAGATGGAGGCCGAAGCTGAGGAGAAGGAAGGATTGGAGAGAGAAGGTGACACCACCACGGTTCTTCCACAGGCCCAGGGAGAGGTGGTCTCCTTAGCTGGCGCAGAAGACCTCGTTGAGGTCCAGGCTTCCACCAAAGAAGAGACGTGCGTTGAGGAGAAAGCAGCTGAGCCTGAGGAGACTGTGGGGGCCACGCGTGAGGACCTCCAGGCCATGGCCACTGGGAAGGCCCAAGCGGAGGCCCAAGCGAGCTTCGTCCAGCAGAAGCTCGAGAACTTGCAGGTCACCCTGGGGAGGCAGACGGAGCGGCTGGCCCAAGCCATGGAGACCCAGAGCCGACACGTGGAGGAGCTGCTGGCCGACCTGGGAGAAAAGGACCGGCTCATGGAAAGCCTAAGCCGGGAGCTAGAGGTGACCAAGGAGGCCCTGGAGGCGGCCAACGCCGAAGGCCAGAGGTTGCGGCGGCTGCTGGGCCAGAGTGAAGGCCAGCCTCGCGGAGATGACCCTACGGACGCCTCCGGGGTCGGCAGAGGCAGCAAGACCGGGCAGGGCTCGGTGGAGCTACGAGGAGGCGAAGCGGAGGCCGAGGACAGAGGCTTAGCAAGACATCTCTCAGAAGACCAGCCAACGCAACCCAATGGGAAGGAACAAGTAAGGTTTAGCATGGGCTGAATCTTCCAAACTAGAGTGGCCCCTCGAAACCCAAAGGGGTACGGAGATTCTCAAGGAGTCAGGGAACCGGAAACTGAACTCTTTCTGGGGATGGTGGGGCCCTTAGCTGGGAAATCCTTAGCAAGAGAGTAGATTTACACTGCCGAGGGGCCACAACTGAAAAGGCCCTGCGTACAGACATGCCCCGATCTCGCCCAGTGGTGCCTTTCTCAGCTCTAGTATTGCATTCTCTCCCTTTTCCTCTCTCTTGAAGCTGGAGGCCTTGCTGACTGAACTGCAGGAGGAAAACGAGGCCCTGCGCAAGGAATTGGCGCTCTGCAAGGTGTGGCACCGGGGGGTAGACCGTGCGAATCCCGCTGAACCCCTCGGTTCAGGGGACGGAAGAGAAACTGAGGCTGGAGAAGGTGAGAAACAGCTCAGGGAGGTCTGCTGCGTGAAGTTGCCTTGCTTAATTGTGAGCAAAATGGCTCAAAGGTGATTAAAAAGGAAAGGAAAGGACTCTAGGTGTTCCGACGCGCGGGGGCCACCGCACAGCAGGCCCTGCAGAGTAGCAATGTATTTTGATTTACGGGAATCGAACCACAACATTTTATTATTCAGACATTTCTACGTGTACGGATATGTACGGATTACATACAGATTACATACGTATCCGTACACAACTTATTCGCATCCGTACTCATTTGTATGGATATGTGCAGGATGAAAACGGGATGAATACGGGATGTAAACAGGATGTGTACGGATACATACAAACGTTGTTTCGATTCTCTTCTCCCCACGCGCCGTTCACCGTTCGCTGTGGATTCCCCTTTGGTCCCCGGCGCCTTGCAGTTCTCACAGCTGCCCAGAAGAGGGAGCTCCCGCCGCAAGGGAGGCGCTGCAGCGTCCAGACGCAGACCGAGGGGCCGGAGGGGGCGCAGAGGCGCCGGGAGCTCGTCTCCGTGGCCTTCGATGACACCCAGTATGAGCCCTATGGCCTCCCGGAGGTGGTCATGAAAGGTGCGTCGAAACCAGGACACCCTTTTGTTTGCTGGTCTGTCTGATGGCAGGGGAAATGGATTAAAACAAGCAAAGAGAGTAAAGCTGGAGAAATTAGAAAGGCACAGGGAGGCTAAAAACAAAGAGCACAGAAAAGCAGGGTGAAGACAGCACCCATAACAGACCATATCGAAGACCACATAGAGGATGGAAGACTTATTAGCAAGCAGGAGGGTTGGGCTAAATGACCTCTAAGGGACCAGATGGGCTGTGGCCTGACCCAGCAGGGCTCCCCTTAGGTTCTTATGGACCAGGTGGGCTGTGGCCTGATCCAGCAGGGCTCCTCTGAGGTTCTTATGGACCAGATGGGCTGTGGCCTGATCCAGCAGGGCTCCTCTTAGGTTCTTATGGACCAGACAGGCTGTGGCCTGATCCAGCAGGGCTCCTCTTACGTTCTTAGGTTCTTAAATTTCTTTCATGGATCTGTCTCCAAAGTAATAAAGACATCCAATTGAAAGGGAGGGTCCACCGTTTCCAAGCTGAGTTTTCTTTCTCCCCTGCAGGGTTTGCAGACATCCCTTCCGGCCCTTCTTGCCCTTACGTTCTCCGTAGGGGCATTCTGGGAAGCGCCCCTGTGGGCCAGCTCGCACCCCGGGCCGAACCAGAAGAGGATTCTCTGGAAGCCGAAGAGGGGACAGGCGTCTGACAGCTGGACAACTGGTAAACAATCGTCTGGAGGCAGGGGCAACCACTGGATAGCGTTCACACCTAGGTCTTAATCCGGTTTCAGTCCAACTCCAGAGTAAGGCGAGTAACACTAGAACCAGGGGGCATCAATAAAGCTGATGGGTAGGAGAATCCAAGGGCTCCCCAGCAGAGAAAGCGAGATGGAAACTGAGACCCAAAGCATGTGCAGAGCGCAAGTATAAATGATCGTCAAACTCAACCCTTTTGCAAACAGCTAAGCCCCTGTAAAGGTAGATGCACCTTTGATTGAAACCTGTGTCTTCCTTTCCTAAACTTAAGATGTATAATCTTTTTTTCCCTGTCTCTCTGTTTGTCTTCCTTTAATCCTGATAGCTGCAGAGCAGAGATTCTCTCCAGGTTATTTTTGTTCTGGATTTCCAACAATACAGCTGCACCAAGCATCCAGAAATAATAACAACAATACAAAGAAGTACGCGCAGCCGTGGAAAGACCAAAGAGCCCACCGGGGGCGAAAGACTTTTTCTGATCTGATCTTTTTCTGATTGTCCACAAGGTTCTGTTATTTCAGGGAAAGCGACGGGGAGATTTTGAAGCTCAGTAGATAGAATTCCCGTCCTGCTTTTGTTCAAGAGCTCTTTGAAAGTTTAGAAGAAAAGGAGGAGGAGGAGGAGGAGGAGGAGGTTTCGGGGAGCATCGTTTGGAAGCGATTGGAAGAAACTGGAAGGCGTGTGGGACCCACCCACCCACCCACCCACCCACCCCTCGTTCCAGGCTTTGCTGCTGTCATTGGATGGGTCCCTCTTTCCCCCATGGGCGCTGCCTCTCTGGAGCCAATCGGAGGCCCTGGCATTGTGGTTTGCTTTGTTCCCCGCGACCAATGGCGGAGAAGACGGAGCACGTGGGCTTTCTGGGGTTGGCCCCCTCCTCCTTTCCCAAGGTGTTGCTTTCGTGCCAGAAATAAACAGGGCCCATCCACACGGGGGTCCGACTGTTACCTGGAGACCGGCTCTCTCATTCTCAGGCTCTGTGGTCACTCTGGAGCGATACGGCGCACGGCCGTTCAGTTCAGTGCCTAGATCTGCCCCGTGGGCAGGAAGGTCGGATGTCGCACGGGTGCAGCTGGGGGAAAAGGCACTTCCAGGCTGCTGGGATGGGGAAGGTTCATATGGCTGGAATGGTATCGCGAAGCAGAGGAAGGGGGGCAGATTTTTAAGGTGTGAGAAGCCGGCGGGCAGGCAGGGCCGGTGGACCATGGATTTGAACCTGCAAGTTTAGGTGATATCCGTTTATACAGAGAAGAAGAAGAAGAAGATCATGGCAGTGCATTGGGAGGGGATGCTCTTTCCCCCAGCAGAAGGCCAGGATGAAGAGGTGCATCATGGGCAATTCCACCTT
This sequence comes from Aspidoscelis tigris stejnegeri, assembly GCA_023333525.1. Lineage (NCBI taxonomy): Eukaryota > Metazoa > Chordata > Lepidosauria > Squamata > Teiidae > Aspidoscelis > Aspidoscelis tigris. The sequence goes on along the minus strand of JALMGA010000027.1, from coordinate 2,998,069 downwards.
GGAAGCTGATTTAGGAAACCACATCACGATATGTTTGGCCACATTGGTCACCTTCAATGGGCTTTCCCCTGCTTCTGCTTTTGAAAGCCTGATGGATCACTATACCTCCCTCCCTCCCTCCCATCCTTCCTCCCTCCCTCTAGGTCTCTGTCCTTCCTTCCTTCCTTCTGTCTAGGTCTTCCTTCCTTCCTTCCTTCTGTCTAGGTCAATCTCCTCCCTCCCTTCCTTCCTTCCTTCCTTCCGTCTAGGCCTCCCTCCCTCCCTCCCTCCCTCCCTTCCTCCCTTCCTTCCGTCTAGGTCTTCCTTCCTTCCTTCCTTCCTTCCTTCCTTCCTTCCTTCCTTCTGTCTAGGTCAATCTCCTCCCTCCCTCCCTCCCTCCCTCCCTCCCTTCCGTCTAGGTCTTCCTTCCTTCCTTCCTTCTGTCTAGGTCAATCTCCTCCCTCCCTCCCTCCCTTCCTTCCTTCCGTCTAGGTCTTCCTTCCTTCCTTCCTTCCTTCCGTCTAGGTCAATCTCCTCCCTCCCTCCCTCCCTCCCTTCCTTCCTTCCTTCCTTCCTTCCTTCCTTCCTTCCTTCCTTCCTTCCTTCCTTCCTTCCTTCTGTCTAGGTCACTCTCCTCTCTCCGTCCTCCCAGAGCGATCTGTCTTTCTCATTCCTCCAGGGTAGGGCATGGGAAGGAAGTTCCATATCTCAGGCTGGGCGGAGGTTCTAATAGGAGCCATGCAGATGCCACCGGAGCGTGGCCGCCGTCTGAGTTGCCCTGAGTCCCTCATTGGAGGGATGGGTCACGAAACTGAGCTTTGTAGGCATTGTGAGGTGGAACAGGGCACGGGGAAGAATATTCCACATTTGATATACGGTGGGGTAAAGACAGTGCGCTTTTGCACAGCATGGTCAGAGTTGGAAATTGGAAATAAATATAATAATGGTCGCTGTTGCGCCAAGGTCGCTTGGTTGAAGGCATGGGTGATTGGGGGGGGGGGGATCTGTCCATGGTGCTTAGATCCATTTGGCTGTGCTGTGCTCACACCTAGATTTTGACCCAACCTCTGGCCAATTTCAGAGTGAAAGGATGCGCTGACAAAGCAACAACTCGGTTCTCTTTTGTCTTTATCTAACTCAGAAAAACATATCTATGGGGAAAAGGAAGGACTATTCCTGTTTTGGATGTTTCTTCTCTCTGTGAAAGTGGCCCGAAGCTGAGTTAAAACATCCTCACGTCAGCCAAAGGCCAGGGCAAAGAGGGCTCCTCCTCTTAGGTCCTTATGGACTAGAACGGCTGTGGCCTGATCCAGCAGGGCTCCTCTTAGGTCCTTATGGACTAGAACGGCTGTGGCCTGATCCAGCAGGGCTCCTCTTAGGTTCCTACAGACAAATTCATGGAGGAATTGCCAAGGCTTCCTTCCATGCCAGGGAGATGATTCAGATTGGAAGAGCCAATTTCTGCCTTCACCGCTTTTGCGCCACTGCTGAAGTTATCCAAACGTGTGTTGATTTCCAGAAACGTAGACCTGTTTGTCTTCCGCAGCGAAAAGAACTAGGAAACCCTGAAGGCTTAAGAAGTGATTGTTTTCTAAATGCATTTTGGCCTTCCTTCATGGCTTGACAAAAAGCAATGGTGCAAAAGATAGGGTCGGAATCTTTTTCAATTTAAAATGCCAAATGAAACTCTAGCCATTTAAGTTATAAAATAGAACAATATTTGCTATTTGGCACCAGCAAGAAGGAAAGAAACATTTTGTCCTGTGAGTCAGTATTTCAGTTTTTTGGTAGGTTTATTACCCTCACTCTTTCCCTTCAAAAGTGTGCAATTTATTTTTTTTTTAAAGGCAATAATTCAAAGCATTAGTTTTAATTAGTTTTGTTTTTTAAAGGCAATAATTAGTAGTAGTAGAAGAAGAAGAGTTTTCTTTTCTACACTGCTTTTCTCACCCATTTAAGGGGACTCAAAGTGGCTGACGAACCTTCCGTTCTTCTCCCCACAGCAGACACCCTGTGAGGTAGGTGGGGCTGTGAGAACTCAGAAGAGAGCTGTGACTAGCCCAAGGTCACCCAGCTGGTTTCATGAAGGAAGAAGAGCTGGCTTTTATGCCCTACTTTTCCCACCCTTAAGAGGACCCAAGGCGGCTGACAAACCCTCTGCTCTTCGACTTGCTACCCTTCAGTTGAAGATTTATCAAATAAAATTCAGCAACAACAACAAAAAGCCACTAATATCAAGAACTATTCGTTTTTGCTTTCAATAAATCCATATATCAAAATTGTGGATATTTCTAGATGTGGCACAGCACCCAAGTTAATCTAGTTGATTTTTGTGTGTGTGCAAATTTTGACACACCAAGCTCAAATGGTTTATTTGTTTTTATTTATTTATTATTTACATTTCTATTCCACCCCGTACCCAAAAGTCTCTGGGTGGGTAGCAACCGTTAAAACAATAGATTAAAAACAATATATATTAAAAGCACTTTAAAAATGTTCAACAAATCTAAAACAATACACTCCATGTTTAAAAAGCTACTGTCTGTACCGGGAGCAGAAATATAATCACTTCAGCCAAAGGCCAGGGCAAAGAGGTGCATCTTTACAGCCTTCCTAAATCTATATAATGAAGGAGCCATCACCGAAAAGGCCCTCTCCCGGGTGCCCACCAGCCTCCCTACTGAAGGCGGTGGGACAACCAGGAGGGACATCACTAGCCTGAATTCTGCAGATTCCATTAGGTCAAGTGACATTGATTTTCATTCCGGCTTGCTGTCAAATCCAGGGCCTACCTGTTTGGATTGCTGGCACGTCTCCCCTCCCTTCCCTGGCCCCCTGCCCAGACCTTCAGAATGGGCACCCACCACCCTTGCCATCTCTAGGCCAGCCAAAGTTTTGGGAGCGCCTTTGAACTGCATTCCCCATGAGCCTTAGCACAGCAGGGAGAAGAGCGAGACATAGGTCTTACCTGCCCATGTGGAAGAATAAAGAAACATTTTAAGAATGTCACCCTCTGGAAAATGGATTACAATTTTGCAAATCCAGGACCCCCATCCTAACCACACATATTGCCTATTTTCTGTCTTAGGGTTGCAGAAATGGAGCTGTTTGCGTCATCATCATCGTTGTTGTTGTTGTTATTTAATTATTTATTATATTTTGCCTTAAGGTTAGGAAGCACCCTTTCCTTTGGGGGTGGGTCCTTTTATTATGCAGCCCCAACTCCACTAGTTTGGCCTAGTGGTTAGGGAGCCAGACTCTCTTATCTGGGAATACCGGGTCCGATTCCGCCCTCCCCCATGAAGCCAGCTGGGTGACCTTGGGCTAGTCACAGCTCCCTTTCTGAGTTCTCAGAGCCCCACCTACCTCACAGGGTGTCTGTTGTGGTGGGAAGAACAGAAGGTTTGTCAGCAGCCTTGAGTCGAATTAAATGGATGAGAAAAGCAGGGTAGAAAAGGCAATGCTTCTTCTTCTTCTTCTTCTCTCCAGTTCCTTCCTGAACCAAGAAAGCCATTAACTTTGACCTACATTTCTGCTAAATTCCTCCCTGCAGGGGGACACCCCTCCCCAGAAGAAAGTCTGGCTTCTCAAGGACCCTTCCAAACCCTTCACAAATAATCAAGGGCCATGTCCTTTTAAATCCCCCCCACCCTGCAAGCTCTGGATCCTGCTGTCATAAATTTTTCAGCCAACGGACACTTGACTTTCCATCAGCAAGAGAGAAATACATACATACATACATACATACATACATACATACATACATACATACATACATACATACATACATACATACATACATACATACATACATACATACATGCATGCATGCATGCATGCATGCATACATGCATACAGAAAGAAAGAAAGATCAAAGTCCAGCCTCCCTGACGGACTCCCTTTTGGCAGGAGTTAAGACCTGCAGTTTCCTCTCCCCCCCCACCCTCCCCCCACCCCTCTCTGCCTCTCCCTCCCCTGAAAGGGTTAATGCACACCCACGACATTTTGCTTGCATCCACACACTTCAACACCATAACCTGCGCCGAACCTGGTATACCCAAGGGGCTCGGTCTGCCAGCCAAAGGGGCGCTGAAGGGAGGGAGGGAAGCTGAAGAGGAAGGAGGAGAAACCCTGAAGAAGAAGAAGAAGAAGAAGAGGAAGAAGAAGCAGAGAAGGAGGAGGAGAAACCTTTATCTCTTGCCAGCAAACATCAGCATCAGAGTAGGACCACCCTCCGCCAGGCAGGCAGGCAGGCATAAAGAGTGAGTAACCCTCCAGAGATGTTCGGGCGGCTCCCGGTGGTGGAACCAGCCCCACCTCACTGGCTTCTTCCAGATGCAGGTTCCCCCCATTGGGCATCACAGCCTCTCCCTTGGGGTGGGGGAAGGAAGGAAGGGAGGGAGGGTTCCCCTAAGGATCATCCCCTTGTTCTGCCACCGGCCACGCAAAGCGGCGTGGCAGGGAACTGTCTGTCACCAAAGGAACAAGGACAGGTGTGGCTCTCCTGCCTCCTGCGAAAAACACCCGAGCAAAGGACAGCAGGGAGGTTGGGGGAGAGAGGGTGATACAGCATTAAAATGTGCCAGAGAGACTGAGAAAGAGAGAGATGCTGTGGATAAACATGTCTTTTTGCTGAGCAGCAGCAGCAGCAGCAGCAGGGTCCTGGCGCGCAGGTAAGCACCCCACGTTGATGTCCGCATCTGCCTCCGTCTCCTTGGAAAGGGATCCGTATCTGGGGTGCGGGGAGTTGGGAGGGGGACGCGGGCAGGGGAGGCAGCGTGGTTTCTTGCTAGAAGATCCCAGCGCATGAAAAGCCAGGTTGCGCACAGCAGCCACTAAGGGCGGGTGGGCTTTGCCTGTCTGTCTTTCTTCCCTTCTTCCCTTCCTCCAACGTTCACGGTTTTCCTCCTTGGAAAGCCAGTTTGGGCCACCGTGGGCCGGTGCGAGTTGTGCGGCTCTTGTGTGTGCCTGCGTGCTTGTGCCTGGCTCTATCTTTCTGTGTGTGTGTGTAGTGTGTGTGTGTGTAGAGAAAGAAAGAGGGGGTGTTTGTTTGCTTGTTTACTTGTTTATATTTCTATCCTGCACCGTAACTGATTGGTTTCGGTGTGGGTCACAATGAAATCACTACAAAACCCGTAAAATAAATGAACTAAAACTGTCTGTGTATATGTGTGAGAGAGTGAGCGTGTGAGCGTGAGAGAGAGAGAGAGTGAGCGTGTGAGTGTGAGCATGTGAGTGTGAGTGTAACAGATACCGTAAGTGTGGGGGTGTATAAATCTCAGAGTAAAACACAAAAAAGAAAAAGCATGAATGTGAGGTTGCAAGAAAGGAGGAGAGGAAGGAATGAGTGGGGGGGGGGGGACAGAAGACAGGGAAACTCATGTAGACATTATGGAGGGGAAAAGAGCCCCAGAGTGACACTTACCATGTGCCTTGACATTAATACAGAAGCTGTTTGCCCTTGCAACTTTCAGGGATATTTTCCAAGTTTCCCACTCTAGCAGACAGTATCTGGGATTTCTGGGTGGTCTCCCATCCGAGTGAAAATTTTGCCCAGCTTCTGGGAATCAGAAATATCGCTAAAGTTCGCCCTGTGGACCACAGCATGCCAGAACCCACTGTCCTGCAGTGTCTTCAGAGGTCATCCAAGCTCATATTCATGGCCTTGCGTAAGAGGAGAAGACATGCCCCACTGGATCAGACCCATGGTGGCCCACCTGGGCTAGCAGTGCACCCTCACGGTAGCCAGCAAGAGGTCTAGTTGTGCTATCCCGTGTTTCCAGGATCATACATTGAGGGAAGCGCACAAAAGCCGTGGGATAAGCGTGCAAAGAACAGGCAGGATTGCATCTTGCCCACTTTGACTGACTTAAGAAGAACAGTTGGCTTTTCCACTCCACTTTTCTCACCCATTTAAGGGGACTCAAAGTGGCTGACAAACCTTCTGTTCTTCTCCCCACGGCAGGCACCCTGTGAGGTAGGTGGGGCTGTGAGATCTCAGAAGAAAGCTGTGACTCACCCAAGGTCACCCAGCTGGTGTTGTGGAAGAAGAAGATATGGCTTTTCTACCCTGCTTTTCTCACCCATTTAAGGGGACTCACAGTGGCTGACAAACCTTCTGTTCTCACCCTTAAGGGGACTCAAAGCAACTGACAAAGTTCTCCTCACATCTGACCCCCTGTGAGGTAGGTGGGACCATGAGAGCTCAGAGATAGAGCTGTGACTAGCCCAAGGTCACCTAGCTGGCTTCATGGGGGAGTGCGGAATCAAACCTAGTATTCCCAGATAAGAGTCCGGCTCCCTAACCACTGGACCTAACTGGTTCAGAGACTTTATATCCCGCCCTTCATCAAAATGAGGCCTATTCGCTGTTGGGACAGTTGTCAACAATTAGTGAACTTCCGGTGAAGAGCATCAGCACATGGAGAAGGCTGCTACAGCCTCCAAGTGTGCCCACCCTCACCAGGAGTTCATTACCTGTTGATCAGGTGAGCACTAAATCATGTTCCACACCTTTACCAACATTGACCAAAAGTTTACCTGGAGAATCCAGCAGTGCAACCATCTGCTCTTCTTCCGGTTCTCTGTGGTCAGTGGTCAGGGGGAGGCAGTGTCCACACAGAGGTGGCCACAGTGGCAGCCGTGCTCGATTGCAGACTTCTGCCCTGACCGGACTTCCAATCCCCAGTGTCTGGTCAGTTGAGTCGTGAGTGGGGCGCCCGATCAGCAACCGTGCAGTGGGCGCTGCGTGTTTGATCTTGCAACGGCGTCCCACCACGTCATGGAGTGGCCAATCGCGGCAGCGAGGAGGCAGAACTTCCGGCAATAAAGACAAAATCCAAAATGATCCCTCTAAAAATCAACACTGTGCCTGAAAGTGCATTTGACATGGATTGGGAGCGGATTCAAAGTGGATTCATATCCGCCTTCTAAGCGGATATGTTACGGGATATGTATCGATACGTATCGAGTAGAATCCCACCACATTCAAAGGGGATCTATTTGAACGAGTACAGATTTTCTTACATTCGATTCGATACGATTTGAATGCAACCCCCCCCCCATTCGTGCTCTTCTGAACATATAAAGCAAAGGTACCTAGTATACCTCAATGGGGAGACTGTTCTATAAGCCTGGGAGCCACCCCTAAGGAGGCCCTGTCCGGGGTTCCTGGCCCCTTAACTACTGGTTCCACAGAATACTCCTCCAGGCAAAGACATCCACCCGTTTGCTTCCCTGGAGCAGGGGGAATGGCAGGAAATGCTTTATATTTATTTCACCCTCCCCTCCCCACAGGCATATTTTGGACTTCTTTGAGAGGCAGGGGGATAGGTGTTGATTCCATTTTCCAGGTTGCCACGTGCTGGTTATCTTTCCTCTTAATACCTCTGGCTGAAATGTACCCCTCCGCCCAACCACAACCCTTTCTTTTCTTTAGGAGAGCCAGAACTGCTGGATATAGGGAGGTACCCAAACGCGGAGGCACCGGGGAGATTTGGGATCTTCCGGCAATCCAGAGAAGCACTTTGCTTTCCCTTCTGCCGTTGGTTGTGTGCCCCTGGGGAGTTCCCCGTGGAGAGAGGGTTGGAGCCTAATTGAATCGTCTTCAGTTAATTGGAGTTATCCTCCAGTTCATGGCAATTGGCAGGGGTCCGGCTGCACCGCAGACAGCTCCAAGGCCTATCGAGTGCTGGGAAGAGCTGGCAGCTTCCAGAGCAAAAAGTCCCACACAGCTGCCCCCGGATGCCGGCTATAAAAGAAGCAAGGATGTGCATGAATTTTTGTTATTCGATATTCGTATCAATCTGGATGAATTCGGATATTCGAATGTTACGACATTCATACGTTGACATTTGTATTCGAACGAATGTTCGTACGAAGCTTCGGAACAGTGGATCCCGGGTGGATTAGATGCTTTCAGGGTGGATATATTACGGGATACGTATCGGATATGTATCAGATATGTATTGTGGATACGTATCGGACACGCACGCGTTCGTATCGGATATTCATATGAATTTGTACAAATGCATTTGGATTGAATAGTATCCTACAGCATTCAAAGGGGATCTATTCGGATGAATATGAATTTTATTACATTCAGTTTGATATCAATTGAATGCAAACAATCCCATTCATGGGCATCCCTGCCGTTTAGGTATCTTGTGGAACCGGTACGGTCTGGGAAGCGAGTGGACAGCCGAAGCGAGAGGAGTAGGAATAATCGGCGGGGATCCCAATGCTATTCCTCTTCCTGCTTCTTCCCTGATGCTGCAGAGGACAGGGCTTGGGTCAGGAAATGGCCTGTGCTTGTTTCAGATGCTTCCCTAGTCAGGTTTAGATAGGGGACAAGGGAAGGAAGGGAACGTAGGACCCCATGGATATGAGAGGGAAGAATATTCCAGAGGCTAGGGGCTACCACAGAAAAGGCCCAGCTGTGGGTAGACGCAAAGTGAAACACTTGCAACAACGACTCTTTAGATGGTCTTACTGGTCTCACAGGTCTATAAGGAGCGAGGCAATTGGTCATGCGCCCTGGTATCATTCCTGGCCTTGCAAGCCAAGCGTAAAATCTCAGATCTGTCCCGGTAGCTAATTTGTTCTCCTGTCCATCACCTTGATGGAGATTCTTTCCTCTAGGACATGATGGATCCTGGGAATTTGGTGCCCCAAGAAAGGAGCATTCACATCCTTTTCTCTCTGGTACCCCCCTGCAGTGAATTACCCCCAGCACCCGCCGGCCATCTGCCCTCCAGATCACCATGGTTCCATGCCGGTAGTATGCTACCCATCGAAGGAGTCCATTCTGAGCCCGCGGCCACCAGAACGTAGCGCTGTGATGCGCCGGACAACCGTCTTGGCCCTCTTCTCCGTGGTGCTGGTGTATCTCATCACGGGCGCCTTTGTCTTCCGCCAGCTGGAACGGCCCCACGAACTTGGCCAGCAGATAACAATCCAGGCGTACCTGCAACAGTTCTTAATTCTGCACCAGTGTTTGGCAGCTGAAGACCTGGAAGACCTGATCCAGGTGAGGGCTGGGGTGGGGTGGCTGTAACAGAAGGGGATTTTGGTATGTTGGAGTTGCTTTGAAATGCAAGGGAAATGCTGCGTGGCCACTTGCTTGGCTTTGCAATTGACAGGATTTCCCACAGACTACGCAATGCAGTGATGTTTCCATTTTCCATAGCAGCCCCACTTGCTTGCATGTCTGATGAGGTGCACAGGAAACCACCTCGCTGGGGGCTTCTGGCTCACAAAAGTTCCCAGTACAGACATGCATTAATGTATTTTTGACAGTCATAAAATCCGATTCGATTCAGATATTTAAGATCCAAATGTCTTAAAATCCAATTTGAATCCGTATGTTCAAATGTTAGATTCGCATTTAAAGATACGAATGTTGACAACATTCATATCTGTTGTACGTGTCTGTGCGCACGCCAGAAAAATCCGTATGGATCCTGTATGATCCAGTACAGATCCTGTATTAATCCTGTATTTTAAGCGCAAGACACGGATAATTTTCAGGCAGATTCATATATGACAGATATGAATGTACACATTCAAATCATTAAAAAATCCGTATCAGATTTTCGAATGTCTGCATTCAAGTTCGAATGTCAAATTCAGATTTTCAAAAATCTGGTTCGAGTTTGAATGCCAAAATTCATTGGATTCGAATCAAGTATTCGAGTTTTTGAATATTTGTGCCCATTCCTAGTTCCCAGCAAGATGGCTGCATACACAGCTCAGTTCTAGGCCGGAATTTCCCAGGAAAGTGGCTGCGTATGCAGCTTGATTCTACACCGGATTTTTCAGCAAGGTGGCTGCGTATGCAGTTTGATTCTAGGCCAGAATTTCCCAGCGAGGTGCCTGCATATGCGGTTCGAATCTGTGCTGGGTTTGCTCCTCGCATTTAGCCTGCAAGAGCAAGGGACAATTGTGAAATCCTTTTTTTATTCTGGAAACAGCCAAAGGCTCTAATTCCTTTTTCTCCATACCAAAGTGGTTCCTGAAAACCTAGAGCGGAAATCTGGATAACGAAACCAGTTAGTCCATTATTTTGAATGGGAAATAACACCAATTCATTCCAAGGGTGGATGCTGGCAGAAGGAGTAGGTAACTGAGTGTTCGCCACCCCTTGCTTTTTCTCCTAGCGAGTCAGCGAGGCGATGGGATCTGGAGTGGAACCGGTCATCAACAGCACCGAGGCCGAGACCTCACACTGGGACATGAGCAGCGCCTTTTTCTTTGCCGGCACCGTCATCACGACAATCGGTACCCAAAAAGGGAGTCACTGGGAGCCGGGGAGAGGCGGAGGCAGGGGCTGTTGGGATTGGGAAATGCACCCATGGAGCAATGCGCAGAGCTGGAAACGGTCTAGGCTGCGATGTGAGGAGCGGCAAAAAACACGGTGTAGTAGAAGCCGGATCAATATCGGAGAGCACTTTGGGAGCTTTTTGCTGACTCTGCGTCCTTCGTGGCTTAATAGGGTTTGGGAACATTTCCCCCAAGACCGAAGCCGGGCGGATGTTTTGCATTTTCTATGCACTCGTGGGAATTCCTCTCTTTGGGATGCTGCTGGCTGGCGTTGGGGACCACTTGGGATCGTCTCTGCGGAAAGCTATCGGCAAAGTGGAAGATATTTTCCTGGTGAGCGTAAGCCCTTCTCTCCCTCTCTTACCTCCCTCCCTTCCTCCTGCCCCTTCCCTCCCTCCCTCCTTCCCTCCCTTCCCTCTCCCTCCCTCCTTCCTTCCTTCCCTCCCTCTCCTTCCTCCTTATCTCCTTCCCTTGCTACTTCCTTCCTTCCCTCCTTCCCTTTGCTCCCTCTTTACCTCTTTCTTTGCTCCCTCCTTCCTCCTCTCCCTCCCTCCTTCGCTCCTTCCCGCACCTGAGCTTCAAGCATCAGCACAATGACTGATGGGGGCTGTAGTTCATTGAACACCTGGAGGATCATCTTTTGGCCACCCCTGGCCTAGGTGGACCATCTGCGGAGGACTTAGATTGGTGGTTCAGTTTCTTCCATGGCTGACGTCTGTTTCCCTCCTTCTCCCTTCCTCCTGTTCCCAGAAGTGGCAAGTTAGCGCGACCATCGTCCGGGTCCTTTCAGCCTTACTCTTCATCGTGATTGGATGTCTCCTCTTTGTCTCCTTGCCAACCATCATCTTCCAGAGGGTAGAAGGCTGGACCCTTCTGGAAAGCGTCTACTTTGTGGTCGTCACATTGACCACCATTGGGTTTGGTGACTATGTGGCAGGTGAGTCACATGAAGAAGCGACAGTTTCATTCAACCAATCATACTCTGGTCTTTTGGGCAGCATCGACACTAGGGACGTCAACGAGTAGTGTTTTTGCATTTGATTCAAAATGAATCAGATACTTATCTTTTTGTATCAGATACGTCTCGAATGTTCACACAAATACGTACAAATAGATTTGTATCAAATAGAATTTTACCATATTCAAATGCAATCTATTCGTACAAATATTTGATCCGAAATGATATGAACAAGATATGTATCTGATAAGAACTGATATGTATCGGATGCAAATAGATATGTATATGTTTGAAAATCCGTATTCGTACAAATAGATCGTATGCGAATATGGTAAAATTCTATTCAATTTATTTGTATATATTTGTATGAACATTTGAACAGGTATGTATCTGATACGGATAGATACATATCTGAAACGAACAGGTATGCATCTGATACAAACAGGTAGTTAGGTAGGTAGTAAGGCTCTGAGTTCTTGCTTTGGGGCAGTTGAGAGGCTGCTGGTCTTTTTAAAAGCATCTGTCTCAGGCTTTGCTCCTTCCAGGTGACACCAAAAGTGAAGAGCACATCTGGTACCAACCGCTGGTTGTGGTCTGGATCCTGCTTGGCTTGGCCTACTTTGCTTCCATCCTCACAATGATTGGCAACTGGCTGAGGGTTCTGTCCCGACGGACAAGGGCAGAGGTGAGGACGCCATGTCATCTCTCAACCATAGATGTAACTGCTGCTGGGCCTGGCACGGAATGATGGGAGTTGTAGTTTAGGGGCACCTGGAGGGGTTCCAACTGAGCGTCCTTGGCTTCGTCAGGGCAGAGCATTCTATCCCCTGTTTTGATTCTATGCCTCTACGGAGGAATGTAGAGGAGTCCTCCAAAGCATAGAGTAGTCTGCATAGGATATGCCTAGAGTGTATTCATTCCAGGAACTTTGTGCACATCCTTAGAATACACCTAGATATGCATCCTTTCCAGGAACTTGATGACTCTATATACTATTTTCCCCGTTAAAATAAGCTAATTCTGTCTATTTATTTATTCCACTCAGTGTCTCTGTTTTGCAAGGGTTGGAAAGGGTGAGGAAAAGGCCAACAGAGAGTTTTCTCTTTGCTCTTCATGCTCTTTGCTCTCATTTCCCCATAGATGGGAGATCTCACAGCCCACGCTGCTTCCTGGACTGGCAACGTGGCCTCTCAGTTACGTGTCCCCAACATGGCCTTCCCGGACAAACTCCACCGAGTGGCTTCGTTGAAAGGGAAGCCCCTGTCACCTTCAGGCATCTTGCAGCCAGGGGAAATGCAAGAGTCCCTGCCGCAGCCGCAGCCGCCACTGATACCGCCGCTGCCGCTGTTACCTCCTCCCCAGCCGCCGCCAACACAAGTGCCAGCTCTGCCCCAGCCGCCCCCCAGCCCACCGCGCCCATCTCCTGCCACCGCCCACCGCGTGGCCCAGTCTGGCAGCAACCCAGTACCGCCGCGGCCTATAGACTACGCGGGCGAGAACCTGGCCTTCATCGACGAGAGCTCGGATGCCATGAGCGACAGAGGGCCCCCGTCGGCCCGCCTGCCCCGCCGCATGCGCCCACGGGCCCGGCACCGTGCCAACCCAGGGCAGCCGCCGGGACTGCCCATGGTCCTGCTGAGCCGAACCCGGGACAAAGGCGAGGCCGTTTAAGGACAGGGTGGGGCCCCGGCTCGGCTCGGAGCAGGTTCTGCCACCTGGCAGTGCAGTCCTGTCTTGTCCTGTGCCCAGCAACGTGAGCTCTCACTTAGCTTTTTGCTTCGTGTGGTGCAAGCCTGCCGCCCAACTTTTTTCGGTTGCAAGCTCTTTCTGCTGCAAAGTTCCATGCTGCACCGTCCGACCAGTGAGCACCTCCTTATTTTGAACCACAGTGGGGACTTCATCTTCTCGGTGGCGCCCACAGAGCTCCTCGCTGCGGGTGGGCAACTCCTGACATCCCAGCATCCTTTGCTGCATGGTACTGCCAACTCAGCCGCCTTTAACCTGCCACTACAAGGACTTTCCTCTCTGGCCTGGAAACCTCATCTCTTCTTCTGTGCCTGTTATGGTCATCTTTCTCTTCACGGGACTGCACCTCTGGGGGTGGGGGTGGCATGGAGTGAGGGCATCGTGCCTCTCCTCTGTGCACCTTAGCGCCAGTCACTAGGTCTGTCTCCTGTTGCATGCACTTCTGACCACCACAAGGTCTACTCCACACTAGGGATGTGTACAAATATTTGGAATATTCATAATTCGTACAAATTCCGAAAGATTCGGACATTCATATCTGCATCGGATGTCCGGACATTCGAGTTTCTGAATTCGAATGAATACAAAAATCTCGAGTTATTCATATGAATAATTTGGCTATTCGTATCTGTATGGGTATGTATGCATCCTGTACATATCTGCAAGCATCAGTATAGGATGAAAACAGGATGAAAGGATGTGTACAAATGTGTTTGGGATGTATATCATTGGACACATAGCAAATATTCAAATGAATACATACAAATTTATTTGTACCAAATTGAATGTCCGGACATTAGTTGTTCCTTATTTGGACAAATTTGGATTTTTGAATATTCGGTTCGTTACAATTTAATGTCAAAAATTGCATTTGTGCCCACCCCTACTCCATGCACAGAATCCTTCCTCCCTCTCTGTACCAGCCAATGATTAGCTGCTAATCTGGAAAATTTCTGTTCTTTATGTGTTAAGCCCATAGGAACTACTGTTCGCCCCTCTAAGTGTTATTTGATCTAAAGGGCAGAGGGTGATGGGAGTTGTAGTTCAGGGGTTGGTGGAAGGGTTTTGAGCCACATGGGCATGTTTGACTAGGATGTCAAATGCCAGGGGTCCATGCCCACCTCCCCACCCTCCCACCCCCCACTCACCTACCCCAACCCTGAAGCTTACTGGGCAACCTTGGGCTGGTCACTGCCACTCAGATGAACCTACCTCACAGGGCCGTTGTGAGGATAAAATGGGGAGAACAGCATCTGTTGCCATGAGTGCCTTGGGAAAAAGGTGGGAAACACGTTTAATGGAGCTGAAAAGCCACATTGCATTAAAAAGAAAAGGGGTAGGGGTAGGGATGCGGACAAATATTCAAAATATTCACTATTTGGACGAATTTATTTATTTATTTATTTATTTATTTATTTATTTATTTATTTATTTATTCAGATGAATTTGTTCATATACGAATCTAATGTCGGGTAATTCGTACTTTAATATTCGTACGAATAACTCGAAATATTCGTATTCGTATATTCGTATTCAGATGCGTCGAACAAATAGATACAAATGTATGTGTATCGGTTTGAATGTCTGAATATTTCGAGTTATGCATACAAATAATTCGGACATTCATATGCATACGGATACATACACATCTTCATATCCACACGCATCCGTACGGGATGAAAACTGGATGCGTACAGATGTGTACGAGATTCATATCATTGGATACGTATCGTATATTTGAACAAATAGATACGAATGTACGCGTATCGGTTCGAATGACTGGACATTGGTTTTTCTGCCCCAATTTGCCAATTTGGTCTTATTAAAACAGCTCATTTATGAGAAAAAAAAAGATCAAAAAAGCAAAGAGGGTGGAAAGCCCAACCTATCCTTTTTTCTGTAGCTAGAGGCACAGCCAAGCCCAGACTTTGGCTCGCTGCATAGGTGAGAGCACTGCAAACGGAAGGATGGACTCTTCAAGGTCACCCCAGGGCTGTGGTGGGCTTCATAGTGAAATTTGATTCTTGTGCTGTACACTAGACGGTTGATCTCACTTGCTGCCCTATCGGCTCACCTTGTCTGTGAAAAGCATGCGTTCAACACAGCAACATCGCAAGAATTCCGTTGTCTAGCCAACAGGGTCTCTCTCCAGGTCCCTCCAAAATGATGGAGAGAGGACCCAGAATTAGAAATGGGATATGCACAAATATTTGTAATATTCATTATTAATCGAAATTCATCGAAATTCAGACATTCGTACACAAATTGGACACTGTGACATTTGTACATTAACATTCATACAAATATCAATGTTTCGGACATTCGTTAAACCGGGGAGGTGGGAAAGCGGCTGCGCCGCATGTCTGCAACGGATGCAGATTGCATTCGATATGCATCGAGAGTGGATTAAAAGTGGATTCAGGTCAGATTTGATGCTTCCAGAGCACAGATTTGTTATGGGATATGTATCAGATATACATATCGGATATGTATTAATTTGTTTCGGATATGTATTTGTTCGTATCAGTTATGTATTAGATATTCATACTAATTCATACAAATACACTCGTATCAAATAGAATCCTACCACATTTGAAGGGGGTCTATTTGAACGAATACGTTTTTTCTAACATTCATTTCGTTACTAATCAGACATCAAAAAACCCGTCTGCGCATATCCCTAAGTGTGCATCCCGGCGTAATTCCGTTGGATTTCCAAAGGGCAAGTACTCGGCAGCTAACCCAAGCGTCAGAGAGCCACATATGGGAGGAAGTCCTGTTCTCTTCACTTCCTGTCTTCATACCACCTTCACTTCACAAATGTGCCTGTTCTTGATTCTGTATATTGGAAACATCTCCTTTTTATTTGGTCTTGTCTCCTAGGAATTAAAACCAAAACAACACACCAAATGTCTGTCTCAGAGGATTTGTGTTCCTTGTTAAAAGGCAAACACTTTGTTGACACAGAAATCTTCGATTATGTTGGGTTTCCTTGGGGTTTCGCCTTCCCATCAGCACATTATTTAGTAAAAAGGTTCTGTAGTAGGGAGGTGCATGAAAATTTGTAACATTTGTTATCCGTACAAATTCAGACATTAGTATATGAATCGAATGTTACGACATTTGGAACATCAGTGTTAATATTGGATAGGTAGAAAGCAAACACACCGGTCTCTTGAGGGTATCTATCTCCATCACCGCACGGTGTCTTTCAACGTAAAGTGGAGTCATTCTTTCTCAACCAGCATGAAAACCTTTCTCAAAACCTCTACCTGAAAACGAAGGATGTGCGTGAATATCTGTAACATTCGATATTCATACAATTTCGTACAAATTCAGACATTCGTATATGAATTGAATATTATGACATTCGTACATTGACATTCGTATTCGTATTAATGTTTTGGAACATTCGTGAAACAGGGAGGTGGGAAAGCAACGGCACCAGGCACATCTGCAACGGATCCAGAGTGAATTCAGTATGGTTTGAGAGCGGATTCAAAGTGGATTCAGAGCAGATTTGATACTTTCAGAGTGCATATCTTACAGGATATGTATCGGATACATATGTGTTCGTATGGAATATTCGTACAAATATTCGTATCGAATAGGATTCTACCACATTCAATGGGGATCTATTTGAATGAATAGATATTTTCTTACATTCGGTTCAATACAAATGCAAAAAAAACCCTAGCTTAGGCTGTTGTCAAGACATTAGACATGTGGTTCATCACAGATACCAAACTCCATAGTTTGCAAGTTAAATACTCAAAGAAATAAATTAAAGCAAAAAAAAAAAAAACCCAAACCCTGTATTTATCATGATCACCCTATTAAACAGCTCCAAAGACACAGGTGAAAAAATATATTTTTACAGGTGTTTAGAATGACACCAGTGAGGCTGCTGCCCAGATCTCAGTTGGAGAGGAATTCCAAACAGCAGGAGCCACAACCAAGAAGGCCCTTTTTGCCTGGCTGTGTTTGGTGGTAACTCAGGTAGGGCAGAGATTTCTACATCTAATGGGATGGGTGCTAAATGGGTGAGACAGGTAGCTCAAAGGTATCCAGATGCTGAGCTTAGATGGGACGCAGCTGTTGCTGAACATCTGTGTGTTTGGCTCAGTTGGGATGGATGGATTGATGAAGAAAGCAACTGTAAGGAAAGAAGCAGAGGAAAATGGAACACTGCCTTTTGTTGCTTTCTGTTGCCATGGTGCTAACATTAAGAGAATTTTTACGTGGCCTGTTCATCTTCTTGGGTAAAAAGAAGTCCATTTTCAAAGGACTGCTCAGCTTCACAGGTAAGCCTAGATACAGGTTGCTTCTTTCCTAAAAGTGGTGGGAGAGCACCATTCTCCAGGATAACAGTAAAGCACCATCAAAATGTTTTTCTTTAGAATTTTAGGGTCCTTGTCATCTCTCTTTTTCTCTCTCTCCATTGTCTTTATCTGCCTCTCATATCTATCTATCTATCTATCTATCTATCTATCTATCTATCTATCTATCTATCTATCTATCTATCTATCATGATCATGATCATGATCATTTATCAGCCTCCCATATCTATCTTCTATCCATCATTATCTAATTATTTATCTGCTTCTCATTATCTCATTTATCATAAAAGGGCATATACAATAAAACCAATATAAAGACTATGAAAACCATGGAAACGTTCCTAAAAATACGTATCTATTCTGTGTTCACACCTAAGCTTTTTCAGACATAGAGGGACAAGCAGTTTCCTTCTGGCATCCTCAAACTCAGGAAACAGGATTTAAACAAAGCTAAAATTCAGCAAAACTCGCAGATCTTGTACGGAGAGGCGTGACTCACTTTGGTTATTCTCTCTACAACCCTGGCCATCTGTGTCGTTAATAGAGGTACATCTGATCTATCATTCATCCCAGAAATGATGCTTGTTTCTCTCTCAGTCCCTCACCCTGTTTCTCTCTCTCTCTCTGCCCCACAAGAGGTTTGAAAATGGAGGGAGAAATCAGCAGTGAGAAAGAAAAGGTCCCCGTTGTTTCTGAGGATGCAGCAGAGGAGGTAATGAGAATTTTCTAGCATTCAATTTGATGCGAATTGAATTTTTAAAAATTCATGCACATCTCTACCCCCTCGTATTTCTCCCCCAGAATGGAATAATGGGGAAAGTGCTTCGAAACCACTAAAAACAGTCTTAGGAAGAAATGGTTCAAACACAGATTTTCAGCCAGTACAAGAGTTCCAAATGTGAAGGGTATTTTTACAGAGCAGGCTTTTAAGAGAGTTAAAAAATATGCAGAATGTAGTGAATATCATATCTTTTTTGCACACAAAAATCTTGGGGTACTTTATCTGGCAGTAGGTGCCTGTAATAAATAGCGTTGAATGTTTATAGTCATCAAACTCAGCTATGATTTTTCAGAATAAAGAAGAAACCATTTCACCAGAGACTGAAGCAATCAGACAGGAGGTAAATCATGTCCTAGAGGATGTCCTGCAGGAGTTGGAGAAAACCGGAGAGGAGGAAGGAGAGAAACCGACCCCACAGGATGAAGGAGAGAAACCTGCAGAGGAGAAAGAGGGACTAACTAGCCCAGATCAAGATCAGAGAAAGAGAAAGTTCAGTTTTAGACTGGCAGATGCTGTTGATTCACTCATAGAATTAGAGCCAGAAGAAAGGTGAGAGAAGGGAAGGATGCACATTTTTTACGGGGGTATCTGTCTCCTGAAAGCGTAAATGGCTCCTCTCATTCTGCCCACAAATATTTTTTTACGAGAGATTTTGCAGACAAGAGAATGCAGCCAGAAACTCTTCCTCTGATTTGAATTGATGGAGGATTTTTTTAATTATTATTTTTGGCATCATGTGGACTTCATGAGTTGGTTTTCAGTGGGTGAGGGGCTTCTGGCTTTGTTTAACTGCCCTCGCTGCCTCTGAGATATCTGGTTCACAAATTACTCCTCGTTTTTATTTCTAAGAGGGTCACAGCAAAAAGCAACGGCACTTGATACCAACAGGGACTCCAATTCAATTCACACGCTGTTTTCACAAAGCAATTAAGTTGGTATAATGAAGGGGATATTCATATGAATTGTTTGTACATCTGTTAGATTGGGGGTGTGGAAAAACGTAGCACCAGTCACAACAGCAGCGGATCCAGATTGCATTTGACATGGATCGAGAGTGGATTAAAGGTGGATTCATGTCAGATTTCACGTTTTTCAGAATGTGGATATGTTACAAATACGTATTGGATACATATTCATTCATATCGGATAAGTATTTGTTCGTATCCGATACATATTTGTTCATATCCTATACGTATCGGATACATATTCATTCGTATCGGATACGTATCGGATATACGTATGAATAGATTTGCATCATGTAGAATTTTACCACATTCAATGCGATCTATTTGTACAAATAAGGACTTTTGGACATTCCCTTCGTTACGAATCCAATGTCAAACATGCGCTCGTGCGCACTTCTATTCAGGATACATCCCCCTGAACCCAGCAGAACCTGAATTCTTCTATAGATCCATAGGCTGGTCTCTCTTCTTCTCTTCTTCTCTTCTGCTGTTTTCTTTTTTCCACAGAGAGAGCCCCAGCCATGAAACAGTATGGGATAAATACAGAGAGGTAAGAGGGCCGACCAAGAGGAGAAATCACTCCTCAGAGTGGGCACCCATGGGTGCTGAAAAGGCCAAGGAAAGGTCACCACATAAGGCAGAAAGGTTTCCTTTTAACGCTGTGCTTTTGTTTCCCCTTACAGAAAATTAAAGCAGTTGGACGGGGAAGGCTCCTGCAGATGATACCTATAAATTATTTCCTCAAGTAAGTGTTGGATGGCCTCTTTGATGGGCCTCAACTAACCGCCAAGACAGCTTCAGGCTGCATGTCCCCATGGTGGATACACCTGTCACTTTCCACCACTTCCAGATCAGCATCTTGTTGGGTTACCTGATGGATGTTCCCTTCCACAATCACGTGGCAGAGTTTGGGGGCTTCCAATGGATGCCCAGGTACCACCTCCAGGTTGGGAAAACCTACAGGAGGCCTGTAAAGACCATGTGCTGGAAGTCAAGAGCAGGGGACGGTTTTGCTTTCATCTTCTGCTTGAGATGCCCAGAAGCAACTGGTGGGTCACTGTGTGAGATGGGATGCTGGACTAGACGGGCTGTGGTCTGATCCAGCAGGGCTCCCCTTAGGTTCTTATGGACCAGATGGGCTGTGGCCTGATCCAGCAGGGCTCCCCTTAGGTTCTTATGGACCAGATGGGCTGTGGCCTGATCCAGCAGGGCTCCTCTTAGGTTCTTAGGGACCAGATGAGGTGTGGCCTGATCCAGCAGGGCTCCTCTGAGGTTCTTATGGACCAGATGGGCTGTGGCCTGATCCAGCAGCGCCCCTCTTAGGTTCTTATATGATCAACTTCATGGAGGCCAGGTGCATGATTTGATACCAGAATGGATGCCCAGATACTTCCTCCAGGTTGGAGAAACAGGCACAGGGCACACCCCTCTAATCCATAAGAGCCTAAGAGGAGCCCTGCTCGATCAGGCCACAGCACATCTAGTCCAGCATCCTGTCTCACCCAGTGGCCCACCAGTTGCCCAGAGACAAGGGCAAACCTTCTCCTGCTCTCAAATCCCAGGAAATGGCCTTAGAGGCCTCCTGCTTTGGCTAGGTAGACGCAACATTTCTCTTTCTCGGAAGCCGGTGGATAAAACAAGCCATTAGCAATGTCAAGGGAATCAAGGTCGGGGGTTTTTTTCTCAGCCAAAAGCCTTTTAACTGGTCACCGCTAATCCAATTTCCAGGGAACACTCCATTTTCTCCTCAAGGGCAGATAATTGGGAGATCAATGGCTGCTTCCAGCCCACCTCAAAAACCCAGTGGCGTCTCGAGCAGAAGGCAAGGGAGAAAATGTTCACGGGAAGAGCATCTGCACTCATAGGAGGCAGTTACTCAAAGTGGCTGACAAACCTTCTGTTCTTCTCTCCACAACAGACATATATTTTGTGATGTAGGTGGGGCTGTGAGAGCTCAGAAGAGAGCTGTGACTAGCCCAAGGCCACCTAGGCTGGCTTTGTGGCTTTGTTGGCTTTTCTATCCCGCTTTTCTCACCAATCTAAGGGGACTCAAAGCTGCTGACAAACCACCTGTACTTCTCCCAGCAACAGAACATCCTGTGAGGTAGATGGGTCTGTAACTCGGCCAAGGCCACCCAGCTGGCTTCGTGGAGGAGTGTTGAATCAGAAAGAGAGTCCAGCTCCCTAACCTCTAGACCAAACTGGCTCACGGGAATCACAACATTCCCTCAAGGGTTCCTTCCTCCATCCCTGGTTCCACAGAGGGTGAAAAGGGGGCCTCTTGCCTTAACTGGGTCCCAGAGAACAAAGATAAATCTTTCACCTGTGTCTTGTCTCCTTCCCCAAGGCTTGCGAAGAAGTTCTCCCAAAAGCGTGCTTTAGAGGACATGGTAAGCATTTTTCCTTGCATCTCAATCAGGCAAAGGTCAAGGTGTGACTATTAGGATCTAAGAAATCCCTCGCCAGATCAGACCGGGGGTGTGGCAGAGTTTACGGATGCGCGGGGGTCCCTGGTGCCCAGCGACCTCTTTTCACAAGGACCAACGAGGTGCCCACAAAGGCCAGAAGATGGGATGGGACGGAGCCCATCAACCTTCCCTGCTCAGAGTCTCCATTTTGGAGAATCTGCTCCTCTCTGGTCCAACTAGGCCCCATCCCAACACAGGATTTAGGCAGGCTTGAAGTCGGCTCGCGTTCTCCCCATCCTAGCAGTTTCCAAGGGATCTCCTGTTTCTCTGGACTTAAGGTCCCAAAATGCGGAGAATCCCTATTTGGATTAAAAGAGGTTGCTGGATCTAGAAATAATCCTCACTATTTAGCAATTGGAACGCAAGAGAAGGTCTCTTATAAAAGAAGGTCTCTTATAAAAATGTGGGCACAGATTTTTTGGGGAGAGGGAATCACAGCAGGTGTAAGGAATGTAAAAGAAAAGAAAAACAGTCTTTGTTTAACCTGCTTAACAAGGGCTGCATCCAGACAGGGAGTAAAACCTGGAATTATTGGGATTCCCACACACTTGTCCTGTGAATATGGAGACTAATCATTCTTACCAGGTATAGATAAGTGCATATCTGTACATATTCCCAATACCAGCTCTGTTCCCCACAGAGATATCAAAGGAAATGCTCAGTCAAGAGGGAATTGTGGACCAGAACTGAAGCTATTCCAGATCGAAAGCTGTTTTCATAGGGAGGAGTGCATTGGGTCTGCTAGTCAAGGTCTCTTTCTGTTCTTTATCTTCTGATATTGTTTTTTAATTGCAGGAATCTGAACAAGCAGAGGAGCTTCCAAAACAGGAACCACAGCCGATGTAAGAAATTAAAATGAATCGAGGACGAGCCCCCAACCACTCATTTGAAATTTATAGAAAAATGTGCAAACACTCCCAAAACACCTGGGGCTGCATCCACACCTAAATTTTTATCCAGCTTCCGTCTGTGTTCAGAGTGGGATAACGCATTGGCAAAAAGACAAGCTGTTTGCTTCTGGCTTTACCGAACTCAGAAAATCCACCTGTGGAAAATGCTGGTGTGATCCATCCTCCGAAGAAGGCCTGAAACTGGATTAAGATTTAGGTGTGGTCTGGTCAGGATCCCCGTCCGTGCCTAGTTTTAAAAATCTGAGTGCGTTCCAGTTCTGTGTTAATATTGGATAGGTAGAAAGCAAACACATCGGTCACTTGAGAGTATCTATCTTGATCATGGCACTGTGTCTTTCAACGTAAAGTGGAGTCATTGTTTCTCAGCCAGTGTGGCAAAGCATCTACCAGTTTTGACATTACTTCTGACGAATATTCGGAGTATTTGAAACCCATAGAAATTTGTACAAATTCAGACAATCTTATACAAATTTAATGTTACGACACTCGTACACTGACATTCGTATTCATATGAATGTTTTGGAGCATTTGTACAAATGCTTTGGCACATTTGTGAACAGGGGAGGTGGGAAAGCCACTGCGCCAGTCACATCCACAACGGATCCAGAGTGCATTTGCCATGGATTGAGAAAGGATTCAAAGTGGATTCAGGATGGATTTGACGCTTTCAGAGTGGATTTGTTATGGGACACGTATGGGATACATATGCATTTGTATCAGATATCCATACAAACTTGTACAAATGCATTTGTGTTGAATAGAATCCTACCACATTTGAATGAATACAAATTTCCTTACGTTCAATTTGATATGAATCGAACACAAAAACCCCTATTCACACACATTCCTACTCTGACACTGTAAAAATAGACTCTGCTCTCTCAACATAAAACTAATGCACGCTCTCCAAGAACAGAACATAACTTGGACTTTTTCTCTTAAAGTTTTGCCAGATTATTCTCTAGAAGCCCAGCAAACAGTCAGAGAAGAGTAAGTCCCTTAATTGCATTCTCTCTCTCTCTCTCTTTTTTTTCCATTTCACTCTTTGAATCTATGCCATTAAAGAGCAATTTACCTCCTGGTATTCCATCATCCGTTGGTGTTTTTTAAATTTAATCACAAAAATTCCTGGCACCCAGGTGGACTTTCCTGTACAATGAAAGACCTGTGACAAGGTGAACAGCCAGGAGGCGATTAAATCAATGAAAAACGTGTGTTGGTAAATCTACGCATGGGGTAATACTAGAATATCAGAATATTAATCATGTTTCAGGAGGAAAAGTCTGAAATGTTTCCATGTAGGGATTTGCACAAATATTAATAAAATTCATTATTCATATGAATTCAGACATTCGTATATGAATCGAGGATACGTATATGACCATATAGGATACGTATCCAGGATATGTATGCGTTTGTATAGGATACGAATCCAGGTTGTATTCTTATTGGATATTCGTAGAAATTTGTATGAATACATTGAATAGGATCCTGCCACATTCGAAGAGTGGAATTATCTTGCTAGTCCCCTCTAACCCATCTTTGTTCCTGCAGAAATCCTCAGGAAGGTCTCCCAACGATCTTCTTAGCCCAAGGTACAGAATCCGGACCCTTCCAAAAATCAAGGATCGGGAGTAACGAACCTGTAGATACCAAGGACCTGTTTTAATCTAACTGCGGAGAAGACTTGGAAATTGTGTATTGAGATTAGCAAGGGGCAGGCATATTCCTTTGTATGGTTTTCTTATAGAGTTTATTCCATATGTTTGTTACTTTGAATCTGCACCCCACACTGCTGTTCCGAAGCTTGGGGGCCACCACGAAAAAGGCCCTCCCTCAAATCCTTTATCTCTAACCTTTATCATGGCAAGTCCACATACATAGCCCTTGGCAGGTGGGAAGGAGCCACCGCCATCCTTAAGTAGGTTCTAACTTCTGTAAGGTATTCCCTCTCTAACCTAGATTCCCCCTTCTTTTTTTCTTCAGGTTATCCAAGATCATCAGCGAAAGCGCCATGGTAAGCGTGTGGATTTAAAATTTTATCAGCCTGAAATGACCTGCAGAATTTATCATCAGCAGGAAACCCGATGGCCAACCTATCCTCCATCTTCATTTCCCTGGGACCATTTCCCAGGAAAGCAAAGGCGTGAATTCACCTCTGGATCAAAAATCCAATATATTACTATTCCAGAAAATCCAGCAAGGATGCTGTGTTTTCCGTAATAGTGATTTCTCACCTCCGCCGGTCTGTAGGGTTGTGCATGAATATTGGTAACATTCAATATTCAGATGAACCTGGACAAATCTGGACATTCGTATATGAACTGAATGTTGTGACATCCGTACATCGGCATTCGTATTCGTACAAATGCTTCGGAACATTCGTGAAACGAGGAGTAGGGAAAACGGGTGCGCCAGTCCCATCTGCAATGGATCCAGAGTGCATTCAGCATGGATTGAGAGCGGATTCAAAGTGGATTCAGGGCGGATTTGACTCTTTCAGAGCAGATATGTTACTGGATACGTATTGATATGTATGCATATGTGTGAGACACATAGGCATTCCCATCGGATATTTGTACAAATTCATCTGAATACATTCATATTGGATAGAATATTACCACATTCGAGGGGGGTTTATTTGAATGAATATGAATTTTCTTACACTCGATATGATACGAATCACTAGGATGAATTAGGGTAGAGAAATAAGTCTTCCTGAAAACTTATCTCAAATGGAGAACTCTTTTTGCAGAACACTGTGCAAGAAGAAAAAGCAGAGGGATCCAGTGAATCTGTACTACAGAGCATCAATGTAAGGTATGAAACCAGTATCACTCATTTTTGGTTTGATTTGGGTTTGGGGTTTTTTAAGAGGTTACTGGGAATTACGAAGAGGTTGTCTGGCCAAGGTGTCTGGCTCATTATGTCCTGGATAAATTGGGAAGCAAGTTTGATCTGTCAGAGAACTTTCACTTCATTGGATGCAGGATTTGGCCAAAGAATTTCATCCATTTGTGGTCCCACAGGCTAGAAGGGTTTGTTCTCTGTGGGTCTCTGGGAAATTCTTGAGAGCACCTAATGGTACTGAAAATGGAGACTCGCTCTACATAGAAGGCCTGCAGAGTCATCTTAGATCATAAGAGGAGCTTAGTTAGCACTTGATATTAAGGATGTACGTGAATATTCAAAACATCCAAAATTCAATCAGATTCAATCAAATTCAGACATTCAAATTCAAATTGAATGTCTATACATTCATTTTTTAACATTCAAACGAATTTGAATGTTTTGAACCATTCAGACGAATTATTTGGACATTCATATGCGTTGGGATATGTACGCATTACATATGGATACATACGCTTCTTATTCGTATCCGTACGCATTTGTACGGATACATACGAGACGAAAACGGGATGCATACAGGATAAAAACGGGATGCGTACAAATGCGTACGGACACATGCAAATGTTGTAGACATTCGTTTCTTCAAATACAAATAGAATATTTGTATGAATAGATACGATTATATTCTATTCAAATAGAATGCGAATACATTCAAATTTTAATCGTTCAAATTGATCCAAATATTTGGATATTGGATTCAAATCAAATTGAATCCTGAAAATTGTATTTGTATGAATTTGTATGAATATCCGATTCGTATTTGATACGAACGCGTATATATCTGATATGAATGCATACTTGCCCGACATGAACGCATACATATCTGATAGGTATCCAATAACATACCCATGCCCTGAAGGTGTCAAATCTGACCTGAATCCACTTTTAATCCACTCTAAATTCATGTCGAATGCAATCTGGTTCCGTTGCAGGTATGACTGCCGCCCCGCTTTTTCCCCTCCCCAGTATAACGAATGTCCGAACTATTCGTATGAACGTCTGAAACATTCGTAACCGTGCAAATGTTAATGTACGAATGTCTGAATTTGGACGGATCCATATGAATAATGAATGTTACCAATAATGTTTTTCCATAGATGCTCAGCAACCCACTAGACTTTTTCTCTCCCCGATCTTTCTAGCAGCCCCACAGTTGCATCTTCACGATCTGCCAGGAGTTCTGGGGAAGAAAGAAAAGAGGTAGGAGGTTCATGGCAAGCTTCTTCAAAGGGGTGTGCAAAACCCCGTTTTGCATGTTTTGCCAAACACTGTAAACACTGATAACCCTCTGCTTAGAGGCCAGAGTTTGATAGATGCGACCGCAGGAAAATCCCATTAGGCCTACGGTGGGTACAAAGCCAGCTGGGTGACCTTGGGCTAGTCACAGCGCTCTTCTGAGCTCTCACAGCCCCACCTACCTCACCGGGTGTTCTGTTGTGGGGAGAACAGAAGCTTTGTCAGCCGCTTTGAGTCCCCTTAAATGGGTGAGAAAAGCAGGGTAGAAAAGCCAACTCTTCTTCTTCTTCTGGGGACAGGCTGGGGGTCAAACCAGTAACTCTCTGCTTTTCAGTGAGCTATGACCACACCGTGGGCGCCTCCATGCAGTTTTCTTAGCAGTAATACAGAAGTGGTTTTCCACTGCCCCCTTCCAGGGAGATGCCAGGGATCAAACCAGCAACCGTCTGCTTTCCAGGCCCTTTTAAAAATTAAAACCTCTTTTTTTCTTCTGTCTTCTCATCCCACACGCCCTCTGTCAGGGACCTACGAGAGAACACATTGCTAGGAAACTCCACTGTGACTCTATTTACAACTACGCAGGTAAGAGTGTGGCAGATGTGGAACAGACTTCAGCTTTGCCAGCTTCCAGTGAAACCGATCTCGCTTTGGCCTGCGTCTTGGTAGTGGCCCGAAGTCAAGCCATCAAAACAAACTCGGCTTGGGACTACAATTTCCATGATGCATGGCTGCTTTCTTTATGGATTATGGGAACTGTAGTCCATCTATGAATTTGAAAAAGACTTACCAGGATGGTTTTTCGCAGCTTAAACTGGGTCTTTCACTTCTCATCGCATCCCTTTCACAATTGCCCTGCAATATCTCAAGTGTCCCGTCCCCCCAATCCAGATAACAATCATTTTAAAAATTCATCTTCCCCATCATTAGTGGCACAGACATGTATGGCTATTAACTGAAAATGCCATTTTCTGATAGGCATTTTAAAATGTCCAGTAATGACTCAGAGTGCTTAAGCCTCTTGCTGCCAGTTTGGTCTAATGGTTAGGGAGCCGGTCTGGGAATGCTGGGTCTGACTCCACACTCTTCCACACAGCCAGCTGGGTGATCTTGGGCTAGTCACAGCTCTCTTCTGAGCTCTCACAGCCCCACCCACCTCACTGGGTGTCTGTGGTGGGGAGAAGAACAGAAGTTTTGTCAGCCACTTTGAGTCCCCTGAAGTGGGGGAGAAAATCAGGCTAGAAAGGCCAACTCTTCTTCTTCTTCTTCTTCTTCTTCTTCTCCTCCTCTTAGCAAGCTTAGCACTATAATTTTTCACCAGGACACATTTCTATTGACTCATTTATTTATTCATTTTAAAAATACAATCAAAACTTTGGTTAGCTGCAAAATTGCTTGCTGGCTCTATTTTGTGTGTGTGTCTGTGTGTGTATTTCCAGAATGACACTTAAATGAAAATAAGTCTAGCAGCACTAATTAAATCACTGATTGAAATGAAAAGCGTTCATTTTCTTATTACCGCAATGAGCGTTTCTCTGATCCGATGGAGGCAAGCAGGTTTGCACTGCAGCCAGGTAAACCCATTAAAACCAGTGGGTCTACTCCAAGCGTAATTTAAATGGCTACCTCTTCCCCCCCCCCAAAAAAAATGCCTTGGATTTGGGGCTCTTTCATTTGTTGTCTGTTTTACATTTCATAATTATTAATCAGGAGATGATGAAAACTATCAGAAGAGATTGCTAATGAAATGACCAATTATTTAGAATTTCCTTTCTCTCTCTCCCTCATATGTGAAGTGTGTTCTCCCTTAGCTCCAGACACAACATAATGTGAGAAGGATAAAAGAAAAGGGCATGGCACCATGAGAAAATCAATTATAATTCCATTTACAATTTCCTCCAAAGCAGCTGAATATTGAATGCCGCTAGGGACATAGAGGTAGAAGAAGCTAGAAGCATCCATTGTCTGGATTCTATACTAAAAAAAAAGGGGGGGAATGTTGTGTATTTTATTCATCTGGAATCAAAGGCGAGAAGATTCGTATTCATTCAAATAGATCCTCTTTGCACGTGGCAGGATTCGCATTCAATACAAATGTTCAGTTCCACACGAATGCATACAAATAGCTTGCGAATCTCATGCGAATCCCGTACGAAGCTTCATACGAATGTACCAAAATGTGTGTATAGAATATCCGTGCGCATCCCAGGGGTTGCCATTTACATTACATGGTACCCAAAATTTGCAGCCCCCCCCTTTGTCCCCCCCCCCCGAATAATGGGTCCCAAAGCATTCTCATGTGTCAGCCAGACTGAGCCAAACTCGGTTTCCCTTTCCCGGTTTCTCTGCTCGCCCCTCCAGGTGTGAACAGCAATGTCTGGAACATGGGCCAACGCATCAGCCACTGGCGCCTGGCCCACAACCGAGGGTACCAGGTGGACCAGCTCACGCAGGTGGGTGCAAATTGGGGTAAGGCCCTGGGCCATGGGGACTCTGCAGAGGGGTGAATTTGGGAGGGAACGGCCACAGGTGTGTGTGGGGTCCTTCTGCAGGTGAGGGATTTCGCAGGTGAGGGGTTTGAAGTCCATGTCAAATGATCTGAAGGATCCATACCCTGCTTTCAGGGGGTACCATCCACCCAGGCACCAGGCAGCAGCAGAGGAAGCCGGATGATTTATCAGGGATCACCATGAAGCCTTGAGAGAAGGTTGACTCAGCCCCAAACTAACCCACTTGGGCCAGGGCAGTTCTGGTTCATGCCTGGTTCGGCTGAAAACGATGGGTAGCTCTTTCCCACTCATTCAGCTGAAACCGATGGGTAGCTCTTTCCTCCTTCTCTGGGCCTGAGAGGTATATCCTTCTTGTTCCCATGTAGAACTGAGTCACAGCCAACTCCTGGTTGGCTGCATGGGCAAGTTGCTGGGTCTCTCTCTGCACTTTACTTGGCAGGGATACAGAAGTGGTTCACCATAGCTTACTTCCTGGGAGAGGCGGGGGATCATGCTGGTGTCCCCTTCTGCTTTCCAGGGGTTTGCCCCACCACTGAGCTACAAGGACTCCTAGACTCCATAACATTATGCAGTTTTCTTGGCAGGGACACAGAAGTGGTTTGCCCTTCCCTACTTCCGGGTGGAGAATAGGAATCAAACTGGCAACGCTCTGCTCTGCCGCGGAGCTAAAGCCGCTCCCAGACTCCTTGGGCCCCTCTACACAGTTTTCTTGGCAATGATATAGAAGTGGTTTGCCATTGCCATGGAGATGCTGGAGCCTCTTCCCTTTCCCACAACCCTTTGGGGCAAGCTAGCCTGGAGGGTGGGGACTTGGTCATAGTAAACCAGTCAGCGCTTACGGTCAGTTGTAGATTTGCTCTCAGGGACATTTAGGTCCTAGTGGAACATTCCAGCTATTCAGCTGTGTTGGCAGCCACGAGTATATCTTGGCCGGAGAAGGATTTATCCTACCATCCTAGAACTGTGAGATTTTGTGAAGCCTGAGGCCAGCAGCCCTGCTTAATATGCCTTTAACTTCTTCTTTTTTTCTTTTTTCCTCCTAGGATAAATATTACAAGCATAAACTGATGCAACATGAGCGGGATGTCAAAACATCCGTAAGCACTTCCGACGTCCCCACAACAGGGATGCGCATGAATATTTATAACCTCTGATATTCATGCAAATTTGGATATTCATTCCCGAATCAAATGTTACAACATTCGTACGAAGCTTTGGAACATTCGTGAAACAGGGAGATGGGACAGCGGCTGCGCCGTTCACATCTGAAATGCATCCAGAGTGTATTCGAGATGGGTTGAAAGCGGATTCATGGCAGATTTGATGCTTCAGACCAGATGTGTTACGGGATACTTATTGGATAAGTATGCGCTTGTATCAGATATTCATAGGGATACAGTCATATCAATTAGAATCCTACCACATTCAACAGGGATCTATCCAAATGAAAACTAATTTCCTTGGGTTCGATTTGTAACGAACCGGATGCAAAAAACCCAACAACATTCATACCCAATGTCTGATCCTTAGGAATAGGGGCTTTCAGGGATAATACGTAACTTTGGATTAATGGAGAGTACTCTGGCCTAGAGATGTACACAGATAAGGGGTGTTTTTCCACTGTCACTAGAAGTACCCATTAAGTACCCATTAATGGGTACAAAAATGCCATTACGTACCCATTAATGGGTACTTAATGGGTACTTCTAGTGACAGTGGAAAAACACCCATTCATAGCATTCAAAATCCGTATGAATCCACATGAATTTGCTCATTCGTATTAGAACAGAACGTTGGCACGTTCAAAGATTAACATTAAAATTCAAATCGAACATAGATTTAAATGTCAAAGAAATCGGATTTGATTCGGATATTTAAGTTCCGAATATCATCAAATTCGGCCCGGAGGGGGTACCCTGGGGAGTCCCTGCAGGCCCTGGGGAACCCGATCTGGACCCCTAGAA
Source organism: Aspidoscelis tigris stejnegeri (assembly GCA_023333525.1). Taxonomy (NCBI): domain Eukaryota; kingdom Metazoa; phylum Chordata; class Lepidosauria; order Squamata; family Teiidae; genus Aspidoscelis; species Aspidoscelis tigris. Next base: position 2,966,984 of record JALMGA010000027.1, on the reverse strand, counting down.
CCCATGGGAACCCAGAGAAGGTACACAGCTGACTTGCCCAATAGGGTCAGCCGGAGATGGGGCCCGGAGCTGTCAGGGAGGGAGCGTGCGAAAGCCCTGGGATGGGATGGGGCGCTTCCAAGCAGAACTGCCTGCCCAGCAGCGCAAATGCTCTGTCCCTGGGTGTCCTTCATGCCTTCCATCAGCCCCCGTGCAAATAGGCCTCCTGTGTGCTTTCCCCTGCTTGCTAGCAGGACCGTTGGGCCAATAGTATTTATCTAGACTTAGCAGATAAGTGGTAAACCTGTATTTATTGCCTTATCGGCGTGCACCTCTGCTGTGTGGTGCATTTGCAACTTAGTTAGTGCTTACTTTGCACTCACAAGTAATAAACCTCCTACTCCAGCCTGCTCCGGTCTGTGACTCCAGTACCTGCAGGCTCACTCTCCAGGTTTGCTCTGCACAATCCATGCCCAGTCTGGCTTACACCTCTTTCCTGCCTCCCGATTTCACGAATGTTCCGAAGCTTCGTACGAATGTTCATACGAATGTTGTAACATTTGATTTCTGTATAAATTTGTACGAATATTGAATTTTTGCGAATATTCCTGGACTCCCCTTGTTCTAGATAATGCCTTTGTTACCTGCTGCAAAAACCCAGATGATGAACCTGAAAACTTTGGGCGTTCCGCTTTAACCCTTTCCTCTCTTCTCCTTTAGATCCCTTTGCCTCTCCAGGAATTGATCGAGGAAGAGGTGGTGAATATTTTAATGGATACTTGGACTGGTGAGGGACTGGGAGAATGACTTTTCTGAGGGGTCCAAGGTTGGGGGGAGAAATGTCGAGAAAGGTTGGAGAAAACACCAAAAGGTGTGTGTTTTTTGGGGGGGGGTTTAAAAAGTAGCTCAAAAGCAGGTTAGAAGTGCTAACATCCGCATGCTAATGCTTTAATCCACATTAGAGTCCAGGAAATGCACTCCCAAATAACATTCTTTGGCCCTTTAATGTGGATTAGAAGTGGGATGGGAACAGAACATCCACACACTACCACCTCTAAGTGGTCGAATGGGTTTTTTTTGGCAAATTCCTACCTCTGAGCCGTTTGTGAACTGCTTTTTTAAAAAAATGTGTGCGGATGCAGCCCGGACCACGACGTGTTATGAATCAAAATCAGAGGTCTAGTTCAAGCCACATTGCTTTCCCCATGGCCCAAAGAAGAGAATTCCTCATACAAAGTGCCACCACAGAGAAGACCACGTATGGATGTAAATAAGATGTGTTCAGATACGTATGTAATGCATACGTATCCATACAAATACAGATGTCAAATAATTTGTAGAAATGATTCGAAACATTTGAAATTCATTTGAATGTTAAAAAACAAATGATTAGAGATCTGATTCAAATTTGAATGTCCGGATTTGAAGAAATTCGATTAAATTTCAAACGTTTCGGATAGTCCTGCACATGTCTAGAACATAAAGTTGCCGGAACTTGCTAGATAGCACCAACCCAAGATCTGTGGCGAACCTCATGTGAATTGCTCCTTCCCTTATCTCCTTCCAGATTATAGAGAAAAGTTAGGAACAGATCACCCGATGACCTTGCAAATAGAAGAGCAGGTCAATAAACTCAACGAGCAACTGCAGGCAAGAGGAGAGACTGGCGTAGAGAACTTGCATCGCTCGTCTGCTTTTAGGATGCAGGTCCCGTACTTCTGAAATTACTGTCTGGCCAGGAACAAGGGACAAATCAAATAAATATTGTTGCTATTTATCCTTTGAGTTGCTGTTTCCTACAGGATGCACCAAAGAGAGGGATTCCGTTGGCCAAACTGGAGATTTTGTGCCTTTGTTTCCATAAGCATCTCTGTTTTTTAAGAATAATATTACTAGTTTAGTAAAAAGGAGGCATGAACAAAGGAGTTTTCCGTCAAGGGCCTGAGAACCTAAGAGCAGCCCTGCTGGATGGGGCCACAGCCCACCTAGTCCAAAGGAAGCTACGAGGAGCCCTGCTGGATCAGGCCACAGCCCATCTGGTCCATAAGAACCTAAGAGAAGCCCTACTGGATCAGGCCACAGCCCATCTGGTCCATAAGAACCTAAGGGGAGCCCTGCTGGATCAGGCCACAAGTCATCTAGTCCATAAGAACCTAAGAGGAGCCCTGCTGGATCAGGCCACAGCCCATCTGGTCCATGAGAACCTAAGAGGAGCCCTGCTGGATCAGGCCACAGCCCACCTGGTCCATGAGAACCTAAGAGGAGCCCTGCTGGGTCAGGCCACAGCCCATTTAGTCCATAGGAACCTAAGGGGAGCCCTGCTGGATCAGGCCACGGCCCATCTGGTCCAGCATCCATCTCACACAGAAGCCCACGAGTTGCTTCTGGGCATCTCAAGCAGAAGATGAAGGCAAAAGCTTCCCTTGCTCTTGACTCTGTGCAAATGGCCTTTAGAGGCATCCTACTTATCTCTCAAACCTGGAGGTGGTACCTGGGCAACTATTCCAGTAGCTGTGAGGTAGGTGGAGCTGTGAGAGCTCAGAAGAGATCTGTGACTAGCCCAAGGTCACCCAGCTGGCTTCATGGGGGAGGGCAGAATCGAACCCGGTATTCTCAGATAAGAGTCTGGCTCCCTAACCACTAGACCAAACTGGCTACAGGAGAGTGGGGATCTTCTTTGACCTTCCCCCCCTCCTCCTTTCTCTTCTTCCTCTTCCTCCGCTTCTCGTTCATCAATGGCTGCTTTGGTCCGATGAGTAATCCGCTTGGATTTGCCCTTAAATAAACTTTGGAGCAAAGCAAAAAACCTCATCTTGAAAATTCCACTAGACTTGCCCGGACCTCTTAGGGAAGAGGGCAAACACTGCCTCATAAATCACCCACCCACCCCCGTGGCCCCACTTCCCAATTTTTCCTTCCCCTCTAATAGGGTCTCTCTCTTTCCGTCTGTCTGTCTCCCGCCCCTCCAACCAGCCTGCTGAGGAAAAACATCAGGGCTCCGCATCTCCGTTGGCCTGGGCCACGCTGACGCAGGCTCCCGGACCGCAAAGGTCCGCTCTCAAATATTTACCTGTGGCTCAATCGAGGCTCCCCCTGCCTTAGCTGCGTGCATGTCTTCCCCCTCCTTTCCCCCTGCCCCTCCCGGAACACTTAAATGCACAGCCTTGTTTGTAGATTCCCGGATCCCTGTCAAAGGAGCGCTTGTGCCCCAACTACTTTCGCCGCTTGCCACGTGTTCCTCCAGCAGGTGCGTATGATTGCGAGTGGATTTACGAGCACCTACAGATCCCACCTCCAGATCTCATCTCGAAATTCAGGGCCAAGGATACCTTTTGTGCCCTCTCCTAGCTTTCATACGAGTGAGATTTGTTGGGGAATCCCTCAGCGGATCTCTTCTCAAGGGTCGCGCTGGATCCTGTTCATGGTTTGCACTAGCATCTCACGAACCTTGGGTGTGAGGACCCATGACCGAATCACGTAGGACACTTGATAGTAAGAACCTGGGCCTAGTATAGCTGGTGCTGAATTGATCCAGTTAGTTCACAGTTTGCAGCAGACTAGGGGTGTTGTTTGAATGGTTCGAATGTGAACCAAATCACCCTGCAGTTTGAAAAAATCCAGTTTGAATCGAACCAGAACTGAGGGTTTTTCCTGATAAACCAAGCAAACAATAGCAAACCAGGGTGTCACTTCTAGATGTGCAAGAATATTCGGAACATTCGAAATTCTATTTAATTTGTCCAAATTCGGAATCAAATGTCTATGCATTGGTTTTTTTAACCTTTGAACAAATTCAAATGTTTTTAATCATTTGTACGAATTACTCAAACATCCATATGCGTTTGTAAGGATATGTACGGGACAAAAACGGAACGCATATGGGATAAAAACGGGATGGGCATGGATGTGTACAGACACGTACAAACACATATGAATGTTGCTGACAGTCATATCTTTAAATACAAATGGAATATTCATACGAATAGATACAAATGTATTCAAATCAATTCAAATTTGAATACGTTTGTTTTTTCCCTATTCGTTCAAATTCGAAGATTTAAATATTTTATTCGCATCAAGTCCAAAAATTGCATTTGTGCACACCCCTTTTCACTTGTTTTGAACACGAATTGAACCACCCTACTGTTTGAAAGAAACCAGTTTGAATCGAACCAAGCCACTAAATTTCAGCTCGCACCCATCTTTAGTGTCTCTAGCTTGTGCGAACGTATTCCAGGGAATTCCCGTAAGATGGGTGCTCTGTCTTGGCACCTAAATATCCTATCCAGGCAAGAGTAATTCACAAGTCCCCTTAATTCTTCTTCCCCTCTATGGTGCTGTGGGCAGATGCTGGGGGGGGGATTCATTTCAAAAAATATCCATGGACAACCCAATGTGCTTGCTGGCCTCTGGATACGTGCGGCCCTAGACTGTCGCTTAGTTCACCTAATGGAAGAGACATCCCCACATATTAGGCCTGTGCAGGGATATTCAAAAATTCAAATATTCAATTCAAATCCATCAAACGTTGACATTTGAACTCGAATTCGATTTTCGAAAATCCGAATTTCAACATTTGAATTTGAATTGGATTTCCAAAAATCCTATACAGATTTTTGGATAATTTGAACGTGTAGATTCATATCTGTCGTATACGAATCTGCATGAAAAATGATATGTATCTTGCTCTTAAAATACGGGATTAAAACGGGATGCATACAGATTTTTTACGGAATGCACACAGATACGTATGATAGATACGAATGTTGTCGACATTCCTATCTTTAAATACAAATCTAACATTCAAATCTACGGATTCAAATCAGATTTTATGACATTCAAATCTTAAAACATCTGAATCGAATCGGATTTTTTGACATTCGAATGTCAAAAATACATTTGTACAGATCCCTACCACATATGTGCTCTTGCATTCAGAGCACTGGAGGATTGTGATTGAAGAAAAACCTGCCTATGCGGAAGTGCCCATCAGGTTCAGATGACCTGGATGAAAGGAATGGAGTCCCTTTTCATGAACAGAAAGGGGGTTGAGACAGAGGAAGAGAAGAGAATATTTTCTCTCTGGCAGGGCAGGTAAAGGGCCGACATTGTGAGTATCTGTTCCTAGAATGCCTTGGTAGAAGTGGAGAAGTCTTGGAGTCCATCTGTCTTTCCATCAGTCCACGAATCCATAGGTTAGCGCCACTCGCCCTTCTTTGGAGATCGCTCCTGGCTTCTCAGCGGCAGCGACAGGACTTCACCACCATGTTGCTGAGCTGCTGGACTTTGGGCAGCCGGCCCACGTAGTAGAGGATGGTCAATGGTTCGAGTTCATGAGGGACGCAACACGGGGCAGCCGAGGCCTCGGGGTTCAGCTTGTTGTACAGTGGAAGTACCTGGTGTTGGACAGACAGGGTGGTCAGCATAACAGCCGGCCATTTATGGACGTATGTCATGCAAGGATACACTTCCTAGCTGGGTCTCTAGATTTTCCACCTTGTGTCGCTTTGCTCTTAGGAGTGGGAAAATATTCCTCTGGTAAAGACTGAGATTACCATAATCCTTAGCTACATCAATTATTGTTCACCCCCTATTATTACCCTAGTATTAAAGAAATTGGCCCCAGTGATAGGATAACAGAATGGGATATGACCAGAACCAGGTCATACATGTTGAACACATATATATTGGATATGTATCTTATACCAATGCATAAGTATCCTATATGTACGTATATGTATGGATACGTATCCAATACGTATCCCCAGTTTAACAAATGAACCAACTATTTGTAGGAATGTTAATGTATGAATGTTGTAACATTTGATTTGTGTGCGAAATGTCCAAATTGTAAGAGGATACAAGGGGCATGTATTTGTGTATGTGTGTACCCCTCCCGTTATGTTTGCAAGCCTCACCATGTTGTACTGGGTGTCTGCACTCCAGACGTAGCTGCAGCTTCCAGCACAGAAATTGGCCTTATAGCCTTTTGGTTGGTGGATCCATTTCCACTTCAGATCTTTGCGGAAATCGATGTAAAGGGTCCGGAGGCAACAGCCCTGATCTGTGCTCCTGTAAGGGGCAGAAGGATATCATAAAGACCTCTGCAACTTTAAGAACCCAGGACTATTTACGTATATCTGGATGACCTATCTACCCGCGTGGCATATTTGGATGACTTGTTCCTCACCTGGTACAAGTCGGGCTGTTGGCTGCCCGGCGGCGGCGGCCCTTGGGCGAGGATTCCAGCCGGTTGGGTGGAAGTAAAGTAAGGATCAGGTGTGGGGTTTTGCTCCGGAGGTCTGGGGGCCTCCCCCGGCCCTTCCATGCCTTTTTAATGAGGTCGTCATCCAGGCCTGTGTGTGCATAGACAATGGGTTTATGAGCAGGCAAGGATTCCCCAGGTGAGCCAGTATTCCCCCTTCTGGTGGTCGTACCTGCAAAGCGCACCTCAAGTTCTTCGCTGTCATTGGGATTGATGGTGTTCCCCGAAGGGACGTAGGTACAGCAGGGGCAATGAACCCCCACCTTCAGGCCCAGATTCCTCTCTGCAGGGGGGAGGGGGCACAATAAAGACAATTTGAAATAAGGAAGCAGCAATCACAGAGTTGCAAAGGCAACAAAGCATGCCCCGTTCCCACAGGGGTGGGCTACTGTGTGAGACAGGATGCTGGACTAGATGGGCTGTGGCCTGGTCCAGCAGGCCTCCTCTTAGGTTCTTAGGTTCTCAAGAATGTCCAGTTCACAACTATTAGGCCACTGTCCTTGTGAGAAAATGGGGGTTAGGGGGAATCCCGGCCAGTCAACCACGAGTCACCCATCACCTGACGGTACCCAAATGGCTACCACTTCTTTTTCAGTGTGAACTTTGGGTTGAGATCATTGGTGGTATCCAGGCCCTGGACCTCGGCACCCAGGCCATCTTGGCCTCTCCCATTCAGGAGGTAAGGAGGATGAAGACCCCTTGTGGGGGCATTCTTTCTCTTTCAGGCTTTGCACATCAGGTCTCCCAGCACTAAGGCAGATAGATTCCCCCGTGAAGCTGAAGGGACGCTGAAGAGCTGAAAGGTCATGAGACAACAACCAAATGTGATAGAGTTTCCCAAGAAAGCCTGTCTTGGCATGGGTGGTCAAGCCAGGAGGTCTTCATCCAAGCAGCTACAGTTGAGCAGAATAGGTAGATCCAAGGGTATGCAAGACTCCTAGCTATGGATCTGCATGAATGGTTTGGTTTTTTTTCTTTTTTGCAATTTTTTCAAGTTCATCCAAATTCTGAATGTTACAAATATTTGTGGACATTCTTAACCTCTCACCTTTCTTATCCAACCACTGGCTGACTGTGTCTGTGACATCGAACGAAATCCACTCGGCGCGGTCTGCAGGACGCAGCATCCGGCTCTCCAGGTAACGCTGGGTTGCTCCCAGAGGCTCCCTGGCCCGAATAATCTGTGGAGGGATTTTGTTTGATTTATTTTATTTCAAGTGTTTACCTGAAAGGACCAAAAATGAAAACCAAGAAGCAGTAGCTTCTGCTAACAGCCAGACCTTGCAAACTAGGCACATAATGGTTAGCTACCTCTCCTTGGAATAGACGAGGAAGAAAGGTTCTTTCTTGCAACCCTTAAGAAATTATTTATTAAGTTGTCATGCAGTTTCCCTCTTCTGGGTTGTGTCTGCTTTGCAACTTTTTGAAATTATTCCTCTCCGATGGCGACTGAACTATGAGCTACAGAGAATGCTAGATGTTTTTCTGCATAAAGGTTGCTAAAAGGACATGAGTGGGAAATCAGTCGTGGTTGGGCGCGGGAAAGCGCAGGTGGAAGAACTTTCCCGAGCTGCATGCTGATTCTGTAGGCTTTGTCCAAATGCCCCACCCCGCTCGGACATCTTCCTTCAGTCTGACCCTCAGTGCCCATGGATGGGGAAGGTGGCCCCTTATGTCTCTGACCTGGTAGAGCTCCACACGTTGCTCCGTGGCCCTGGCTTGGGGATTTGGGACTCTGTAGATCCGCAGCTCGGCCTGAACGAGGCTGCTGAGGTTGGGTTTCGCTCTGGAGACATCGAAACGTAGAAGGCGGAAGAAGGGGCTCCCTTGGGGACCGGTGATGGAGTCTGCGGAGGAGAGAAAGGAGAGTTGCTGGGAAGAAATAAACGTCTCTCGTACCATAGCAGACCTTAACACCCGAGCTGTCTCCAGTGGGTGGCTTCAGTTTCTTCTTAATCGTCTTTGAACTGTCCACAACCAATATCTAGACCATTGAAGGACTTAATATTCCTGCTTTGAAAAACATACCTGCCCACCACCGCCTTTGAGCCCCCAGGCCAAAGCCTTAGGAATCTACCACCAATTTCCTATATCAGCTTTCCAGGTAATCACCTAGGGAGATTCTGCTGTGGTTGCCATCAATCACAGAATTTCCATCTAGCGGGGCCTTCTCTAGTTAATCCCCCAAACATTCCCAGGCTGAACGAATATCCCAAATAAATACAAATGTTTCTGGACATTCATATGAATATTTTGAATATTCATTAAACTGGGGAAAGGTATTGGATATGTATCTGTTTGTATCAGATACATATTGGTTTGTATCAGATGCGTATCGGATATGTATTTATTCATACCTGATACTTATTGAATGTTTGCACAAACACACACGAACAAGCTGTGGTTTTAATATGTTTAGAAGAAGAGTTGGCTTTTCTACCCCGCTTTTTTCACCCATTTAAGGGGACTCAAAGCGGCTGACAAACCTTCTATTCTTCTCCCTACAAAAGACACCCTGTGAGGTGGGGTGAGAGCTCAAAAAGAGAGCCGTGACTAGCCCAAGGTCACCCAGCTGGCTTCATGGGGGAGGGCGGAATCAAACCCGGTATTCCCAAATAAGAGTCCAGCTCCTTAACCACTAGACCAAACTGGCTCACTACGTTAAGGACATGTTTTAAAATTATATTATTTTTATGTATTTTATATGAAGCACTTTTTACTTTGATAGTCACCTTTGGAGTGTTATTATTAGTCAAATTGTTTATTATCTCACTATCCAGTGGCAGCTCTTACCTTGAAATTCTAGATCTGGTTCGTTAGGGCTTTGGTTTAATATACTCTAGCCTGGCATTCACAAAGAGGACAACCAAATATTATGGAGGAGGTTCACGCAAGTACCACCTGATACAGATGTGCACAGATGTGTTATTTGACTTTCGATTTATAACAAACATATTTGTACAGCTAGACACTTTCTAATGGGGTAAAGTTCTATTCGATTCAAATGTATTCATACAAACTCATATACATATCCGATATGAACAAATATATATATGATATGAATCTGATATAAGTGGATAAGCATCCGATATGAACAAATACATATCTGATATGAATATGTGTCCAATACAAATGAATATGTATCCGATATGAACTAATATGTATCCGATACGTATGCAAGATACATATCCAATACATATCCCATAACAAATCCGCTCTGAAAGCACCAAATCCGCCCTGAATTCACTTTTAACACACTCTCAATCCACGTCGGATGCAATCTAGATCTGTGGCGGATGTCTGCCTTTTCCACATCCCCAGTTTAATGTGTGTCCGAACTATTCGTATGAATGCCTGAATTATTCGTACGAATATCTGAAACATTTGTATCTGTATCAATGTTGATGTAAGAATATCACGACACTTGATTGGTGTACGAATGTGCGAATTTGTGCAAATGACAAATGTTCTAAATATTTGTGCACCTGCCTTCCACCAGAGTCAACAAACATTAACCTATCTTTGGATAACTAACACTTTTTATTCCCCAATCTCCACCTAACCTCTAGGAATCATCCACTTTTCTCTCCTGCTCCACAAAAATTCTGCTGCTGGACCAAACCTGCTCTGCCCCGTGCCTCACCCCTCCTTACTGTCAGAGTGTCCCACGGGTAACATGTCCACGCGTCGCAGTTCTTTGGCGTAATACTCTTCCTCCTCGCTACTGCTACCGGTGCGTCCACCGCAGGCTACCCTCTCCCGTGACAGTTCCCGTGTGCTGTTATACAGCAACATGACCTCAGGAGGCGGGTGCTTGGGGACCCCTTCCTCTTCCTCTGGAGGGGCGACCAGCTGCAACTTGCTGAGGATTTGTCCCCGCACGGCCTGAACCCGACGGGCCCGAGCCACCTCGAGGTCCAAGGTTTGGCACGTGGACAGGGCCACGGCTGGGCTGCCGGGACCCAGGACCAGCGGCACAAGGAAAATCACAAAAAGGAGCATCATCTGAGGCACCGGATTCCCCAATATCTGTGGCACCAGACTCCCCCAAATCCAGGATTCAGGGAGGAATGGGTAGCAGGTAGGGAATTCCCCTGCTAAGCTAAGGAGCCGGTTTTCTCTTCCTCTTCTGCCAGTTCTTTTCAGCGGAGGACAAAATTCAAAGGTGAATCAAAAGCCCGAGTTTCTGGTTTGGTCCCTCGAAATGCCTACGAGAGATTCTTGGATCTTTCTCCTTTTCCTGAAGAGTTCACAAAGACATGAACACTTTGCAAGGGTCAAAGCACTGGAAAGGTAGCATGAAAAGTCAGGACTCAGCAGCTCAACAGCTGAGGTATCATTCTTTTTAACCTTTTCCCAACTTGTCTCCCGCCGCTGGTGCTTCTCTTTTTGCGACCCTCCTCGCTAGGCTGTCTTGGTCTGAAACCTGGGGGGAGAGAAATGGTTCCGTGCTCTCTCCATCAGAGATCCAGGAAGCTGGGAGCCTCTCCGAGCCAGACTCTCCACCGTCTCCCAGCCTCCCCACATATTCCCCACCCGCTTCCTGCCACATGTTTTCACTCCACAGAGCCAGTATTCATCCAGCTCTTGCCACACAGAAGGGCCTGGGAACATTTTGCAAAGAGCTCTGAATGGCATGCCCTGAGGTTCCACGTATCTCCGCCTTGTCTCGCCCACCCCGTATCTAGCTTCTTTGGCATGCGCCTCATGACCAAAGCTGCAGCGCCGAGTCAGAAATACACCACGTTTCTTTCGCTCTACGTGCTCCACCCAATAGGCTGCTGGGCACCACTGAGTCATGTCCGAATCCTGGTTGAAGGCATGGACACCTCCAACGGCACTTCTGTGCAGCTTTCTTGGCTGGGATGCAGAAGCAATTTGCCCTCACCTACATCTACGGAGAGGCTGGGGGTCAAACTGGCAACCGCTTTCCAGGTACTTTGCTCTACCACTGAGCTATGACCACTTTGTTGGCAGGTCCGTGCAGTTTTCTTGGCAGGGATACAGAAGTGGTTTGCCATTGCCTATGGGCTGGGAATATAAATAGTGACCCTCTGCTTTTCCAGGCAGTTTCCTCTACCACCGAGCTATGACCACTCCCGTGGGGCGGTTTAAAGGACGAGCCACAGGAATGCAAAACCATCTGTCTTGGACACCTGGGTGCAAAACGGATTGGAAGTGAGATTTTTCTGCTCCTCCAAAGTTCCCTCCAGGGATTCTCAAGCAACGGGGAGATCCTTGGTGTTTCGAAAGAGAAGCTCTTAGCAAGGAATTCTAACATGGAGCAAATCAGAAATTCATCACCCGTCCGGAACCCTCTCCTTTTGCATCCAGCAACTTGCCGTCCAGATATTCAGCACAGCCGACGTCCGACCACTCTGAAATTCTGTTTTGAAAGAAGAGTGTCACCTTGTGGTAAGAACCGGTACTGCTAGGGTTGCAAATCGAACCAGGGACTCAATAACCCTTAGGGTGAGGGGGGGGGGCAACAGGAAACACATGCATTTATAATTGCACTCTGGACATGCTCTGGGTCCTTCTGTGCATCCTATGGTGGGGAAATCCTGCTTTATTTGCCAGGGGTGGGAGCAGAAGTAATGACATGGATCGAAAGCAGATTGAAAGGGGATTCAGGTCAGATTTGACGATTTCAGAGCAGATATGTTACAGGATGCGGAAGCTAAAAGGTCCGGAGAATTTTCCCTCACCTTCCCTTCGCGACAGGCCTGGCTTGTTTTGTGGAGCATCGTTGCCTTTCACAACAGCATTCCTAGTACTTTGCCTGCCCTTTCAACCTGAAAGATCTCTTGCTGTGTGCCATTTTTGCAAGCAACACAAATGAATGCACACATACCCTCACGTCCCTCCGGCGGGATTCTTCCAAGCGTGACTCAACGTTGAGTGTTGAGACACGCTAAATAGCCCAGATCTGGTTTCTCAACCCAAAGAAAAGCCAGGCTTCCTGCCCAAGGGCGTGAGCTAGGGTGGAATCTATCAAAGGTGGGCAGAGAGAAAATACCAAGAGACCAGGTAAAGGAGACACCGGGAGGGTGATTTCGAGGGTTTCCTCGCTCGTCGGGTAACGCTTTCTGCATTGGGTCTTAATCCGTGCTAACACTTGAAGCTCAGGTGGAGGCCGTGGCCAGGAGTGCCTGCTCCCAACTATGCCTGGTGCATCAGCTCAGGCTTTTTCTGGATAAAGATGACTTGACCACAGTTCTCCATGCTCTGGTAGCCTCCAGGATGGACTACTGTAATACACTCTACATGGGGCTGCCCTTGAAGACGGTCCTGAAGTTGCAGCTAGTGCAAAATGCAGCTGCTGGAGTGCTGATTGGAACAGCTAGCCGGACGCACATCGCACCGGTTTTGAAAGAGTTGCGCTGGCTGCCGATTCACTACCAAGCCCCATTCAAGGTGTTAACCCTGACTTATAAGGCCCTAAATGACTTGGGCCCCAAATATCTGAAGGGAACGCCTTCCACCAGTCAACTTGCCCACTCCTTAAGAACTAGAGGTGAGGCCCTCCTGGTTGTCCCACCACCTTCAGTAGTGAGGCTGGTGGGCAACCGGGATAGAGCCTTTTCAGTGGTGGCTCCCAAGATTGTGGAATAGGCTCCCTCCTGAGGGAGCCTTCCACACTATGTGTTTAGACGAGCTGTGAAGAGGGACCTCGTTACCCTGGCCTTTGGCTGAGTGAAGGAACAGCCTTTTCCTCCCCACATTCAGATGGTGCTGTGGTTTTAATAGGTTTCGAAGAAAAGTTGGCTTTTCTACTCCACTTTTCTCACCCATTTAAGGAGTCTCAAAGTGGCTGACAAACCTTATGTTCCTCTTCCTTAAGGGGACTCGAAGCGGCTGACAAGCCTCCTGTTCTTCTCCCCACAACAGACACTCTATTAGGTGGGTGGGGCTGTGAGAGCTCAGAGGAAAGCTGTGATGAGCCAAGAAGAAGAGTTGGATTTCCTAGCCAGCTTTTCTCACCCATTGAAGGGGACTCAAAGCAGCTAACGAACCTTCTGTTCTTCTCCCCACACCAGAAACCCTGTGAGGCAGGTGGGGCTGTGAGATCTCAGAAGAGAGCTGTGACTAGCCAAAGGTCACCCAGCTGGCTTTCATGGGGGAAAAAGAAGAGTTGGCTTTTCTACTGCACTTTTCTCACCCATTTAAGGGGCCTCAAAGCAGCTGACAAACCTTCTGTTCTTCTCCCCTCAACAGAATACCCTGTGAGGTTGGTGGGGCTGTGAGAGCTCAGAAGAGCTCTGTGAGTAGCCCAAGGTCACCCAGCTGGCTTCATGGAGGAGGGTGGAATCGAACCCACTATTCCCGGATAAGAGTCCGGCTCCCTAACCACTAGGCCAAAGTGCCTCACATATTTAATATGTTATTGATTTGAATGTGTTCATTTTATATGCTGCAACACCCACACACACCGAGACCCTCGGCTACAGGGTGGGATAAAAAAGGCAAACCAACCAACCAACCAACCAATAAATAAAAAAAATGGGAAATGGGAAAAAAACAGGGAGGAAAATTCTTCCCTCTGACTCAGTCTGGGTGGGTGTTATTAGGACAACCTTTCTGTACAGCGGGGGCTGCACGGTGCCTGCCCCCTTGGAAGACTGGCATGACATTTAACTGAACTTCAGCAAGCGCAGTTGGGCGGGTACCCTGTTCGCGATCCCCAAATTAAGAAGCCACCCCCAAGACGCAACGTGTCATTTCGCTCCAGCAATTAGCGGCAGAAAAGGGGTGTTTTTCCACTGTCACTAAAAGTACCCATTAAGTACCCATTAATGGGTATGTAATGGCATTTTTGTACCCATTAATGGGTACTTAATGGGTACTTCTAGTGACAATGGCAACCCACAGGGATGAAATTGTGCACAAGGGATTCAGTTAAAGACCGATCCGCGTTCGGTTCGGTACAGATGCGCACAATAGGGTCGTGTTTGAATATTCGTAGGTGTTCGAACCCTGATCCGATGTGCCGAAATTCAAACGTAAACATCCCAATCGAGTTTCAGACTTTGGATCTATTTGTCCCGATTATCCGGACATCGGTGTGTTTACGGGTTCGAACACGATGCGCGCTTGAAGATCCGCGTCTTTCCCACACCTGTACGGATCCGTATGGGACGAAAACGGGTTGCATACGGGATAACTACGGGATGCGTATGGATGCGGGGGAAGACGGGTACGTCTACATGCTATTGTCATCGACATTCGTATGTGCAGATTCGAATCAGAAAGAGTTCGAATCGGATTTTCGGGGATTCGATGCCCAAACGAGTCCCATACGCATCTGCTACGTATCCCGTATATATCCCATAAGTGTCCGCTCGGAACGTGTCAGATCTGCCCTGAATCCACTTTGAATCCGTTCTCGATCCATTTCGAATCCACCCAGGGTCCGTTGCAGATGCGGCTGGGGCAGCTGCTTCCCTGCCTCTCCGGGATCATGAATGCAGGGGACCTTCCCACGAGGACCCCCAATTCCTCCCCCCCCCCCGGTAGCTCAAGGCTTGGCCCCCTCCCTCTTTCTCCCCTCCCCCTCCCTCCTCGTGGCTCCCTGCAAGTCTCACACCTAGGCACCCCCTCCCCTCCCCTCTTCCAAGGGGCACCTGGGCTGCAGGTGGGCTTCTTGCACAGACCTGGGGGGGGATGCATTATCTTACCGGCCCCCCACTTAGCCCAGCCCTGCCGCCCCCACCCCATCGACCTCCCTCCCCTGCTCCCAGCCGGGACATCCATCCATCCATCCATCCATCCATCCTTCCTTCCTTCGCAGAGGGGGGCTTCTGCATAGCCGACCCCCCCCCCCGACGGTGACCTTGAGAAGCCAGGATCGCCCCCGGCCACCGCCCCCCCTCCCTGCCCTCCCCTCCCCAGCCTTGTCCCGCGATGGACACAGCCAGTCGGCGGCGCGTCCGCACGCGGAGCCACCGAGGAGGAGCAGCGGCGGCTGGGGAGGGGTGGGGGGTTGGGGTGGGGGGGTTGGGGGGAGAAGAGGGCCTGGGAGGGGGCGTGGCCACGAGTCCCCGCCCCCTGCTCTGCATAGCCCCTCCCCCGCCAGCTGGAGGAAGCCGAGCGAGTAGGAAGCGGGTTGCGATGTCCTTTTGTGTCCTACAGCCCGAGCGAGCGGCGAGCGCGCAGCCCCTGCGGAGGCGGATGGCCCGGACGGCGGCGCCTGCCCTGCCCGGCGCGAGGGGCCACTGAAGTGCAGGCCCCGCCGCCGCCGCCGCAGCAGCAGCCCCAGCGCGCGCCGCCCCCGGGCGGTGGGGGGGCAGAGAGGCCTCCGCCGCCCGAGCCCTTGCGCGCCTCGCCACCAAGGTCAGTGCGATGGCCGGCGCGGGGGGGGGGGGGCGCCGCTTGGCGATCGCCGCGCCGTCCCAGCCCCGTGTGGGCTCCGGGGGAGGGAGGAGGGGGGCAGCGGTCCTGCAAGGAAAGAGGGGAGGGAAAGGGGGGACGGGGGGGCAGATCCTAATCCTGGAAGGGGGGGACAGGTAAGGAGATTGAGCTCACTCAGTGTGGGGGGGGGTGTTGCCTGATCGTGCAGCCGCTCCAGAACTCCCATGCATGTGGACGGGGGTGGTGGGTGGGTGGGTGCGCTGGCAGGCCATGCCGTGGAGCCCTTTGCCCGGGAGAAAGGGCACCCGGGCCGGGGAAGGGGGCTGCAGGCGTGAAGGGGCGCCCTCCCCCCTCTCCTGCTGCTGCTGCTTTGGGGGGCTGCAGGGGCCGGAACCCCCTTCCCCCCAGCCCAGCCGTGGCGATCCCCATGCGCCAGGCAGCGGGCGCAGGCCCTGCGCACTTCTTCTCCTGCTGCTGCTAAGGGGCGCGGGGTGTGTGTGTGTGTGGAGGGATCCGTCTGACTGTGGGGAACGGGGTGGGGGGGGTGCCAGGCGCTGGGGGTGCCCAGGAGGGGGTCTCGGAAGGGCTCGACATGGGCTCCTGCATGCCCGGGTGTGAGATCGCAGGAGGAGAGGGAGGCTGGCACACCTGAGATGCTCCCACCCAGGTGTACGGGGAGATTTGGGGGGACAGAGAGAGACCCCCTCACCTTGCATGGCCCCCCATCTACCCTCCACTCTAGAGCCACAGGTGAATATCCTACTAACAGCCGCCAGGGTAGCAAGCAGGGCTCCCCACCTGCAAAGGTTGGCACCGGGGGCCTGTCTGTGGATCTGTATCTTGTGTGTGCCATCGCAGAGGTCAAGGGTCACGGGCACGACCCTGCCACGCCAGCCCAAACCTGACGACTCCTTGCTGGCGAGAGATTTCACGTGCAGATGCGTAAAAGTGGGAGGGAGGCGGGCAGGCGGGCGGGTGGGTGGATCACAGCGGATCCCGTTTTGGGGAGGTCTGTCCGCACCTGGGCACGTTGGGATGTTACTGACGAATGCGTGCCCGTTTGTGTGCGCCTCCATTCGTGGGCACAGTTTTCGCGGCAGCGCTCGCTGGCTAGAGGCCTGAGTGCTGGGGCAGGGAGGGGGGAGGAGGTGACATTGAGCAATACAGCCTGGGTTACACCCCCCACACACACTGCCCCCCCATCGCACACACACACACAACTTTCCTCTTGCACAAATTCTCCGGCCCGATTGGGTAAGGGAAGAGACGCCAGTGGAAAGAGGGTAAAGGTCTTCCGTCTCGGCCCGGCAAAGGTAGCGAAGGGAGAGCTCACAGGTAGAGGCCTGGGAAATGTGGGTGTCTCCCGGTGGCCTGGGGGCACGGGTTGGGTGCTCCTGATGGCAGGAAAAGGGAGCCAAGCCGGAAGCCTCCGGACCAACTTCTGTGCCCCGTCGTTGGCATGACAGTCAACTAGACCCAACCATATTCCTTCCTGGTGTCCAAATTCTTCTCCAGGCTGATGTGCCGGCAGAATATTTCTGGGGGTTCCCCTGGCCAGACCCTAAAGTGGGGGGGGTGAGGGGCCTTGGGGGGGGAGTGAGGAAGGACGAATGTGGCTTGGAAAAAGGCCACCAGCGAGCCAAGGTGGGCCACGAAATGACTTGTCGCCAGCCAGGCATGGCCGTGAGTTCTAGAAAGAGGCTTTCCCTGTTTCCCTCCGGGGAAGGGAAGTCAGGTAGTCCAGGCTTCCAATTCGGAGAGCCAGGAAAACCATTTGGGCCCGGGGGGGGGGGGGTGTTTGTGTGTGTGTGTGTGTGTGTTGTTTCACCTCTAGCTTTTCAGAGGGGCAAAGAGCAGCCAAAAGGGGCAACAACCAAGGGTGTTTGTGCCCGGTAACTGTTTTCCCTGTAAATCCGTGAATTCTCGCTATGCTGGCATTATCCAAAATGGTGTCTGTGAAGGGCTGGGGTGGTAGTGGTCTTGGGGGGGGGGAAGTAGCAAGGGCATGCTTGTTTAGGTGCCACCTCTTTCTTCTGCCAGGGAGGGGGGCTTTTCGTGTGTCCCTGGAGTGACCTTGAAGCCATCGTGTTTCTGTGGCAAAGGGCTGGTGGTTGGAAACCGTGCCAACAGCTGTGGGCATGGGTTGACCAGGCTGAGGGAGGGGATCCTGGGATGGGAGGGGTAAAAAACTGAGAGGGGGCAGCTCAGCCCCCCCCGAAAAGGGGCTCTCACCCTCTCTCATTTCCATACCCAGAGGGATCCCCAGAGGTAATTCATGTTGGAGGCTGTTCTGAGGGCCCCTCCGCTCCTGCGCAAAGAAAAGTCATGGGGATCGTGTCGCCTTGTGACACCCCCACTTTATGGCACCAACTGCAGGGGAGGGGTGGGCACCAACCATGGTTGCTTGAAAGGGTATGCAGGATACGTAGGCATTCATATCGGGTATTCGTACAAATTCATATGAATATATTTGCATTGAATAGAATCCTACCAGGTTAGAAGGGGATCTATTTGAATGAATTTGAATTTTCTAACATACGCTTTGTTATGAATTAAATGCCAAGAACCCATTTGTGCACATCTCCAGTTGGAAGTAGTTTCCGTGGCTCCTCACAGATCGGGGGATATATTTTTGATCAAAGCTGGGGAGTACACCGTAAGTTTCTCTTTCACTGCCATGAGGTGCCCATCACCTAATAAGACCAACCTCCAGGGAATCCACAGACATCAATGTACAGAATTCTTGGCAAATTCAGAAATGGTTTGCCGTGACCTTCTGGCCAGGGGAGCGCATGGGATTTGAACCTGCAACCCTCAACTTTCTCCGTTCCTACGCATAGATTCCAGTTCACAAAGTTCCTGGACCTGTTTAGACTCTCCGCTTCTCTCACCTTCTGCAGATCCCTCCAGCCATGTCGTCCCAGGAACGCCGAGCTGAGTTCTTCATCAAGACCGAACCGGCTTCTCCAGATAGCCTCACCCAGCACAGCCCCAGCGGATCGTCCGACACCAGCGCCAGCGCCCCTCCACAAGAGCTCGAGACGGCGGGAGCCCTGCCGGCAGGGACAGGAGCATCCCGCCGACGGCATGACGAAGACCCTGACGAACCCCCGGGGCGGGGGAAGTACATGCTGAACACCATGCCCAAGCGGCTCTGCTTGGTGTGTGGGGACGTGGCGTCGGGATACCACTACGGCGTGGCGTCCTGTGAGGCCTGCAAAGCGTTCTTTAAGCGAACTATCCAAGGTGAGTGTCACCCGCAGGAAAGGGAACATCACTTGATTGAATCGAGGTTATCCTGTTTCTACGAACGGGCAGCCGGTCGTCTCAGTAGGCCTCATGGTAAATGGCTTTTTGATACGGCATTGATTTGATGAGTTCGCTGCCGGTGAACTGTCGGTTTGTGGATCTTCTCCAGTGGTGTAGCTTGCAACATTTTTACAGTGTTGGGTTTTTTAAAAAAACAAATTCTTCTGATTTATCAGGGGCTGCTTTGGCAGTTCACAAAAAGGCAGGATCATATTAAAAAAAAGAAACAGGAGAATAAGAATTTTTCCTTCTGTCTCCTTTTCCGCAGGCAGCATTGAGTACAGTTGCCCGGCCACAAACGAATGTGAGATCACGAAGCGGCGCCGGAAAGCTTGCCAAGCGTGCCGTTTCACCAAGTGCCTACGTGTGGGCATGCTCAAGGAAGGTGAGCCTTGGGGACAGGAAACGAGGAGGAAAGGGAAGGACATTGCCGGGACAGTCCAGGCCAAGGAATAGGTGTCTGAATGGGCACATGTGTGCAGCTCACTTTATAAGAGAGAAGTAGGTTGCTAGGACCTGCAACCCTCTACTTTCCCAGACACATTGCTCTACCACTAAGCTACTGTCGCTCCCAGACTCCACGGGCGCTTCTATGCAGTTTTCTTAGCAGGGATACAGAGGTGGTTTGCCATTCCCTGCTTCTGGCGAGAGGCTGGGGATTGAACTGGCAACCCTCTGCTTTCCAGGCGCTTTGCTCTACCACTGAGCTATGGCCGCTCCCAGACTCCATGGGCCCCCTCTATGCAGTTTTCTTGGCAGGGATAGAGGACTGGTTTACCCTTCCCTTCTTCCACGGAAAGGCTGGGGATTGAACCAGAAACCCTCAGCTTCTCAAACACTTTGATCTACCACTTGCAAAATACTAGGCCCAGTGATAGAGACAGAAGTAAATATTCCTTTGCCCACCTTTTCTTCTCCTCTGTTCTGCCCCCCCCCCAATTCAGGAGTGCGTCTGGACCGGGTCCGAGGGGGCCGCCAGAAGTACAAACGCCGGCCGGAGGTAGACGGCGGCACGTTCCCCAGTTCCTTCGTCACACCACAGATTGCAACGGCAAAGAAGCCAGGTGAGCTGACCGAGAGGAGCGTGCCGCTGCTCCCAGCCAGGAATTTGCATTGCTTCGGGTGTGCAAAACAGCTCGGGACAGGGTTTGGGGGCCGTGTTCAGACTTGCCTCGCTCCAGGTTTTAATCTAACCCTAACACCGGGACCATTCGGTGATGGGCGGGATATATGTTTTCTAAATATGTTTTCCACAAAGCCAGGTGGGTGACCTTGGGCTAGTCACAGTTCTCTTTCTGAGCTCTCACAGCCCCACGCACCTCACAGGGTGCCTGTTGTGGGGAGAAGAACAGAAGGTTTGTCAGCCGCTTTGAGTCCCCTTAAATGGGTGAGAAAAGCAGGGTAGAAAAATTCTTCTTCTCTCATGTATTTGGTTTCTCGCCTCTACTCGTCTGCCATGCAAGATAAGCAAACCTAGTTTAAACACTTAGATAGGAGCAGGGGTTTATGGGAGATTGTTGGTTTGTGTGGCCTTTGGCCCGGCATTGTGACTATTGTCAGTCTAGGTGCCAATTGTAGTGGTCACTAAATTAGTGAGCTCTGAACCATAAATAAAATAAAATCAAGTATGAGGTTTGGGAGAAAGGGATCCGTGATGAACCGGCTGTCCCTTCATAGACGTCTTGCTTTCCTCTTGGTCTCCTATCCACAGCCCCGATGAATACAATGGTGTCCCACTTGCTGGTGGCAGAACCTGAGAAACTCTACGCTATGCCTGACCCTGCCCTCCCGGAAGGGCCTGCCAAGGCAGCGAGCACTCTGTGTGACCTGGCAGACCGGGAAATCGTCGTCATCATCGGCTGGGCCAAAAACATACCGGGTGAGTGTGTCAACTTCCCCGAACTGCATCCTTTGCTGCGGGAAATATTTATCTGGGCCTTGGGGGAAAGAGCCAAACAGGCTCCCAAGAAATGTCCAAAACTCAGCAGGATGTCATGGTAACAAGAATCATAGGATTGGAAGGGACCTCCGAGGTCATCCAGACCACCCCTTTACCCAACACAGGAATGACTGGACCATCATGGGCAGATGGATGGACACTTTACTGTATTGGTTTTGACTAATCATGCCTTGCAGAGCGTTCCACAAAAGGCGAAGTAACTGAGTACAGTGCTTCCTTCCTTCCTTCTTTCCTTCTCTTTCCTTCCTTCTTTCATTCATTATTTTCCCTCCTTCCCTTTCCCTTCTTTCAATCTTTCCCCTCCTTTCCTTCTTCCTCTTCCTTCCTTCTGTTCCCTCCTTCCCTTCTGTCTTTCATTCTTTTCTCTCCTTCCCTTCCTTCCCATCTTCCCTCCCTCCCTTTTCTTTTCCTGTTCATTCTTCCATTCTTTTCCCTTCTTTCCTTCCTTCCTTCATTTCCTTCCTCCTTTCCTTCTTCCCCTCCTTTCCTTCCTTCCCCTTCCCTTTGTTCCTTTTTCTTTTCGTTTCTTCTTTTCCCTTTCCTTCATTCCTTCTTTCCCCTCCTTTCCTTCCTTCCTCCTTAATTTTTTTTATTAGCAAAACAAATCTGATCCACTCAAACAAGACATGAAATGTGGAACGTAAAATTACAGCCACTTTATCCCTCCCCTTGGAGATGCCCAACGCCCTTCCCTCCTGTTTATAAAAGAGAAATATTTGTGACCTAGTTATTTATGTAGTCGACATAATGCACGCAGCCTTCTTCACAGTGCCCCAAAAAACCTGATCCGCCGCTCAGCGGTCCAAGTGCGAGCACTAGTCAACATTGGTTCATTCTGCTTTCCTTCGTCCAGCGGACTGTCCAGCGTTAGCATGTGGACAGCAGGCCCCTCTTCCGGGATATACTCCGGAATAAAGCCAAAGGTGAATAGGCCCAAGGCTTCCCATCTTACTCACCTGGGTTATTTTTGCCCCTGCAGGGTTCCCGGCGCTGTCGCTGGCGGACCAAATGTCTGTCCTGCAGAGCGTCTGGCTGGAGGTCTTGCTTCTGGGCGTGGCGTGGCGCTCCCTGCCCTGCGAGGACGAAGTCGTCTTCGCCGAGGACTTTGTGCTGGACGAAGAGGCGGCGCGGGCGGCGGGGCTGCTGGAGCTGAGCGGGGTGGTGTTGCAGCTGGTGCGCAAGTATCGTGCCTTGCGCCTGGAGTGTGAAGAGTATGTGCTCCTGAAAGCGTTGGCGCTTGCAAATTCAGGTGAGTCCTGGCACGGTGGTGGGACAGAAGGCAGGAAGGCTAATGATCCACGCCAGAGAAAGGCAGGCATTATGGTAAACCACACACAGCCCAGGAAGTGGATTGACCCACTCTGTTCTTCTTTGGCACACTAGACTCAGCTCAATTTGAGCTGGCACTAATAAATAAGAACCTAAGAGGAGCCCTGCTGGATGAGGATACAGCCAGTGTGCCAGTTGAAGCCTTTTTTGGACAGAGATGGCTTGGCCACAGTTATCGACACTCTGGTAATCTCCAGACTGGACTACTGTAATGCGCTCTACATGGGGCTGCCCTTGAAGACGGTTCGGAAGCTTCAGCTAGTACAGAATGCAGCTGCTAGACTGGTGACAGGGACAGCTGACCGAATGCACATCACACCGGTATTAAAAGAGTTGCACTGGCTGCCGATTCGCTACTGAGCCCAATATAAGGTGTTAACTCTAACTTATAAGGCCCTAAATAACTTGGGCCCCAAGTATGTAAAGGAAGGTCTACACCCGTATTGACTTGCCCGTGCCTTAAGATCTGGAGGAGAGGCCCTCCTGGTTGTCCCACCACCCTCAGCAGCAAAAAGGGTGGGCACCCAGGAGAGGGCTTTCTCAGTGATGGCCCCTAGGCTGTGGAATGATCTCCCCCTTGAGGTGCATCTATCACCTTCACTGTACACGCTTCGGAAGGCAGTGAAGACGTACCTCTTTGCCCTGGCCTTCGGCTACATGGGGACACTCTTTTCCCTTCCCACTTGCAGACACATGTTGTTTAGATATAGGGTGGGATAGAAATACAAATAATAAATAAATAAATAAATAAGATCCGTGCAGATCTGAGCAGTTTAGCCTTTTCTAGTTGACCGGAAAATTTTGTCAACATGCAGATATTTTTAGTTACAGCCACGTTTTTTCAGGTACGGCCCCCCCCAAAAAACCCACAACTTCTGTCTTGTGCCAGTCTCTCCATTTTGATCTTCAAGATCTCGACATTTTGTGATCTTCTAAAGTTCTTTATCTTCTACTATGATTACGATCATCTATTATTATTACTGCTAATTAAGGACGTGCACAAATATTAGTAACATTCGAAATTCGTACAAATTTGGCTGAATTCAAATATCCATAATTGAATCGAATCTTCATATGCATTTGCGTGGGATTCGTATGGGACTGAACATTCGTATGAAGTTTGAATCCTACATTAGAAGCGGATCTGTTTGAACAAATGTGAATTTTCTTGCATTCATTTCAGCTTGCAGAATCCTAACTGAGTCTCAACCTCCTGATTTTACCCTAGACTCTGTGCATATTGAGGACATGGCTGCCGTCCAGCGGCTCCGCGACGTTTTACACGAGGCCCTGCTGGAATACGAAGCATCCCGCCGTCCCGAGGAGCCCCGTCGGGCCGGCCGCCTCCTGCTGACGCTCCCGTTGCTGCGCCAGACGGCGACCCGCGTTCTCCACCATTTCTACAGCCTCAAACTCGAGGGCAAGGTCCCTATGCATAAGCTATTCCTGGAGATGTTGGAAGCCATGATGGACTGAACCAGGAGACCCAGGTTGGGTCGAAGGGTTGGAGGAATGGGCATCCGGCAGGGAGGCGGGCAGAGAGGCAGGGGTCGGCGAGCAGAAGCCGGCGTGGCTCCTCCCAACCTCTGAAATCCCTGCTCGGCGGTTGTCCGCACGTTAAACGTTCATATGCGCTGGCAGTGACGGCGCACATGCTAATCTCCATTGGCTTTGCACTGAGACTGATGGGAGTGCCGGGGAAATGTTTGAAACCGGAGAAGGCGGCAACCTGCCCTGGGAGCAAGGGTGGGGCTGGCTGGGGAGGGGGTGTTCTCTGGGGAGGGGGCACCGCAAAGGGCGGGCAGGGCGGGTTTTCACATTCACACTGGAAGCCATACTTTTAATTTATTAACTCGGGGAGGTGAGGGTATTAGGTACTGTAGCCCTAGCTGGGAAGCCATATTGCATTTGCGTGGCATTGAAGCAGGGGGGGAGGGATGGGTGGGTGGGGGGATTTTTGAGGGAGGATGCAGAGTTTATTCTCACCTGGCCACAATTGGGGATCAGCAGAGGTGGGACATTCACTTTCAGTCCACTCCTGCTGCTGTTTCCATCATCGGCATCCTACACTGCCCGCACTCTCCACCATCTTGTTACCCCTGGGCTGGGCCCAGACAAATGCACCTTAATGGGATGGTGGGGATGGCTCCAGGAACAATATAGAAGACAGTCTGGTGGGGTTTTGTTTGCTTTCAGCTCACCATTGCAGTCTCTCAAGCAGAGAAGAGTGGCTGCCTCCTTCCCGCGTTTCCGTCCAGAACCCCTCCGTCCCTCCAGAGCATTGCATTATCACTTTTAAGCAATAATAGTCGTTTAAGAAACAAACAAACAAAAAAGGAAAACCCTTGGGGGAGAATTCCCCGTGACCTGGCGGGGAGAAGAGGCAATATCTTAAAACATTCTGCTTTGCATGGCGCCTGCCTTAAAAATTTGGGAAGGGTTGTGTGGTTAAGAAGGGGAGAACCAAATCTTTCCCTCCCCCCTTGCTCCTCCCACCCTGCCAAGGGGGTCGGGAGGTGGGAGAACAGGGCTTGCTAGTGTCCCATCCAAAGCCCTGCCACGGAACTTCCTTGTAGCAATAGTTTTAAAAAGGCAATGATGCTTTTTTAGTTTTTCAGGTGTAATTTCTTCGCCCTCCCAGCTGTTCGGATGCCGAGCAGCCGAACCCGTTCTCTGCCCAATCGAGGAGAACCCGCCAAGACCCAAAGCAATAATACATGCCCTTCCTCGCCCTCTTTCCCTTCCAAAATATTATCCGCGGGGGATCGGAAATCTAGGCCCCCCCCAAATCTCACACGCTGCGGGATGGAACGGATGATCTCGCAAAGGCCCGAGGTTTCCTGTCCCGAATCCTTAAGCCAAGAACGGGAGGCATTATCTAAAGAAGAAAGCCGTGTATATAGCAATATATTTTAATGTATATTTGTTGCAGGAAAAGGAGAATCTACCCCACTTCTGGCTTGCTTCTCCCAAGGAAAGATTGGGTTACGGCTGGCCTTGCCCTGCTAGGGAAATGGGGAGAACAGAAGCTAAATAATTTTTTTTATTATTATTATTATTAAATTATGTGTGTGTACATATTATAAATACCTCTGATCTATGTATAGGCGGCTACAGAAACACATTCATAGAGAGCTCTATTACTGAACAAATTAAAAAACGGCAACTATGGCCTAATGAACAATCCCACGATCTCTGTCGTCCATGGATGGGTACAGAGTAATTTCTCAGAGCAGGAAGAGGTGGGAAACAGGTGACTGATTCTTGGCTGCCTCTGCAGTTTTCTTGGCAGGGATATAGGAGTGGTTTGCCATTGCCAACTTCCAGAAAGAAGCTGGGAACTGAACTGGCAGTCCTAAGCACTTCCTAAGCACTTTGGTTTACCACTGAATTTTAGCCAACCAAAAAAGGAGTATGTGCCAACAGCGTGTTATGGCAGCATGGAAAATGAAATGGGATCAAAACCACTCTCAAGGAGCCAGTTTGGTCTAGTTGCTAAGGAGCTGAACTCTCACCTGGGAATATTGGGTTTGATTCCACCCTCCTCCGTGAAGCCAGCTGAGTGGCCTTGCACTAGTCACAGCTTTCTTCTAAGCTCTCACAACCCCACCTGCCTCACAGGATATCTGTGGTGGAGAGATGAGTCCCTTTAAGGGAGAAGAACAGAAGGTTTGTCAGCCACTTTGAGTCCCCTTAAATGGGTGAGAAAAGTGGGGTAAAAAAGCCAACTCTTCTACTTTTTAGAAGAAAAAAAGAAACCAAACTCTCAGGTGAGAGTAATACACCAACCCAGTGCCTCCAGACCAAACTGCTGCCTTGTATCTCAGTAATTTTGGGATTCTGATACAGGTCTGGACGTGTGTTATAATAACCCTGGGTTCCGATCATGTGCGAAAGGCAAGCGAGATTGTGAAAAAGGGTCGCAAAAATCACCCACAGAGAGAACAGAACGCCCTTCACCCTTAGAGAAGAATCTTATTTACTCCATTTTATTTACTCCAACCACCAACTTGAAACATCTTCAAGATATCTCCTCCGAGACCTCCATGGGTCGTGTCCTTCAGAACTCGCTCTCAAGGGCATAAGCCAGCTCACGTTTCGTCTTCATTCAACAACATGTTGGGTATCCCCTTCGTGATGGGAAATTCTCTTCCCGTGTCCGGGCATCTCAACACACCTTCTACCACTTCTACCTGTGGGAGACAGAAACAGACCCGTGACTTTAGGTGTAAGCGGAGGTGAGAAGATGGCCACGCTCGTCCGAAAATCTGCTCAATTTTGACCCCAGCGGGCTTCCGTTAGAAAGGGGTACGAGTTTTTACTCCCTTTCCTTTCTATTTAAAGGACTGTCTTACCTCCATCAAAACGTGATGGGCTTTGCGAAGAAAATCCTCGTTGTTCTCAAAGTCCGGGATCGGCTCAGCTGGCAGGTCTGACCGATGACCCAACTGCAAAGACGGACAGAGATAAGGCTTGGATTGGAGGGATAGTCTCTCCCCTGTTCTGTGCTGGCCCACCCACATTAGCTGCAGCTGATAGAAATCAAGGCTCTGCTCCAAATTAATGCCAAGGAATCATGGGGAGGGTATTCCGCAGCATGGGGCCACCACGGAGAAAGCCCTGTTTTTCTGTCCATCTCCTCTAGAGATGGTATCGCTAGAAGGGCTCCCCCTGGAGATCTTAATTAACGGACACCTCCATTTTGGCAAAACCACCTCCTGGATGGTCTGCCATGATTATTAGCTACAAAGTTCACAGGTAAATATAAAGGGGGGGAAAAATTACAGTCTTGGCTGCCTCCACCAAAGCGGCCCATTCCACCTTGGGAATCATTCGCGCGGTGAATTCTGGATTGAAATCCACATCGTTTACTTTCACTTCAGTGGCCTGTTGGAAGATGACAAACAGGAAAGCAATATGAGCAACTTCACAAGATCAGGGGAGGGGAGGAGAAGGAAGGAAGGAGACCTAGGGAGAAGGAAGGGAGGGAGGAAGAGAGAAAGGGAAGAAGGAAGGAATGAGAGAGAGACCTAAAGAAAAAGAAGGAAAGAGACCTAGGGAAGAAGAGCTGGCTTTTCTACCCTGCTTTTTTCACACATTCAAGGGTACTCAAAGCGGCTGACAAACCTTCTAGTCTTCTCCCCACAACAGACACCCTGTTAGGTGGGTGGGGCTGTGAGAGCTCAGAAAGAGAGCTGTGACTAGCCCAAGGCCACCCAGCTGGCTTCATGAAGGAGTGTGGAATGAAACCTCATATTCCCAGATAAGAGTCCAGCTCCTTAACCACTAGATCAGAAAAGAGGAAGGAAGGAATCTCCTCAGTGAAAAGATGCAATATGATAATAAACAAAGCTGCGGCCATGACTGCAACCAGAACAAGCTTCCAAGTACTTAGAAAGATGCCTTCTGTATGATCATACAGGTGAGTTTTCCATTGGCCCCTAGGAAAAGAGCAGCTACATCTTTTTTCCCATTTCATTCCCTCAGCCAGTGGGGGACCCACTGTGGTCCTCCAAACGTTCCTCAGCTCCCAGCATGCTGTGCCTGTCGCAGCAGGAGGGGGCTGCTGGGGGTTGTAGTTCAGGGATGCTTGGAGGCAGGGAGGCTCAGGTGTGTTCTTCCAGGTGGCCCTGAACTACAGCTCCCGGCATGCCTGCGAAGTCACCTCGAGAAGGGGCTGCTGGGAGTTTCAGTTCATGCAAAAAAGGCAACGCGTGGCCTACCTTGCAGGGTTGTTGTTGCAGGAAGATTATTACAGGGGGAAGGGAGGAGCCCCAAAGGAAGGATACTGACCAGGCAGCTAAGGGGTGCGTGGGTGGGGGGCTTTACCTGAATCTGCAGGGGGTACCCTCCCCCGGGCCGCACCCCCCGCACGTGGGAAGCGAGCAGGTTGTGGGTCAGGAGCTTCATGATGCTCCAGCAGCAGCAGCTGCAGCAGCAGCAGCAGAAGAAAGGATCACGTGTTCCCCCGTTTGTCACACACCCCTTCCGGTTTCCTCCAAAGACTCACTTCCTCTTTCTCAACTTCCGGCGGCCTTTTCGCCCTCACTTCCGGTGACCTTGGTGCAGGGCGGTTCGCAGTCCTCCCTACTTCCGGGAAACCTTGATCTCGACTCTACAGTTCCGGGGTGGGTGGGACTCAAGGCAGCTGACAAGCTTTCTGTTCTTCTCCCCACTACAGACACCCTGTGAGGTGGGTGGGACTGTGGGAGCTCAGCAAGAGAGCTGTGACTAGCCCAAGGCCACCCAGCTAGCTTCGTGGAGGAATGGAGAATCAATCCCAGCGGCACCCCTGGGCAAAGAATCCCCATCCGATCGGATGCAAGTTCCATGATTGGGAAACGATCAAAACTCTCCAGTTTGCATCCAGATCTTGCACGGGACCCACTGAAAGTGGCTGGAATCTCCCTCGCTTCTGCTGCTGCTTTTTAAAAAAAATATTATATATATATATTTCAATCCAAATCATCCACAAAACGACACAATGCAATTCAACACCCCACCTACCCTCCCATGGAACAGATCGGCGCTGAATGGTTAATATTTTCCTTCCTTCCCCCCCCCCCCAATGCCTGCAATCAGGGGGCACTTGCTGGTGCTTTCTGTCCCCCCCTCCCAGGGACCCCCAGATGGCGTTGGAATAATAATATGCAAATGAGATGCAGATTTTCCCCTTCCCCTGGCCCTTGGGAAGGCTGGAAGGGGAGGCACAGGCGTGCGCGCGCGCGCGCACACGCACACACGCACACACACGCACCTAGGGGCGGTTGCACAACTTGCAGGGCGAAGACGCACAGAGGAGGCGCGGGACTTCAAAGGCCCCCCCGGTTGCCATGGCGGCTGTCACTCCGGCGATTTCCATGGCAACGGGGTGGAAAAGGGCGGGGGTGGCCCTGGGCTGGCGCTGCTGCAACAGCTGGCGGCGGCTGGGCGCGATCCCGGGCGGCAGCAGCAGCAGCGGCGGCGGCGGCGGCAGGACCTTTGGATGCAGCGCAGCGGCTATGGCGAGTCTCAAGGTGAGCCGGAGGGGAGGGAGCAGGGCAGGGAGGGGCCTGGAGAGAGCAAAGCCTGCGTCCCCCCCCCCCCATTTAGACAGCTGCGCCCTTGCACGAGAGAAACGCACACGCACACCCCTCCGCCAAGGGTTTTGCAGCTGCAGGGTCCGTGCAAAATAACCCACACGACAGGGCCTTCTCTGCAAAGGCACCTTTTGCAGCGCCCTGGCAGAGCAGATCCATCGGGGTCTCTCTGAGCCCCAGGACGGAGGAGAAGAGTTCTCCTGGGGGGGGGGCACACAGGAGATCCCGGAGAGCCTGCACATCTGGATGGCCCTGCAAATGCACCGGGCCCTCTGGGAAGGGCACCTTTGCAGCCCTCTGGGCCTGGGCACCAGAAGACCACCTTCTCTGGGCCTCAGAGGAGAGCTGGCACATCTGGATGGCCCCACAAAGGGTCAGGCGGGGGGGGGTGTCTGTGAAATAAGGGGGGTCTTGTGGCACCAGCTTCCTCCTGCCCCCATACAGACCACCCATGGAGGGCAAAGCTCCCAGACTGGTGCCAGCAGCTCCCGGACGGTGCAATACACCGTCACTAGGCCGGACGCCTCTCCGAGCTGCTGCCACTGCTGCTGTCTCTCCGGCCCCATGAAAGGTCAGCTTGCCTGTGCCTTGGGAAACCTGCTTGCCAAAGGAGCCAGCGGCAGGAGGGGTCAAAGCTCAGCCGGAGACCAGTGGCCTGGAAGGTGGAGGGACACAAACACGGCTTTGATGTGCCCGTGTGGGTCCCTGGGTAGCTAGCCACAAAAGAACACTGCCCAAGAGAAGCCACCTAGGGGGCTGGGCTTTACCTGGCCCCATAGAAAGCAAGCCCGGGTTTGTGTAGCAAAAGGCCACAAACTCAGGTCCTCCAGTCCAAAGAGGGAACCTCTGGGGAACATCAGCTCCGAGTCTTTGCCACAAAAACTTCCCAGGCAAACGTATGCGCCTGTATTACCTCCCAAGGTGTGTGAACGGTGGCGCAATCAGCGATTGGTATTTGGACACCCAGAGGCACAGCCCAGCCCCATGGGCTTGCCCAACTTCATAGAAATTTAGCCCTGCGCTCCAACCGTTGGAATCTTTTATGCGCCAGCCAGCCACAAGGAGGGGAGGAGGAAGAAGAGTTGGCTTTTCTACCCTGCTTTTCTCACCCATTTAAAGGGACTCAAAGCGGCTGACAAACCTTCTTTTCTTCTCCCCTCATCAGACACCCTGTGAGGCAGGTGGGGCTGTGAGAGCTCAGAAGAGAGCTGTGGCTTGCCCAAGGCCACCCAGCTGGCTTGGTGGAGGAGTGCGGAATCAAACCCAGCATTCCCAGATAAGAGTCCAGCTCTCTAACCACTAGACCAGGCTGCGCCTTGTAAACCCTTGCTTTGCTTTGGCAGGTTGGGGACAAGCTACCGAGCGTGGAAGTCTACGAAGGTGACCCCGGGAACAAAGTGAACGTGGCGAGTCTCTTTGTGGGGAAAAAGGGCATCTTGTTTGGGGTCCCCGGTGCTTTCACGCCGGGTTGTTCCAAGGTAAGTGGAACTCCTCCTCCTCCTTCTCCTCATGGTTCGTCGGCGTTCCTGAACACCCCCAGATCCTTGGAAAGTGAAGCCACGTTGTTCATAATTTTCCTTTTCCCCTGGATTTCAGACTCACCTCCCAGGCTACGTGGAGAAGGCAGGGCAGCTGAAGGGCAAAGGCGTGGAGGTCATCGCCTGCCTCTCCGTCAACGATGTTTTCGTCATGAACGAGTGGGGGAAAGCCCACAAGGCCGAGGGGAAGGTTAGTCCTGGGGCGAAATTAGCTTTGGTCGTTGGCGGTGCTGCTTTAAAAAAAAAAATCAAGTTTCTTCTCTCGCATCTTCTAACATTTCCCAAAGGTTCTGCATCCGTAATACAATCGCCCCCCCCCCCCCCGTATCTACTGATTCGGTAACCACGGTTTCAGCTAACCAGGGTTACCGGATCAGCCGTAAGGGGAAATCACCCAGAACCGGAAGACCTATTTCGGCCTCCGTAGGGCGTTGGAATAGGCGCGTTGCGCCAGATTAGGTTGGACACAGATCACAGGTACAAGATACAGGTGTACACAAATCTTGTGGGTTTTTTGCCTTTGAATTTGAGTCCAATCAACTGTCAAAACGTTCGGTTCGACTCGAATGTTTAGAACCTGAATGCGGCAAAATCCGATTTGAACTGAATACAATCCAAACTATTCATTTGAATGTTAGATTCGAAGCTTAAGATAAGCATGGCGACAAAATTCTCATGTGATATATGTATCTGTACGCATTTTGTACGCATCCCGTTTTATCCCATAATGCATCCTGTTTTCATCCCGTATTATAAGCACAAACGTGTACAGATACGTATGTGATTCGTACAGATACGTATGTACTTTCAAATGTTTCGAATCATTCGAATGAATGTTCTGGAACGTTTGACATTTGTTTGAATGTTTAAGTTCGAATGTGAAGATGTTCGATTCGTGTTCGGATGCCCACATTTGAGCTTTACGTAAATCCAGCCAGAAGGCAGCCATGGAAGTCTTCCTCTGAGTCACGCCCTTGCTTTCCCCTTGGCGCCGCTGATGTCTGAAGATAGACAGCCAGGGGTAATTTAGCAAATCTCTCTTAATCCCTGTGTTAATGAAGTCAGCCAGGGGAGGCCAGATAAAATTAACAGGCCCGCGGGAGTGGAGGCAAAAGGAAGGCACTGCCAGAGTTGAGGGGCGGCAGCTTGACGAGGGGTCGTGGCACGTGGGAGGGCCTTCTCTGTGGTGGCCCCTCTGGATTTGGAAAATCCTCCTAGGGGAAGTACAGCAGGCGCCAGTTTTATATGAAATCAGTGGGCCCTCTGAAGGTTTTACAGGTGATGCACTGGAATGGTCAGAAACATGGCCAGTTCATATTTTTTAATAGCGGTAATTTGCTTATCTGATGCTTCCTCTAACTTTCCAGGTGCGGATGCTGGCTGATCCGACAGGAGCTTTTGGAAAGGTATGTGTGCGCCTAGTTTAGGGACCCGGAAAACACCGGCAAACGACAAATTGGAGTCCGTCCCCCAGCTAAAAACATTCCTGATTTCTTTCCTCTGCAGGCTACAAATCTACTACTTGACAAGGACCCACTAAAAGAGCTTTTTGGAACCAACCGGTCAAAACGGTACGAAAGGAGGCGGGATTTTTACCTCTAGAATTGGCAGGAGGGGCAAACCTTTAGACCATGCCCAGGTTTCAGGGTGCTGAGATCTTTGGCCCCCACTTTGGGCAAAGATTGGGGGAGTTGGTGGGTGAAGCCGCTGGATTTTGCTGAGCGACTTTCCTACCTATTTGTGTTTGGTCCTGATTCAATCGGGGCCACCAGGTAATACAGAAATCTGGGTTAATTCAAAGCCTTCCATGGTCTTAATTGCAGCATATTTTTATTTTTATTTGCGTTTTTATCCTGCCCTATACCCAGGGGTCTCAGGGCAAGTTACGACATATAAAATGAACACGTTAAAACCAATAGCATGTTAAACCTATTAAAACCACGGCAGCATCTGAATGTGGGGAGGAAAAGGCTGTTTCTTCGCTTAGCCAAAGGCCAGGGTAAGGTCCATCTTCCCAGCTCATCTGTACACACAGAGTGAAGGTGCCCGACGCAACTCCGGAGGGTGACTATTCCATAGTCTGGGAGCCACCACTGAAAAGGCCCTATCTCAGGTGCCCACCCCTTTTGCTGCTGTGAGTGGCTGTACAACCAGGAGGGCCTCCCTTCCAGATCTTAAGGCACAGGCAGGTCGACATGGGAGAAGGCGCTCCTTTAGATATTTGGGGTCCACGTCATTTAGGGCCTTATAAGTCAAAGTTACCATCTTGAATTGGGCTCGGTAGCAAATTGGCAGCCAGTGCAATTCTGGGACGGAATGTCTCCGTAAACGGGGTAAAGACCAATCCAGCTAATCTATTTCTTGCTTTCCTAACTGTGTCACCTCATCTGCAGCTTCTCCATGGTGGTCCAAGATGGCGTGGTGAAGGCCCTCAATGTGGAAGAGGACGGGACCGGCCTCACGTGTAACCTGGCCACCAACATCATCTCCCAGCTCTGATCCCCAGATGCCTGGGTCCCCCAAAGCTGTGCCCACCTGGGAGTCCGGATGTACAAACACGCACACACACACACACGCTTGCCTCTCGGCTCCTGTGAGGTGGGAAACTGGGTGGGATTGGAGCCTCCGCACAGAGGTTTTTACGAGTTGGCTTGCTTCTTCCCGCTGTTCTCTCGTTCGCTCGGTTGTGTTCCGTTCTGTGTAAGAGCGTGGAATAAAAGCATAGCGGTTTGCCCGTTTCGATCTTGCTCGCCGGCTGCATTCAGATTTATTTTGCAAAAATAAATAAAAAGACCCTTTCACGGACTCTTGCACGATAGACCTCCGCAACGCTGAGAAGGCCCTCTGTCTCAAGCGCCGGCCCTTTTTCCTATGGAGGGTGGTGGGACCACAGGGAGGGCCTCTCCTCCAGATCTTATATAAACGAGCGGAATCCAAGACACCAAACGGAAATTTTAAAAGCCTTCAGATAACACGGGGATGAGAATTATGAGTCACTTTGGTTCCACATCTCAGAAAGAAATGCACCACCGAAGAGCTATTCCCCACCCCCACCCCACCCCAGTCTTTCTGTAATAGTTTTGAAACTGAAAATGGTCTTTCCACCTTGGCTTTTCCACTGCTCATGAAAAGGTTTCCCCACAAGACGCCTTTTCTTGCATCTTTTGGGTTTTGACAAGTTAAAAAAAGCACGAACAAGACCGCCGTTTAGAAAATTAACCAGAGCCTGGGTGTGACCCAGGAGATCAGGGGTGATTTCGCATTTCCCGTACACAGGACAGGAAAGGAGCGCAGGGCTCCTCTGAGGTTCCTATGGACTAGATGGGCTGTGTCCTGATCCAGCAGGGCTCCTCTGAGGTTCCTATGGACTAGATGGGTTGTGGCCTGATCCAGCAGGGCTCCTCTTAGGTTCTTATGGACTGGATGGGCTGTGGCCTGATCCAGCAGGGCTCCTCTAGGTTCTTATGGACTAGATGGGCTGTGGCCTGATCCAGCAGGGCTACACTTAGGTTCCTATGGACTAGATGGGCTGTGGCCTGATCCAGCAGGGCTCCTCTTAGGTTCTTATGCACTGGATGGGCTGTGGCCTGATCCAGCAGGGCTCCTCTAGGTTCTTATGAACTAGATGGGCTGTGGCCTGATCCAGCAGGGCTACACTTAGGTTCCTATGGACTAGATGGGCTGTGGCCTGATCCAGCAGGGCTCCTCTTAGGTTCTTATGGACTGGATGGGCTGTGGCCTGATCCAGCAGGGCTCCTCTTAGGTTCTTATGGACTGGATGGGCTGTGGCCTGATCCAGCAGGGCTCCTCTAGGTTCTTATGAACTAGATGGGCTGTGGCCTGATCCAGCAGGGCTACACTTAGGTTCCTATGGACTAGATGGGCTGTGGCCTGATCCAGCAGGGCTCCTCTTAGGTTCTTATGGACTGGATGGGCTGTGGCCTGATCCAGCAGGGCTCCTCTTAGGTTCTTATGGACTGGATGGGCTGTGGCCTGATCCAGCAGGGCTCCTCTTAGGTCCTCATGGACCAGATGGGCCGTGGCTTGATCCAGCAGGGCTCCTCTGTTGTTCTCTTATCTTCTTAGGTCTTTCACGTCCTGTGATCACAACATTTGCTCAGAAATCCACCTGAGGATTCCTGACGCAGACAGGACATGAAGAACCAGCGGAAACCCCTGGTTGAGGGTCCTACCCCCTCCACCTGCCGGCCCTGGCTCACTGAGAGGGTCGCAGGGGAATGGCTGTGGGAACAACATGGCTGACAAGAGGCCCTTCGCCCGCCCGCCCACCCACTCAGCTCAGACCACAACTCTGACGCTACTGTACCAAGTCAATGAAGGATTATTTCTGTCCTGCCCTCAGCACCTAGTCTGTGGTTTCCAATTGCAAGCAGCACAGGAAGTGAAGTCAACTGAGTTCTCCTTTTGCCTGATGGAATCGTGGCACCTAGCCTGGACCTGGCACACTTTCCAAAACACTTTCCCCGAGGATGGATCACTCTCTGGCCACCTTCCCTGCGGTGGTGGTGAAGACGCAGGTCCCTTAGTTCTGCATCACCGAGGGGTTGCGGTCGCCGCGTTTCCGCTCTGCGCAACCTCCAACTCCCTTGACTGAGGAAGGAAGTCTAAAGTGGAGTCACACCGATGAAACGCAGAGCACAGGACGGCAGGCGCGCCAGATGCCCAGGGGACCCGCTCTGACTCCCAAGGGTGGGGGCGCTTGGGTGACACCATGGAGAGCGACGCGTGCCAGGCGTTGGAGGATTTCGTCTCGGGGCCGCTGGTCACCTGGGTGAGCAATCGAGGAAACAGTATGGATAGCTTGAAGGAAGGTTTAGATACATTTGTGGAGGACAGGTGCAGGAGCGGCTACTACGCCACTAGGTGGGAGAGGCAGGCAAGCAGGATGGTCTAGTGGTTAGGGAGCTGGACTCTTACCTAGGAATACTGAGTTTGATTCTGCCTTTCTCCAAGAAGCCAGCTGGGTGACCTTGGGCTAGTCACAGCTCTCTTCTGAGCTCTCACAGCCCCACCTACCTCACAGGGCATCTGTTGTGGGGAGAAGAACAGAAGGTTTGTCAGCTGCTTTGAGTCCCCTTAAATGGGTGAGAAAAGCAGGGTAGAAAAGCCAACTCTTCTCGTTTTCCTCTCCTCCTCTAAAAGCCATCTGCAGGGAGTTGACAGTAGGTGAAGGTTTAGCCTTCATCTTCTGCTTGAGATGCCCAGAAGGAACTTGTGGGCCACTGGGTGAATTGGGATGCTGGACTAGATGGGCTCCTCTTAGGTTCTTATGGACCGGATGGGCTGTGGCCTGATCCAGCAAGCTTCCTTTTACATTATTATGTTCTTATGAGCACATTTTAGGGAGAGAGGGATCTGTTTCCTAGAGGAAAGTCCTGGCAGGGATTTTTAAGGGCTGCTGAGCCCAGAGTTCTTGGTAGGACATCCGTCTACTAATGACCCTTATTTTGAACACTCCTCAGTAAATGGGGAAAAAGATTTTAACCTGGGTTAACATTATGCATAACGTCTCACTGGTTTGATTAAGTTCGCCTCACTTTCCATCCAGATCAAAGTGTTGTTAACTTTTGTCATGCCAACCCAAGTCATCCATCCGTCCGTCCGTCCGTCCGTCCGTCCATCCATCCATCCATCCATCCATATGGAGCCTACTTAATGAACAAGTATACTGTATGTCCAGTTTTCTCATCACATAATGAGTGCCTCCTTTTGCCCCACAACAGATCCAAACCTTGGAGAGTCTCATAGGAGCTGATCTACCTGCCTCCCTGCAGATGGTGAAGAGGACTGAGAACCCGAAAGAGTATTTTCTCACCCTGGTCAGCGGAGGCCTCTTCATTCGTGTCATGGAGATCATGTGAGTTCTTATTTTAGAAAAGGGCAACCAGAACGATTAAGGGGCTGGAAGAAAATCCCTTACAAAATCAGTCTGTAACCTCTGGGCCTCTTCAGCCTGGAAATACAACCTTTAAGAGGGGGCCTGACTGAAGGATATAAAATCATTCAGGGTATAGAAAAGGTGGAAGGAGAAAATTTCTTTTCTCTATCACACCACACTAGAACCAGGGGCATCTATGAAGCTGATGGGCAGGAGAGTCAGATCAGACAAGGGGAAGGATTTCTTCACCCAGAGGGTCATCAGTCCATGGAACTGGCTGCCAGAAGAGGTGGAAACAGCCAGAAGAAGAAGAAGAGTTGGCTTTTCTACCCCACTTTTCTCACCCATTTAATGGTACTCAAAGATGCTGACAAACCTAGGTCTCTAACCTTCTTCTTCCATCCATCCATCCATCCATCCATCCATGGTTGACCAACATCTTCTGACCATTTCCCCCTCCCTACCCGGTTGCATTTTGCAGAGACCAGGTTCCTAACAGAATGCAGCCACCCTGGGACAGAACAAATGATGAGGCACAGAGTTTACAGATGCTCCAGGCCGTCTTGCGGCGGCTTCACAGCTTCTACACGGTGAGCAGAATTTGGGGGCGCCTCGGATCCTGCCAGCCCCCCTCAGAGACGGCTGAAAGCTCCCAAATTTTCCAGCACGTATCAGCTGATCAAAGATCATTTTTGCCCCCTCTTTCTTTTCCGTATCCCAGAATGAGTTGCAACAACTGGTCCTCTCGCCACCGCCGAATCTTCGTCTTCTGGCCCGACAGCCCCTTACAGGTAGGTGGATTGGGACCACAGTTTCACTGGATGCTTTTGAAGAACCAAAGCAGATCCGCACCACTTGCACCAAATCTAAGGTCCCTCAAAGGTGGTGGAAAAATCTCCGCAAATTTCCCTGCAGTCTCCCAAGGCAAAACATACTCAGGGTTTACTCTGTGTGTCTGTTCTGGGGTCCAAGTTGAAGCCTTGGAATTGCAGTCTTTGTCACGATCCTTTAATCAGATGTTGCTGAACATCTGCAGCTATAGATGGTAACTGACTCACACAGGTAGAGTGGGCCTCCTTGGCTCCCTTAGCTGCCAGTTTTCCATGGATGGTAATTGACTTACATTGGTAAACTGGGCCTTCCTGGTTCCCTTAACCTCCAGTTTCCCATGGATGGTAATTGACTTACATTGGTAGACTGGGCCTCCATGATTCCCTTAACCTCTAGGTTTCCATGGATGGTAATTGACTTACATTGGTAGACTGGGCCTCCATGATTCCCTTAACCTCTAGGTTTCCATGGATGGTAATTGACTTACATTGTTTTTCCATGGGTGGTAACTGACTTACTTTGGTAGTCTGTGGTTCCTTGGTTCACTTAACCCCCAGTTTTCCATGAATGGTAATTGACTGACTTTGGTCGTCTGGGGCTCCTTGGTTCCCTTAACCACAGTTTTCCACCAATGGGAATTTCTTGCATGATGCCATTTTGTGCAACACTCTGGTTTATGGGACATAAACTACCATGTTATATTAGGAATGGTCCATGGCTTCAAATCTCACTAATCTTTTTTTTTTCTCTACAATGGCGTAACGCATGCAGCACAGGCTGTCCAGGAGATGAAGAAGCTAGTGCTGCTCTTGCTAGGAAGTGCTGTCCAGGTACATTTGGAGAAGGGCAGAGAGACCTAGCTTGGTACTGCTCCATTTGGTAGTTCTTATAGATCAGAAGGGCTGGGCCTGATCCAGCAGGGCTCCTCTGAGGTTCTTATGGACCAGGTGGGCTGTGGCCTGATCCAGCAGGGCTCCTCTGAGGTTCTTATGGACCAGGTGGGCTGTGGCCTGATCCAGCAGGGCTCCTCTTAGGTTCTTATGGACCAGATGGGCTGTGGCCTGGTCCAGCAGGGCTCCTCTGAGGTTCTTATGGACCAGGTGGGCTGTGGCCTGATCCAGCAGGGCTCCTCTGAGGTTCTTATGGACCAGGTGGGCTGTGGCCTGATCCAGCAGGGCTCCTCTGAGGTTCTTATGGACCAGGTGGGCTGTGGCCTGATCCAGCAGGGCTCCTCTGAGGTTCTTATGGATTAGATAGGCTGTGGCCTGATCTAGCAGGCCTCCTCTGAGGTTCTTAGGTTCTCAAGAACGTCAGGTTCACAACTATTAGGCCACTGTCCTTAGGAGAAAATGGGGGTTAGGGGGATCCCGTGCAGTCAGCCAGGGGTCACCCACCACCTGATGGTGCCCAACTGACAACCATCTCTTTTTCAGTGTGAACGTCGGGATGAGATCATTGGCCGTATCCAGGCCCTGGATCTCGGCACCCAGGCCGCCTTGGCTTCTGCCATCCAGGAGGTAAGGAGGATGAAGACCCCTGGTAGGGGGCATTCTTTGTCTTTCAGGCTTTGCACATCAGGTCTCCAAGCACTAAGGCAGATAGGTTCCCTCATACAGCTGAAGGGGTGCTGAAGAGCTCAAAGGTGATGAGACAACAACCATAAGTGATAGAGTTTCCCAAGAAACTCTATGTCTCATTAGTCTATGGAATTGGCTGCCAGAAGAGGTGGTGACAGCAACCAGCCTGGATGGCTTTAAGCAAGGACTGGGCAAACGTATGGATGACAAATTTGTACGAATACGAATGTCAGAACACGCAATTCATATATGAATGTGCAAGTTCACCTGAATTTGTCCGAATATCGAATGTCACAAATATTTGTGCACATGCCCTTGCAGACACAAGTGCTCTTGGGTCAAATTCACCTGCTTTCGGACCCCTCTCCTGACACGCAGGGCCATGCTGCACTCCAGGTCTCCTGTGATAGTTCCCGGATATCAGATGCCTTTGGGCCTCCAAATGCAATTCCCCCACCGCAAGATTAACCTCTCCTAAAAATGCCAGGAATATAAGACAAGTTCCTGGCCTAGAGGTTACAATCTAATAGACACGACATAAGAGGAAAGAGGAGGGAAGAGGGAAAAGGAAGAAGAAGCTTGCTGGGTCGAAAAAACCGGGGAGATCCTACAGTTCTACCCCTCCCACACTCTGGTGGTGGGACCACCAATTTCCCCCTGGCATTTAGGGGTAAAGGAATTTGGAAGAGGCTAAGGAAGGTGGGTGGAGCATCGCTTCCCCCATCTGCTGCAAGGGCAGTCTGTGTTTTCATGGACATCTGGCTGTCTTTCCCAGGTGACCCGGGAGCCTGAGAACCTGCTGAGGTTGCAGTGGAAGGAACTGGGATCTTCTGAAATGGGGCTGCAGCTGCAAGGGCTGGTGTCGCGGACGCGGGAACTCGTGGAGGAGCGAGACGCGTGCTTGGAGGTGCAGGATCGAGCGAGATGGTTCTTTGCCGGTCCTTGTTTGGGTTGCGCTTGGGTTCAGAGGCCACCTTTTGGGGCTGGAAGCAGAAACTGAGAGGGTGGGTGTGGGAGGAAGGAAGGAAGGAAGGAAGGAAGGAAGGAAGGAAGGGAAAACCCAGGTTCCGGAGTGGAGCAGTGAGCAGAGTGAGAAATCACTGCATCACTGAATGGGTTCCTAGAGGAAAACAGAGGAATGAATCCATGCTGGCCAGAGAAGGAGTGGACAGGAAAGCTGGGCAATGACCTGCCATCCTGCTGGAAGCATAGAAAGTCAGTGGGAGGCCGGGTTACCTGGAGACAAGACAAGAAAAGCCAAAGGTGATGCTGGATTGGCAGGCATACTGCCCCTGTAAGGATGCTAAGAGACTCCCTTTGGCACCTTGGGGTTGTAAGGGGTTGGGGTGAAGTCTAAGGGGGAGGGTCTTAGGGAGGCCAGGTTGAAAGGGGTGGGGGAGGAGTCCAAAGGGGTGTGTCTAAAGGGGTGTGGCTTCCCTTAGACCCCTCCCATGGGCAGAGCCTAAGGGGGCAGGCAGGGTCAAAGGGTGTGATACTAAGGGACAAAAGAGCTAAAGCTCAAATTGGCCATAAACTGGAGATATACTAATTGTATGGCCATATTTTTCCCTTGCTGTGCCTCCAGTTTTGGGGACACAACTCCCATAATGCCTTTGATCATTGTAGAATAGCAAACATCCTGCCTGAGCATCATGGGAGTGGTGGTCCGTTGACACCTGGGGAGCCACAGGTAGAAAAATATGGAACAAAGGAATCATCCTACCTTCTCTTCCTTCCCTGTTTCTGCCTCCATCTTCCTCACCTGTCCACAGAAACTGTGGAATCTGCAGCAGGAACCTGGACCTCCCCTACCTGAGAACAACCATCCGCATCTGGGGGTACATCTTGCTGAGGCCCGGTCAAAAGTGCGCCACCTACAGCGTGAACTGTGAGTGTGGCCTGGAGCGGCGGGGACTTTTTAAGCGTGGCACCCTGAAGGTCAGGGTGTGCTGTAAATGCATTTATTGAACCAGACGAGGTGCGTACTGTACTTGTATTCATGTGAAGGCACTCAAAATGTGTCTCCTGCTACCTAGGGAAGAGAAAATAGAAGAGTTTCTAGATCAACAGGATGAACTGGAGAATTTGCAAGGGCAGCTCCAAAAAGTGCAGCAAGAGGTAAGACTCTGAAAACCAGGACAGAAAGCATGCTGTGAATCTCCATCCTATAGAACCATAAGGACCAGCGGGAGCAATGATGAAATTATTCAGAGGTTTCCGGGTTAAGTTCTAAGGCTTCTTATACTATCTAAGGCACCCTGTCAAATTCCCAGAAATGGCCTCACCTTCACCTTTAAAAAGAGGTATCGTACCAGGATTTGAGGAGGAGGAGTTCATAACAGAGCCTGCTAGACGGTGGCCCCCATTAGAAGCACAACCATCTTTCCAAAGTTTGCCGGTGACCTACAATGCACAGTTTTTCAGCATTTTGCTGCCAGACTTTATTGAAAAGCGTGTTTTGGGGGACTGGGATTTATTCATGATTGTTTTATATACATATGTCTCTGTGCTAATAAATATGTTAATTTGTATCGAGTAGAATTTTACCAGGCTGTTCATCCACCTTTTACAGGCCCTCGTATCTTCATTTTACTACCTGACCCACAGTTTTATCTCCCCTTGCCTCCGGTTTCACGCTGCTAACCCTTCGCCTTGCTTCCCCCAGAACCGAGCACTGGCAGGAAAGGCCCGTTTGGCTGATCTCTACCGGGATGAGCTGGACGTCTTGCAGGAGAAGGCCTTGCGGATGCAGCGCCTTCAGGCGGAACTGGCAGCACTGAGAGACCGGCTGCCCGCACTGGAGCAATGCCGAACCCAGCTGAAGGTAACCTGAGATAACCGGCTGCCCACGGACCGGTCCGACTGGCTTTGCTGGCTTGTAACAACAGTGGCAGAAAGACATGGCATTCAGGAAACCCACAAAGCCAGGATTATAGATGTAGATTTTTGCTCCCGTGTGTTTATGGATGGCATTTGTGTTCTGCCATTGTTCAAAGATTCCTCTTCTTTTTAAAATTCAGTCTAACTTCTTAGGATCCAGGGAGCGACAGCATTTAGATAGATAAATAAACAGTAAAGCAGACACCATTTAAGATCAATTATCGGTTAGCGTTTTTAAAAATACATTAAAAAATAGAATCCTAAACGATTATCAGAATCTTTGCTGGGGTATTTGTTCTCAAGGATGTTGGAAAGCAGAATTGGCAAAGCAGCTGTGAAGAGGAACTGGTGGAACTTATTCTGAATTCCTCTTAATATAATTTCCACCTTAGAGTTTCATTCCTTCAAAATGGTTGTTTGTTTTGGCTCAAGTCCTTTAATTCATCCAATTTGTTTTGGCTGAAGTCCTTTGAATCGGTCTGGTTTGGTCTGACTCAAGTCCCTTGAATTGGTGGTTTGGTTTGAGTTCTTTTAAATTCAGCCAGTTTGGTTTGGGTCATGTCCTTTGAACTGGTTCAGTTTGACTTGGGTTGAGTCCTGTAAACTGGTCTGGTTTGGTCTGACTCAGTTCCCTTGAAATTGGTGGTTTGGTTTGAGGCCTTTAATTTCTTCCGGTTCGTTTTGGTTCAAGTCCTTTAAATTGGTCTGGTTTGTCTGACCCAAGTCCCTTGAACTGGTGGCTTGGATCGAGTCCTTAAAATTCAGTCAGTTTGGTTCGGCTCAAGTGCTTTGAATTGGTTCAGTTTGGTTTGGGTCGAGTCCTTTAAATTGGTCTGTTTCGGCTCTGCAGGAGGAGCAGGAGTTTTCTCAGGCCTTACTGGAGACGAAGGCCATGCTGGAAGAGCAACTGGAGGCGGCTCGCGCCTGGGGAAAGGAGCTGAACCACCTGGAGAAAGAGAAGATGCAGCTGGAAAGCTGCTTAAAGCAGGCCCAGGAGGTAAGGAATGGAGCCCTTCCCGCTATTTCTTGCCTTAATCTGTGATTTCTGTATTTGCCCATCTTCCTAAACTCAAAAAGAGCCCCTAAAGAGGCACTGATTAGTGCTCAAAGAGGTAAGGTTTGCCCATTACTCAAAGGTGATATCATGCGTCGAACACACCACAAGTTCATACAAATCCCTACCTTAGGACAATACCTGTCACAAAGGTGGAAGGCACAGGAAGGCTGCAATTGTGACACCAATATTAGTTGCTGAAATTTTCCTACCTGCAGGAACGGGACCAGCTCTACTTTCAGATGGAGGAGGTTTTGAAGGAAAACAGGTCCCTTCACGGGCGACTGAGGCGAAGTTACGGGGAGCCCCTCAGCACACTCCGAGCGGAAGAGCTAGATCACGAATGGGCCCCAAGCGGTAAGGGTCTCTAACTTCCTTCCTCGCTTTCTGGAAACACCTTCCCGGCGAGGGAGGCCGTTTTTGGAGAAGCCATGAAGAATTCCTCGCGAAGGCTGTAGTGGTTAAGGAGATGGACTTTTATTTGGGAATGCTGGGTTTCATTCAGCCCTCCTCCATGAAGCCAGCTGGGTGATCTTGGGCTAGTCACAGCTCTCTTCTGAGCTCTCATGGCCCCATCTGCCTTACAGGGAGAGGAACAGAAGGTTTGTCAGCTGCTCTGAGTCCCCTTAAATGGGTGAGAAAAGCAGGGTCGAAAAGCCAAGCCAACTCTTCTTCCTCCATGTAGCCAGCTGGGTGACCCTGGGCTAGTCACAGCTCTCTTCTGAGCTCTCACTGCCCCAACTACCTCAAAGGGTGACTGTTGTGGGGAGAAGAACAGAAGGCTTGTCAGCAGCTTTGAGTGCCCTTTAGTGAGAAGAACAGAAGGTTTGTCAGCCTCTTTGAGCCTCCTAAGATGGATGAGAAAAGCATGGTAGAAAAGCCAACTCTTCTTCAGTGGGAAGAATCCACAAGTGTAAAGCTCAAAATGGAGAACCTACCTGCAGTGATTTTCTTTTAAAAAGTGTCCTGCTATTCCTCTTCCCCAGAACATGTCCAAGGGCCCGTTCTGTTGAGCCATGAAGTGAGCGAGACGGGTCGGTTGTCAGCTCTAGAACGGGAGAATCAGCTATTGCGCCGGAGGCTTCAGGAGGCCTTAGAGAACAGAGGGGAAAACAGGCATTTGGAATCAGAGCCTGAGAAGGCAGCGCTTGACAGAGAGGTATGGAAATCTCTTCCCCATCTTTTGCATTTTTCCACCACTGTTTTGGCCATATTTGTTTACCACCTGTATTTAAATTTTAAGTATTTAAATTTACTTTCTCTTTTTTAAAAACAAAACCCTATATTATTCTTAGCCCCTTTTTCACAAAAGGGGTGCCACCACAAGAAAGGCCCTATCATCTAAGCATCTGATTATTAACTGCACACCTGCTAAAGAGTCCCATGGTTGGTGATTTTTTAAGGATCGAGAAGATATCTAAGTGGAAGACTTAATCTTCATTCAGGGTTCATTCAGATTGAGGCCAGTTTGGTCTAGTGGTTAGGGAGCTGGACTCCTATCTGTGAATACCGGGTTCGATTCCGCACTCCTCCACAAAGCCAGCTGGGTAACCTTGGGCTAGTCACAGCTCTCTTCTGCTTTGAGTCCCCTTAAATGGGCAAGAAAAGTGGGGTATATAAGCCAATTGTTCTTCCTCCATAAAGGCATGTGGCTGAC
This sequence comes from Aspidoscelis tigris stejnegeri, assembly GCA_023333525.1. Classification (NCBI taxonomy): domain Eukaryota; kingdom Metazoa; phylum Chordata; class Lepidosauria; order Squamata; family Teiidae; genus Aspidoscelis; species Aspidoscelis tigris. The sequence continues at coordinate 2,922,276 of JALMGA010000027.1, read as the reverse complement.
CTTGGGCTAGTCACAGGTCTCTTCTGAGCTCTCGCAGCCCAACCCACTTTCACAGGGTGTTCTGTTGTGGGAAGAAGAACAGAAGGTTTGTCAGCCACTTTGAGTCCCCTTAAATGGATGAGAAAAGCCGGGTAGAAAAGCCAACTCTTCTTCTCTGTGTGCGTAAGTGCATGAGAATTTGGAACAAGAGATGTTAACTCCTTTCCTCTGGGGCCTTTCCTAGGTGGAATTTCTACAAAGCCAGGTGGAAGAAGCAGCTGCAGAGCAGGCCTCAGACCTTGGAGAGAAAGAAAGGGGAAGCCAGGGCTCAGGTCCAGAGGCTGACTCTCTGGTGCCACTAGTGGAAACAGCCACGGCAGAAGATGGGGCCCGGCTGGAGGAGGCCCTGCGGGGACAGGAGGCAGACGCCCGCCAAGTGCCAGAGCTCAAGGCCCGCCTCAGGAGCCTACAGGACACTCACGCCAATGTCCTGGAGAAGCACGAGGAGGCGCGCCGGCGATGGCAGGCTGAAAACGAGCGTCTGCTGCAAGATATCCAGGCCTTGGAGCGGGAGCGGGAAGCGTCAGAGGCCGGATCTCAGGCTTTGCAGGCCGCAGCTGCCCAGGCCAAATTCCAGCTTGAAGAGGCCCAGCAGAACCTCCAGAGCGAGCGGTTGCAGGGATCCCGGCTGGGCCAAGAGGCCCGGCGGGCGGAGGAGGAACTGCGTGAGGCCCGGCGAGAGCTGGAAGCCCTGCAGCGCAGCCTGGAACAGCACAAGGCCGCGCTGGCCCAGGCGGAAGCCGAGAAAGGGGCCTTGGAGGAGCAGCTGAGCCAAGCCGGGAACCAGCAGCGGCAGGCGGACAAGGAGAACCGGCACCTGAAGGCCCTGGCCCAGGCCCGGGAAGAGGCGCTCGCGGCTCAGGGCCTCCGGCTGGCCCACCTCGAGAGCCAGAACCACCAGCAAGCGACGGAGATGGGCAGGTTTCCGGAAGTCACCCAACGCCTGGAAAAGCTGCAGCTGGAAAGCGCCAACCTGAGGGACCAGCTGGAGGCCAAGCGTGAGGCTTTGGCCAGACTAGAGGAGGTAAAAAACGGGCGCTGGATGCCAGCTGTGGGTCACTGTGGTCTGACAGAAGAAACCGCCGCTAAAACCTGAGCTGAATTAACTCCCAGTGCTAAGTCACTGTGTAGTGTCTCTCCTGAAGCAGTATCCACCAGTCCTGACAGCCGTCTACATGGCCATATTTTTACTACCTCTCCCATAGAAAGGGATGTTTGGGCCTTCTGCACTTCCCTTTTTTAAATTACTACTAAAGGTACAGGAGCCTCACAATTCCCTCTTCCATGCTGCTATTAAAGGTACAAAAGCCTCACAACCCTAAGCCCTGCACTTCCATTCTCTAAGTTACTACTAAAGGTACACAAGCCCCACAATTCCCTTCCATAATGCTATTAAAGGTACAAGAGCCCCACAATTCCCTCTTCCATGTGACTATTAATGGCACAAGAGCCCTGAAATTCCCTATTCCATACAAAAAGCACAGAAACCCTGCAACTCTCTCCTCAACATTAGTAATAAAGGTACAGAAGCCCAGAAATTTCTTCTGTGCTACCGTTAAAGAAGTGCCAACTATCCAATTGCTGTTCTGTAAGGTCTGTTCTCATGTCGCTTGTCACAGAACTTCACCCTCATAGCATCCTCACAACCTGCCAGAGTCGTGACCAGACTGTTGGGGGGTGTTCTCAGCCTATCACTCTCAAAGCCTTCATAGGATGCCTTGTTGTTGCAGGAACTCCAGAAAGAGAAGGCCAAGGGAGTGGAGATGGAAGCCATCTTGGATCAGCTGAGGGCACAGCTGTTGAAGGACAAAGGAAGTGCCCAGGTGAACACACAAGGCGGACCATGGGGGTGAGTGTCCTGCAAAGTGAGACCAGAACAAGAGCCCCACAGTTCCCTCTTCCATGCCACTATTAAAGGTACAGGAGCCCCACAATTCCCTCTTCCATGCCACTATTAAAGGTACAGGAGCCCCCACAATTCCCTCTTCCATGCCACTATTAAAGGTACAGGAGCCCCCACAATTCTCTCATCCATGCCGCTATTAAAGGTACAGGAGCCCCACAATTCCCTCATCCATGCCGCTATTAAAGGTACAGGAGCCCCACAATTCCCTCTTCCATGCCGCTATTAAAGGTACTAAACTATGCTAACTAAACTATGATGTGTCATCAAAGCGGAGCTTATATGCGTCTATGGTGGGAATGTAATGAAGTACAGATATTTTAGAATTTAGTAGAAAGGAAAATAAATGAAATACAGGACAAAGATTAGACTAGGGACGCTCACAAATGCAGTTTTTGGGATTCAATTCAAATACCCAAAAGTTCAAATTGATTCAAATCTTTAAAATTAAAATCAAATACATTCAACTCTATTATATCTCACACAGTAGCCCAGCAATTGCTTTATAATAAGAGCAACAATAAAGATGAAAAATGTTTTGTGTCTGGACTCAATGCTTTCTATAGGGAGGAAAAGCAAGAGGACGCTTTTGATGGGGAGAAGCCACAGGTGGAAAGCAAGGGCGCCCCACAGAGGACGCTTGAAGAACTGCATGCCATCAAACCACAGCTCACGAACTTGGTGAGAGCCTGAACTAATTTTCTTTGTTCAGTTATTGCCTGTTTCCCATAGATTACTCAACCCTGAGCTGAATTTGGAGGAAGTATATATATATGTATTTACTTTTACTATTGCAACATAAATGCAACATAGATGCAACTTAATATAAAGAAAACAAACACTTGTCCTCCCTCCACCCCAGGAAGAACCAAAGTATTGCATTCTTATTCTTTACAGCTAGGAAGTTCTGTATAATTGCATCTTTTTTATCTATTTTATATTTATATCCTGCCCCATACCCAAGGGTCTCTGGGCAGCTCACAGTTAAAAACAAACATATTAAAACTGTATCAGACTATACTCAAAATGGGCAATTAAATAATGCAATTCTTTCCAGGTTTCACGCTGGTTCTACGCTTGGAAGCATATCCAGGAATATCAAAGAACCTTGCAGAGATAGTTTCCTCTCCTTCCCCTTCCATTTTTTGCTTTCTGCCTTGTTATATACTCTTATCATATAAATAACCCAGCATTCATTGTATGAGTTCCCCACAGTAAACTGGTCTTCTAATTTCCATTATTTGGTGCAGTTGGGAATATCTGTATCCATTTACAGCAAGTGAATTTGCACACGCATTCTCATGGCAAATTTGCATATCTATTCTTATAGCAAGTGAGCGTGTAGATCCACTTTGATAGCACAGCAGATTTTTAAAAGCAAGTGAATGTATCACTTTTTATGGCAAATGAATTTGTGGATATGCTCTTAGGCCAAGTGAATCTATGTATCCAATTTCATAGCAAGTGCATTTGTAGATCCTTTTTTATGGCAAATTCATCTATCCACTTTTATAGCAAGCACAATTTGTGCATCTATTTTTATGGCAAATTTATTTATCCAGTTTTAGGCTGATTTGTAGGTCCACTTTTATGGCAGATCTGTAGATCCATTTCAGGGCAAATTTGTGTACCCTTTTTTATGGCAAGTGAACTTGTGGATGACATTTTGTAATCCTTTTTAATATTTTCCCCCTATTTCTTGATACATGTTCCATTTGCCTTTCAACTTCTCCCCCAAACTGTGATAATCTGCAATGTACAAAATCTATTTCCTTTTTTTTTATAACCCTTTAATAACAAATTTGCAATCAAAGAACAAATATAATAACCACCAAATGTTTTCCATATTTCTTGCTCAGTAACCAATAGACTGAGTTCTGAAGCACTTTATTGAGACCTGTGGTCAATTTATTTTGTTGTCTCTTAGGAAACCCCAGTAGCACAACTATCACACCAGTTCCTTTCCTGAGAAGTTGTAGCCTCCTGTGTTAGGTCATATTTGTATGATTCTGATGAAATGTTTGTTGTTGTTCATAAGAAGCACAATTTGATTTCAGCCACTTGCCATTTTGGGCACCTCAACTCCTGTTATCATCAGAAAGTTCCTAACCTGGTTTTGGCTTTAGTGGGATTCTGTGCTCTAACCTTAAATTGTACCTTTGTACCACCCTTTGGAAGAAGGGGCATTTATAAATAAATGTTTATATATTACTATTGTTAGTACTAAACTCAACTCTTTTGGGACACTGACATCTGGACAAGATTGCTTAGATTCTATGCATTCATCTTTGGTTTTATTCCATTGAGAACCATTACTTTAATAGGCATATCAAGAGTAAAACTTGAGTTCTAGGCAGAATTTTCAGCTTTTTCAATGTTTAATAGGCGTGATGTGTTACCATTATGCTATATAGCACACAACTCACTTGGTATGAATTATATTTTCCAAGCCCTTAAGTTCTGAAAACTAAAAGAACCATTTTGGAGCAAGAGTTCCCTTTCACACATAGCAACTTATGTATTAATGTTAGAACACCATTCTTACCCAGATATTCCCCACAGCACAGATAAAACCTGCCCCAAAGCCCAGCCTTCCTCACAACACTTTTGTAAGAAAACACACAAGACTTCTCTTTACCAGAACCTTGACCCTCCCTTCCCCAGTCACAAAGACTCAGACAGCAAAAATGAAGACAAAAACAACTAAAGAGTGATTTTCAGCTTCTTTCCTTCAGAGGGGCCCATATTTCCAACCCTTCTGTGGACCCTTGTTCAGCTCTTTGAAAACCTGGCCCTTTATCAGTCCTCCTCTGGTCTTGCCTGGAGTGGTTGATGAAGTTCTTCTAGATATATCTCCAGCAGTTGCCCTTCAGCCCATCCACAGAGGCCTCCATGACAATCTCTAGTCTTCAGGCATCTTCTCAGCCAATCCACAATGACCTTAAGGGATCTTCCCCCCCCCTCCTGTTTACAGAAGCCTTCAGGCTCTTCCTGGCCCATTCATAGCAGCCTTCTGGGCCCTCAAGCCCTAGCCTCAGTAGGCTTCAGAGATCATTCTGGCTATCTGCAGTAGCCCCTTCAGGCTCTTCTGGCCCAGTCCCAGCTACCTTCTTATTTCAGGGTTTTTCTTCCTATCCTTTCTTCTTGCCTTCATGACTCTTCCCAGCATCTAGTCCATGGCAGCCTTCAGGCTCTTCCTGGCCCTTTGGCAGCAACTTTCAGCTCTCTTTAGCAGCCTCTTTGAGGCTCTTCTTGCCAATGACCAGAAGGGTGTTCAAGCACCTCTATTTATACCCCAAGCTGCCCAATCAGGTTCCCCCATTTCAGGACCAATCAGCTTTCACCGCTGGCCCCTTCCAGGCCTAATTCTTACAGTCCAATGAGCTCGATCCCTTTTAACCAATCGTCAAGCCTGTTGTTGGCTTTTCCCTTTTACCTCAGAAGCCACACACACCCCCCACCTTGTCAATTTTACCTCAGGCCAAGTCAGGCCCTTGACCTGAGGTAACCTTCTTCTCACATACAGAACAGTAGAGCCCCAACCTGAGGTAACCTTCTCACATACAGAACAGTAGAGCCCCATTATATATTGTCAATAGCCACATAAAATTCCCATATAATAAAATATAGAGAACTGCCTTCATGTACTCTGGGTGGCTGAACTGTCAACTAGGCCTCGTCCTTTAAGTCCAGGTTAATTATCTCCCAAAATGTCCTTTGCAAGCCATACTTGAGCATGTACAGAGTGCTCTTATTTGGTGTGCGGGAAGCCCTAGTTTATTAACTAAAAACCTTTATTTTGAGCTCTCGTTTCTGCCAAAGGACATATAAAAATTGTTGTGAATATAAAATCGCACAGACAAGAATTAAATGTAACTTACCCTGACATTTTTTTTGTTTCATTGTTTTTTTCACTTATAACCCATCTATTTTTTGAAGAGCCAAAGGTGGCACACATTTCCCCCCCATCTCAATTTCTTCCTCACAACAACCTTGTGAGGTAGAAAACTCTGAGGCAGAGAAAGCCCTAAAGTGTTGAGTGAAATTCTGTGGCTGAGTAAGAGTCAGACCCACAAATTCTCACATTCTGGTCAGGTTTTGTAGCTGGTCTTTACTGAAACCAGTGGGGAAAGCGCATTTAAAACAGACTTTGCCAACCTAATGCCCTGATAGGAGTTTACTGTACCCCAATTCCTATCACTTCAGCTAGCAAAGGCAACAGCTGGACATAAATGGGTTTAGAAGAAGAAGAGTTGGCTTTTCTACCCTGCTTTTCTCACCCATTTAAGGGGACTCAAAGCGGCTGACAAACCTTCTGTTCTTCTCCCCACAACAGGCACCCTGTGGGGTGTGTGGGGCTGTGAGAGCTCAAGAGAGAGCTGTGACTACCCCAAGGTCACCCAGCTGGTTTCATGGAGGAGTGCAGAATCAAACCTGGTATTCCCAGATAAGATACCAGTTCCCTAACCACTAGACCAAACTGGCTCACAGGATGGGAAAATAGAAACAATGGGAAAACTCACTTCCATAAATTTTTGAAAATTTATATGCTGAGCCGAGCCGAACCGAGCCAAGGCTTGGCTATTATAACCCACCAGCAGCAGCTGGAACTGAAGTTGCATGGATCTTTGCTGGAGCTAAATGACCATTTCTTCTCCCTCACCTAAGACCAGTTTTTCTGGCTTCCTAGTTATCGGAACAGGGGCCGCCTGTGACCCAGGATGAAGAAGGGCTGAGGAAAACCAACGCCGTCCTGTTGCCCCTCCAGGCTGGGGCAAGAAGTGGGGGTCTCGATGGAAGAGTTATTGAAATGGAGCGCAAGGTGGTCACTTAAGAAATAAGGGGGATAGGGTTAGGGTGGCAGGTGGAAAAGAAACCTGGATTCCGGCACCTTTGGCAGTTAGGTCTGGAGCAAAGCTGCTGAAAGAAACGCCAACCCTCCAGAGACACCCATTTCTCCCTTCCTTTCTTTTCTTTATGCATTTGTTTAAGGCAGTTATATCCCAGCTTTTCTCCTCCCATGGCCTTTCCAGTTTTATCCCCACAACAGCCCTGTGAGGTAGGGTTTCATGGCAGAATGGGGAACTGCTAGGTCCTACCCTGGTGTTCTAGCTAGTACGCTATACTGCATATTGGCCAGACCAGTTGGCGCTCATGGGACTTACAGTTCCCCAGGGTCAGGGTCTGGCCTGGTCTAGGGCCAAGCCCAACTCTATGTAACTTGAGACATTGGAGGAGATCCTGACTTTGTTATTCTCTGCCAATTTCCACTGCCTTGACAGAACGCAGTTCTACAGGCTGAGAAGTCCACGCTGACCGCCCACCTCAGACAACTGGAGTCACAAATAAGTACCCTTCAGGTGGCCCTGTTGGGACTACAGGGCCAGAGTTCCAATGCCAAGGAAGAAAGCGAGAGATGGCAGGCTCAGAATAGTGCCCTGCAGGTATGTATCATGCCACCCAAGATCCTGCCTGGTATTCAGAAATTTAAACACCAACTTCTGTCCTCCAGAGTTGGGTACAGTTGCAGAGAAGAGGGGATGTCAGGGCTTCTGTACCTTTAATAGCAGCATAGAAGGAATGTCAGGGCTCCTGGACCTTTACTAGCAGCATAGAAGGAATGTCAGGGCTCCTGGACCTTTAATAGTAGCATAGAAGGAATGTCAGGGCTCCTAGACCTTTAATAGTAGCATAGAAGGAATATCAGGGCTCCTGGACCTTTAATAGTAGCATAGAAGGAATGTCAGGGCTCCTGGACCTTTAATAGTAGCATAGAAGGAATATCAGGGCTCCTGGACCTTTAATAGTAGCCTAGAAGGAATTCAGGGCTCCTGGACCTTTAATAGTAGCCCTGAATTCCTTCTGGGCTTTTTAATAGTAGCATAGAAGGAATGTCAGGGCTCCTACGCCAAATTTCCTGTAATAGCGACACTGAGCTTTGGATCTTTTTGGAATGAACAATTTATCTTGCAAATATTGGCAGCCCAAATTGCCTCCCACACCTGGCCGTGGGGCTGATCCACGTACCCTCTCTTGCCCCACAGGTGGAGGCGGCATCTCTGCGCTCCAAACAGGCACTCCAGGAATCTCAGCTCACGGAGCTGCGGCAGAGGCTGGCCGCCTTGGAGACAGACGCAGGGGCCGCCAAGCGGGAGCGAGAGGAATGGCGGGGACGCTACGAGTCTCTGCTGCGCAACCACGACCGTCTGGCGTTGCTCCACGAGCGGCAGAGCGCAGACCTGGAGGGGTTGCTGAGCAAGCAAGCTGGCCTCAAGGGGGCGCTGCGGAGCTTGGAGCAAGAGCACCGGGAATTGCAGGCCAGGTACCAAAGTTTGGGCCCCGGAGCCCAACTCTACAGGGTTGGTTAACTTGTTCTCCTCTGCAGAGCGAAAGCCAGTTGGGCACGATCAGAGGCATGCTGACTTTCACCGCTGCCCTGGCTGGTTCCGCTTCCCCAGCAGTGAAATTCAGAATTTTACTAAATGATCTGGATGAGAGTGTTGAAAGGATGCTGATCAAATCTGCAGATGACACAAAGCTAGGAGGGGTTGCTAAAACTAGGGAGGAGAAGGAGAGGATTCTAAAAGATCTAGATAAGCTCGAACAGTGGGCAGAAACTAACAGGACGATCTTTAATAGGGACAAATGCAAAGTCTTGCATCTTGGTAGGAAAAATAGTAAAAATGAATATAGAATGGGAGGAATCTGGCTGAGGAGCAGCACAAGTGGAAAGGATCTGGGTGTCCTGGTTGATCACGGGATGAACATGAGTCAGCAATGTGATGCAGCGGCAAAAAAGGCAAACACAATTCTAGGACTAGAAACAACGGGATGAAACTTCAAGGGAGTCAATACAGATTAGATATTAGGAAAAACCTCCTGACAGTGAGGGCCATCAGTCAGTGGAATAGGTTGCCACGGGAGGTGGTGGGTTCTCCCTCTCTGGTGGTCTTCAAGCAAAGGCTGGACCTACATCTGCCTGGGATGGTTTAGGGAATCCTGCATTGAGCTGGGGGTTGGACTGGATGACCTTGGAGGTCCCTTCCAGCTCTAGGATTCTATGGTTCACAAGGGGTGTCCAGTCTGCCCTTCCGTCCCTTCACTGCCTCACGCCCAATGTGGTTTGGCAGGCAGGGCAGACAGGAGGACAGGTTGGCCTTGTGTAACCCACCAGTTGTGCATGCGGACCTGATCACGCACCGGCTGGGTTTAGCCTAGGGCTGGGCGCCACGGTGGCAACCGTGGGGAGCACCTTCCCTCCCCATGTTTCCTCAGACGGACCCCTGTCCTTCTATCCTACCTTCCTTCCAAAGGCACAGTGAGCTGTTGGGGCAGAAAGCCGGCCTGGAGGAGCGTGAAGGGGCGCTGCAGAGGCAAAAGGAGCGGCTGGAAGAAGCTGGGCGGCATCACCGAGAACTGGCGGAGGCGCTCAGCAAGCTGAAGGAGGAGCACGAGAGGTAAAGGGCTGGCACTGGGGATTTGGAACAGGCCTTAAGGTGTTACTGGACACTGGAAGCCGCAGGGACATGGAGGAGACCCCAGGTCTGGCGTGAAGGGGCGCCCCTCCTGTGTGACTCCTCCGGCCACCTCCGCAGGGTGAAAGAGGCGCTGTCCCAGGCAAAACAGGCCCGGGACGATCTGCAGGCGGAACTTCGGGGGACGCGGAACCGGGTGACGAACCTGCAGCTCGAGCAGGCCAGGCTGGAGGCCGAGACCAGCGCCCTGAAGGAGCAGAACCAGCAGCTGGACGTGGCCTTGGGGCGCCTGAGCACCCAGTGTGAGGTGAGGGTCCCCTTGCCCAGCCCGCCCAGGCGCATGGCAAACCAGGGTGGCCTTACGGGTGCGCGGGTTCAGGGTGGCGGATGATCAGGCTGCCCAGCTGGGACCAGGCCCTGCCTTTATTTCTTTGCCTGGGAACTTAGTTATGGCGTCATATCCTGCCCTTTCTGTCAGAGATCTGGGCCCAATGCGCAGTATTCCCCTGCCATGCACTTTTTCCTCCCAACAACCCGAGGAGGGACGGTGGAGCAGATTCATGGCCGTTCCTTGACACTGGCTGGGGCCTCTCTCCCCCCACCCTGTTTCCTGGCAGCTCCTGGCCCAGCTGAAAGGGAATCAGGAGCAGGAGAACCACCACCTCCTCCAAGAGATCCAGGCGCTTAGCAAGGAGAACAGGCGCCTGCTGGAGCGCAGCATGGAGAGCCGTGAGCACTTCCAGGAGGAACAGCGGCAGTACTTGTGAGTGCCTCAGCAGAAGCGTTCGTTGCTCCCCTGCCAGTTATTCCGTTGAGGCCTGGTGGATATCAGGGGGGGAGGCTATTCCGTAACAGGGGGCCACCACAGAGAGAGCCCTGCACCTAGCTATCATTCTGTCCATCTTCTCTAGAGATGGTAATGCTAGAAGGGCTCCCCTGGAAGATCTTAATTAACAGACAGATCTATATGTCAAGCAGACTAATGCCAATGAATGACGGGGAGGCTATTCCATAGCATGGGGCCACCACGGAGAAAGCCCCATGCCTAGCTACCATCCGTCCATTTCCTCTATTGCTAGAAGACCACCCCAGAAACTTTTAGTGTAATGGGCAGGCCTTAACGCCAGGTAGAGTAACGCCAGGGAATTATGGGACCTGATGTGTCGGAAACATCAAGTCATCTACAGCTGTGTGATCCCAGCTGTAGCTGAAGGATTGTTAGCCCTAAACCACCCTCCCCGCTTTCTCTGCAGGGACAAACTGGGCGAGCTGCGTCGGGAAAAGCAGAAACTGGTGGAGAAGATCATGGACCAGTACCGCGTCCTGGACCCAGCACTCCCTCGGGGCAAGTAAGTCCGACGCCCGGAATCATCTGGAACTAGGTGGTCCAAACGGCGCTCGTAAGATCCCTCAACGCCCTCTCTTCTCCTCTGTGGCCACCAGCCGCTCCTTCTGACCACCAGCCTTAGTCCATCCACCACCATGTAGTTCAAATGCTGCTCCTTGCTAAAAATGTCCCTCTGGTCCAATGCCGCCGGACGGAGGCGTTTGCCAAGGGGTGGGCGCTGTGGTTCAAAGGCCTAGCAGAGTGAGAGGAAGAAAACCTCGTTGACTCCCTGCTTCCACGCCTTTGCGACGCTTCAGAAATAGAGCTGTTTTTCATTCCCACACCAGGGCCTATTTTGTGGGCAATTCTCTCTCCCCCCCCCCTCTATTACAGCCCCACCGGAGGCTATTTATGGCCTACTCTTGCAGGGCTTCAAAGGCCAGGGGTAGAGCAGCGGTTTGGGTTAAGGACAGGCAGAATGGCAAAGCGTTGGAAATGTGACCTATAAGCCTAATGAGTAGCCTTAAAAACTCTCCTGGATTGCAAGATGACAGGAGGAGGAGGAGGAGAAGAATTGGGTTTTCTACCCTGCTTTTCTCACCCTTTTAAGGGGACTCAAAGCGGCTGACAAACCTCCTGTTCTTCTCCCCACAACAGAACACACTGTGAGGTAGGTTGGGCTATGAGAGCTCAGAAGAGAGCTGTGACTAGCCCAAGGTCACCCAGCTGGCTTTGTGGGGAGTCTGGAATCAAACCCGGTATTCCCAGATAAGAGTCCAGCTCCCTAACCACTAGACCAAACTGGAGAGGGTCCGGGGGCCCCTTCCTCATCTTTCTTTCTCCCTCAGAAAGAGCAACTGGATCGCTGAGACAATAAGGAAGCTGATGAAGCCCTGGCGCGAGGCGCCCCGCGAGCACATTCGCCCCCTGGCCGAGGGAGCAGGCAGCAGCGAAAGCCTGACAGGGGCTGATGGGATAGGTGAGTCGCTGGGTGGCCCTGTGGCAGGATGAAGGGAGCCATCTTGGGAGAGGCCAGGGACTAGAAAAAGGAACTGTCCATGGCTTTTAGGGTGATTCCGGACTGGCCAGTACACCAAACCGACATAGCAGAGGCCTATTTGCACTACGGACACTAGTGAAGAAGTAGTGAAGCCCTGGTGAATAGCAAGTGTGCCCGCCCTCGGCAGAAGTTCACTAATTGTGGATTCGGTGTGGAGCACAGATTTGTTTACCTAACACTTACCTCAAGCGCCTGGGGCAGGATCTTTCACTCTTTTTCCGCTGATCTGGGTCGTTTGAGGGGCCACGCAAGTGCGCTGGCACCTCGGGCAACCGCAGATGCAACTGTGCACATGCAGCGCATCACCTGCGGCTGTTGTGGGGAGAAGAACAGAAGGCTTGTCAGAAGCTTTGAGTCCCCTTAAAGGGTGAGAAAAGCAGGGTATAAAAGCCAACTCTTCTTCTTCCTCCACAAAGCCAGCTGGGTGACCTTGGGCTAGTTACAGCTCTCTTTGAGTTCTCACAGACCAACCTACCTCACAAGGTGTCTGTTGTGGCGAGAAGAACAGAAGGTTTGTCAGCCGCTTTGAGTCCCCTTAAAAGGTGAGAAAAGCAGAGTATAAAAGCCAACTCTCCTTCTCCTCTTCCTCTTCCTCCTCTCCTCCACTTTATCCTCACAACAGCACAGCTTCCACGACAAAGCAAGGAATTGGCGACAGGTTCGAGCCGAACACACAGGCCGCTCTGTCAGACTCGCTAAACAAATATGGCCGTTCCAGCATTGCACCAAACAAACACAGCTCAGAATTCAGCCTGTTAAGAGGACCCTTTCTTTCCCTTTCTCTTTTAACTAAGCAAGTGCCTCACCTGAAACACTTAAGAGGCTAAATAGAATAAACAAAAGCATGTGCAGGCAATACCTGCTCGAGGTACCTGGGGACCTTTGCTTGATAATCCCAGGTGCAGAATAAATTATTCAAATGAGCAGAGCCCAGGTAGAGGCCTGCATTACAGGTGAGTCGGCCGGGCTTATCTGGAACAAAGTCTGCTCACGCCCTGTGCGTGGCAAGCGAATTCGGTTCCCCCGAAACCACCCTAACCTTCTGCTTTCTTTTCCTCCTGCTTCAGTTTCCAGCACACCTGACTCACCTGGCCCTCTGCAGAAAAGCACCAGCTCCCTCAGCATCGTGGATGCAAACCAGGTGTGCTTTCGCCGCCGCAGGCTCAGTTCGCGGATGCCGGGCTCAAACGCCACCACGGCAGAACAGGATACGGCCAGGCAGCGCTTCCGCCAGCGGCGGCTCGGGATGCTGGGGGGATCCCGGGAAGAAGCGGCCGTTGCCCCTGCGGTGGCCGAGTGGGAATCCCCAGGCTCAACTTCCACGAGCCCAAAGGAGGAACGAGGTAACTGGGTGGGAACAAAGTGTTCCCAAGGCCGAGAAGGGGAGGAGGTGGGGGGAGGATCCTGGTTTGGAGCGTGCCAGTCCAGTAACACCACACATTTCAATGCTTCTACGTACGTGCATGCAGAAAGTCCCTGCAGGTAGAAAGCTAGCAGGTCAGGGAAGCCTTTCCGTCAGAGAGCTAGTTGACTTTTAGCCAAAGGCCTGAGCAAAGAGTTGCGTCTTCACCTCCTTCCTGAGCATAAACAGAGAAGAAGTCTGATGCACCTCAAGGGGGAGATTATTCTATAGCCTGGGGGCCATCACTGAGAAGGCCCTCTCCCGGGTGCCCACCCCTTTTACTACTGAGGGTGGTGGGACAACCAGGAGGGCCTCCCCTCCAGATCTTAAGGCACGGGCAGGTCGGTATGGGAGAAGGCGTTCCTTTAGTTTTGGTGGCCCAGGTCATTTAGGGCCTTAACGTCAGAGTTAACACCTTTAATTGGGCTTGGATGTAAGTTAGCGAAAGTAGTGAACTCCTGGTGAGGGCGGGCACACTTGGAGGCTGTAACAGCCTCCAACACGTGCGAGTGCTCTTCGCCAGAGCTTCACTACTTCTTCACTAGGGGCCGTAGTGCGAATAGGTCTCAAGTTACAAAACGCCACACTCCCTTTGTAGCCCTGCAATTAAGGGAAGCCTTTCCCACCCTCAGAGCTTCCACGCAGTTTGCATGATGCCTTGGATCCTGAGAGGGTAACCGTCGCCTTACGCAAGGAATAACTGTCCCGTAAAGGTACAGCAGAGGGAGTTCAGACAATCAGAAATAATTCCACGCGTGGGATCTTGCTTCCCTTCCCTGCCTCCCTTCCCAGGGCCACCACTGGGGGCGGAAAAGCAGGCCCCGGCGTGTCAACCGTGATGTTTGGGAGGAAGAAGAGAATTCGTCTCCTAGAGGACGCACCAAGACCTCGTTTGGAAGGATGTCGAAACTGCGATCAGAACAGCCGACCGCCATCGCTGCTCGGCAAAACAGCGAAGAATATACTGGCTCGTTCCATTTGGAGGCATCACATGGGCATCCAAAGATGGAGGGACCGTGGGGGGGCAGTGAAGCTTTGAGGTTCCCTACTTGGGACAGCTTTGGGCCACAAAGCTCTGCTTCAGGGGGCCAGGAGAGTCTCATGGATTCCTTCTGGGATCGCAGCAAGGACCACAACATCACGGCACATCGTAATTTGGAACCCGGCCTGAAAAGTGTAAGCTGCCCATGCTGGAACATGAAGGTTTCCATTCAGATACCATGCCAGATCAGCAGTATTTGCCGGGCGGGGAGAGCAGGTGGAGGTTTTGCCTTTGTCTCCCTCTTGAGACGCCCAGAAGCAACTGGTGGGCCACTGGGCGAGACTGGATTCTGAGCCAGATAGGCTGTGGCCCGATCCAGGAGGCCTCCTCTTAGGTTCTTAAGGACTAGATAGCCCATGGCCTGATCCAGCAGGGCTCCTCTGAGGTTCTTAAGGACTAGATGGGCTGTGGCCTGATCCAGCAGGGCTCCTCTGAGGTTCTTAAGGACTAGATGGGCCATGGCGTGATCCAGCAGGGCTCCTCTTGGGTTCTTAAGGACTAGATGGGCCATGGCGTGATCCAGCAGGGCACCTCCTAGGTTCTTAGGTCAATCAGGATGAGTAAAAATGGCACCAGGTAATTCATCTCCTTGACATTCAGGGAGTCCGTTGCTCCTTCACCCTAGAGTTAGGGAACCTGGCCCAGCCGGTGTTTCCCACCGCAGCCCAATTGGGACCTTGCTTGAGGTGCTCCATGCTGCCTTGACAGCTGGTTCAGGCAGGGGCCCTTTGGCCTGATCTGGGGCCAGTGGGAGGCAGACAGTGTGGGACGCCACAGGGGCAGGAAGAGGCCTTTGTCTAAATAAGGAAGCAGCTTTTCCTCCCCGCTTTCGGGGACACCGTTACTGTATGAATACGTTCCGTTTTTACATTCCGGTTTTCCTCGCTGTAACCCCCCCCCCCCGAGACCTTCGGGTGTAAGGAGGGATGAAAACGCAAGCAATAAACAAACAAATGAAACAGCAGCTGAGAGGAAGTGAGAGACGGTGTAAGGAGAAGCAAAACCCTGCACGAAATCTAGGCCGACGACGACCGCTGGCCAAGGCTTGCAACACACTTCCTGGCAAGGCTGCTGGCTGCTGGCGAAGGGGGGCGGGGAAGAGACAGAAGGAGAAAGTGTGTCCAGCCCAGTTTCGATTTCAGGTCCATCCCCAGGCGGCTTTGAAAGGGGAAGAACGTCTTCCCGCAGCAGCCCCGTCGTTTAAAACCAGGCAGGACGCGGACGGCTCTGGGGAAGCCACAAGTGGTTTGCCTCTCCGTGGCTTTTGACGGCTCACAGCCAGAGTGGAGCGGTCTGGATCTGTGGAACGGTCGCTTTGTGCTGCTCCCCCCCCCCCGTCCCCTGGTCTGACATGGGTCCTTTTCTGGGGAGGGGAGGGGAGGGGAAGGAGTGAGGGGGGCATGGTTTCTGTGATCCATAGCCGTGGCACGGCCCACAGGAGGCCCCACGAGACTCTTTCCCCCAAGACTGGTTGCCCTCTGCCCTCATGACAGGGAAGGAGAGGATTCTGGGAATCTTGCCTCTGGGAGATGCAGCGACAGCAGCAAGTGTTTCCAGGAAACAGGCTTTGCGGTAGGCAAATAGACTGCTTTCTGGTCCATTCAGGGTACATGGAGGCCTGGCCCGGCCCTATTGATAAAGAAGAAGAGTTGGCTTTTCTGCCCCGCTTTTCTCACTGATTTAAGGGGACTCAAAGTGGCTGACAAAGCTTCCATTCTTCTTCCCTATCACAGAACACCCTGTGAGAGCTCAGAAGAGAGCTGTGACTAGCCCAAGTCACCCAGCTGGATTTATGGAGGAGTACGGAATCATCAAACCCAGTATTCTCAGATAAAGAGGCCAAACTGGTTCACCTTTCCTAAAGGGTTCCCAAGAAGCATAGCTAGGGAAGGAGGCAGATGCCCAGGGCAAAGAAAGCAAAAGCCCTTTCCCCAAGACAAGACACAGACCAAAAGCATGTGCAGAGTGCAGTGATAAAGGAGATCCAAGCTCAGCAGCCAGCCAAGGTAGCTTATCAATCCTAGTGGGTTTGGAGCCTCTTTGAGGTATTGGGGGTGGGTGGGACGTTTTTGCAGATTAAACACGCCTGTGGTTTGGAATTGCAGAAAGCGGTGAAAGGGAACCATCTTTAGTCCATCTTTAGTCAAACCTTTGCATTTCTGTCTGTATGATTAGTGGACTTTCCGTCCTCCATTTGGACTTTCCTGAGTGGAAAGGCCGCACGTAATAGGGACAGAAGGGAAAAGGTGTGAGCAGTCAGACCTGGGCTGGGTGAGCCAGTTTGCTCTAGTGGTTCTGGAGCCGGACTCTTATCGGGGAATACCGGGTTCAATTCTGCCCTCCCCCATGAAGCCATCTGGGTGACCTTGGGCTAGTCACAGCTCTCTTCTGAGCTCTTAACAGCCCCACCTATCTCGCAGGGTGCCTGGTGCAGGGAGAAGAACAGAAGGTTTGTCAGCCACTCTGAGTCCCCTTAAATGGGTGAGAAAAGCGGGGTAGAAAAGCCAACTCTTCTTCTTCTTCTGAAGATGGACTGAAGGTTTAGAATGAAGGTGTGACCACAGCCCCTTCTGATGACAGATCACACACACACACCCCTATGTATTTATGTATGTGCTTGCCTCAGGTAGAATATGTGCTATTAATATTATTAGTACAAGTACAAATATTATTATTATTTATATTCTGCCAAAATAAATGAGCTAAAATGATGTCTATGGAAGGATTTCTTTTTTAGCGAGGATCCAAGCGAGGCTGCCCCCCTGGGATACATATTTATTAATGATCAATCCAAGGAGGTTTTCCTGGAACCCTGTTGCCATTTAGGAATGCAACAGTTGCCCAGAGGCGCCTTAGCGGCAGCCCCGCTACAAATGTTTAGGCAAACTCGATCCACCGAGGCTGAAACGACTCAAGCCAGACAGGGTCTCCTCTGCACTAGCCCCTCCGCCGGTGCGCCTGCAAACCGGAGACAGAGAGAGACCTCCGTGCGCCCCCGAGCAGCGCCGCTGGCGTCTGGCCAGGTGAAGTCTTGCCGGGGGGGGGGGACACTTCGAGGACTCCCCCCCCCAACCTCCCCCTCCTCCTCCACCACCCCCGGCTGTGCACGGCGCTGTCCCAAGCAGCGGCAGCGGCAGCAGCAGCAGCGGCGATCTGCAGCTGTCGCGCCTTGGAAGGTCCCCTTGGCGCACGGCGGCGAGCGAGCGAGCGAGCGAGTGCGCCCCATCCTCGCCACTCCGGGGCCGGAGGGGGGGGGGGCGTCGCCTTAGCACGGGGCTGGGGGTCTCCGATCTGCCCTCCCCGGGGCGGATCCCTGCCCCTGCCCCTCTCCCTGCCGCCGCCGCCGCCCCGGCGTCTCCCCGCTCGCCCGCTGTCACATTCCTGCCGCTTGACTCAGGCCTGGAGGCGGCGGCGGCGGCGGCGGCGGCGCGCTGAGCCTGGGCTGCGCGCCGCTCGGCTCGGCTCGGCTGCTGCTGCTGCTGCTGCACCAGGAAGCGCCGGCCGGGCCCGAACCATGTAACCGAAGGCGGCGGAAGGCGGAGAGGGAGGCGCGAGCGCGGCGGGCGGGCGGGCGGACAGGCAGGCAGGCGGTGGCGGCTGCAGCCCGACCGGCCATGGGCGACGAGGAGATGCTGGAGTTGCCGCTCACCGACGGTACGGGGGGCTGCTGGAGGTGCAGCGGGGGGCGCCATCGGTTTGGAGGCGCCTCCGGGGCGCAACGGGGCGGCGGTGCTGCTGCTGCTGCTGCTGGGAAGGGGAGGGGAGAGCAGGGGCCGGATCGGGCAGGGGGTCCCGGGCGGAGCTGAGTGCGCCGGAGGGACTCGGGCAGGGGGCGTCCCAATGACACCATGACCCACCGGCGGCCGGGAGGGAGGACGGGGGGCTGCTTGGGTTTCCGCCCGTGACCCACTTGGGGAGGGGTCACTCCGGAGCAAGGATCTCGGGGGAAAAAGGGGGGGCGGCGCGCGGATTTCAGGACAGGAAACTGGTTTGGGGCCCCGCTTCGTGGTGGCCCCGGACTCAGGGCTGGTTTATGATTTAGGGCGCATGGAGGAGGGAGGGCGGCTCTTGCGTAAACCCGACGGGGACAGGCAGACCCGATCCACGGACCTATCCTGTCCCGATCCGACGCGTATGGGGAGTCTAGGGGGCCACCACGGAGCGGGCCTTGGCTGTGTGTGTGCGCCGTAGAGGGGGGGGGATGAAGGGTCACGCAGCCCCGCCGAGCCCCGCCTGGGGTCGTGCCGTGCGGGGGGGGGGGGGAGAGAGGATCGGCGATCGGGGGGGAGGGGAGGGGTGGGAAGGGTTTCGTGGACCTGGACGGCGAGTGGCTGAGTGGTTTAGGAATGAGAGCCAGGCAGACGGAAGACACCAGTTGCGCCCTTTCCCGGGTAACCAGATGGGCAGGAAAGCGGATGTCCCGGGACGTTACGATTGGGCAATGCCTAGAGGCGACCGGGGGCAGGACGGGAGGGGGTGGGAGCCCGGGGAGGTGGGGGGGGAAGGACCCCCGCCAATTGCAAAGCCTTCGCAGGCCTTTGCAAAAATTGCAAAGCGTGTGTTATTTTTCAAAGTGTGCGGTGGGGGCCCCGCCCCTAATTTATGCAGGCCCCGCCCCCACCCCAGCTGGAGTGGGGGCAGCAGCAAGAAGCTGCGGGGGGGGGACGCGCACTGCTGAATCACCAGCCCTCCCCCGCCTGGATCGGCAGGAGCCCCCCCCCCTCCCCAAGAAGGCAGCTTGCTTGCAGGCGTGTGGGAAGAGAAGGTGGAGGGGGGGAGCCTGCGTGGGTGGGCGCCCGAGGGCTGCGTGTTCGTGTGAACACAGCCCTAGGTGGTGCAGAGAGGGGGTGGAGAGTGTCAGATGGAGGCCAGGGGTGCATCCAGGGTGAAGCCCCTCTCCCCCATTCAACGCAGAGGAGCCTTTGAACCCCGGAGGATGAAATGCCACCTTGGGGTACAACTCTAAGCCCTGGATGCCGGTACCCTGGGCTTCGGTGTCTTTGCTTTTAAGTCAACCGGGGGATGAGAACTTGGGGAAACTTCAGCAAGGGAAAGGTGTTATAGAAAGAAAACTAAGAGGAGCCCTGCTGGATCAGGCCAAAGCCCATCTGGTCCATAAAGACCTAAGAGGAGCCCTGCTGGATCAGGCCACAGCCCATCTGGTCCATAAGAACCTAAGAGAAGCCCTGCTGGATCAGGCCACAGCCCATCTAGTCCATCAGAACCTAAGAGGAGCCCTGCTGGATCAGGCCACAGCCCATCTAGTCCATAAGAACCTCAGAGGAGCCCTGCTGGATCAGGCCACAGCCTATCTGGTCCAGCATCCTGTCCCACACAGTGGCCCACCAGTTGCCCATGGGCATCTCAAGCAGAGACCAGGGCAAACCTTCTCCTGCCCTCACATACCAGAAAATGGCCTTAGAGGCCTCCTGCTTGTCCCCCCAGCCTGGAAGATGTACTCAGGCATCCATTCTAGCAGCCACCAATACATCTGTCTTCCATACATCTGTCCAACCCTTCCTTAAAGCACTCTAGGCCGGTTGCTGTCACCACCTCTTCTGGCAGCCAGTTCCATAAACCGATGACCCCCTTGGTGAAGAAATCCCTCCCCTTCTCTGATCCGACTCTCCTGCCCATCAGCTTCATAGATGCCCCCTGGTTCTAGTGTTGTTGGGTAGAGCAAATAACTTTCCTCCATCCACCTTTCCTACACCCTGCGTGATTTTATATACGCTGTTTGACTTTGCACAAATTCAGCACCAGCATCTTTCTGCTGTGCGCCTATTTGGACTCCTCCATCCCTGCTGAAGGTTTCGGTGTTCTGTTTCTACTGCATTATATTATATCGCGCTGCACAAATTCATATTCCAGCATCCATTTACGGCGTTTATATCCTGCCTTTCTTCTGAAGAGGGCAAGGGGTGTGTATGTTATCCCCTGATCCTCCATGTTGCCCTCACACCAGCCCCATGATGTAGGCCCAGAGGCAGCAACTGGCTAAAAGCTCCCTCCTGAATATTTACGAGCTCAGGTACTAGTATGAGCTAGACTGATGCTCTCTTACGGCAATGCAGCAAAACTGAAGCCTATGTCCATTTCTGGAAAATGCAATCTGCTGGAGAGCCAGTTTGGTCTAGCGGTCAGGGAGCTGGACTCCTATCTGGGAATACTGGCTTTGATTCCACACTCCTGCACAAAACCAGCTGGGTGACCTTGGGCTAGTCACAGCTCTCTTCAGAGCTCTTACACCCCACCTACCTCACAAGGTGTTTTGTTTGTGGGGAGAAGAACAGAAGGTTTGTCAGCAGCTTTGAGTCCCCTTAAGTGAGAACAGAAAGTTTGTCAGGCGCTTTGAGTTCCCTTAAAGGGTGAGAAAAGCGGGATAGAAAAGCCAGCTCTTCTCGTTACTCTTATTCACACTCTGTCTAAATGCCTCAGAGAGCGTTTTGCACTGCTGGAGAGCAGGTTGAAGGGATGGATGCGCCAGCATGTAGAAAGCATGCCCTATGTGTTCTTTTCAGGCAGCTATTTTCAGCCAGGCCTACACCACTTGGTATTACCATGTGGTCTCCCATCCGAGTAGGAGCCAGGCCCAACTGTTCACCTTTCAGGCTCTGACTCGATTGGTTAGGAGCATCCAGATGTTGTCCACAGCTGCTCCAGAATTTATTTCTGGGTCTTTCACGTGCTCACAGAATAAGATCAGAATGTTCCGCACATGAGGGTAAACCAGGTAGATCTTTGTGCGGAACGGCCTGAAAAGTGAACTTCCATCTCCAGAGGCGATTTGCTGTCCACATGCCAGATGCCAGGAAGAAGCGAGGAGGAAGTCATACTTTAAACTCTGGTTTGGCCTCTCTCCGGGCCGCTACCTGAGACGGAAGACCAGACACGGGCCAGGTGGCATCTGAACTTGGCCAGAGATGGGTAGAGAATTTGGCCGGGGATGAGTAGGCAGCCTTCATGAATTCTGCCGTACCCTGAAGGTCTTGTCTTCTAAAAACTAATCTGCTATAAGAAGAAAACCGAGATCCTTGCCAGTGAAGGTGGCATTCTGTGTATGGTCAGAGGGCTAATGGTGTATTTGAATTATTATTCCCTTGGCACTTGGGAAGGGGCCGACTAGTGATAACAATTGCCAAAACCAGCGTAAATATCTTGTTTGCTGTTACTGCTGTGTTATGTCAGTAATAATAATAATAATAATCCAGCATACTGATCTTGTTTGCTGTGTGTAACTGCTGTTTTTGCATAATAATAATAAGTATTAGTATTATTTTGGAACACTTGAGAGCCGGAGTTTCTCTTTGAAATTAAAGCTTCATCTAGACAGGACTTACGTATTCCATGTTATTTGAATAATCCGGAATATAGGACACCCAGACGCATTTTGCTCCGGATTATCCACGCTTCATTCTGGGTGATCTAAATAATGCAGAATAAGTACACACTGTCTGGATGAAACTTAAAATGCAGTGGGGTGGGAAATGGATAGAGTGGTGTTCCTTTTTGCAGCTGTGGTTATTTTCTCTTTTATCTGAAGAAAACCAAACCACAGGCAGGAAAGGAAGAGAAGAAAGTCTAAATTCCTTCCTTCCTTCCTTCCTTCCTTCCTTCCTTCCTTCCTTCCTACCTACCTACCTACCTACCTACCTACCTACCTACCTACCTACGAGCACAGGATAAATGCTGGGATACATCCAGCCAGACCTGCCTGTTTAAAGAAGCAGTTTCATAATTTTAAAAATGGAAAACTTTTAGCCAACGGCACCCCAGGAGTCAGGTTCACACGGGGCCATTTTGTAGCAGCGTTCCGATGTTACAGGAGCAGGAAATTCCGGCTGGTGGGCAAGCGCTGGCCCGTCTATCCCCCAGCCTCGGCCACGTTGTGACTCATGGACCGGAAACGGGGTCTCCTCCCCTTCGCACCCAAAAACCTCGGGGGGAAAGGGCGTGGTGGAGGGGAGGTGTGCCTGAGCAAAGGAAGAACCCCGCCTGGAAGTGGAGAAAGGAGAAAAAGAAGTGGGTCACCCGGGTGACACAGGCGCTCTGCTCCTCCCAAAATCTCGTAGCCTAGAGTTTTGGGGGTTTGGGGAGGGTCATGGGATGGGTAACCGGGCTGCTCCACAGTACCGAGGGACAACCTGGGAGGGGCTCTTATCAGAAGATGCCAAAAACGTTCATAGAAATAGTCAAACAGGGTTAAAAGGGGTTAATATCACCTGTCTGGTATAGCTAGTTTGGTCTAGTGGTTAGAAATACCGGGTTTGGTCCCGCTCTCTTTCATGAAGCCTGCTGGGTGACCTTGGGCTAGTCACAGCTCTCTTCTGAGCTCTCACAGCCTCACCTGCCTCAGAGAGTTTTCTGTTGTGGTGAGAAGAAGGTTTGTCATCCGCTTAGAGTCCCCTTAAACTCTTTTTTTTTTAAATTTCTAAACATTTGCAACTGAGCCCAACTGACTATTGAAGTGCTCAGGGATTAGGGATGGCTCCGTCCAGACAGGCCTGCCTATGAATTGCAATCTGCTAAGGAGGACCTTTTGGCAGTGCCAGCATCACCCTAAGGAGTGGGGGAGGGGAGATGGAGACCCAAGGAGAAGAGGGCCTTATCTGTGATGGTCCCCAGGCTGTGGAACAATGAGCTGCATGTGGCACAGGCATTTGATAAGAACATAAGCCTGCTGGATCAGGCCACAGCCCATCTGGTCCATAAGAACCTAAGGGGAGCCCTGCTGGATCAGGCCACAGCCCATCTAGTCCAGCATCCTGTTGCACATAGTGGCCCACCAATTGCCCACTGGCCTCTCGAGCAGAGACAAGGGCAAACCTTCTCCTGCTCTCACATCCCAGAAAATGGCCTTGGAGGCCTCCTGCTTGTCCCCGCAGCCTAGAAGATGGACCTGGGCCTCCATTCTAGCAGCCATTGATACATCTGTCATCCCTAAATTTGTCCAGCCCTTCCTTAAAGCCATCTAGGCTGGTTGCTGCCACCACCCCTTCTGGCAGCCAATTCCACAGACCAATGACCCTCTGGGTGAAGAAATCCTTCCCCTTGTCTGATCCGACTCTCCTGCCCATCAGCTTCATAGAT
The DNA here is from genome assembly GCA_023333525.1 of Aspidoscelis tigris stejnegeri. Taxonomy (NCBI): domain Eukaryota; kingdom Metazoa; phylum Chordata; class Lepidosauria; order Squamata; family Teiidae; genus Aspidoscelis; species Aspidoscelis tigris. The sequence goes on along the minus strand of JALMGA010000027.1, from coordinate 2,898,938 downwards.
GCGCCCTGGTTCTAGAGTGGTGCAATAGAGAAAAGAAATTCTCTCTCTCCAACAGAAGAAGATTTAAAAGGAAATAAACACACACTAGATGAACAATGGCTTTCAAGCAGACTTTCTGTTTCTCTGTTGCTCCTCAAAATGTGTCATTTTTTTACCTTCTTCCCAAACAGCGAACCTGACGGGCCACGAAGAAAGGGTCGGGATGGAAAACTTTGAACTGCTCAAGGTTCTAGGCACCGGAGGTGAGCGGCGGGTGATTTTATCCATATAATTTCAACCCCAAAAGCCCAGCACAAAAGAGGCCTGCAAGATGCTGGGCTTGAGGTTAAAACTATTTTGATCAACTTAGATTATTTTAATCAAAGCCCTGCGCTCCTGTGATTAAATACACCACGCAACGTTGCTGCAGGGTTTTTTTTTGCCTTTGAAATTGCCTTCTCAAATGTCAGCCACAACGGCGAAACCTGTGCCATTATTTACTTATTTACGGCATTTATAGCCTGTTTGGTCTAGTGGTTAGGGAACCAGTCTCTTATCCGGGAATGCCGGGTTTGATTCCGCACTCCTCCACAGAGCCACCTGGGTGACCTTGGGCTAGTCACAGCTCTCTTCTGAGCTCTCACAGCCCCACCTACCTCACAGGGTGTTCTGTTGTGGGGAGAAGCATGGATGGTTTGTTCTGTAAGAACATTCACATTTGTTCGAATAGACAAAGAGAGAAAGAAAACCCTACATAACCGATTAGCCATTCCTCACCTGCTCGCCATGTCCATTCCAGCCTATGGGAAGGTGTTCCTGGTTCGGAAGCTCACGGGTCACGACGCCGGGAAGCTCTACGCCATGAAGGTGCTGCGGAAGGCGGCCATCGTCACCAAGGCGAAAACCACGGAGCACACGCGGACAGAGCGGGCCGTCCTGGAACACGTGCGGCAGTCCCCGTTCCTGGTGACCCTCCACTACGCCTTCCAGACGGACTCCAAACTCCACCTGATCCTCGGTAGGCCAGCAGAGGAAGACAGGGAAGGAATTCTCCCTGCCTCCTTCCTGGTGTAGAACCAGCAGGCTGGAAAACAGTTCAGGTGTCTGTAATAAGCCTAATTGTGCTTGGACTCCTCCAAGGATGCAATGGGGATGGGGGGGTGTTGAATGCAGCAGGCTTCCGGTGGGATCCTTGGACCACTGGGCCTGGTCTGTGCCACCATGGTAACGGGCAGATGGAGGAGTCACCATGGTAACACCGAGAGGTGGATCCAGGACTGTGGCCCTTAACCTGGGGAAAAGGTGCAAAGCCTGAAGCAGGTTGCCCGCCCACCCTCTGAACCTCTGAGATTTAGATGCTCTCTCCATTGGGCTGCCCTTGGAAGTGGTTCAGAGGTTGGAACTGTTGCAGAACGCAGCAGCTTCACAGGTGATGGGGGTCTCTGACCAGACTCGCATCACGCCGGCCTTAAAAGATCTGCACTGGTTACCTATTCGCTTCCAAGCCCAATTCAAGGTGTTGACATTTTCGAAAATCCGGATCTTCGAGTTCGGATCGAATTCGGATTTTTGAAAATCTGATACAGATTTTTGAATAATTCGACAGAATTCGTCATCGTATATCACGTCCAAGTATTGGGTCTATTTGCGCTTATAATGCAGGATTCGAGCGAAACGCAAACGCAATAAAAACGGGACGCGAGCAGATTTGAAAATCAGATACAAAGGTTCCCAACATTCCTATCATTCGATTCGAATTGGATTTTGAAAAATACGGATCCGGATAAGCCAGATTCGAATCGGATTTTCAAAAATCCAGATTTTTGAATTTCAATTCAAATCCCCACCATGCCTTGAGATGAATGAAATCAAGCAAATAGCTGAAGATGCCTAATGTTTGGGGCCGGTTACCTGAGCCAGGAAATAAAAGGATCACCAGGCCTTATGATAGTTGATCCGGCTTGGCTGGCTGCTGACCTTGGATTTTGTGGATTTTTTTGGGGTCTCTGTCCACACGGTCTTGTTATCCTCTGAGGCGTTTTTGTTCCACCCTGGAGACACCCCCGGGGGTTAGGGGAGAAACTCAAGTATCCTGGTTTGGAACTGGGGGCTTGAAATTCTCTGGCCCGGAACTGAGCTCCGGTTTCTCCCTGCCAGACTACGTGAGCGGAGGGGAACTCTTCACCCACTTGTACCAACGGGACCACTTCTCGGAGGAGGAGGTGCGTTTCTACAGCGGGGAGATCATCCTGGCGCTTGAACACCTGCACAAGGTGAGACCCAACGGGGGCGGGTAGGAAGGGAACGCATCGGGCTCCCCCAGCCCACGGAGAAGCTGGGGGAAGAGTCGTGCTGGTCTCTCGTACTTCCGAGCTGGATGCAGAATTTCCGTTGGACACCCGAACCCCCTTCTCTTTCCCCTAAGCTTGGCATCATCTACCGGGACGTGAAGCTGGAGAACATCTTATTGGACAGTGAAGGCCACGTGGTGCTCACGGACTTCGGGCTGAGCAAGGAATTTGTGACCGACGACGTGAGTGGTTCTTCCCACATCTGGGGCATCTGTCTGGGTTATAAACAAACCCATTGGATTTATGGATTTATTTCAAATGTTCCCCTGGATCACACTGTCCAAGGGTGGCCAAGAAAGCTGTTGGATGGGGGTGAGAGGCATGAACCAAAAACCAGACCGCAACAGCTCTTTATTCACTAAAGCCCTAATTTAGACACTAAAAGAACACTAACAACAATATTAGAAAACATACAGGGTTTTTTAAAAAGCCAAGGCCAAGCTGGTTACCCAAAGGCCTGGATGGAAGGGTGAGCCAGTGTGGTCTAGTGGTTAGGGAGCCGGACTCTTATCTGGAAGTACCGGGTTCAATTCCGCCCTCCCCCATGAAGCCAGCTGGGTGACCTTGGGCTAGTCATAGCTCTCTTCTGAGCTCTCACAGCCCCGCCTACCTTACAGGGTATCTGTTGTGGGAAGAAGAACAGAAGGTTTGTCGGCCGCTTTGAGTCCCCTTAAATGGGTAGAAAAGCCAGCTCTTCTTCATATTTCTTGGGAAGCCTGGTTTGAGTTGAAATTATTTGGGAAAAATCATGAATGTTTGAGGCCATTTGTTATGGGAGAACAGGCTGCTCCCTGTAGTTAAAGATAGAATCCTGTAACTAGGCATTTTTATCTTCGCTTGACGGCAGGTTTGACACTGGGATGGATCATAATTCAGTGCAAATTAATCCAAGAATGGAGAGGAAATGAACGCAGCCCTATTACGCTGAATTCGCATCCAAGCCCTGCTCACCCCGCCTGTCCCTTTGCCCTAGGAAAGACACGGTTCCCGCCCCGTTTCTAGTGATTCACTGGCCCTCGGTTTCTGGGCTGGTGGCTTAGGGTGGGGACAAGGAAAAGAAGGGCAGGGCACCTACACCTCGAATAATTGCATTAAAGAGGGAATTTTGCCCTGCATCACTCTTTGGGCAAGAAACACCTGCCTGAGCTACCTTCTTGGTGCAAAGTTAAAAAACGAAAAGGAAGAAGAGTTGGCTTTTCCACCCTGCTTTTCTCACCCGTTTAAGGGGCCTCAAAGCGGCTGACAAACTTTCCGTTCTTCTCCCCACAACAGAGAGGAGGGAGAGGTAGGTGGGCCTGTAAGAGCTCAGAAGAGAGCTACGACTAGCCCAAAGTCACCCAACTGGCTTCATGGAGGAGTGCGGAATCAAACCAGGTATTCCCAGATAAGAGTCCGACTCCCTAACCACTAGACCAAATTACATCACAACTCTTCCCCAAAACCGAGGGTGTGACCCTGGATTACGAGCATGAAGTGGACCGTGAATTCCCTCTTCTATGCAGCTATTAAAGGCACACAAACGCCAGAATTCTCTTTTCTAGGCAGTGATTATGGGCACAGGAGCCTTGTTAAAAAGGCAGGTGCCATCTCTTCCTTTCCACCTGCCACCTTGAAGAAAGGTCTGGTTAGAACCACCTAAGGGTGAATTGCTAGCACAGCTATCCTTCAGGATTCAGCCCCCCCAGAGCCCCACCCAGAACAAAACTTTTCAGCAAGAAAGGAAAAGGAGCCACCTTTTCTGGAACGGAAATGTAGGTCAAAATCCACAGGATGCTGTAACCCCATTTAAATATTCGCTGCAGCTGCCGGGGTACATTTGGAACTGCCAAAATCCGTTCTGTCTCTGCTGAGAAGCACCAACAGCGCCTTGTCTTTGGGGACAATGGAACAAAGTGGGTATTGCCAGAGAATCTTGGAAGGCAAATAGTTCTATATTGTATATAGATGACTTTTGTGTGTGAGGGCAGGATGCTGGCGCTCTGTGGTCTGGAAAGAGGAACCCTAGATGTGCTGCCTTGCCTCTTGTTTGTGCAAGCCATTTGCCTGGTCAGATCATACACCTCAGGCCTCATCATGGATGCTCCAAGGTGTCAGGAAGTGACAGCAGGGTCCAGTTTGGGGGACCACAGACAGAAGCCCCTCCCCTTGCTGAAAGCCAGTTTGTGAGCTTCCTGTGGACTTCTAAGGGTAACATACAAACTGTCGTTCAGCAGGCGGAAAGTTGTCCATGCCAGCCACCACTGGCAAAAGAGCACAATCACTTATACTCACTACGTCCTCAAAAGTAGGGCTTCAGGGGTGAACCTCTGCCCGAGTAAAGAGACAAACAGGAAATGTCAAAGGAGAACCAGCCTGAAATCCTCGATTGAATCGGCAACCGATCTCACCAAAAGGTTGGCACTTTTTCTAGTTGCTGGCTAAATCCTTCCAAATTCAACCACCCTTTACCTGTGCCTGCCTCCTTTTTAGGAGAAGGGAGACTGAAAAAGCATCGTGCTCTTTTATACTGATCAGGTCAGAGAACAGATTAGCGGAGAAAATTTCCCCGGTGGACGAGTAAACCTTATCATCCAAGTATGAGATCATTTTCAAAGGTGGTTTGAAAAGTTGGGAGCCCAAGGAAAGCATATTTCTATTCGGCTTGGTAGTAATTGTGTTTCCCTTTTTTTCCACTTCACCCTTTTCTCTGCTGCCGCCCCATCCCCACCACAGAAAGACCGGACCTTCTCTTTCTGCGGGACAATCGAGTATATGGCCCCGGAGATCGTAAGGAGCAAGAGCGGACATGGGAAGGTAAGAGATGCAGTGCAGATCGGCATCTCGAAGAATGTGGTGGCCCAGACATTCGCAAACAACCTCCAGCATTCTTTGGGGCTGGCAAATAATGCTGGGAGTTGCTGTTTTCACTCAATATTTTGGAATTTTACCTAAACAGGTCGATTAGGCAAAAATCCGAGAGGCCAGTGCAAAAACATGGCTACCTGTTGGATCTAGAACCAAAACCAGACAGATCTATATGAACTCTATACTCGGTTTTTCCCTCCACTATTTATTGATTTTGTGTCGCTGACGAGTAACTAAATAAAACCAATATAAGAAACACAACAGAGCTAATTAAAACAATAGATTAAGATGCAAGGGTGGACATCTCCACCGTGCAACTAAATGTGTATGGTGATGGAGCTAGCCAGATCTCCAAGGGGATGTATTTCCGCAGACCGGGGAGGCCACCACAGAGAAGTCCTTGCACCTTTAACTGCTGACAGAGGTCTCAGCTGACTTTTTAAGAATGAATCTGACTTCCTAGGTTGCAGGCTGGGTGGTCAAAGATGTGCAGTGGTGCACGGCCAAGAGAACATGGAAACTGAACAAACTTCCTGTTCGACATAGGGCCTTTTCTTTCTTCCTTTCTTTCTGCATGTGTTGTTTCAAATCAATGCTGTCCTCTCTTGGAGAAAGGATAGCTTTTGGAAGACTGCCTGTAGGGACTTCCAGGAATAGAATTGCTCTTGGAAGAGTTCCCCTTTCTCTGGCCAAAGATCACGAGCATTGGGTCTTCTCCAGTCTGACTGCTAAATGCAAAGCAACCAGCCGCCTCCTCTCTTTATCTGCTCTTTCTGCAAAAGGATCAAACCCCCACGGTACAGACGCTTTGAGTTCAGCTTCCAGATAATCAGGAAAGAATCCTCATCGGATCTGTAGGGCTGAGACAGCAAAGGCGACAGAGCCAGATATGAAATTGCCAATGGCCCCCAATCTAGAAGTTACCGGACTACACCTCCCATCATCCCTTTCCCGGTGCTCTTGGAATGGGAATTGTGGCACAGCAACATCTGGGGGGCATCATTTGGCTGCTGCCCAGGGAACAGCAAGGGCTTCCTCTCCTGTCCATACCCCGCTGCTCTGAACACACTTCTAGCTAGTTTGGTCTAGTGGTTAAGGAGCCAGACTCTTATCTGAGGGTTTGATTCCTCCCTCCTCCATGAAGCTAACTGGGTGGCCTTGGGCTAGTCACAGCTCTCTTTCTGAGCTCTCACAGCCCCACCTACCTCACAGGGTGTCTGTGGTGAGGAGAAGAACAGAAGGTTTGTCAGCCACTTTGAGTCCCCTAAGGGTGAGAACAGAAGGTTTGTCAGCCACTTTGATTCCCCTTAAATGGGTGAAAAAAGCAGGGTAGAAAGGCCAACTCTTCTTCTTTCCAAAGAGGCAAGTAATCCTGCTATTGTGGGAACACTCCCCCCCTCCAATCATTGCACAGCTTCTAGCAGGGATGTACAGCCTAGCAGACTTGGAGGCAGGCAAAAGGCAAAAGCCTGCGAAGAAGTTCTCTTAGATGGACCACTGCCCGCCTTGGGACAATCCAGCTTCCTGTGTCCTTTCGGCCTGCTCAGCAGTCCCCTTCTCCTTCCTTGGTACAGAGCCAGGGTACACAGGAGAAGGGAGAGCTTTAGAAAGGCTGTGAGAATCGCAGCATTAGAAAGAACAGGCTGCTCCCTCCATTTCTTGCCATTCTGCCTGCAGAGAGAGAGGCAGAGAGAGGGACAGGCAGGCAGGCAGCCTCAAAAACAAAGCTGCCTTTAGGTGGTCCCTTCCGCCCTGCCATCATTCATTCATTCATTCATTCACTCACTCACTCACTCACTCACATTTTTATCCTGCCCTATACCTGGGGGTCTCTAGGCGATTAACATTTAAAATCAAACATTATGAAAACAGTAGCATCTGCGAGTGGGAAGGGAAAAGTGTAACCCCGTTTAACCGAAGGCCAGGGCAAAGAGGAGCGTCTTCACTGCCTTCCTAAAGGTGCATAAAGAAGGTGACAGGCGCACCTCAAGGGGGAAACCATTCCATAGAGGACAGAAGAATCAAACCCGGTGTTCCCAGATCCTTGGGTGTTTTTCCACTAGCACTAGAGTACCCATTAAGGACCCACTAAGTGGAAAAACACCCTTTAACCACTAGAGCAAACCTCGTGCAGAGAAGGTGAAGGATACTCCTTTACGGATAAGAGTTTTACAACCCAAGTAAAAAATGGTTTTGATGTGTCAGAGGAACAAAGAGATACATCTTTGCTAGGGATGCGGATGAATATTTGTAACATTAGTTTCTCATACAAATTCATACGAATTCAGACATTTATACACGATTCGAACATGACAACGTTCATATAATAATATGCCCACGAATACACCCATACGAATAATCTGGAGATCTGTTAAAACAGGATACGCATCGGATTTGGATACAAACAGATACGCATCCGGTACAAACAGATAGGTATGCATTCATATCGGATAGAATCCTAGCTCATTCGAAGGGGATCTATTTGAACAAATATGAATTTTTTAGCATTCAATCCCTTATGAATTGGACATTTGTGAACATCCCTAGTGTCTGCTCTAATGTATTTTCAAGTGGCTTGTTTGTTTGGTTTGCAGTCGGTGGACTGGTGGAGTTTGGGTATTTTGATGTTTGAGCTCCTGACGGGAGCCTCACCCTTCACGCTAGAGGGAGAAAAGAACTCACAGGCGGAAGTATCCAGGTAAGAGGGAATTCTTGTCTCGAACCAGGGGGCATCTATGAAGATGGTGGGCAGGAGAGCCGGATCAGACAAGGGGAAGGATTTCTCCACCCAGAATTGGGTGCCAGAAGAGGTGATAGCAGGTACCAGTCCAGGTGGCTTTAAGGAAGGGTTGGACACATTTATGGATGGCAGATGTATCAGTGGCTACTAGAATGGAGCCCCTCAGTACATCTTCCAAGCTGGGGGGACAAGCAGGAGGCCTCTAAGGCCATTTGCTGGGATTCGAGAGCAGGAGAAGGTTTGCCCTTTTCTCTGTTTGAGATGCCCATGGGCAGTTGGTGAGCCACCCTGTGAGACTAGAGTAGACTCCAGCCTGATCCAGCAGCTCCTCTCAGGTTCTTATGGACCAGATGGGCTGTGGCCTGATCCAGCTGGGCCCCTTTTAGGTTCTTATGGACCAGATGGGCTGTGGCCTGATCCAGCAGGGCTCCTCTTAGGTTCTTATGGACCAGGTGGGCTGTGGCCTGATCCAGCAGGGCTCCTCTTAGGTTCTTATGGACCAGATGGGCTGTGGCCTGATCCAGCTGGGCCCCTTTTAGGTTCTTATGGACCAGATGGACTGTGGCCTGATCCAGCAGGGCTCCTCGTAGGTTCTTATGGACTAGGTGGGCTGTGGCCTGATCCAACAGGGCTCCTCTTAGGTTCTCATGGACCAGATGGGCTGTGGCCTGATCCTGCAGCGCTCCTCCTAGGTTCTTATTGACTAGATGGGCTGTGGCCTGATCCAGCAGGGCTCCTCTTAGGTTCTTATGGACCAGATGGGCTGTGGCCTGATCCTGCAGCGCTCCTCCTAGGTTCTTATTGACTAGTTGGGCTGTGGCCTGATCCAGCAGGGCTCCTCTTAGGTTCTTAACTTTCCCGCCTTTGTCCATTAGCCAGAGGCCAAGAAAGACAAGAAGGGACGGGATGAGAGAGAGACAGCCTTACTTAGGATTTGGGCTGAGGCGTTTCCACGTTTCTCAAAAGGCCGTGTCTGGATTTTGCAGGCGGATCTTGAAATGCAATCCTCCGTTCCCGTCGCTCATTGGCCCAGTGGCTCGTGACCTTCTCCAGAAGCTGCTGTGTAAAGAACCCAAGAAGCGCCTGGGCTCTGGCCCCACCGGAGCCGAGGAAATCAAAGAGCATCCCTTTTTCCGGGTGAGGCCGGGTTCCCTCCTCATTCACGTGGCAGGATAGAATTCCTTCTGGCCCCTGCGCGTGGGGAAGACCATGGACCCTGGCGCATCATGCTCCAACCCAGCCATCCCCCTGAATCCCATCGGGGAGACCATGGTGATGAATGACCAGTCAGTTTCTGTCTCTGACTCCCCAGGGCTTGGACTGGACGGAGCTGGCCGCACGCAGGGTTAAACCCCCCTTCAAGCCCCTCATCCGTGGCGAACTGGACGTACGGAACTTTGCGGAGGAATTCACCAGCTTGGAGCCCATCTACTCCCCCGCGGGGACGCCTCCCAGCCTCGAACGTGTCTTCCAGGTGAATGCCAGCAGGGGGCGCCTGTTCTTGGCCTTTGGGAACCTACTTCCTCCTCTGCTGGGGCCAACGAAAACGAGGCCCTGCTGGCTGAAATGATGGGTGCTTTGTTTCATAATCGCTCGTTCAGACTCCAAGATCGAGGCAACGGATTGCTAAGCGTTGCTGCCATTGTCTTCTTTTTTTTTTTAAGGGATATTCCTTCATTGCGCCTTCCATCCTCTTCAACCGCAACGCTGTGACAGCCGACGTGCTCGGGGCGCCGCTGGACAGGGAGCGCCCAGGGAGTGCTGCCGTGGCCCGGAGCGCTATGATGAAGGTAACCCTCCTCTTGGGCAGGGGAAAGGTAGGAATCTGGAGGAACGGCTAGAAAGCATCCAAACCAGGAAGCACCTCTTAGTTTATCGTGAAGGATTCTTCCAGCAGAGACGAGAGGAACTGGCTAAGGTTTACCCTTGGTGTATGGAGCCCAGCTCTTCCCCTGGCTTGCCACGCGTTTCTCTACCACCTTTTCTCCGTGCTCCAGAACTTGGGGGCCACCACCCCTCAGGCCCCGCCCTAACTTCTCTCTCCTTTGCACAGGATTCTTCATTCTTCCAGCAGTACGAGATGGACTTAAAAGAACCACCGCTGGGCGAGGGGAGCTTTTCTCTCTGCCGGCGGTGCCGCAACCGCCAAAGCGGGGCAGAATTCGCCGTCAAGATTATCAGCAAAAGGTATTCTATGCTTGGTTTTCTCCGAGGGGAGGCCCAGAACTTTTATATTCCTTCATTGGTTGGTTGGTTCATTCACTCATTGACCTCACCCTTTCAGTAAGGGACCAGGAGAGCCGAGAAACGGGGGGCTTATATAGGAGTCCCCAGACGATCAGGTGGGGAAGATGAGAGACTAGGAATCTGCACAAATTTGATATTTGTATGAATTCAGACTTTCGTATACGAATCAGATCTTATGACATTCATACACTGGCATTCGTATTTGTACGAATGTTTCGGAACATTCACGAACCAGGGAGTTGGGAAAGCGGCTGCGCCAGTCACATCTGCAGCAGATCCAGAGTGCATTCAGGACGGATTCAAAATGGATTCAGGGCAGATTTGACGCTTTCAGAGCGTATATGTTACAGCAGGAGTAACCAACCTTTTTTGCACCAGGGACTGGCTTCCTTTTCCATGGCAGCGCAGTTGCGGGATAGCGGTGGTGATGTTGACCGGCAAAAAACCCTCTATGGCCCGGCACCGGTCCGCAGACCCCTGTGTTATAGGATACATAGGACATTCATACAAATTCCTACAAATATATTTATATCGAATAGAATACGAATTTTCGTACACTCGATTTGATACGAATTAAATGCAAAAAAAGACCCATTTGTGCAGATCCCTGTGAAGGAACAGTCAAAATTCAAGAAAACTCGGTCCAGGTTTTTCCCCAGATTCACAGTTCTGGGTGCCTTACAGGGAAAAGCTGTATGCGCCCTTTGCACTCATCATACCAGGATACTTGCGGACGTATTGTTGTTTTAAGGGAGGGGTTCATATCTTGATACATATCTTGGGGGGCTACAGAGTTGCGGGCAGCACGCTTTCAGGGCTGGCAAAGAGGTGACCTTGTTGGTAGCAGGGGTCCAACCTGTCACCCAGCAAATCTGGGAGTCCACCCTTCAAGTGCCCATTTAAGCGTCTCTGTTGCGCCACAGCAAAGCCATAGGCAGACCCATTTCTGATCCTGGTCCACCCTCTCCATCCCCTAATCCAGGATGGAAGTGAACACGCAGCGCGAAGTGGCCGCCCTACAGATCTGTGAAGCCCACCCAAATATCGTCAAGCTACACGAGGTCCATCATGACCAGGTAATAGAGCCCCTTTCTCAGGTCCCAGAAATGGGGCAGCAGCAGACAGGCGTATCTTCCTCTTCCGATGTCCAAGGCTACTCTAGGCCTCATGGAGGCCTCGCGTCACTGCTTTGTTGGTCAAGTTGATATTTACTTGTTACTTGATTTCTATCCCGCCTTTTTCCCCGAAGGGACTCAAAGCGGCGTGCAAAAATTAACAATCCAATCCGATATATAACATCCAAACCACTGCATTGGTATATAAAATTGGAATATAGACTCTAAAACATATAAAACAAGCTATAAACCCATATAGAAACATATACAACAAACTATCGGGGTATTGGATAACTTCATTTTAAAATAGGAGGCCAACCTATTAAGGATAAGATTTAGGAAGCCTCCTGGAATAAAAAAGTTTTTACTTGTTCACGAAAACTGCCAAAAATGGGGCCAGCCTAACTTCCCTGGGGAGCGGATTCCAGAGTTTAGGTGCAGCCACCGAAAAGGCCCTATTCCTAACTTCCACCAATCGGAACAAATGAATTGGAGGGACGGATATTGGCTTATCTACGGGAGGGACTGACCAGCCAGTGGGGCAAGGAATTCTGGGAATTATCTGTGCTGGACGGAGCTCTCAGAAGGTAGTCCCAGCTCTGTAAAGTTACGACTGTGGTTTCCTGCATTGAGGACCCAAGGAAAGCCATGACAGGTCAAGTCTGGAGGGCAGGTGCCATTCCGCCGTTGAAGCCTGAGCAGCGGCGTGAGCAACCTGGGAGCCTGCCGCTGATCGGCGTCCTTCTCCACAGTACCATACGTACCTGGTGATGGAGCTGCTCCGCGGCGGGGAACTCCTTGACCGCATCAAGAAGAAACAGCACTTTAGCGAGTCGGAAGCCAGCCAGATCATGCGCAGCCTGGTGTCAGCCATCAGCTTCATGCACGATGCCGGGGTGGTACACCGTGACTTAAAGCCTGAGGTACGAGGGAGATGGAAGGGCCGGGCTGCCCTCTTGATATTGTTGTTGCTGGGCACCACCGAGTGATGGTCGATTGTGTGGATGCCTCCCGGAAGACCTGCATGCAGTTTTCTTGGCAGGGATACAGAAGTGGTTTGCCATGCCTAATTCTGGGAAGGGGCTGGGGAGTTGAACCAGCAACTATCTGCTTTCCAGGCAATTTGCTCTGCCACTTGAGCTACAGCCACTCCATATGCCTCCTCTATGCAGTTTTCTTGGCAAAGATACAGAAATGGTTTGCCATTGCCAGCTTCCGGGGAGGGGCTGGGGATTGAATCAGCAACCCTCTGCTTTCCAAGCAGTTTGGTCCTGGAAGTGCCTGGAATTCAGTGGTAAAGCAAACTGACTCCCTGCACCCTTGTGTGCAGTTTTCTTGGCAAAGATACAGAAGTGGTTTGCCATTGCCGGCTTCCGGGGAGAGGCTGAGTATCGAACCGGTGTCCCTCTGCTTTCCAGACAGTTTGCTTTACTGCCAATCCAGGTGTCCACACCCTAATCCCCAACCATACATGGGAGACAGAGGTCAGGCCAATGAAGGGGAGCTGGCTGAAACCACACCCGCATTTGATGTGTCCCATTCACAGAACATCCTCTATGCGGACGAATCGGACGGCGCCCCCGTGAAGGTGATCGACTTCGGCTTTGCCCGCCTGCGCCCCCAGAACTCGCAACCCATGCAGACACCATGCTTCACCCTGCAGTACGCCGCGCCCGAACTCTTGCAGGATGGGGGCTACGACGAATCCTGTGACCTCTGGAGCCTGGGGGTCATCTTGGTAGGTGGAGAAAGGATCAGCAGGGAGCAGAGAGGGACCCCACCCCTTCTTTCTCTTACCGCAGGGACGGAACTGGAAACAACAGCCATTTCCTCTAACCGCTCATTTGCAGTTACCAGTGGTAACATCACGAAAAGCGGGGAGCAAGGCTATTATTTCAACCCCTCCCTATCTCTGAGGCTTTGTGCAATTTCGATCTCAAGTTTTCAATTATAATTTTATTTTATTTTTAAAGGGAGAAAGGTCAAGGGAAGAGTTTTTCTTCCCTAATTCCGCCTGGGGAGCCCACCGTTTGCAACGGCGCTGCAAATCAGGTCGTGCATTCGGTGGGACGTGGGATTTCCCAACTCCAGGGCGGCTCAGAGGGTCAGGAGAGTGCGCAAAGCGGTTCCCGCTAAGCTGTGGGGTTCGGCAGGGCTGGAATGGCACAGAGCTAAGAGAAACACAGCGGTGGGGCCATGGGGTTCCTCCCGAGCCGAACTCACCGGCCGCAACCTCTGTTCTTCTCCTCAGTACACGATGCTTTCGGGCCAGGTTCCTTTCCACAGCAGCCAGGAAGGCAGCGCCGCCAACCATGCGGCGGAGATCATGCACAAGATCAAAGAAGGGCGGTTCTCCTTGGAGGGCGAGGCGTGGAAGAACGTGTCCGAAGAGGCCAAGGAGCTGGTTAGAGGTGAAGGGGCCGCACTCTGGGGCCACAGTCGGGGGACGGAGGGGGGCTGATGGACAGACGAGGGCAGCAGGTGCCTGAGGAGGAAAGCCTGGTGATCCTTATCAGGAGGGAAGGTTGACTCGTATCGAATCGAATGCAAGAAAGTTCATATTGGTGTGAATAAATCCCTTCGAATCTGGATTTGAATTTGATACGAATGTTTGATGTGAAATGCAGACGGATCACCTGCATATCTGGTAGGTATCCATTCTGAACTAGGGATCTGAATATTTGTAACATTCGTTATTTGTACGAATTTCGGCATTCGTACATTGACATTCGTACAAATACCAGTCTTTTCGAACATTCATGAAATCGGGAGGTGGGAAAGCGGCTATACCACTCACCTCCCCACCAAGCCGGCGCAGGTTTCCTCAGGAGTAACTTCTTTTTACCCTTACGGGGGCATGTGTTTACAGGACTGCAGCAGCAATAGTAAATCAGACTATTTTTAATCCAGGCGTCATCTCATACTTCTGACCTTCTCGCGGCCTCGTTAGCCATACTAAATTTCTAGAGACTGGCCTGTGGTAGAGATGTGCACGAATGTTTTTCTGACATTCTATTCGAATCAATTCAAATACCCAAAAATCCAGTTCAATTCGAATCTTTCGAATTTGAATTTAACAAGATTCAATTCGAATTTACCAAATTCAAACCTACTCGCTTTGAATTTTTGATTCGAACCTGCATATACGAATGTCAACGCCATTTGCATGTGCAGGTACGGATCTTCCCCACATCCGTACGCATCCGTATGCATCCCGTAGTTATCCTGTTTGCAACCCATTTTCATCCCGTAAAGATCCGTACACATGCGTACAGATGCGGGAAAAATCCAAATCTTGAAGTACGTGTTGTGTACGAACCTGTACGGATAATTCGAACGAATAGATCCGAAGTTTGACATTTGATTTGATTTGGTTTCAAATGCCTACAAATATTCGTGCACGTCCCTAGCCTGTGGCTGAATCTTCTAATCTACCGGCACCCGAATTAAATCTTCTGCCATTCCATTCCTTCAGGGCTCCTGACTGTGGATCCAGCCAAGCGACTGAAGATGTCGAGTCTGCGCTACAGCGAATGGCTCCAAGACGGGAGTGCTCTTTCTTCCACTCCCCTTATGACGCCCGACATCCTGGAGAGCTCAGGGCCTGCTGTGCGGACGGGCGTCAATGTGGCCTTTATGGTAAGAGGAGTGACGGCCAAGCACGGTCCGTGCAGGTAGCAGATGGGGAATCCGAGAGATCCATTTGGCACAGAGGCATCGGCAGGGTCTCTGCTGCCCCAGATATTCATGAGAGGGTTGCCGCTTTAACTAGCAGGAGACAAAAACAAGGGCGAAACTTTCACCTGCTCTCGGCACTCTGCAGGTGGCCTTGAGAGGCCTCCTGCCCGTCTCTCCTACTTCCATAGGGTATCTAAGTATCCATTCTAGTAGCCATGGATACACCTGTCCTCCAGGAATTAAAAAGAACCTTTCTGGATGAGGCCACAGCCCATCTAGTCCACATCCACCAATTGCCCACCAATTGCCTCGGGGCTCTCAAGCAGAAGACAAAGGCAGAACCTTCACCTGCTCTTGAACCCCTAGAAATGACCTTCAGAGGCCTCTTGCCTCTCTCTCCAACCTGAAGGATGTCCCTGGAATCCATTCAAGTAGCCACTGATACACCTGTCCACCATGAATCAAGAGGAGCCCTGCTGGGTCAGGCCACAGCCCATATAGTCCAACATCCTGTCTCACACTGTGGCCCACCGATTGCTCCTGGGCATCTCAAGCAGAAGATGAAGGCAAAACTGGCTCTCCGCTCCCTACGGATGGCTTTGAGGTCTCCCGCCTGGAGGTGGTACCTGGGCATCCATTTCAGTAACCACTGACACGCCTGTGTTCCATGAACTAAGTGGAGCCCTGCTGGGTCAGGCCACACAGCCCATCCACTCCAGCATCCTGTCCCACACAGTGGCCCTACCTAGAATGAATGCCTAGGTACATCTTTCAGGCTGGGGGGGTGGGGAAGCAGGACGCTTCTAAGGCCATTTGCTGGGATTCGAGAGCGAGAAAAGATTTGTCCTTGTCTCTGCCCGAGATGCCCATGAGCATTTGGTGGGCCACCGTGTGCGATGGGACGCTGGACTGGATGGGCTGTGGCCTGATCCAGCAGGGCTTCTACTTCCTTATGTTCTTAAGCGTTCTGGGCATTTCGAGCAGAAGACGAAGGCAAAACCTTCACCTGCTCTACGATCCCTGAAAACGGCCTTGATGGGCCTCCGGCCTGCCTCTTTGCGACACACGCTTCCCGTTCACCATTCCTGGGCCTTTCCCCTGGCTTCACGCCTGCCTTCAAAAACCGGCTCGCTGCTCTCATCTCCAACCCGGTGCCGGGTCTTTGCGGGTGACGTTGCTTTTGAGTTTCGAACTGGCCTGGTAGGAGTCAACTGCGGTGTAACTGGCACGCCACCTCCAGCATACAGAACCGGCAAACCCCACCACCGCCGTTTGCTCGCCCGCTTCCCCTCTCCCCCCCCCCCCGGATTTTGGCCCTTTTCATCTGATCTGTCCATCAGAGCTGGATGCGAAGGAGAGAAGGGGGCCCCGCGGTGCGCTTCTGAACGCTGCCTTCTCTTCTCGCCTGCAGGCTTTCAACAAAGGCAAGAGGGAGGGCTTCTTCCTCAAGAGCGTAGAGCACGCCCCCCTGGCCAAGCGGCGCAAGCTGAAGATGTCCAGCACAGGTGCCGAGGCGCGCCGGAGTAGCAGCTCCTCCTCCTCTTCCTCTTCCTCGGGCTCCTCTTCACGCCCCCACAAAGCCAAGGGCCCCCCCACAGTCCGCCACGACAACCCTTCGTAGCCCCCCAGGCAGGGGGAATGCAGCTGAGGGCCAGAGGGAAGTGGGTATTTATTGTCTGCATTGCTGTTTGGTGGGGGAGGGGGGAGGAAACACCCTCCCTCCCCCTCCCTCCTCCCCTCCTCCCCCCCTCCTGCCACCACGCCCTGTTTTCACCTCCATTCACAGTGGTATCTTCATTCACGATGGGCTCTTGTCTGTGGCTGGGAGCAGCAGGCGTCCCTTCCAGAGGGAATCCTGGGCTGGCCGGTACCTTTCTCAGCGGCCTCGGCGGGGCCCATCTCGTGGTGGCCCCCAGAGGCTGAAAGATGCCAAATAACCAGGCCCCTTTTGGGAGGGTTCCTTCATGCACCCGCGGGAGCATACGTGGATGATATTCCAAGGTCGTTCCAGGCTCCCCTGTCCTCTGATGGGCTGCCTGCCTTTCTGCCTCTCCCTTCACCCAAATTCCTGAGAGGGCTGGTCCCTCTTTGGCACAGGCCCAAAGCTCAGCTTAAAGAGGGTTAAGCCTAGAAGCTGAGAGAAATGCCCGGCCAAACATTCGCTGGTCTTCGGTTTCCCCAAAGGAAACACAGAGTAGCTTTGCCCATCTTCAAGGCCAAAACCATGCCATAGGAGAAGGGAAGGGAACGTTTCCTACCTGGGCGGATCAGGTTTTTGGTTTATCTTCTTACCTTCACTTCACTGCTGTCCCACACGGCGCACTGTGGGACGTAAGTCACCTGGCTTTCCTGCCCCAGGCCGAAGGGACCGTTTAGACGCAGATTCCCTCCGCGGCCACGTTTTTCAGCCACGTGGCCATGGGTCAGCGCTGTGTCTCCGCAAGACACTCAGCTGGTCTGCTTTCCAGGAAAACTATTTTAAAAGCTGCCTGGATGGTCTGTAACAAGGCACCAACAATGTGTAGCCACAGCACGCAGCAGGAAAAGAGTGTGACAGCAGGGAGCTAAAACCTTTCCTTGTCACCAGGGCCAAAGATGAGATAAATTTCAGGCAAAATCCTAAATATCAGACTAGGGAAAGATGGGCAGGACTTAGCACAGCGTAGTGAGCAAAGGATGTGCGCAGATATTCGAAAATCTGAAGATTCTATTCGAATCCGTTGAATGTTGACATTCAAACCCGAATCGGATTTTTGAAAATCCAATACGGATTTTCAGATAATTCAAATGTGTAGATTCGTATCTGTCTTATACGAATCTGTGCAAAAATTATATGTATCTTGCCCTTAAAATACACGATTAAAATGGGATGCATACGGATTTTTACAGAATGCGTACAGATATGTATAACAGATATGAATGTTGTCGACATTCGTTTCTTTAAATACAAATTACCATTCGAATGTTATGGATTCAAATAGGATTTTGTCATTCAGATCTTAAATATCTGAATCCAACTGGGTTTTTTGACATTTGAATCTACTTGCATTCGAATATCAATGGTGAGGACTAAAAAGGCTTGCACCGCCGTCAAAGTGTTTTAGGGCGCATCGCTCTAGCTGGAAAGCAAGGGAGCGTATCTTACTTGTACGTTTGCACATGAACCTCTAAAGTTTGTAAGGTGGGGGGAAAAGAGCCACTGGTTTTTGCCTTAGGACCCAGGGGGATCTACTTTGTAGGGAGATTTTGTATAAGCTCAAGAGACACTTCAGGAAACAGAAAGGGTGGGAGGGAAAATGGAAGTGGGAAGAAGAGTATATTTTTAGAACTAGAGAAAAAAAATTGTTTTTTTTTTAATGCAAAATACTAAATGTGAGCAAGAGGAAGATGTTTATGCGATAAGACTTGAATTTGCGACCGGGAAGGTAGGGATAAATCATCCCACCATTAACACAGCTGCAAAAGATGGAACAGGGTAAAAAAATAAAAAATTAGGAAATCAGCGTCGCTGGGCCGTTGTTAAGTGACAACCAAAATCTAACTGTATCTGAACTGAAAAGCGTGCCCACGTTCAGCATTTCCCACATTAAGTCATATCTGAGCATTTGAAATTTGCTCAGTTGTATTTTGGGGTTTCAGACAGGAAAACCTGTTTATGTCCAAACTGAATCAACTGCAAGGATTCCAGTCATCTATCATTATATAACTGGCCGGGCGTCTTAACACTGCAGAATTAAGTTATTTTTAAACTGTTTTGCTACTGCCAACAGTATAGAATTAGGTTAATTTTTTCCCAGAACCAGCAAGTGAAGAAGAGTTGGCTTTTCTACCCTGCTTTTCTCACCCATTTAAGGGGACTCAAAGCGGCTGACAAACCTTCCGTTCTTCTCCCCACAACAGAACACCCTGTGGGGTAGGTGGGGCTGTGAGAGCTCAGGGGAGAGCTGTGACTAGCCCAAGGTCACCCAGGTGACTTCATGGAGGTAGAACAAGAGTTGGCTTTTCTACAGCTCTTTTCTCACTCATATTTTTAAAAAACAGATTGCCACATTTCTATGGCTCTCTTAGTGTTCTAATTACATTCCTTTTCCAAAAAAAAAATCCCTTGGCATGAGATTGAGAACAGGCTGCTTATTTAAAAATCTTTTTCATGTTATGGATCTCAGGACCACCAGAGATGGTGGTCACTGACTTTATGAAGGGATTTAAATAAATCCATGGAAATGAAGGCCATTGATAGCTTTTTGTCAAAGTGCAAAATACTGCCTCTAGACTGTATCTCTACAAGGCACAGATGAGAAGAAAAGTTGGCTTCTCTACGTCGCTTTTCTCACCCACTTAAGGGGACTCAAAGTGGCTGTCAAACCTTCTGTTCTTCTCCCCACAACACACACCCTCAGCACACCCAACACTTCCCCTGCCCCAAAGATGTACTAAAACAACCCTGTGCAACTTCCCCATTATTTCTTGCTGCTGGTTTGCAGATAGAATTTACTTTGGTCACAAGACTGTAAGATTAAGGGATGCGAAACCAGCTTTCCTGGCCCCAGCCCCAGCCCCGCCTCCCCTCTCTCTTTGGGCTCAGAATTCGTTCTGGACGCCCGCTGCACGGAGAGTTTTAACAGGTCTAGCAAAAAACGGGAAGGATACCTACACTACCAGCAACCGACGTTTCACCGATGGGATTCTGAAAACCATCAAGGGATTCGTCCCACCGGATTCTCAGCACACTTCTGAAACTGAAATTTCCTTTTCTAGGGAATGGGCAGAGACGCTTATGCCAAAAAACTTTTTTTTAAAGAAAAAAATAGGAAGTCTTGCTGGCTGCTCCCCCTCGCCTCATTCATTTTGCACTCGGCAGCTGTTTGTGTGGGGAGCGAGGGGGCTCCCCTGGACACCTCTGTCTACGCGTGTGTCTCTCTGTGTGCGCGCATGTGTCTTAAGTGCCGCGTCCTTCTCCCCGTGGAAGAAACGGGGGACTCGGCAGAGCGTATTCTAAAGTCCACAAAGCAGTGCAAACAGCCAAGAGCCAGCTTAGCAGAGGCACCTTGGGCATCCAACCAAACCATGTGTATTTTTTACCTGAAAATAAAAATAGCCTCTGAAGACAAGTGTCTGGGTTTTTGTGTGATTTCCCTGGCTGATTTTCAAAGGTGTTCTCAAATGTTACCAGTCATAAGAACCTAAGAGGATCCTTCCTGCTGGATCAGGCCACAGCCCATCTGGTCCACAGGAACCTAAGAGGAGACTTGCTGGATCAGGCCACGGCCCATCTAGTCCAGCATCCTGTCCCCACCGCGGACCACCGATTGCTTATGGCACCTCAAGCAGAAGACAAGCGTATCAGGAAGATTAATTCACCCACAAACTGAGCTCGGTCAAATGCTCTTGCCCACTCCGTAAGTTCTACCTGCTCTGGTCTACCTCGGAAAACATGGCAGGGATACAGAACCTGAGATCAAAGTCGTTTTCTGCTCGCTACTAACTGTGCTGTGCACATCCAAGAGATGGAAACAGGTCCAGCGACGCCTCCCAACGCACCTGGAGGCGGCTGCGGCCAGGAGAAAAGTCTCTTTTCTAGTTGGGAAAAAGGAGGCGGCTGGCCTTGCTTTGAGCTCCTTCTGCAGATCTGTCTCCCAAGAACCGGTCCCCATCAGGTCGCCATTTTCTACCAGGAAGGGGGTGGAAATTCCCACAAGAGAAGCGCACCGAGCCCTGCCATTTTGAAACACTGACTTTATTCAAAAGAGGGGGCAAAAAGAAAAAAAGAAAACCTTACACCAACTGGAATGGAACAAAAGCATTCCCTGAAGCCTTTGGGAGATCCAAGGGGGTGGGGCAAAGGGAAGTGGGTAGGAGAAATGGTGGATATTTGGAGGTTAAGGGATACAATATACCCAAGATATGCAGATATTTCCAGGAAGACAACTGCAGATGGCAGAAGGCGACAGTCCAGGGATGCAAAATGGTATGCGCCGGCTGGGAGCATGGCCTTTGAACAGACACAGCAGAGGCAATACTGGCGGAGAGAGGCAGGCAAAATGGGAGCCAGGATGGAGGATATTTGTTAATGCTGCCCCCTCCTCACCTAGAAGTTAAAGGCGTAGCCCATGGATCTCAAACAGCGGCTCTCTCGGCGTCCCTGGTGCCCCACTCCCAGCATGCAGTGCCCTGTGGGGCAGAGAGCGGAATGCTGGGAGAAGTAGCTCAGGGACACCTGCTAGGGACCCCCAACGTGACCCCCGCTCCTTCAGGGGGGCCTTCGGCTATCACACCAGCAGGTAAACCAGGGTGGGGAAGAGGCAGCAGATGAAATGGCCACAGACCGCTAAAAGCACCAATGGAGCGTGAGCGCCACAGAGATAGAAGGGGCCGGGCAAGATCTCTATGGCTAAAGCAGACAGTCCTTCCGTTCTGTACAGGGGAGGGGAAAAGGAGGCGGCGGGAGCCCCTTCACTTATTTTGCCGTCATCATCTGTACAAATTCTGTGGGAGCAAGGAGATAGGAGAGGAAGGCGGTCAGGAAGGCAGCATCGCAAGGCAGGCCCCCTTCCCAAAGCAAAGGCTCAGAGCGCCCAAGATGTCCGCTACGGCCTGAGTCTGTTAGGTGCGTGTCCTGGAAGGAAAGCTGTTAGCCTGACAGAACATCCCACTCCCAGGACTAACGCAATCCTTGAAAAAAGCCAAGAATCTCCATTTTGTTAAACCTCGGTGCTCGGATGAAGACGCCGGGCGACGCCCTTCGCCGAGCATCCGAAGGCAAGAGCGGCAACAGCTGAGAAGGCCGGCGCGTGTGCAGGCCAAGCACCTGTGATTCTCCCTCACCTGCTGACGCACGTCCCACGCCTGCACAACTTGTTGCAGACAACATCTCTTTACCCTGCAAGCCTGGTTGCTGCACTCTATGGTTTCCGATCCTTGGACTGATATCAGACACCGCAGAGCCTCCGGCATCTTGAAACGCGGAACGATTGACTACGCTTTACTCTTGCTCCCCCCAAACGCCGTTTGCTACTACTGCTAGCCCTGAGAGCGCACATGCATTCGCTCCCTGGACCCGGCGGGCTTAAGACATGACAGCGGAGGACCTTACAAAGCCGCTTTGGGCCCACCATCCTAAGCTCTGCTGCCGTTCCCGCCCTCCCTCACTCACCTTCATAATTGACCTGTCCGTCCCCATCAATGTCGGCTTCCCGGATCATTTCGTCCACTTCCTCGTCGGTCAGCTTCTCACCCAAGTTGGTCATCACATGGCGCAGTTCTGCAGCGCTGATATAGCCGTTCCCATCCTGCGTAGGGAAGGATAAGGGGGGGGGGTTAACAAAAATACCCCCAAATCAAGACTTTGCCCTTGGCTTCGGAGCAAAGGATGAGATCAAAGAAGAAGAGTTGGCTTTTCTACGTTGCTTTTCTCACCCATTTTAGGGGACTCAAAGCGGCTGACAAACCTTCTGTTCTTCTCCCTGTGAGGTAGGTGGGGCTGTGAGACCTCAGAAGAGCGCTGTGACTAGCCCCAGGTCACCCAGCTGGTTTCATGCAGGAGTGCAGAATCGAACCCAGTGTTCTCAGATACAAGTCTGGCTCCCTAACCACTAGACCACACTGGCTCACACCAGTCTTTCCTTCCCCAGCGATGAAGCAAAGTTCAAAACCAGTTGGAATCACAGCCGCCTCATGTCTGGTATACCCACCTTGTCAAAGACCCGGAAGGCCTCACGAATCTCCTCCTCGCTGTCAGTGTCCTTCATCTTCCGGGCCATCATTGTGAGGAATTCTGGGAAATCAATGGTGCCGTTTCCTGGGAAAGACACAACTCATGAGCGGCTGCTCGAAGGATTGCCAGGGTGGCAGTAAGAGAATCCTGCCTCTCTGTGTGGCATTTCAAGGACATAACTTTCAGGAAAGATGTCCCCAACACCCCCATTTTCCCCTGTGGCAAGGCCAAAGCATTGTGGAGAGGCCTGAGAAACCCCTTTTCAGGTCTATTATATAGTCCAGTGGCTGAAGGAAAGGAAACGCGAAAGGACACAGAAGGATAGAAGAAGCAGGATGGATCTCATTCTTTCCTGGAAAAGCCATAAATCCCACAATGGTGCCATGACGTGGCACGTGCATGCTGCCATGCAAGTGTATTACCACCATGCAGCTATTCTCGACCGACCCAAGACCTGTTAAGCGTTCACTGAAAGAAATGGAACTATATCAACAGCTTCCGGTGACCCTCCTTCTGCTCGATTCAGATGGTTGGTTCATGGCAACAGGAGCAAAGGACAGAAAAAGCCCACTGGGCTTCTGCCTAGAGCTCTGCTGTTGTTGTAGCTAGATCTCAAAGTAGCTGAGTTCAAATCCCTCCCCTCACCCACCCACCCCACAAAATCTCCCTGGGTGACAAGACCCTAGGCACTTTGGGGGGAAAGTGAGATATAAAAGCCATAGGTAAATAAATAATAAATCTTCGCTCAAAAGGTCAGCCTGGGCTGTCTTCTATCCTCGATTAGGTTCTGGCCTATAGGCAGAAGTTTGTGGAGACACAAAGAGTTGTCAGGACACCTGGAAGCAGGGACGTGCACAAATGTTTTGTGCGTTTGAATTGAGTCAAATCGAATGTCAAAACAGTCCGTTCCATTTGAATGTTTAAAATCCGAATGCAAAAAAGATTTGAATCTGTTACATTTGAATCAATTCGTTTGAATGTTAGATTTGCATTTAAAGATACAAATGTCAGCAACATTTGTATGCGTTATACATAGTTGTACGCAATTCATATGCATACCATTTTCATCCCGTATTAAAAGCGCAAATGTGTACAGATGCATATAACATAATACATACGTATCTGTACATTCGAACGAGTATTTCGGAACATCCAAAATCTGTTCAAATGTCTAAATTCAAATGTGAAGACATTCTATTCGAACCGGATATTCCAATTTTCAAATATTCGTGCACATCCCTACACAAAAGAGGGCCTTCTCAGTGATGGCCCCTAAGTTATGGAATAGTCTCCCCCTTGAGATGCGTCTGGCCTCTTTGCCCTGGCCTTTGGTTAAATGGGAATATACTGTCTCTTCCCATTTTACAGACACTGTTTCTGATTTAATATATACCGTTGTTGTTTCAATGTACATTTGATTTTAAATGTCGTTACCTGCCCTGAGACCTTTGGCTACATAGGGCAGGATAGAAAAACAAGTAATCGATAAAAATGAATAATGTCTACCAATACAGGAAACCATACAGTCTAACCTGGCCTTGCCCCAAACCACCACAACCCCTCAAGGCCTCCCAAAATCCAGCATTTGGTGTGCCTCTTCACCTCTTCACCCTTTTTCCAAGGTCTTTGCAAAGAGCCTGCTGCTGCTGCTGCTAGACATGCCCACAAACCAAGATCGTGTGTTCGGATCACCATCGAACTGAGCACCTGTTTGTTCGGTTCAACTGCCAAGCTTGTCCAGAAAGGAAACAAAAAAACAATCATTTTCCCCCCATTGAAAAAGCACTTCTCTAGGGCAGAAACGCAACAAACACGAGCCCGTTCGGTTTGGTGCAAACACCTGCAAACACAAAGTCTTCCACTGAATTTCTGAACGTGAACTGAACATTTCCCGCCACAGCCCAGGCTTCTTACCATCGGCGTCCACTTCGTTGATCATGTCCTGCAGTTCTGCCTCTGTGGGGTTCTGGCCCAAGGAGCGCATGACCGTGCCGAGCTCCTTTGTGGTGATGGTGCCATCGCCGTCCTTGTCGAAGAGGGAGAAAGCCTCTTTGAACTCTGAGGGAAAGAAGGCAGAGACAGTCTAAGCGCCACAATGGCCCTCGCGACCGTAGCTGAACAGAGAGCACTCAAGATGTCTCAAAAACGAAACCAAGAACACATGTGCAACCTTCAGCGTATTTGAATCTGAGGGTGAACAAAGAGGAAGGAATATTCGAGCTGTGACCTATATTTAGCCAGTTTCCTCGGGCCTGTGGTGCTCTTTAATCACTGGGACCCAATCACCTACTAGTTTCTGAAAATGACTTAAAAATACATATATTACATGTATTCCCAAGCTCAATGAAAGAAGAAGAGTTGGCTTTTCTACCCGGCTTTTCTCACCCATTTAAGGGGACTCAAAGCAGCTGACAAGCCTTCTGTTCTTCTACCCACAACAGACACCCCGTGAGGTAGTGGGGCTGTGAGAACTCAGAAGAGAGCTGTGACTAGCGCAAGGTCACCTAGCAGGCTTCATGGAGGAAAGGAGAATCATACCCCGTATTCTCAGATAAGAGTCCGGCTCCCTAACCACTTGACCAAACTGGTTGGAGGGGAGAGAGGGACACATTTCTGGAGGCACAAACTAAAAGCTGAACCGGGCCTCAGGCAGAGGAGGACACCGCCCACCCGCTGCTAACTTTCTGGGTGCTTCGGCTATCCCACCGGCCATGCTGGCTTTTCCACCTTGACCTGATTCCATCGATGACTCAAACTCAGCAGGAAAAAGGGCATTTTCCTCACCTGCAATTTGCTCTTCGGTCAGCTGGTCAGCCTACAGGAAGGAGAAATGGGGGGGGGGGTGCAGAGAGATAGAGAGAATGAGTTGCTTTTGCAATTTTTCCTTCCGGACCATGACAAGCTGGATTCTCCCCTCCCTGCCCTACAGGAAGCAAGCTGACTTGGGACTGAATACCACCCCTTAACCTGGTGAGGATGCAGAATGGTTAAGGCTGGGGGCCACATATGCCCCAAAACACAGCCTAGGTGGTCACAACAAGGAAGATGGTCACAGGACCCACCTATACACCCCACCAATGCAGAGGAGACCCTCATCGCTCCCTCCGTCCACACCCACTCTGAAGTCCCGCTATGGGCAAGGGCCCCAAGCCCTCCCCCATCTATGTTCATCCCTTAAGGCTTCTATGTGGTGGCCCCCCGCACCCCCACCACTGCAACCTGCACACCCCTCAAGGGAAGGGGGTTCTTCCCTTGTCAGACCACCATGGGCGGAGCAGGTCAGCCCCCCCAGGGGTCCTGTGACCCACCCCGTGCCCCCCACCACTGAGAAGGAAGAGCTTAATCCCCTTTCCCCCAGAACCTGGCTCTCCCTCCTGCACCCCCACTGCAACCTGCACCCCGTCAAGGGGAGGGGGTCTTCCCCTGGTCACCCCTCCATGAAGGAACAGCTCAGACTCTGCAAGGGTCCTGGGACCCTCCCCGTGCCCCTCACCACAGAGTTGGAGGAGAAGCTTAATTCTCCCCCCCCCCAAGTCACAAAACTTGGGTCTCCCCCCAGCTCCCCCACTCCCTCAAGGCCCTTCCCTTGCCACCCTCCATGGGAGGAGGAGGTCAGCCCCCCCCGGGTCCTGGGAGCCTCCCCGTGCCCCCCACCACTGAGAAGCTAAGCTTTATCCCCTCCTCCCCCTCAGAGCCCCCCATCCCCCATAAATCCCACCCCCCTCAAAAGCAATGGGTCTCTGCCACCTCCCCAACAGTAGAGGTGGGGTGGGGGCTGCTCCTCTCTCCCCACTTAGGCAGCAGCCCCCACTTCAAGGGGAGCCCCCTCCCCCTCGCATCCCCTCTGCCCCTCCCTCCATGCAGCCCCTCCCCTCCCCACTCTCCTCACCATGGCGACGCGCGGAGATGCCCCTCTCCTCCTCCTTCCGCCCCGGCTTGACTCTTATGGCCCCCACCACACGCAGGCGTCGCGGGGAGGGGGGGGCTCAGGCGGCCGCGCACGCGCACTGGTTCCTAACCGCTTCTCTCACAGACTCCCCCTCCTCGCCCTCCGTCCGGCGGCCGCCAACGCTCGCGCTCTCAGCCTCCCGTCTCCGGGCCTCGCTGGGTCCCGCCTCCCGCGCTCCGCCCCACCCCCGTCCGCCCGGCCCCTCCCGCCCGCAGGCCGCCCGAGGAACGTCGCCAAGGCCGCGCCGCCGCTGCCGCCGCCGAGCGAGCGAGGCCCGCCGCCGCGCCCTTTATATACCTCCCGCCTGGGCCCCGCCCCCTTCCGCCGTCACGTGGACCGCCGTCCGCCCTCCCATTGGCCCAGCCTCACCTGCATTGCGTCAGGGGCGGTTCCTGGAAGGGGAGGCGGGGAGGGGGAGTGTCTGGGCCGGAAAAGATGAAGAAATGCTGTCGGCTGTCTTTTTTTTTACAACAGTGGGCGGGGCGCGTTAAAGGGGAGGCGGGAAGACGAGCAAGGGGAAGCGGCCGGGACGACTTAAAGGGGAGGTTTGGCGCTTGGGAGGCGGGCCATAGGTGGGGACTACAACTCCCATCGGTCCCTCCGTCACATTTCAGGACCATGCGCAGCTCTCCAGGCAGATCGCTCTACCACTGAGCTATGACCCCTCCGTGCAGTTTTCTTGGCAGGGATGCAGAAGTGGTTTTCCATTCCCTACTTCCTCGGAGAGGCCGGGGATAAAACCAGCGACCCTCTGCTTTCCAGGCACTTTGTGCTGCCACTGAGCTCCAATCACTGCCAGAGCCCACGGTCCCTCCTGCAGTTTTTTGGCAGGGATACAGAAGTGGTTTGCCATCACCAACTTCCAGAAAAAGGTTTGGGATCAAACCAGCAACCCTCTGATTTCCAGGCACCTTTGCTCTTCCCACTGAGCTATGACCCACTCCATGCAGTTTTCTTGGCAGGGATACAGAAGTGGTTTGGAAGAGAAAAAAATAGGATGTGGGCCTTGTATGGCAAAAGACACAATCGTAGCTACCTGCTACTTTACTTGGGAGTAGATGAAAATCCTGCAGAACCAATGTACCTGCCCTGTTCACTTGCCCCGACCTCGTGACAAGCAGAGAACAAATCTATGGGGGGGCGGGGGAGAAAGTCTAGATGCTCCAAGCAGGTCTGTGGGTCTTTCCTTCGCTCTGATGCAAACTCCAGAACACACCAAGAGCATTGAAACCCTGCTCAATAGTTTGCAAGAACAGTTTGACAGCGGAAGGGCTCTTCAAACGTTAAGGCTGTGTGTATCTCTTGTGTCCACGGCTATACAACTGCATCAGTTGCTTTCTTTCGTAACCTTGAGAACTAGCCTTGAACCACAATGGCATCTGTTTATCTACCACACCAAATATGGTCTGAATAAAAACCGCAGACCATCGGAACGTAAGAGAGAGAAAGAGAGATTTTAATTAGCTGGTTCCACCCAGGAGCCTCATAGTATCAGGCAGGAAAATAAAACCACGAGAGAAATATCAGTAGCACACAGACACGTTTGCAAAATTTAGCTCAGGATGTTAAGTCTAGAAGACGGCGCGGTTTGCTCTTTACCTGCCCATCACCGCTCGCTTTCTCTCTCGATTTAATATATACCAAAGAGCACACACGCCACAAGGGAAGATGATCACAGAAATCACCTTCCAAACCGTATTCATGGATGATGCATGTAAAACACACACACACACACACACAACAACGCCTGTGCATTGTGTCTGGGGTAGGTGCCAGACCTTTTTCTTAGCACCTGGCAGGCTGAGGAATGTATAAAGCATCTAAGGAATTCAAAAGACAGTGGGCTGACAAAAGTGAAGAAATTCCAGTGATACAGGAGATCACGGAATGGTGACGAAGCAACATCTCTGCCGAGATCCAAAAAGCGCTTTTTTCCAAGGAGGATTTTGGATCGGGGGGGGGGGGGAGGTGTCAACCCTTCTTCTGCCCTCCCCACTTGAACAAGAAGGAGTTTGACGTTAAGGTGCGTACAAGAAACTGAGAAGCAGGCCTTCCAGTGGGGCCAGTGTGAGGTCCTGCACACGCAGCTGTTTCTCTGTCCGCACTGGATCCGTGCTCATCTCTACGGCGACTTCGTCCGGGAGGTGCGGATGCTCTATGGATATTTTGTTCTCTTTGGCGGCCAGGTTGAGCACCACAAGGAAACGCTTGTTCTGGTCCCAGACCCGCAGGTAGGCGAAGACGCCCGGGCTGCTGGGCCTGGCGACGGAAAATTCGCCGTGGAGGAGGGAGCGTTCCTTGCCCCGCAGTTCACTCAGCTGCTGGAACAGGGACAAGACAGACCCTTTGTCGCCTCTCTCGGCCTGTGCGGGGAGGGAGGAGAAAGGGGAGGGGCAAAGGGAAAAGGAAAGTTAATTCACCACCATTTCTAGCGTCCATCATGGTTAAAATCTAAAATTCTTCAGGGTATGTGTCAACGCTACTGGAAGCTAAGTCCCTAAGAGGAGCCCTGTAGGATGAGGCCACAGCCCATCTAGTTCAGGATCCATCTCACACAGTGACCCACCAGTTGTTTCTGGGCATGTCAAGCAGAAGACAAGGGCAAAAGCTTCACCTGCTCTTGACTCCTGCAAATGGCCTTTAGAGGCCTCCTGCTTGTCTCTCCCACCTGGGGGTGGCACCTGGGCATCCATTCTAGGAGCCACTGATACAATGATCCTCTGTGAAGTAAGCAGAGCCATGCTGGATCAGGCCACGGCCCATCTGGTCCATAAGAACCCAAGAGGAGCCCTGCTGGATCAGGCAACAGCTCATCCAGTCCATAGGAACCTATGACCAGCTCTCCTGAATCAGGCCACAGCTCATCTGGTCCATAAGAACCTAAGAGGAGCCCTGCTGGATCAGGCCACAGCTCATCTGGTCCATAAGAACCTAAGAGGAGCCCTGCTGGATCAGGCCGCAACCCATCTAGTCCAGCATCCTGTCTCCCACAGTGACCCACCAACTGCCCATGGGCATCTCAAGCAGAGATGAGGGCAAACCTTCTCCTGCTCTCCAATCCCAGCAAACAGCCCTGGAGGCCTCCTGCTTGTCCTCACAGCCTGAAAGATGTACTTAGGCATCCATTCTAGGAGCCATTGATACATCTGTCATCCATAAACCACCTGGATTCAAAATCGAGCAAGGAGTTTTGTGATTTCCTGACGACGACAAAAGGTGCAATAAACTATGTCTGTGATGTCGAAAGACGTTTGTGATCATACCATGTGACCTTTACAGACTCTTCCTGTTCTCTTATCTTTTCCTTAGCTATTTTATTAATGTATAACAATGTGAATTTGCCATACGCTAAGGAGCCTCTCATATCAGCCTTTTCTCACCTGCACAGTCACGTTGCTTGCCGATTTCTCCTCCTGCAGCCCCTCGGCCTGTTTGGAGAAGCCGTAGTTCGGAGAATTGTCCCACTGCATACGAATAAGGCTGGATACAGCAGGCTGGAGGAAGGAGGGGAAGGAAGGAAGGAAGAAAAAGCATGGATGAGATTGGAAAGCATCACCTAAATACAAAGCAAAAGCAAAAAATACTGTACTGCATCGAATGTGAATACGTTTGGATTTGAAACATTTGAATGGATGCTGAAAATTGCATTTGTGCATGTCCCTATAAAGGCCAGCTGCTTATGCTATCCTCCTGGGGCTGTTCTAGTGGTGGCAGCCTAGACCCCTCTGCCCTCTGGGTGACTCTCTAGCATGGCTGGGTAGGGGCATCTTGGAGGAGGTGATTCTCTGTGGGACTGGGGCCTTTGGTCAGCCGCGCTGGACTCCATTTGGCCCCAGCTGCCTCAGTCTATGTGTGCGCACACATCTGGCCTATTTCACAACGTTTTGTATGACATATAATTTTTATAATGTATTTTTATTATAATTTTTTATCATCATCTTGCATTGCATATTTTCTGTCTGTTGTAAACCACCCTGGGCAAATACAAACAAAATGGAAATGGAAATGCCATCGCCCATCACCAAGCGACCCCCCACCACCACTTACCTTTCCTGGCAGGTCCCTCAGCCCGATTTCATCACCGTAATCGGTGAACGGCGTCCCCGGCAGCGTGTACAGCAGCATGTGGTAGAGGCGGAGAACTTGCTCACCCATCGAATGGGCGACGGATCCAACTCTGGGTCTCCCGATCTGCACGAGAGCCAGAAATAGGTACCCAAATAAGAAAATGCACACCCATGTGGGATAAAACAGATGCAACTGGACACTTTCTATGCAATACATAGCTGCTATTGAAGTTGGATGCAAAGGGTGGACTTATAAGTCCTTCCCGGTGGTGGCCCCCCAAATTATGAAATAGTCTACCCCACCCCAAGATGCACCAGCAACCTCCAGTAGCTGTAGGGGTGAGGAACTGAGACAGGGTCTTCCCAGTAATGGCCCCCTGACTATGGAGTAGTCTCCCTACTAAGGTGCCCCATGCAACTTTCACTTTACTTGTTCAGGAAAGTCAGCTGGGTGACCTTGAGCTAGTCACAGCTCTTCCCTGAGCAATCACAGCTCCTTCACAGGGTGTCTGTTGCAGGGAAAAGAACAGAAGGCTTGTCAGCTGCTTTGAGCTCCCTTTAATGGGTGAGAAATGCAGGGTAGAAAAGCCAACTCTTCTTCTTCTTCCTCAAATGTGGTAGGATTCTATTCGATATGAATGTATCCAAAGGAATTCGTATGAATATCCAATATGAACAAATATATATCCGATGCGAACAAACATGTATCCGATATGGACGAATAAGTATCTGATACAAGTAAATATGTATCCGATACAGACAAATATGTATCCAATATGTACCCCATAACATATTGGCACCCTGAAAGCATCAAATCCGACCTGAATCCACTTTTAATCCACTCTCAATTCATGTCAAAAGCAATCTGGATCTGTTGCAGATGTGACGGGCGCAACCGCTTTCCCAACTCCCCAGTTTAACCAATGTCCGAACTATTCGTCCGAATGTCCGAATTCAGACGAACAGCAGAGGTTACGAATATTTGTGGGCAGCCCTAATAAACAGCAATAATAGATGAGCGGATCAAAGGTGTCCAACGTACGCTCCAAGTGGCCCATTTGTCGCCCGCCTCCCGGATGTAGCTTTGGATCATCTGGGAAGCCGTGCGCCCCTGTCCCTCGCTTCCCACTTGGCCGTCCCTCTCCAGCCCCATCAGGTACGGGCTGCTCAGCAGATCCGGTCCGGTGGTCTCGTTGAGGAGGGCAAAGATGCCCTGGGCGTCGGGCTTCTCTGTCACCGCGATTAGCACCCTGCAGAGGGGACAGCAGAAGAGAGAGATGTCCCATTGGGAAAAGCCGCACCACCGCATCCCACACCAAGGGTCCCCGTGAGGATGGCACCAACTCCATAAGAGCACGGAAGAAGAAAGACATGTACAGATTTCAAATGACAACAGGAACAAGAAGAAGAGTTGGCTTTTCTACGCCGCTTTTCTCACCCATTTAAGGGGACTCAAAGTGGCTGACAAAGCTTCTGTTCTTCTCCCCACAACAGAACACCCTGTGGGGATGTGAGAGCTCAGAAGAGAGCTGTGGCTAGCCCAAGGTCACCCAGCTGGCTTCATGGGGAAACGTGGAATCAATCCCAGTATTCCCAGATAGGAGTCCAGCTCCTTAACCACTAGACCAAACTGGCAAAGTAGCTTGGGCCCACGTGACTCAAGAGTTCTGAAAATCCCAGCTCTCTGAGAAATGTTCGAGCTAAGCTTTTCACCAGGCGCAGAAAACTATACAGCGTAGGGGCCACCACAGAAAAGGCCCTCTTGCATGTCCCTACGCCTCGTACCTCTGAAAGAGAAGGAACTCCAAGAAGGGCCTCTCCTTGAGATCCAAAAGAAGCCCTCTCCATTGGCCGCTTTGCCAGAGATGGGAAAACTATTGTAGGAAGATCCCTAACCTGAATGAATGTTTACCTGGCATGGTCATCGGTGCTATATTGTGCCGTCAGGTTTGTCCACTCGTTCAAGATCTGGGAGTCCTGGAAGAGAGACCATATTGTGTAATTGAAACCGGAACTTGGGAACAGCCCTTCCCCAATGGCCTATTATTAAAGGCCACATTCCCAACCCACACAAGGGAAACCAAGCCCAGCCCATTGGCCAAAGGGTCACCAAACCCACACAATCCACCCTTTAACCCAAAGGGGAGTGGCCAGAGATGGCAAGCCGGAAACCCTCAGGTTCAGCATGGCTCCATGACTTACGTTGAGATGTTCGACGCCTCCTATCTGGATCCCAGAGACCCCTTCCTTGAGCCAGAACTCAATGGCTTTCTGGGGAGCAAAACAAAAAGACCTGATCACATAAGGATCACATAGACTACTGTTAGGGTATTCTCCACTTTTGGCCCATATTGCTTAACTGTTAGGCTGTGTTCCCATTCAAGATTTAAAGAGATTTGGAATCGTTTTGAGCATTCACCGTTCACAGTTTTAAAGAATCCGCAGTTTCTGAGGATTAAAGGTCCCCAAAACGCAGATTATCCCCCCCGATTTGGGTCGTACCATCCACTCACCTTCATTTTGTCCTGTAGGTCAAGGTTGAAACGGATCTCTTGACCGAACCAAGGAGATTGGCCCTGATAGTTTGGCGTCAGGTCCAAAATCACCTTCAGGCCTGAAAAGCAAGGCAAGGCAAGCCATAAGGAGAGAAGAGGAGCCCTGCTGGATGAGGCTACAGCCCATCTAGTCCACAAGAACCTAAGAGGAACCTGTTGGATTAGGCCACAGCCCATGTAGTCCATCAGAACCTCAGAGGAGCCCTGCTTCATCAGGCCATAGCCCGTCTGGTCCATAAGAACCTAAGAGGAGCCCTGCTGGATCAGGCCACAGCCCATCTGGTCCATGAGAACCTCAGAGGAGCCCTGCTGGATCAGGCCACAGCCCATCTGGTCCATAAGAACCTAAGAGGAGCCCTGCCGGATCAGGCCACAGCCCATCTGGTCCATGAGAACCTCAGAGGAGCCCTGTTGGATCAGGCCACAGCCCATCTAGTTCAGCATCCCATCTCACACAGTGGCCCACCAGTTGCTGCTTCTGGGCCTCTCTCAAGCAGAAGACACAAGGGAAAGCTTCACCTGCCCTCCACTCCCTTCAAATGGCCTTCAGAGGCCTCCTGCCTGTCTCTCAAATCTGGTGGCTGTACTTGGGCATCCATTCTGGTAGCCATTGATACGCCTGTCCACCATGAATTTGTCCAACCCCTTCTTATATCCATCCAGACTAGAGCTGTGACTAGCCCAAGATCACCCAGCTGGCTTCGTGGAGGTGTGTGGAATCCAACCCGGTATTCCCAGATAAGAGTCCGGCTCCCCAACCACTAGACCAAACCCTCGCCTCCGAGCCATCTCCTTACTCTTTTTCTTCGCCGCCTGGAGGACGTCTCGGAAATCGTCCAGGGTGCCGAATTTGCTTTCGACGGCCGTGAGAACCGTTCCGTTTTGTTCATCTTTGCGAGTGACGTGAATTGGGCCGATGACCAGACCTTTCACCTTGAGGGAGCTCACATAGTCCATCCGCTCCTTCAGACCTGAACAAACAAAGGGCCAGAGAAAGGTTTTAATACTGAAATTCGTTGTTCTTACTAAAGATTCCACCCGAACCTTTTCCCAAACATACTCAAAATGGTTCCGTAGCTAGAAACAGAGAATCTTTTAGTTTAGTCAAAGTTAGAAGATGCTGGACGCTCACAGATTTTTGTATATTAAGCTAGGGCCATTGAAAAATGCCATTGACTACTGCAATGCACTCTCCGTGGGGCTACCCTTGAAGACGGCTCGGAAGCTGGAACTGGTGCAGAACGCAGCGGCTCAACTGCTGATGGGAGTTTCGGGTGGGACTCGCATCACACCGGTCTTAAAGGATCCGGACTGGTTACCTATTTGCTACCCAGCCCATTTCAAGGAGTTGACGCTAATGTAGAAAGCCCTAAACTGCTCGGGCCCTGGGTATCTGAAGGAGCGCCTTCTCCCATATAGACATGCCTGGGCGCTGGGATCTCAAGGAGAGGCAGTTCTTGGAGTTCCTTCTCTTGAAGAGGTATGAGGCACAGAGACATGCAAGAGGGCCTTCTCTGTGGTGGCCCCTACACTCTGGAACAGTCTCCCTCTTTAGTTTTCAGCCTGGTGAAAGCATATCTTTTTACCCAGGCTTTTACTGGTTAGTTTCCACTTGAAACTGGGAGGGTGGGTGGGAGGGAGGGGGTTATACTTTTAATTATGTTTTACCATTTGGTATGTTTTATTCTTATTGTAAACTGCCCTGGGTCTGTCTGTCTGTCTGTCTATCTGTCTGTCTGTCTGTCTATCTGTCTGTCTATCTATCTATCTATCCATCTATCTATCCATCTATCTATCTATCTATCAGTTTTGGGCACTCACAAATTGTCAACCTGTTGAAACTCATGCTCTTTAAATGTGTTTTTAATTTGATTTATCGTTGATTTGCATGGTTTTACCCTTGTATTTAATGTCTCCTCTAAACTACTTTTGAGATTTCTTTAACCAGAAGCAGGATGAAAAGGCTTTAAATACTGTACACAAATAAACAAACAAATGTTTTGGGTCCCTTTTTCCCAGCCTCTGAAGCCAGGAATGGCCATGACCACCAGGGTCAACAGGATCCAGGCACGTAGGTTGCAACAGAGAATTTGCAAGGAAACAAAAATTGCAGCCTGAAATTTGGAACGCTACCTGCTAAAATAAAATGTGGCCCAGGGATAAAACTGCAACCTAAAAGCCCGAATATTCCCCCCCAGCACCCTTAACTGCAAATTTTCCCATCTGCTGGGATCAAACACGGAACGCAGCTTTCCTTCCTGACCCGGCAAGCACCCGTTTTAACCTTTTAATCGGATTTTGTAGCAGCTCTTCAACCATAAACAAATCTGGTCGGCCGATATTGTTCTGACACTCTCAGGGACATTCAGAGGTCCTGCCTAAGGGTATGTCCAGCCACACTGGGTATCACCCTGAAATGTTGCAATTGTGGACGCAGCTGGAAAATGTTTTCTGAATCCCACACACAGTCTCTTTGGTCACACACAGCCCAAGAAAACAGTCACCTGCTTGTGGAATAAACCTCTTTCAGTCCTGTTTAATACAGTTTTAACTGGGTATAGATTTAATGTTTTGTTTCTAAATTGGTTTTTTACTGTAAGCCACCTTTAGATCTTAGGATATGGGATCGGATATAAACATTTTGGATGGATGGATGGATGGATGGATGGATGGATGGATGGATGGATGGAGAGAGAGAGAGAGAGGCAGGTGGGGCTGCGAGAGCTCAGAAGAGAGCTGTGACTAGCCCAAGGTCACCCAGCAGGCTTCATGGAGGAAGAAGAAGAGTTGGCTTTCATAGCCCGCTTTTCTTCCCTCTGAGGGGACTCAAAGCACCTGACAAACCTTCCATTCTCCTCTCCACAACAGAACACCCTGTGAGGTAGGTGGGTCTGCGAGAGCTCAGAAGAGAGCTGTGACTAGCCCAAGGTCACTCAGTTGGCTTCATGGGTGAGGGCGGAACTGAACCCGGGATTCTGAGATAAGAGACCGGCTCGCTAACCGCTAGACCAAAGTGGCTCACGAGTTGGAAGGGGCCTCCAGGGTCACGGAAGTCGAACTCCGAACTCACTCCCTGCAGGGATATACGCTAAGGAGGCTTTCAGCCGAGGCAGAACCAGGGACAGGAAACATGAGCTTCAGTTGCATCAGCAAAATGGCGCCGCCCACGGCCTCGTACGCCGCACGCGGGCGGAGAAAACGCGAAGGAGGGGAGGAGAAGCATAAAAGGAGCGTTCGCTGGAAATTTATCTTTGCAGGCTGACTCAGCATTTGGCCGACGTCACGAGCTGATGAAACAAAGGCCAGGGGTTGCTCCGAAGCCAGAAAGAACCGGTTGGCTTGGCACGAGGCTGGCAAGCCGGTCGGCTTGGCATGGCATGGCCAGTTGGCTGGACAATCGCCAGCCCCTTCCCGTCCCCCCAGGAGCAAAGAGTCGGCTTCTCATCACGTGTCACCAAAGTGCGGCCCGGAGCAGTGGCGGTGATGGATGGAGATAAAATGTTCCAAAAACACTATCCTGACCTCGCGGCCGGCTTGGGATCAGAGAAACCCCCAGGGCCGGGTTCTAATAAACGGCATGTGTGTGTGTGTGTGTGGGGGGGGTGTTTGGGAATTTAAAATACAGGACTCAATTGGAGACTGGAAAGGTCGAGCTCTTCTTACGGAAGCGGCGTGGCGTTTTATTTTGGGGGCCTGCTCACGTTTCGTTGGAACGGGATGGGAGCGCTTCGTTTCCTAGCAAACATCTCTGCTGCATGCTCAGATTCGGGGTCAAAGGGGTTTATTCTGTCCCCTGACCCCCCCCCCAACCCCATCCCACCGGCTTGCTTTCTTCCTGCGAATGAGGAAGGCCGCCATTGCCGTGGGTGAAGCGGAGAAATAATTTCCCTGACCGCGGGTGGCAGCGGATTAAAACTACTCGCTCCGCT
Organism: Aspidoscelis tigris stejnegeri; assembly: GCA_023333525.1. Classification (NCBI taxonomy): domain Eukaryota; kingdom Metazoa; phylum Chordata; class Lepidosauria; order Squamata; family Teiidae; genus Aspidoscelis; species Aspidoscelis tigris. The sequence goes on along the minus strand of JALMGA010000027.1, from coordinate 2,861,770 downwards.
CTGCCCTGCCAGGGAATTAGAACGCTCCAATAATCAAAGCGGAAAAATCAAGAGGCCCTCCGGCCCAGCGCCAGGACCCTCTGCATCCTTTGTTCCTTTGTCCAGGGGTTCACAGGGAAGGCCGAAAGAGTCCAGCCTTCTCAAAATTACAGAATCCCAAAAGTACAGGGCTGGGATGAGACTGCACTGGGGGTTGGGCCCAATTATTTGCAGAAGGGAGCTGTGACTAGCCCCAGGTCACCCAGCTGTCTTTGTGGAGGAAGAAGAAGAAGATTTGGCTTTCCTACCCCGCTTTTCTCACCCATTTAAGGGGACTCAAAGTGGCTGACAAACCTTCTGTTCTTCTCCCCACAACAGAACACCCTGTGAGGCTGGTGGGGCTTTGAGAGTTCAGAAGAGAGCTGTGACTAGCCCAAGGTCACCCAGCTGGCTTCGTGGAGGAGTGCAGAATCAAACCCGGTATTCCCAGACAAAAGCCCGGCTCCCTAACGGCTAGACCAAACCGGCTCACAACTGGTACCATGATTCCTTGTTCTAGTCTCTGTGGTTCGGGTGGGTGGGAGAGGTTCCCCATTTCTCCGGCGGCCGCTCCCCTATCCCCCCCCCCGGACCCACCTGGGAGGTCGCCCACGCCGTCGCCGTCAGAGTCCTGGAAGCCTTCAATGTTGTGGATCCGATAGATGCCCCCTTTCTGCCACCACTGCTGCTGGGGGAGGTCCTTGCAGCGGGGGGCATGGACGATGATGACGATGGCCCCCGCCAGCATGCCCAGCCAGCCCAGCCAGAAGAGGATGAGCAGGGCCCAGCGGGTGCGCACCCAGCCGGGGGTCCCGGCCACCTTCAGCAACTCCTCCTTGGAGAGGCCGGTGAACTTGGACAGCATCTCGCCTTCCTCGTCTTCCTCTTCGGCCACCTTCACCTTCACCACCCCATTCTTCTCGCCCGGGCTGCCCGGGGACCCGGCCAGTGGGGAAGAGGCGTTCATGGGCTGCTTCTCCGTCTCCACCTCGTTCAGTTCTACGTCTTTCATGTCCAGCTCGGTGTCCGGAGGTACGGAGGGGGAGGTCATGATGTCACCTGGAGGAGAGCGGGAGGGCGGAAGGGTACGCCGGTCATTTTCATCAAGAGCGCCCAGACCACATGGGATTCCACAACCTGGCCGGGTGACACCATTACACAGTTTTCTTGGCAGGGATACAGGAGTGGTTTGCCATTCCCTACTTCTGCAGTGAGACTGTGGGGTGGGTGGATGGTAGAACCGGCTACCCTCTGCTGCTTCCCAGGTAATTTGCTCTTCCACTGAGCTACAGCCACTCCGTGGGAATGCAGTTTTCTTGGCAGGGATACTTGAGTGGTTTGCCATTGCCTGATTCTGGGGTGAGCCTCTGCTGCTTCCCAGGTACTTTGCTCTTCCGCTGAGCTCCAGCCACTCCACGAGGGACCACTACACAGTTTTGATGGCAGGGACACAGGAGTGGTTTGCCTCTCCTCCAGGGGAGAAGCCAGGAATCATCCGACCAGCGACCCCTCCGTTTTCCAGGCGCGTTTTCGCCCTCCCCCTGCCTGAGCTCCCCAGAAGGCAGGGCTGAATCCCAACCAGGTGTTGTTCTCAATTTCAAGCCCCAAACCTTGTGATCCCGGAATGCGGCAAAGAAAATCCACCTCGATGGACCTGGGGCGTCAGGGGTTCGAAGCCCGCTTGGCCACGGAAACCCAAAAGGTGACTCCGGGCAGGCAGGCACACAGGGACGGGAAAGCCCCCTCCTCACTTACTCCCGGGGGGGGGGGAAGCAAATTTCCACCACCACCACCACCACCCCGATTTGGTCTTCCCAAACCAAAGCCTGCCCGCCTTTCGAGATAACCCCGAAACCCCCCAGCCCAGACCCAAACCCAAGGGGGAAAGCCGTGCTCCACGCTGGGGGGGGGGGCTAAAGGCGCCCCCCACCCAGAAAATCCCCCTCCCCAAGCTATAATCCCCCCCAAATCTCCACCCTTTTTGTCCCATATCGGGGCAGAGGAAGGCAAGGCGGACGCCAGCCGGGTTCTTGCGGGTGGGGTGGGGGTCCGCCAACCAAGCCCCCCCCCGCACAGGTCCACTGATTTAGTGACCCCCCCTTCCCCTTCGCCCCCCCCTTGCATTCCCCATCTTCTCCCCTGGATCCCTAAAGATGGACAGAGAGAGACCCCACCAAAAACAGGGGGCCAAATCCGGATCTTGCTGTGTCGTCGTCACACACACCCCCAAACACACACGCCTGTCGCTTGAGGGTCTTCACCTGATCCGATTCGGTGCGGACCCGATCCGAACAAACGCGCGCCGAGAGCGGGAGAGGGTTTCCTTCCACACGTCCGCTCCCCTTGCTCGATGCGCTTTCGCTCCTGCTGCTGCTGCTGCTGCTGCCTCCGCCTGCGATCCGGTTCGAGCCGATTCTGAGCGGAGCCGGCGCCGGCCGGCGGCTCAATTAGAAGCAGCCCCGGCGGAGTCTCCGCCCCGCTCCGCCCTCCCGAGCCAGGCAGGCGATCTTAAGGTGGAACGAAGGGGAGGGAAGGAGGGAGGGGGCTCCCGTCCCCCACCCCAGCCCGCCGAGGATTGGAGAAGTGGGGGGGGGGAGATCTCTCGGGGCTTCTTTTTTATCTCTCCCCCCGCCCAACCCAGCGACCTTCTGGCTTACGGTCCTCGGGAAGGTGGCCTCAGTTTCATCTGCACTCTGTGCATGCTCTGGAGCGCGCTCTCTGCATCCCCTCCATGCGCGCGGCTCTTTGGGGGTGGGAGAGGTGGAGGCGACTAGCTTTTTCTTGCCAGGGGCCTCCCCTCCCAAGAAGTGAGGTAGGTGGGAGCTCAGCAAGAGAGATGTGACTAGCCCAAGGGCACCCCGCTGGCTTCGTGGAGGAAGGAGAGTTGGCTTTTATACCTCACTTCTCTCTGCCTTCAGAGGGCTCAAAGTGGCTGACAAACCTTCTGCTCTTCTCCCCGCCACAGACACCCTGTGAGGTCGGTGGGGCTGTGAGAGCTCAGAAGAGAGCTGTGACTTGCCCAAGGTCACCCCGCTGGCTTCGTGGAGGAGTGCGGAATCAAACCCGGAATTCCCAGATAAGAGTCCGGCTCCCTAACCACTAGGCCACACTGGCTCACCCAAGGAGTAGCCAAGCTGGCGAAAGGAAGCTCTTATCTGGCTCTCACCCTTCGATGCGCAGTTCGTAGCGCTCCGTGTGACCTACATGCCTCGAACCGGCCAAAGTACAAGGCAAGGCGTTCAACTGCAAAGGCAGACAGGGATCTGCAGGGATCTCTACGAGTTATTTGTCCTGCTGGCTCCAGTCTCCCAAAAAAGGTAAAATTTGAAAGCTGGTGGGAAGGGCTGGAGCAAGATCAAAGGGATTAGGTTTCCTCCGGAGACAATCGCAAGAGGGCAGGGAATTGTTCGTCTGCCGCCAGCGGGACGCTTTCAAGTTTCGACAGGGCCCCTCCTCGCTGCAGGTTCTGGAACCTCTGATGTGCGGAGTGCGTGCGCATTTCTCTCTGGACGCGCCACAAAGCAATGGCCGTGCATTTGGATCAAGGCACATTTCGCAGCAGGTTGGGCCCCAACGTGTTTCACGGGTCCCCGCTGTGCACCGCGGGAAATCCCAGGTGAAGGTACCCTTGGTGGTGGCCCCGTCTACCAAAGTGAGACCACGGAATGGCAGGCGGGAGGCCCAGTGGACCAATGACTAGGGATGCGCATGAATATTTGTAGGCATTCGAAAGCCGATCGAATGTGCCGGATTTTGACATTCGAACTCGAACAGAATGTCCCAAAATTCAAATGTAAACATTCAAATAAAATTTCAAACTTCAGATCTATTCGTTTGAATTATCCAGACATCCGTATGTCTGCGGGTTCGTGCACAATGCGTACTTGAAGATCCGCATCTTTCCCGCATCTGTACACATTTGTACGGATCCATACGAGACGAAAACAGGTTGCATACAGGATAACTACAGGATGCATACAGATGCAAGAAAGAATTGACTTTTCTACCCCATTTAAGGTGACTCAAAGCGGCTGACAAGCCTTCTGTTCTTCCCCATACAGCAGACACCCTGTGAGGTGGGTGGGACTGTGAGAGCTCAGAAGAGAGCTGTGACTAGCCCAAGGCCACCCAGCTGGTTTGTGGAGGAGTGCAGAATCAAACCTGGTATTCCCAGATAAGCGTCCGGCTCCCTAACCACTAGGCCCAACTGGCTCACCAAGTACACGTGGCTGCAGGAGATGCAACTGTTACATAAGCAGGAAATTATTCTGTTATCAAAGAGTACAGAGTATCAAATCTCCAGGACCTTTGGATACATACACGGCTTTTTCAAGGGTAAATAGGGCTCTCCTGATGATGGAGATGCCGTAGCTTCCATCATGCCTTGCTAGTGGCCAAGCTGTTTGGGGTTTGGGGGTGGCCCAGACCAGAGTCTGACCCAGCATGGCAGATGTCAGATACTCCTGAACTGCACCTCACTGGCATGGGATTGTGGGAAGTTAATCCAGCAAGATCTGGAAGACCAGAGTTCGATGTCAGATGTTCCCGAACTTGCACGGGATTATGGGAAGTCTGCAGTAATCCAGCAACATCTGGAAGACCAGAACTGACAGACACCAAATGCTTCTGGACTGGTGTGGAATTATGGGAAGTTAATCCAGCAACAGCTGGAAGTCCAGAGTTTGACCTACCCTGACAGAGGTCAGATGTTCCCAAACCGGTGTGGAATTATGGGAAGGCTAATCCATCAACGCCTGGAAGACTAGAATTTGACCTACCCTGACAGATGCCAAATGCTCCTGAAGTGGCGTGGAATTACGGGAAGTCTAGTCCAGAAACATCTGGAAGACCAGCGTTTGACCTACCCTGACAGCTGCCAGATGTTCCCAAACTGGTGTGGAATTATGGGAAGTTAATCCACTACCACCTGGAAGACCAGAGTGGGACCTACCCTGACAGATGTCAGATGGGATTATGGGAAATGTAATTCAGCATCATCCAGAAGGACTGGCGTTTGGCCCACCCTGCCAGATGTTCCTGAACTGTAACCCAACCCCACTGGCATGGAATTATGGGAAACGTAGCTCACCAAACACCTGGAGGGTGCCAGACCAGCAACCTTCCGCTATAATTATCTTTTTTTTGCTCAGCCACCAGCCTGAATTCCCTCTTCTTGCAAATTTTAGAAGCAAGGCACCCTCAGCCCTTTCTTCTCATGGGAACCCCAATCCTGTGGAAGGTCTAACCTGGCCTGGATTTTCATCTGGAGGAAAGAGAACTAACTAACTCACAAAAGAAAGAAAGAAATGCCGGCCATTCTCCCTCCGCCACCTTAAGCCGAAACCGCCTGACTCTGCAAAATCTGCCAGAGCTCTTTGGTCCTTTATCCCCTGACTTCCCTCCCAGTCTGTAAGCCCCCCCCCCTTCTTTCTCCCCCCATTTTTCATGGCAAAGGGTGTAAACAACTCCTAAGCAGGCTGAAACCGGACTTCGACCCCGAGCGGCACCATCTGAAGTTGGGAGAAAGGAGGAAGAAAAATCTGCTTAACTTGCCAGAAATTATCCCCTGGAAATTTGGCTAGCTAGCATTTCTTCGCAGCACGCAACCTATTTTCCTCCCTGCCTGTGTGCATTTTGTAGGGGGACTGGAAGAACCCGGGCAAGAGCGAGGGAGCCATTTGGGGGTCCCATCAGCTGGAAACTGCAAAGCAAACAAATAACAATTCACACCTACATTTTAATCCAGCTTCAGTCTGCTTTCGGAGTGGGTGAAATGACAAGATGTTTGCCTTTGGCTTTATGTGATGCAGAAAATCCACAAGGAAGGAAAATGATAAATTGTTTTTCTGATATGTTCTTTGGCTCTGGAAGTGGACTGAAGCTGGATTAAAATGCAAGTGTAAATACAGTCTGACAGTATCCATGTTTTCCTGCCTTTTGCAGAGATTCCTGGATGCTTATTTCTCCATTATCTGTGAGAGTTGTTCTGGAAAAATACTCTGCGTCCTAAACCTTCAAAAACTGAGTAGAACCTACCAAAAAAGCTGACTCTATCTATCTATCTGTCTGTCTGTCTGTCCGTCCGTCCGTCCTAAACCACTCTTGCCTGGAAACACAGTTGTTTGGCATTGGCAAACTCATCTATGCATACCGCGAGGCGGGGTCTTATTTGGGTGGCCCCCACGCTTTAGAACAGCATCCCTCCACAGGTACATTGGGGGCCCAGCTTTATACACCTTTCAGTGCCTGTCTGAAACACGCCTCTTTGCCCAGGTCTTTGACCCTTTGCTCCCTCTGTTTCTCACACTGAACAGGGCCCTCGCTATGGTGAAACACACCTATGCCCATGTGCAAGCGTGCTGCTGTGCCCGTGTGTGGTGCGGAGGGCGAGGAGGCCCTTCCAGGTGGAGCTGAGCAATACGTTGCCTCTCACCTCCAGGGAATATTCCTGGGAGAGTCTTTCAGACAGGGCCATCTGGGGTTACATTCGGAGGATCCCGGCTGTCCACATTTCCCATGCTCTTTCAACGTGACCCCGGTGTGCAACCGTACACCTCCGTATATCCCGCCTCTAAATTTAGGCAGGGCACTGAAACGGACCCCAGCCGCCCTCCCCTTCTGCATCCATCCACGGCTTGGCGTGCAAAGTTCAGCGCTTAGCCGGTCATGCCTGTTTTTCGTCCCTGCGCTTGGTGGTTCTTCTCGTGACGGGGCTTCCCGCCAAAGACCCAAACACAGCTCACGCAGTTCCCCTTTTTCCGTCCATCAGGGACGAAATGCTGATAGATCTGACGCCCACAAAGACAAGGACGTAAAGAATGCCCCACAGAATCAGACACATGAGCCATGTGATCCAGGGGTCTGTTCTCCTGGTGAAGAGACAGCTGGGCATGGAAGGCCACCACCATCTAGTCCAGCATCCCGGCTCACACAGTGGTCCACCAATTGCCCATGGGCATCTCAAGCAGAGACAAGGACAAACCTTCTCCTGCTCTCCAATCCCAGGAAATGGCCTTAGAGGCCTCCTGCTTGTCCCCCCAGCCTGGAAGATGGACTTAGGCATCCATTCTAGTAGCCATTGATACATCTGTCATCCACAGATTTGTCCAGCCCTTCCATAAAGCCATCTAGGCTGGTTTCTGTCTCCACCTCTTCTGGCACCAAATTCCATAGACCGAGGACCCTCTGGGTGAAGAAATCCTTCCCCTTGTCTGATCCGACTCTCCTACCCATCAGCTTCATAGATGCCTCCTGGTTCTAGTGTGGCGGGATAGAGAAAAGACATTTTCTCTATCCACCTTTTCTACACCATGCAAGATTTTATCTCCTTCAATCAGGTCCCCTCTTAAACATTGTCTTTGCAGGCTGAAGAGCTCCAGATGTTGCAATCTGATTTCCTAAGGGATTTTCTTCTAGCCCCTGAATCATTCTGGTTGCCCTTTTCTGCACCTTTTCCAGTTCCACAGTATCCTTTTTGAGGTCTGGCGACCAGAATTGTACACAATATTCCAAACGTGGCCTCACCATAGATTTATAAAGGGGCAAAATGACACTTGCTGACTTGTTTTCTATTCCCTTCCTAATTATTCCCAGCACTGAATTAGCTTTTTTCGCCGCTGTTGCGCACTGGGTTGACACCTCCGTTGAACTGTCCACCAAAACCCCGAGATCCCTTTCGTGGGGTGTTGCAGAAAGCTCAGACCCCATCAGTTTATAGACATAATTTGGATTATTTTTGACCCCCAGATAAAAATAGGGGGCCAAGTCCAGCTCCTTTTCTCCGTGCCATTCCTGCCCGTCAGGATCCTGAAACCCCACCCACCCCATTTCTTTCTCAGGTTAACCCCAACCTCAAATCGAGGTGACGCCTTCATCACGTTCAGACCTGTGTCCCCGCCTGGGGGAAGAGTGGGTGGGGAGGGAAGGAAGGAAGGAAAGGTGGGAGGAGGAGAATGTCCCAAGCCAGGTAGCGCCGACACGTGATTTCGGGCCGCACGTTGCTCGCCGCCTGGAAAGATGCCAGATGTTCAGCCCGCCGCAGGCCGCCACCCATAGCCCAACATGGAACATCTGGATAACTCTAGGGCCGTGGGAAAGACAGGCCTTCACAAAATGGCTGCCATATTCTTAGGACCTCACAGCTTTTTAGGGTCAGGTTTACAGGGTGCCACAGACTTGACAGTGGCTAACTTTGGATCCAACTTTGGACCTGCAGAGAGAAAAGTGAGGCTGCAACCTCAGATTTCTGGGTCCCCTGGAGCCAGTGTTAATGATTTTATGGCATCTCGCATCCCATAATGACCTGCCTGTGCTTTAAGATCTGGAGGGGAGGCCCTCCTGGTTTGTCCCACCACCGCCAGGAGCAGAACGGGAGGGCCTTCTCAGTGATGGCCCCTGGGCTGTAGAACAGTGCGTCAGTCACCTTCACTGTACACATTTCAGAAGGCAGTGAAGATGCACCTGTTTGCCCTGGCCGTTGGTTAAATGGCTGAAGGAGGCTGACAAACCTTCTGTTCTTCTCCCCACAACAGGTACCATGTTAGGTGGGTGGGGCTGTGAGAGCTCAGAAGAGAGCTGTGACTCACCCAAGGTCACCCAGCTGGCTTCATGGAGGAGTGCAGAATCGAACCCGGTATTCCCAGATAAGAGTCCGGCTCCTTAACCACTAGACCAGACTGGGAACTGGGAAGGGGTGAGTTGCCAACTTTCTACACCCTGGATGCTCCTGTGCCTTTTTATACAGCTAAGTTAGGCCAGGCCAGGCCGGGAATCTTCCGTTTCCCCCTCCCTCTGCAAAGCCATAAATGAGAAGCTGATGTCCAATCTGGTCTCTCTCTCTGTTTTTCTCTCTCTCTCCTGCTGGTCGCCTGTTTTTTTGGCAATGCAGCCATGCAAGACTTGTTTACCCCGGCCACTTCCCAGAATCCTCTCCCCTGTTTTTGTTTTTCGCCTCGGTGGAAGCGGCTGGTGTCATTCGCAGGCCCTGGACCCCTGCCAAGTTGGTATCTGCAGGGGGAAATGTTATTGAGTTGTGTTTCTCTCATGCTGCTGACGGAATCCCTGCAGCTGGAGCTGGCCCAGAGGAGGAGGAGGAAGAGAAGAAGAAGCTGGCTCTTCTACGCCACTTTTCTAACCCATTTAAAGGGACTCAAAGTGGCTGACAAACCTTCTGTTCTTCTCCCCACCACAGACACCCTCTGAGGTAGGTGGGACTGTGACAACTCAGAAAAGAGATCTGACTATCCCAAAGTCACCCAGCTGGCTTCATGGAGGAGGAGGAGGAGGAGGAGGAGGAGGAGGAGGAGGAAGAGAAGAGTTGGCTTTCATACCCCCCCACTTTTCTCACCCATTTAAGATAACTCAAAGCAGCTGACAAACCCTCTGTTCATCTCCCCACAGTAAACACTCTGTGAGGGAGGTGGGGCTGTGAGAGCTCAGAAGAGAGCTGTGACTAGCCCAAGGCCACTCAGCTAGTTTCGTGGAGGAAGAAGAAGTGTTGGCTTTCCTACCCTGTTTTTTTCACCCATTAAGGGGACTCAGAGCTGCCGACAAACCTTCTAGTCTTCTCCCCACAACAGAATACCCTGTGAGGTGGGTGAGGCTGTGAGAGCTCAGAAAGGGAGCTTTAACTAGCCCAAGATCACCCAGGTGGTTTTGTGGAGGAGGGTGAAATCAGTTCCAGCAAAAGAACACCCCTGGAAGGGTAAACAAGCTCTGAACTCTTATCTGGGTCAGAGGCCGCGCCTCTCAGCCCTCCAACCCACAGAGGCAAAGGAAGCGGCGTGCTTTTGAGCAATCCTTCCTGACCCACTGAAAAATAAAAATAAAGAGCCTGGGTGTCCCTGCCTGCGTTCTTTGCTAAGAGTGGCCACAACCAGCCGTTCGGCCCCACCAAAGAACCACCCAACGGATCCTGCCGGATTAGCAAGCAGCCACCGAGGCCATCAGTAGATCTCGCGTTCTGCAGCAGAAAACAGGACAGGACCTGTTCTGGAGACTGAAAATTAATTTGAAAGTTCAAGAAAAACAGGGCAGGCACCCAGGAAAAAGTGCTGAAAGTTGCACGTGCTGAAAGGCTGCTTCTATCTGTCTGTTTGTCCATCTATCTGTCCATCCATCCATTCATCAAACTATCCATATTTCATCTGTCTGCCTACCTACCTACCTACCTACCTACCTATCCATCCATTCCTCCGTCTGTCCATCCAGCAACCTATCCATATTTCATCTATCTATCTATCTATCTATCTATCTATCTATCTATCTATCTATCTATCTATCTATCTATCTATCTATCTATCTATCTATCTATCTATCTCATTCTCCAGCGACTAAGCTGAACGATAATAATTAAGAAGAAGGAAAAAAAGGAGGAGGAAGAGGAAGAGGAGAAAACGAAGAGGAAGATGGAGAAAGAAAAAGAGAAAAGGGAGGAGGAGCTACATGGTAGCTACATGCCGTGAAAATCAACCCTTTAGCTCCTTTCAGCGCTACTTTGGAAACATAAAATTTGCGTAATCCACATTCTTCCATGTTAAGACCTCGCCAGAGGTTGGCAGAGACTGGCATCCTCCACAGGGGTGGCGGGCTCTCATGCCCCCTGTTGTCCACTCCCAGTGTGCAAGGCCATGCCAAGGGACCGGGCTGGGGGATCCATTTGGTGGCAGTGACGGTCCGGCGGCGGCCGTAGAGTTGCCGAAGCGAGATCAACGAGAAGAGCCGCCCGGGCAATTTTGATCGCTTCCCCCTCTGAGCATGTGAAGAGTGCTTAACTGTGGCATGGCAGGGAGACAGGGGCAGGTCTTACCCTGGTGCCACCACTGCCCAGAACATCCCCCTTGCCATTTTGGAGGAGGGACACGTGATCTCCTGTGCCCATCTGGGATATCCGTGGTGCCGTAAAGGCCCTGTGAGAGGTTCACTGGCATGTTGGTCAATCTTGGCTCTCCTCCTAACCCTGATGCCACTCCCTTCCTCCTCCCTTGCCTTCCACTCTGCCAGTCACACCTGGCACCTGGCACCCCTCCGCCTGCCCACCTTGCCTTCTTCCCTGTGTGGGCCTTCCAAGCTGATGTTCTAGGGCCTAATGTGGCTGGACGCAGCATCTGAGAACCTCCTGTCTTTCCAAACTTCTCAGCACTGAGGCGGTGGCAAAGGGTCCCTCTTTCCCACGTGGGCGAAAACAAGCCGGCGGCGCGGAGAACGGAAACACAAGGCAGGATATCCTACTGTACGGAGCACAGCTGAGCTCAGCTGGAGAGCAAAGGACATCAAAGGAGCCTTCGCGGGATCAGGCCACAGCCGGTGGGGGCCCAGCATCCTGTCTCTCGCCATGGCCCACCAGCTGCTTCTGGGCGTCTCAAGCAGAAGATGAAGGCAAAACCTTCACCTGCTCTCAGATCCCTGCAAAGGGCCTTTTGAGGCATCTAAAGAGAGAGCTGTGACTGGCCCAAGGTCACCCAGCTGGCTTCACGGTGGAGGAAGTAGAAGATTTGGCTTTCCTACCCGGCTTTTCTCACCCAATTAAGGGAACTCAAAGAGGCTGACAAAGTTTCTGTTCTTCTCCCCTAAGGGGACTCAAAGCGGCTGACAAAGCTTCTGTTCTTCTCCCTTAAGGGTACTCAAAGCAGCTGAGAAAGCTTCTGTTCTTCTCCCTTAAGGGGACTCAAAGCTACTGACAAACCTTTCTGTTCCAGCAGATCAGTTTACGGGACCCATAAGGGGGGGTTATCCCCGATTTCAAAGCCCGGTCCAGCGCAAAACGCGGGGCAACCCTCAAAATCAGGGAGGGATGTTAGTGGGGGGGGGGGATGAGAGAACACCCACCCACTGGAGGACACTGTGTCTAGCTCAGGTGTCGGGACACCCGATCGCGGCACATGTTGTTCCTTGTGCCTGGGAAGAGCGCTATCCCATCTGCCAGTGGCTCTCCAAGAATTCAGGAACGGATCCTCCAGAAATGGAACCGGCGACCTCCGTCACGCAACGCGGGAGGCTTACCCAAGCCAGACGGCCTCCCAGACACAATCACAGGCTTAGAAGCCCTTCTCCGCCTAGCCCACATCCCTCTGCCTATAGCATCAATTTCAGCCAGGATCCAGTTTGCCCGTTCTTTGCTTTTAATCCAAAGGGAAATTCAAGAGGAAGAACCCGTGTCCAGCTCAGCAATATCTGCTCAAAAATCCCGGACCACCAATACTGACCATTTAAAAAGATGGAAGTCTGCTTCCTCTGTGTCCTTAATCTGTCTGCCGGAGGGGAAGAGCTAAACCCGGTAAAGCTAAGGGGCTGGAATTTTTGCAGGGGTCCTAGGAGGGATAAAAAGAACCATACCTTAAGGGTGGTTCCATTCTGCAAAATGGCATGAGCTCCAAGTCTTGTTTTTCCACGAGCAACGAAACCCCATTTTAGGGATGTACAGAAATGGACCAGTTGCTTCTGGGCATCTCAAGGAGAAGACTTTCAGCTGTTCTCCTTATAGAGACCTCCTGCCTACCTCTCCAACCTGGAGGTGGCACCTGGGCATCCATTCTAGGAGCCACTGATGCACCTGTCCTCCATGGATTAAGAGGACCCTGCTGGATCAGGCCACAGCTCATCTAGTCCATAAGGACCTAAGAGGAGCCCTGCTGGATCAGTCCACAGCCCATCTAGACCATAAGAACTTCAGAGGAGCCCTGCTGGATCAGGCCACAGCCCATCTAGTCCATAAGGACCTAAGAGGAGCCCTGCTGGATCAGGCCGCAGCCCATCTGGTCCATAAGAACCTGAGAGGAGCCCTGCCGGATCAGGCCACAGCCCATCTGGTCCAGCATCCACCTCACCCAGTGTCCCACCAATTTCTCCTGGGCTTCTGAAGCAGAAGATGAAGGCAAGACCAGCTCTCCATTCCCCACAGATGAGCTTATGGAACAGCCAGCCAGGATTCCATCCGGAAACCCCCCGAACCCCCCCTTACCTTGGCTCCTCTCCCTGTCCAGGTCTCTTTCGGCATCCCTTATTCCCAGACCCATGGCGGGCGTCTCCCCACCCCCTCGTTCCCCTAGCCTCGGAGATGCCATCTTGGTTCTTTCCAACAGCAATGGCCGCCGGGTGTCCATGGCAACCGGAGCCGCAAGAGAACTCTGCTTGACCTAGCTCTGTGGGCAGAGTGACCGCTCCGCGTCCACAAGGCCCCTGGTTCAATCCTCGGCACCTCCGCCTTTCGAACCAAATTCTGGGCCCACCCTTACGAGGCCGTGGGTCCAATGGCTCTACATAAGGCAGAATTTGTGTGGGTGTGTAAAATTATGATCCTAATAAGTTGGAATGTATACAAATGGGTTTTCTGGCATTGGATTCGTAACGAACTGAATGTTAGAAAATCCATATTTATTCAACTAGATCCCCTTCAAACGGGGCAGGATTCTATATATATATATTTGCACGAATATCCGATACAAACAAATACGTATCCGATATATATCCCGAACCAATCCGCTCTGAAAGCACCAAATCCGACCTGAATCCGCTTCTAATCCGCACTCGATCCATGTCCAATACAGTCTGGATCTGTTTCAGTTGTGACTGGCGGAGCCGCTTTCGATGCTCCCCAGTGAAATGAGTGTCCCAAATGTTCGTATTCATACGAATGCTAACGTATTATTTTTTTATTATTTATTAATTTATTTGTATTTCTATCCCGCCCTATACCTGAAGGTCTCATCCTTAACGTACGAATGTCACGAACATTCGCGCACAACCCTGATAATAAGTCTTCCAGGCCTGACAGGCAGAAATTCAACAGGTCAAGCTTTCCCAACAAAGAAAGAATGGGATCTTGAGGGTGGTGGAATACGAACTGCGGCGTTCCGTTCCTCCCCTTTTAAGAGCCAAAGACTCAAGACGCTCTCCAGAAATTTAGGCAGAAATCACAACCAGGCCCCCCGGTTGCCTATATAACAGCACAGACATCAACCAAGCAGCCTTCACGTCAATCTAAATACCGGCTTTGCAAAAATATACTCTTTTTTTTCCTTCTCTCAGACTAAGTATTTAACAGAAAAATATGCACAAGAAATGTCAAGAAACACACAAATGCAAAAATCAACATGGGAGCCTTCTTGGCGGTGGCCCCGTGTTTGAGAGAAGACCCTTTGGCAACGATTTTAATAGATTTTCCACACCAATCTTAAAGCGTTCTTGGACTGCCAGACCTCTGGAAATGTGAGGGAAAGGGATGTAGACGCTTTTAATTCTAGTTTGGCATCCGAACGAATCCACTCAGTGGTTGAGTTTACTTGGAGGCTGCAGACATTTTAAAAAACTCTGCGACTCACCAGTTTAATCAACGAAATGGGCGCAAAATCTGCTTTCCTACGTTTCAAATTCAACAGGTAAGTCCTCGTTATCCCAGCAGAGGAAAGCCTGGTCCTAAGGTTCCCAAAAACAAACACACCTATTTGTCTTAGCCCCCGGTTTCCGGCAGCTATGAAATCCGTGCGCGGGCTCCCGCCCTTCACGCTGCCCCTTTGCGCGCGCCCTCAGAGCATCCGGTAAGCCCCGACGGTCACGTCAAAGAGCTCGGCGTTGGTGATGCGTCCGTCTTTGTCCAGCAGGAAGTAGAACGGCCTCCCCTTCACTTTGAGCGGGATCATGGCGCGCACCTCGGAGCGGTGGGACATGCAGCAGACGTGGCGCAGCGGCACCGTGAACGAAGACGTCAAGCCGAAGGGGTAATAGGTGGTGAGGGACACCTCCTGCCCGCCGCGGTGGAGCAGGATCCGGCTCACGGAACGCCGGGAGAAGAGGTAGCCGGCCGACAGGATGAGGACACCTGCGAAAGGGAAGGGGGCGCACACCTTAAATGAGATTTTTAAAAATCCGGCAGCTGGGGACAGGGCCTTTTCGGTGGTGACCCCACAGAGGTTGCGAATGAAGAGTATTTTTTCTGCGTACAGTTACGTTTTTCGTGCTTTGAGTTGTGGTCTGAATGTTGTGTAAAGGAAACATGAATGTGTCTGACATGCTATTTATACAACTGACGCGAAGCTACACATTCGAATTATCAGAAAATCCGTATCGGATTCGAGTCCGAATGTCAACATTCAGGGGGTTTGGATCTGATATTTAAGATCCAAATGTGATAAAATCTGATACGAATCCGATACAACATTCGTATCCGTAGGTATCCATATGCATCCTGTGTTATCCCGTATGCATCCCGTTTTAATCCCGCATATTAAGCACAAGATGTGGATAATTTTCACCCAGATTCATATACAACAGATATGAATCCACACATTCGAATTATCCCAAAATCTGTATTGGATTTTGGATAAACCGATTCAGTTCGGTGCAAATGCAGGCGGAGGTTTCCACGCTGCCCTGCCCTGCCCTCCTTACCCACGGTCAGGCAGGAGAGGCTGAAGCCGTAGCGCCACTTGCCGGAGCCCCAGTTGAGCAGGGCCTTCTGCGGTGGTGGCTCCGGCTGCCCTTCCCGCTCGGCGTCGGGGTCGCGCCAGGTGCGGAAGGCGAGGTGCGCCAGGACCGCCCAGAAGGTGAACTGCGCGGCGCAGAAGAGCCCCAGGAGGCCGAAGAAGCGCCGCCGCTCGTGCTCGAAGAGGACCACGGCGCGGGGCACGCGCGGCTCCAGCGGGAAGCGGCTCGGCGGCGGCTGGAAAGCCCGGGCGCCCCATCGCCCCGCCGGCGCCACCACCGGTGCGCCCCTGCTCCAAGGGTGCACGGGACGGGGCGCAGCAGCCACGTGGGCCCCGGGCGGCGGCAACCCCGATCGGGCCCCGGGCGGGGACCCCCAGAACCAGGTCCTGGGCAGCCCTCCGCCCCACCTGCATCGGAGCAGCAGCATGATGGGTCCTCTGGAGCCCGAGGGCTGCCGGGAGTTGTAGTCTTCCCTTGCCAGGAGTGCGCAGGCGGGGCGGAGGAGGAAAAGAAGGCAGCTGAATCCAGGGCGCTTTAATTCGTTGGGGACCATCCACACCTGAGCTTTAGTCCAGCTTCGAGACACTTTCAATGGTGCAGAATGGACTGAAGCCGTTTTAAAACCTAGGTGTGGATGGGTCCCGTTTACCAGCACATAGAAAAGACGATTGCTTTCTAGCCTCTTGATTTCTCTCCGCTTTGGTGTCTTACGATCCTAAGCTTTCAGCTGCTTTTCTCTAACTTAAACACCCCCTCCACTGCTGGGTGACCTTGGGCAAGTCACAGCTCTCTTCTGAGCTCTCACAGCCCCACCAACCTCAGAGGTTGTCTGTTGTGGGGAGAAGAGCAGAATGTTTGTCAGCTGCTTTGAGTCCCCTTAAGGGTGACAAAAAGCAGGGTAGAAAAGCCAACTCTTCCTCTTCCTCCACAAAGCCAGCTAGGCGTCCCTGGGCTAGTCACAGCTCTCTTCTGAGCTCTCACAGGGTGCCCATTGTGGGAAGAATGGAAGATTTGTCAGCAGCTTTGAGAGAAGCAGGGCAGAAAAGCCCACTCTTCTCCCCAGACTCGCGTCTAGACAGACTTTTAGATGCAAGAACCCCTCTAGTTTAAGCAGCCACCAGTCAGCCCCCAGTTGCAGCTCGTGGGAAGAACTGGATGCAACGAACCGCCCACAATTCGGTTTAGCTCCGGTTTTCTCACCAGCCTGGGTTGACCAGCCAGCCACTTAAAGGGTCGATAGTGACATACAGTAACTAAAACCACGCGTTTGGCTCGCCGGCAAACCGAACATCCACTTCTTTGGTTCGACAGCAAACCACTGAATCCAAGAAATGGCTGTTTGTGTCTGATTTCGAACCGGTTTGAAAAGAGACACGTGGGCGAAGTCATGGCAAACGCAACCCGTCCAACTGAGCAGCCTGTGTTCGAGGGGGTGCAGTCTGGTTCAGTTGAATTCTTGGATATGTATTTATTGTTTGTTTATTTAAGGAATGGTCCCAGGGTGGGTTATGATAAAAGTAAAACATATCAAGAATTAAAAGATAATTTAAAATATCACCCCCTCCCTCCCTCCTAACCCCATCCTCAATCCCAGATAGCCCCCTGTGGAAGCTATTTAAAAGGCAAAAGCCTAAGTGAAAAGACATTTCACCAAGCATCCGGTGAACCTCAAGAGGGAGGCTGTTCCAGAGTCTAGGGGCCACCACAAGAAAGGCCCTCCTGCAAGTCTCTATGCCTCGTACCTCTGCAAGAGAAGGAACTCCCAGAAGGCCCTCTCCCTGAGATCTCCGGGCATGGGCAGGTCTATATGGGAGAAGGCGCTCCTTCAGACACCCAGGACCCAAGCCAGTTAGGGCTTTGTATGTTAGCGTCAACACCCTGAATTGGGCAGATAGGTAAGCAATATCCAAACGCCCTCATGATCAGTTCCATATTCCGGCGTACAGTAAGAGGAAACAGGCCTTGTTTTCTCCTCTTAAGACATGATCACACAGACCCACATCTTTAATAATAATTTTACTAAACACAGTGTTGGCTTTGTTTTTGTTTTTTTTAAATAAAAAAAACTACAGGCAGAAGTGAAACACAGAACTGTGGTTTGCTGAGCCAAGTTAACTCGGCGCTTCTCTTCCATTTGGGGGAAATCGGCGCAACTGCTTCCAAGCACAACAGCCAGGAAGGAAAGAGACTCTGTGAGATTCTGCTTTGGAGACCAGCTTAAAAAAAAAAATCTTTTCTACAGCTAGGAAGCCATCTTGTCCTTGGCCTAAGGGGGAAGGTCATGGGTTACCCAAAATGGCAGGCCGCCGCCGCCGCCTTTCACAGGCCGAAGACTTGTCCTGCCAAAAGCTTCGTCCGTACATCGCAAACCACGACTCCCCGCGGCCGCCGCTAAAGAAAACGGAGCAAAAACAAGGGGCTAAAAAAATCGGCCCTCCAAATAAAAACAGGGAAGGGGAGTTGGAGAAGCCAGGAGACCACGGCGTTGGGACTCCAGATTTCCACACGCGGGGCCAGGTTCTGTCTCCTGAATGCCAGTCCGCACAGAGTCGAGGCTTCGGTTCTTCTCCGGACCTAGCCTCCGGAAGGGCTGCGGCTTCTTCCACAGCCTTGGGCCTCCGCTTCCAACCACCGGAGGCCTGGCTGCGGACTTCACAGTCACAATACGTTGGAAGTCTCTTAATTTACACAGTAAAACTCTCCCATTTATTTACAAAATTATGACGACGAGCTCCAAAGGTCGCCTGAAAGGGGTTCTGCTCCGGTAGCAGGGACGAGGCTTAGTTGATGAACGCCACTTCCGGAATCTTGCCTTCAGCCTGGGGAAGGAAGAAAGGAAGGAAGAAATCTTTTAAAGCCTCTGACTCCAGCCTCTGAGTTTAGCAGCATCAAGACGGGACGCTCCCTGTCCGTCACACAAAACAAACAACTCTCCTTGAGCGTATTAAGTATTCCAAGGCTCCAAACCCGCAAATATTCTCACCTTTGGGGAGGTCAGAAAAGAACCTAAGAACCTTCGAGGAGCTTTTCAACCCCCTTTTCTCACCCATTTAAGGGGACTCAAAGCAGCTGACAAACCCTCTGTTCTTCTCCCCCCAACAGACACCCACTGAGGCGAGTGGGGCTGTGAGAGCTCAGAAGGAGAGCTGTGACTAGCCCAAGGTCACCCAGCTGGTTCATGGAGGGCAGAATCAAACCCGGTATTTCCCAGATAAGAGCCTGGCTCCCTAACCACTAGACCAAACTTCCTTCTTAAGACGACAAAAGCCATTTAAGGGCACCTTCCAAAGATGAACTAACCCACAGCACCGGTTCCCAAACTGTGGCCCTCTGCGTCTTCCTGGCTGCCAATCTCCCAGCATTCTGTGCCAGGCCCAGCAAAGAATGCTGGGGGTTGTAGTTCAGTGGGAACATACACACACAGAATCCTGGGAGTTGATGTTCAGGGACATCGGGAAACCCACAGTGTGAGAACTAAGTCCCAGCAGCGCATACTAGGTCCACAGTTTGGATTCAGGACATTAGACAGCCATTTCTTGCTCGTGCAGCCTCGCCGGATTTCATGCCGATGGATGGAAAGAGGATGAGAGAGGTTCTAATGCAGTTACACAGCGGTGGGTCTGTGAATCCACTCCTGACCTCTTCCTTCACACAAGCTGGACCCTGCAAGATCATGCTAAACACCAGGAAGAGCAGCTTAAAACCACCCTTGCTGGATCCAACTGATGGCCAGGCCAATATATCCGGAGCTGCTCCCTGAGCGGAGGCCGGAACACTCACTCGGAGCTGGGTGAAGGCGTGGGCCGCGTGCGTGTAATCCCAATCGTTGTCCATGAGGCACCTGGACAGGGGAGAGAGGAAGACGCAGGTCTGTGAGAAGCTGCCAGGTGGGATCCTGATTTTAGGTGGGAACCTAAGAGGAGCCCTGCTGGATCAGGCCACAGCCCATCTGGTCCATAAAAAACTAAGAGGAGCCCTGCTGGATCAGGCCATAGTCCATCTGGTCCATAAGAACCTAAGAGGAGCCCTGCTGGATCAGGCCACAGCCCATCTGGTCCTTAAGAACCTCAGAGGAGCCCTGCTGGATCAGGCCGCAGCCCAGCTGGTCCATAAGAACCTAAGAGGAGCCCTGCTGGATCAGGCCACAGCCCATCTAGTCCATAAGGACCTCAGAGGAGCCCTGCTGGATCAGGCCGCAGCCCAGCTGGTCCATAAGAACCTAAGAGGAGCCCTGCTGGATCAGGCCACAGCCCATCTAGTCCATAAGAACCTCAGAGGAGCCCTGCTGGATCAGGCCACAGCCCATCTGGTCCTTAAGAACCTAAGAGGAGCCCTGCTGGATCAGGCCACGGCCCATCTAGCCCATAAGAACCTGGGAGGGGCGGGCTTGCTGGATCAGGCCTGTCTCTCCAACTTGGAGATGGTACCTGGGCACCCATTCTAGTATCCCCAGACGCATGTATCCTCCATGAATTTATCTGACGCGTTACGCCACCATCCCGAGGCTGGGCCCCACCCCTCCACGCCCTGAACCCCTGGACGTACTTCTGAGACCACTCCAGGTTCATGCCGGACTGCACCGAGAAGTTCTGGAGCATTTCCTGCTGCTCGGCCGTGAGCGTGGGCACCGGGCTGGAGGAGGGCGTGGGCGCAGGCATGAGGAATGCCTTCTGGGAGTCCTTGTGGGTGGCGTTACGGATGAACAGCTGGTCGTTCACGATGCACAGCCTGCAGAGGGGTGTGTGTGTGATTTGGAGAGCAAAGGGGAGCTCAGGGAGAAAAGCGGAAGTTGCGCCCCAAACGGAACCATCCGTTCCGACTCCCTAAATGCGCGTTTGTGCGGACTGGAGGGAGATTTCACTCTGAACAGAATATCAGACCAGCAAGCATTCTAGGAGCCTCCCTTTCTGTATGGCCCAAGGAAGGCCCTGCCCCCTGGTGAGTGTGGCCCAAGGATCTGCCCCCCCAAGGAAGCCCTTCCCCCAGTGGGCGTGGCCCAAGGAAGGCCCTGTCCCAAGGGTGTAACCCAAGGAAGGCCCTGCCCCTGGTGAGTGTGGCCCAAGGAAGGCCTTGTCCCCCCAGTGGGTGTGGCCCAAGGATCTGCCCCCCAAGGAAGCCCTTCCCCCAGTGGGCGTGGCCCAAGGAAGGCCCTGTCCCAAGGGTGTAACCCAAGGAAGGCCCTGCCCCTGGTGAGTGTGGCCTAAGGATCTGCCCCCCAGTGGCTGTGGCCCAAGGACAGCCCTGCCCCAGGGGGTGGTCTAAGGGTGTGGGTACTCACTTAGACTGCCTGAGAGTGCAAGACAGAAACACCCAGTGCCCTTACTGGTCTGGTATAGCGGCCAGTTCATAATCACCCACAGTTAGGCTGGCACTAGGCTGCTTCCCAGAAATGACCCCCTGATAAAGCGAGATTTCCTTCCTGCAGACGCGACTCATCTGACCAGGTACTTCAGAGCAGATTCTTCCCCAGCCAGCTAAATTCCTCCCTCATCACTTGGATGTCCAGCCACTGCCACCCTGACCCTGGGGCAGAGGTCCTTACCCATTGTTGCCCGCGGGAACAGCGATGAAGACTCGAGAGAAAGCTCGCATGGCGTCTGAAGTCTTGGATTCCACTATAGATTTTTTTTTTTTTTTTGAAAAGAGAAAGCAGAAGAACTTTGAACAAAAAGTACGAGATGGGCCTGTGGGCAGCTACCTGCGTTACAGGTGTGGTCTAGGGGGATTTGAACAGGAGGCACGCACCTTCCTTGAAGTACCCGTTGACTGTGAAACACAGCAGCGTGTTCTGCAATGGAAAAGACTTGTGTTAAAGGCAACGAGACCAGGAGACAACAGACGCAACCCACACAAAGATTTATCGTGAAAACGTGTACCCTTTCCGGCTAGGAATCTACAAGGCGATGAAAAACAAGAAACCACTGTAGTTTAGGGATGGGGACAAATGTTCTTTTGTATTCGAATCTGAATGGAATATCCAAGTATTCGATTCGTTTAGAATGTTTAGAATCTGAAAGAAACAAAATCTGATTCCGATCGAATCTGAAGATACGAACGTCGACAACCTTTGTATGTGTTATACATATCTGTACGCATTTCATACACATCCCATTTCGTCCCAGATTATAAGTGCAAATGCGTATAGATATGTCTGAGATTCATACAGATACAAACCAGGCCACGGCCCATCTAGTCCATAAGAGCCTAAGAGGAAACTTGCTGGATCAGACCACAGCCCAGTTGGTCCATAAGAACCTCAGAGGAGCCCTGCTGGATCAGGCCAGAGCCCATCTGGTCCATAAGAACCTAAGAAGCCCTGCTGGATCAGGCCACAGTGGCCCATCTGTTCAGCATCCTCTCTCACCCAGTGGCCCACCAGTTCCTTCTGGGCATCTCAAGCAGAAGATGAAGGCCAAACCTCTGTCTGTTCTCCACTCCCTGGGAAGAGCCTTGACAGGCCTCCTGCCTGTCTCCTTGCAAATAGCCGCCTACTTATCACCTTCTACTTTCCCTGGATTAAAGGAGCCCTTTGGCAAAGCTTTTGCACCACCCACCCACCCCGACTCCACCAGCTCACCGTTTGTGCGCAGACATCTATCACAAAGGTGTTGATGTCATGCTGAGTCTTGGGCAGTTCGCTGAGGAAGGCCACGACGCTGAGCTTGGTGTGCTTAAGGAGTTTCAAGCGCAGGGCTGCAGGCAGAAGAGACAGGATAGGTAACGTCAACAACTTAAGTTAATGGTGATGCATCATGGGAACGTCAGCAGAGTGGCCAGCCAATCGATGCAGGTTCCAGGGATACAGGAGGCCCTCCAGAAACAGGCATACACAATAAGCTGTTGTTTTTTGGATGCCTCCTGACCGTGGCAGACTCTTGGTTGACCACGCAGGCACATCTGCACAGTTTTCTTGGCAGGAATACAGAAGTGGGTTTGCCTTTGCCTACTTCTGGGCTTGGGAATCGAATAAGCAACCCACTGCTTTCCAGGCACTTTGCTCTACCCGCTGAGCTATGACCACTCTGTGGGCCCCTCTCGACAGTTTTCTTGGCAGGGATACAGAAGTGGTTTACCATTTTTTACTTCCAGCCTTGAAAATCAAACTGGCAACGCACTGCTTTCCAGGCACTTTGCTCCACCACCGAGCTATTACCACAGCATGGGGCCCTCTACGCAGTTTTATTAGCAGGGATAGAGAAGTAGTTTTGCCATTGCCTACTTCCAGGGAGAGGCTGGGGACTGATCTGGCAACCCACAATTTTAATTATGTTATGTTTCAAAGACCTACAGCGCCTTCCAGACAGAATTTCAGGTAACGCCCCCCCCCCCGATCCTCCTTCAAATGTTGAACAGCCTTAGAAAGGGGTCCAGAGGCGCTGCCTAAATCTCACCTCTAACTGAAACTCACCCCACCCCACCCCCCAGGTGATCCTTTTCGCCTTTCCCACTTGCTTACTGGGATCCTTAAGTCTCTTCATGTTCCGACTGTTCTTGAAATATTCGCCTAAAGATCTCCTGTAGGCAGAAGGAAAACCATGTTTTAAAACTCACATTTGTAAAGACAAAACAGAACAGCCACACACCTGGCTCTAAAGCGTGCTGAAATGATCCGGCGAGCGCTGTCCCTCTGGCCACAGTTCTCCCAGGCAGCAGGAGAGCCCACCTGAGGGACCACGCAGGCCTACCTGGGCTGCCTCCGAGAAGGGATAGCCCTTCCGGGTCTCATAAAACGGCAGCCCAGGGAGCGATGGGCTGGAGCACTGTGGTTAGTTAGCACTGACATGTGGGGGCGCAGCAGGATGGGCAGAACAGGGCTCGGCCACGTTTTCATTGTACAGATAGAAGCGGACGGGAAATGAAATAGACAAGACACAATATTTCTGACCCTCATCAGAATCAAGCAACTAACCCACCAACCGATCCACCCACCCACCAACCCACCAACCCACCAACCAATCAACCAACCAACCCACCAACCTACCACCAACCATCCAATCAACCGACCCACCAACCCACCCACCAATCCATCCAGCAACCAACCAACCAATCGACCAACCAATCGACCAACCAACCCACCAACCTACCACCAACCCACCAACCAATCGACCAACCAACCAATCAACCAACCAACCAACCAATCAACCCACCAACCTACTACCAACCAACCAACCAACCAATCAACCCACCAACCCACCAACCTACTACCAACCAACCAACCAATCAACCAACCAACCAATCAACCCACCAACCTACTACCAACCAACCAATCAACCAATCAACCAACCAACCAACCCACCAACCAACCAACCCACCAATCCATCCAGCAACCAACCAACCAACCAACCAATCAACCCACCAACCTACTACCAACCAACCAACCAACCAACCAACCAACCAACCAACCAACCAATCAACCCACCAACCTACTACCAACCAACCAACCAACCAATCAACCCACCAACCTACCAACCAACCAACCAACCCACCAACCAACCCACCAATCCATCCAGCAACCAACCAATCGACCAAACAACCCACCCACCCACCGCCACTGCCCTAAGCAACAGCGCACACGCACACACGCACGCACACACATCTTCCAAGCCAACCAAACTGAAGTTCAAGAGCTCCAACCCACTTGGAGGGCGCATTGTTGGCACACGGGATGCTCATGGAACAGCAGGCTCCCTCGTGGTAGGCATCGAGCAACCCCTGTCGGTCTTCAGAGTCGTAAATGGCGTAGTATCTAATAAGAAGAACAGCAACAACGGGTTTATTATATCCTGCCATTCGCTCGTAAGCCCCAGAGCGAGTTCCAAAGCCTGGGGGCCACCACAGAAAAGGCCCTGTTGCTTTCTGGAAGAAGCCAGGCCACGTTCTACATCCAGGAAAAACTGTCGCCTGGCGCGCCTTCCCGTTCCATAGGTGACGGTAGTGGGGCCAACACTGAGGCGGCCTTCTCACATATTGCAGCCCGTCATACCTCTGAGGACAGCAGAACTTCCAGAAGACACTCAGATTACTTTCGGAAAGCAATCAGTTATGGGTACGCCTATCCAAACTGTCTTGCCACCATTGCCCCCCTCCGTGCTCATATTTTTGCTGCCCACAGAAAGAGCTCAGCTAATCCAGAAACGTGAACACGCGGACACTTACTGTTGCAGGAAACGTAAGATTAGTGCTTTCAGTTCCTTTGAGCAAAAGTAGCTACCCTGGGGTGTGGAGGGGGTGGGTGGGAGAGAGCGAGAGAGGGGTGGAGGGAGAGTTAAAAAGTAAAAAAGAAAGAGAGAAGTCGATGGTTAATCTCTTTGCCTCCCACGGCCTTTCAACCAACTCCAGAGGCCGACAGTAACGTCCACCAGCCTGACTGGCTCCCGCCTGGCAAGCCTTTCCGTACCTTAGAAGGGGGCACCGTAGATGGGGTTTCGAGGTCAAAGATGATGGGAGGGGGCAGTTCGTGACCATCCTGTGGGAAGAGGAGAGCGAGTCACAATGGTTAAAGCGGAGCTTCTCAAAACAGCCTTTTTGCGCCAGCCTCAATTCAAGCCGGAAACTATAATTCAGAGGGGCTGGCAAAGGATTCTGGGAGTTGTCAAGTGCGGAAGCAGAATTTTAAAAAGTGGCATTCTCTCTTGTTGACCTGCCCAAGGATGCTAAAAAAGCAAGCAGGAATGGCTGGAGCAGAGGGACAGAAATGTTTGTAGAGGAAAACATGCCCTCTTTTGATGGTAAACAAAGGGACGGTGAAGCAAAATTCTGCGGGGGGGAGGGAGACACCTTCCTGGTGGAACCACCACATTCAGTACTTGGGGGGGTCCTTCTTGGTGGTGGCCCCCCGAATGTGCAATACATTCCTCCCTGGCACCTTCACTATATATCTTCAGAAGATTATTACAAAAACTTATTTGTCCCTTGAGGAAACATTTGCCTCTCACAATATTCGGTTAGGATTTTAGTATGTTAATATTTTCAATACGCTGATTTTCTAGTTTGTTCCTACTGTCATGACCTGCCCAGAGATAGAGTAAAGCAGAGTGCCTAGGAAGTAGAGGACCACCAGTTCGATCCCCAGCCTCTCCCCAGTAGAGAATAGCAAACCACTTCTGTATCCCTGCCAGGAAAACTGCCCACAAGTGCCAAAGGAGTGGTCATAGCATAGTGGTAGAGCAAAGTGCTTAGGAAGCAGAGGGTTGTGGGTTTGATCCCCGGACTTTCCCTGGCAGCAGGAAATGGCAAACTACTTCTGTATCTCTGCCAAGAAAACTGCGCAGAGGTGCCAGCGCGTCAAACGGGAGCCAGCCACAGCTCCATGGTACCCACCCAACCGACTGCATCAATGAACCCGCCCCACGGCCAGCGACGTCCCTCAAAGAAACTCACCAGCCTCAGCAGCTTCGGGAACCGTTCGCGGATGGCGCTGCGAGAAAGGGAACAGGAGTGAACAGAATAGTTTTGGCGGCCAACGGCACCACCCAACCCGTCTTCCGCCCGCTCTGCCTGGCTCCTTCCACCGAGGAGGGAACATTCTGCACTGCGCTTTCTTTCCCAAGAGGTTTCTCGCCTTCTCTGCACACTCTCTCTCAAGCAGTGGTGGAAAGCGATCGCTCATTAAGAAAATCCACCCCACTGCTCACTCAAAGGGCAGCCCAAAATATACTCTCTTCCAAGCCTCAGAGACCCACCACAGGGGGGGCCAAACTGGTTCGCTGGGAAAGGTTTGCCTTGCTCTGCTCTTAAAATTCTGAGTCACAGCACAGCCAAGCTGGGAACGGGAGGCCGCTCCACAAACAACCGGCGGCGTCTAATGCCGTTCGTCTATGGTGAAATGCTGCACAGAGATTAAAAGCAACGGGGCTGTTATTCACCAAGATCTTTAACCAGAAGCCCCACAAGGAAGCGATAAGACGATATGCTTCTCGAGAAGAGGAATTTACACACAGAAGCACTTCGAAGAAGGTTCTGGAAGAAGCCATTCGGCACGTGACTTGGGCCCCAAATATCTGAAGGAACGTCTACTCCCATATCGACCTGCCCGTGCCTTAAGACCTGGAGGGGAGGCCCTCCTGGTCGTCCCACCACCCTCCGCAGCAAAGGGGGTGGGCACCCGGGAGAGGGCCTTCTCAGTGGTGGCCCCTAGGCTGTGGAATACTCTCCCGCTTGGGGTGTGACCATCTCCTTCACTGTACACGTTTAAGAAGGCAGTGAAGATGCATCTCTTTGCCCTGGCCTTCAGTCACGTGGGGGTAAGCTTTCCCTTCCCACTTGCAGACAATATTGTTTTTAATATATACTGTTTTAATATGTTGATTTTAAACGTCGTTACCCGCCCTGAGACCTTTAGAAATAGGGCGAGATATAAATGCAAATAAAATAAAATAAAAAATGTGCAAAACTGGAAACGCCTCGCAAAGTTACAACGATGGGGCTGAAACCAGACTCCACATTTTGGTGCATGAAGCACAGAAATAATCAGATTTAGAGGCACCGCAATGATTACACCTTTTCCAATCCACATTCAAAGATCGGTCTGATCTACTCACCCTTTTTCCCCGCTGCTCATTCTTTAGAATGGGACCTATTTTATATTTTTCCTTGAAGGAAAATGTTAATTTAACATTCCTTCCATTTACCAGGCAGCTATGGAGATCGGAGGAGTTTGCATGTTTCTTTACAAAAGTCACGCCTCTCGAAAGACTATCAAAGGGCTGCTGGGCAAGCCGGACGCATTTTATTTATTTATTTATTTAAAATCTCACAGCCAAAGTTGGCGTCCGGACATCAGAGTGGCCAGCAGGCACTTAAAACTCTGCAAAAGTTGGCGTCTTTCCCCGGGGTTTAAGTTTTACACAGGCACCCACGGGTGGGAGATGACGTGGAAATCTCAAAAGAGCGTGACCGAGCGGACTGGCGCTCTCTCTCTCTCTCTTGTACGTACCTGAACTTGTACTCACCAGCACTGCGCAATTTATATAGGAGAAGCACTCCAGAGAGGTCAGAGGGCAGGAAAGGGCAACGGGGGGGGGGGGGGGAAAGGAGGGGTTATACACAGCAATTCCCCACCGGTCACGGGGTTACTCAAGTTCCCGGCACCCCGAAATTAAAACGGCTTGGGGACTGTTCCTGTATCGAGGCTCAAAATTGAATTAATAACCAGGGAGGATGGTGATTGTGTGTGTGTGCGAGGATCAGGACACCAGACACGAAAGGAAACAGGATGGATGGGAAGAGGAGAAACAGGCAGGACAAGTCTACAAGGCCATCTTGCAGGGAGGAGAGGGGAAGGCAGAAGCCACCAGCAGGCCTCTGTGTGAGACGGGAGGCTGGACTAGACAGGCTACGGCCTGACCCAGCAGGGCTCCTCTTAGGTTCTTATGGAACAAGAGGAAAGGCCTAGAAACCTCGTTCCACAACTGCACAGCCTCTGCCATCCTCGGTGTTGTCCCTGTCGCTCCCACCCTCCAGAGATACAGGCGCTTTGGCCACACCAGCCAGAAGGCTCGAATCGCGCCGGCAGAGAGGACGTTGCACTGTTGCCCACATAGGTGATGCTCTTGCCGTCCGTCCGGCGGCGGCTGCTCTATCCCAAGAGTCAGCGTAAATCCACGAGAGCTTCTCTCTTGCGGAAAAAGGACAGGTCTCCCCCACCAGAAACTGCGCTGAAGGCTTACGCCGCCCAAACTCTGGGCTGAAGTCGAGTGTGCGCCTGCAGGGGCCCCCTGCGTCTCGTCCGCCAACTTCCCCAAAGGCAGGTGGAAAAGGCTCGTTCGGCTGCCACGGAGCTGTCGCCTGTGGCGGGGTCTTCCTTCCGGGAGGAATCTGACCCGTCGTCGGCTAGAGCCAGCCATCGGTGCAGGCGCAACTGCGCGGCGGGGACCGCCCCTGGACTTAGCCGTCCAAATTCTGTTCCGATAGGAGCGCGCGTGGTTGCCTCTTACGCAACACCCGGCCCTTTCTGGCGACGGGCACGGGAGCTCTCGGGAGAAACCGGAGGAAGGCGGCCACCGGGAAGGCGGCGCGGCGCGGGTGGCGCAAACGGATCAGTGGGCGCGCAAGGAGGACCGGGGAGGATGGAAGAGGCCGCGCGCTCGGAGGTCCTACAGCCCAGGAGCGGACAGAAAGCGTGGTGCGTGGAGGAAAGGGCGGAAGGGAAGCAGAAAAGGGTGAAAGAGAGAGACGAAGGGGTAAGCAGGAGAGAAAGCCTTACGCAGACAGGTGGGGATGGGGGTGGGGTGTAGGAAGCCCCCTGAAAAGCAAAATTTTAGCTCCATCGTGACTCCAGGATGGCTGAAACAAAATGGCGGTCAGAAACACCACAAATCAGGAACCAGGAACACAAGAGAGGACGCTGAGGGAGAGACTTTGGGTCACGGTTGATGCAGAAGGCCGGCGGGTGTTAAAACCATCAACCGGGCATGAGATCGAACGGCACGCCTTCCTGAGACATCGCTGACCCCTAAAGTCGATGGGGCGGGCAGGCAGGTGGACTCCCATCAGGCTAGAGCTTTTTGCTAGGTATCTGCTCACCTGATGTAGCACGACTGGTCCCGAAAGTTATCGCAGAGCTTGTTGCCATCTAGCCACAGCTCCTCCAGTTTCAGGCTTTTGAATTTGTCCAGCTCACGGTCCGACTTCAGCTGAAAGCGGAAGGAACACCCAGTCAGAGGGAGGATTTTGCAGGACAAGGGCAGAAGCAGAGGGGCAAAAGCACGTAAAAGAGCGCGCGGCGTTACCCGGTTGGCAGAGAGATTCAGGCTTTTCAGGTTGGGGGCCTTGAGCGGCAGATCCGCAAACTCGTTGAGCTGAAAGATTTTGTTCTCGCTTAAGTCCAGGGAAAGGAGCTATAGGAGAGAAAGGAGCGAGGTCAGAGAGGAAGGTTTCAGCGTCATCCATTTCCTTTAAAACCCCTGCCCGCTGTCTCAGGACGGCTGTGGTCAGAACTGGGGTTTAATCCAGCCTCAGTACACTTTCAGAGGGGCCTTAGCTTGGAATGTAGAGTTCACAGGCTTTTCTCTCCTGCTTTTCTCACCCATTTAAGGGGACTCAAACCAGTTCTTCTATCCACAACAGAACACCCTGTGAGGTAGGTGGGACTGTGAGAGCTCAGAAGAGAGCAGTGACTAGCCCAAGGTCATTCAACTTGCTTTGTGGAGGAGTGCGGAATCAAACCCGGGATTCCCAGATAGGAGTCCGGCGGCTCCTTAACCACTAGACCACACTGCCTCAGGTGAAGGTCAAATGCGCCTTCATCCAAGGATGGAATGGGAATATTTTAATGGGGAGCGAACCTAAGCGTCTAGTTTGGTCTAGTGGTTAGGGAGCTGGACTCTTATCTGGGAATACTGGGTTTGATTCCACCCTCCCCAACCTACCTCACAGGGTGAGCTGTTTTGGGGAGAAGAACGGAAAGCTTTGTCAGCCGCCTTGAGTCCTCTTAATTGAGAAGAACAGAAGGTTTGTCAGCCACTTTGAGTCCCCTTAAATGGGTGAGAAAAGCAAGGTAGAAAAGCCAACCCTTCTTCTTCTTCTAAGCCAGTCAGGTGACAGATAGAAGGTACAGGAGAGCTTAGCTTACCTCTGGAATATTTTCCTCAATGATGCGCAGGACAGCTTGCACACAGGCCCTGCGATTCATTCCCACTTCTATGTTTTGTGCTACCAAATCTGAGGGAAGAATAGAGAATATTAGCCTAACTTGCTGCCCCCGCAAGACGCTAAACAACTTCCTTGAGACAAGGTGGTTCTTCTTTCAACCAGAATGTGCATCTAGAGCTTTATAGGCGCCGCGGTTGGAGAGAAAGGCAGAAGGCCTCTAAGTGCCATTTTCAGGGATTTGGGAGCAGGTGAAGGTTTCGCCTTGGTCTTCTACTTGACATGCCCAGAAGCAACTGGTGGACCAGTGTGTGAGACGGGATGCTGGACTAGATGGACTCTGGCCTGATCCAGTAGGGCTTCTCTTCGTTCATGGAGGAGAGGTGGATCAATGGCTACTAGAATGGACACCCAGGTGCCACCTCCAGGTTAAAGACACAGACATTTGAAGGGAGTCAAGACCAGGTGAAGGTTTTGCCTTTGTCTTCTACCTGAGATGCCCAGAAGCAACTGGTGGGCCACTGTGTGAGACGGGATCCTGGACTAGATGGGCTGCAGCCTGGTCCAACACAGCTCCTCTTAATTCATGGAACACAGGTGCATCAATGGCTACCAGAACGGATGTCCGGGTATTCCCTCCAGTCTGGAGAGGCAGACAGGATGCCTCCAAAGGCCATTTGCAGGGGGTGGAGAGCAGGTGAAGGTTTTGCCTTCATCTTCTCCTGCTTGAGATTCCCAGAAGCCATTGGTGGGCCACTGTGTGAGATGGGATGCTGGACTAGACGGGCTGTGGCCACATTCAGCAAGGCTATTCTAGTGGTCATAAGTTAAGAAACGAACTGTGTTCTTCACAGGAACACTAACAGAACCAAATAGGTCCAGCCTTTGGTTCCCTGCCTGGGGTGCATTAGGGCTGCAGGTCATCAACCCCTGGAAGCCAGCCCTCTCTCGGCCACCACCACCTTGCTGTAAGATCACCTACCTGGATCTTCAAGGATATTCTTCAGATCTAAGGCCTGGCGGGAGCCGTCGTATCTTTTACTCATGCAAAGCTGAAAGCAAAGAGGAAACTGAGGTGGCTTGGAAGGACGTTTTCCACCTTGTACATGCCCCGTGTACAAAGGAACAGAAGTGCCAAAACCTCTTAGTCCAAATAAGGAGCCGTTTCAATCCGAGAGATGAGTGGGGTTTGGATAATCACCGAATGGGAAAGGACCTTGAATGTTATCTCTAGGCAGATACTGCCCGATATACCTCTTCTAGCGCATGATGCTCACCTTTAGCTGCTCCAGGTCTTCCGGTTTAAGGTCATGCTTCACAGACATGGGTGGACTGCAAGGGTTTATGAGAACCAAAACCTGAAACAGAGGGTCTCCGTGAGAGCAAAGCCACTGACTATACCCTGGAAATTTATTTAATTTATTCTTTCACTGAAGAATTTATAGCTGCCCTCCACCAAAAAGTCCCAAGGAAGAAGAAGGAGATGAGTTGCTTTTTCTACCCCGTTTTTCTCACCCATTTAAGGGGCCTCAAAGTGGCTGACAAACTGTCTGTTCTTCTCCCCACAACAGAAGACCCTGTGAGTCAGGCAGGGCTGTGAGAGCTCAGAAGAGAACTGTGACTAGCCCAAGGTCACCCAGCTGGCTTCATGGGGGAGGGCAGAATGGAACCCGGTATTCCCATATAGGATTCCAGCTCCCTAGCCATTAGACCAAACTGGCTCACAAGGAAGGCCACAAGAATTTAAAAAAAATATGAAAGATTAAAGCATGTTTAAAATATAATCTTTTCTCCCTGACAGGAAGCTAAGGATCAAACATCTGGGTGAAGAGGTATGTTTAATCAGGCATTGGAAACCGTACAATGTGGGTGTCTGGTGAACCTCCAGAGGATGGTTGTTCCAGAGTCTAGGGGCCACCACAGAAAAGGCCCTCTTCGTGGCGTGTGTCTGCCCAGAGACCCACATCAGCAGCTGAGGCACTGTGTTCCGGCATTAGTTTTAATTTCTGGACACTTTTCAAGGGTAGGCCCCATAGAGAGCACACTGCAGTAGTCTAACCTGAAGTTTACTAGCGCAAGAAGCACTGCGGATCCCCATCTGAAATTCACACCAGTTCAGAGGCCTCCACCACTCCACTGCACCCCCCACCCATTCCAAGGCTACCTGCATCTTTCTGCAGGGCAAGAACAAACCTTGTAGCCATCAGGGCCAACAATTTCCCTGCTCAGCTGCTTGAGGGCGTGGGCCACGGACAGATCTTCTACGTAAAACACCAACCTGTTATTGACGTGATGGGCCTGGAAGAGATTTAAAAAAACGGGCCGGAATGAGGCAACCACCCTTTGCCTTTCATTCAGACAAAGAAGCCGCAATCCAGAGCTAGAGATAACTTTGCAGAGCAACAACAGGAAGAAGAAGAGTTGGTTTTTTTACCCCACTTTTCTCACCCATTTCAGGGGAGTCAAAGCAGCTGACAAACCTTCTGTTCTTCCCCCCACAACAAAACACCCTGTGAGGTAGGTGGGGCTGTGAGAGCTCAAAGAGAGAGCTGTGACTAGCCCAAGGCCACCCAGCTGATTTCATGGAGGAGGCAGAATCAAACCCGGCTCCCTAACCACTGGACCAAACTGTCTCTGGGTCCAGCCTCCCACATTCATATTTGCTCTCACCTCTACAGGAGTGAATGGGACGCTGCACGCGCTCTGAATAGCATCCATTAGCCAGGTCTTTTCATATTTCCTCCCATAGGGAATCTGAGGAAAACAGCACACAAGCGTAACTCAAGCTTTGCATTTCTAAACACCATCACGGTGACCGCCATTAAGAGAAATCTAAGAGGAGTCCTGCTGGATCAGGCCACTGCTCATCTAGTTCAGCATCCTGTCACATACAGTGACCCATCAACTGCCCATGGGCATGTTAAGCAGAGACAAGGGAAAACCTTCTCCTGCTCTCCAATCCCAGCAAATGGCCTTAGCAGCATCCTGCTTGTCCCCCCAGCCTGAAAGATGCACTTTGGCATCCATTCTAGGAGCCACTGATACATCTGTCATCCACAAATTTGTCTAACCATTCCTTAAAGCCATCTAGGCTGGTTCCTGTCTCCACCTCTTCTGGCAGCAAATTCCATAGACCGGTGACTCTCTGTTCATAGTTGCTTGCTACATCTTAAGAAATCCTTCCCCTTGTATGATCCGACTCTCCTGCCCATCAGCCTCACAGACCCCCCCTGGTTCTAGTGTTGAGTGATAGAGAAAAGACATGTTCTCTCTCCACCTTTCTGATACCCTTCATGGTTTTATATCCTTCAGTCAGGTCCCCTCTTAAATGCCGTCCTTCCAGGCTGAAGAGGCCTAGACGTTGCAGTCTGATTTCATAAGGGAGGTGTTGCTTGCTATGTCTTTCTTATATTATATGTACCGCCCCCCCACTGCAAACATTGATACTGTGCTGTTTAAGGTGCTGGTTTTAAATTTTAATATCGCTTCTTTTGATATGGTGGATTTTAAAAGTATTACCCGCCCTGAGACCTTCGGGTATAGGGCGGGATAGAAATATAAATGTAAATGAATAAAATGCCCAGCAGCTTCTTCACACTGGCACCCTGCCCTTCATACCAGCGTGGGATGGTGAATCTGATGTTTCATGAGCATACCCAACAAATTATTTCTCTACCCTGCGTTTAGGCAAACGCCGCCCTTTCCTGACGCTTCAGCAAAACCAGTTGATCAAGAAGCCTTAACCGAATGGCCATAATTAGGATGGAAGCGTCGAAAAGACTCAACCCTGTATTTAAGGACACTCAGTAGCCTGGGCATCAGAGAGGAAAAGACGCTTTGTAAAAGATCAGAGCCAGCAGCTAGCCTCATCTCCCTGTCTCCGACCGCTTGCTTTCAGACAGGTGGGCGAGCCAAGAACAGGTTCTTCAGTCTCATGCAGACTCAAGCAGGACTGTTCATAGCTTGTGAGCCTCCAGCTCTATCTGAACTACAATTCCCAGCATTCTGTGCCAGCCAGCCCACGGGTTGCCATTCAAGAGTATCCAAAGTTGAGCAGCTCTGGCAAAAATCCTGGATGCTTTCATCCATACAAAGAGTGCCAAACACACACGCTCAACCCTTACCCCTCTGCTCTTACCAAAGGGCTCTGAGAGACCCGTGAAGGCGTTATTTCATGGCGGCACTGCTTTATCGCAACCCAAGATGGAACCTGCCTTTAGCCCCCAGTCTCACAAACTTCCAGTTTTGGGGCTCTTCCATCCTTGATCTTAATAACGCTTTGATATAACAAATAGTTTTAGCTCCTTTGATGATGCTCCGTAAGCCACTTTGAGATTATATTTTTAATCTGATAAATAACCAGATTAATATATTTTTTAATTTACTTATTTGAATTTTTATCCTGACCTACACCCAAAGGTCTCAGGGCAGGTTACAACATTAAATTACTAATATGAATAACTAAATTATGTGAAGGGCAGACAATGAGCGTTCATTTAAAAAAATGTCTCCTCCTGACCTCCCACCCTTAGGGAAAGTGTTTGAAGGCCTTCTATATCCTTCAGCTCAAGACGCAATCTAAACCACTGTGAATTGCTTGGATCAATTTCTAACCAGCCTATTCATTTTTCACCCAGGAAGACAACTTGCTTGGCCTTTCCTTTCTGCAGCTCAGCTAATACTCAAGAAACATTATTTTAGCCAGCCATGGGAAGAGAGTGCTTGCAAGAGCTAGAGGTCTTTCCGACTGCCCGTCTTCTGCCTTTATACATTTACACCTGTGTGACTCACCGTAACTCGGAACCAGTTCGTTTTGGAGAACAGAGGCTTGCTGACAGATTGATCGTGGCCACCAGAATTATATCTCATTGAGGGGTTCACATTGCTTAGGGATCCTCGTTCCCTGTATGGACGTGGCCCATAAGGAGTGCTGGGGGAACAGAAAAAGACCCGGACAGAGTGCGGAATTAGGGCCGCTTTCTTTGCAGCAGGTAAACTTTAAGTTATTTATTTGTTTACATTTCTGTCCCACCCCATACCCAAAGGTCTCTGGATGGGTAACAGCAGATTTAAAACAAGATACGCATTAAAAACGGAGTACAGATTAAAAACACTTTAAAAATTCAGCAAATTTAAAACAGTACGCTCCATATTGCGTTTGTAGTGACCATAACTGGGGAAGTCTTAACCCTCACCAAAAGGAACTCTGCAAAACTTGGAGATGTCACTGGATTAATAAACAGCAAGCAATGATCTCAAATTAATCTGAAGAAGAATAAGAGTTGGCTTTTCTACCCCGCTTTTCTTACCCATTTAAGGGGACTCAAAGCAGCTGACAAAGCTTTTCTATTCTTCTCCCCACAACAAACACCCTGTGAGGTAGTTGGGGCTGTGAGAGCTCAGAAGAGAGCTGTGACTAGCCCAAGGTCACCCAGCTGGCTTCATGGGGGAGGGCGGAATCGAACCGAGTACTCCCAGGTAAGAGTGCGGGTCTTAGCCACTAGACCAGACTGGCTCACTCTAATTTTAAGTTCATCTTTGCTCAAGGGCAACATCCCTGACAGGGGCCCCTTTGAACACAGCCACTGTAGTTGAAAAATCAAGGTCTTGTTGCTTCATCACAGAATGATCCAGAACACCTGACAACTGACTGCTAAAAAACACACACACCATTGACGATGCCAAAATAAGAAGACAAACCATTTCTTCTATTAGTACATCTGAAAACCTTTAGGGGTTTCTCACATGGAGGGCAAAATGGTTTTCAAGACCGGAAATGAACAATGAGAATGCATTGGAAAAGAAGGGGACCGTGTGTTTCTATGTTAAAAGATACCCACAACCGCTGAGAAATCTAAAAATAATAGGTACAAAAACTTCCTTACAGGGAACACCTAGAGAACAGAATAATAACTATGTAGCTGGTATTTGCTGCTAGCTTGAGAAAATATAAACATATAACAAAGCAGTCAACAACCACGTGTGGAATCTTTGGGACCTCTGGGTAAAGGGGAGGTTATAAACAAATACATAGATCTGGGGAAAGAGCAACTGCATGAGCTAACATCACTCCAACTATAAGAGGAGCCTTCTGAATGGAAGCTGCCAGTATCTCTTAGTGGGCACTCCTCCTCAGTCTTCCACCTTATCAACAACACATCTGGCACACGTGTGAAAAAAGGCCTGGCAAAATCTGCCAAGTGCAAATCGAATCCAAGCCAGAATAGTGATGAGGCAGCAAAAAGGGCAAATACAATCCCCCCACTGCATCTGAAAAAGGCAGGACATAACTATTCCAATCAGCACCAGCAAGAATCCATCATAAAGGTGAGATCTGGTGCTACTCGGCTAACTCTATGGACAATCAGACAAACAGAACAGGTTCAAGAGCAGCAAAGTTTCTCTGGGAATAGAAAGAAAATCCTATAGAAGATGACCGAGAGAACTAGAAGTTCCCAGAGATGTCACAGGTTTGAGGGAGGGGAGGGAGGGGGGGAGGGAGGGAGGGAAAGAAAGAAAGAAAGAAAGAAAGAAAGAAAGAAAGAAAGAAAGAAAGAAAGAAAGAAAGAAAGAAAGAAAGAAAGAAAGAAAGAAAGAAAGAAAGAAAGAAAGAAAGAAAATTGCAGATAAACATTGTTCTTCACGTATTAGACCCTACCTCTAGCTTCAACAAGGTGAAAAGAATGAGTTATCTTTACTCTCCTGAACGTTGTTTAACAAGTATAAGCATTTGGGATATTAGAAGAAGAGTTGGCTTTTCTACCCCGCTTTTCTCACCCATTTAAGCAGCTGACAAACCTTCTGTTCTTCTCCCCACAACAGAACACCCTGCGAGGTGGGTGGGGCTGTGACAGCTCAGAAGAGAACTGTGACTAGCCCAAGGTCACCCAGCTGGCTTCATGGGGGAGGGCGGAATCGAACCCGGTATTTCCAGATAAGAGTCCGGCTCCCTGACCACTAGACCAAACTGGCTCATTACTTGAGAAACAGGGTCAGTTATGGAAATCAGGATCCTATACCCCTTGCGTCCTCTCTAGATTTACCAAACAAGCTACGATTTTCACCTGCCAGAAATCTGAAAACCGTGAGAAGGTTAACTTACTAGCGCGACCGTACTACGTCGTGAGCATCACTCATAAGAACGTCGCCGTCTTCCTCTTCCACCCGGCTCCGTGGGGGGCCTGCGTTGCTCCACGGCCGCTGGTGATAACCCACCTCACTGTACATTCTTCCTCGAAAGGGGCCACGACCCTTTCTCCTCCTCGGAGGGAAGCCCCGAACGCTGCCTCCTCCACCCACACGGTCATCGTGTTCTTAAAGAGAAGGCAACAAATGGAAGCATCAGAAGAACATCAGAACAAGAAGCCGAACATCTAGACACGCTGCTTAAAGGGCCCAGAGAGGAAGTATTTAAACAAACAAATTTCCACCACACCTAGTTATGTTCTCAATATGGTTTTCCTCCAAAAAAGGACGCTGACATGGATCAAACTTCCCCTGAAAAATTCTTCACGCAGGTCTAACAGTTTCTAAATCACGGGATACCTGATCAAGTTGACTCTTCTCTTCCAGGCTCTCCTCAAATGTTCCCACCAGGCGCTTCTCACTCTAAAAACACCACATTTTCTTACTAGCCTATACCTTGGACTAGGAACCTGAAATCTTCATGCTAGGGCAGACTATGGCAGACGGACTCTGCCTGGGGCCTGCCATAGTCTGCATTAACACGTGATTAGCAGGTCACTGTTGTGAGATATAATCCATAATAAAGCCCAGTGCGGGAAGAGCCTAGAACAACTAACACAAAAAGTTCAAGAATCTGCCCATAAGGGATGCAAAGGCACTGCTAAAACTAAGTTGCCTGCCTCTGCTATTTAAAGAACTGTCACCTGAACATAGAGCCAGCAAGATCCACCAGCCTTCAAGAAAGAGCCTTTTCCACGGTTTCCCATTCCTCAAAAGGTCCCGGACACTGAGCCTTTCTCCTGAAGCCCCCCTTTCGGTCTCCCCCAGGAAAACGCACTGTGGTGAATACAGAGCGGTCATATGGTAGCTCAGTGGTAGAACACAGGGAGGAAAGGAGGGTGGAGGGGGGATGTACCTGGGTGGATGTATTTGGGTGGGTGGGAGGGGGACATACCTGGGTGGGTGGGTGGAAGGGGAGTGTTCCTGGGAGGTTGGGTGGAGGATGAATGTACCTGGGCGGGAGGGTATTTGGGTGGGTGGGAGGCGGACACACCTGGGTGGGTGTGTGGAAAGTGGGTGTTCCTGGGAGGCTGGGTGGATGTACCTGGGTGGGAGGGTATTTGGGCGGGTAGAGGGGGACTGTCCTTGGGTGGGGAGCGTCCCTGGCTGGCTGGGTAGAGGGGGGTCCCTGGGTGGGGGGCCTCGGGTCGGTGACTGTCCGCCTGGCCTGCCTCGCGGGGCTGTTGTGGCGGCAAAGGAGGGCGGTCGGGCAAGAGCGCCGTGTGCGGGGCGGGGGTCCCTCCAAGGCGGCCTCACGCCCCTCCCCTCCCGTCCCCTCCGGCCTCCTCACCGCTGTATCCTCCTCCCCGGTCGGCCATGGGGCGAAGCGGGACTGGGGACGCGGCTCCCCCGAGCGAAGGCCCCGAAGGGGAGAGACGGCGACGCCGGGCAGCGCAGCCCCTCTTCCCGCCCTCCTCCGCCGCCTCGCCGCGCTCCCCCGACCACCGCGGCGGCGTCTAGCGGCGCTCGAGACCGGGGCGACGAAGACGCCGACCGAACCGCCGCCTCTGTCTCCGTCTTCCTTCCGTCACAAACGGCGCCGGGCAGAGAGCGAGAGCGGGAGCCCCCCGGACCACCAACCCCTTCGCGCACTGCGAGGCGCCGCGCATGCGCCCGACCCACGCAACGTCCAAAATATCCCAGCATGCCCGCGGCTTCCGGCCCCCGGCGCATGCGTCCAGCTTCCCCCCTCACTCTCTCTACCCCTCTCGCAGAGACGCGCCTCCTCCCTCCCCTCCGGGACTACGGTTGCCAAAGCCCGCAACCACAGAGGCGGCCAGACTAGATCGGCCCAAGCTTCACGTCCGTTGGGTTGGGAGGGGGGCCGTCAGAGACGGAAGTGAGAGCGCGAAACTTCGGCGCGTGCGCACTTGCTTCGCAGCGCTTTTGGCGCCTGTTGTGGAAGGAACTACAATTCCCATGAGCATTAGCCAAAAAGGCAATCTAGGACACAGACCTGGACTGCGTTCACACCTAGGTTTTAATCCAGCTTCAGTCCACTTTCAGAGTGAGAAAACACCTCAGCAAAGTGACATAAAATTCACCGTTAGGATGGATAATGTGGAAAGAAAATTAGTTTTCACTTTGCTGTTTTCTCACTCTGAAAATAGATTGAAGCTGAATTAAACCTTAGGTGTGACCACAGCTGCTCTGAAAGCGGTCTGAAGCTGGACTGAACCTTAAGTGTGACCACAGCCACTATGAAAGTGGACTTAAAATGGATTAAACCTTATATCTGACCAAAGCTGCTCTGAAAGTGTACTGAAGCTGGATTAGACCTTATATGTGGCCACAGCCAACCAAGGAACACGTCAGCTAAGCAGAAAGCTGTTTTCTTTTGGCATCCCCTAACTCAGGGAAGACAGTTTGGGGTTAGACAATGTGGAAAGAAAATGACTGGTCACTTTGCGGACGGCTTCTCTCACTTTGAAAGTGGACTGAAACTGAATTAAGGTGTAGGGTGTGACTTCAGCTCTTGTGATTGCAATAAGGATCAAAACTATGTAAAGCAGAGGACCTGAAGCCAGCGGAAATAAAGCTCTGGGTGACAGGCCTGCAAAGTACTAGGTCTACATTTCCATTTTGATTTTAAAAAACAAAAAGTATCTTGCCATCCAAAGAGAAACCCAGAGTAAACAGGAAAATTGTGGTCAGATATAGCTGGAATTAAAAAAAACTGCTTTCAAGGAAACATGCCTTTGAAGTATGTTTGAATTATTCACTCCATCCATCCATCCATCCCATATGTACCCGTATCCATCCATATGGGATAAAACTGGATGCGTACCACTGGATCGCATCGAATATTCGGACGAATACATACAAATTCGTATTTCCTTATTTGGATAAATTCAGATTTTCAAATTCAATTCGTTACATAGTATTCCGTTACAAATTCAAAAGTATTCACATGTGGGAAAACTGCATTCGTACACAGGCCTAGTTTGGAAAGAAAGGAAAAAAGGCCCTCATATAATCCACTCATGCACAGGAAACCAAACGGAAAGAAGACATTTTCCTCCTGAAGGCAAATCTTTTTCTTTCTTTCTCTTTTAATAGTTTCCAAAGCACCAGCACGAACCAGCACTACTTCGCTTCAGATCACAAATTAGGTTAACACGCCGCCCCCCCCCAACGGCCCATCTGCCCTCCACAGTGGCCTGTTCATTGTTAGTCACAACCCTGCAAACACAGAACCAGGGTATCCCATCTGAAAGCGTAGGCCGCTGCACCTTGAGGGAGGGCGCGCAGAAAGGGGGTGTAGACAGTGGAACGTTAAGGCAATGGCAACCGCTGCAGTAAAATCCCGCCACCCAGAAGAGGGACAGGAGAACCATAGAGATGCTTTTTAGATAGGGGAAGGGAGGTATATTATAAAGCCAGCCACCATAACCGGGCCCTGGAAAGTTGAAACGGGCTCAGCGTAGGCTTCTGAAAAAGGACATGTTCCTTTGGGCGAGTCAGGGCTGAACAGTGGGGTCTCAGCAGCGTTATCAACCAAGCTAGATTAATGCTCAGCAGGGTCAGGGTTGTACAGTTTCCACACTTTGTGCTTGAATTCAGCAGAGGGGAGGACAATCGGGTGGAGCCATTTGCGAGCGCCTGTAGATGGCAGGTCAGCCTTGGGATGGGGGTGGTTTCCCCAAGTCCTGCTAACATCCGCTGAGAGCAAACAGGCTGGGCCGGGGAACACGGCAGGACCCCGGCGAAAAGCCACCTTGCAAAAAGATAAGAATCATAGAAGACTCAGGGCCCACCGTTAAGGAGGCCACGCCAACGCTTTCTCTCCCTTACTCTGGGGCAAAATCGCCAAGGCTGCAACCGCTGGTCGCTCTCAAACGGCGCACGGTCTTCACTTCCAAAGTGGCAGAGGTGAACGCCACAGGGTTAGGTATCCGGAAAGCAGGAGACAGGGAGGACAGAAGCCAACGCAAACTGACACAGCTCCCTGGAACGGGTGAAAAAAGGCACCGGCCAGTAAAAACTGGAGAAAACGTGTCTGTGGAGAAGAGGCCGAGGGGGGTGATGCTGCTGCTGCTGCTGCTGCTGCTGGTTGAACGCCCACCCCTGCATACAGTATTGGTTTTATTTTTAAAAAACGGGGGAAATCTGTGAACAGGATGAGGGCAAATATATAGAATAATATAAGGGAGGGGGAGATGTGAGGTCCTGGTCCCACGGAACCCGGCTGACCAGTGTCCCATTTTGGAAACGGTGGGTTGGGACAAGCCCTTCACAGTATTGTCCAAAGGCTTTCGCACTCCAGTCTGGGTGGCCTCCTTCCACAGGCCGAGAGCCTCAGAGTCACGGCAAGCAAGAGCGGGCCCTTTCTCAGCGCCAGGCCCACAACAGGTGTGTCTCTGCCCCGCGCTGGCTCCAAAAGGGAGGAAAAAGGGGAGTCCGGCGTCCCACACGGCTCCAAGGAAGGAGAGCAGGAGAAGGGGCGGACGGGCTCGCGCCGCCGCCGCCGCCCATCAGGCCAGGAACACCACGAAGATGATGAAGAAGACAATCAGGATCAGGAAGATCTTCACCATGAGCCAGCGGTTGGAGGTGACGGACTGGAAGTACTTCAGGATCTCGGCGTGGGCGCCTTCGACGTTCAGCTGGGCATCCTCCACGTTGGCGTCGATTCTAAAGGGCCGCAAAAGAGGGGACAGGTGACATTGCATGAAGCCTCTGCTACCTTCAGAGTACAGGGTGAGGAGGTAGGTTTTAACCAGGCACCAAAAACTATATAAAGAATATATAGATGGCACCTTTGGCAAAACCTTGTCCTGGTAAGGGAGAACACTGCACCTACCTCTGGATGGTTTCCTCTTGCTCCTTAACCATGTGCGC
The DNA here is from genome assembly GCA_023333525.1 of Aspidoscelis tigris stejnegeri. Classification (NCBI taxonomy): domain Eukaryota; kingdom Metazoa; phylum Chordata; class Lepidosauria; order Squamata; family Teiidae; genus Aspidoscelis; species Aspidoscelis tigris. The sequence continues at coordinate 2,819,656 of JALMGA010000027.1, read as the reverse complement.
AAGCTGCTGGAATATGGAGCCCAGCTCCACAATGGTCGATTCGATATTCTGCATGGTGTCCGCCCGGCTCTGGATATAGGAGTCCTGAGAGGAGGAAAAGGACCACGCAAACAGATTTTTCAAATGTAAATATACATTCCGGGTACTACCGTGGTTAATGAAAAACCACAGATTATCTCAAATGCAGGGAAATGGAATTTGCTGCCAGATGACATGGTGACAGCAACCAACCTAGATCGCTTGAAGGAAGAGTGAGACACATTTATGGATGACAGATGTGTCAATGGCTACTAGAATGAATGCCTGAGAAAGGAAGCAGGAGGCGTCTAAGCCCATTTGCTGGGATTCGAGAGCAGGAGGAGGTTTGTCCTTGTCTCTGATTGAGATGCCCATGGTCAATTGGTGGGCCACTGTGTGGGAATGATGCTGGACTAGATGGGCTGTGGCCTGATCCAGCAGGGCTCCTCTTAGGTTCTCATGGACCAGATGGGCTATGGCCTGATCCAGCAGGGCTCCTCTTAGGTTCTTATGCACTCACGTTTCCTATCATGCCTGTGAAATCCTCTGAGATTTCACAGGCATGATGGGAAATCTCACATTGTTTCCTGCAGCTTCCTAAATGTTCCAGGCCTCTGAGAAGCAGTAAGTAGGCCTAATGGCCGGTGGAAGCTGATCCGGTCACCATGGAAAACTGAAACTATGGTTACCAGATCAGCAGACATGGAGGTCCAACCGTATAGATGAATAAAAACAAAAAACTACGCCCATCTGCCTGCCTTTAGGGTAAAATGCCTGCACCACCCAGCGTCCCTGTACCTGTTCGTTGATGAGCTGCAACTGCTGGCTAGTCCGGTTGTCCATATCAATGGCCACGTCCCCTGAATGCCGAGGTTCATCTTGGAGCATAGAGGAGCCACCTGGCGAGGAAAATTCTCAGCGTCAGACTCTGCAAGTTCCTTCCTCCCAAACCGAAAATCCTCCCCGGTCCATGCTCCCCTTTCCAAACATCTAGCCGGCCCAAAAGGATTCAACATCTCCAGGGCTTTCCGATGGAACCCTGGCCCGCCTTCTTCATTCCCTCTGGGGCCCGGAGCTCTGACTCACCTAGGTTGCTTGCTGAGAGCGGCATGGCAGAGACCGGGGCCCGAGAAAACTGTTCTCGCCGGCTCTTCTGCTGCTTAAGGTTCTGAAGAGGGGAAAAGATCCAGAGATAAGGGAAGGCTGTTTCAAGCTCTAATTTACCAAGAGCCAGTTTGGCCTAGTGGTTAGCAGCAACTCACCTCTGTCCGCACCTCCAAAACTGACTTGAAATCGTTGGACATGGATGCCAGTTTGGACTGGGGGGGAAAAAAAAAGAGGAGTCATGATTCTCTTTTGCTGAGCTTTGAACAACTTTAGCAGCCTGCCCCATGGTCTGTGGGTACCTCAAGCAGAAGACAAAGGCGAAACCTTCACCCGCTCTGGAATCCCTGCAAACGGCTTTGGGAGGCCTCCTGCCTCTCTCTCCAACCTGGAGGGGGTACCTGGGCATCCATTCTAGTAGCCACTGATACACCTGTCCTCCATGGATTTGTCCAGCCCCTTCTTAAAGCCACTCAGGCCAGCAGAAATCCCCAAACGTCCCCCTCTTCTGTTAGTCTAATATCTCCTCACCACTTTCATCAACATCAAAACACAGAAACGGGGAAGGCAAGTACCATAGATGCAGAGTCCACATCTGAAAAGCACTGACCTGCAGTGACACAACCACGGTGTTTGAGTGGGTTTGGATGTGCCTCCCACTCTGGCTGGCCTTCGCCTTGACGAACTCTTGCAGCTGCGCAATCTGCTTGTTCAGGCTGTTGATGTCCTGTTGGGAAGAGAGAGCTACCTGAGGATGGCAAACAGGGACACTGAGGCACGCTAACTTACTCAGATCGAGAGCGAGGACCCTTCTCATGCTTCTGTAATCCTCCGAAATTCATGAGGAGGCAGTACGTGAGAGGACAGGGCCTTTTCGGTGCTGACCCCCAGGCTCCGGAACAGCCTCACAGCTGAGAGATCATTTAGCTTCCAGAACCTGATCAAACCATAACTGCTTCACCCAGCCCTTTGAAGTTCAGCTCTCTCCTGGTTTGGATGGGAACTTCTAGTATTTTAATTATGAATTAAGCATTCTGTTGCTTAGAAACAAGCGTTTATGGTTTTATATCCTTCTCATAAACACTTGAGAGCTATCCGGGAAGAAAAGGAGGGATAGAAGAAGAAGTAGAAGAAGAACAAGAAGATTTGGCTTTTCTACCCTGCTTTTCTCACCCATTTAAGGGGACTCAAAGCTGCTGACAAGCCTTCTGTTCTTCTCCCCACAACAGACAACCCTGTGAAGAGGTGGGGCTGTGAGAAAGAGAGCTTTGACTAGCCCAAGGTCACCCAGCTGGCTTCACTAGACCAAACTGGCTAGAAGTGTTTGAAATACACACAAATTCATAGCAGATCCCGCTTTGGATACCAGGGGGAGAAGAGGCAACAAAACAACAACAACGGACCAGAAGCCTCCGCGGCTGCCAACTTGCCAGGCTTGGGGCAAGGCAACCCTTACCTGCTTGATGATGTAGGTCAGTTCCTCTATTTCCGCCGCCTTGTCATCAAACAATGACTTCCGCTTGGCCACTAAAGGAAGAGAGAGAACTTTGCCTTCAATGTGAGTCTTTGGCTAACCAACCCATCCACAAAAGATGCAGCTGCTCCTCTTCCTTCGCTGCCTTCGTATTCAAATAATTGCCCAAACTGTTTGAAATTAGGCCACCAGGTGCATTATGGGAAAGAAGGCTCCATCACCTCCCCAAAACAGCATTAAAAACAACTTATATTTAGCACCCTTTCACCCCAATCTCTCCCTCTCTTTTATACTATATGGTGTTTACATCTGAGGTTCCATCTGCTTCATCACATAACACCTCCATCTTTCCAGGGTCCATTTTCTACTGTCTTTCCCCCTGTAAACGATCGCTGAGAAGGCGCTCAAAACTGACTGTCCCAATGGAGATCTCAATATCTCCCCCGTTTTTACATGCAAGTTCAAAACTCAGCTCTTCTGAAGGATTTTTCTCCCTTCCCTCCCGATCCTGAGCTCCAAATACTCACAGATCGTTAGTTTCTCTAGTTTGGCAAAAGTGTTGCTTAAGTCCTTCCCAATGCGCCTAAGAATGACAAAAAAACAGGAATCAACCCTAATATATATATGTATATACTGTATTAAAGAACTTGCTACATCTCCTAATTTACTGTTTGTCAAGAGATCAGCGAAGTCAAGCGTACAGAAGAAGAAGAAGAGTTGGCTTTTCTACCCCGCTTTTCTCACCCTTTTGGACTCAAAGTTGCTGACAAACATTCTGTTCTTCTCCCCATAACAGGCACCCTGTGAAGTAGGCGAGAGCTCAGAAGAGAGCTGTGACTAGCCAAGGTCACCCAGCTGGCTTCATAGAGGAGAGTGGAATCAAACCTGGTATGCCCAGATAAAAGTCCGGCTCCCTAACCACTTGACCAAACTGGATCACAATGGAAGTCGGATGAGCCTGGCTCCCTGATCGTAAGACACAATGGTACTCTGGGGGCTACCACCACAAAGGCCCTACCCAGAATAAGCCCCCCACTCTGCTACCTACTGAAGGTGGTAGCACAGCCAGAAGAGCCTTCCCTGCAGATCTTAAGGCAAGGGCAGGTTTGGGAGTTATTCCTTTAGGTATTTGGGATCCAAGCTATTTAGGGCCTTATAGATGAAAGTTAATGCCTTGAATTGGGCTTGGTAGCAAACTGGCAGCCAGTGTGGTTCTTTTAAGACCGGCGCAATGTGCATCTTCCATCTGGCCAGTTGTTCTGTTCAACAGTCCATTTGTTCTAGTCAGCAGTCCAGCTCCCACATCCTGCACCAGCTACAGCTTCTGAACCACTTTCAAGGACAGCCTATCAGCTCCCTGAAGAGGCAGCCCCCTCCCCACCTCCCTTGCAAGCCAAAACGTGCTGACGGACTCACTTGGCCATGACCGTGAAATCGCTCCTCTCCCGCATGGCGTTGAGCGCCGGTTTGTGCAGCTGAAGCCCATTCTGAAAACAAAAAGAGGGAGAAAGACGGGTGTCGACGTTTTAAGAAATCCACTATGAACAAAAACAGAGCAGAGGGAAAAAATCCAAGCACCAATTTTGGTTTTTGCCACAGCCGGCCTCTTTCACGCGAAAGACAGACTTTATCTTCCTGCATCCAACAAAACGGACAGCCAGCCTTCTTTTCCACTTCCCCCGGTGACGATCTCAGTGGGCCAATGTAGGCCATGATGTCTTTTGTATATATTCAGCACTTTTAGGCACTAGTGACAACAAAACCCACGAACAGGTGCCGTTTCCAGCAAGGGGAAGGGCTCTCTTTATGCCAGTGGCAGCTTCCTTGCTGAAGCAAAATGCCATTCCAGAATAATAAGAAGAGCTGGCTTTTCTACCCCACTTTTCTCACCCATTTAAGGGGATTCAAAGCGGCTTGACAAACCTGTTCTTCTCCCCACTACAGACACCCTGTGAGGTAAGTGACGCTGTGAGGGCTCAGAAGAGAGCTGTGACTAGCCCAAAGTCACTCAGCTGGCTTCATGGGGGAGGGCAGAATCAAACCCGGATCCTGCTGAGGCCCAAATGGAGAGGCAGAAGGAGAGAAACACACCTACCCGTAAAGATGAACGTCCAAAAATCAACAGGAGCCAAATCAATTGTACCTCACGTGGGTTTTCCTTACGCACCACTCACCTGTCTACTCTGCAAAGACTTGCACGCAGAGAGGAACTCCTGGGTCCGATCCTGACATGACATGGTGTCCCACTGGGACAGAGGCGGCGTGGCAGGGAGTGAGGCGGTGGTAGTGGCAGCGGCGGCAGCAAGCGGTGGCAGAATTTGCGTCTGGGAAGGTCCCAGGTAAACTCCCTGCTCCGTGTTTCTAGAGCCGTGACGTTTCCTCGTATTCATGGGGGCTCATAACCTGGTGCTTGGAGGGACAAAAAAGGAAAAAATAACATCAGCACCTGATCCATGTTGCTTTCTGGACTGCAAGGAGCAAGGCATTCTATATCCTGAGCACCACCACCAAGAAGGCCCTGTTGTGTGCCACTGTGCCTCAGTCTTAAAGGGCGATAGTATTGCCTGCACTGCCGCCATAAGAAGAGTGGCCCTTAAAGCGGCGTACTTTGGACCCAGGTTCTTCTCAGGGCCTCCTAAGTCAACACTAGGCTTGGTAAAGAACCGGGAACCGCCACGGACCTTTCAAGGCTGCCCTGAAGTTGCACTGCCATGTTCTGCACTAGCTCCAGCTCGCAAGCAGTCTTCAAGGGCAGCCCCATGGATCGAGAGCTACAGCAGTCAAGCCAAGCCACTGGCAAACCAGCCAGAACTGGACAAATACTTCTACCAATCGATGCTTCGTAAGCCTCATGTGACAAGACCCACACCCCTGTGTGCACATGTCGAATCCTTTTAAAGTGTTTTTATTGCTTTAATATATACCGATTCGTAAATTGCGGTTTTAAAGGTTGTCACCCACCGAGACCTTCGGGAATAAGGTGGGATAGAAATATAAATAATAAATAAATAAACAGCCCCACTGAGGACTTTCCATACATAATAACATAGTGACACATGATATTTCTACCTTATCTGGATTTAATTCCTTTAATTCCTTTTTAGTGGTCCGCTTCCAGCCCACTACCATAAGCAGGCAAGGGTCAATAAAAGTTTCAACCGGCTAAGGCTACGGGTAATTAGACAGGCTTCTCTAATCTGCTCCATCGAGCCACAAGCCTCCACGGCACCCTAACATCACGCCACCGTGACCTTTGTCGAGAAAACCTCCCACAGCCAAGATCTGCAGCCTTCAAACTCATTTGCCTCTCAGCAGCAGGATTTGGTTTGGGAATTCTTCCTAGCCAAAAGAAAGAAAACCATCTCTTTTGCTTGCATCTCTCTTGGCTTTTCTACCCTGCTTTTCTCACCCAAACTCAAAGTGACGGACAAACCTTCTGTTCTCCCCACAACAGAACACCCTGTGAGGAGGGTGGGTCTGTGAGAACACAGAAAGAGAGCTGTGACTAGCTCAAGGCCACCCAGCTGGCTTCCTGGGGAGGGCAGAATGAAACCCGGTATTCCCAGATAAGAGTCCGGCTCCCTAACCACTAGACCAAACTGGCTCAGAGAAGAGAGACCTAATGACAACGCAGCCACCGTACAAGCATAACAAATTCAAAGCAAAACTAGAACCACTATCCAACCAGCTCTTTGTAGCAACCCAACCCCTTTAGATCCCGTGTTCAAATGTCTTCGGGCCAAAGAGTCACAGAGATCCCAAGTCAACTTTGTAAGCCTGCAGAGGGTAGGGAACGTTTTGTTACTTCTGAGGTTGTTTTTAGGCCTGAATCATTTAGGTCACTTCTTTTTTTCCTTTTTTTTTTTGCTTTTCATACAAGTGCTTCGCGTGTTTGAATTGTTTGTTTACTCTGCTTTAAAGCCTCCCTCTGCACCCCCTTCCCTGCCCCAGAGGACCCACAGGAATAGGGGGATGTGAAATGGAAATGAAGACAGACAGAGGAGAAGGGAAGAAAGAAGGGAGGGAGAGAGAGAAAAGAAAACAGGAAGAAGGAAGAGAAAGAAGGGAAGAAACGAAAAGGAAAACGGAAGGAAAAAGAAAGATTAGAGAACAGAAGGAAGGAAAGAAGGAAAGGGAGGGAGGAAGAAGGGAAGGAAGAAAAAGGAAAGGAAGAAAGAAGAACGGAAGGGAAGAAAAGAACGGAAGGAAGGAAAAGAAGAAAAAAGAAAGAAGGGAAGGGAGCAAAGAAAAAGGGAAGAAGGAAAGGAAGGGGCGACCAGGGCTGGCTATATAACCCGGGGGGCAGGTCTACGGGGGGCGCAGGGGAGCCCAGCGGGGCCGCTCCCTCCCCGGGGAGATGCGCAGCGCAGGGCGGCTGTCCGGCCTGGGGGGGACGCCACAGCGAGGGCCCAGCGCGAGGGAACGCCATAAGGGGGAACGCTCGGGGCGGGTCGCGGAGCCGCACCGCGAGGGGGACGCATTTCGAGGGGACACCGGCCTCACGGGGCGGGGGGGGGGCTTTCGGAGGACCAGGGCGACGGGAGGGGGGCCAGGAAAGGAGCGCGGCCCGGCGCCGGACTCACCGCCCTGGCGGACCCGAACCCGGCTGCTCCGGTCCCTCCTTCCTTCCTTCCCTCCTTCCTCCCTCAGCTCCGAGCTCCGGCGGCGGCACCGGCCAAGCAACGAGCCCCAACGAGAGCGAGCGAGCGAGCGAGAGAGGAGGACGGCGGCGGCGGCGGGTCGCCAGCGACGTCACTGCCACGTCCCCTCTCGGCGGCGGGACACGTCATACGCACACGACGCCGGCCCGGCCACGCCCCCCTTTCTCTCAACCCGGCCCCCACATTGCTTCCGCAGACGTCACGGCCGGAGGAGGCGGGGCGCCGAGCCGCGAGCCGACGCTGCTGCCAGGCAACCGAGAACGAGGACCCCTCCCATGGGCCAATAGAACTGACGGAAAAGGAGCAGGGGGAGGGGCTTCAGAGTGCGGCTCTGTTGCTAGGCGACCGAGAAGGGCTCCTCCTCATGGGAGGGAGAAGGAAGCGGGGAGAAGGGAGAAGGATGGAGGCTTCGTTGCTAGGCAACGAAAAGCCAAGGATGCTTAACTTCCTACCTGCGAGGAAGTTAACAGGCCTCACTACTCCTGTGTGTAGATCCAGTCCGCATACAATACTCACCCCGGAAGGGGGCCCAAACTATATTACTGACCGAGGCAGGTAGAGGTTCAACCAGAGAAGCTTTACCTAGCAGGTAGAGGTTCAACAGGAGACAGCAGTACGGAGTCAGGTGGGCATGAAGCCAACGGCGCACACCTGTGGCTCAGTCAGCAAAGATATTCTCTGGGCAGTTTATAAATGAGAACCTAGAAGGCAGAAGAGTGCTTTTTCATCACATTGATTCACCACAAATTACACCCTAATGCTTTGCGGCAGATACCAGGTCATAAAAACTACATCTATAAAAGATAAAAAAATAAATCAGGTGTTTGAAAAAGGCTGGCTAAAATTAAAAAGCATATCAGTTAAGAAGAAGCACTCTGGGACCTCTGGGTATTCACTACTAGAGAACATGGCAAGTGAAAATCCACTGGAACCACCAGTTGATGTGTTAAGGGTACATATATGCATATATATGCACACACACACAAACACACACACACATATATATACTTATCCTTTCCCTGTACATTGTGTTAATTCCTTATTTTTAAATGAGATTTTGAAGCACAGTCTGACAAAAGGGTGAGAACTGGTTTAATACATTTAACAGTGAAGGCCTGATATATCTTTCCCAATAATGTATATGTATATAGATATAGATGTGGGTGTATACTTATACATAAATTTCCAAATGGGGATTCAGATGCCAACCAGCGGAAAATGCCAAGAATGTAATTACCATGGAGTTAATCAGCCCCCCCCCTTATGAAGCACAGAAAGGATGTTTAGAATATCTGGCCGCCTGCTGAGCTTTGCTACTTATTCTGCCTAGCACTCTGCGCATGTTTGTGGCCTCGGTGAACGCAGGAAACTATCTTGCTTCCACCAATGGCTACACTCCTTGAAAAAAACACAAACCACACGAATCTAAATGGTGGTGTCTGAACAGAATATAAAAGACTGAAGGTCATCTCAATAGGGTCACTTTTCTTTTTTCTGATTGTTAAGTCATCCAAAACTGGCTATCATATGGTAGAAAATGTAGACTCTTCTTAGTAATCAATCTGCCGGGAAAGATTAACAAGATGCCTTTTTCACTTCCTGGGTCTGGGCTAGATGGATTGCATGCTCCGTATGTCTTCATTCTGAACTTTATAACTTATAATGTCCCTTCGGAGCATTATAAAACTGAGCAATTTCCTATTCCAGGTGGTTGTGAACCGTCACAGAACGTACGCGTGATATTTATTAAAGTTTATTCCCCATAGGTGTAGGGCTGCCCGTGTACCGCGATTACTTGCTCATCATCTGTGTTCTCTTTTCTGTCCATATTCTGTATTTCTTGATGCTCCTGATGACCTTTCCCCCCATGAGTAACCCGGTGGGAGACCTGGAGGGTCGGCTCGCCGCGGCTGTTTGCGCCCCGGCTCGGCCCAGCCGCGTCCAGATCTTGGCTTTTGCTGCTCTTTGAAGATTCACGGCGGGAGCTGAAGACGGAGCACCTCCTCCAAATCACGTAAATCTTTGTGTTTTCAGCAGGTTCCCTGGGAACATCCACTTCGGGTGGCTTCTTCTTGCTCACGGACCGTTTCTTTCGCGAGTGACGCCTTCTACTTTGCTTTGCTGAAAACAGAAACGACACCGTCAAGATGGCAGGAGACAGGCAAAATTAGGGCCACCTTTTAGCTTTTGGATCACTCCTTGTACGCTCTAAAACCCCGCCCAATTACATGCTGCTTCTTGGAGGAGCAGTTTCTCCCATAAAGACTTGCCCAAGAACTGAAATACTTAGGAGGGGACTTCTTGTAGTTCTTTCTACTTGGCTAGAAAGAAATTTGGTCTAGTGGTTAGAGAGCCGGACTCTTATCTGGGAATACCTGGTTCGATTCTGCCCTCCCTCATGAAGCCAGCTGGGTGACCTTGGGCTAGTCACAGCTCTCTTCTCTTCAGCCCCACCCACCTCACAGGGTGTCTATTGCGGGGAGAAGAACAGAGGCTTCGTCAGCCGCTTTGAGCCCCTTTAAATGGGTGAGGTATTATGATGGGAGCGATCGTAAGGGCGCTCTTGAAAAGGAAGACTTTGAAAGCCACACCCACCGCCAAGCCCCGCCCCTTTCTTCGAGTCCCCCCGCCCAGAAGCCCCGCCCACTCCGCTTGCGTCGCCGCTCTCCCGCCTCCGCCTCGGAGATTCCCCCGCGGTGGCCGAGGGATTTCCCTCGGCGATCGCGAGCGGGGAGGCGGCAGGCGGGCTCCCCGTTCACCTTTGTCCACGGAGTAAGCGGTGGACTTCGCTGCGGGCGGCGCCTCCTCGTCGTCCTCGTTGGAAAGCACGTCGCTGGACCATGTACAGCCCATCGCCTGGACGGGCCCGGCCCGGCCCGAGCGGCCCAAGGCTCCCGGCCGGTCCGTCAAGCCTCGGATCCCCTAGGCGGCTTTGTGAGGTCACCTTGTCCCCGCAGTCCTCCTCCTCCTTCCGCCCAGGAGCCTCGCGACGCCGATCCTCCAAAGCCCCCTCTTTCTCCCGTCCCCCCCAAAAAGATCCAGTCCGTCCCCCCCCTCTCCGTGGACCGCGGGGAGATCCCTGCTGCCGCCGCCCCTTAAGCCAGCCCCCCGTCCCCTTCGGAACCGACGGGCTGCGATCTCAACGCAAAGGTAAAGGCAGGGCGGTTGGACAGGGCCTTATCCACCCACCCTCCCTCCCTGAGGTCTCCAGGTGGGTAACATTTAAAATCAAACATTATTAAAACAATAACAATATGTATTAAAACAACAGCGTCTGCAAGTGGGAAGGGAAAAGTGTGTCCCCGTTTAACCGAAGCCCAGGGCAAAGAGGTGCATCTTCATTGCCTTCCTAAACATGCACAGTGAAGGTGACTGACGCAGCTCAAGGGGGAAACTATTCCATAGCCCGGGGGCCATCACTGAGAAGGCCCTCTCCTGGGTGGCCACCCCTTTTGCTGCTGAGGGCGGTGGGACAATCAGGAGGGCCCCCCCCCCTCCAGGTCTTAAGGCACAGGCAGGTTAACTATAGTGTTTGCCTAGATCCTGGAGAAGGAGTTTGTTACATTTGCCACCAAACATGTCACGCTCTTGCGAAACATGGCACAGTTTTCCCCTACTGCACATATTGTTTTATATATATGGTTTTATTTTAAATATTTTTGTCTTTTAAATATGCTGTTACCCACCCTGAGACTCTAGGGTACAGGGCGAGATATAAATAAATAGGCCAGAGGGCAGGGACCTGTCTAAGGTTAATATGTTGTGACCTGCCCTGAGACCTCTGGGTATAGGGCAGGAGAGAAATGCTATGAAATAAATATCACATCCATCTAGAATTATCTGGTTTTTTGAAAACAAGGGACCTCAATCCCAACACGACCCCAGCGGCTGTAAAATTCCTGGCCCTAATAATAAAAACAAGGAAGAAGTCAGGCAATGAAATGCTGCAGTTGAGCAGAGAGATTCTGGAAAGTTAGTCTTGGTCATATGTATTTTTATATTTGTTTTATTGCTTCTCCTGGGAAATCATCTGTTTTTATGTGTTCTCTTTTGAGCATATAGGGTGTTTTTCCACTGCCACCAGAAGTACCCATTAAGTACCCATTAATGGGTACAAAAATGCCATTTCTTACCCATTAATGGGTACTTTTAGTGACAGTGGAAAAACACCCATAGACTGGTTTTTATTCTTCGTTTGATTTTTATCAGTGTGTCGTGATTTTGAATAATTTTGATGTAGATTTTATGTATTCTTTAAACATTGATTCTGCTCTGTGACTGTGCAAATAAATTCATTCATTTGTAAATTAACAGGGGATTTTCTAAGCAACTAAAAACCTGTTTTCTGTGCACCCTTTTCCCCCAGATGGCCTCTCCTCTCTTCTTTGTAGCCCCATTGATACAACCTGCCTGAGACATGGAACATGAGATGTGACAATAAAAGTGCTTTATAGTTTCCACTTCAAAGTCCTGTGTGTGTAATGTTGAAAATCTTGCCTTGGGGGAGCATTTCTTTTCTCTCTTGGGTACTCTAAGGGATTGCATGGAGACTCTACCTGGCCACACCTGCTTGCTCTCTTCATGTTACTAAAAACAGTTTGCATCTGGGGGGAATTACAGGATTTGAACCCAGCACCCTTTGGTTCCTTAGGCAGCTGCTTTGTAACGGAGCTGTCAATCCTCAGTGACCAAATGATTACCCATAATGCATTTTGGCCCTCCCATCCGTGACAAACCTGGGGCCTATTTGCCCTTGGGTGTATTCTGGAGTATATTTCAGGAAAGGGGTCTGTAGTCCACATGCTGAGGCAGACTCCGGCAGGCCTCACTTGGGGCCCATTTTAGCCTGCACTAGCATGTGGACAGCAGGTCCCTAATTCTGGGTTATCTTCCAGAATAAGGCCAAATGCACAGGCCCCTGTTCTCCCTACAACAGACACACTGTGATAGCTCAGAAGAGAGCTGCGACTCGCCCAAGGGCTCCCAGCTGGCTTTCTGGAGAAGGCTGGAACCAAACCCAGTATTCCCAGATAAAAGCCAGTTTGGTCTAGTGCAGTGGTTCTCAACCTAGGGGTCGGGACCCCTTTGGGGATCGAATTACCCTTTCAGAGGGGTCACAACGAGTCTCCTGCCACCCTTCCCTCCCACCTCCCAGCTGCTCTGCCCCCATGATTGGGGGTCTCCACAACATGAGGAACTCCATTAAGGGGTCGCGGCATTAGGAAGATTGAGAACCGCTGGTCTAGTGGTTAGGGAGCCAGACTCTTAACTGGTTTCCATGTCCCATGAAGACTTGTTTTCCCACTGCAGGCTTGCTAATCCATTTTTAGGCTTTCTTGGGCGTCTGCCTCCCCTTTTACCTGGAGGAGGAGGATTAGGTGGACCTTGGACTGTTATGAATGTAGGAATGTGGAGAACAGCCATCAAATTGCCAAGCTCCAGATGGGGGATTGATTCCCAAATGTACCCAAGATGTGGGTGGGTGCCCTTCTGAGAGCAGTGCCCCTCCACCAAAACCCTGTAGAGACCCCTCCATTCTCACCTGTTTTGATTTCACAAGCCAAATGTGCTCATAGCTTTTTATTCAGCCGCGTACAGGACCTTCCAACAACTGGAAGAAAACAGATTTCTGCAACCACATTTGGCTGTTGGATCAGAGACCCAAATCCAAAAGCTACAGTTATGTTCACAGCAGAAGGAACAAGTAGGGAAAGAGAAGATTTATTTTTTTATTTAATCAATTTATATCTTTTAAAAACACGGTTCAAATTTAGCCAAGCTCATTTTAGGAAGCTTTAAATTCAAATAAAGAACCAGTCCAGGTGTTTTCTGATTCAGTGGATTTATTTTTGGAAAACTACCCATTCCTGCAATAATATAAGTCTGTATTTTAACAAGAATATAGGCCAATACAGATAAAACTACATAAGTTTTTTAAACAAAACAACACAGATGCAAATATCTCACATCATACACATAAATTTTACTCTCAGTTTTCTGCACCTTAAAGCACCAAAAATCAGTTTATAAGTGTCCACTCAGTATGCACTAAAGTAAAATCTGCAGCCTTGTGTCTTGACCGTGATGGTGGGTTATAAAGGTGACGCTTGTGAAGGACTCCCAGAGATTCCTTTGCTGGTTCTGGTTCCTTGGATTTGGACTCCAAAATGATGGCTAAAAGAAGAAGAAAAGAGCATCGTTTCCTTGCTGCCTTGGTTTGCCAAACGTTACCCAGTGGTGTAGCAGAAAACCACCAAAGTTCACAGAATGGTTGGAATTAGACTGTCTTCCAACCCAACGGCTCCGGAAGGTCATGAATTCGCTGCCGACCCCCAAAAGTTGGGCTAGGCCTGCCCACCCAAAGACAGCCATGCCCCCTCCTCTTCAAACTGGCATTCAGCAAGAGGAAAATGAATCCATTTCCATTCACCCAGGCAAAAGACTGAAAACAATCCAAAGGACTCACCCATATTGCCAAAGCTTGGGATGGAGAGCGAACATCAGAATAGGCCCCTTCCACATCCTGGCTGTTCCCATCCTTGAGAATGACGAATTCATGCTTGTCTTCTTCACTTTCTTCCAGGCAGGGAGACAAACTTCCTCACCCATTCCATAGACCCCACTGATATCATCTGCCATCAAGCACCATGAAGATGCAAAGGGCAGATTCTAAGTGCTGTAAGAAATTCCTACTTCAGTTATTTTCTGCACCACAAAGATGCAAACTGCACCTTTAAGATTCTTATTATTAGTGTTCCAGCACCATGAAGATGCAATGTGCAGAGTTTCAGTATGTTTCTGCACTGTGAAGATGTTGTAGGAGTTGCCCCAGAATGTATTGAGTAAACTCTGTCACCTTGTACCTTAAGGGAATAAAGGTGATGTATGTTCAACTGCCTTGTGTCTAACTGTGAGGGTGAGGTCTAAGGGTGATCCTTGCGAAGAGATGTCCGGAGATTCCTTTGCTTGATTGCTGGACTAGGACTCAAACGAAGTCTGCAGGAAGAAGAAAAAGAAACAACGTTGTTTCCTCTCTGCCTTGTTTGGCAGACATCCTGAAATCGTTTTTACCAGGGGAAAAAGCTGAAATATTGGGAACTTCCCCTTTGGTGCCTTGAAATCCATGAAGGTGAAGGTTTAAAACCATCAAGCCCACAGGGCCAGTTTGGTCTAGTGGCTAAGAACCCAGAGTCTTATCTGGGAATACCGGGTTCAATTCCACCCTCCCCCATGAAGCCAACTGGGTGACCTTGGGCTAGACACAGCTCTCTTCTGAGCTCTCACAGTCCTACCTACCGCACAGGGTGTTCTTGAAGGGAGAAGAAGAGACGGTTTGTCAGCAGCTTTGAGTCCCCCCTTAAGGGTGAGAACAGAAGGTTTGTCAGCTCCTTTGAGGCCTCTTAAATGGGCGTGAAAAGCGGGCAAGGAAGAAGAGTAGGCTTTTCTACCCCGCTTTTCTCACCCATTTAAAGGGACTCAATGTGGCTGACAAAGCTTTTCTATTCTTCTCCCCACAACACCCTGTAAAGCAGGTGGGGCTGTGGGAGCTCAGAAGAGAGCTGTGACCAGCCCAAGGACACCCAGCTGGCTTCACGGGGGAGGGTGGAATTAAACCCAGTATTCCCAGATAAGATTCTGGTTCGCTAAGCACTAGACCAAAGTGGCTTTCCTTAACCAGGCAAAGAAATTACACCATCCTCAAACTCACCTGCTCTGGAAGGACCCCAAATGTGCTGGCACCTTTCAGAACCCACCTACCCAAAGACCATCCTACCCTCCTCTCCAAACTGGCCCTTGGCAAGGAGACATCAAATTTCCTAATAGCCCAGACAAAAGACTGAGGACAAGAACGCAGGTACTCACACATGATGCCGAAGTCCTGGATGAAGAACGAACATCCGAAGAGGCCTCTTCCACATCCTTGCTTCTCTTCCTTCCAGGTTCTTTTTTGGGGGGTGGGGGAAAAGGAGTTAATTTCATTTAGCTGCAGCCTTCTTCGAATAGGCCAAACGCCCCAAGTGCATGAATGAAAATCAACGAAATTCAAAGCATGCCATGAATTTAGTGTGGCTGCAGCATGGACCCAGTGAACTCTATGGCCCAGGAAAATAAAAAATAAGGCACAGGGAAAATATTGAGCCAGCCAGTGAGCTTAATTTACTTTAATGAAAGGCCAGATCATCTGTGCCGTCTTTCTTTGCCACCAGACCTTGGCAACGCCTTTCAGTTGCCAGTCTGGAGGAGACAGAGGGGACACAGTGCCCCCTCGCCAAATGCCCAAGTCCAGCTGGGCTGCCATGGAATGAGAGACCAGGGGAGGCAGAAATATATGGGCACCAGAAAGGGACGGGCCCTGGCCCAAGCACTGGAAGCAGGTCACAGGTTTTCCATCCAAATAAACTCTGCAAGGCAGTTCTGGGTGCCAAGTCAGCTCAAGTGCCAATTACCTTGCCCGCTGCTTCTTCCAGTGCCCCCTTCCAAGTGTCCATATACTTCTGGTCTCACCTGGGCTGGCATTGTGATGAGAGGCCAGCAGGCTCTGGGGATTTGGGAAGGGGGTGCTAACCCCAGCCTGAATGCCTCAAGGAGACCATTGCCTTAGCTGTCCCTATCTATCACTTGCAAAACCTGAGCTAAGAGAGAAAAAAGACCCCAGGTCTTACCTTTGATGTCTTCAACCCAGGTGGCGGGGCGTTGTTACAGCTGACCCGCGCCGCCTTAGCCTCGATCGCCCACGAAAATCTAGCCGGCCCAAGGGCGAGAGGCACCAGGCGCTGGCAAAGTCAGCTGTTGATGGCCCACCTGGGTCCGGACGCCAGATAGGTAGCTGAAACGGAATGCCCACAGCCTCCCTCCAATATACATATAACAGTAGGGCCGTGGTCCCTTGAGGTTCACGAGGCTTTAACCAGGAAATTAGAAACATTGCTCCTATAACCAGCAGAAAATGGGGAGTTTATCACTTAAAAGAACAGGAGAAGAAATTGGGTAGGGGGTGCTGATCTCTCTTGTTCCTGAAATCTTCTGGTGCTCCAAACCATGCCAACAACAAGTTATATCCATTGCTGCAACCATAATACAAAAGCAGAAGATAAGATAAATGCCATCACTGCAAATTCCAGCAAGCCAACTGCAGCCAAACCTTGCCGAGAACTAATGCCACACCCCTGCCAACAACCAACAATGCAGGGGCTGGCAGAGGGTCTGGACCCCTTTCCCTGAACACCACAGTCCTACAAAGCCTGAAAACCTAAGTGCCACTTGCCTCCTTGAGCCAAAGTCAAAAGACATCATACTTGATTGGTTCTTTGTTTCCCAGTTTTTTCACTTAGGAGGATGGTGGTGGCACACTCCCTAAATGACCCCTGCCCCCGGTCAGTTGGGCATCCATTTCAAGGCAGAGCAGAGAAAGCTGGAGGAGGAAGGCTGGACCCAGAAACCTCTCCTCAGCACTGGAACGGGCTAGAAGAGGTCTCAGAATGGTTGCCACCTGTCTCCACCCATGCCCTCTCATGCCATCGCTATGGAACATCACGCTTCCATGGACTATGGAAGCAGGTACCAGCAGGATTAGTACCTGCTTCCATGCAAGATGGAAGCGGTTACCAGGATGGGTGCCATCTGTCTCTGCCCAAGCTATCTCACGCTTTTAGCTTTCCCTGTGCTGCCACCATGATGGAAGATGGAAGCAGATACCAGGGGAGGTGCCACTTGGGATTCCCCAAGCCCTCCTTTTCACTTTCTCTGGGCTGCCACCATGATGGAGGACCAGCTGATACCAGGTTACCCAGGCAGGGGGTGCAAACTCAGACCAACCTCCCACCCAGAAGTGTTTAAAGGGGACCACTGCCACATTTATCAGCTCCCAAAACACAGTAAAAGCAATTCAAAAAACCCCATGACGTACCTTTGATGTCTTCGACCCAGATGGTTGCAGGTAGATTCAGTTCTTCAGACGATGAACAGTCCAGGTGTCCGGCGCGCACCTACCCTTATCGCCACAAATACTGCAGGCAGAAAAGGGTGCCCGATTCTGGCGCTGGCAAACGCTGCTTGCCAACTGCCCAAATCTGGCCCTACAACAAATGACCAGACCACACCAAGGTTCTCTAATATCTTTATTTGCATATGGCCTATCAAAAATGCATTAACAATACAGTTGCCATCTGGGTCAATGCTGAAAAGGAATCCCACCCTCCCTTATTTCATTGCATCCCCAGAAATCTATTCTAGCATTTCAAAATAACTAACATTACAAACAATGTATTCTAGCATTACAAATGATCTATTCTAGCATTGAACAATATCTATTCTGGCATTGAAAATTTTCTATTCTAGCATTGCACAATATCTATTCTAGCATTGCACAATATCTATTCTAGCATTGCAAATTTTCTATTCTAGCATTGCAAATTTTATATTCTAGCATTGCAAAATGTTTCATTTACTGTAGCATTATAAAATACTGAACATTTCAAATTTAAATTGTAGCATTTCACATAAGTCACAATGTTTCAAAAATCATTAACAAGGCAGTGGTCCCCTGGGCATCGGAAGCCTTAGCTTTTGCCCATCACAGACAAACCTGGCCATGGCCTCTATGGGAAATGGGCGCTTTGACGGACTTACAGCTTAGAACAGCAGGAAAAAAATGGGGGAAACCCCTTTTTTGCCTTTAAAACTTTAGGAAGACCCCTTACCTTTCTGGGGAAGCATGCAAGTCCATCTCAAAGCACCCAGGTACAACCACCATCCTCACCTGCTTGTTCCATTGCATAATATGCATTCAAGGCAGTTTGTAATGAAGATACAAAACCCAGGTAGGAAGACAGGTATCAGTATGCAGTATAGAATCCAAAACATCACATTTATGCAGTATAAAGTGCAATAATTTACATTTGTTCAGTATAAAGTGGAAAAAGCAACCCTTTGAAGTAAAATTCCAACCCACAGAAATATCCTCACCACAGAATTATCCAAAGAACGCCATCTTTGCCCCATGGTTTAAATGCCAAACTACAGAAAAGAAACCACAATCGCGTCTTCCAAATGCCAAATCTTAGCACGGAAAGGAGTCCCACGTGCCTTAGCACCAAACTTAATGAGGGCTGAACATCCGAAAGGCACCTAACGCCACACCCCTCCCAACAGCCAGGGGTGGGCAGAGGGTCCAGACCCCTTCCCTGAAAGCCAACAACCTGCAAGGACTCACAAGAGAAGCCGAAAACCAAGCGCTTAAACAGAAAAGGAATTCTCAAGCATTTCTTTCGGGGGTGCTAGATAGGGCTGGAAGCAGGTATCAGGTTGGTCATCTCCCAAAGGGATTCTGCAACCCAAAGCAGTCTGGGAGCCCCTAACCCAAAGTGGTTTGGGCCGCAGAATCGGATCGGTAGACAACCAGCCTGATGCCCGCTTCCGGCGCGATCCAGTTCCCCTAAGAAACGCTTCTTGCTTCCACTTCTTCCACCCTCCCCCAAATTCTGTTCAAGCATGATGCAGTGAGGTCATGCAGCCCACCCCAGTGAAGGCTCTAGAGTTCAGAGGGGGCTGTTCCACTTTTGCCAAGAGCCAAATCTCCGCACAACAATCGGGTCCCACATTACTTGAGTTCCGAACACAGGAAGAAACCCCTGTACGTGACCCCGTCCCCTGGATGCCCAGGATCAGCTGGGCAGCCATTTTGCGGCAGCCCAGAAGACCCCCCAAATGGCAGAAGGAGCTACAGGAGGAAGACACGACCCCAGGACCTCTTACCTGCGCTGCAAATCTCTGGAAGCTGATTCCATGCAAGCTGATTCCAGTTTGGTTGCTGTCCAAACTGGCTATGCAACTTGGTTTGGGGTGACCATGGCTGCTTTTTCCTGTGCCACTGAGCATGGCCAAGGAATGCTTGCTGGTTTAACTGTGTCTCCTTCCAAGCCCCTTCCTTCACCCTCTCAGCATTCCTTGGGCTCCCATCAGGATGGGAGTCCAGCTAATGCCAGGTATTTGGACGGTGGGTGCAAACACCCACCCTCACCGCCCACGGACAACTCTGCAAAGAGACCACTGCATCATTTATCAAAACACAGATTAAAAAACCCACGTGACTCACCATTCCGTAGTCCTGGAGTCTTCAAACCCAGATGGCCCAGCCCTTCAGGTCCCACAATGACCGTGGGACAGAAGGGGGTGAAGGACGCGACCCGAACGCAAACCGAAACCACGCCACACCAAGAAACAGATAAGACATAGCAGGAAATACATTTAAATTACGTTTCTACCTAAACACCTTCCTACCTGCCTATGATAACCTTAGAAGAGCTATTGGGGATTCTAGGTGGTCTAAAGAAACATGATTATCCCTATCAAAGCGAACAACATATTTTTATTTGAGGAAGCCCCCAAATGACAAGACAACACAGTGATTGCAATATGCTTTATTTAGGAAAACTGGAAGAGGCAGATAAGCAATAGAAAGTAAAATACAATTTAGTGGACGCAGGTTGATGTGGGAGCCATCTGGGTTCAGAACCTGAAAAGGAATCCCCACCCTCTTTCTAACCTCTCCCCACCATATGCATTTCAACACTAACACTGGAAAAGTAATGCAGCGGTCTCTTTGAGGGTCCCAAGGCTCATGCTTCCAGAAAGCAGAAGCAGTCTGGTCTTTGGCACTGTAGCCATGTGAACTTTGAGGGATGTACATCTCAGACTGCAGGAAAAAAGGTGAGGGGGAAAAACCTCCCCTTTTGCTACTAAAACCCTTGGAAGACGCTAGACTCCTTGGGTGAAATGCAAATACACCTCAAAGCACACATAGGACCAGAGGTAACCCCCACCCTCACCTGCCTACCTTTGCACGAGGCGCAAGGAAAATGCAAAATCCAGGTATCAATGCATGGAATGATAATGCAATCAATTGCACATTAATATCAATTGCAAACAAACACAGAAATTATCTCCACCGTAAAGCTTCAGAGCTGATTCCAGGGAGGCCTGTTTTTGCCCCTTTTAAGTGCCAAATTTCAGGGAAAGGAACCTCAAAGCACCCGTTAAAAAGCAGCAGAACTGAGTGAGAGGAAGGGGGCCCACCTGTCTTAAATGCCAGACCTACCTGTGCCCCAACCTAGATGAGGCAAGGAATGCCACCCACCCACCCAGCCTCCAGCCCCAGGGGTGGGCACAGTCTGGACCCCTACCCAGAATGCCACAGACCTTAGCAACCGAGCGGAGCCTAGAACCAGTCGCCTAATGGGGAAAAGCCGTCCCCCCAAAGCATTTCTTGGGGGACAAGATGTGGCTGCTGGCAGCCATGAGGCTGGTCATCACCCAAAGGGATTCTGCTGACCCCAAAGCGGTCCGGGAGCCCTTCATCCCAGAGCGCTTTGGGCCGCAGGATCCGTCTGGAGGACATCCAGCCTAACGCCGGCTCCTAGAGGCATCTAGTTCCCTTAACAAATTCCTGGTTGCCCTCTCCATAAACCTGCAAACCTGTCTTCACAACAGAGCCAAAACCCTACAAAGGGACGGAGGTTACAAACCAAAAGCACCACAGAGAACCACGCCGCCTGTTTCAAGCACTAGGCATCATAATCCGGACCGCCTGACCAAGCCCAGAGGGCAGTAGTCCACAAGAAGACCAAAGCTCCACCCATCAAGGACCAGAGCTAGAGGTGAGGTAGAAGGTCCAGACCCCGTCCCCAAATGCTGGAGGCTCCCCCAGTGTCAAGCGTGGAGTGCTAGCATGGCTGGAAGCCACCCAACACTACCTCTCCCACGCTTAGGTGCAGAAGATGCCCATCAAGAAAGTTCTGGTGCTTTTCTCAGGTGCAGAAGCTTAGGGTGGAGATGCATTCACCTGCTAGCAGGAGGTGGACCACCCGCTAGCAGGAGATGAAGCCCCCTGAGAACAGGGAGCCTCATGGAATGATAAAAGAGAAAAGTCTCCTACTGTTGATGTCTTCAGGAGAATGAACTCCCAGGCAGGGCTGCAAGGAAAAGAACATTGGAATGTAAGAGTCAAGCAGAGTCAGGCCATGGCCCATCCCACACTGTCCACCAGCCGCTTGTGGGCATCTCAAGCAGAAGACGAAGGCAGAACCTTCACCTGCTCTTGGCTTCCCGCAAACGGCCTTCAGAGGCCTCTTACCTGTCTCTTCGACCTGGGAACAGGTTCTGGGCATCCATTCCAGTAGCCACTGCTGCACCTGTCTTCCATGAATTAAGAGGACCCCTGCTGGGTCAGGCCACCCCCCACCCACCCAACTGGGCACCTC
This sequence comes from Aspidoscelis tigris stejnegeri, assembly GCA_023333525.1. Taxonomy (NCBI): domain Eukaryota; kingdom Metazoa; phylum Chordata; class Lepidosauria; order Squamata; family Teiidae; genus Aspidoscelis; species Aspidoscelis tigris. The sequence continues at coordinate 2,798,141 of JALMGA010000027.1, read as the reverse complement.
AAGCAGGAGATGAAGGCAAAACCTTCACCTGCTCCTGACTCCCTGCCAAGGGCCCTGAGAGGCCTCCTGCCTGTCTCTGCCACCTGCTCTAATGGTTAGGGAGCCAGACTCTTATCTGGGAATACTAGATTTGATTCTGCCCTCCTCCACAAAGCCAGCTGGATGACCTCGGGCTAGTCACAGCTCTCTTCTGAGCTCTCACAATCCCATCTAACTCACAGGAAGTTTGTCGGGGGGAGAAGAACAGATGGTTTGTCAGCAGCTTTGAGTCCCCTTAAGGGTGAGAACAGGTTTGTCAGCTGCTTTGAGTCCCCTTAAATGGGTGAGGAAAGTGAGGAAGAAAAGCTAATTCTTCTTTTCAAAGGGACTCAAATCAGCTGACAAAGCTTCTGTTCTTCTCTCCATGACAGAACAGCTTGCGAGGCACGTGGGGCTGTGAGAGCTCAGAAGAGAGCTGTGATTAGCCCGAGGTCACCCAACCGGCTTCATGGGGGAGGGCGGAATTGGATCCAGTATTCCCAGATAAGAGTCCGACGCCCTAACCGCTAGACCAAAGTGGCTTTCCTTAACCAGGCAAGGAAATTAACCATCCTCCAGCCAAAGGAGATCCCTTTGGAGCTCTTTACCATTTCTTTGCCTTTTAACCACCCATAACAGCATCCCTGAAACCTCTGTAAAAAGATTACAAACCTCGAATTGTGACCCTCACACGGTGGGACTTCAGCCTCCCTGTGATGACATATGAAGCTGCTGCAAGGAAAGAAAACCTGAGATTAGAAGGTTCAGCTGTGAACCAGCGGGGAGACCTATCTTATGCTCAGAACCAAACGCTCTGGAAGCGCTTGAATCCGCCTTCAGAATACCCACAGGGAACCCACGAGTGGGACACTGTATGAGACCCTCACCCAACAGCCAGCTGAGCCCCTTCACTTCCTTACCCGAACTCTGCAAGAAAAAGTAGCCACCTCATTTCCTAACTGCCGGGGGGGAAAAACACTCAGAGCAAAAACCAATCCAGGTACTCACAGGTAAGGATGCTGAAGTCTCAGAAGGAAGACGGGCTTCTTCAATGTGCCCTGCTGTCTTGTTTCCATCACTCAGGACGATGAATTGGGGCATGGATTCATCTTCTGCCAACCTGGACCCCAGTAAGCCCTATGGCCTATTTAGCATGCAAAGTTCCTGGCACCATGAAGATGCCAGCTGCAGTTCAGTCCTAGCCCTCTTTGTCAACCATGGTTCCTGGCACCATAACGATGCCAACTGCAGTTCAGTCCTAGCCCTGTTTGTCAACCATGGTTCCTGGCACCATAACGATGCCAACTGCAGTTCAGTCCTAGCCCTCTTTGACAACCATGGTTCCTGGCACCATAACGATGCCAACTGCAGTTCAGTCCTAGCCCTCTTTGTCAACCATGGTTCCTGGCACCATAACGTTGCCAACTGCAGTTCAGTCCTAGCCCTCTTTGAAAACCATGGTTCCTGGCACCATAACGATGCCAACTGCAGTTCAGTCCTAGCCCTCTTTGACAACCATGGTTCCTGGCACCATAACGATGCCAACTGCAGTTCAGTCCTAGCCCTCTTTGACAACCATGGTTCCTGGCACCATAACGATGCCAACTGCAGTTCAGTCCTAGCCCTCTTTGTCAACCATGGTTCCTGGCACCATAACGATGCCAACTGCAGTTCAGTCCTAGCCCTCTTTGACAACCATGGTTCCTGGCACCATAACGATGCCAACTGCAGTTCCTCAAGTCCTGGCCCTATTTAGCAAGCTAGGGTCTTAGCCACATGTATTTCCAGGCATCCCCACATGGCATGCACACGACCTCTTACCCACCATGCTTTCTATCTGCTGATCCTCGCGCCATGCTCACAGCAGCTTAGGTGCGTCTTGATAAGAGGCCCATTCACTCCACAGGCGACCTCTTACCCACCATGCTTTCTATCTGCTGATCTTCGCGCCATGCTCACAGCAGCTTAGGTGCGTCTTGATAAGAGGCGCATTCACTCCACAAGGACAGAAGGATGACGTGGACAGGTCACAATCACACTCTAGGGAATCTAGGTGCCTCCTCACTTTAGAAAAAAACCCAATATTCTAACCCAAAAACTCTCCTTCCTCCCTGGGGTCCAGTTCTGCCAAGGCAGATAGGCGAAAGTGTGGCTTTCTGTCTAAGTCTCTGTAGGAAAAACACAGAAAAAGTGATTGGCAAACAAGTCTATGCCATTATGAATTATAATTATTCATTAATTATAATTGTTTCCTTTCTCTTCCTTGCCAAACATGGTAAGATTTATTTTACCAAGGCAAAAGACTTGCAAAATTTCCCAATGGCCCAGCGAGAAGACCTAAAGCCCAGGTACTCACGCAAATGCCCAAGTCCTGAACAGAGAATGAACTTCAGAATTGGCCCCTTCCACATTCTTGCTGTTTCCATTCTTGAAAGCGATGAATTCAAGCTTGTCTTCTTCACTTTCTTCCAGGCAGGGAGACAATCTTCCTCACCCATTCCGTAGACCCCACTGATATCTATCTGCCATTATGCACCATGAATATGCAAAGTGCAGATTCTAAGTGTTCTAGTAGACTCCAGTTTTTCTATTTCTTTGCACCAGAAAGATGCAAACTACAGTTTTAACTGTTCTTGGAGATTCATAGATTAGTAATCTTTCAGCACCATGAAGATGCAACCTGCATTTTCTCAAGTATTATAGGAAGTTCGTATTTTAATTGTTTTCTGCACCACGACCATGCATACTGCAGTTTTAAGTGTTTTAATAGACTCCAGTTTTAATATTTTTCTGCACCGTGAAGATGCAAACAAGAGCTGGGAGATACGTATTTTAATAATCCTTCAGCACCATGAAAGAGGCAAACTGCACACTCTCAGGTGTTGTAGGAAGTTCTAGGTGTTGTAGGAGTTGCCTCAGAAGGTACTGAGTAAACTCTGTCACCTCGTACCTTAAGGGAATAAAGGTGATGTATTTTCAACTGCCTTGTGTCTAACTGTGAGGGTGAGGTCTAAGGGTGATCCTTGCGAAGAGATGTCCGGAGATTCCTTTGCTTGATTGCCGGACTTGCACTCCAGTGAAAGCTGCAGGAAGAGGAAGCAGAAGACACATTGTTTCTTCTGTCTCGTTTGCCAGACATGCTTAAATTGTTTACCAGGGGAAAAAGCTGAAATATTGGGAACATCCCCCCGTGGGGCCTCGAAATCGATGAAGATTCAGATTTAAACCCTTCAAGCCCACAGGGCCAGTTTGGTCTAGTGGCTAAGGACCAAGAGTCTGATCTGGGAATACCGGGTTCAATTCCACCCTCCCCCATGAAGCCAACTGGGTGACCTTGGGCTAGACACAGCTCTCTTCTGAGCTCTCACAGTCCTACCTACTGCACAGGGTGTTCTTGAAGGGAGAAGAAGAGACGGTTTGTCAGCAGCTTTGAGTCCACTTAAGGGTGAGAACAGAAGGTTTGTCAGCTGCTTTGAGTCCCCTTAAATGGGCGTGAAAAGCGGGCAAGGAAGAAGAGTAGGCTTTTCTACCAAGCTTTTATTTCCCATTTAAGGGGACTAAATGCGGCTCACAAAGCTTTTCTATTCTTCTCGCCACAACAGAACACCCTGTGAGGTACGTGGGGCTGTGAGAGCTCAGAAGAGAGCTGTGACTAGCCCAAGGTCACCCAGCTGGCTTCATGGGGGAGGGTGGACTCAAACCCAGTAATCCCAGATAAGAGTTTGGCTCCCTAACCACTAGACCAAAGTGGCTTTCCTTAACCAGGCAAAGAAATTACACCATCCTCAAACTCACCTGCTCTGGAAGAACCCCAGAACCCACCTACCCAAAGAGCCATGCTACCCTCCTCTCCAAACTGGCACTTGTCAAGGAGACAACAAATTCATTTCCTAATAGCCCAGACAAAAGAGTGAGGACAGGAACGCAGGTACTCACACATGATGCCGAAGTCCTGGATGAAGAACGAACATCCGAAGAGGCCTCCTTCCACATCCTTGCTGTTTCCATTGCATGACAAATTCTTGCAAGGCTTCTCCTCCTTCCAGGTTCTTTTTTTTTTGGGGGGGGGGGGAGAATAAGTTATTTTGTTTAGCTGCAGCCTTCTTCGAATAGGCCAAACGCCCCAAGTGCATGAATGAAAATCAATGAAATTCAAAGCATGCCATGAATTTAGTGTGGCTGCAGCATGGACCCAGTGAACTCTATGGCCCAGGAAAATAAAAAATAAGGCACAGGGAAAATATTGAGCCAGCCAGTGAGCTTAATTTACTTTAATGAAAGGCCAGATCATCTGTGCCGTCATTCTTTGCCACCAGACCTTGGCAAGACCTTTCAGTTGCCAGTCTGGAGGAGACAGAGGGGACACAGCGCCCCTTTGCCAAATGCCCAGGTCCAGCTGGGCTGCCATGGAATGAGAGACCAGGGGAGGCAGAAATATATGGGCACCGGAAGGGGACGGGCCCTGGCCCAAGCACTGGAAGCAGGTCACAGAAAGTTTTCCATGCAAATAAACTCTGCTAGGCAGTTGTGGGTGCCAAGTCAGCTCAAGTGCCAATTACCTTGCCCACTGCTTCTTCCAGTGCCCCCTTCCAAATGTCCATATACTCCTGGTCTCCCTGGGCCGGCATTGTGATGAGAGGCCAGCCAGTTCTGGGGATTTGGGAAGGGGGTGCTAACCCCAGCCTGAATGCCTCAAGGAGACCATTGCCTTAGCTGTCCCTATCTATCACTTGCAAAACCTGAGCTAAGAGAGAAAAAAGACCCCAGGTCCTACCTTTGATGTCTTCAACCCAGGTGGCGGGGCGTTGTTACAGCTGGCCCGCGCCGCCTTAGCCTCGATCGCCCACGAAAATCTAGCCGGCCCAAGGACGAGAGGCACCAGGCTCTGGCTAGGTCAGCTGTTGATGGCCCACCTGGGTCCGGACGCCAGATAGGTAGCTGAAAGGGAATGCCCACAGCCTCCCTCCAATATACATAAAACAGTAAGGCTGTGGTCCCTTGAGGTTCACGAGGCTTTAAACAGGAAATTAGAAACATTGCTCCTATAACCAGCAGAAAACGGGGAGTTTACCACTTAAAACAACAGGAGAGGAAATTGGGGAGGGGGTGCTGATATCTCTTGCTCCTGAAATCTTCTGGTGAGATAAGAACCGCTCCAAACTATGCCAACAACCAGTTATAGCCACTGCTTCAGCCACAATACAATAGCAGAAGATAAATGCCATCTTTGCCCCTGCTGTCACTGCAAATTCCAACAAACCAACTGCAGCCACACCTTGCTGACAACTATTGCCACACCCCTGCCAACAACCAACAACGCAGGGGCTGGCAGAGGGTCTGGACCCCTTTCCCTGAACACCACAGTCCTACAAAGCCTGAAAACCTAAGTGCCACTTGCCTCCTTGAGCCAAAGTCAAAAGACATCATACTTGATTGGTGCTTTGTTTCCCAGTTTTTTCACTTAGGAGGATGGTGGTGGCACACTCCCTAAATGACCCCTGCCCCCGGTCAGTTGGGCATCCATTTCAAGGCAGAGCAGAGAAAGCTGGAGGAGGAAGGCTGGACCCAGAAACCTCTCCTCAGCACTGGAACGGGTTAGAAGAGGTCTCAGAATGGTTGCCACCTGTCTCCACCCATGCCCTCTCATGCCATCGCTATGGAACATCACGCTTCCATGGACTATGGAAGCAGGTACCAGCAGGATTAGTACCTGCTTCCATGCAAGATGAAAGCGGTTACCAGGATGGGTGCCATCTGTCTCTGCCCAAGCTATCTCACGCTTTTAGCTTTCCCTGTGCTGCCACCATGATGGAAGATGGAAGCAGATACCAGGGGAGGTGCCACTTGGGATTCCCCAAGCCCTCCTTTTCACTCTCTCTGGGCTGCCACCATGATGGAGGACCAGCTGATACCAGGTTACCCAGGCAGGGGGTGCAAACTCAGACCAACCTCCCACCCAGAAGTGTTTAAAGGGGACCACTGCCACATTTATCAGCTCCCAAAACACAGTAAAAGCAATTCAAAAAACCCCATGACGTACCTTTGATGTCTTCGACCCAGATGGTTGCAGGTAGATTCAGTTCTTCAGACGATGAACGGTCCAGGTGTCCGGCGCGCACCTACCCTTATCGCCACAAATACTGCAGGCAGAAAAGGGTGCCCGATTCTGGCGCTGGCAAACGCTGCTTGCCAACTGCCCAAATCTGGCCCTACAACAAATGACCAGACCACACCAAGGTTCTCTAATATCTTTATTTGCATAAGGCCTATCAAAAATGCATTAACAATACAGTTGCCATCTGGGTCAATGCTGAAAAGGAATCCCACCCTCCCTTATTTCATTGCATCCCCAAAAATCTATTCTAGCATTTCAAAATAACTAACATTACAAACAATGTATTCTAGCATTACAAATGATCTATTCTAGCATTGCACAATATCTATTCTGGCATTGAAAATTTTCTATTCTAGCATTGCACAATATCTATTCTAGCATTGCACAATATCTATTCTAGCATTGCAAATTTTCTATTCTAGCATTGCAAATTTTCTATTCTAGCATTGCAAATTTTCTATTCTAGCATTGCAAAATGTTTCATTTACTGTAGCATTAGAAAATACTGAACATTTCAAATTTCAATTGTAGCATTTCACATAACAGTCACAATGTTTCAAAAATCATTAACAAGGCAGTGGTCCCCTGGGCATCGGAAGCCTTAGCTTTTGCCCATCACAGACAAACCTGGCCATGGCCACTATGGGAAATGGGCGCTTTGACGGACTTACAGCTTAGAACAGCAGGAAAAAAATGGGGGAAACCCCTTTTTTGCCTTTAAAACTTTAGGAAGACCCCTTACCTTTCTGGGGAAGCATGCAAGTCCATCTCAAAGCACCCAGGTACAACCACCATCCTCACCTGCTTGTTCCATTGCATAATATGCATTCAAGGCAGTTTGTAATGAAGATACAAAACCCAGGTAGGAAGACAGGTATCAGTATGCAGTATAGAATCCAAAACATCACATTTATGCAGTATAAAGTGCAATAATTTACATTTGTTCAGTATAAAGTGGAAAAAGCAACCCTTTGAAGTAAAATTCCAACCCACAGAAATATCCTCACCACAGAATTATCCAAAGAACGCCATCTTTGCCCCATGGTTTAAATGCCAAACCACAGAAAAGAAACCACAATCGCGTCTTCCAAATGCCAAATCTTAGCACGGAAAGGAGTCCCACGTGCCTTAGCACCAAACTTAATGAGGGCTGAACATCCGAAAGGCACCTAACGCCACACCCCTCCCAACAGCCAGGGGTGGGCAGAGGGTCCAGACCCCTTCCCTGAAAGCCAACGATCTGCAAGGACTCACAAGAGAAGCCGAAAACCAAGCGCTTAAACAGAAAAGGAATTCTCAAGCATTTCTTTGGGGGGTGCTAGATAGGGCTGGAAGCAGGTATCAGGTTGGTCATCTCCCAAAGGGATTCTGCAACCCAAAGCAGTCTGGGAGCCCCTAACCCAAAGTGGTTTGGGCCGCAGAATCGGATCGGTAGACAACCAGCCTGATGCCCGCTTCCGGCGCGATCCAGTTCCCCTAAGAAATGCTTTATGCTTCCACTTCTTCCACCCTCCCCCAAATTCTGTTCAAGCATGATGCAGTGAGATCATGCAGCCGACCCCAGTGAAGGCTCTAGAGTTCAGAGGAGGCTGTTCCACTTTTGCCAAGAGCCAAATCTCCGCACAACAATCGGGTCCCACATTACTTGAGTTCCGAACACAGGAAGAAACCCCTGTACGTGACCCCCTCCCCTGGATGCCCAGGATCAGCTGGGCAGCCATTTTGCGGCAGCCCAGAAGACCCCCCAAATGTCAGAAGGAGCTACAGGAGGAAGACACGACCCCAGGACCTCTTACCTGCGCTGCAAATCTCTGGAAGCTGATTCCATGCAAGCTGATTCCAGTTTGGTTGCTGTCCAAACTGGCTATGCAACTTGGTTTGGGGTGACCATGGCTGCTTTTTCCTGTGCCACTGAGCATGGCCAAGGAATGCTTGCTGGTTTAACTGTGTCTCCTTCCAAGCCCCTTCCTTCACCCTCTCAGCATTCCTTGGGCTCCCATCAGGATGGGAGTCCAGCTAATGCCAGGTATTTGGAAGGTGGGTGCAAACACCCACCCTCACCGCCCACGGACAACTCTGCAAAGAGACCACTGCATCATTTATCAAAACACAGATTAAAAAACCCACGTGACTCACCATTCCGTAGTCCTGGAGTCTTCAAACCCAGATGGCCCAGCCCTTCAGGTCCCACAATGACCGTGGGACAGAAGGGGGTGAAGGACGCGACCCGAACGCAAACCGAAACCACGCCACACCAAGAAACAGATAAGACATAGCAGGAAATACATTTAAATTACATTTCTACCTAAACACCTGCCTACCTGCCTATGATAACCTTAGAAGAGCTATTGGGGATTCTAGGTGGTCTAAAGAAACATGATTATCCCTATCAAAGCGAACAACATATTTTTATTTGAGGAAGCCCCCAAATGACAAGACAACACAGTGATTGCAATATGCTTTATTTAGGAAAACTGGAAGAGGCAGATAAGCAATAGAAAGTAAAATACAATTTAGTGGACGCAGGTTGATGTGGGAGCCATCTGGGTTCAGAACCTGAAAAGGAATCACCACCCTCTTTCTAACCTCTCCCCACCATATGCATTTCAACACTAACACTGGAAAAGTAATGCAGCGGTCTCTTTGAGGGTCCCAAGGCTCATGCTTCCAGAAAGCAGAAGCAGTCTGGTCTTTGGCACTGTAGCCATGTGAACTTTGAGGGATGTACATCTCAGACTGCAGGAAAAAAGGTGAGGGGGAAAAACCTCCCCTTTTGCTACTAAAACCCTGGAAGACCCTTGACTCCTTGGGTGAAATGCAAATACACCTCAAAGCACACATAGGACCAGAGGTAACCCCCACCCTCACCTGCCTACCTTTGCACGAGGCGCAAGGAAAATGCAAAATCCAGGTATCAATGCATGGAATGATAATGCAATCAATTGCACATTAATATCAATTGCAAACAAACACAGAAATTATCTCCACCGTAAAGCTTCAGAGCTGATTCCAGGGAGGCCTGTTTTTGCCCCTTTTAAGTGCCAAATTTCAGGGAAAGGAACCTCAAAGCACCCGTTAAAAAGCAGCAGAACTGAGTGAGAGGAAGGGGGCCCACCTGTCTTAAATGCCAGACCTACCTGTGCCCCAACCTAGATGAGGCAAGGAATCCCACCCACCCACCCAGCCTCCAGCCCCAGGGGTGGGCACAGTCTGGACCCCTACCCAGAATGCCACAGACCTTAGCAACCGAGCGGAGCCTAGAACCAGTCGCCTAATGGGGAAAAGCCGTCCCCCCAAAGCATTTCTTGGGGGACAAGATGTGGCTGCTGGCAGCCATGAGGCTGGTCATCACCCAAAGGGATTCTGCTGACCCCAAAGCGGTCCGGGAGCCCCTCATCCCAGAGCGCTTTGGGCCGCAGGATCCGTCTGGAGGACATCCAGCCTAACGCCGGCTCCTAGAGGCATCTAGTTCCCTTAAGAAATTCCTGGTTGCCCTCTCCATAAACCTGCAAACCTGTCTTCACAACAGAGCCAAAACCCTACAAAGGGACGGAGGTTACAAACCAAAAGCACCACAGAGAACCACGCCGCCTGTTTCAAGCACTAGGCACCATAATCCGGACCGCCTGACCAAGCCCAGAGGGCAGTAGTCCACAAGAAGACCAAAGCTCCACCCATCAAGGACCAGAGCTAGAGGTGAGGTAGAAGGTCCAGACCCCGTCCCCAAATGCTGGAGGCTCTCCCAGTGTCAAGCGTGGAGTGCTAGCATGGCTGGAAGCCACCCAACACTACCTCTCCCACGCTTAGGTGCAGAAGATGCCCATCAAGAAAGTTCTGGTGCTTTTCTCAGGTGCAGAAGCTTAGGGTGGAGATGCATTCACCTGCTAGCAGGAGGTGGACCACCCGCTAGCAGGAGATGAAGCCCCCTGAGAACAGGGAGCCTCATGGAATGATAAAAGAGAAAAGTCTCCTACTGTTGATGTCTTCAGGAGAATGAACTCCCAGGCAGGGCTGCAAGGAAAAGAACATTGGAATGTAAGAGTCAAGCAGAGTCAGGCCACGGCCCATCCCACACTGTCCACCAGCTGCTTGTGGGCATCTCAAGCAGAAGACGAAGGCAGAACCTTCACCTGCTCTTGGCTTCCCGCAAACGGCCTTCAGAGGCCTCTTACCTGTCTCTCCAACCTGGGAACAGGATCTGGGAATCCATTCCAGTAGCCACTGGTGCACCTGTCTTCCATGAATTAGCAGGACCCCTGCTGGGTCAGGCCACCACCCATCTACTCCAGCAACCCACCACATGCAGTGGGCCACCGGTTGCATCTGGGCATCTCAAGCAGGAGATGAAGGCAAAACCTTCACCTGCTCTTGACTCCCTGCCAAGGGCCCTGAGAGGCCTCCTGCCTGTCTCTGCCACCTGGTCTAATGGTTAGGGAGCCGGACTCTTATCTGGGAATACTAGATTTGAATCTGCCCTCCTCCATAAAGCCAGCTGGGTGACTTTGGGCTAGTCACAGCTCTCCTCTGAGCTCTCACAATCCCATCTAACTCACAGGAGGTTTGTGGTGGGGAGAAGAACAGATGGTTTGTCAGCAGCTTTGAGTCCCCTTAAGGGTGAGAACAGGTTTGTCAGCTGCTTTGAGTCCCCTTAAATGGGTGAGGAAAGTGAGGAAGAAAAGCTAATTCTTCTTTTCAAAAGGACTCAAAGCAGCTGACAAAGCTTCTGTTCTTCTCTCCGTGACAGAACACCTTGCGAGGCAGGTGGGGCTGTGAGAGCTCAGAAGAGAGCTGTGACTAGCCCAAGGTCACCCAACCGGCTTCATGGGGGAGGGCGGAATCGGATCCAGTATTCCCAGATAAGAGTCTGACTCCCTAACCGCTAGACCAAACTGGCTTTCCTTAACCAGGCAAGGAAATTAACCATCCTCCAGCCAAAGGAGATCCCTTTGGAGCTCTTTACCATTGCTTTGCCTTTTAACCACCCATAACAGCATCCCTGAAACCTCTGTAAAAAGATTACAAACCTCGAATTGGGACCCTCACACGGTGGGACTTCAGCCTCCCTGTGATAACATATGAAGCTGCTGCAAGGAAAGAAAACCTGAGATTAGAAGATTCACCTGTGAAACTGCAGGGAGACCTATCTTATGCTCAGAACCAAACACTCTGGAAGCGCTTGAATTCGCTTTCAGGATACCCACCGGTGGGTCACTGTATGAGACCCTCACCCAACAGCCAGCTGAGCCCCTCACTTCCTTACCTGAACTCTGCAAGAAAAAGTAGCCACCTCATTTCCTAACTGCTGGGGGGCGGGGGACACAGAGTGAAAACCAATCCAGGTACTCACAGGTAAGGATGCTGAAGTCTCAGAAGGAAGACGGGCTTCTTCAATGTGCCCTGCTGTCTTGTTTCCATCACTCAGGACGATGAATTGGGGCATGGATTCATCTTCTGCCAACCTGGACCCCAGTAAGCCCTATGGCCTATTTGGAAAGCAAAGTTCCTGGCACCATAAAGATGCCAGCTGCAGTTCAGTCCTAGACCTCTTTGACAACCAAGGTTCCTGGCACCATAACGATGCCAACTGCAGTTCAGTCCTAGCCCTCTTTGTCAACCATGGTTCCTGGCACCATAACGATGCCAACTGCAGTTCAGTCCTAGCCCTCTTTGACAACCATGGTTCCTGGCACCATAACGATGCCAACTGCAGTTCAGTCCTAGCCCTCTTTGTCAACCATGGTTCCTGGCACCATAACGATGCCAACTGCAGTTCAGTCCTAGACCTCTTTGACAACCAAGGTTCCTGGCACCATAACGATGCCAACTGCAGTTCAGTCCTAGCCCTCTTTGTCAACCATGGTTCCTGGCACCATAACGATGCCAACTGCAGTTCAGTCCTAGCCCTCTTTGACAACCATGGTTCCTGGCACCATAACGATGCCAACTGCAGTTCAGTCCTAGCCCTCTTTGTCAACCATGGTTCCTGGCACCATAAGGATGCCAACTGCAGTTCAGTCCTAGCCCTCTTTGACAACCATGGTTCCTGGCACCATAACGATGCCAACTGCAGTTCAGTCCTAGCCCTGTTTGTCAACCATGGTTCCTGGCACCATAACGATGCCAACTGCAGTTCAGTCCTAGCCCTCTTTGACAACCATGGTTCCTGGCACCATAACGATGCCAACTGCAGTTCAGTCCTAGCCCTCTTTGTCAACCATGGTTCCTGGCACCATAACGTTGCCAACTGCAGTTCAGTCCTAGCCCTCTTTGACAACCATGGTTCCTGGCACCATAACGATGCCAACTGCAGTTCAGTCCTAGCCCTCTTTGACAACCATGGTTCCTGGCACCATAACGATGCCAACTGCAGTTCAGTCCTAGCCCTCTTTGACAACCATGGTTCCTGGCACCATAACGATGCCAACTGCAGTTCAGTCCTAGCCCTCTTTGACAACCATGGTTCCTGGCACCATAACGATGCCAACTGCAGTTCAGTCCTAGCCCTCTTTGACAACTATGGTTGCTGGCACCATAACGATGCCAACTGCAGTTCAATCCTAGCCCTCTTTGTCAACCATGGTTGCTGGCACCATAACGATGCCAACTGCAGTTCAGTCCTAGCCCTCTTTGTCAACCATGGTTCCTGGCACCATGAAGATGCCAACTGCAGTTCCTCAAGTCCTGGCCCTATTTAGCAAGCTAGGGTCTTAGCCACATGTATTTCCAGTCATCCCCACATGGCATGCACGCGACCTCTTACCCACCATGCTTTCTATCTGCTGATCCTCGCGCCATGCTCACAGCAGCTTAGGTGCGTCTTGATAAGAGGCCCATTCACTCCACACGCGACCTCTTACCCACCATGCTTTCTATCTGCTGATCTTCGTGCCATGCTCACAGCAGCTTAGGTGCGTCTTGATAAGAGGCCCATTCACTCCACAAGGACAGACAAGGATGACGTGGACAGGTCACAATCACACTCTAGGGAATCTAGGTGCCTCCTCACTTTAGAAAAAAACCCAATATTCTAACCCAAACACTCTCCTTCCTCCCTGGGGTCCAGTTCTGCCAAGGCAGGTAGGCGAAAGTGTGGCGTTCTGTTTAAGTCTCTGTAGGAAAAACACAGAAAAAGTGATTGGCAAACAAGTCTATGCCATTATGAATTATTTATAATTATTCATTAATTATAATTGTTTCCTTTCTCTTCCTTGCCAAACATGGTAAGATTTATTTTACCAAGGCAAAAGACTTGCAAAATTTCCCAATGGCCCAGCGAGAAGACCTAAAGCCCAGGTACTCACGCAAATGCCCAAGTCCTGAACAGAGAATGAACTTCAGAATTGGCCCCTTCCACATTCTTGCCGTTTCCATTCTTGAAAGCGACGAATTCAAGCTTGTCTTCTTCACTTTCTTCCAGGCAGGGAGACAATCTTCCTCACCCATTCCGTAGACCCCACTGATATCTATCTGCCATTATGCACCATGAATATGCAAACTGCAGATTCTAAGTGTTCTAGTAGACTCCAGTTTTTCTATTTCTTTGCACCAGAAAGATGCAAACTACAGTTTTAACTCTTCTTGGAAATTCATAGATTAGTAATCTTTCAGCACCATGAAGATGCAACCTGCATTTTCTCAAGTATTATAGGAAGTTCGTATTTTAATTGTTTTCTGCACCATGACCATGCATACTGCAGTTTTAAGTGTTTTAATAGACTCCAGTTTTAATATTTTTCTGCACCGTGAAGATGCAAACAAGAGCTGGGAGATACGTATTTTAACAATCTTTCAGCACCATGAAAGAGGCAAACTGCACACTCTCAGGTGTTGTAGGAAGTTCTAGGTGTTGTAGGAGTTGCCTCAGAAGGTACTGAGTAAACTCTGTCACCTCGTACCTTAAGGGAATAAAGGTGATGTATTTTCAACTGCCTTGTGTCTAACTGTGAGGGTGAGGTCTAAGGGTGATCCTTGCGAAGAGATGTCCGGAGATTCCTTTGCTTGATTGCCGGACTTGCACTCCAGTGAAAGCTGCAGGAAGAGGAAGCAGAAGACACATTGTTTCTTCTGTCTCGTTTGCCAGACATGCTTAAATTGTTTACCAGGGGAAAAAGCTGAAATATTGGGAACATCCCCCCGTGGGGCCTCGAAATCGATGAAGATTCAGATTTAAACCCTTCAAGCCCACACGGCCAGTTTGGTCTAGTGGCTAAGGACCCAGAGTCTGATCTGGGAATACCGGGTTCAATTCCACCCTCCCCCATGAAGCCTACTGGGTGACCTTGGGCTAGACACAGCTCTCTTCTGAGCTCTCACAGCAATACCTACTGCACAGAGTGTTCTTGAGGGGAGAAGAAGAGACGGTTTGTCAGCAGCTTTGAGTCCACTTAAGGGTGAGAACAGAAGGTTTGTCAGCTGCTTTGAGTCCCCTTAAATGGGCGTGAAAAGCGGGCAAGGAAGAAGAGTAGGCTTTTCTACCAAGCTTTTATTTCCCATTTAAGGGGATTAAATGCGGCTCACAAAGCTTTTCTATTCTTCTCGCCACAACAGAACACCCTGTGAGGTACGTGGGGCTGTGAGAGCTCAGAAGAGAGCTGTGACTAGCCCAAGGTCACCCAGCTGGCTTCATGGGGGAGGGTGGACTCAAACCCAGTAATCCCAGATAAGAGTTTGGCTCCCTAACCACTAGACCAAAGTGGCTTTCCTTAACCAGGCAAAGAAATTACACCATCCTCAAACTCACCTGCTCTGGAAGAACCCCAGAACCCACCTACCCAAAGAGCCATGCTACCCTCCTCTCCAAACTGGCACTTGTCAAGGAGACAACAAATTCATTTCCTAATAGCCCAGACAAAAGAGTGAGGACAGGAACGCAGGTACTCACACATGATGCCGAAGTCCTGGATGAAGAACGAACATCCGAAGAGGCCTCCTTCCACATCCTTGCTGTTTCCATTGCATGACAAATTCTTGCAAGGCTTCTCCTCCTTCCAGGTTCTTTTTTTTGGGGGGGGGGAGAATAAGTTATTTTGTTTAGCTGCAGCCTTCTTCGAATAGGCCAAACGCCCCAAGTGCATGAATGAAAATCAACGAAATTCAAAGCATGCCATGAATTTAGTGTGGCTGCAGCATGGACCCAGTGAACTCTATGGCCCAGGAAAATAAAAAATAAGGCACAGGGTAAATATTGAGCCAGCCAGTGAGCTTAATTTAATGAAAGGCCAGATCATCTGTGCCGTCTTTCTTTGCCACTAGACCTTGGCAACACCTTTCAGTTGCCAGTCTGGAGGAGACAGAGGGGACACAGCGCCCCTTTGCCAAATGCCCAGGTCCAGCTGGGCTGCCATGGAATGAGAGACCAGGGGAGGCAGAAATATATGGGCACCGGAAGGGGACGGGCCCTGGCCCAAGCACTGGAAGCAGGTCACAGGTTTTCCATCCAAATAAACTCTGCTAGGCAGTTCTGGGTGCCAAGTCTGCCCAACTGCCAATTACCTTGCCCGCTGCTTCTTCCAGTGCCCCCTTCCAAGTGTCCATATACTCCTGGTCTCCCTGGGCCGGCATTGTGATGAGAGGCCAGCAGGCTCTGGGGATTTGGGAAGGGGGTGCTAACCCCAGCCTGAATGCCTCAAGGAGACCATTGCCTTAGCTGTCCCTATCTATCACTTGCAAAACCTGAGCTAAGAGAGAAAAAAGACCCCAGGTCCTACCTTGGATGTCTTCAACCCAGGTGGCGGGGCGTTGTTACAGCTGACCCGCGCCGCCTTAGCCTCGATCGCCCACGAAAATCTAGCCGGCCCAAGGGCGAGAGGCACCAGGCGCTGGCTAGGTCAGCTGTTGATGGCCCACCTGGGTCCGGACGCCAGATAGGTAGCTGAAAGGGAATGCCCACAGCCTCCCTCCAATATACATATAACAGTAGGGCCGTGGTCCCTTGAGGTTCACGAGGCTTTAACCAGGAAATTAGAAACATTGCTCCTATAACCAGCAGAAAATGGGGAGTTTATCACTTAAAAGAACAGGAGAAGAAATTGGGTAGGGGGTGCTGATCTCTCTTGCTCCTGAAATCTTCTGGTGCTCCAAACCATGCCAACAACAAGTTATATCCATTGCTGCAACCATAATACAAAAGCAGAAGATAAGATAAATGCCATCACTGCAAATTCCAGCAAACCAACTGCAGCCAAACCTTGCTGACAACTAATGCCACACCCCTGCCAACAACCAACAACGCAGGGGCTGGCAGAGGGTCTGGACCCCTTTCCCTGAACACCACAGTCCTACAAAGCCTGAAAACCTAAGTGCCACTTGCCTCCTTGAGCCAAAGTCAAAAGACATCATACTTGATTGGTTCTTTCTTTCCCAGTTTTTTCACTTAGGAGGATGGTGGTGTGGTGGTGACACGCTCCCTAAATGACCCCTGCCCCCGGTCAGTTGGGCATCCATTTCAAGGCAGAGCAGAGAAAGCTGGAGGAGGAAGGCTGGACCCAGAAACCACTCCTCAGCACTGGAACGGGCTAGAAGAGGTCTCAGAATGGTTGCCACCTGTCTCCACCCATGCCCTCTCATGCCATCGCTATGGAACATCACGCTTCCATGGACGATGGAAGCAGGTACCAGCAGGATTAGTACCTGCTTCCATGCAAGATGAAAGCGGTTACCAGGATGGGTGCCATCTGTCTCTGCCCAAGCTATCTCATGCTTTTAGCTTTCCCTGTGCTGCCACCATGATGGAAGATGGAAGCAGATACCAGGGGAGGTGCCACTTGGGATTCCCCAAGCCCTCCTTTTCACTCTCTGGGCTGCCACCATGATGGAGGACCAGCTGATACCAGGTTACCCAGGCAGGGGGTGCAAACTCAGACCAACCTCCCACCCAGAAGCGTTTAAAGGGGACCACTGCCACATTTATCAGCTCCCAAAACACAGTAAAAGCAATTCAAAAAACCCCATGACGTACCTTTGATGTCTTCGACCCAGATGGTTGCAGGTAGATTCAGTTCTTCAGACGATGAACAGTCCAGGTGTCCGGCGCGCACCTACCCTTATCGCCACAAATACTGCGGGCAGAAAAGGGTGCCCGATTCTGGCGTTGGCAAACGCTGCTTGCCAACTGCCCAAATCTGGCCCTACAACAAATGACCAGACCACACCAAGGTTCTCTAATATCTTTATTTGCATATGGCCTATCAAAAATGCATTAACAATACAGTTGCCATCTGGGTCAATGCTGAAAAGGAATCCCACCCTCCCTTATTTCATTGCATCCCCAAAAATCTATTCTAGCATTTCAAAATAACTAACATTACAAACAATGTATTCTAGCATTACAAATGATCTATTCTGGCATTGAAAATTTTCTATTCTAGCATTGCACAATATCTATTCTAGCATTGCACAATATCTATTCTAGCATTGCAAATTTTCTATTCTAGCATTGCAAATTTTCTATTCTAGCATTGCAAATTTTCTATTCTAGCATTGCAAAATGTTTCATTTACTGTAGCATTATAAAATACTGAACATTTCAAATTTCAATTGTAGCATTTCACATAAGTCACAATGTTTCAAAAATCATTAACAAGGCAGTGGTCCCCTGGGCATCGGAAGCCTTAGCTTTTGCCCATCACAGACAAACCTGGCCATGGCCACTATGGGAAATGGGCGCTTTGACGGACTTACAGCTTAGAACAGCAGGAAAAAAATGGGGGAAACCCCTTTTTTGCCTTTAAAACTTTAGGAAGACCCCTTACCTTTCTGGGGAAGCATGCAAGTCCATCTCAAAGCACCCAGGTACAACCACCATCCTCACCTGCTTGTTCCATTGCATAATATGCATTCAAGGCAGTTTGTAATGAAGATACAAAACCCAGGTAGAAAGACAGGTATCAGTATGCAGTATAGAATCCAAAACATCACATTTATGCAGTATAAAGTGCAATCATTTACATTTGTTCAGTATAAAGTGGAAAAAGCAACCCTTTGAAGTAAAATTCCAACCCACAGAAATATCCTCACCAAAGGGTCATCCAAAGAACGCCATCTTTGCCCCATGGTTTAAATGCCAAACCACAGAAAAGAAACCACAATCGCGTCTTCCAAATGCCAAATCTTAGCACGGAAAGGAGTCCCATGTGCCTTAGCACCAAACTTAATGAGGGCTGAACATCCGAAAGGCACCTAACGCCACACCCCTCCCAACAGCCAGGGGTGGGCAGAGGGTCCAGACCCCTTCCCTGAAAGCCAACGATCTGCAAGGACTCACAAGAGAAGCCGAAAACCAAGCGCTTAAACAGAAAAGGAATTCTCAAGCGTTTCTTTGGGGGGTGCTAGATAGGGCTGGAAGCAGGTATCAGGTTGGTCATCTCCCAAAGGGATTCTGCAACCCAAAGCAGTCTGGGAGCCCCTAACCCAAAGTGGTTTGGGCCGCAGAATCGGATTGGTAGACAACCAGCCTGATGTCCGCTTCCGGCGCGATCCAGTTCCCCTAAGAAATGCTTCTTGCTTCCACTTCTTCCACCCTCCCCCAAATTCTGTTCAAGCATGATGCAGTGAGATCATGCAGCCCACCCCAGTGAAGGCTCTAGAGTTCAGAGGAGGCTGTTCCACTTTTGCCAAGAGCCAAATCTCCGCACAACAATCGGGTCCCACATTACTTGAGTTCCGAACACAGGAAGAAACCCCTGTACGTGACCCCCTCCCCTGGAGGCCCAGGATCAGCTGGGGAGCCATTTTGTGGCAGCCCAGAAGACCCCCCAAATGGCAGAAGGAGCTACAGGAGGAAGACACGACCCCAGGACCTCTTACCTGCGCTGCAAATCTCTGGAAGCTGATTCCATGCAAGCTGATTCCAGTTTGGTTGCTGTCCAAACTGGCTATGCAACTTGGTTTGGGGTGACCATGGCTGCTTTTCCCTGTGCCACTGAGCATGGCCAAGGAATGCTTGCTGGTTTAACTGTGTCTCCTTCCAAGCCCCTTCCAAGCCCTCTCAGCATTCCCTGGGCTCCCATCAGGATGGGAGTCCAGCTAATGCCAGGTATTTGGAAGGTGGGTGCAAACACCCACCCTCACCGCCCACGGACAACTCTGCAAAGAGACCACTGCATCATTTATCAAAGCACAGATTAAAAAACCCACGTGACTCACCATTCCGTAGTCCTGGAGTCTTCAAACCCAGATGGCCCAGCCCTTCACGTCCCACAATGACCGTGGGACAGAAGGGGGTGAAGGACGCGACCCGAACGCAAACCGAAACCACGCCACACCAAGAAACAGATAAGACATAGCAGGAAATACATTTAAATTACATTTCTACCTAAACACCTGCCTACCTGCCTATGATAACCTTAGAAGAGCTATTGGGGATTCTAGGTGGTCTAAAGAGACATGAATATCCCTATCAAAGCGAACAACATATTTTTATTTGAGGAAGCCCCCAAATGACAAGACAACACAGTGATTGCAATATGCTTTATTTAGGAAAACTGGAAGAGGCAGATAAGCAATAGAAAGTAAAATACAATTTAGTGGACGCAGGTTGATGTGGGAGCCATCCGGGTTCAGAACCTGAAAAGGAATCCCCACCCTCTTTCTAACCTCTCCCCACAATATGCATTTCAACATTAACACTGGAACAGTAATGCAGCGGTCTCTTTGAGGGTCCCAAGGCTCATGCTTCCAGAAAGCAGAAGCAGGCTGGTCTTTGGCACTGTAGCCATGTGAACTTTGAGGGATGTACATCTCGAGACTGCAGGAAAAAAGGTGAGGGGAAAAACCTCCCTTTTGCTACTAAAACCCTTGGAAGACCCTAGACTCCTTGGGTGAAATGCAAATACACCTCAAAGCACACATAGGACCAGAGGTAACCCCCACCCTCACCTGCCTACCTTTGCACGAGGTGCAAGGAAAATGCAAAATCCAGGTATCAATGCATGGAATGATAATGCAATCAATTGCACATTAATATCAATTGCAAACAAACACAGAAATTATCTCCACCGTAAAGCTTCAGAGCTCATTCCAGGAAGGCCTGTTTTTGCCCCTTTTAAGTGCCAAATTTCAGGGAAAGGAACCTCAAAGCACCCGTTAAAAAGCAGCAGAACTGAGTGAGAGGAAGGGGGCCCACCTGTCTTAAATGCCAGACCTACCTGTGCCCCAACCTAGATGAGGCAAGGAATCCCACCCACCCACCCAGCCTCCAGCCCCAGGGGTGGGCACAGTCTGGACCCCTACCCAGAATGCCACAGACTTTAGCAACCGAGCGGAGCCTAGAACCAGTCGCCTAATGGGGAAAAGCCGTCCCCCCAAAGCATTTCTTGGGGGACAAGATGTGGCTGCTGGCAGCCATGAGGCTGGTCATCACCCAAAGGGATTCTGCTGACCCCAAAGCGGTCCGGGAGCCCCTCATCCCTGAGCGGTTTGGGCTGCAGGATCCGTCTGGAGGACATCCAGCCTGAAGACGGCTCCTAGAGGCATCTAGTTCCCTTAAAAAAATCCTGGCTGCCTTTTCCCCTCTCCATAAACCTGCAAACCTGTCTTCACAACAGAGCCAAAACCCTGCAAAGGGACGGAGGTTACCACCAAAAGCACCACAGAGAACCACGCCGCCTGTTTCAAGCACTAGGCACCATAATCCGGACCGCCTGACCAAGCCCAGAGGGCAGTAGTCCACAACAAGACCAAAGCTCCACCCATCAAGGACCAGAGCTAGATGTGGGGTAGAAGGTCCAGATCCCGTCCCCAAATGCTGGAGGCTCTCCAAGTACCAAACGTGGAGTGCTAGCGTGGTAGGATGCCACCCACCGCCAGCTCTCCCACGCTTAGGTGCAGAAGATGCCCATCAAGAAAGTTCTGGTGCTTTTCTCAGGTGCAGAAGCTTAGGGTGGAGATGCATTCACCTGCTAGCAGGAGGTGGACCACCCGCTAGCAGGAGATGAAGCCCCTTGAGAACAGGGAACCTCATGGAATGATAAAAGAGAAAAGTCTCCTACTGTTGATGTCTTCAGGAGAATGAACTCCCAGGCAGGGCTGCAAGGAAAAGAACATTGGAATGTAAGAGTCAAGCAGAGTCAGGCCATGGCCCATCCCACACTGTCCACCAGCTGCTTGTGGGCATCTCAAGCAGAAGACGAAGGCAGAACCTTCACCTGCTCTTGGCTTCCCGCAAACGGCCTTCAGAGGCCTCTTACCTGTCTCTTCGACCTGGGAACAGGTTCTGGGCATCCATTCCAGTAGCCACTGCTGCACCTGTCTTCCATGAATTAAGAGGACCCCTGCGGGGTCAGGCCACCCCCCACCCACCCAACTGGGCACCTCAAGCAGGAGATGAAGGCAAAACCTTCACCTGCTCTTGACTCCCTGCCAAGGGCCCTGAGAGGCCTCCTGCCTGTCTCTGCCACCTGCTCTAATGGTTAGGGAGCCAGACTCTTATCTGGGAATACTAGATTTGATTCTGCCCTCCTCCACAAAGCCAGCTGGGTGACCTCGGGCTAGTCACAGCTCTCTTCTGAGCTCTCACAATCCCATCTAACTCACAGGAAGTTTGTCGGGGGGAGAAGAACAGATGGTTTGTCAGCAGCTTTGAGTCCCCTTAAGGGTGAGAACAGGTTTGTCAGCTGCTTTGAGTCCCCTTAAATGGGTGAGGAAAGTGAGGAAGAAAAGCTAATTCTTCTTTTCAAAGGGACTCAAAGCAGCTGACAAAGCTTCTGTTCTTCTCTCCATGACAGAACAGCTGGCGAGGCACGTGGGGCTGCGAGAGCTCAGAAGAGAGCTGTGATTAGCCCAAGGTCACCCAACCGGCTTCATGGGGGAGGGCGGAATCGGATCCAGTATTCCCAAATAAGAGTCCGACGCCCTAACCGCTAGACCAAAGTGGCTTTCCTTAACCAGGCAAGGAAATTAACCATCCTCCAGCCAAAGGAGATCCCTTTGGAGCTCTTTACCATTGCTTTGCCTTTTAACCACCCATAACAGCATCCCTGAAACCTCTGTAAAAAGATGACAAACCTCGAATTGGGACCATCACACAGTGGGACTTCAGCATTCTTGTGATGACATCTCAAGCTGCTGCAAGGAAAGAAAACCTGAGATTAGAAGGTTCACCTGTGAACCAGCGGGGAGACCTATCTTATGCTCAGAACCAAACGCTCTGGAAGTGCTTGAATCCGCCTTCAGAATACCCACAGGGAACCCACGAGTGGGACACTGTATGAGACCCTCACCCAACAGCCAGCTGAGCCCCTTCACTTCCTTACCTGAACTCTGCAAGAAAAAGTAGCCACCTCATTTCCTAACTGCCGGGGGGGAAAAACACTCAGAGCAAAAACCAATCCAGGTACTCACAGGTAAGGATGCTGAAGTCTCAGAAGGAAGACGGGCTTCATCAATGTGCCCTGCTGTCTTGTTTCCATCACTCAGGACGATGAATTGGGGCATGGATTCATCTTCTGCCAACCTGGACCCCAGTAAGCCCTATGGCCTATTTGGAAAGCAAGGTTCCTGGCACCATGAAGATGCCAGCTGCAGTTCAGTCCTAGCCCTCTTTGACAACCATGGTTCCTGGCACCATAACGATGCCAACTGCAGCTCAGTCCTAGCCCTCTTTGACAACCATGGTTCCTGGCACCATAACGATGCCAACTGCAGTTCAGTCCTAGCCCTCTTTGACAACCATGGTTCCTGGCACCATAACGATGCCAGCTGCAGTTCAGTCCTAGGCCTCTTTGACAACCATGGTTCCTGGCACCATAACGATGCCAACTGCAGTTCAGTCCTAGCCCTCTTTGACAACCATGGTTCCTGGCACCATAACGATGCCAACTGCAGTTCAGTCCTAGCCCTCTTTGACAACCATGGTTCCTGGCACCATAACGATGCCAACTGCAGTTCAGTCCTAGCCCTCTTTGACAACCATGGTTCCTGGCACCATAACGATGCCAACTGCAGTTCAGTCCTAGCCCTCTTTGTCAACCATGGTTCCTGGCACCATAACGATGCCAACTGCAGTTCAGTCCTAGCCCTCTTTGTCAACCATGGTTCCTGGCACCATAACGATGCCAACTGCAGTTCAGTCCTAGCCCTCTTTGTCAACCATGGTTCCTGGCACCATAACGATGCCAACTGCAGTTCAGTCCTAGCCCTCTTTGTCAACCATGGTTCCTGCCACCATAACGATGCCAACTGCAGTTCAGTCCTAGCCCTCTTTGACAACCATGGTTCCTGGCACCATAACGATGCCAACTGCAGTTCAGTCCTAGCCCTCTTTGACAACCATGGTTCCTGGCACCATAACGATGCCAACTGCAGTTCAGTCCTAGCCCTCTTTGACAACCATGGTTCCTGGCACCATAACGATGCCAACTGCAGCTCAGTCCTAGCCCTCTTTGACAACCATGGTTCCTGGCACCATAACGATGCCAACTGCAGTTCAGTCCTAGCCCTCTTTGACAACCATGGTTCCTGGCACCATAACGATGCCAGCTGCAGTTCAGTCCTAGGCCTCTTTGACAACCATGGTTCCTGGCACCATAACGATGCCAACTGCAGTTCAGTCCTAGCCCTCTTTGACAACCATGGTTCCTGGCACCATAACGATGCCAACTGCAGTTCAGTCCTAGCCCTCTTTGACAACCATGGTTCCTGGCACCATAACGATGCCAACTGCAGTTCAGTCCTAGCCCTCTTTGACAACCATGGTTCCTGGCACCATAACGATGCCAACTGCAGTTCAGTCCTAGCCCTCTTTGTCAACCATGGTTCCTGGCACCATAACGATGCCAACTGCAGTTCAGTCCTAGCCCTCTTTGTCAACCATGGTTCCTGGCACCATAACGATGCCAACTGCAGTTCAGTCCTAGCCCTCTTTGTCAACCATGGTTCCTGGCACCATAACGATGCCAACTGCAGTTCAGTCCTAGCCCTCTTTGTCAACCATGGTTCCTGCCACCATAACGATGCCAACTGCAGTTCAGTCCTAGCCCTCTTTGACAACCATGGTTCCTGGCACCATAACGATGCCAACTGCAGTTCAGTCCTAGCCCTCTTTGACAACCATGGTTCCTGGCACCATAACGATGCCAACTGCAGTTCAGTCCTAGCCCTCTTTGACAACCATGGTTCCTGGCACCATAACGATGCCAACTGCAGTTCAGTCCTAGCCCTCTTTGACAACCATGGTTCCTGGCACCATAACGATGCCAACTGCAGTTCAGTCCTAGCCCTCTTTGTCAACCATGGTTCCTGGCCCCATAACGATGCCAACTGCAGTTTAGTCCTAGCCCTCTTTGTCAACCATGGTTCCTGGCACCATAACGATGCCAACTGCAGTTCAGTCCTAGCCCTCTTTGACAACCATGGTTCCTGGCACCATAACGATGCCAACTGCAGTTCAGTCCTAGCCCTCTTTGTCAACCATGGTTCCTGGCACCATAACGATGCCAACTGCAGTTCAGTCCTAGCCCTCTTTGACAACCATGGTTCCTGGCACCATAACGATGCCAACTGCAGTTCAGTCCTAGCCCTCTTTGTCAACCATGGTTCCTGGCACCATGAAGATGCCAACTGCAGTTCCTCAAGTCCTGGCCCTATTTAGCAAGCTAGGGTCTTAGCCACATGTATTTCCAGTCATCCCCACATGGCATGCACGCGACCTCTTACCCACCATGCTTTCTATCTGCTGCTCCTCGCGCCATGCTCACAGCAGCTTAGGTGCGTCTTGATAAGAGGCCCATTCACTCCACACGCGACCTCTTACCCACCATGCTTTCTATCTGCTGATCCTCGCGCCATGCTCACAGCAGCTTAGGTGCGTCTTGATAAGAGGCCCATTCACTCCACAAGGACAGACAAGGATGACGTGGACAGGTCACAATCACACTCTAGGGAATCTAGGTGCCTCCTCACTTTAGAAAAAAACCCAATATTCTAACCCAAACACTCTCCTTCCTCCCTGGGGTCCAGTTCTGCCAAGGCAGGTAGGCGAAAGTGTGGCGTTCTGTCTAAGTCTCTGTAGGAAAAACACAGAAAAAGTGATTGGCAAACAAATCTATGCCATTATGAATTATTTATAATTAATTATTTATTAATATCTATTAATAATTAACTATTAAAGTAGTTAATAATATTTATTAAAATAATTATTATTCATTAAAAACTCTTGTTAATATTTATTAAAATAATAATCATTTATTAAAATAATAATTATTCCTTTTCATTAAAGTAAGAATTATTATTTTCATTAAAATAATTAATAATATTTATTAATAACAATCAGCCATAGTCATCATCCTTCTTGAACGAAATATGGTGTTTTTCTGGTTAGAGAATTTTAAAATATGGAGTCACAGCAATGCCAAATTCCATGTTAAGAAACTAGAAATCCTTTTTATAAACAAAGATTAGGGAATTTTCATCTCTGAGAACACCTTAAGCTAAGAGCATTTATTTATTCATTTATTATGTGATAGTAAGCTATATTAAGAAGAGGATTTTAGGAAAATCACCTCCTTTAGACATTATCCTATTGCTTTATTTATTTGTTTACATTTCTATCCCGCCCCATACCTGAAGGTCTCTGGGCAGGTAACAGATAAATAAATAAATAAATCCTATTGCTTAAAGAGTTTATTTAACAATCAAAATGCACCACGAAATGCTTCATGTCTTACAGAAGTTATTGTTTCTATTAAATTACGACAAGATACTTTTATACATTTAAAATAAGCCTTATATAAATTAAAAAATATACTCTAAGACCAATAGGGATATTCAAAGGCTTTTCAAACAAAGCATTTACTTTCTGCTATGATGGAAAGCAATTTTTAAAACTGGCTAGAGGGAAAAATTCTGCTCTGTAATTGCTGTAGCAGTTTTTTATTTAGGGTCTATTTAATATTCAGATTTTCTCCAAAGAGACTGACTCCATTTTGTTCCACAACAACCCTGCAAGGTGGGCCAGGCTGAAAATTTGTGACCACCTCAAGGTCACCCAGTAGGTTTTCCCAGAAGAGTGGGATTTCCAGTCTCAGGAACTCCTTAGTTCTAAGCCTAGTGCTTTAACCATTGCCCCAAACTGCCTCTCAAATATCAAGCTGCCATCAGAAGAGAATCCTTACTACTTCCAGCAATATAAGGAATTATCACCCAAACTTTCCATGAAAAGAAATCTCAGCCCTCAATACCAAATATTCTGGTTTTGGGGGGATATCATATCCACAACCCAAACCTCCTCAGTGCAGAGACCCAACAGGTATAGAGAATTAGAACTGTGGCTGAGCAGGCATGAAATAACCACCTGAAAGCTACAACAGTGGATTCAGGAGTAAAGAATAAGCATTAAAAGCATTGTAAAGGGTTTCAGCTTTTGTGAAAGGGGCCATCTATACCTAAGTTCAAATTCAGCTTCAACCCACTTTCAAAGTGAGAAAAGAAAATGAGCCATTTCCCCCCTTCTGTTCTTCTCCCCTGTGAGGTAGGTGGGGCTGTGAGAGCTCAGGAGAGAGCTGTGACTAGCCCAAAGTCACCCAGCTGGCTTCGTGGGGGAGGGTGGAATCAAACCCAGTATTCCCAGATTAGAGTCCAGCTCCCTAACCACTAGACTAAACTGGCTCATAGAAAACATTGACAGAAAAGCCCCTGAAAGGGGAATTCTTCCCCTTTTGACCCTATAACTTCTACACTTTGTATCCTGCTTAAAATATTGGTTGGAAATGACCCCTGAAAGGGGGGGGGGAAAGAAAAGGACAAATTGCTAGGAACTCTAGGAGAAACCCTTACACAGGTTTCACTTTACAGTCTCTTTATTTCCTTCACTGTCTAAGGCTGTTGCCTCAGAAAATGGCTTTTCAAGTTTCCCGCTCAAATTCAAATAAGCTCCACCTCTTGGTCTGGCCAATTGATTAGTCAATAGAAGCAGCCCAAGATGGAGGCCTCCTGGTTGGCAGAACAGGTTTCCCCCCCCCTTTAAAATGCTTGCCCAAAAGTCACCCTGAAATTGGGGGGGGGGGGGGCTTTTCCAACAAGAAAAAAAAAATTTCCCTCCCCAAAAAGCTAACTGCCTGCTTTTGCCTTCAAAAAGTTTGACTGGGACAGAGATTTGCCTTTAGAATAGAGCCTGGTGCCACAGAGATGTGTCGCCCCCCCCCCCAAAAAAAAGCCACTGCCATGGCAAAGAAGTTTTCCTTCCAAAAAGCCACTGCTTGGCAACACAGAGTGGCACAAAAAGAGGTTTTTTCCTCCAAAAACAGAGAAGTTGGCACCCAAGAGGAGTTTCCTGATAAATAGAAGGTATGGCATAGAGAATTTTGCCCCAAAATCCCACTGGTTGGCACCCAAGAGGGGTTTCTTGCTAAATAGGGGGCCTGGCATGGAGAATTTCCCTCCAAAACACTGCCTGGCACCCCAAAACAGAGAGACTAGTAGAAAAAAGAAGATTTTTTCCTTCAAAAACAGACAGATACTGGCACACAGAGGGTTTTTGCTGCTAAATAAAGGACCTGACATGGCAAATTTTGCCTCAAAACCCCACTTCTTGGCACCCCAAAATAGAGACTGGTACAAAAAAAGGTTTTTTCCTTCAAAAACAGAGAGATACTGGCACCCAAGAGGGTTTTGCTGCTAAATAAAGGACCTGACATGGCAAATTCTGCCTCAGAACCCCACTGCTTGGCACCCCAAAAGAGAGACTGGGACAAAAAGAGGGCTTTCCTAGTAAATAGAAGGCCTGGCATGGCACATTTTGCCTCAGAAACACACTGCTTGGCACCCCTTTCAAAAAAGAGAGTAAAAAAGAAGGCTTTCCCTTCAAAATTTAACACCTGGCCCCGGAGGGGTTTCTTCTCGCTCACCCCCCAGGATAGAAAAGCCCATTGCTAGAAAGGCAGAGAGAATTTTCTCCTTGAAAACATAGAAAAAATAAAATAAATCCCCTTCACAGTTCCTTACTTCTTTCCCCTAAGGGGAAGCTTCTCCTTAGCCCTACACGCCTCTCTATTGCAGCACAGAACTGAGGAGAATTTAGCTTTCCCTCTTCAGCTTCAAACAGGCTCCGCCCCCTCATTTGAGCCAACCTGATTGGCTAGCCAAGCACCTGATGAAGACATGATTAGAATACCTGCTGCAGCCATTTTGTCTCCCCCCCTTCAAAATGGCGGCCCTATTGCCTCCCCCACCACCCTGAGGGCATCCCAAAATGAAGTTTAATTTCAATGTAAATGGAGGGAAATTAAAAATACAAGCCAAAGCAGAGTCAGGGATTCAAATTTTCAGTGCAGGGAGCCTTTGGGGGGCTTGGGGGCTAAGTTAAGCTGAAACTGAGAAGAAAGGCTGGTCAGAGAACAGCTTTTCAAGGATAAAAATCAAAATAAAAAAGGTTTCTGAGGAAAAAAAATTAAAATTTGGCTGCAAAACCTTTGCCTTTTGGTGCTTCTCAGCAGCCAGCCCTGTTTGCAGCTGAATTTTGATACTTTTTTACCAGTATCCATGAAATGAGAAGCTGAACCTCAGAAAATATTGCTAATACTTTCAAAATATAGATATCTTGTTTCATTATCAGGAAGAAAAAGGGAGCTGATTTATACCACATTTATTGATAGTATTGGGTGGAAAAAAAACAAATAGGAAGCAAATTTCTTGTCAGAGTAAATATAAATCTATATTTAACATCTAAGTTCTGTTTAACCTATAGGAAACACTGTAAGGCAGGAAAAAATGAAATTATAGCAGGATCCATGAGGATTTTGGACAGAAAAACAATAGAAATTAAGGGTCCAAAAGGCAAAACTGAAATTAGTTTAGCTGAAGGGATTTTCCCCCCTGAACCCTGATGTAAAAGACAAGGAAGCTAAGGAAAAATCAGATTTATTTCCATTTTAGAAGCTGGAATCTACAGCATAAGAAATGGACCATCAGGATTCAGTAGAAAAAACCTTGAAAACTTGTTGCTGTTGTTTACTTTTCTTTCTTAATAAAAAGCAAAACAAACTTAACTATGCTAAGGAAGGAACATTGGTAGTAAACAAACCTCTCCAGTTACATGAAATAAAAAAATTAACTTCCAAACCTATAATAATATTTTTATATGGCCTCAAAAGGACATAGTTTGGAGGGGGAAACAACTATATAATTCCAAGAGAAAAAGAAGAAAAATTACTAAAAATTCATTGCAATAGTGCATTAAAAAAAAATGCTGAGTTTCTAAATCTAAGTAATGCAGCTGTGAAGGTGAATTTTGAGATTTAGGCATCTATCTATTTTATTTTAAAACCAGAGTCAACTTATTGCAAATTAGAGGTTTAACAGATAGGAGGTCTAGCTAGGAAAACCTGGCAAGCTGCAACCAAAATTTATTTGTTATTTATATTTCTGTCCCACCCTATACCCAAGGGTCTCAGGGCAGGCAACAACCTTTAAAAGCCAGAATATCAAACAAAACTATATTAAAACAGTAAGAACCACCACATTTTAAATCTAGCAGGTTAAAAACAAAGCAATATCAGCTAAAGCAGTAGCATTTGCAAGTGAGGGAGAAACACAGAGCTTAGAGCTGTCCATTCCTGACTCTGCTTTGGCTTGTATTTTTAAATTCCCTGCATTTAAATTGAAATTAAACTTCAGTTTTTGATGCCCCCAGGGAGTGGGCACAGTTGCAGAGGAAGGGGGAAAGCAAGGCTAGGGAAAAGCAAAGCAAGACCTCACTTTCCAAAAAACAAACCAACAACAACAACAAAAAGCTGGATTTTCAGATGATGGACTAGCACCAGGGCTAGAAGTCCAGAGCTATACAAAATGCAAAATAGAAATAGAAATGCAAAGGAAGGACAAGACGTTCACACACCATATCCATGCCCCCAAAGTTGAGTCCCAAATGGCTGCTGCTGGCAGGAACAGCACTTGGCCCTTTTATCATCTATCTCATTATTCAGGGCACCTGTGGGTTTGCATTTGCGATGGAATGTATGGCTAGTGCATAGGGAACAAACACACAGGTGCAATTAGCTGTTGCACTCTCCAAGGATTGGCAATAGAGATCCACAGTTGGTGCAACTTGCAAAGTTACAATGTTTTCTCTCTATAAGTAAGGAGTTGCAGGGGCTTAGACTACCTTGAAGGGTCATTGTAAAGGCAAAATGGGGGGGGGAGCTGCCTCCTAGCCCATGCCACCTGGCACGGTTGCTGTGGGGCCAAGCAGCATTTGCCAGCCCTCGTGATGGGATGTTCTGGCCCTAATCAACTGCTGGGACCACCTGTGGTGTGCAAGGTGTGTGTCCCACGAGGGTGGACACGTGAGGGGCTACTGAGCTGTGCTGCTATTCCAACCAGAGCCAGTAGATGGAGCGCCAAGACCACAATTGCTTCCCTAAAGCTTGCAAAGGGGAATAACTAGAAATTATTTTTTGCAAGGCAAATGCATATGCACTTTTGATTACATCAGGTGCACGCAGTGGCTAATAATCATGAATATAATGGGGAGGGGGGCGAATAGTCTCCTGACCTCAAATACTTTAGAGTTTAAAATGGAGGGGAGTGACTTGCATCCCAGCCTAAACTCCCTTACAGGGTTGTTGTAAGGGCAAAACAGGGGGACCTGCCCATAAATTGCTCCAAGAAGACAACAAAAGACTCCAGTGCTGTTTTAATCTGGCTTCAGTCCACTTTTCAGAGTGAGAGAACCCATCAGGAAAGTGCCAAGTTGTTTTCTTTCAGCAGAAAATCCACCTTTTCATAAAGAAAATTACTAGCCATTTTTTTCTGATGTTTTCCTTCACTCTGATTAACACCTGGGCACGGGTCTGGGGTCTTTGGCTATGGGCTCCACCTGGTCCTAGCCCTATGGACTCCATCACCTGCTATGGAGTCCACCTGGTCTCAGCTCACTGCCTCAATTTCTGTGTGTGCGTGTGTTTGTGGCTTATTTTGCAGTGTTTTGTAGAATGTGCATTTTTAAATTATGTATTTGTATTATGTTTTTATTATTATTTTGCATTCTATGTTTTCTGTTTGTTGCAAACCGCCTTGGGCAATTTTTTCTTTTGGAAAGGCCGTATACAAACAAACTGGAAATTTTTTAAAAATTACCTAAATAAAATCCACCTGTTAAAAAACTCTTGCTACACAGAGCTGAAAGCAGTGAAGATGAATTCTGAATTTTGATACCCTGTGACAGACAGAGAAGTGGGAAGAGAACAGTCTGGCTCTATGCTTATAAACCCATTAATAAATAAATATATACCCAGTCAATTCAAAAACATTTATTGGCATAAAAGAACACACAAATATTGAAATCCCTTTATACAGTTGAAGCCATTAATTGATGATTAAAAGTGAGGACTTGGTATAGCTCATGGATAGATACAAGTGTAAACTACACCCGTCTGGTGGCCCACAAGGTCAGAGTGAGGATGTCACCAAAGAACTGGAGAAAAACAATGCTTGAGAACTCAGGATATAAACGTTGATCAAGAAATAAATGCTCATTATCCTTGTCCTCAAAATAGAGGGCCAGAATATTGCGGCCTTCCTTTAATTTGTATTATTTTCTTTTTTTCTTTTCTTTTTAAACATTCTTACATTTTTCTCCTATCATATTACTGCATTGCCTTAATACCATATATGACTTCCTCCCTTTTCCCGGCTTCTCCTTCTTGGTGTCGCTTATTTATTTTCTTCCCATTCATGGCCCTTGTTGCTTTTCAGCCTTAAATTTTAGTCAAAACTATCCGTCCTTACTTCTGTTTCTCATGGATAGTTAATCAAGGGGCTCCAGTCTTTTGTAAACTTATCTGTTGTCCTGTTTTAGTAAATTCGTTAATATGTCCATTTCAGCCAAGTCCATCAGCTTACTTAGCCATCCTTGCCCTGATGATATCTCTTCCTCCTTCCATTTATGTGCATAGAATAATTTTCTTTCCCAGTCCTGTTTTCCCCCTTGAAAATTAATATTCTCTTTATCTCTTCTGCATATATCTGCTAGTTGAACATATCTAAACCACTGTATATTTTCCCTCTCGATTTAACTGTTCCCTTGATTTAAAATCAATTAGTAGCATCTTTCATATTCAATCCAAGATCTTCCTTCCCCAAATTCTTTCAGCAAACCTTCACGTGGCGATACCCAAAGCGGCATTTTCTTACAAAGATTATTTTTTATAATTCAACCAAATCTTATACAAAGCCTTTCTCACAAAGTGATTTTCTTGGTTTATTCAAAATATCTCTACGCCAATCTTCTGCTTAAAGCAATCCACAGGGGCTCAAGAATTACAAGATAATAAAAGCTGCATATTTTTCCGGATCAGAAACGGCACCTTCGGGGAACATGGAGGGACTTTGCTGATTTTACCATCATGCCTCGCCGGAGCAAGCGGCAAACCGGCCCACGCACAGAAAGTGTTTTGTCCACGGCTGTGAGCTTTATTAAACTGGACTGAAGGGAGGGAAAAATGGAAATTTTTATCTCTCTTTCTCTCTTGCTTATGCACAATTTCTCCCCACACCGTGGAGGTGCAAATGTCTGCTGTCTGAGGTTTTCTCGCAGAAAGGCACAATGAAATCGGCGTAAACTCAAGCTCTGCTAAGGTGGTTCGGCTTGACGATGAACTCCGAACCACAGGAAGAAGGAAGCAGGGTCCGGCACGCCGCCAAACCCAGCCGAGTCCAGCGGAACGGCCCATGCACAGATCTGGCCAAGGCGCAGAGCCCACGGAGCAGCGGAAGCCATCCAGAAGTTCTTCCTTCCCAGTTCCCCCCAGGCAAGGACTTCTCCTGCATTAAACCCACGTCTGGCTAGGAGGTTCAGCCATGTTGGCCTCCAGCTCCCCTATTAGTCTGGAAAAGGGGAGCTGCCGCCCCACACTTGGCCTCCGGTGTCAGGATTTGGTCCTCTTAAGTTTCTTCTTTTTCAGCCCGCCGTCCTTCGCAGCCCCCACGCTTCCCGCGGCGGCACGCGGCTCGGGTTCCGCTTTCCGCTTGGTCGTCACCACTTCCATAGAGTTCCAGAGTTCGTCCACTTCGTCCTCTTCTTTCACATCGTCTGGGACCTCCGCTATGGACTGGCTGAGACTTTCATCCTGCGGACAGAACACCGGGACACATTTGCACATGGGCGCATTAAGGGGAGTTAGTTTTAATAGCAAAAGACTCTTGCTGCTCCATCCATCCATCCATCCATCCACCCACCCACCCACCCTCCCTCCCTCCCTGAGGTCTCCAGGCGGGTAACAACATTTAAAATCAAACAGTATGTATTAAAACAACAGCGTCTGCAAGTGGGAAGGGAAAAGTGTGTCCCCGTTTAACCGAAGCCCAGGGCAAAGAGGTGCATCTTCATTGCCTTCCTAAACATGCACAGTGAAGGTGATTGACGCAGCTCAAGGGGGAAACTATTCCATAGCCCGGGGGCCATCACTGAGAAGGCCCTCTCCTGGGTGGCCACCCCTTTTGCTGCTGAGGGCGGTGGGACAATCAGGAGGGGCCCCCCTCCAGGTCTTAAGGCACAGGCAGGTTAACTATAGTGTTGGCCTAGATCCTGGAGAAGGAGTTTGTTACATTTGCCACCAAACTTGTCACGCTCTTGCGAAACATTTTGCACACCCCAATCAAAAAAGCTCCCCAAATCAAGAGGCCTACCTATATAAACCCCCTCCCCCCAGCTTTTTTCCTATCTCATACACATAAATTCTGTTTGTTAAAAAATCCCTTTAAAATGCACAGGAAAACTCCACTTTACAGACAGATTATTTTTTTTCCCCCAATGGGTTTTCAATAACGACTTTAGACTTACCTCCCATTTCTCTCGGGTGTTGAGGACCAGGCAACTGAGTCGGGACTTCAGATAAACCTGGAAATAATAAGGACCGTGTTTTTTTTTCAGTCCAGAACATGGAAGTAAGGAAAATCTGATTAGAACAGGACGAAAGGAAGAGGGTTTTCTGGGCTTTGGGTTGAAAAGAACAGCAGGAACGCCGTGCTGTTAATCCAATTTGGCCTAGTGGTTAAGGAGCCGGATTCCTATCTGAGAATACGGGGCTTGATTCCGCTCTCCTCCACGAAGCTAGCTGGGTGACCTTGGGCTAGTCACAGCTCCCTGAGCTCTCACAGCCACAGCCACCTCACAGGGTGTCTGTTGAAGGGAGAAGGACAGGAAGATTTGTCAGCTGCTTTGAGTCACCTTGAATGGGTGAGAAAAATGGGGTAGAAAAGCCACATCTTCTTATTCTTCCTCCTCCCTCCCAGTCGCCTTTTCCTCTCGTGCCAAGGCTTTTTAGATTCTAAGGGCGTGTCTGGTCTGTTATACTGCCATCGTTAGCAGTGCTGGCGTGACTCATGAGGAATCTGGGGCTAACTCCTTCTGGAACCACAAGTCCCTGCCAACACACCAACTCACCTTGTATTCCAAGCTCTTGTCACGGAGGTTGTGCACGCGAAGGAAACGGTCCAGCCCGCAAGACGCCACAAGCGGAAGTGAGGGGTGGCACTGGATGGCACGTACCCCACCAGCAAAACCCTTCAGACACTTCACCAGCCGCCCTGCTGCAAGAAGGAAGGAGGCCCCTTCACAACACTTGGCCCAAACTGCTGCATCTAAGAACCTAAGAGGAGCCCTGCTGGATCAGGCCACAGCCCATCTGGTACATAAGAACCTAAGAGGAGCCCTGCTGGATCAGGTCTCAGCCCATCTGGTCCATAAGAACCTCAGAGGAACCCTGCTGGATCAGGCCACAGCCCATCTGGTCCATAAGAACCTAAGAGGAGCCCTGCTGGATCAGGCCACAGCCCATCTGGTCCATAAGAACCTCAGAGGAGCCCTGCTGGATCAGGCCACAGCCCATCTGGTCCATAAGAACCTAAGAGGAGCCCTGCTGGATCAGGCCACAGCCCATCTGGTCCATAAGAACCTCAGAGGAGCCCTGCTGGATCAGGCCACAGCCCATCTGGTCCAGTAGCCCGTCTCATGCAGTGGCCCACCAATTGCTTATAGGCACAGACAACTTCCTGCCTGGAAAGCCAAGGAGTTCCAGCTCCTCTTCCCATCCACTCACCTTGCCGTAGATCTAGAACAGCCACGTCACCCCTGGAGCTGCCCACGACAACCGCACTGGGGGGGGGGGGGGAGAAAGAGAAGATGAAGTCAGAATTTTTTATTTTAAAAGCATTTCCCATTGAAGCAACAGGAAAAGAAGAAGAAGAGTTGGCTTTTCTACTCTGCTTTTCTCACCCATTTAAAGGGGCTCAAAGTGGCTGACAAACCTTCCATTCTTCTCCCCTCAACCGAACGCCCTGTAGGGTAGGTGGGGTTGTGAAATCTCAGAAGAGAACTGTG
This sequence comes from Aspidoscelis tigris stejnegeri, assembly GCA_023333525.1. NCBI lineage: Eukaryota > Metazoa > Chordata > Lepidosauria > Squamata > Teiidae > Aspidoscelis > Aspidoscelis tigris. Next base: position 2,762,697 of record JALMGA010000027.1, on the reverse strand, counting down.
ACTAGCCAAAGGTCACCAAGCTGGCTTCATGGAAGAAGAAGAGCTGGCTTTTCTACCCCGCCTTCTAAAGGGACTCAAAGTGTCTGACAAGCCTGTTCTTCTCCCCACAACAGACACCCTATGAGGCAGTTGGGACTGTGAGAGCTCAGAGGACAGCTGTGACTAGCCCAAGGTCACCCAGCTGGCCGCTTTGTGGAGGAGTGTGGAATCAAACCCAGTTTTGCCAGATAAGAGTCCGGCTCCCTAAGCACTAAACCAAACTGTCTCTGAAGGAGGGACGCTTAGAGGGTGGGCGGGAACAGGAACACACCCTACTGAGTCGGGGTGGGGGGGGGCAGGGAAGGCTGGAAATAGATCTTGGACCCACCTGGAGTCTGGAGTCAGAGAGAGGGCAGTCAGTGGGTACTCGCCAAATGTGGTCTCCAGAACTGGGCGACGCTGGGGGCTGCTGGGGTCATAGATACGGACCTGGTGGTACAGAAGCAAAAGGCAGGACTCTTTAGGGGAAAGTCCAGTTCCTAGAGGACACCGTCACATCACAGCGCCTCCATGACCGCAGGTGGAAGCAACCGATGGGCCACAGTGTGAGACGGGATGCTGGACTAGATGGGCTGTGGCCTGATCCAGCAGGGCTCCCCTTAGGTTCTTATGGACTAGATGGGCTGTGGCCTGATCCAGCAGGGCTCCCCTTAGGTTCTTATGGACTAGATGGGCTGTGGCCTGATCCAGCAGGGCTCCTCTGAGGTTCTTATGGGCCAGATGGGCTGTGGCCTGATCCAGCAGGGCTCCCCTTAGGTTCTTATGGACCAGATGGACTGTGGCCTGATCCAGCAGGGCTCCTCTTAGGTTCTTATGGACTAGATGGACTGTGGCCTGATCCAGCAGCGTCCCCCAGTTAGGCTGAGAGGTTTAAGACCCCAGTTGATGTTCATATATCCAAGTAAACGACCCCACTGTGATCTCAATATTAACATTACAACAGCCCTGTGTGGTAGCTGAGGCAGAAAGGCAGGGACTGGTCACCCAGGGGCCTTTCCAAGGGGTTCCCACATCCCTGGTACGGCCCTCTACCTACCCACGACATTCATTCAAATCACTTAAGATTGCCTTCTGCAGAACTTACCTGATGGTGCCCAGTACAGGTGACCACCTTCTCTGACCCGGGCAAGAACTGCATATCTCTCTCCCAGACAGGCACTCGCAGGTTCAGCCAATCATTCCGCACCTATTTAAGAACAAGAAGGAGACCTGGCTTTTCTACCCTGCTTTTCTCACAGGGGACTCAAAGCAGCTGACAAACTTTCTGTTCTTCTCCCCACAACAGAATACCCTGTGAGGTAGGTGGCGCTGTGAGAGCTCAGAAGAGAGCTGTGACTAGGCCAAGGTCACCCAGCTGGCTTTGTGGAGGATCTATCTATCCATCTATCCATCTATTTGTCTGTTTGCATTTCTATCCGACCCTATACCCAAGGGTCTCGTGGCAGGTAACTTTTAAAATCAAACATATTAAAACAATAACAATATACATGAACACAACAGTGTCTGCAAGTGGGAAGGGAAAGCGTATCCCCATTTAACCGAAGGCTGGAGCAAAGGGGTGAATCTTCACTGCCTTCCTAAACGTGTACACTGAACCTGACTGACACACCTCAAGGGGGAGACCATGCCACAGCCTAGGGGCCACCACTGAGGCCCTCTCCGGGGTGCCCACTCCTTCTGCTGCTGAGGGTGGTGGGACAACCAGGAGGGCCTCCCCTCCAGATCTTAGAGCATACAGACCTACCTGTGTATTTAAATCTTAGAGAGAGAACTGTTTTGTGGGAGGGGGAGGGGGACACAGGGCAGCCTTCTTTGTGGTGGCCCCCCGATTCTGGAAGAGACTCCCTCTTAAGGTTCACCAAGTGCCTACATTATATGGTTTTTAGTTATGGTCTCTCACGTAGCTCTTCACCCAGGCCTTTGGGGCTCAGCTCCCTCCGATTGTGCCCGGTCACAATCCAACAGAAGGCATCCCTGAATTACTAAGTGACTCACATTTTTGGCTTTGAAAATGGGTTCCTGAGGCCGGTGCAAATCCCACACCTTCAGGCAGTTTTCCTTGCCGCCCGTGGCCACGCGGTGCGGCACCTCCGGGTTCTGGCGCATGCGGCAGAGATTGGCGCCCGCTTGGATTTCCACCTGCGACAGGGAGAGGAATGAGGTTTGCAAGGATATGGAAAGGAGATGTACAAAGGCGCTCGGGTGAAGCTGGAGCTACAAGGCAAAACGACCCTCAGAAGAGCCCATGTTCTAGGTCTCTCTCCTCCCCCCCATCCTTCCTTTCCTCCTACTCTGTCTCCTTCCTCCCTCTAGTTTGGTCTCTTTCCTTCCTTCCTTAGAATCATAGAGCTGGAAGGGACACCCAGGGTCATCCAGTCCAACCCCCTGCTCAATGCAGGATTTCCAAACCATCCCAGGCAGATGTCAGTCCAGCCTCTACTTGGAGACCTCCAGCGAAGGAGAACCCACCACCTCCCGTGGCAACCTATTCCACTAACTGATCACCTTCACTGTCAGGAAGGTTTTTCTTCCTTCCTCCTTCCCACCCTCTCACATCGTCACCTCCTTCCACTGTAACATCCTAGAGGGGACTCACATTTTCTGAGGCCTCCTGCCAGACCTTTAGTAAACCAGACTCTCTGCAGGTGATGAGGCAGCTGGAAACATTTGTGAAGCCAGGATAAAGAAAAAGAAAGGAAAGGTAGAAGAAAAAGTCATTGATTTCTGCCATGAAAATTATCTTCCTCTTTATTTCAATATGGCTAAGAATATAAACACTGTGTAACGAACATCTGTGCTGGATTAGAGAATGAGGATGGTTATTGAATACAGGTGTACTGATAGGTGTATCAGTGGCTACTAGAATAGGCTCCTCTTAGGCTCTTATGGACCAGATGGGTTGTGGCCTGGTCCAGCAGGGCTCTTCTTAGGTTCTTATAGACCAGATGGGCTGTGGTTTGATCCAGCAGGGCTCCTCTTAGGTTCTTATGGACCAGATGGGCTGTGGCCTCATCCAGCAGGGCTCCTCTGTGGTTCTCATGGACCAGATGGGCTGTGGCCTGACTCAGCAGGGCTCCTCTTGGATTCTTATTTTCAGGATCTCACCGTCCAAACCCACAGGGTAAGGTCAGGAGGTGAAACAACACATATGTTATTAACAGTGGAAAGCACCTGGCCCCATGTATTGAGAAACAGAGTTGTTTTTTATACCCTGCTTTTCTCAACCTTAAGGGGACTCAAAGTGGCTGACGAACATTCTGTTCTTCTCCTTACAACTGAGACAGGTGGGGCTGTGAGAGCACCCAGCTGGCTTTGTGGAGGAATAAGGAATCAAAATGGGAGACTACCAGATAAGACACTCTGACCACAACAACTGGCTCATGGGATAGCTGAGATAAACGTCGAGTAAGGAAGATTGAAGAGATCAGCCCTTACCTCTCGAGGACACCCAGACCACAAAATGGGCCTTCACCTCCCAGATTCTCCCGAGATTCAATGAATTTGCTTTTCTCAGAGCTAAACAATCTGACAGACCCATCGAGGAATCCCACAAAAATCTAAGAGAAAAGGAAACAGGAGAGATAAAATGTCCCTCTCATTATAGCTTCGATAAAAACATAACAGCTGCTAAAACAGATGCAATTTGCGATGTGCACAAATGTTCTAAACGTTCAAAATTTGATCGATTGATTGAATGTGGACATTGTTTTGAATAGAACGTCTTCACATTCTAATTTAAACATTCAAATGAGTTCCAAAAGATTAATTTGAATCATTCGTATGTACAGATATGTAAGAATTACATATGCACCTGTCCAAATTTCATACATATCTGTACACATTTGCAATTATAATACGGAATGAAAACAGGATGCATACGTAATGCATACAGAAACGTATAACATATTTGAAAGTTGTTGACATTCGACAGGATGCTGGACGAGATGGACCAGATGGGCTGTGGCCTGATCCAGCAGGACTCCACTTAGGTTCTTATGGACCAGATGGGCTGTGGCCTGATCCAGCAGGGCTCCTCAGAGGTTCCCAACTTTCCTTCCCCTCACACCCGGCAGGTTCCCTGAACGTTCCGCTGCAACCCCTTCACCTCAGATTCGTATGGGTCACCCCAGCACATTGCAGTGATGGCTTCTTGCCGGTTAAGCGCCTCGCCCAGCTTGTAGTTTGAAGCCTGTTTCTTCCTCAGGTTGATGCCTAGAAAGGAGAAACACAACGTTTTAAAATCTGCCCTTGATCCTGTTCCCTCAGCCAAAGACCAGGGTAAAAAGGTGCGCAGAAAAGCCCTTGAAGCGGATTAGAGGTGTGGATGCTTAGGGCAGTTCTCCACTAGCTGGTACACTACCAGGAAGGATACTAAGAGCCTCCCTTCCATGGCACTCCACACATGCTCGTGGGCACGCTTTCTACCCCACTTTGCACATGCCCACGAGCACTCTTTCTACGGCACTCTGTGCATGCTCACGGGCACACTTTCCATGGCACCCAAAGCATGCTTGCAAGGAGTTTCTCCACGGGACTCTTCCCATGCTCCCGGGCACTCTGCACGACCCCGCGAGGACTCTTTCTGCGGCCCTCTGCACATGCTCGTGGGCACCCTTTCCATGGCACCCGAAGCCTATTTTTCCCACGAGACTCTTCCTATGCTCGTGGGCACTCTTTCCACGCCACTCTGTACGTGGCCGGAAGGACTGCTTCCGCGGCGCTCTGCACACGCTCGCGGGCGCCCTTTCCCCAGGACCACCATTACTCTGGAAGAAAGGGCGATTAGCAGCAGCAGTAGCAGCAGCAGCAGCAACCTGGCCTTCCCTGGGCCTCGTTTTCTTCCTCCCCTCCACGGCCCCCTCTTGTTGCCGTTACCTTTCAGGATGCCCGTCTCCGAGCCCACCCACACGTGGTTCCCCCGCGTAGTGGCCGCCGCCGCCGCCGCCGCCGCCATGGCTACTGCCCGCGCCTCGCCTGCCTTCTAATTCTGAAAGCACCGGACGCTTTAGACTGAAACACCGGAAGTCCGTGAACAAGCGTGGCGGCAAGGAGGCACGCGATAGGCCAGCGCGGCTCCAGTGCGGTGTATCGCAATATCCTTCCGGCTAGCACTCCTTTCTCCTACTCAGAGGTTCCGCCTCATTTCATGATGATGGGGAGGGAGGAAAACTCTTTTCGGCATGGAGGGTAATCCATCCCAGAAGTGGATCCCCGAGGACCGTTTGGAAGCCTTGGGCTGGGATCTCTCCTAAGGTTTAATCCAGCTTGCTTCCACTTTCATAGTGGCTGTGATCACACCTATGGTTTCAGCCAGCTTCAGTCCACCTTCAGAGCGAGAGCAAAGTGACCAGAAATTTTCCTTTTCACATTATCATTCCCCATTATTTAACCCTGGAAGAAAACAGCTTGTCACTTTGCTGGCATGTTCTCTCGCTCTGAAAGTGGATTGAAGCTGACTGCATTCACACCTAAAGTTTAATCCAGCAGAATTCCAGAATAAGTAATCTGGAATGTCTGGAAGTAGTGTAAGAAAGAGGGTGAGAGCAGCAGAATATCTTACACTCTTTATTCTCTAAGCAATAAATTTCTACCTGGTCTCACTCTGTTCAGAAGCCCTAGAATAAATCCACTAACCACAACCTGTTCCCATAGCATATGCTATGTGTGAAGACAGTTAATGTTGAAGGTAGAAAACAGAAGGTTTGTCAGCTGCTTTGAGTCCCCTTAACGGAGAAGAACAGAAGATTTGCCAGCTGCTTTGGGTCCCCCTAAATGGATGAGAAAAGTGGATACAAAAGCCAATTCTTCTTCTTATCCCAGCAAAGGAGTTCTTAAAATAAATTACACCCGTGCAGATCTGTGGTTGTTTGTGTGCATTTCCTTGAGTTCAGTTACTATTCTGAGTTAGAGGGTGACTATTTTTAGCAAAGAATTAATGCAAAATACTCAGAGCTACAGTTTCTTGGCATTAAAAATGGAAATAAGGAAGAGAGACTTCTTCAGAAGGTTAACTGCTTTATTTTAAACAGTTATATGAAGTCAAACACTTGGCCAATGAAGTTTGTTTCACTGGAGACGAAGCTGGAACACAAGTGATATCTCTGAACCATATGTATATAAGAACACATTTTTAAGTGATGCCCCACAAAACCTAGCCCAAAGCCTCCAACCTAGAAACAAGCATCCAGATGTTGCTATCCTATTCCACTACATTTGGATATTCCAAAAGAAAGCGCAGCTATCCCAGAACGCCCATGCTTTCTTCCAGAATATCTAAATACAGGAAAAATGAGTAACGACGTCTGAATGCTACCTTAGTTATCCAACATCATGGCTCCCTGTGAAAAAAGGAGGAGCGCTGAATGTATAAAGGACCAGATCTATTAATGGCCAGTGTGGGGAAAGGCCACCAGATCTCGAAATGGGCTGTTTTCCCCACAAGCTGCGTTCTAGACCACCACATTTCCACGCGCTGGGTGTTTCACCCGTGCTGAGCTTCTTTCTGCCTTGGTTTGTGAGCCCTTCGTAAATGATGAACCTCTCTCTCTCTCTCTCTTTCTCTCTGAGAATGAAATCAGACACTCTCTCCATTCCTTGTGCAGTTTTGTGTTTATACGCATGTATACATTTTAAGAGATGTCTACGTTTTTATATATAAAGCTCAAATACCAGATAAAAAGGTCTATTGCTACAGTGAAGTCTGTCACAGTGTTTGATGTACCGGCAGCGAGACTGGAATGTGTGTGCATGTGCCCATGTTTTCTTATTCCCCCTCTAACCCGCGTGGTTTTGTTTTTTTTCCGTCTAGCCATCAGGCCGGGGTAAGCTATGCCATAACGTAGCCAAGAACGGCGGACATTGCATACCTAGCCTCAAAGCCCTGCAAAGGTCTTCATCCAGACACACAGCTTTGATACACATTTGGGCACTGGGATCCCCATCTTCTGCCGTGCGGAAGGGCGTAGTTACGTCATAGCGGATGCCGCAGGCTTCCCCATTCAACAGCCTTATGACTCGCTTCTTGGGCTGAGCTTGCACATACTGGCGCACGGAGGAAGGAACAGTGACAAGTATCCGGTAGGAAGGCGGTTGGCCTCCGTTAGGAAGAGGCTCCGGATTCAGCAGGACGAAGGCTTTGGTGAGCCTTTCTCCCTTCTGGCTGCGAAGACGCAACAGCCAGCAAAATTCATGCTCCTCTCCTGAAAGGCCAGAGCACAAGGGCTTTTTAGTCATAAATTAGTACACAGTTTATAAAAGAAGGTTTACAGCAAATTCTTTGAGCCTTTCTGCACAGACCTTTAATCCGGATTAAGGGTCCGTTTAGAACACTTCTAGGCAACATTGATCCACATGTTAATGTGAGTGTATGAGGCCACACCTCCTAATGCTATGTCCAGGCAGAGGAAGTAGATTTAGACTAGGGAGGAGTTTAATCCAGATCTGTTCTAAACCCATTAATATTGGGTCTGGATCGGAAACAAGGGTTTTATTCTGGATTACGGGAGGTGAGCGGATGGGGTCCCAGAAATACCAAGAGTGCAGACAGCTCTCCCCGCGATCTGGATCTAACAAAAGGAAGTTCAGAAGAGGCTTTCAAAGACCAGGAAAACAGGGCAAATTAAAAAGAATAGCAAGCTGCAATTCAAAACAGGGCAAATATTATGAAACTCTTGGGAACCAAAGACCTAATGAACTTCCCAGGCAGAAAGTATGACAGCTTTTTCAAAGCCCATAGGCTGATCTGGGCCCAGTCCCGGCGCTTCTGCCTGGCCTACCTCACAGGGCTGCTGTGAGGATGAAACGGAGTCCAGGGAACAGCAGGGCCCCGTGCCTCCCTGAAGCTCCTTGGGAGAAAAAGCAGCCCACAAATGCCACAAGCGAGCACGCCTTTTACTTCCTGGCTAGATGACGGCGTTCCACCGGAAGCAGAGCCTCTTCCAGGCTGCAACACCTGCTGCAATGATGACCTCCCTCTGGGTAGCCAGCTCCTCCACGTGCAAGAACCCCGCCTCTGTGCCACATGACCTGCACTGCCCCAAAGGCGTCGCCCCGTGGCATCCGGCAGCTCAGAGACACCGTGTCAAGGAGGACCGGCCTCCTGGGACGCCTCCCAGCATCCAAGAGCAGATTGGCTGAGTCGGCCCGTCTTCCCGCTTCCGTCCCTGCCTTACCTTCCCTGCCTTCGTTCAGCATCAGCGACCGCCTGGCCTGGGCTGTCAGTAGGCTTCTGAGCATGCTGTGCAGCGTGTGGTTCATGCAGCGGAACATGCAGGCGCTGTAGCGGGGTGCCGCCGGCTCGGCCTCTTCCACGGCTGCAGGGCTCTCCCTCTGCGGGCTGCGGGCCTGCCTGTGGGCGTCCGGGATCTCTACGGCAGGCACGTCAGCTCGGCCGGATCCGGGGGCTGGTGCCAACAAGAGAGCAAACATCAGGCTTTGCCAAGCACGAGCCATGCCAGGCTTTGGCGGGCAGGCAGGCGGGCACGTGGGTGGAAGGGCAAAGGCTGGTACTGGGGCCAAATTTCTGCAGCCAGCTGCAAGGGGGAAAGGTCCGGCCGATCCGGCAGCGGGAGGAGGCCTGAGGTTGCTGCCGTAGGAGAACGCCGAGGTTTTTGTGCCCTGCCTGCTAGTGGGCTGGAATGGTGCCCAGGAGGACAGCTGCCGCCAAGATATGTTTTTATAACCCAGTCCTGGAATGCCAGTGCCAGGGAGGGGGAAGGAAGGGGGGAAGGGGAGGGGGGTTAGGTAATAGGTAACTTTCTGTGACCCTTCCAAGGCCAGAAATAAGTTGACCCAGTGTGTGGCATTCACTTAACCCCTTCAGCTTCATCCAAGCAGTGTGTATTTGAATCCACATTATTTTTAAGAATCTGGAATTTGCTGCCAGAAGAGGTGGTAACAGCAGCCTAGACAGCTTTGATAAAGGGTTAGACAAATAGGAACCTCAGGGGAGCCCTGCTGGATCAGGCCACAGCCCATCTGGTCCATACGAACCTCAGGGGAGCCCTGCTGGATCAGGCCACAGCCCATCTGGTCCACAAGAACCTCAGGAGAGCCCTGCTGGATCAGGCCACAGCCCAGCTAGTCCAGCATCCTGTCTCACACAGTGGCCCACCAACTGCCCATGGGCATCTCATGCAGAGACAAGGACAAACCTTCTCCTGCTCTCGAATCCCAGCAAAGGGCCTTAGAGGCCTCCTGCTTGTCCCAACAGCCTGGAAGATGGACTTAGGCATCCATTCTAGTAGCCATCAAAACATCTGTCATCCATACATTTCTCTAGCCCTTCCTTAAAGCCATCTAGGCTGGTAGCTGTTACCACCTCCTCTGGCAGCCAATTCCATAGAGCGATGAACACAGATACAGGTGTATCAGTGGCTCCTAGAACAGATGCCCACGTTCACCTTCCAGGTTGGAGAGACAGGCAGGAGCCCCCTGAAGTCTAAGAGCAGTTGAAGGTTTTCCTTCATCTTCAGCTTGAGATGCCCAGAAGCAATGGGTGAGTCACTGGGTAAGCCAGGATGCTGGGCTTGGTGGGCTGTGGCCTCATCTAGCATGGCCACTCTTAATTCATGGAGGACAGGAGCATCCATGGCTACTGGCATGGATGCCCAGGTACCGCCTCAAGGTTGCAGAGGCAGGCAGGACAAACTGGCTGACAAACCTTCTGTTCTTCTCCCCAGAACAGGCACCCTGTGAGGCAGGTGGGGCTGGGAGACCTCAGGAGAGAGCTGTGACTCGCCCAAGGTCACCTGCCTGGCTTTGTGGAGGAAGAAGAATTTTTTTTTATAATCAGCTTTTCTCACCCATTTAAGGGGACTCAGGGCTGCTGACAAACCTTCCAGTCTTCTCCCAACAACAGACACAGTTTAAGGCAGGTGGGGCTGGGAGAGCTCAGAAGAGAGCTATGACTTGCTCAAGGTCACCCAGCACAGCGGCTTTGCACAGCGGAGAATTTAATTCTAGCTTTAATGGGAAGGAAAATAAATAAATAAATAAATAAATAAATAAATAAATAAATAAATAAATAAATAAATAAATAAATAAATAAATAAATAAATGTGTTTTCCGGCTCAGTGGCAACTCTAGATTTTTATCTCTAGGGTGATACTTCCAAGGGTTCAGCCCTCTGCGATGGCGCATGCGCCTCAAAGGCTCAAGCGAGCTGCTCCGCCCCCAGGGGAGGAGCCGGCCAGCAGCTGAAGGCCATTGGACAGGCAGGGAAAAAGGGGGTGGGGTCTTTCCCAGGAGGCCCCGCGCCGGCTCCTATTTAACCCTTTGCTGGGAGGCGTTGCTTTCTCTATCCAAGCTGTCAGGAGAGGAGGTAAGGAGCAGTGGGGAGATCGCTGTCAATCCGTCGCCATCCCGGTTCCGTAGCAGCGCTTGGCCCAGGGGGCGATGCGGAGGCTCGTCTCCACTGTCCCCCCTGCTTCTCCGCGGGGCTCTTGGCTCTAATCCCCGCTTCCCAGGGGAAAGAGGAGCGAGACAGCCGGTCCGAGAGGGCTGCGGCAAGCTGAGGGTTAAAAAGCGCCAGGCTGTTAGGGCTCCCCTAGTAGGGCGCCGCCATTTTGGCGCCTCCTCCTACTCCCCTTCCGCCATCTTGTCCCCCTTGGCGGGAAAGGGCCCCCCTCCCAGGACTCCCCATCAACCAGTCCCGTCCCCCCCCCCCCGATTGGCTTTCGAGCGCGAGGATGCAAATCGGGCCTCGCGGGACAAATCGGGCGGAGGCGAAACGGGGCGGGACGAAACGCGCGCACATCCCCGCCGCCAAGTCCGTGCACGTGGTGCCAGCTTTTTCTGCATGCTGATCTTGGTGCATAATTCACTTTTGTGCCGTCTGCTTGGTCTTGTGCTGCAAAAAACAAACTAGAGGGACCCAGTTTCGTCTCGTGGTTATCTTGGAACACTGGGTTTGATTCCATGCTCCCTCGTGAAGTCTGCTGGGTCACCTTGGGGTAGTCACAGCTCTCTTGGGGTGTCTGTTGTGGGGAGAACAGAAGGTTTGTCAGCAGCTTTGAGTCCCCTTAAATGGGTGAGAAAAGCAGGATAGAAAAGCCAAGTCTTCTCAGTCACTGGAGGTCTTTTTAAATATGCCTCTTCCAGTTTAGGATTCCCAGCTGACCACTACCGAGTGTCCAGTCTCTTGTAGGGAAGGGAAGGGGAGCGCAGAGCATTCACTCCTCTTGGCCTGTCTTTAAATTAAAAGTGCAAAGTCCGTATTCCCCAGGACGGAAGGTCTTGGGTCAGCTACCTTGTAATCTCTAAAAGAACACCTCCTTCCACGTTCACCTGCCCATGCCCTACCATCTGGAGAGGAGGCCTTCCTGGTTGTACCACCACTCACAGCAGCAAAAGGTGTAGGCACCCAGGAAAGGGCCTTTTCAGTGGTGGCTCCCAGACTGGAATAGTCACCCTGGCCTTTGGCTAATGTGGAGGAACAACCTTTTCCTCTCCACGTTCAGAGACTGCCAGGGTTTTAATGCTATTGGGTTTTAATGTGTTTGTTGTACCCTTGGGTATAAGGTGGGATAAAAATGCAAATAAATAATATAAATAATATTGCTTATTTGGGCAGGATTTTTGAATAGGACTTTTCTGTGATGAAACTTTACACAGACCTGTTCTGAAAAGTTCTGTGATGCAACCCTTTTGTTTCTGAGATCCGTTCTTTTTGCTTTGTGCCGCTTTCTAAAGCGGGTTTGTTGAAAATGTGCGGCTCACGTGGCCTTTCGTCTTTCCTCCCCAGGTCTGGATTGGCAAAGACCCTGCAGGATTCTCTTCTCCAGGTGAGCCCTTTGAGGCTGCTTTCTTGCTTATCCCCTACTACCCCAGAAAACAACAACTGTTTCCTTGTCAGATGAGTAAGGCAGGTTAAAGTTCTACTCCGAGCTCCTAATCTAGTGCGGAAACTTAATTTAGGCTGGAGAATAAGAAGGGTTGGCTTTTCTACCCTGCTGTTCTCACACATTTAAGGGGACTCAAAGCGGCTGGCAAACATTCTGTTCTTCTCCCTACAACAGGCACCCTATGAGGTGGGTGGGTCTATAAGAGCTGTGACTAGCCCAAGATCATCTAGATGGCTTTGTGGTGGAAGAATAATAAGAATTGGCTTTTCTACCACACTTTTCTCACCTTTTAAGGGGGCTCAAAGCGGCTGACAAACCTTCTGTTCTTCTCCCCACATCAAACACCCTGTAAGGTAGACGGGGCTGGGGGAGTTCAGAAGACAGCTGTGGCCTGATCCGGCAGGGCTCCTCTCCGGTTATGTCCTGACCTGTGCTACAAAGATGAGATGTCTGAACTCTCTCTTTCTGAGGCTTCAGTGGAGAAACCCTTTACCAGATTCTGAGTAGCACCACCGCTGGTCACCAGCGGATAGAGACGAGTTAGCGCTAGAGGAGATCCAGCTCAGAAGAGGATTTAGGCCTCCAGTTCCTGAGAGTATATTTTATTCCTGGGCTTGCTGCACCTGAAGTCGTTGCAAGGCCGTATAATAACAATCTCTTTCTCCCCATTATACAGGCACAAGATGGATTCCAGCAATGTGCAGCATTACATGTGAGTAATCATGGTTGAAATTGTGGTGTGGATGGGGGCTTGGGTTGATGGTGGAACAAGCAAATGTTTGGAACCAGTTTAGTCTAGTGGTTAAGGGAGCCGGACTCTTACCTGGGAATACTGGGTTTGATTCTGCACTCCTCCACGAAGCCAGTTGGGTGACCTTGGCCTAGTCTCAGCTCTCTTGTGAGCTCTCACAGCCCCACCAACCTCACAGGGTATTCTGTTGTGCAGAGAAGAGCAGAAGGTTTGTCAGCTGCTTTGAGTCCCCTTAAATGGGTGAGAAAAGCGGGCTAGAAAAGCCAACTTCTTTTTGGCCTAGCTGCTGCTTTGGCAACTTGAATGTTCTATGATGTGCAAAATTGACAAGCATATATCTGATTCCTTGTGATGTCAATTTCTTATCTGAGAACACGGCTGGGGGGGGGGCTGGCAAAACAAGAAGAGAAATGGCATCTATCTAAAAAGTCTTACCTTTTCTTTTTTAAATTGCAGCGCTCCCGATTCTGAACCAGGAGGGCTGTTTTTTTGGGAAAGCCACAAAAGTAAGTTTCCCTGGTTGTGGGTCTGAATATTTACGAGAGGACCTGTGTTTGAAAGGATGACCTTTGTTAATGGACGACTGAGGTCTCATGGCAGTAGAGTTACCAAAGCCCTGATCAGACATCGGTCTCTCCACGTAGCAAAATGCTGCCTTATGCTCTTTGCTGAACGCTGTTCCCTGTTTTCCTTCACAGGTGAGAAGAATGGGTTTGTCAGCAGCCTTGAGCCCCCTTAAAGGTGAGAAAAGGAGTAAAAATGTCAACTCTTCCTGTTCTTGGGTTTGCAGTAAATGTCAAGGTTTGTGCGCTGTCCGGCAAGCGTTGCTCTCCACAGAAAAGATTAGGGTGCGGCAATTTTCTGGTAGTCCATTTGAGAGTTTCAAATTCATGCCGGCCTTTCCAGCCACCAGTGTCTCCCGTCGGCCTCCCAGGGATGAACTGTTAACCGCCCCAGGCTGATCCTGCGTGATGGAGTGGTCCCTTCTGAGTGGGAGCCCAGGACTTTGGGGTCGTAAGAAGAGCCTTTGCAGAGGTGATTCTGACTTTGTTTCCTCTTCTGTTGCAGGATGTCGTTTTTTCTCCTGGCAAAGGCGGTTGACTTGAAACACAACATGTTAGCAGGTGAGTGCTTCCTTGTGGGTTTCCCAGTGCCTTCTGGGAAGGAAGGAAGGTGTGGCATGTCCTCAAACGTTGCAAGGTGATTTTCTCCAGCCTCTTTGGCTGTTTTGGATTAAAACCTCCTGTGTATCTGATTCTTCTTCCGCATCGGCTGGGGCTAACGGGGAGTAGGTTTTAAGACGGTTAGCGTCTGTCCCGATGATGAAATCCTACTCCGTCTTACTGTCTGTGTTGGCCCCAGAACCTGCAAAGGTTGAACCCACTGGGGTCAGCAGGCGGAGAGGAGGACGCCTTTGTTCTTGAAGGAACGGTCTGATGGGACGGAAACCTAGCTTTGGTGAGCTGCAGCTTTTGCGTAGAAGAAAATCCTTGATGTGGTTCGTAGTCTTCTCGGGGCGAGGTTTTCCCATTCCCAGGACCCCATCGACCACACTGGCAGGAAACCATAGGAATTGGGCTTGGCAATAGCTGGAAAACACCATCGCCTTCTCCCATACCTACCTGCTCATGCCTTAAGATCTGGTGGGGAGGCCCTCCTGGTTGTCCCACCGCCCTCAGCAGTGAAATGGGTGGGCACCCAGAAGAGGGCTTTCTCAGTAATGGCCCCCAGGCTATGGAATAGCCTCCCCCTTTGAGGTGAATCAAGCTTCTTCTTTATATAAGTTCAGGAAAGCAGTTTAAGATGCACCTCTTTGCCCTGACTTTCAGCTAAATGTGGTTACATCCCCCCCTTTCTGGTAGTACTGTTTTTAATATGTAATATATTAATATAATATAATTAATCATATTAATATATTGTAACCCGCCCTGAAACCTCCAGGTGTAGGGCAAGATAGAAATACAAATAAATAATAATTAAACCTTTGACCACCTGTGAAATAGATACTGAAGACTTCTGCAGCTGTGTGGCTACGTCTGTCTGCTATAAAAAAATACCTCTATATTGCCTTTTCTCCCTGTAACAGTGTTTTTGGAGCATTTGGTGTGAGACCTCTACGTGAGAAATGCAGTGCTCTAGGAGAGTCGAATCAGTAATTTCCCCACCTACCTCAGAACAGGTAAGATCCCCTGCATTTCTGTGCATGCCCGTCCAGTTTCCAAATCTTGCTCCTGCTGACATGATGATCTCAATTTGGAATCTCGTTCGGCTGAATGTTGTTCCTGATGAGAATCGGAATCTGAGCTTCAGAGAGGGGCTGAGTCCAAAGTATGAAATACTTATTTTGCAAAGGATAGGTTGAACTTAGTAGTATTCTAGTTTGAGAAGGCGATCATCCAATGGGAAAACGTAAAAATAACCCCACACCTCTGCTTGGTTGTGGATATATTTCAATCTGAAGGCTGTCATAGTAAGAGCCTTAAGAGGAGCCCTGCTGGATCAGGCACGGCCCATCTGGTCCATAAGAACCTAAGAGGAGCCCTGCTGGATCAGGCCACAGCCCAATCTGGTCCATAAGAACCTAAGAGGAGCCCTGCTGGATCAGGCCACAGCCCAATCTGGTCCATAAGAACCTAAGAGGAGCCCTGCTGGATCAGGCCACCACCCATCTGGTCCATAAGAACCTAAGAGGAGCCCTGCTGGATCAGCCCACCGCCCAATCTGGTCCATAAGAACCTAAGAGGAGCCCTGCTGGATCAGGCCACAGCCCAATCTGGTCCATAAGAACCTAAGAGGAGCCCTGCTGGATCAGGCCACCGCCCATCTGGTCCATAAGAACCTAAGAGGAGCCCTGCTGGATCAGGCCACAGCCCATCTGGTCCAGCATCCTGACCCACATAGTCGCCCACCAGTTGCTTTGGGACATCTCAAGCAGAAGACAAAGACAAAACCTTCACCTGCTCTCAACTCCCTGCCAATGGAGGCCTCCTACCTACCTGTCCACCCAGCCTGAAAGACGTACTTAGGAACCCATTCTAGTAGCCATTGATACTCCCATCATCCATGAGTTTGTCTGACCCCTTCCTAAAGCCATCTTTTAAGATTAACAAAATTGCAGTGTGTGTGGAGTTTTTAAAAACGTATTTATCTTTTGTTGCAGGGCCAGTGGGAGCTTGGATAGGAGTCCTCTGTCATACTTGGTAAATATCCCAAAAATTGCATTTGTGCATTCCCCTACCCTATCCCCAAAGGTCTCAGGGTGGGTAATATTGAAAATCAGACATACGTTAAAACAACAACAGTATGTATTAAGACAGTAACAGCATCTTTAAAGTGGGAAGAGCAGTATTCCCATTTAACCGAATACCAGGGCAAAGAAATGTGTCTTCGCTGCCTTCCTAAACGAGTACAGTGAAGGGGCCTGACGCATCTTACTCCACATCCTGGGGACCATCACTGAGAAGGCCCCCTCCCAGCTGTCCACCCCTTTTACTGCTGAGGGTGGTGGGATGACCGGGGGAGCCTCCCCTCCAGATCTTAAGACACGGGAAGGTCAATATGGGAGAAAGCATTCCTTTAGATATTTGGGGGCCCAGTCTTCCCGCTGGGTCTTCTGAAATTCCTTCTGGGCAGTTTTGCTTTAAGCTACACAATGCTGAAAGTGGCTGGAGTAGCCGCTGGGGATGGAAGGAGGGCGTTTTTGCAGTTTTAATGATGAGTCTTAACTAGCTCACTTTGATCACATGTAAAACCGTGAAAATGTTCGAACAACTGAAAAACTGCAACACGAGCGTGTCGCCGGGGCTCCGCGAGGGGCTGCGTTTGAGCTAAGGGGGTCGTCTTGTCTTCTCTCTCTTGCAGGGGCCTCGTGCCAGTGGATGATTTTGGAAACCAGAGGGGCAAGAGGTTCTGCCTTCCGCAGAGGTTGGTTCTCAGGGCTGAAATGTAAGATTGTGCATGAATATTCAAATGCATTTGAAACTCGCTCAAATTCAAATCGAATGTCCTTAAATTCAAATTTAAAGTTTTGATCCAAATTTTGGATCTATTTGTTTGAATTATTCGGACGTTCAGCTGTGTAATGGGTTTGTACACGATGCATACTTGAAGATCCGCATCTGTATGGATCTGTTTGGGAAGAAAACGGGTTGCATATGGGATAACTACAGGATGCCTACGGCTGTGTACAGGTGCATACAGCTGTGTACGGACCTGGGGCAGATGCATACGGGCGTCTACGAATGTTGTTGACGTTTGCAAGAGCAAATTCAAATGAATAGATTCTAATTTGCAATGTGCTTTGGCAAAAGGGTCTTTTTGACTCCTTTCCCTTCTTCATTTTGCTCCCGGTGATGAGATTTTATACCGCCCCAGTCTGATGACCTGTGACTGAGTGGTTCCATCTGAGTTTTAGGAGCACTTAGCTTGAGGAAGAGACTCTGGGGGGATTAAAAATACCAGATGCAAATAAAACTGCACCAAACTATTCGCTGCAGCATAGTTACCTCTGGTTTTCTTTCCCCCCCTTTTTAAAGCATCATTCAGCCTGGAGATTCCCAGTTACCCAATGCTTGCTTGGAAAAGATGAAGCTTAGAGCAGGGCGGAACACAAGAAATGCATTCCGCACGGATTTTGTCAGTGTTGCAAAGTATCAAAGTTTGTTTTTAAAAACAATTAAAGATGCAATTAACTTTGCGGTAATTTGCTTACCTGTTGGTGTATTTATTAGAAACAAATAAAAAATTGAGTTTGGTTTTTCTTTTCAAGTCTTGTGGTATTTGTTGTGCCTCCCGTATAGTTTAAACTGTGTTTTGGTGTGTGCTAAAAAGCAAGACAAAACTTGTTTAGAATATTCTATACAGGGAGGGCAAGGAAAACAAGTCCTGCTTGAAGCACACAGTAGCCTCCTGGGCCTTTGTGAGAATTTTACTCAGCTGAGAAGGTCACTGGTAGAGCAGGAGGCCTGGAGACCAGAGGTTTCTAGTTCAACCCCCCAGCCTCTTCCCCGGAAATAGGCGATGGCAAACCACTTCTGTATCCCTGCCAAGAAAGCTGCAAAGAGGACCATCGCATGGTCATAACTCAGTGATAGACCAAAGTGCCTGCGAAGCAGAGGACTGCCAGTTCAATCCCCAGAAGGGGATGGCAAACCACTTGTCTATCCTAGCCAGTAAAACTGCACATCACCAGCTATGCAGTGAACTGGGAATCAGCTGCACATCAGTGGGACGCTACCTACACACATTTGCTCAGCAGGGAAATAGGTGATTTAGGTCAGCTGAGAAGCAGCTCATGTCCCTCTCATCCTGAGCTGCTGCCTGATCTCTTAGTGTGAACCCCCCCCCCCAGATGTTTTAGATGGGAAAGGAACATGGTTAACCAATGTTGATCAGCACTAGTCAACTTTGCCCATTTCCCCCCCCCCCCCGGATTGGATACTTTCAATCTCGGGGCCTGTCCTCTGGTGGGTGCTGCCATTTTGGCTGCGGCGCCCTCTGACTGCGCGTCACCTAGACACTGATGTGCGCACATGCAGTGGCATCTATGGTCACAGTGCACCTGTGTGGCACCTCAGAGCAGCGGAAGAAGAGGGAATGCAATGGCCAGTCAAGCTGAGGCAGGCTGCCCGGCCAGGCACAATGAGGGATGCCTGACACAAAGCGGCAAGGGAGAATGCTCAATCTGTAGCTCAAACTCGCAGCAGAGTTGTAGAAAGAAGCCAGGCAATGCCCTTCCCCAGTGGTGTTGAGAGGAGCGCTCACAACTGCGTAAATCAGAAATTATGCCACCTATCCCTCTATTTGAAGCCTCACGTTCAAGCCAGAGGACTACTGTAAATCCTGTAGCTCTTGGAATCCGAGACCTTGCTTTGTGATTAACAACTGACCCTTCTGCCTCTGATATCTCTGACCCCTGGAATTCTTTGACAACTCATTAACTCTTGGTACAGTCTCTTGCTGCTAGTTGCTGCTGGGACACAAATCCCAGGAAAACCATGACAAGGGGAGAGGAGTAAAACCTGCTAAGCACTGGGAAGCATTTCTATTTTGGGTCCAGACTGGTCTCCAAATGGGTTTTGGCTGTGAGGCGACCCTGTGCCCTTTATGCCTCCTCTCCAACAAAGAGCCCTTCCACTGAGGAAGAAACCACCCTGCTACTGCGCCCGGCGCCCGCTTTGGCATCCATTTCCTCTAGGACTTCCAAAGTGGCAAGGGTGAGAAAGGCAGAACAAGAAACGACTTTGGAAAACCACATTCTGCAGAAATCCCAGACCTAGTATCCTTGTTGCCAGCCCAGTTTATTCTCACTAGCTGGAGGGGGGAAAAAACAAAAATACAAACTTTGATTAGGTTGGAGTTCACCTGAGCAATCGTCCACTCTACAGGAGATGCGTCCGGTCAGCTTTGGGAGGGCAAGTGATGCTCCACCATCTGGGGCAGAAATCCTTTCAGGAAGCGGAAGAAATCCTGGAAGGTCACCACGTGCTCAGGGTCTGGGGTGAAGCTCACGCTGACCTGGGAATTCTGCCCGCTGGAAGGGCGCTTCCTAACCTGGGCACGAACCCCAAACCTTAATAAAGGCTCTGCAGGTTCCGCCTTGGGTTCCTGCTGAGATATGATCTCTGACACTTGAGTTTCGAGGGCCAGGGGGTCGGTCGTTTTCCCTCCGTCCGTCTCCTGGGTGTGTATCTGGCGCCGGATGCGCCGGCGGCCCAGCCACACGCGATGCCAAGCGAGGCAGTTCCAGGTCGCCGCCTCCTCCGCGGGGGGCAAGGTTTCAGTCCGCGGCCTCTTAGCAGGGGAGGAGCAGGCGGGGCTTTCGTTCGCCGTTTCGACGGAACGCTTACAGCCCAGCAAGGGGGTCTCGGCCTTCGCGTCGACTTCCATCTCTTCCTGCTCGGATGCACCGGGCTCCTCACTGCCCGTGCGGCCCTGCGCCTCCTCTGAGCAGCCGCACTTCAGCACGTCCCTTAAAACGAAGACGATAGCGGCGCAGACCTTTTGGAAACAGGGCAGGCGGCGGGAATCCTCCTCTTGGCTGAGCTGCGGCGACAGTGCTGCCCGGCTGAGGGGGAGATGGACGACAAAGGTTTCAGCCGACGGGGCCTCGGCGTCGGTGGCACCCGGCTGGAAGAGGCGGACGAGGCCCCAGACCTTCCCCTTGCTGGATTTGCGCTGGTATTGCAGGCTGCGGCAGTATTTGGCGGCGGCACTGCAGCGCCGCTGGAAGGCCAGCGCCGTCTTCTCGTTGACGTTGCCAGCCACATTGTGGGTTTGCTCAAAAGGGTCCTGGAGGTTCATGGGCCCCGCTTTGAACTTGATGCCTGCTTCCGTGGACAGGAAGCCGGGGAGGGGCAAGGGCCGGCCTTCCCGGAGTGAAATCACATGGCCCGCAAAATTGTAGTCCTCGAAGACGCGGAAGAAGTCAGACAAGAGCTGGCCTGGATAGAGAGATAGGGCGGGTCAGGATTCCGTGGAGAAAAAGGCTATCTGGCTAAAGGTCTCTAGATGTTCCTCAACTTAAACCCAGCATGTTGGGGGGGCGCTCCAAGTTGTGCTTCAGGATCATCTGGAGGGGCCACAGCTGTTGTGCAATAGAGCAATAACATAAGAACCTAAGAGGAGCCCTGCTGGATCAGGCCACAGCTCATCTGGTCCATAAGAACCTAAGAGGAGCCCTGCTGGATCAGGCCACAGCCCATCTGGTCCATAAGAACCTAAGAGGAGCCATATTGGATCAGGCTACAGCCCATCTGGTCCATAAGAACCTGAAAGGAGCCCTGCTGGATCAGGCCACAGCCCATCTGGTCCATAAGAACCTAAGTGAAGCCCTGCTGGATCAAGTCATGGCCCATCTGGTCCATAAGAACCTAAGAGGAGCCATATTGGATCAGGCCACAGCCCATCTGGTCCATAAGAACCTGAAAGGAGCCCTGCTGGATCAAGTCATGGCCCATCTGGTCCATAAGAACCTAAGTGGAGCCATATTGGATCAAGTCATGGCCCATCTAGTCCAGCACCCTTCAACACAACTCACAAAGGTTCTCGGTGTTCCCACAGGGCTCCAGCCGGGATGAATCTTTGGGGAACGTGCAATCCCAGCCGTCCACGACCGTTTCTTCATCGGCCTCTGAGAAAAGGGAGGAAATAGTTAAGAACTCTATTGAAAGAAGAAATCTTTGTGTGAAAAAACAACAACGCACCTTAAAATATTTTATTTATTATTTATTATTTATTTTTATTTGTTACTGCCCTATACCCGACAACTTCAGGGCAAGTAAAACCATTTAAAATCGACATATATTAAAGCAAACAGTGGGAAGAGACAATATATTCCCATTTAACCAAAGGCCTGAGCAAAGAGTTGCATCTTTGCCGCCTTCTTAAACATATACAGTGAAGGGGCCTGACACACCTCAAGGGGGAGACTATTCCACAGTCTAGGGGCCATCACTGATAAGGCCCTCTCCCCTTTTACTACTGATGGTGGTGGGACAACCAGGAGGCCCCCCCCCCTCCAGATCTTAAGGTACATGCAGATCGATATGGAAATATCATAAATACCCCAGAGGACCCAAAGGTACCTGAAATTTCCCTCAGGTGGTCAACTGTCGGCAGGATAGGAGGGCTGCGGGTCTGCAGGTAAAACAGGACCAGCAAGGTCAAGGCGTAGTTATTGAGGAGGGGGCCACCACCAAACGGGTTCCCTGAGGGGAGAGAAACAAGGCAAATCAGTCAATCAGTCAATCAATCAGTCAGTCAATCAGTCAGTCAATCAATCAATCAATCAATCAATCAATCAATCAATCAATCTCTATCTATCTATCTAGAATGTGAACCAGTTACTCGTTACTGTTCATTTCAGTTCCCATCATGCCACTTTCTCCCAACTAGCCAGTGCTCCTGGGGGCTGTAGTTCAGCTGCCATGGTCTGGCCAGCTGTGAATGAACCAAGGGTCTGCACTCACTCTCTCTTTCTCTGCCCAAAGTTGCTGCTACAGCTTCTATGGGGCTGCCTGCCCTCCTGAACCCAGCCTTCCTCCATGCAGTGACAAGGGGTGGCCATCTTTTGAGCATGGAAAATGGCCGCTCAGTTGTACAGTCTTCAGCGTCCATCCGGACAGCACTTAGATAATCCACCTTATTTGGATAATCTGGAAGAAAACATGCTTTACTCTGGATTATCCAAATAACGTGGATTCGGTCAATGCCACCTGGACGAAGATACAGAGGAACCAAACCAACGAGGCAGTTGCCTTCTATGTCCTTTTTTTTTGAAGCAGCATTTTACCTCTGGTGGGAAAAGGGTGCCAAGGCAAGCAGTCAGGCCCTGTGTTCTCCTCCCCTGCTAAAGAGATGGAAGCTCAAGCTTCGCTCCCCTCCTTTGAGCCCTGGAGGGCGTCATCCCCCTCTCACCTGCCAGCGAGTTCTGCTTCGCCCAGTAGCGTACCACATACACCAATGGCCGCACCCGCTCGTCCAGCTCGGAGCACAGCTGCAGGAAGCGCGTGTTACAGATCGCCAGCCTGCCGAGACAACGAACCCAAAGACGATAAATCCCCAGCGCCCCACCAGCCATGACTTAAGAACAAGGACGGTACTTAGATGGGGACTGGCTCCCCCCTTGGCCTGTGGCTGCCGCTTCAAGGTTTTTATGTTAATGGGAAGCAGTATGTTGCTTGCAGTCGGGCCTTCTCAGTGTGGCCCTGTCCCTATGGAAGGCCCTCCCCTCTGCTATTTGTACAGCATCTCTACTTTCAGCTCATAGTTTGGCCTTCTCAGTGGTGGCCTCTTCCCTTTAGAAGGCCCTCCCCTCTGCTGTTTGTATGGTGCCTCTACTTACAGGTCATAGTTGGGGACTTCTCAGTGGTGGCCCCTGCAGGCATCCCCCATGAAAGATTCTTTCCCCCCAGTGCACTCAGTTTTTAAAACGTTACAACTGCTGTCTTGCCAGTTTTTACTCTGTAAACTGTCTCGATTTTTATTTTAAAAAAATAAGCAAAGAAATATTTCAAAATAAAAAAATAAAAATGCGCTGCCCACAGCACCACGATGTCAGGCGGAGGAAATTACAAGAGCACTCCCTACCGGTTATTGATGGAGATGTCGCCACGCAGGCCGGACTCTTTGTGACAGAACTTGACGACAGGGCAGCGGGCGCTCGGCACCGCCTGGACGCTGTGGACGCCCGGGACGCACTTCCGCAGGACGGTGGCCACCAGCTCCAGCACCTCTGGGACTGTGGCCGAAGCCAGGTCGATGTCACTCAGGATCGAGTCCTCGGAGCGCGAATCTGGTTCGGGGCTGGCGCCCTCCTCGGCCTGAAGGAGGGGAAAGGAAGATCCCTGGGTGTGCGGCGGACATACACAAGATTATTTATTTGTGCTCCAGTACCCCAAGTTCTCAGTGCTGCAAACAAACTGATATGAAGAGGTAATAGGCTTAATTAAAACTAAAAGATAAGCGTTAGGTCTGCCTGTGTATCCAGGGTGTGCTTTAAACTCCAAAGCTGTGCCCACACCTAAATTTTAATCCAGTTTCGGACTACATTCAGAGTGAGAGAACAAAGTGACTGGCCATATTAGACTTTTTTGAACTGTTGGCAGCCACAGTGATGGCAGAAGTTGCCACAGCCATTGCTATAGCAATGCAGGTGATCCCAGGTGGACTGTGCACACTGCAACGGCCGCCAGGTAAGCAGGGACAGCGCTGGTGCTCTCAGTGTGAAGGCTAGTCACCGCCCTTAAACATAACTTCCATGAGATCCTATCCCACAGTAGTTAAGTGGGGAAAAGCCAGTTTGGTCTAGTGGTTAAGGAGCCGGACTTTTATCTGGGAATACCAGGTTCAATTCCGCATTTCTCCACAAAGTCAAATGGTTGACTTTGGGCTAGTGACAGCCCTCTTCTGAGCTCTCACAGCCCCACCTACTTCACAGGGTGTCTGTTGTGGGGAAAACAGAATGTCAGCAGCTCTGAGTCCCCTTAAGGATGAGAACAGCGGGTGGAGAAACCAATTCTTCTTCTTCTTTCTACTGGTATCTAAACCCACAGGTGGATTTTCTGAGTCAGATAATGCTATGTGCCTGTTTCCTTCTCTCCACTCACCTGTGGTTCATTTGGGCCCTTGGCAGAGGCCTGGAAACTCTTTGTCTTCTCCAAGTCCAGGAACAAATCCAGGTCACAGCCTGAGACATCGAAGGTGTTCACCGAAGAGCCAAAGGGCAGAATGACAGAACCTAGACAGAGAGGAAGCAAAAGTCACCCGTGGACTGAAACAAAACGCGCAGGGTGAGTGGTAAAAGCCAAGGGCGGTGACTTACCAGGGAAAAACTCTAGAAAGACCTCCTGGAAAAGCGTGACCAGCAAATCCCGGAGCCGCCGCTCGCTCTCGGAAAACTCAAAGAGCTGCACCATTTGGGACATCTGAGCGTCCACCTGCGGGGAATCACCCAGGGACAAAATTGCCGGTCAGGGCGCCCAGGCCTTTCCACATCTCCCAACCGATACGGTTCTAAATGGCTTGGGCCCCAAACGTCTGAAGGAATGCCCTCCCTCTATCAGCCTGCCCCTGCCTTAGGATCTGCAGATGAGGGTCTCCTGGTTGAACCATCAGTAGTTAAAGGGGTGAGGAACCAGGCTGGGGCCTTCATGGCGGTGGTCTTTTCTTCTGTAGGCCAAACTTTCCTAGACCCTTCAACCTTTCCTCGTAGGACATGGTTCCCAGACCACTAACTATTTTGGTAGCCCCTCTGGACTTCCCAGAACCCAGAATTTCCTTACATTGTCTGCTTGGCACAAGGTTTGTGCCAGCTTCTCAGGACTCAGTTGCTCTCGCTTGGCAGAGCCCTGCTTCCTAGGTGGTGTGTATTTGAAGGTCTTCTTCTCCCGTGGTTTGACACGAAGCTTTTGGCCCCCCAGGCTATGTTGAGCCTGAGCCAAGACCTTCTGTACCGCCGCTTCGTCTTGCAGTTCTACAATCGCATACACCCCCTAGCCATACAAGGTACACAAGAAAGGAAAATAAATATTTACAGTGGGGTGAGTCCCCAAACCATCTTCCTGGGAGGTACAAGGCCCCTGAAAAAGTGAACGTTGCTCATCATTTGCATATATATATATCTCAAAAACCATCCAGGTTAAAGCCAGTAATACCTTTTCCCTTAAGCAAAGTAGCATTTAAAACAAACTATGCAAGTTTCAGGAGCTACACAGAATCCTTCCTCTAACAGATGTCCCAAAAATTAGATAGAGGCAGGAGGTATTTACATGGTTAAGACGACCGGCTTTCACTGGTAGACGGCATCTTCCCCCTCCACAGGGCAACTGACATCCATTGGAAGACTGGGTTTGCGAAGTCAGACAGCAGCATTCCAAAGAATGGAGAGACAAGCAGGATGCTTCCCAAGACGAAGAGGAGGTGAAGACTTTGCCTCCCTCTTCTGCCTGAGATGCCTAGAAGCAACTGGTGGGCCACTGTGGGAGACAGGATTCTGGACTAGACGGGCTGTGGCCTGATCCAGCAGGGCTCCTCTTAGGTTCTTATGGCTATTCTATTATTAACATAGCCCTGTTATCAGGAATTTTACCTTATCTTTGTCCATGACCACATTGGCTACCTCCCCATAAGTCTGAAAATAATCGCTCAGCTCTGAGGCTGGTGTCCCCTTCCGGAAGCCGCTGACAAAAACACTCCGCAGCTCTTGGCCTTGCCGGACCGTCCGCAGGTTCTCCAAACGCTGATGCTTCTTCCCCCGCAGGTGGTCATCCAAGCTGGGTTCTGCAGCGTAACACCAAAGCTTTTCATTGATGGCTTTGCAACCAGAAATGCACAAGCTGTACTGATAGCTCTTCAGGCTCAAAAACAGAACAGCAGCAACTCTACTCGTAACTCTGAGACCACACCTGGGATACGACATGCACATCTGGGCTCCACTGTTCTCCACCAAGATTGTGCCTGGTTTTGCACTACTACCGAAGACCTCATTAGAAAGCCAATAGGTACTCAATTGGGAGAGCTCAGAAAAGAGCTGTGAGTAGCCCAAGGTAATCCAGCTGGCTTCGTTGAAGTAGTAGTAGTGCTGGCCTCTCTATCCCACTTTTCTCACCCATTTAAGGGGACTCAAAGCTGCTGATAAACCTTCTGTTCTCCCCACAACAGACACCCTGTTAGGTGGGTGAGGCTTTGAGAGCACAGGAGAGAGCTGCGACCAGCCCAAGCTCACCCAGCTGGCTTTGTGGAGGAGGAGGAAGAAGAGTTGTATTTTATACCCCGCTTTTCTCATCCTCAAGGGGACTCAAAGCAGCTGACAAACCTTGTTCTTCTCCCTTAAGGGGATACAAAGCTGCTTACAAACCTTCTGTTCTTCTCCCCAGAACAGACATCCTGTGAGGTGGGTGGGGCTGTGAGAGCTCAGAAGAGAGCTGTGACAAGCCCAAGGTCACCCAGCTGGCTTTGTGGAGGAGTGTGGAATCAAACCCGGTATTCCCAGATAAGAGTCCGGCTCGCCAACTACTAGACCCCACTGGCTCACCTACACCACAGAGAGCTCGGGCACTGATGCTATGAGACGTCGCAGAGCTTTTGCCCGCCTGGCAACCGAAGCCCCTTCCCCTCCCGTCCCCTCTCGCTGAAAGCAGCACAGGAACCCTGACCAGGATTCCTGGCGGGGTCGGGGTCGTTTGACTTGGGAGCCAAGAAAAGAGAGTGCCTCTGAGCATGTGCAGAGTTTGCAGGGGGAGGAGGACTCCCGCCCCAACCGCTCACTCACTATTGGTCACTGTCAGGTGGCAGAGGCGGCAGCGAAAACCCCCGCGGGGCAAGGGCTCCACGTCCTGCGCGCTCGAGCCCGCCGCCGACCCCTCATGCTGCTGCTTCTCGCCTCCTCCTCCTCCTCCTCCCTCCATGGCCGGAAGAAAGTGGTCGGTGCGCCGTTTAAAGACGCCCCCCTCCGCCACAGTTCTTCCCGCGCGCGTGTTCGTGCTCCACGCCGGAAGTTGCGTCACGCGACGTGCGACGACTTCCCTTTTCTTCCCATGCGTCCAAGCGGCGGCTGCGGGGCGCGTATTTGTGAATCGCTAGTGTATAGGGGTACTAAGTGTGTGGGCGAACGTTGAGGAGTCTCAACTTCCGGTTGCCTTTCGGCGCGCTAGTAATGCACACGGTGCCGGCAGCCAGGCCGCCATGTGCGTGCCAAGACTGGAGCTACAAAGCGTGGAGAAGCACTTAGTTTCAGCAATACATGACCTTGTTTCTTCGCGGCGGGCGCGGCGAGACTTTTCCTTATCTCTTTGGTTTCTGTGGGTCTATGCTACATATAAGCTCTCCGAGTGCCAGCTCCACGTTTCTGGTCTGATGACAAGTTTTTCACTTGTTTGCTGTACCCCTGAGCTGCCACACAGGGCTAAGCGCCTGGAAAGCTTAGGGTCACAGCAGGTTTGGTCCCAGATTCCACCTGGAAGGAGGCAATGGCAAACCACTCCTGTAGGTCTGCTAATAAAACTGCACAGAGGTGTCAAAAACACTGGCTGTAGCTCAGTGCTAGAGCAAAGTGCTTGAAATGCAGCAGAGGGGACTCAGCGCTCGATCCCCAGGCTCTCTATAGAAAGGCAATTGCAAACCACTTCTGTATGACCTGCCAAGAAAGCTGCATAAAGGGCCTCATGCAGTCAACAAGGAGTTGGCCACTTTTGGGTGGGTCCCAACCACAATTCTGCCCTAAGGTTCAGTGCTGCAACACATACATTTTGCATTAAGAAATTCCCAGAATCCTTTGACACTGGCCAAGCTTGGGAAGACCCTAAGCTAAAGACAACCTACGGAAGTGCCTGCTATTCAATGCTCGGAGGTAATTCAGTCAGGTCATAAAACTGTAAAACCAGATTTGAATTTTGTCCACTTTGGTCTAGTGGTTAAGGAGCTGGACTCTTATCTGCAAATACCAGCTTTGATTCCACACTCCTCCACGAAGCCAGCTGGGTGACCTTGGGCAAATCACAGCTCTCTTCTGAGTTCCCACAGCCCCACCTACCTCACAGGGTGACTGTTGTGAGAAGAACAGAAGGTTTATCAGCTGCTTTGAGTCCCCTTGAATGGGTGAGAAAAGCAGGATAGAAAAGCCAACCCTTCTTCTCCCCTAGGCCTTCAACCTTTGCACACTGCCATTTGGATACCCCTGGAGTGGCTAGACCTCCACAACAATCTTCATTTAGCCCTTTCCCCTCCTTGAATCTCACAGATGTTGATCTTTCCAAAATGACCTCTTAACAGATGTTGCCAAGTCTCTCACTGTCTGCTGGGAACAGAATTTCATCACTCAGCCTTCAAGGAACTCCAGACCTGCTTGGAATCATCCTGGTTGATGGTGATCTTTCTTCCCAACAAGCAAGAGGCCTGAAGGCAGGAGGGGAAGGGCAGAATTAGTCCTTCCCACTTTCCAGAATGTGTTTGTGTTAATTAACTTGCTCTTGGCCTGAAGGCCCCGACGTGGTTAACAGAAACAAGAATTTATTGAAAGATTTAAAAATGTATTGAGCAGTGACATAAAACCGTCTGCCTGAAATCTAAAATGAAATCAGGCACATTAGGGAAAGCCATTGCCAGCATTCAACCAGCCTAGATGGCTTTAAGGAAGGGTTGGGCACATTTATGGATGACAGAAGTATCAGTGGTTGCTAGAATAGTGGTTGCTAAGTCCATCTTTCAGGCTGGGGGGACAAGCAGGAGGCCTCTAAGACCACTTGCTGGGATTCGAGAACAGGAGGTTTGCCCTTGTCTCTGCCTGAGATACCCATGGGCAGTTGGTGGGCCACTGTGTGAGACAGGATGCTGGACTAGAGGGGATGTGGCCTGATCCAGCAGGGCTCCTCTTAGATTCTTATGGACCAGATGGGCTGTGGCCTGATCCAGCAGGGCTCCTCTTAGGTTCTTATGGACCGGATGGGCTGTGGCCTGATCCAGCAGGGCTCCCCTTAGGTTCTTATGGACCAGATGGGCTGTGGCCTGATCCAGCAGGGCTCCTCTTAGGTTCTTACGAAGTAAACATCTGTGTTGCCTAATTCTGCCCTTAGACCTGCTTCATCCCTGGAGTTTCAAGAGAAAGAAGTTGCAGCAATGAACTCACCCAACCTCTTGGCAGAACAACACCTCATAAGCCTTGAACCCACACTTCCAAAAGCCTCTTAAGTATTCTCAAATATTTTCACTTGCAGGAGAAAACTGGCACGGAGGAAGAAGTTAAGCAGGTATTGGCCTGGTTGGTGTTTGGGGATGGGAGACCACCAGGAAATACCAGGCGTCGCTGCTTACACAGAGTTTGATGCAACATCTCAAGAGCAAGGCAATATGCAAACTGACTTCTGTGTTGCTACCAGGAAAAGCTGCAAAGATCTGTCCAGGAGTCAAGGCCACCGGCCACCACACCTTTTACCTTTCCCGAGATGCCCTCCTAGTTTCAGCAAGCTCCCTTTGACATGCATGTGCAATGGAAATCGCCCGGGGCAAGACGGCAAGATGCCAGAGAAGACTGCTTCTGATCAGAGGACCTCTCTTGCCAGGCTGGGCTTGAATTTCCTGTTTTCCACACAACGGTGGCGGCACCGCCTCATTTTGTCTCAACTTGCCAAGGAAGAAACCCCTCATGCCAGAGAATTACTCCATTGGCAGACTCCCCTGGTAGCAGCTTTATAAGCCTTCCTTAGTTTTTGCCCCTGTTGGCAAGTAGGTCTCAATTCCAAAGGCTTTTCCTCCTCCAACTAGGGGGCCTGTGGCCAAATCTCCTAGGAGAAGAAACTGAAATTATCAATCCCTACACTAGGGATGTGTACAAATGTTTGTTTTTTTCCCCATTCAAATTCAAGTTGAATCAAATGTTTAAACTTTCTATTTGAACGCAAAAAATCCAATTCGAATCAAATACATTCAAAACTATTCATTCAAATGTCAGATTCGAATCTGAAGATACAAATGTTGACGTTAGTATGTGTTATACGTATCTGTACGCATTTCGTACGCATCCCTTTATCCCGTATGCGTCCCGTTTTCATCCCATGCTTTCTGCACAAATGTGTACAGATACGTGCGAGATTTGTACAGATACGGATGTAATACACACGTACCTGTACTTTTGAACGATTCAAACAAATGTTTTGGAACATTCAAAATTTGCTCTCAAGTTGTGTCATGCTAAAAAACACACCCATTGCCAGCATTTTAAGTCCATTCAACCAGCCTAGATGGCTTTAAGGAAGAGTTAGACAAATTTAAGGATGACAGATGTATCAACGGCTGCTAGAATGGATGCCTAAGAACATCTTTCAGGCTGGGGGGACAAGCAGGAGGCCTCTAAGGCCATTTGCTGGGATTCGAGAGCAGAAGAACATAAGAACCTAAGAGAAGCCCTACTGGATCAGGCCACAGCCCGTCTAGTCCATAAGAACCTAAGAGAAGCCCTGCTGGATCAGGCCACAGCCCATCTAGTCCAGCATCCTGTCGCACACAGTGGCCCACCAAATGCTCATGGGCATCTCAAGCAGAGACAAGACAAACCTTCTCCTGCTCTCGAATCCCAGCAGATCGCCTTAGAAGCGGCCCGATCCCCCCCCCAAGCCTGAAAGATGCACCTAGGCATTCGTTCTAGTAGCCATTGATACATCTGTCGTCCATAAATTTGTCTAACCCTACCTTAAACCCATCCAGACTGGTAGCTGTCACCACCTCTTCCGGCAGCACATTCCATAAGCCGATGACCCTCTGGGTGAAGAAATACTTCCCCCTCTCAGACCTGACTCTCCTACCCATCAGCTTCATAGAGTGTCCCCTGGTTCTAGTATTGTGTGATAGAGAAAATAAATAATAAATTTTCTCTATCCACCTTTTCTATATCATGCATAATTTTATATACTTCAATCAGGTTCCCTCTTAAACGACGTCTCTCCAGACTGAAGGTTTGCCCTTGTCTCTGCTTGAGAGGCCCATAGGCACTTGGTGGGCCACTGTGTTGGACCGGATGCTGGACTAGATGGGCTGTGGCCTGACCCAGCAGGGCTCCTCTTAGGTTCCTATGTTCTCACTTGTATTGAATAGAATCCTACCACATTCAAAGGGGATCTATTCAAACAAATACACATTTTTCTGCATTCAATTCCAGATGAATCAGACAAAACAACATTCATGTACATCCCTATTCTGCACATCTTTGACCCCAGTATGGAAGAGGGGTGGGGGGAAGCATGCAAAAAATATCTTCCCCAACCCCCAAACTATTTTCTGTCATCCAAAGAAAAAAAGGAAGAGGTGAAGAAAACAGCAATTTATTATCCGTTTGTTCTCATTTTTGCTATAAGAACGAGTTAGAGGTTGGCTTTTAAAAAAACTGACTTTTTTCCTCTCCAAATCATGTACAAAAAAATGAATTCATCAAAGGGTCAGAGGGGCAAGGAGAAGAGGAAAAGTTAGTCTTGTTGACGGGGGGGGGGGGGGATTTTTGTGCCTCTCCTCTTTCCCAAATGCAAGGAACAAGGGACCAGGAGACATCTTTATTAAAAAAAGAGGGCGAGGGGAGGAGGGATCAAAAAGGGAAATAAAAGACACACAGACGAAGAAAGAAGATGGGGTGTAGGGGGGGAAGAACTTTTAAAAGGGTGTTCCCCCACCCACACAAGTCCACGCCAGCCAGCCCAACAGTCTCCCCACAGACATTTTTAAAAAAAGGAAGGAAGAAAGGAAGGAAGGTGTCCACCAGCAGTTGCTTTGGGGGTGTGAGGGCCACTCAGCTTTGTACCAAAGTCTGAATTATCAAGATGGGGAAGTTAAAAAAAAAAAAAGAGGAAAATGTGGAAATTAATATATATATATATATTTATATATAAAAAGAAGGTGGGAAATATATCCAGGACACACCTCCCAAGAGGAAAGGGATGGCGTTCCCTTCCTGCCCACCCTCTTCCGGCAAACACGCGGCAAATGGAGTGCCGAAGTTCCCTCGGTACGGGCGGGCCGTTAAGAGGCGGAAAAAGGGGGCGCTGGGTGCTGGGCAGGATGGCCTACAAAGATGCTAGAGAGCGGGTGCCAGAGAAGCCACGGCCCTCAGTCTTCCAGGATGATGGGCTCGCTGGTACTGGCTGGATGGGGAGGGGGTATGGGCACCAAGGGGGCCACCACAGGCCGGAGGGGCAGCACCGACTTCACCTTGAGCGGCAGGTTGGGCCGGCGGGCAGCTCGACGCATCTCGAGGTGACTCAAGGCCTTGCGGAGTGTCCTGTTGGGAAGAAGAGAGAGACGGGCGGTCAGGGGGACGCGGGTCTGGGACGGCGACAAAGACAGGACCTGAGGGGTTGTTTGTGGAGCAAAAGGAGGAGGTGGCGAAAGGTGCCAGGCTCAGCCTGGCAGGACGGAGCCAGAAGGCGAAAGGTCCAGAACAGTCCCCGTTTTTGTGGGCTCCAGGTGAGTAACTCAGGTCCCAGCCCTGCGCACGCCTGCCTTCCGCGACCCCTCCCTTCCCACAGCCCCGCAAGTTCCGGCTTGTGGGACCGAAAAAGGCTTTGAACGACCAGGCAACGTCCAGAGGGGTTTGCGGCACCTCTGCTGCCCCTGAGATTTCAGAGAAGAGGAGATCCCCACCTAAAAACAAAAAGGCAGGGCCTTGATGTCTGCGGAGGTTTGGCCCCACAGAAAGGGCGCACGCACCCAAGTCAGGCAAAGCAGAGAATTTGGAACTAACCCCAAAGCGAATACACAGCTACGGCCTGAAGGTCTTTGGTCCCTCCATTTCTGCATTTGAGGGCTGGGAGGAATGGAGGGAGACATCCATAGGGTATAAAGCGGGACAGAAATGCAAACCTTGGGACGGGCAGCGGACTCCTCTCATCCAATCAGGAGCTTGCAAATAGCCACTTGCTTTGCTTTGCTCTGCTCCCTCCCCTCCAGCTCCATCACCAGCCCTCCTATAGTCTTTCAAAGGGCCTGACTGACTCTTAGGGGGGCAGCTAACCCCCGCAGGAGATATTCTGCAGTGGGACTCTCCACCATCAAAAGCAAAAGCAAAAAGGAGCAGCCAAACTGGGCAATACTGAAACAATGGCAGAAGAAGAAGAGTTGGCTTTTCTACCCCGCTTTTCTCACCCATTTAACGGGACTCAAAGCGGCTGACAAACCTTCTGTTCTTCTCCGCACAACAGAATCCCTGTGAGAGCTCAGAAGAGAGCTGTGACTAGCCCAAGGTCCCCCAGCTGGCTTCATGGAGGTGGGTGGAATCAAACCCAGTATTCCCAGTTAAGAGTCCGGCTCTCTAGCCACTAGACCAAACTTGCTGCCCAAAAATTGCTCCTATCAGGGTCTGACAAAACAAGAAAAGA
This sequence comes from Aspidoscelis tigris stejnegeri, assembly GCA_023333525.1. Classification (NCBI taxonomy): domain Eukaryota; kingdom Metazoa; phylum Chordata; class Lepidosauria; order Squamata; family Teiidae; genus Aspidoscelis; species Aspidoscelis tigris. The sequence goes on along the minus strand of JALMGA010000027.1, from coordinate 2,729,710 downwards.
GACGCTGGCTGGAAAGGGCGCCAAACCACAGCGCCTGCGGCACAGAGCAGAGCGCCTGGATTTCTGAGGACACTTGGGACTTATTTCAACCCAGAATGTTCTAGATTTCCCTACTGGAATGAGGATTTCAGTTCATTCCAAGACAAGCACTAGGACTCCTTAACAGACAGAACCCCCTTTCCTCCACTTCTTGGCTTCTCCCGTTCCACATTCTTGCTGGAATTCAATGAAAACCCAAAGTATAGAGTAAGCATCAAAGGGCTTTTTTTTTTTGGAGGGGGGTGTCATTATTTCAGCATGCCTCTCACATTTCTGTGCAGCAAGAAGAGAAAGCAGAAGAAGCCTGTGTGCTAACATCTGCAGCCTGGCTCCACTCTCGTATGAAGTTATTTATTTATTTAATTTGAATTACAGGCCAGATCTCTTTAGCTCACCCTCAAGGACCAAGGGTCTGAAAGAGGAGGACTGCCACTACCCAGAGTTCTTATTGGGGGGGGGGGGGTAGCTACTGTAGGAAACCACCCAGGGAAGAGTCTATACAAAAATATAAAAATCAATGGATGCTATTTGTAAAAGAAGAAGAGTTGGCTTTTCTACCCACTTTTCTCACCCATTTAAGGGGACTCAAAGCAGCTGACAAACCTTCTGTTCTTCTCCCCACAACAGACACCCTGTGAGGCAGGTGGGGCTTTGAGAGTTCAGTAGATAGCTGTGACTAGCCCAAGGTCACCCAGCTGGCTTTGTGGAAGAGTGCAGAATCAAACCTGGTAATCCCAGCAAAGACTCCGGCCTGGTGGGACAGAGCCAGGAGGAAAAGGCCTGGACCAGTCCCTGTTTTTGTGGGCTCCAGGTGAAGGCTCTCATTCCCGTCCCATGTTTAGCCCGCAAACGTCTGCATTCCGGTGACAGAGGGTTAAAAGACAGGGGGATACGAAATAACCCCCCTGCCTGCCTGAATTTTTCTCCCCCACTGATGTGGGCATAAGCAAAGGGAGCCGCTTCCAGCCAGCGTGCCACGCTGACACCCGCGCCCAGCACCAAGCAACCTTTGGTTTCTGTGCTCTGGATACAGATGCTGGCAAAAAGGGTCTCTGTATCGGAGGCAACAGGGCCCACAAAGACGGTACCAACCGTGTGCTAGAGAAGGGATACTCCAAATGCTCTCTCCCCTACCCCCCCGCCGCCACCGCCCCTGGCACAGCCTGCCTTGTGCCCCCCAGCGGCATGGTTTCGCAAATCCCTTCCCCAGTACCTGGTGTCCTTGGTAGCCACAAAAACGACAGGGTTGGGGGCGTCGGCCGGGTTCAGCTTCTGACGTTTGATGGCGGGCTGAGCGCTTGACCTCATTCCGGAAGTTAGGGGCCGCCCGTTGGCCGAGAAGGGGAGCCCGCCCCCTGCCACCTGCACCCGGTCGCACACAGAGCTGTCAGCGAGAGGAAACCCCGCCCACCCCCGAAAGGCAGAGTCCACCTGTCGCTGGCGCCCTCCCCAGCCCCTCCCAGGCAAGCTTCGCCCTGCCTAACGTGGGAAGTACGATGGGCGGGCTCTGCGGGGCGGGGACGGGGCAAAAGTTTCACCCGCTGCGGCAGGCAACTCGCGCACACATACAGAAAGGAAGGAGAAAGAGAGAGGGGGAGAGAGAGAGGGAGAGGTCCGGCCAGACGGAAGCATGTTTCCCAGAAAAGAGATTCTGCAGGCCTTTCTTCTCTGTCGTTTTATTGTTTCCTTGTTTATGATTTGCATTTTTATCCCGCCCTATACCTGAAGGTCTCAGGGCAGGTTACGACATTTGAAACGTAAACATCCTGGAACAGTAAAAAGGTCCGAAAAGCGTGCGTGTGGAGAGTTTATACCCCCATTTAGCCAAAGTGGTGCATCTGCATTGCCTCCCTAAACATGTAAAGTGAAGGTGCTGGATGGGGAGATTATTCCATGGCATGGGGGCCACCACTGAGAAGGCCCTCTCCCAGGCACCCACTCCTTTTACTGTTGAGGGTGGTGGTACAACCAGGAGGGGCCTCCCCTCCACATCTTAAGGCACGGGCAGGTGGATATGGAAGAAGGCGTTCCTTTTGATATTTGGGGCCCAAGTCCTTTAGGGCCGTATAGGTTAAAGTTACGCGCCTCCCTCTTGGATGTCCAGAATACCCGTGGTGTGGGCCCTCCTCTCTCTCTGTCTCTCTTTCTCTCATACACACAGAACGACAGAATACCTGCTCTCTCCGCTCCTCCTCCTCCCAGCTTGAAAGCTACATACTTTCCCCAGCGCTGGCTTTGCTCTCTCCAACCCCCCGGCCCTTTCCACAGCCCAGGCCCAACTCACACTCTCGTATGCTCGCTTGCTGACGATGCCAGCCAGGCCTCGGTTCTGGGTCAGCTGATTCCTGTTAATGGGGGTCTTGGTGCCCCGGGGAGTTTTGGGTTTCAAGGGTGCTTGTGCAGCTGGTGGAGGAGAGAGAGAGAAATAACACTGAGGAAATTCCAGGAAGAAATAAGACTTGCTTCTCGTTTTGAAAGAGAGTTAAAAAGGGGATAGAAAGATAGAGAAGAGCTGGTTTTTCTACTCCGCTTTTCTCATGGTTAAGGGGACTCAAAGCTGCTGACAAACCTTTTGTTCTTCTCTCTTAAGGGGACGCAAAGCTGCTGACAAATGTTCTGGTCTTCTCCCCACCACTCTTTGGGGTCAGCGGGGCTCAGGGAGAGAGCTGTGACTCACCCAAGGCCACCCGGCTAGCTTCGTGGAGAAGTGCGGAATTGACCCAGAAGAATCAAGTCCTCCCCCCACACAACTAAACTGACTCATGATGAGCAACTTTCCCTTAGTGGAACATTGTCACAAGATCCCAAGACAGGAAGGCTACCCAAGGCCCGTCTCCAAGGTGAGATCTGCTCGCTCGCTCTTGCAAAAGGTACTCACCGAGTTCCTTGACAATGGTGGACAGCGGGAGCCGCACCAACGGGTGGATCTTCAGGGGCGTCTTTGCGGCTTTGGGAAGCCGGATGGAGCCTGCGAGGGAAAGACGCGAGTCACCGGTCTGTGGGGCAGGCAGCCTCACCTGCCATTCCCCGGGCCCCCTTCCCTCCCGGCCCACATACACTCTGCCTTGATGGCGTTGGCGTTGATGGGCGCGTAAGGCCGGCGGGCAGCGCGCCGGGGCTGCAAGATATCCCGGCACATGCGGCGAGCGATGCGGGTCAGTTTGGTGGTCTGGAGCAGGAAGGTCTGGCGGTTCTTGGCCAGCAGCTTTGCCCGGTTAGCGCTGGTGGTGTACGGAGAGAGGCTCTGGGCTTCCGGCCGCGACATGTGGCCCCGGGAATGTGGCTCCTATCAGAGGAGACAACAGCAAATGGGTTGAAACCCCCGTCAAGTTCGCAAAGGGAGAGATGCATTCTGGATGCAGGCAGAAAAAATGTGGCTTTATTCAGGAATATATCCCAGAATAGGGCCCTACTGCCACCATGCCAGTACAGGCTCCAGCAGGCTCCAGGTAAGGCCTGCCAGAGTCAGCGTTAACATACGGACAACAAACTCCGATCCTGAGATACATTCCAGGATGTGGCCAAGTGTGAACAGGCCTCAAAATTCAACCTTCTTTGGCGGGGAGGGGGCAGAGGAAACAAACACAACAGTTTAATTGACCTGAACAAAATCCAGAGCTGAAATTCTGCATTCCCAGGCCAAGACGCTTTTCATATCCAAATGAAAACAAACAACCAGACTTCTTAACTCCGGGCCTAGTAGCCGCTAGCAACAGTCAAAAGTAAAATCCAGGAGGATGTGGCAAAAAGAGGGGAATTCTCCAGGACCATGAGCAACTTTGAAGAGATAAAGCTAGACTCCAAACTGCACACTTCTCAGAGGCTTTCAGGGCCGCCGCCCCCCTCCCCACACGCATCTACCCCCAAAGGGGTTACCGTGACGCTGCGGGCCGCTCCCTCGAGCTGCGTTGGCGTCTTCAGCCCTCCGTATTTCTTCCAGTAAATCCAACAGGAGGCACAGAGGCGGCACTGCATGTTGGGAGGGCCCCAGGCGTACCACTGGGCCGACTGGGTTGCTGTGAGGGACAGGAAGGCAGAAAGTGAGGCGAGCTGGAGAGTGGGAAGGAGACTGGATTCTCTTCCCCATGGAGAGCCACAGCTGTAGGCCTGAATCTGGGCAGAAAATGAGAACCAGCTGCCAGGTCTGGGTGGGTGGCTTTCCCTGATCTGTGCCGTCCCCTCCTCTGCCCCGGGATCCCGCCACGGCCTTAACCGCCTTGGCCCAATACTCACTGTGGCAACTCTCACAGGTCAGCCCCTTCTGGAAACCTGCTCCGTTCATGCCGGGCTTGGAGCTCACCGAGATGATTTGGTTCGGATTGGGTTTTGTGCTGCAGGGAAGTCAACAGGAGAGTTAGGGAAGACCAGGCCGGAGCCTGCAAAAGCCTCCTTCCCCTCATTCTTCTGGAGGGGCAGCGGGGAATACTCACTAGGTGGGAATGTAGACCTGTTTTAGCTTGCTGTCCGCTTCGGCCGCTTTCAACCTTTTCTGCACAGAAGGGAAAAGGAGGTAAAGGCCGGTTGCGATCGGTGGGGGGCTCCACTCGAGCCGATAGGTTAACGGTGCTCGGCGAGTGACCTCGAGAGAGGCGCAAGCCCTTGGTAAGGGCCCCTTCCCCTCAATTCTGCGCATAAAGCGCACTCTCGGCCGCATCTTCCCGGCCTGACGCAAGATGTCGCTGGAGACCGGCCCACCCACCTGCTGGATGTATCGGTCCGTGGTCTTCCACATGTAGTAAAACTGCACGATGCTGGCCAGCGATTTCCAGGGAAGCTGTGGACGAGAGGTTCTTCTAGCTCACGCATAGCCACCATCACCCCCGCCACGCCCTCAAGATGGGCTGCTGTGCTGGCACAGCGGGGCTTCTGTTCTGAGGAAGGGGACCACCTACTGACCTTGGGACAGCCCACCCTGGGGTAAGCTACAGGGAAGGCAGGTGGGAGGAAAGGGGTCGTTGGTAGGGAGGATGCTGTTCCTCCCCCCAGGGAGAAATGGAGAGGGAGGGGCCTCTAAGCACCCTACCTCCCCCCCCCCAGCCCAGGCCCCCCAACTCACAAAGTCCTGCCGGATGTCATTGAAGTCCTTGCCGTACTTTTCCAAGGCCTCCTCAAAGAGCATGGCCTCGGAGGCCGACCACTCCTCCATCTCGTCCCGGCACAGCACGGGCCCCCCCTGGGGCACCAGCGTCGACATGGCCTTGGCGAGGTCATAGCCGTTCCGCTGCAACGTGTCCATGGCGTGGAACTGGGGGGCCGTCGAGAGAGGGAGACGGAAGGCGGGGGACAGCTTAGAAACGGGGCTGCTTTATCGGTTTACTTAATTATATCCCCCTCACCTGAAGGCTCCAGGGTGGGCCGGAACAGTAAAAATAATAATAGACATGCAATGGCCTGAAATATATTTAAAATTATATTTAAAATTTTAAAAAACGAACATTGGCGGGGCAACTCAGAGAAAGCTAAGCGTCTAAAGGTCTGGGCGAGGAGGTCTGTTTTAACCTGGCACTGAAAACCATACAACACGGGCACCTGGCGAACCTCCAGAGTGAAGCTGTTCCGAAGCCTGGGGGCCACCACAGAAAAGGCCCTCTTGTGAGTCCCCGCCCCTCTCGCCACTGAGAGTGAAGCAACTATAAAAAGGCCCTCGCTTTCCCCCGACACCCAACTCCTCACCAGTGTGATGTCCCGGGAAGCGGCGGCCGCGCTCATGTGAAGGCTGGGCTGCCGGATGGAGCTGCTGCAGTCGAGCGCCCGAGCGAAGGTGCCAACAGCCCTGAGGTGGGAGAAGAACGCGCAGGAGAGCTTTAGGGATCCCGCTCGCCACAGGCCAAGGACCTGCCGCCCACATACCATTCCTCGCCAGGCCTCACCGAGCGACCACGAGGAACTGGTCAATTTGCCGGTCCGTCAGGGGGTTGTCAGGGTCCCACACCTTCATCTCCATTTTCTGCTGGTTCCGGTTGTCCGATTCTCCTTGGGAGGGAAAGGAGGAGGCAGCGCGGTTGATACATTCAGGCAACAGAGCTCGGGGAAAGGGAGTTCCAGGGCCCCCCGCCTTACTCATGCTCACCTTCCGCCAGCCTCTCGGGGATCTCCGCCTGGTACTTGCAGCCCACCCGAATCTCGCCCTGGTCAGCCAAGAGGGTCTTCTGAACCGGGTCAAAGACCAGGGAATAGAAAAAGCAGTCCTGGGCAGGAAAACAGAGGTAAAAGTTCAATGGAAAGAAGGCCTCCGCAAAATCCTGAGGACCCTTTGGGTTTCAGGAGTTCCTTCGTCATTCAGAAAAGGGGACGAGCTAAGGGATGACACACACACACCCACTAGGAGAGGCTTGAGGAACACCCTTCTACGCAAAGCCCAGGGTGGCACCACCTGAAATGATCAGGACAGCGCAAGCCGCAGCTGCCTCACCTCTTTATCCAGGTACTGGCTGAGGATATCTGTCTCGTTCAGCAACGTGACGCTGCATTTCCCCCTGAAAGAGGACCAAGCCAGTTTTAGATTTATGGCCCCAAAACCTCGAGTCCCTCCTACACCTCCCCCCCCCCCCCAAGAGCAGATGTTTCTGCAAGCCAACAGCACAGAAGAAGAAGAGTTGGCTTTTCTACCCTGCTTTTCTCACCCATTTAAGGGGACTCTAAGCAGCTGACAAACCTTCTGTTCTCACCCTTAAGGGACTCAAAGTGGCTGACAAAACTCCCATTCTTCCCCCCATCATAGACACACTGTGAGGTGGGTGGGGCTGTGAAAGCTCAGAAGAGAGCTGTGACTCTCCCAATGTCATCTGGCTGGCTTTATGGGGCAGTGCGGAATCAAACCCAGTATTCCCGGATAAGAGTCCGGCTCCCTAGCCACTAGACCAAGGAGCTACTGCCCTGGCTTCAGGATCTCTCACCGAATGTGGGTAGCTGGCAGGGATTCGAACTGGCGCGAAAGGAACAGCTCTCGGTGTTTCAGCTGGTGCCGCTGTTGCTCAGACACCGTAGGCTGTTTGGATTCTTCTTCAAATTCTCCTGTTAGAAAGGAGGGGAGAGAGGCTAAAGGCCACCAGCCAGCTGCCTTTCAGTTCAGTACAGTATAGGAGTTATGTCAAGTTTATGAAAGATAGATGTATTAATGGCCACTAGATACATCTTTCAGGCTGGGGGGACAAGCAGGATGCTTCTAAGCCCATTTGCTGGGATTCGAGAGCAGGAGAAGGTTTGCCTTTGTCTCTGCTTGAGATTCCCATGGACAATTGGTGGGTCACTGTGTGAGACAGGATGCTGTCTCACACAGAGTGGTTGTGGCCTGATCCAGCAGGGCTCCTCTTAGGTTCTAAGGAGAGGCAGGACTAAGACCATCCCTTCTAGGGCTGCTGAACTACATCTCCCATGAGGCACACATGGCCACTGCTTGGCCAAAGTGAGATGTATCCCCTCAAAAAAAAACCCCATCTGGCCCAACCTCTCTTCACAGGCCTCAGGTGGGTGTCTCTCTCCATGGAACCTCACCACAGTACTAAAGGGATGAAGCGGGCTCATGATCTGGCATGGGTGAAAACTAGGCCAGACCAACGCTAAAAAATCAGTGCAACTGAAAATGCAGGCAGTTTTAACCTCCCAGAACAGCCATTTATAAACCCATAGGCTCTGATGAGTGAATTAGGCCGCAAAGTGGAACAGGAAGGCAAATAGCACTGTTACGTGTTGCCACCAACCGGTTTCAGACGGTCGTCAGCTGCCGCTTAGAAGCAGGACTTCCATGAAACCACCTCAATCATTTTTATTTTGCCCATGTCTGTCAGAACAAAAACTTCCAGAATCGATACCTGGCCTGGTTTCTGTTATACTCTCTCTCTCTCTTCCAATACTTTTCTTTTGTCCAGTACAATCTCAAAAGCTGTGAGCGTGAGGGGGCCAGGAAGCCTGCAGTTTTGAAATTCTTCACCATTTTTTTTTAAATATAAAAAATAAAAGCGGTTTTGGCATCAACTCGCCTCCTGTCCTTCCTTGAAAAGCCAGAGTTTTGTGGCCCATCACCACATCCTGTGGCTGTAACTCATATTAGTCATGGTATATAAACGTGGTCCCGAACTGGCCTGCCATGGACCCCTGGCACTGCGCGTCGATGGACAATCCTGAGCTTTGGCACCACAAAGACATTGGGGGGGGGGGGGGGAGACACACACACACCCAATCTGTATGTACGGTAATTTCAAAGATCTCTTGTGTCCCGCTGCATTTTTTCCTTTCAACTGAAAAAGCCCAGCTGGGTTTAGAAGACCTGGCTGTTAAGAGCTGGCAGCTTGCTCTGCCTTCTGTCCGCACGGCACGTGAATGCGCCTGTTCCTTTCCCTCTGTGCGCATGCATAGCCACCCACCTGCCCGGGAGCAGCTGGGCAGCAGATGTGGGCAGCAGGAGAGCCAGTCATTCCCCGAGTCCCCTCTTCCCTCTTGAGCTGGGCAGCAAACCAGGAAGCTGGGAACACAGTAAGTCCAGGGAGGCTGACCGCCCCGCCCCCACTTTACCCCCTGCAACTTGGCTCAGGAAACCCCTCTGCATAAGAAAGAGGTGTGCAGATCAGCTCCCTCCAGGGCTTCTTCTGATTGGGCGGAGAGTCAAGGTCACAGCCCCTGCTCAAGAGGCCAGGAAGCCCTATGCGCAGCCACGCATGCTCCTCCTTCCTCAACCCAAGCTGGGGGGGGGGGCACGCGCACCTGTTAACCCTTGCATAGCTGAGTGACCAATCTCTAGGATGGGCAAAGCAGCAAGGATCCACACAAACAAATGCTGCACCGGCTTTCAGCTTCCTGGGGTTGTTTGTTTTTTGTGCAACAGACAATGCAGGCTCTACTAAGATTCTCCTTAAGCCTTCGCTTCTGTTGGGACAGAAAGCAGCCTCCTTGGGCTGGCAGAAATGGCTCCTCTGGGGAAAGGGTGGGGCAGCCTTTCACCCACCGCCTTCCTGGCGCCCTCCCCTCCTCCTCCTCCCCCCACTGCTATAACCTGAAGGCAACACCCGGGGACTCAGCCCTTCCCGCGGACCGAAGTCCCCGCCCCCTCCGTTCTTCCGTAAGACACAGGCGGGAAGCACGTGGGGTTCTGAGCGCGGGGCAAAACGCAGGGAGCAGGCACCGTTCTGTCAGAGGGGTCAACCAGGCGCTCCGACAGAGCCAGAAGGCAGAGCATTCTGAGCCCTCCGGCCACTGGGGGATATCAGGGACAAGGGAGAAAAATCTAAGGGCCTTAATTAAACACAAGAAACAACAGGGCAGGGTGGATGCAGCTTCAGCAATCTAATCGGAGGAAAAAGAACAGCCAATCTCCCCTCGACTTTTGGGTTTCTTTTTTTTAAGGATTGCTCCATTTCACACTTGAAACATCCGACATAACCCGCTTGAAGCTTGAAATGGCTCAGGCTTCTCTTACTAACTCCTGTCCTCAGACCAGCTACGGAGCTATTCCTCTCCGAGGACCACCCTACAAACAGAAAGTAGCCAAAAATCCAGGCAGAGGCCATAGTCGAGACTCCCTACTTCCAACACCAACTGGTTTGACAGCGAAGGCCCCTTCTGGCTGTGGTTATTCATGCTTCGGTGACTTCCAGGCTGGACTACTGTAATGCGCTCTACTTGGGGCTGCCCTTGAAGACAGTTTGGAGGCTACACCTGGGCCAGAATGCAGAACGCAGCTGCTAGACTGCTGACCAAATAGGCACCATGCCAGCATTAAAAGAGCTACACTGGCTGCCGATTCCCTACCGAACCCTAACGTGTAAGACCCTAAATGATTTGGGTCCCAAATATCTAAAGGAATGCCTTCTTCCATACCAACCTGCCCATACCTTGAGCTCTGTAGTGGGGCAGCCTTCTGGTTGTACCACCACTCTCACTAACAAAAAGGGCAGTCACCTGGGATGGGGCCTTCTCAGTAGTGGCTCCAAGATTATGCAATAGTCTCCCAAACAGGTGCATCAGGCATGTTCTCTTCACATGCTCAAGAGAACCTTTGGCTAAAATGGGGAAACAGCTTTTCCTCCCTGCTTTCAGACACTGTTACTATTTTAGCATGTTCGTTTTTAACCTCCGGGTGTAGGGCGAGATAAAAATGCAAATAAAATAATAAGTGGCAGCAGAACACCCTGCTAATTCTCCATCACATTGGCACGGAAAGGTTCCCCAGGGTCCCCTGCCACTCACGCGCATTGCTGTCAGCCAGGCTGTTAAGGCTGCTGGAGATATCTCGGCGTCGAAAGAGACAGACCACCTTTGCTTCCACGTTGCCGTTGGCTGTCTGCGGGCCAGAGAGAAGAACACGTTGCCCATGACTCACGCACAGGTGGCTACGGTTTCTCATTCCACCCACATCCTTACTGACGCCTCCACGCAATTCTGCCCTCCTTAAGTGGCAAAGATATCCAGCTGCCCGGTCAAACCCAGGCATCCTAGAAGCAATGCTTCTCTTACCTTGTTGAGCTCCTCAATACGGCGGACGAGGTAAGGGTTACTAGAAGAATTCTCAAAGTAGACGTAATCTGTTAAGAGGGATAAAGACAAGACAATCTTGAGGTTAAAAAAGAGAGACAAAGAAGCAGCTGGGTGGGGAGGAACTGTGGCCATTTCCAAGACTTGCTGTGCTACCAAAGTTACAGTACTTCCTGTTTTAGGTTACCAATCCCATAAGCCTCAGCGGCTCGGCTTTAAGATCCAAAATACCAGGACCCCACCAAGTTGATAAAAAGATTATAAACCTGGCTGCCTGCGGGAAGCTATGCAAAATTTCTTCAGCCACCAGCACCCCAAGATCTACCAACCCAGAAAACCTCACTGCGGTGATGGACAGGGTCAAGGTCAAGAATTTTCAGCACAGCTTCTCCAAACCCTTTCGTCCACAAAACACCCGTCCTCTTTCAATGCCTGCGGTTCTGGAGGTGGGAGAAGGCGAAAAGCTTTGGCTTGCCCCTTTTGCAAAAGGGTGAGGAATCCGAAACGCTGCCAAACCTGCTACAAATCACACAGATGTCAACATAGCCCCTTTCTTCCAGCCCCAACCCAATGTTGCCTGTATAACCAGCCAGAGGAACAGGCCTCTCTTCTATCTGTAGAACCTATAGCCCTGAAATTGGGCAAAGCACCCCTTGGCAAAAGCTATTTGGCAACCCCTTGGCAGTGGAAGCCAAGATATTCAGAGGTGAAGTCCACAAGGACTGGAGGCAATCTTAAGTTACAGACTGGGAACCACCAGGCCTCTGGCCTCCAAATCAGAAGAAGAAGCACAGAGAGTGAGTAGTAGCTACTACTATTATTAGGAAACAGCCTAACAAAGCCAATCTAGTCAGCAAAGTTTGAAAACTCCTAAGCTGCTCTCTTGTTAGCTTTCATGGTACATACTAGATACATAAAAGGAGTTTAACTGGGGAGACCCAAAGGCCCACTGATCAAATATCTTAGCTTCAATGGCCAACCAGGTGCTTATGGGAAGCCCCCCCCCCCCAATGAGCACACAAGTTCTGAACACAGAGTTTAAGACCAAACTCACTGCCGAGCCCCTAAACGTCTTGGGCCCTGGGTCTCTGAAGGGGCGCCTTCTCCCATATAGACATTCCTGGGCACTGAGATCTCAAGAAGAGGGCGTTCTTAAGTCCCTTCTCTTGCAGAGATAGCAGGCACAGAGACATGCAAGAGGGCCTTTTCTGTGGTGGCCCCTAGACTCCGGAACAGCCTCTGTCGTGAGGTTCGCCAACTGCCTACATTGTATAGTTTTCAGTGCCTGGTGAAATCATGCCTTTTCACTCAGGCTTTTCCCATTTAAAGAACTTCCTCGGGGTGCTGTCCTGTTAGGGAGGGAAGGTAGGGTGGGAGGAGGTTAAATTTTTAAATATGTTTTAATATTTGATATGTTTTATTCTTATTGTAACCCACCCTGGGACCATGTGGCAAAAGGTGGGATATAAATTCCTTAAACAAATAAATAAACCACCACAGCAAACTCTATACTCCAGTGTGGATGGCCTATTCTCCTGTTGATTCCTTCCTTCCTATTTTCAGCAGGCTTTCTAGAGTTCCCCTCACCTAGATTTTCTCTTGCCTATTTTGCCAGTCAAAGGGTCAAAGCTATGCTATGACTCCTGGCTATTTGAGGGAATGCCTCCAAAACAGCTCGTTTTCCAACCAGCCCGGAGCTTTCAGCCAGCTTCAAGCACTGAATATAAATCCTAAGTGACTCAGATTGAACCCAGTTTCCAAAGAAACAGGAAACGAAGGAAGGCCAGCCTTGGATGGAGAGGCAGGTAGCAACAAGAGGGCAAGGAAGAGGCTTGCCAGAAGTTTAAAAAACTTCAGTGAGCAAAATATTTTTAAAGAGAACAGGGAGAAGGCCAGTGGCTGGAGAAACCAAGATCTTGTGAGCAAGGAGCTAGGGCATCTCATTTTCAACATAATCTCAAAAAGCCCAAGACAACGGATGTTCTGGAATATATCGTGGAAGAGGGTCCCGCGTTCTTCTCCCCACAACAGAAACCCTGTGAGGTAGGTGGGCTGTGAGAGCTCAGAAGAGAGCTGTGACCAGCCCAAGGTCACCCAGCTGGCTTGGTGGAGGAGGGCGGAACCAAGCCTGGTATTCCCAGATAAGAGTCCGGCTCCCTAACCACTAGACAAAACTGGCTCACGTGTCCCTGGCATACCTGCCCAACAGGGACTTCCTGGAGCCATCTAAACACCCCCTCCCCCCCCCCGCCCGCTTTGAAAGTTTTCATGTGGTTATCTGGCACCCAGAGGGTTGATCTCACTGACAGCATAATAGTGTTACAGCACTTTTTTTTGCACATTGCATTCAGCACTGTACAAGGCACGCCTTGGGTATGGTCTGGTATTCCCAGTGCAATGCCCAGAGGATCACAGAGTTTCCCTCACATCTGGAAGCATTATATTACTCGATGAACGTCTTGCTCCCTGAACAGTGCAAAAACTACACGAAAGAAAACAACAAAGACACATAGTCCCTGTTTCTCGCCAGTCTTTAATTTCTTCCACCTCCCAAATGTTAACGGGCTGATTCCGCCAACCCGCCTGCACACTCACTATCAGTCCATCTGCCAAACTGGCAAACAATTCCTCATCAATACCTGCCCACCTACACCGGGCATCCCAGCCTGATCAAGCTACAGGTGATAATGGAAATAAAGGAGCCACGCCACAAATACAGAAAAAGGGCTAGCTGTAAACATTAAGAAAAACAGTTGGCTTTTCTACTGCACTTCTCTCACCCATTTAGGGGACTCAAAGCTGCTGACGAACCTTCTGTTCTCCCCGCAACAGATACCATGTGAGGTAGGTGGGGCTGTGAGAGCTCAAATGAGAGCTGTGACTAGCCCAAGGTCAACCAGCTGGATTCATGGAGGAGAATCCAGATGAGAGTCTGGCTCCCTAATCACTAGACCAAACTAAAAACAACACAGAAAGACACAAATAAACTAAATACACACAAAAATGAAGGGAACAGAAAGGTTCAACTGTGAGCTGATTCAACTGGTGAACTAGCAACATGGAAAAAAATATAGTTCATGGTTCACAGAAGAGGACTCAAGTCTCGAGGCCATGCGGATGGCGCTTGGTCTTTAGGTAGGGCCAGGTGGCCATCCATTTATCTGACCATGGGCTTAGCACTGTGACTATTTCTAATCTTAGTCCTACTGACCCCATTTACTCTACCTAGTCCCTGCGCTCCACGCCTCCTTCCCACTGTTGGAAACTAATCCTCTTTGGGCACCTCTGTACTTCTTTCAGATCTACATCCACAGACTTCTTTAGCTCGGCCAAGTGCCTCCATATATAAGCCCCTGAAAACCTTTTGCCCCAGCAATGGCTCAGCTCAACCCGCCGCCCTCCGAACCTCATCTCTCTCTTTAATTCCGACACCGAGCCTCTTTCTGCAAGGCTAAGGATGCACTCACACACACCTAGGTTTCAATCCAGCTTCAGTCCACCTTCGGACTGAGAGGCCCCGCTCTGCTTTCTTTCTCACACCGTCCAGCCCACAGGTGGATTTTCTGAGCTAGGCAATGCCCAAAAGAAAACAGCCTGCCAACTTTGCCAGCGGTGCCTCGCGCACTCTCAAACTAGACCAGCACTGGATTAAAGCTTAGGTGTGGATGCAGCTGAAGAAGGGAGTCCAAGTTCTTCTCTGCTTCCTGGATCCTCTTCTTTCTCCCAGCCAAATCCTTCACCCTAAGACTACCCAACCGACCTCAGGCTCCCACCTATGACCGCAGCCACTTTCCACACCAAGATGGGACCCTCAACTGCCTCCCAGCAAGTCTGGAGTCTGTCTCCCTTTGCATGTCCCCCCCCACACACACACAAGCACCCCAACCCCCCTTAAGCCTCCTCATCCCCCAGGAAGGAAACCTTTGTGCTGCAAAGGGTTGCACCTGCTCCGCCCCTTCCCCAACCTGTAGCCCCTTTGCTCCTGAGCCTAACTATTTCACAAGCCACTTCTCTGCCCCCCCCCCCAAGCACCACCTGGCCGACCCCCCTCGATTCAGGTCTTTGCAATCATCCCACCAGAGAGATTCCCAGGCCTCCCTCGGCAAACGTTTACCCCCACCCCCTCCCCCCATCTACTCCTTGGTCCGCTTTCCCCTATACAACCCTTTATTCCCAACCTACCCCCACCCCACACCCTTTCCCATAGATTCCTTCAGGCTCTACCTTAAGCCCCTCTACCCTCCCCACCCCCAAATACCTCCCACTTTCAACCCCTCCTATATTTCTTTACTTGGGGTCCTCCCACCCTCTCCTCACTAAAAGGGGACACACGCAGCCCCCTTCCCCAAATACCCCTCCCCACCCCAAATATCCCTCACTTTCAACCCTCCCCTGCTATATTTCTTTGCTTGGGGGGTGTCCCTCCGCCCCCGCCCCCCAAAAAAGAGGACACATAGACCCCCCTTCACCAAATAACCCCCATTTTCAACTCCTCCCCTCCCCCTCCCATATTTCTTTCCTTGGGGTGGTCCTTCCACCCACTCCCAACAAAATGAGGACACACAGACCCCCCCCAATACTCCCCACTTTGTTTGGGGTCCTTCCACCCCCTCTCCACAAAATGGGGACACATGGACCAAATACCCCTCCCCACCCACCCCAAATATCCCCCAATTTCACCCCGTCCCCTCCCCCTCCTGTATTTCTTTCCTTGGGGGGTCCTTCCACCCCTCCCCACAAAAAAGAGGACACATGGACCCCCCCAGGCTCTTATACGGAGGCAAACCCCTCCCCCTCTTCCTTCCCCTCCCCTCCCCCTCCCGCCCAAATCTACACCTGGATTTTTTCTCTTTGCCCCCAACCGACCCCCCCTCAGTATCGTCCAAGCTCCCCCTCCCCCTCCCCGTTTTCCCTCACAGCCCCCCTCCCCCCACGTTCACTCCGCCCCCTCCCCCCCCCCCGGTCGGGTCCTTACCGCCCACCCGGTACATATTGGCCGCCATGGCGCCGCCGCCGTCCTGGTCGTGTGGCCCCTCAGCAGCAGCAACTCCAGGCCCGGCCGCGCTTCTTCATGGCCTCCTCGTCCCGCCGCCGCGCCGCCCGCCGTCGTCCGCCCCCCCGCCTGCCGGCCTCGTCGTCGTCCGCCGCCGCCTCAGTGAGCCGCCTCAGAGTGCCGGCCAGCCAAGCCTCGACGACGACGGAGCCCTTCGGGAATCTCCGGAAGAGCCCCTCGGGAATCTTCGGAAGGGCTCGGCTTTTTCCGGCCGCGCTTCATGGAATGGGCCACGCCTCTCCTCCTCCTCCTCCTCCACCTCCTCAAGGCATCTTCTTCTTCTTCTTCGTTTGCCGTCCGGGAAATGGGACCGGAAATTGCCGGCTGGGGAGGCCGCGGAGTTTCCGGCGGACTTGAGCGCCTCTTAGTTCGGCTCAGCGAGAGGCGGTGGAGGTGGGAGGGGGCGTGGCTTGAGGGTGGCCGATCGGAAATGGACGAAGGCAGCTCGGGGCTTTCCGGAAGCTTTCGGGAAACTCCGTCAACACGCCCGGAGGAGCAGCAGCAGCAGTTTCGCCCCCGATAAGGCGTTAAAGCGGAAGGCGCGGGGGAAACCACCACACAGCCTCTCCTCGGCGGCTCTTGAGTGGCTGGGGCGGCTCGGCGCGCGTCTTGACGTCACACGCCCTCTCTCTCTCTCTCTCGGCAACCTTCGGGCAACATCGGGCTTTTCCGGAACAAGAGTTTAACCCCTTCATCCCCATGGTACGCTATAATAATTTAGGGCCAAACATCATTTCCTGCCCCCCTCCGTTTTTATCTTCACAACAGTCCTGCGAGGTAGGCCAGGCCCAAGATCCATTGGCCATAATTGGCTCAGGGTCACCAAACAGACTCGTAGGTTCTGATCTGACATTTTGGCCAACATGTCATGAAGAGGGGCAGCATAGTGTAGTGGCTAGAGCAAGGGAGCCCAAAGTGCAGGCCGAGCGCTAAATGGGGCCACCACAGGGAGGCCCTGCGTGGTGTTGGTTGACTGGTGTCAGTTTTGTCCTCTAAAGTGTAAATGCGTGGGGGGGAAATAACTGATTTTGAATTTTGCAGCTCATCACATCTCAAGGCCCCTAAGGTACAAAACCTTTGGATACAGTTCTTGGGTTCGAATCTCCAACCGATCCTTGAAAAAATTCTCTAGCCATTCAGTGCCTTCGCAGCCCGAACTGCCTTGCCTTGCAGGGTTCTTGTGAGGATAAGACGGAAGAGAGGAGAATAAAAACCAACCTGGGGGAAAATGTGTTTTTTTAAAAATGAATACATAAATACATAACGTTAAATCTGCCTCCTATGCAGCCAGTCTGGTGTAGTGATTAAGGAGCCAAACTCTTATCTGGGAATACTGGCTTTGATTCTGCCCTCTTCCACGAAGCCAGCTGGGTGACTCTGGGCTGGTCACAGCTCTCTTCTGAGCTCTCACAGTCCAGGTACACCATGCTGCACAGGGTGTCTGTTGTGGGGAGAAGAACAGAAGGTTTGTCAGCCACTTTGAGTCCCCTTAAGTGGGTGAGAAAAGCGGGGTAGAAAACAACTCTTTTGTTGCTGCTGCTGCTGCTGCTGCTTGTTTTCGGTGCAAATTAGAAAAACTGTTTCCCACAAACTATTCTCCATGCTGCATTTTGACTCTTGAACTAATTTACAGACTTTCAATATTGTAATATGGAGTATTTTTTTTAAAGAAAGCCCACTTAAAACAATAACAGTGCCTGAATATGAGGAGGGAAAGCTGTTGATTCCTCAGGGAGGAGATTGTTCCATAGCCTAAGGGGCTAACACCAACCAGGCGCTGCCCTGCGTACCCACCCTTTTAGCTTACAGGTTGTGTTGTTTACGTAAGCGTGGCTGCTTTCCAGGCCACAAAACCACACCGGAGTCCTTTTCTTTGCCTCTCTTGGCGCACACATGAGGATAGGGTGCAGAAGAAATTGCAGGTACAGCCTTGAGCTTCTGGGAGTCGGGCAGCGGGGGGAAGTGATACACAAAACACCACAAAGATCCCAGTGGCCTTCCAAGAGGCGGAAAAAAGGCACAGAGGCACATAGCTGTGGGTGCAAAGGTTTATTTCTCTGCGTCTCTCACAGTGTGAAGGCCTCCCCCTGTTTTTTGCTATGTACACATCAGATCCAGACGCTACCAGAATACATAAGGAATGTAAACGAAGTACAGAGGGTCACAGCAAGGAAAACGAGGATTTCTTCCCCTCCAGCGGCACCTTCCTCCACGATCTCCGGCTCGGAGGCCCGAGGGGGGCTCTCCCGTGGGCCCGCTTTCTCGCGTAAACCACCGGTAAAAATCCAGGTCCTGATCGGCGGCTCGCTGCCGTGGCTGCTTCCCCTCACCTTTGTGTTAATGAAGCAAATCACATTGTTAGCCAAAAAAAAAAAGAGAGAGAGAGGGGAAAAAAAGAAGGGAATGAGAGTGGCCAGGAAAAGAGGCCCCTGGCCCTCCACGGATCCTTCCACCTGAGCGTTGAGTCCCCCAAGAATCCCTCCGTCGCGGGGCGGGAGGTCACTTCACTCGGCCTCTTTGCCCAGCGTCTCGAACACCGTTCAGGGTTTGGTTCGGTCCCTGGCGTCCGCTTCAGCTGTTGATCCCGGCGTCCTGGGAGGAGACGGAGGCCGAAGACAAGGAGCGGCTGCGGGAAAGGTTGGCCCCCAGCACTCGCCACTGGAAGATGCTGGTGTCCTTGCCGCCCATGGAGATCAGGTGGCCGTCGTTGTACGTGAAGCGGACGTTGGTGACGTGGCTGCCGTGACCGTTGTAAACGTGGCTTGGAGCCTGGGGGGCATACGGGGACGGGTGAAGGATGGAGAGGATTAGATTCATTCACGGAGGACAGGCGTTATCGATGGTTACTGGAACGCGGGTTACGCAAACTGCGTAAGTTACACACATTGCGCAAGTTGTGGTATTCTTGAACAAAGTTACGCAAATAGTGCACGTTCATGAACTGGGTTACGCAAAGAGCATATGTTACTCAAATCACTCAATTGCGCAAGTTACATTATTAACGAATGGGGGTTACACCAACTGGGTAATTTACGCTATTCACGAACGTGGGTTACGCAAAGAGCATAAGTTATGCGAACTGGATTAGTTACTCTATTCACAAACGAAGTTACGCAAATTGCATAGGTAACGCTGTTCACAAATTGCGTACATAACTCAAATTGCGCAAGATAAGCTATCTACTAAGGTACACGAAAGCAACCTTAGTTATCAGGGGTCCCTGGGCCACAAGGAAAAAGGAGGCCCAAATCCGGATTCTTTCTCTTTCATGACTCTCCTTCTCCCTGTCCTGCCTTTTCTTACCTTGGGCTTGGCACACGGGTACTGGAAAAGATGCACTTTGCAGAAATCATCAGCCACTGCGACAACCCTCTCATTGTGGGAGCGGCAGAGGGCGTTGATGTCGGTGCCGTCTGACCCATCGGGCCAAACCCCTGAGGACGAGAAGAAAAGAAAGGAGAACTCAGAGACTGGTCAAGCAGGAAACAAGACCAAAATCCAAGCCAGAGTCAAATGGGGGAAACCAGCCACAGGATGCAGGAAGCTGATCTTCCTGGTAAAATGTGGTGAAGCAGGTCTATCCGGTGTTGGCCCCAAACCTACCAAAGACGTGGAACCCCAGGACGCACGTGTAGGAGGCCCATTCGCGGTCTCTGTTTTCAAAGCGGTTCCTGAGCAGCTTGCAGCCTCCAGCCACGTCCCCTGGGAAGAAGACAGACGACCACAGAGATGTCAATGTGGAAAGAGGGTGTGGAGCTATGATCAACTAGGCTGTGGATCGACTAGATCTAATGAAGCGAACCCAGCAGCTTCTGAAAACCATCTGCTTATCTTTCCCTTCCGGGTGGACTACTTCATCACCAAGACCTTCCAAGACCAGAACCATAGGGGAGTGCGTGAATCGTCGAAGGTATTTGAAATTCAATCAAATTCGTCTGAATTTCGACATTTGAATTCGAATCGAATGTCCGTAAATTCGAATTTAACAGATTTGAATCGGATTGAATTTTTGGGTGTTCGATTCAGTTCAAATAGAATGCCAAAAAGACATTTGTGTACCTCCCTACCCACCACCACCAAAACAAAGGAACGCTTCTATATATTGCTGGCCAAAGAAGAGAAAAGCGTGAGATGCCTGAAAAGAAAAGGATCCTGATTTGGAACTTATCGGCTCGAAAGGTTTTCAACTTAGCCCCAAACCCTAAGCAACACCCACCCACCCCTGTTGCTGCAATTAGGACTGCAACTCACAATACAGAATTTCATAATCCCCCGAATTGGACATGATCAGTTTCCCATCCTTGGACCAGTCCAGGTGTGTGATGAAACTGGAGTGACCCTGGAGTTGGGGGAAGGGGGTGGCGGGAAAAGGAAGGAAAGAGATCGCCTACAAGTTAGAGAAATTGGTTCCGATCTGGTCTTATGAGGCTCATGGGCAAAATTTATTTTCTCTGTCCCACCACACTAGAACCAGTGGGCATCTATGAAGCTGATGGATTGGAGAGTCGGATCTGACAAGTGGAAGGATTTCTTCACCCAGAGGGTCATCGGTCTATGGAATTGGCTGCCAGAAGAGAACAGCAACCAGCCTAAATGGCTTTAAGGAAGGGCTGGACAAATTTAGGGATGACAGGTGTCTCAATGGCTACTAGAATGGCTGCCTAAGTACTTCCCTCAGGCTGGGGGGACGAGCAGGAGGCCTCTAAGGCTATCTGCTGTGATTCGAGAGCAGTTTTGCCCTTGTCTCTGCTTGAGATGCCCATGGGCAATTGGTGGGCCACTGTGTGGGACAGGATGCTGGACTAGAGGGGATGTGGCCTGATCCAGCAGGGCTCCTCTTAGGTTCTTATGGACTGGATGGGCTGTGGCCTGATCCAGCAGGGCTCCTCTAGGTTCTTATGGACTAGATGGGCTGTGGCCTGATCCAGCAGGGCTCCTCTAGGTTCTTATGGACTAGATGGGCTGTGGCCTGATCCAGCAGGGCTCCACTTAGGTTCCTATGGACTAGATGAGCTGTGGCCTGATCCAGCAGGGCTCCTCTAGGTTCTTATGGACTAGATGGGCTGTGGCCTGATCCAGCAGGGCTCCTCTAGGTTCTTATGGACTAGATGGGCTGTGGCCTGATCCAGCAGGGCTCCTCTAGGTTCTTATGGACTAGATGGGCTGTGGCCTGATCCAGCAGGGCTCCACTTAGGTTCCTATGGACTAGATGAGCTGTGGCCTGATCCAGCAGGGCTCCTCTTCTGTCCCTACACCCCCATGTTCTTAAGGGTAATAAATCAAATAAGACTTAATTTTCTCACCATGCAGCGACCAAAACGGGTATACTTATGTTCATTCTCTTCCACGCTGTATATATAGATGAAATTGTCGTGAGACCCAATGGCCAAGAACTCCCCATCTGGCAGACAACAGAGGGATAAAGAAGAAGAGGAGTTGGCTTTTCTACCGCACGTTTCTCATCCATTAATGGGACTCAAAGTGGCTGACAAACCTTCTGTTCTTCTCCCCACCACAGACACCCTGTGAGGTAGGTGGGGCTGTGAGAGCTCAGGAGAGAGCTGTGACTAGCCCAAGGTCACCCAGCTGGCTTTGTGGAGGAGTGCAGAATCAAACCCGGTATTCCCAGATAAGAGTCCAGCTCCCTAACTGCTAGACCAAACTGGCCTTAAAGGTGGGTTGGAGAAAACTCTCAGGACACACAAGCGATGGGACTCACCAGGCGAATAGCGCACCACGGAGAGTTGCTCATTTCCATCCGTGCACCCAAAGAGCACCTGCTGGGTCGCTGTGTCCAGCACAACCCAACTAGAAACAGGAAAAACAAGCTGTGTCCTTATTTAGCCAAAGGTTAGGGCAAACAGGTGTGTCTTCACTGCTCTCCTAAGCACCTGAAGGATGAAGCTTGTCTGGTGCACTTCAGAGAGGAGACTGTTCCATTATCTGGGAGCCACCACCAAGAAGGCCCTTATCCCAGGTGCCTACCCTTTTGCTGTAGAGGGTGGCGGAACAACCAGAAGGGCCTCCCCTATAGATCTTAAGGCAACGGGCAGGTGGATATGGAAGATGGCATTCCTTTATTTTGGGGCCAAGTCATTTAGGGCCTTATGAATTAAGGTTAACACTTTGAATTGGGTTCACTATCAAGGGACTTATTTCTAGCTGTATTCTGCTGACTGAGCTACCACTGGAAGAAGCAAATTAAATACATGATCCTCCCAAACGTGTTTTCACAAACGTTTTCTGGCATTTAGCGGTTGGGATCTAGCATGGCTTAGCAGCTAATGTGTTGGACCGTTCCCTGGGTGTTCAGGTTTCGAACATCCACCTGGCTAAGAAGCCCACTTCCTGGTTTTGCAGGTCACTGAGCGGATAAAATGAAACAGAAGGGAATATAATTCGGCACTTTAAGAAGAAGAAGAAGAGTTGGCTTTTCTACCCTGCTTTTCTCACCCATTTAAGGGGACTCAAAGCAGCTGACAAACCTTCTGTTCTTCTCCCCAGAAGAGACACCCTGTGAGGCAGGTGGGGCTGTGAGAGCTCAGAAGAAAGCTGTGACTAAGCCAAGGTCACCCAGCTGGCTTCGTGGAGGAGGGTGGAACCAAACCCGGTATTCTGAGATCAGAGTCCGGCTCCCTAACCACTAGACCAAACTGGCTCACTCTTTGGGAGAAGGCAGGACGTAAGACGAAAGGAAAAAGGAAGCTTAAAGGTAAACACTGCGTAGTCCCTGGGTATGTGGACACTTCCAAGCAGGCTTCTTAGCAGTACTACAGAAGTGGTTTGCCATTGCCTCCTGTTGAGGAAATGCTGAGCACTCAACCTGGGGCCTTCTGAAACAAAATTAATGGCAGTCACCGATATAAAATGTTTCAAAAAGCTGCTGTTTTTCTGAACCTGCATGTTGCAATGGCTGATAGTCATGTGAGCTCCCCATCCCGGCTGGTCCCACCCCACCCCACCCCAGGCTAGAAGGCAGATCAGCTGTTCTTGCTAAGCTTCCCAGTGTCCAAAATGATCAACAGCAGTGGGCAGAAGTGATTACCGTCCAGTGCTGAGTCCCACCGTGACCACTTTCCCGCTGGGGTGGAAATCGGCACAGAGCCCCGTCTCCTAGAAACAGGCAGGAAAGGAGGTGTGTTAGCTTTTCTCGAGGTATTGTGGCCTCCGGCAGAAGGGAACTCCCGCACTTACTGCCGACTGATCTATCCAAGGAGCAGGCCAGAGCCAGAGCAAGATTAGGTCTCTGTTTGAGGATCATAGGCCACTTCTCTGCTTAATGTGGTTAATCTTGGAAAGGGGTCCTCCCTGAATCCTGTCCTTGAAGATCCGGATCTTGGCGAGGACCCCATCCATGCGTTCGCACTGGCCGGCTAGCACCTGAAGGCAGCGGCTGCTAGACAGGGTCACAGTGCAGAGGCTGAAGCATCCATCCAGAGGATCCATTTGGCCCGTGTGGACGCTCTTCACCAGAAGTTCACTATTGTTGACTACCGGCCTAAGTGGGAATAGGCCTCATATCTTTGCAGTTCTCCATTAGCAAAAGGGAAGTTTTCCAGGGCACCGTCTCTCCAACGCCACAACCCACAGGTTTCCCCCCGTGCCACAGTCACGGTCCATCCCCCCAGCCCCCCCCCCCCCGTGGTTTGATCCCCTGCCTCTGCCCACACCAGGCCTCACTCCCCGCTCTGGGTACCGTACCTCCAGCGTGACGCTCCAAGCCAGGGTGTGCTCCCCGCTATCCCACATGCACAGCTGCCTGTCGTAGCCGCAGGTGACAAACAGGTCTTGGGAAGGGTGCGTGCCCAGCCCCCAGAGTTCATCGGTGTGCCCCTGGAAAGGAAGAGAAGCCAAGCGGCCAGTGGAGGACGTCCAGCTCAAGGGGAGGACGGGGAGGCAACCGAACCGGCGACGGTTTGCGAAAGTGGAGGGCCAAGCCGCTGAGAGAAGTGGGGTCCCAGGTCTGACTAGAGGCAGCCGATGGTCTGGAAGACCATGAAAAGGTTGCATCTCAAGTGAGAATGGATCCCACCTTTATACAACCCGTGATACGCCTGTCAGTTGACCTGGAACCGAAACATGCTTGAAAAGGTGAAAGGTCAGCAGTCCCAAGCTCTTAGAAACAGACAGGCCTGCACGGAAGCGCCATTTGCCTAAAGGGTGGTTTCAGCAGAAGCCGAGGTCTGGAATGGTGGCCAGATTTTAGCGGGTTTTTCAGCACCCGTGCTTAGGCCAGCCTTAAACTGAGACAACCAGGTAGCCCAAAGCAATCGCACGACACCTAAGCGGCCAAGAATGACCTATGTAAAGCCGAGTTCTTTCACTTTGCGAACCATAAAAGGACACACAAGAGGATCTCCTCCCAGTAGCGGAGAAAGAAGGAAAAGGGTGGAACGGTCAATGCCCCATTTGCAGAAGTGGGAAACGGGTTTTTCCCTAGATGTTTGTACCTGTGACTCTGCCTTGCCTAGGCCTGAGGTGCTCTGGGATTTCACTGCCTTACCCACCTGAATAATGGGTCTGAATCCATCCGCCAAAGTCCCTCGCAGAAGGGCGTTGCGTGTGGTTCCCACAAGCAGTTCTCCACCCTCACCTTCAGCTATAGTTCGCAAGGCGCCAAATTGCTCTGGGATCTGAGTTGAGGAAAAGCACAGAACATAAAGCCAGGTTTAAAGGCTGAGGCAGCTAGCAGTGCAGCAAGTGGATAGGCACGGGACTCTGTCTTCCGTTCCAGCTGATACGGTCACTTTCAATGGAGGAAGAGAGCAAGAGGCCAACATGGTCCAGGGAATTCTCCACCCTTTGCTAGTGATCTCCTATGATTCCTTACCCTGGAGGTCCCTCCCAACTCTATGGTTCTATGGTTCTTTATCTTGGAGGTCCCTCCCAACTCTATGGTTGAATTATTCTTTTCCCTTGAGGTCCCTCCTATCTCTATGGTTCTTTACCCTGGAGGCCCCTCCTATCTCTATGGTTCTTTACCCTGGAGGTCCCTCCCAACTCTATGATTCTATGGTTCTTTACCCTGAAGGTCCCTCCTAACTCAATGGTTGAATGATTCCTTTCCCTTGAGGTCCCTCCCAACTCTAGGATTCTAGGATTCTGTACCCTAGAGGTCCCTCACAACTCTATGGTTCTTTACCCTAGAGGTCCCTCCCAACTTTGATTCTATGATTCTCTACCCTGGAGGTTCCTCCCAACTCTATGATTCTATACCCTTCAGCTCCCTTCTCAACCCTATTGCTGTCTCCCTTACCTCAACCTCCTGTAGCAGGGTGAGGCCGGGGCTCCACCGAACCAGGCGTCGATCCTTGCCGCCTCCACTCAGCACCGAGCCATCCTGGCACAAGCAGAGAGAGAAGATGCTACCTTCGTGGGCTCGTGTTTGCTTGTTAATCTGGTACGTCTCTGCAAAAGGTGATCGAGAGAACAGCTCAGGCTGGTCCTTCCGCAGAAATCTCCACCCAACACCCTACCGTCCAAATACCACAGTGGAATCGATGCTGTAATTCACAGCAAGCACGGCCGGGGAGACACCAGCCATGATGGGATGCACCTTGGGGCATCCTTTGTCTGTGCAAACAGGGCTTTGATCGGACCAAAGGCCTCATGGGCAACCTGTCTCCTGCCCAATGACGCTGGAAGCCTCCGTCCGCCGTCCCTGTGTCAAGGGGAGAAGTGCGCCTCTGAACTCAGAAGCCGGGCCCTTCCCTTTCCCCCATGCCCACCTTTGGCCCCTTTGCCCAAAGTGCGAATGTCAGCTGCCACCCGAGCCCACGTCAAGATGTTGCCTTCGGAATCGCCAGTGAGTACATCGCTGTTGGTGTCGAAGACGAAGCAATGGATGAACTTGGGCTTCTTGTATTTCTAGAAGGAGCAGCAGAAGGAGGAGAGGTTGGGGTGACAAGAGGCCTGGTGGAACTTGAATGAGTGACTGTTGTCTCCAGGGATAAGGATCTGGCCCCATCCTCCTGGTCAGCTTGCATACCTTCTGGAACCAACTGACTGACCGACCAACCCACCCAAGCATTGCTGTATTTAGGACTCAGATTTAAAATGCTGGCCTCACCCACAGTGCCCAGGGGGCCCCAGCGCGTGGCTGATGGTGTGGAAGGCAAAGAAACTGAACCAGAGCTCAGAATAGGCAACCCAGCGTGCAAAATTATCCACGGCAGGCATCCTACCACTAGGTGGCAGGAGAGGGTGGCAGGAGGGAACAGCAGGGACCCTCCAAATGCCCTACTGACCAGCACTGCCACCTTTGGATCCCGCCCCAACCAACCCACCTGCTAGGCAGGTATCCCTACACCTTTGTCCTCCCAGCCACCTTTTCCTCGTGTGGGCCCTGTCTTTTTAGACAGTGAACCTGAGGATAGGGAGGGGTCTAACATTTTATTTATTATTATTAATTATTATTATTAGTTAGAAAACTTATATTCTGCCGTTCACCGAACAGTCCCAGGGTGGGTTACAATCAAATTAAAACATATTGAATAGTAAAACATAATTAAAAATATAACCCCCTTCCTCCCACTGGGACCACCCTGTCTCAGGAAGTCCACAGATCTGCAGAGATCTGCCTGCGCTAGGATCCGTAAAGGGCTGGAAGCAGCCCTGTGGGATCTTACAAGGTGATGTTGATCTGCTTAGATAAAATAGACAACTAGATGTTTTTTCCCCTTGATCTCTAAATTCAAAGGAGGCCCACCTTGCTCTCTGACCACCACACAGATGGAAAACCTTGCGCTCCCTGCTTGGTGGTGGCTCCATTTTAGATCCAGCTTGACTGCTCTGCTGTCCATGGTCAGCGGCAGCCATCTTGTGACCACCACCACCAAGGCTCTGCTTTGGAAACTGATTAAAAATATCAGACAGGACTGCAGTCCCAGAATCCCACCAGTGTCCCCTACCCAGAGGCCTTTTGGCAGCCGTGCGCAAGCCCTTGAAAAAGCTCAGCGGGGCACGAAATTGATAACAGCAACGGAAACAAAGACAGCAGAGGAAGTGACACAATGATAAAGAATCCAGATTATCAAGCAAAATTTTTGTTTCAAGGCGCTGCACGCTTGCTAACGGCTCTGGTGTTTTGATTTTTTTTTTTAAGTGCTTCTGAGCACAGGCTGAGCACACGCTTAACATCTATGCTTTCAGGCAAGTCAAGGAATCGGGAAGGAAATTGCTGTCTGCCTGTCTGGCCCGACATTTAGGGCTAAACCAACATGGCTGACCGTCATGGCGGCGGTGGTTTAGGAAAGGGGACGTCTGCAAACCACAGCCAACGCAGGCTTGCGATTTTGCTGCCGTAAATCTTCTGTGGCATCCTGTCTTCTCAGAAACCAGGGCTGTGGTCACATCTAAGGTTCAATCCAGCTTCATTCCACTCTCAGGGCGAGAGAATGCATCAGCAAAGCGACAAGCTGCTTCCTTTCAGCATTAAATAACTCAGAAAATTCCCCTTTGAGATGGATAACGTGCAAAGAAAATTACTGGTCCCTTTGCTGATGTGTTCTCTCGCTCTGAAAGTGGACTGAAGCTGGATTAAACCTTAGGTGTGACCACAGTCCAAGCCTTCCTTGTGAGCCACGCTCTGCTCCGTTTCCACCTCACCCCAAAGATGCCCTGTTTCTTCGTGAGGCTGTTTCCACTCCAGGTCCAAAAGTACACGTGGGATTTTCCGGTCGTGATGATATTGCTGCTGTCTTGGGGGTTGAACTCCACAGTCAGGACAGATTCGTTGGTACTCTGCAAGGCAGAAGGGGGCGTCTGTAAGGCGGCATACTGGGAGAAGGAGTAGATCTTCTGCTTTTCACTTTTAATCCCACTCAGTTCTCTGCAGATTTACCATCCACATATAATAGTCCTACACCCACTATTCCCTAAGGGCTTCTGGGAAGTCTTGTGGTACGGCAACTGTCTGGAGAGATGGAGGGTACAGGGTCGACCCTCAGCATCTTCCCAGAAGATTAAGGTCATGGCAAACAAGTTCCGCAACTGTGCCAAGAAACCTGCATGGTGGTATCCATGCAGGACTTTTTCTAAAGGCCAATTGCAGGGAGTGGAGAGCAGGTAAAGGGTTTGCCTTCATCTTCGGGTGGAGGTGCCCAGAAGCAACAGGTGGGCCACTATGTGAGACAGGATGCTAGACCAGATGGGCTGTGGCCTGATCCAGAAGGGCCGCTCTTAGGTTCCTATGGACTAGATGGGCCGGGCCTGATCCAGTACTCTTAGGTTCCTATGGACCTAGAGGGGCTGTGGCCTGATTGAGCAGGGCTCCTCTTAGGTTCTGCAGTCCTCCAACTCAATTATCTCAAAACTGAAAAGCCATGAGGTATTCTGGGAAGTTAACCTAGCCAATAATGAAGGAATAATAATTACAGTATTTCTTTCCAGTCAACCTTCTTAACATCTCTTTGATTTCTGGTGGCCTCCCTTTCTCCTAGTTCTCACCTTGATTTCAGCTTGCTTGGTACCCCGGGCACAATCCCAGACAGACAGCATGTGCTCATTTGATTCGTCAATCACACACAGGTATGCTCCTTCATCCTGGAAAGGTGGCAAACAGTCACGTATTCTACAAGCCAATGCAAATATGCAAGAACAGCAAGAAAATCATGAATAAAGTTTGGGACTTAGTGGTCAGGTAGGGCCAGCAGAATGCAGTGTCCCAAGGTCAATGAGATGCCCAGAAGCAATTGCTTTTGGGCCACTGTGTGAAGCAGGATGCTGGACAAGATGGGCTGTGGCCTGATGCAGCAGGGCTCCTCTTAGGTTCATATAACTTCTGCATTTTTAATAGGTCCATAAAACAGGGGCTTCTCTACCTTTAATCGCTGCATAAGTGAAGAAATTTCAGTGGTGGTATGCCGTCTGCTGAAATTCTTTTTCTAGGCGCCTAATAAAGGTGGAGGGCCGCTCTAACTCACTTATCTCCCTGCAAGGAGGCAGGTAGGGGTCTTGATGGCCTGTTGCTCACATGGGAAGGTGCAAAGAACAGAGTGGAAACACAACATCCCAGAGGGTCCCCAGGCTGTCATACGAGAAAGATCTAAGCCTGGCTTGCTCTGTTTCCAATTTGCTGGCTCATCCGCTCCCATGCATGATTTCACCCACTTCCAGCTCCTTCTTCTAAAGCGGGGAAAGGTGTTAGAATAATCACGCTTTTGCACCCTGACAACTTCTGAGCGTCTGGTCCTCGGCTGGCAACCGATGCAATAGAGTATGAAGGAATAGGAACACTCACGGCACCGGAGAAAGCAAGGGAACCAACTCCTCTCTCAAAGCTGCCCAGGCCGATTTGTTGCAAGGTGAGAAGGGTGGATGAATCCCAAATGTGAACAAAGGGCTGCAGAGGCTACAAGGAGGTGGAAAGAGGAAGGGAAGGAAGGAAAGGAAGGAAGAAGGAAAGGAAAGGAAAGGAAAGGAAAGGAGGAACGATGGGAAAGGAAAGAAAAAAGAAGGAAGGAAAGTAGGTTGAAAACAGTCACCATTAATCATTTAAACAATTAATATCTACATTTAAATCCACTTCAAATTGACATCCATGTGAAGACAATCCACCAACAAAGGGACAATACCCCAAAGTCAATTTTCTAAAAGCCAGGTGAAGTCTAGCTGAAAAGCACTTTTAAAAACAACAACCCATAATAGTTCAGAGCTTTTGAGAGAGAGTTTACCTTGCCATCCTTGTCCACGCCAGCCATCTGCCCCGAAGCAACACGGATTTTGTCAGGATGTACAGCGAGGCTGAGAGAGACAGAATCACAGAACATGCCCATTGTCTGCTCTTGCCCAAACATGCTTGTCAAAGACTCTAAAAACTGTCTGGATAGATTAAAAACAAGGCTCTTGCGCCCGAATCAAAGGCCACCAGAAATATGGCATCCGCTGGGATGATTGCGCAACATTCAAGGAGTTTGGGGATGGATGGGTGGGTGGGTGGATGGATGGATGGATGGATGGATGGATGATGGATGGATGGATGGATGGATGGATGGATGGATGGATGGGTGGGAGCAATTTCGGGAGAGTTGTGAGGCAAAGAAAATGGCCGCCATGGACTCACCAGCGCACGCAGTCGGTGTGCCGCAGATAGTGTCGCTGGGTGCGCCGTTGCACATGATACAGCACGACCACGCACGCGATGAAGTAGACCAGCTCCCCGGATATCAAAACGTAGAGATTGGAGCGGCAGTCGCGGCCCCTGTAGCCGTAGCTGGGACGGAGGTCAAGGAAGAAGAACGCTGTCCGCACAGTGGGAGTGAGGGATTAAACCTCTGCCCGGCTTGTGTGAAGTTCAACAGACCCTTTACTGGCTTTGTGGCAACAGTTCACAACACTCTTGTGAGGTAGGCCGCTATGACGGCTTGGTTAGCGTGCTGGGACTTCAGCAAGGTCGTCCAAATTCTAATCTCTTTTTTTTTTTGTGAATCACAAAGCTCGCAGGATAGATTCAGAGAAAAAGCAATGTATTTACACCATTGCATCCTGCCTCTTGCTTTGTGGAGGAAACAGCAAAAGCCCTAAAATCAAGCCCTGAAGATTCAACGCGGCCTCCTTTGCAAGACAGTTAGGAGAATAAATGTCTAAATAAATCAGATGAAGGCAAGAGAAGAATTTCAAAACACAATGCTAGACTTGTCACCAAGCCCTTCTCCCCTCCCAGTCTTTCAATATCTTATTGCTAGAGGGAACATTCACAGGCAGGCGATTTACACTGGAAAACAGGGCTATATAGATATGCAGGTATAGATATGTGCACAAATGGTTTTTTTTATATATTCTATTTGAATTGAATCGAATACCTGAAAATCCAGTTCGATGCAAATCTGTTAAATTGGAATTTAACAAGATTTGACTTGAATTTACCAAATTCAAATCTATTTGTTTGAGTACTTTGGGTTCTAATTCACTCAAGGTGCTATTTTAACTCTCAGTTTTTAACCCACTAAGCTGTTTAATACTGTCTTAATGGAGTACATATTTAATGTTTTGCTTGTAGGTGAGTCTTTTACTGTAAGCCATCCAGAGATCTTAGGACATGGGGCAGGAGATAAAAGTTTTAAATGAATAAAACAAACAAACTTCTCACTCCTTGATCCTTCAAAATGGCGGCACTGCCTTGCGTTCCCTAAAGGAAAGGCCTACCAGAAACGCCACAAAATGGCGGCTGTGGAAGGAAGAAGGCGGGCTCCTTCCTCAAAGGATACACCCAGTCCAACTGCAGCTTCTCCGACGGAAGTTCCATGCGCAGGTCCTCATAGTTGGGAAAGTCTGAGGGGATATACATGGTGATGGGTCGCCCACGCAAGAACATCTTTGTGGAAAGTCCCTCTAAAGAGAGGCAGGAAGAGAAACACAAAGTTTGCCTCGGAGGCCAACATGTGTGGCGCGACGAGCCGTTCCGATCCCACTCTCATCCCGTCTCGAAAGTGCTTCCGCCCCTGCCAGCCTTTAAATGTGCAACAAAAGTGGGACGATCACACTTGGTGCCCTGACGTGTGTCAGCAAAACCTCCGAACCATCCCGGGGCTGACAGGGCCAGGATTGGCATTGCTCTTGCATGGGGTCCTCTTTGGGGCCTGTGCTATTCTTTGGAGCCAGCTTTGGAGAATTGTGAACAGGCTTCGGAGCTTTGGGTTTCGGGGCACACCCTCCCATGGGTGCGCCCCCCCCCCCGGAGCTCCCCCTAGACCCCATTGCTCAATCACAGTGGAAACACGCTCCGTATAATTTGATTTGATGCCTGAAGACCCCCTTGTAGACCCCTTTAATGGGGTCTAAGGCAATCCGAATTATAGGTCCTAAAGGACGCATTCAATCCGGATTTCCCTAGAATTGGTGGAAACAAATGTGGCTCTAATGGGATCTGCAGTGGAAACGGGGTCTTCCTGCTCTGAGCCTAATGGGTCCTTAATGGGTCCCTAATGGGTTCTTAATGGGTACTTAGTGCTAGTGGAAAAATACCCTGACACCCATCACGTCTTTGTTCCCTCATGTTCTGGTCTTCCCAAAACCTTCTGAGGTCACGATACTCACCGAGGTTGTAGTTTGACCGCCGAGCGCCCAACGGCCCTGCAGAGATGAAGGCAAGTGTTGAAATGAAATGGATTTTTTGCAGTCACCAGCCAGAAATTGAAAACCTACTCGAATCACAGAGTTGCCAGTGTTTGTGATGTGTGTAAACCATATAAATAAGAACTGATAGAGTATTAACTATGAAATAAATTAGGAAATATGACTTTCAGTGCAGTGCAGTGAAAGAGGTCTATGCTCACAGAAGGTGTGTGCCCAGCTACCTGTCGGGAAAGACACCCTGTGAGCCATAACACACCTACACCTGTCCATTCAGGAGGAAAAGTTACAAGTTCAGAATGGTGTGTCCTGGACTCCTCCGGAAATGTCGGATTGATTATCTAACAGGAGAGTACCCAGGACAGGGCCTTTTCAGTGGTGGCTCCCAGACTTTGGAATAATCTCCCCCTTGAGGTGCATCAGGCACCTTCACTCTACGTGTTTAGACGAGCTATGAAGACGCACCTCTTTACCCTGGCCTTTGGCTAAGTAAAGGAACAGCCTTTTCCTCCCCACATTAGGGATGTGCATGAATATTCGAAACATTCGAAATCTGATCAAATTTATTCGGATTTTGATGTTCAAATTCGAATTGAACGTCTATAAATTTGAATTTAAAAATTTGAACGAATTTTGAATTTTCGAAGCTATTTCTTCGAATAATTCAGACATTCGTATGTGTACAGGTACATATGTGATGCATGCTTGCAAGTACGCATCTTTCCCACATCCGTACAAGTGGAATAAATTAAATTAATCATTCCTTCTGTTACTTACCTGGACTCAGAGTGGGGTCTTTTGTTCGACTGCAAAGAGAAGGAAGAATGTGAATAGGCCAAAGCAGTTAGCAACACTATTATGCTTCTAATTCCAAGCTAATAAGTCCTTCCTTCCTTCCTTCCTTCCTTCTGTCCTGGGAATTGCCAATCAATCAATCAATCAATCAATCAATCAATCAATCAATCAGTCAGTCAGTCAGTCAGTCAGAACACCAGTGGAAGCTCAACCTGGAACTAATAAAAGTGCCCGTGGGTAGGTACATATGTACGTATGTATGTATATATGTATGTATGTATGTATATTTGTATCCCATCCAATACTTGAAGGTTTCTTTGGGGTTCTGATCTAGGGGTTCTGACCCATCTGGGTCACTGCTAGCCGCTCAGCCAGCATAGCGAGCTTTCCTACGTCACCACAGGGCAAACTCAGCCAAATCGGCCACAACTAAAGAAAATTTTGAGGTAGCAAAGCGCACGTGCATCTGTGCGTCGGCGCATCTGTCTTACTTCTCAAGGCTACTGGACCGGTTGAAGAGGTTCGCCGAAGACGCTGCTTTCTTCGTGAGGCGCTGCTTGGTTTTGGAAGGCTTGTCAGAGGAGCTGTTTCTCCTCAGGCTGAGAGAGAAAAAGAAAAAAGAAATGAAAAGGTGGTAGAGGAAGTTATTTAACACATATGACAAAGCTAGGTAAAGCAAGGGGTGCAGTGAACCCTCAAAGTCCTCGGGTTCAAATCTCCCCCCACCCACCAAAGCTTTTCAGGTGATCTTGGCCTAGTCTCTACCGTTCAGCCTAACCTGCCTCACAGAAATAGAAACTATATCTACATATCTACTGTCCCATATCTAAAGGTCTCAGGGTAGTTCACAATAAAATGATAATAAAAACAGATTTTTTTTAAATGACTAAAATAAATAGGAAAAACAACTCCAAATAAATAAAGCCATGCTTTGCCTCAGCAGCATGTGGGAGCCCTAAAGAGGGTCATTTGCATGTTCCGTATTTGGATAATGTGTAAAATTAAACCAATTTCAACAAGGAGGCCACAAAACAGCAGCCCCTATGTATGTTAATTTAAAAGTAAATTGCCAATGTTTTCAGTGGGAACTGACCACATGTGACTAAAAACAAGCTCGGGCCTGGATGGTTGATCTCCACGCTTTCTCGAAAAACCCGAATCTTATCGAAAAAAGCCTTCCAAATTAGAGCTCCCGAGGGCAAAATTGAGGCCTGACTTATTTACTTGCTTAAAAAAAGAAGAAACACCTAAATTCAACTAGAGATTTAGAGGGTGGGCCATCACTGCGGCCGAACCATTCATTAGTGGTCACCTCATGGAGCTTCGTGTGAGAGGTCGGAGAAGGGCAGTGAACTGAGGGTTAATTTATCCGTGTCATATTTCTACAGCCGCAGAAAATCACTTTTGGGATCTTTTGCCACCTGAGGGACCAAAATAACTCACCCAGCCCTTGAGCATTCTGAGATGGGGGTTATTTTCAGTCTGAGGCGGCCATCTTTGCTGGCCTGGATTTTACCTCAGCTCAAGGCCTGAGCATGCAATCAGGCCTAAAGTTTAATTCCCAATTTTACTGGGTAGCACCAGGGGGAACAAAAGCAAATTTGCAGTCTTCTTGAGCTGAGTATGCCGGCTGGCAACTGCATTAACACATCTGACCATTTCTTTCTTGGCAGCCGTACAGAAACGGTTGCCCATTTTGCTCGCTTCCAGGGAAACGTCCAGGATGGAACGTGAGGCCTACAGATGCTCTGGTACTGGATTTCGGCCACTCCCAGCACAGGAAAAAAAAACTCCTCTCTAATAAACCCCTCAGCAGCTGGAAAATGGTAAAGATAAAATAAATCCGTGGAGAAAATTCACAATGCTTTGGATACGACCAAAGGATGCTGGACTTCGGCCTCCATGTGCTGAGCATCAGGGAGAGCAGAATAAAATGAAAGATGTGCATGGAATATTTTATTTTATTTTGCCATTTATATGCTGACCATTCCTCAAAGAGCCTGAGGCCTGGGCGGAGACATGCAGCACAGATCAAGTGGGGAGAGGGCTCAAGTTCCGGGTGCCTTCAATGTCTTTGGCTGTGGTCACACTGAAGGTTTAATCCAATTTCAGTCCACTTTCGGAGCAAGATAACACATCGTCTGAGTAACGAGCTGCTTCCTTTCAGTGTTAAATAACTCAGAAGATTCACCTTTGGAATGGATAATGTGGAAAGAAAATTACTGCTCACTTTTGCTGACGTGTTCTCCTGTTCTGAAAGTGGACTGAAGCTGGATTAAACCTTAGGTGTGACCACAGCCTCTGTTTTAAATTTGGGGCATGAGTTTCCCCTTTGTTTACATATGCCCCAACAACAACCTTCAGAGGTAGGCAAGGCTGAGAGGCCATGATTTTGGCCAATGAGGTTTCATTTCTCACCACTAGGAGATGCTCTAGCATTCGTTGATGACACTCTAGCATCCGTACCACTTCCTCTGTGGTCCATGATGGAGACTCAGTCCAGGCATAAGAGGTTTCCAAGGAACCATTGCGCCTTTCTTGTGTGCCATGCCTAATTTGCTCTTCCCAGGGTGCCTGAAGCCACAAGCGTGGAAACCTCCCAAACCTCCCCTCCTCTGGGCCCATTTCTCTTCAGGGAACAGAGAGGAAGCCGCTTTCAGCCTTGCCGTGTGGGGGGCTCCATGTTGCCCACAACTGCAATTAGAGCCTGGTTTTTACCAAACCCTCAATTTGGCTGACAAAGGGACAGGGAGAAGCTGGGAGCAGGAAGGAAAGAGGCTCCAGAAATGGGGAGGCGGGGATGGTGGGACAATGAGGTCCTGGTGTGTGTTCTTTCAGAGTCCAGGAGAATCTCCAAGCCCCTCCTGATTCTGAGAAAAGGGATCCAAAAGGACACAGAGGGTGAATTCCCATTACAAGCTTAAAACGGTTTCAAAACAGTTTCGATCCTCGCAGTCCCCATGTCAGGTTGGCTTAACACGCTTTCCGCGTGTTAAATCGCCCCAAAGCGTTGTAAATGTTAACACTCATTTCAACAGGTCTAGTTTCGGTTCATGCATTTGAAATGTTTCACATTTCTAACTGTGGGAACGGTACAGTTTTGGTGGGATGAGAATGCATGTTTAGGGTTTCCCTCCCCCAATATCTTGCTTCCAAAGATAGTGATTTTACTGTAAAAATCCACCCCTTACAGCAGCCGCTACACTGCAGCAATCCACCCACTTCACACCTGATATCAATGTTGCAATTTTGCACAATTCTGAAAGTTCTGACCTTTAGAAAGGGAAAGAAAGGAAAGCAGCTGAAGGTTCAGGGAGATGTGTGAATGTTTTTAAGGCTGTGGCGGTGAGCGGGCAAAGGGAGCTTGAGTTGCCACCGCTGCTGTGTGCCCTGGGCAATGGGGAGAGGAGGGGAAAGAATGGCTGGCTGCCCGGTGCTGTTTTTCCTCCATCCAGGCAAGCGGCAGCCACCCAGCCAGGCTCCGTGAAGGGGTCCCTTATGGGTGGCACATTCACGCCAGGAGGAAGAGGGCAGGGCAGCCCCAAAAAGCGGCTTTTAGAAAGTAGCCACTTGAGTCCCCCCTTGAGTCACGTACGCCATGTATGATCCTCAGAATCCAGATCGAACGCGATTGAGTTGAAAGTAATGGTATCAGTCAAATTCGCGTTTGCATCCAGTTCTATTATTTCGGTTTAGGGAAACCATATTAAGCTTGTAATGGGAATGCGGCCAGAGTAAAGAAGACCACAAGATCAAACTAAAAGATCAAAGCGTCGGTCCCATCCCGTCCTGTCCCATCCCACCTCTGCTGTCTTCAGAACTTACAGTTCTTTCCTGCTGGTCATCAGACCCTGGAGAACTGGCACCGGGGAGGCAGGAGTGCAGCTGCTGCTGCTCCCCTCAGACGGAGGCTCCGGGGAAGGCGTATCCTGGCTGGGTGGCTGAGCCAAAGCCTGAGGTTGCCCCATGCCGGGTTCAGGGGGAGGTTCTCCAACATCTTGCCCTTCGAGGACCGGAGAATCTGCTCGGCTGGCTTTCTGCTCCAAGGGGGACCCGAGGGATCCTTGCTCGGCCCGCAACCCAGACGAATTCTTCACCAGCTCAGGGGAACTTCTGCCGGTTGACGCCTTAGTGCAATCTCTGTCTACAGTGTCAGGGGGCATCGGGCCTGACCTGGCGCCCGTAGCCGGGTTCTCCAATTGTCCATTGCCAAGGTGTGCCCTCGGCTTCACGGCCAGTAAGGCAGACTCCTCGGTCTGGGTCCCGACGCTGACCCTTGACCCCTGTGTCCTTTCATCCCCCAGGGGCAGCTTCCGACAGCTGTCTGATCGCTCTGCAGCAGGCGAGCTGTAGACCCAAACGAAGCATTGACAGGAGGCCGGTCTATCACAACATAACCCATAAATGGCCCACTGTTCACCCCACCTCCCCAAATGTTCAGTGAGGTAAAGGTCCTTTCACAACGACCACGGAGGGCAGTACCTGGTATCCCTGGAGGCCGCAGGGGGCAGGATCCAGAGATCACCATTTCCTTGCGGAAGGACTGGAGCGTCTTTGCCGTCGGATGGGTCGGAATTCCCTGTGGGGAAAGAGGGATTTGCGCTGAAACCACAATCCTGCCCCAGACCACCTTTCGGATGCTAGCAAACACTTGGCTTGGGAGGTGGCTGTGGTCACCCAGAAGGTTTAATCCAGCTTCAGTCCACTTTCAGAGTGGCTGTGGTCACACTGAAGGCTTAGTCCAGCTTCAATCCACTTTCAGAGTGTCTGTGGTCAAGCTGAGGGTTTAATCCAGCTTCAGTCCACTTTCAGAGTAAGAGAACACATCAGCAAAGTGACAAGCTGTTTTCTTTCAGTATTAAATAACTCAGAAAATTCAGCTTTGGGATAGATAATGTGGAAATTACTGGTCACTTTGGTGATGTGTTCTCTGGCTCTGAAGGTGGACCAAAGCTGGTTAAACCTTAGGTGTAACCACAGCCCAAGAGACTCCCAGGGCAGGTTACCATAACCATAATGCATTATATTATCATATTATTAAACATCTTTAAAATATAACCCTTTCTGCTTCCCTGCCTCCCCACCAGACAGAACTACACCCAGGAGTAGTTAAACATCAAAGGCCTGGGCAAACAGGCGCCGGAAAGCACACGGCGTAGGTGTACCTGGCAAACCTCCAGCGGTAGGCTGTTCCAGGAGCCTAGGGGGCCACCACCAAAAAGGCCCTGTTCAGTCCGTCGGCCCTGTCCCCTCCCACCCGCACCTCTGCCTCTCCAGACTGAATGGATTTTCCAGCACAGCCTCTCACCCCCTTGCAGCAGCCGTTGCTTCAGCAGAGGGATGTCCCGGTCGTAGGCGCTGAGCCTCCGCAGGGCGTCTGCCAAGGCCGACTTCACCAGCGTCAGCTCCTCTTCCTGGCTCCGCAGCCGGGAATCGAGGTCCGAGAGCCAGTCCGGGCGGTGCAGCAGGACGCTGTTGCCACCAAAGATGCTCTGACCTTGGGGGAAAGAACCAGGAGAGAATTTGGATTAACAGGCGTTGCATTACGTTCACCAACCAGCATATAAAATAAGATATACAGTCGGACCCCTGTATCCACTGATTCGGTAACCACGGTTTCAGTTAACCACGGGTACCGGATCAGCCCACTGGGTGCCACTTAGAACCGGAAGGCCTATTTCGGCCTCCGGAAGGAGCATTGGAATAGCTGCGTGATGCCACCGGAGGCCATCCCAAAATGCAAGGGGGCGCAGAATGTTGGACTAGGTGGGCTGCGGCCTGATCCAGCAGGGCTCCTCTTAGGTTCTTATGCGTGGGAGGCATCTGGTGGCATCGCACACCTATTCCTATGCTCTCCAGAGGCCGAAGTAGGCCTTCCGGTGGCCAGAAAAGCACCTCCAGTTGCATGACCCCAGAACTGGAAGGCCTGTTTGCGATTATCCACGGTTTCAGGTAATCATTCTAGAAGCCAAAAGGCATCACCAGCTACTATAGGGGTCCGACTGCATTCACTGTCCCGAACACAGGCTACCACAAATAAATAAAGAAATCCATTGAAAACGAGGCCAAAGAACAATTGCCGTTGCCAACGGCTTTAGAAGAATGTCTCTCCTATGGCTTGGCAGTCTATGGAAAACAGTGCAAAAGCAAAATTCACCTTGCCCAGTGGATTCATAAACAGACAGCTTAAAAGACGAGCGGTTTACTAAACCAACTGTGGATCTAGGCACTAGTCCGGTCCGGCGGCATTGACCGTTCACGGCCTGCGGGGGGGGGGAAGAGAGGCGAGGAGGGAAAATCTCTGCTTGGGCCCCCAGTTCAACAGGCACGGAGCCCAGCCCTCCGCCTCGAGGCCAGCCGGTTTTGTTTGTCCTGGCAGCTGGGGGGGTGGGGGGGGCAGCGTGGCGGCCGAAAGGAAACGGTTTCCGCCTCAGACATTCTTGACAACACTGGCAGCCGTAAACGTGAGGCCCTGAGGAGCGGTCCGGCAAAACGGCCTGTTCCAGGAGGCAACGCAGACGGCCAGGCTGGAAACTCAGTGTCCCTTGTTCAACCCCCCCCCCCCACTCACTCTTGGGGCAAGAGAAGAAGAAGAGTTGGCTTTTCTACCCCGCTTTTCTCACCCATTTAAGGGGACTCAAAGTGGCTGACAAACCTTCTGTTCTTCTCCCCACAACAGAATGTCCTGTGAGGCAGGTGGGGCTGTGAGAGCTCAGAAGAGAGCTGTGACTAGCCCAAGGTCACCCAGCTGGCTTTGTGGAAGAAGAAGAGTTGCCTTTTATACCCTGCTGTTCTCGCCCTTAAGGGGACTCAATGCAGCTGTCGAATGTTCAGTTCTCCCCTCAAACAGACACCCTGTGAGGCAGGTGGGCCTGTGAGAGCTCAGAAGAGAGCTGTGACTAGCCCAAGGTCACCCAGCTGGCTTCGTGGAAGAAGAAGAGTTGGCTTTTATACCCTGCTGTTCTCGCCCTTAAGGGGACTCAATGCAGCTGACGAATGTTCTGTTCTTCTCCCCACAACAAACACCCTCTGAGGTCAGCAGGGCCTGTGACAGCTCGGCAAGATTGCTGTGACTCCCCCAAGGTCACCCAGCTGGCTTCGTGGAGAGGTGCGGAGACAAACCCGGTATTCTCAGTCCGGCTCCCTAAGCACTGGACCAAACTGGAGTCCTTCCCCTGTTTCCTTTTCACACGCGGAAGATGCAAATGTAAATTATATGGTCTTAGAGGTGTGCTTTTCTCAAGGGACCAGATGCAACCTGGCCGATTTGCAAAGAAAACATGGTGTGTTGTCTTTGGGAATCAGGCCAATGGCTTCCCCCCCCCCCGCCGCCCCTCTGTGCCAGCAGCCAGCTTATGTTCTACTCGGGCGCCTCTTCCCACCTGTACGAAACCAGAATGTTACCACTTCACTCTAAAAACCCCACCACCACCCTGCCAGACTAAATATTGGGTGGCCCTGAAAGCCTCAGACTGATCTATGGAAAATATACGGATTTCCCCCCCCCCCTTAAAAAGACCCATATTTGAGGAACGGAGCCCCCCAAAATAGAAATTTAGCCAAGGACTCGGGCTACAATTCTTGGCTTTGCTGCTCAGCGGCAAAGAACCCAGAAATCTGACTGATGTGAATAAGGCATAATCGTCCAAACAAGGCCTGCTTTGTCCGGCAATTCCTCCATAGTACACGCGTCCCGCTTTTTCAATTTTTTTAAAAAAAGGGCTGAACAAAAAGACGTTTTTCCTGTGACCTTTTCAGTTCGATCGCTCACCCACCCACCACCCAAACACAGCAAATTTGGAAGGTCGGGAAAACAGTACGCATAATGAATTTGACCGCGAGACGAAAATAATAGGCTAAATCAAGAGTGCGTGGTTTGGGATAAGGAATGTATTTTTGACATTCTAATCCGAGTAGATCATAAAATCCGATTCGAATCCATACGTTTGAATGTTAGATTCGTATTTAAAGATTCGAATGTCGACAACATTCATTATACGTATCTGTGCGCATTCCGTAAAAACCCGTACGCATCCCATTTTAATCCCGTATTTTAAGCGCAAGATACGTATAATTTTCGCACAGATCTGTATACGACAGATACAAATCTACCCACCTGGATCATTCGTATGAATAATTCAGACATTTGTATGTGTACGGATATGTATGCATTACATACGTATCTGTATACATCTTATTTTTATCTGTTTGCATCTGTACGGATACGTAAGGGATGAAAACGGGTTGCATACGGATACATACAAATGTTGTTGACACTCTTATCAAACCCCTATTGAATACAAATGTATTTGAATCAGTGTGAATTTTAATACATTCATTTTTCCCCTATTCATACAAATTGGGACATTTGAATATTCTATTTGAATCAAATATCGAAAATTGTGTTCCTGCACACCCTTACTCACAGCTACTAAAGCCACAAATAATGAGGGATAATTGTATGGAATTGAATAAACTCTAAGAGGAAATATTCCAGTTTCATAGGTTCAATCTTCAGTCTTTCCCCAGAAGTAGGTAATGGCAAACCCCTTCTATATCCCTGCCAAGAAAACTGCACACGTAGTCAACCAGGAGCTGATCATGCCTTGGTGGTACCCAACAGCAAGTCATTATGGCGGGTAGCCCCTGACAGCCCTCTTTTCCACAAATTTGCCTCAACCCATATTGAAACCATCCAAGCTGGCGGCCATCTTGTAGCATTGAACCCCACAGCTTATCTCCGTGTTGTGTGAGGTAATATTTTATTTTCCCCGGTCTGATTCTTCCAGGACTTGGAAGAATTTTAAGTATTTTAAACAAGGGGAAAAAAAACTTCTCCCTACCCACTCTGTAAACAGAAAGACTTTGGGGAGCAGCTGTTGTCATAATTTCTCCTTCCCCTTAGTCTTCTCAGCTCCTAACAGCAGGGCCTTCTTCTACCTCCACTTTCCCCTCAGAAAAGGATTTGGAGTTTCTAGATTCTTGCACCTGACAGCTATGTGTGTGGAGAGTTCAGTGAACCCTTGCGCTCCATCTGAAGCCCTGTGGTTTCCACATAAAATCTCACCACCACCACCCCTGCACATTTCACTTTCCCTGTTGAACACGTTGGGTGAGATTTTTGAGCAAGGTGTTCATCTAAGGGATCAAATATTTGGGGACAGGAGCTTCTCAGCCTCTCCCTGGCTGCAACTAGAGATGATACGCTCTGGAAGAAGGCAGGTGAAGGCTCCTAACAGCCTGGCCTTCTCAAAGGACTGTCAGACATTGACACTTTTTCCCCAGGGCTTTGCCATTTCCTCCACACAACATCATTGACTGAAACATGCCAGAGAGAACATCTTCTGGATTAATTCTGTCATCAACTGACACAACTTTGTTCCTCAGGGCTTCGCCGTTTTTCCCCTCACAACACCGTAGACTGAAGCATCCCTGAGACAGCATATTAAAGATTAAATTCTGTTACATGGTGACACAACTTATACTATACGTTAAATTCTGCAAATGTCAACAAAACTTGGTTCTCCACAGCTTCACAATTTTCCCTCACATCACCACAGGTTGCAAGAACAACAACAAGAAGAAGAGTTGGCGTTTCTACCCTGCTTTTCTAACCCATTTAAGCGGCCTCAAAGTTGCTGACAAACCTTCTATTCTTCTCCCCACAACAGACACCCTGTGAGGCAGGTGGGGTTGTGAGAGCTCAAAAGAGAGCTATGACTAGCCCAAGGTCACCCAGCTGGCTTTGTGGGGGAGTGTGGCATCAAACCCAGTGTTCCTAGATCAGAGCCCAGCTCCCTAACCACTAGGCCAAACTGGCTCGCCATCTTATATGTTAAATCCTGTACAAGTCAACACAGCTTGGTTCTCCACAGCTCCGCCATTTTCCCCTCACAGCGCCACAGACTAGAGCATCCCAAAGAAAGCATTATATGCATTTAATCCTGACACAAGTCAACACAGTTTTGTTCCCCAGAGAACTGTAGGCACCAGAGAAAACAAAACATAAGCCAGGCAAGTCTCTTGGTTTCACAATCATAAAGTCTTCATAAAGCTCAGTTGGGCAATGTTCGGGGTTTTCCTAGTTACTCATACATAGTTCAGTCACTAGACCCATGTGGAAAAGAACCCACAGTTTCCTTTGTTAATTTCATTTATAATTGGAGAGTGGGGGGTAAGTGTGAGAAAATACGTGTGATAGCTGACATTCTTTTTCCTCAGCCAAATGGAGGAGGATAAGATACAACCCCTAAACTGAAGAGGACCCAACCATCAGATAACAGGCTCTTGCTAATCACAACTGTGTTCTTCTCTAGTTGACCAAATACAATACCACACAAAACAGTATTTTGCATAAGCATGTTCTAGCAGAAAGAATCTGCTATGGAAAATTGGCAGGTAAAAAGGCTTTCAAATTATTTCCCTCAAAATTGACCGTGAGGAACCAAACCACTGAGTTCAGCAAGAGACAAGTATACTCCATATTATTCCAAACTCAAGGAGCAGTTAATATCTAAGACGCTGTTCACACTAGAACTTAAGGCCTCACAAGAGCCAGAAGAGTGCAGCGACTAGGCAGGCAACATAAAATCTTGGGCATGGGAAACTTTGGCATATTCCTGCCACTCTGCCTAATCCACCTCATGGAGTTGTTGCGGGAATAAAACAGAACCTAAGGGGAGCCCTGCTGGATCAGGCCATGGCCCATCCACTCCATAAGAACCTAAGAGAAGCCCTGCTGGATCGGGCCACAGCCCGTTTAATCCTCAACCCACCAGTTGCTTGTGGGCATGGAAACTTCTAAAAATAAGTTAAGCCATAT
This sequence comes from Aspidoscelis tigris stejnegeri, assembly GCA_023333525.1. Taxonomy (NCBI): domain Eukaryota; kingdom Metazoa; phylum Chordata; class Lepidosauria; order Squamata; family Teiidae; genus Aspidoscelis; species Aspidoscelis tigris. The sequence goes on along the minus strand of JALMGA010000027.1, from coordinate 2,686,463 downwards.
ACTTAAAAACAAAAACAAAAAAACTTTGGCCACCTCTGGCTGCAATGACACGGTAGGACTTTCAGCCTCAATTACTGTAAGGTCAAATCCAGCTGTTCCAGATGCCCGGCTGGCAACACTGCCCTTACTGACTTGTTTTCATGATGTCGCAAGAGCGCTTCCTGCTGAACACCCCTAAATCAATAGGAAGCGGGTCAGGGAGGGTTTTCAGCCTGTTGACACGCAAAACCTCTCCCAGACACAGAACAAAGTCCTGTGATTGCTGAGAAAAAGGGCCAAAATTAAAAATTAAAAAAAAGAAGAAGCAGCCAACAAAAGAGCCACTGATGTTTCCCAGATGAAAATTCCAAGTGCAAAATTTCAGGGAAATCATGAGGCTTTGAGATAAAGGATTGAGATGGTTGCTGAAGATAAGAAATGGGTGTGTATTCATACCGCTGCAAAGGAATGTCCATAGCACAATGGTAGAGCCTGGAAAGCGAAGGGTTGCGGGTTCAAACTCCAGCCTCTCCCTGGAAGTTGGGAATGGCAAACTACTTTTGTATCACTGCCAAGAAAACTGTGCAAATAAACTAATTGAGTGGCCAAAGCTCGGCAGTAGAGCAAAGTGCCTGGAAATCAGAGGGTTACTGGTTCAACTCCCCAGCCTTTCCCTGGAAGTAGAAAATAGCAAACCACTCCTGTATCCCTGCCAAGAAAACTGCACAGAGGTGCCGATGTGGTCAACTAGGAGCCAGGCACAATTCAGCAGGACCCACGACAACAGCAACAGAGGCATGTCTGTGATTCCGTGCAAGCTCACTTGAAAACTGCACGCAGCAGATTAACTCAGCTTATTTTTACACCACTTCCTGTTCCAAAATCTCAAAGCGGTTTGCGATTAAAAACAGAACGAAACATACTGCCTGTTAGGGGAAGGATGGCAGGTGGGGGAGGAAAAACAACTCACGTCAGGAAAGCCTATAAGCCTGCGGTAGGTCGACCCCCAAATCTCAGAGAAAATAAATCATCCACCCCGCAACCCTGAACGGAAATATGGACTAAAGAAGACATCAGGCTCCCGGTTAGTATAGAGCAGTGCCTACGTTGTGCGTGTGCGTGTATGTATTTACAGCAATTAACAACCTGATTTTCTTCCAGAAAGGTGAAAGCAGCACTTAAAATTCTCATATCCCTTGGATTCATCGCTCACAACAACCCTGTGAGGCAGGATAGCCAGAAATGCGATCCTGATAAGTTTTCACGGAAGAGCGGGGATTCGAACCAAAGGACAGCTCTGTTCGTGCCCAGCTCTCTAACCACTGTGCATCACTGCCTACACCTCTCAGAGTGGCCAGTTCCTCTGCCACATGGCTGCCTGGAAAAGTGTCAAAAAGCAGAGGTGCTTGCAGGCTGGAAACCATCCACCAACGACAGGATTCAGCTCGCAGCCACAGGTTCGAGGCCCCCACATGCACGAACCTGCCTGGAGCAGTCCCACACACCATGGGGTGCGTTATCACTTCTCAATGGGAAACAAACGCCACTCCCACAAGTCCCACCGATGTGGAAGAAGAAGAAGAGTTGGCTTTTCTACTCCACTTTTCTCACCCATTTAAGGGGAATCAAAGCGGCTGACAAACCTTCAGTTCTTCTCCCCACAACAGACACCCTGTGACGTAGGTGGGACTGTGAGAGCTCAGAAGAGAGTTGTGACTAGCCCAAGGGGACCTAGCTGGCTTCATGGAGGAAAAACAATTGGTTTTATACTCCGCTTTTCTAACCCGTTTAAGGGGACTCAAAGCGGCTGACAAACCTTCTGTCCTCCCCTCAACAAACACCCTGTGAGGTCAGAGGGGCTGAGAGAGTTCAGAAGAGAGCTGTGACTAGCCCAAGGTCACCCAGCAGGCTTTGTGGAGAAGTGCGGAATCAAACCTCGTATTCCCAGGTAAGAGTCCAGCTCCCCAACGACTAGACAAACTGGAACCTATGAGCATCCTGAGAAATCAAGGACTGTGCAAAATATACCTTTCCCTGACACCCACCCATAAGCAGGGAGTGCATGATTTCCACTGTCATAGGTGGTATTTTTCATGAGCAAAAATGTGCCACTTCCCTCCCCCTCCCAGGCATGTCCCCCCCCCCCCGCTTCCTGCATCTCCTACGGTTTTGACGTTGTGTTGACACAAATGTGCGCACCGCTCTCCCACCCGTGCCAGGCAGGCCAGATGTACCCGGAGCCCATAAGTTCTGCCACATCCTTCCCACAACACCGGCTTCTTCCTATTTCCTCCGTCAGACTATACCACCTCCAGCATGCACTGAGGTGCACCCTCCCTCCGGTCTTTCTCCTTCGCAACATCAACAAAAGAAGATCCGCTTCGGCACTCCCTGAAACTCGTGCAAATAAGCAAATTCTCTCTCCTTTTTCCTTCTAAAAGGAGACTTTTGGAACCAAACACTTACACCCACCTGGGTTCCTACTCTGTTCCTAAGCCAGCTAGCCAGACCCCCCCCCCAAAAGCCCCCAGATTCCTCTCCAAAATTTCACAGTTGCCAGTTTTTGGGGAGCTGTAACTTTCCCCCATTTCCATGGAAGAAGAGAGCAGGATCTGGCCAGGTGTTCAACTGACCCACAAGTTTTGAAAGGTTTTATTTTACCCCGTTGGTTCCAAAACCTCACGCTAACCCACTTTCGATGCTTCAAAGTGACAAAATTATTATTTTTCTTTGAGTCTTTCACATCTAATCCTGAACATCAACCCTGGGGGTAAAGGACATGGAAGAAAAAAGAAACTGCTTTCCCCGCCGCCGATGGGTTTGCTCACTCACTCTGAAAGCGGTTTGAAAGCGGATTCAAGCTCAGGGACTTTAGTTCCTGTACGAGGATGCAGTTTTTATGGCCAAGTATTTGTGGCTTGCTAAATGGCACCAAATTCATAGAGCTGATCTGGCCTTTCATGTTTACTTCTCCTTCTCCGCTTCCTGCAAAGTGCACGGTTCTGGGAAAAAGTGGTGGTAGGAGAAATACTGCGCATTAAGCCCGCTTTCCAATAAACGTATTCCATTAAGAAAGGAGGGGTGCCCCGGAGATGATGACAGTTGCTGTCAAGAAATCTCACCTGGGTTTGTGCAAGGCATGGAGTACCACGCGACTTCTCCACCCACCCACCCCAAAGTCACCCCGCTTCCCTCCAGCGCCCCCTAGTGCGCGCGCAAGATACAGAAGGGCTCACCGGCCAGAAACAAAAAGAACCGCTCCAGATCTTATTTCAAAAATAATAAGTTAGACATTTGGGAAAAGGTCCTCACTGTGCGGGCTGTGGTCCGGGAACCCATCATCCATGGAGACTGCGTGGTGGCAGCAGCAGGTCTTTCTTCCATGCGCTGCTGGCCAAGGCAGTGAGGACGGCAGGATCGCGCACACTGCGGCGCTCACCCGATCGCTCAGGGGATGGAGACGCCAGAAAGATCCCGGACATTTGCAGCAGAGAGAGAGAGAGAAGAAGAAGCAAGAGGAGGAGGAGAAGAGGAGGAGGAGGGAAGAGCCCCGCCCGCGTCCTATCCAAATCGTGTGCTCCTGGGGGCGGTCTCCCCCCACCCCCAGGAAGCGAGAAGGCGAGAGATGTCATTTCCCTAGCAGGAAGGACTAATGCAATGCAAATTTCTCTCTTTTTTTAAGTGTGTGTGTGTGTATTTTAATGTCCTTTCCTCTCTTTTTCCCAGAGAGACCTAAGTTTGGAGCCAAATAATTGTAGCACGCTGGATGGTCTGCCCACACACTTAGGTCTGAATGCAGCCTGGCTCCACCTTCAGAGCAAGGGAACTCCAGCCCACCTCAGCAAAGGGATCCGTCGTTTTTCTTTCCACATGGGTCTAAATCCTCCTCCCCTCCCCCCTGACACATGGCAAAAGCGGTGGATGAGTTATCCCGCTCTGAAAGCGGGCTGAAGCTGGGTTAAAACAGGTGTGGATGGATTGGACTGGGAGGCGCCCAGGAAGCCCGTTTTCTGTGGCTCACCACTCACGAGGTTCGGGAATATAAGCTGTCCAAACAGTGAACCTTCGAAAAGAAGGCTAAAGTGTCCCCTTCCCTCTCCTCCTCCTCCTCCTCCTCCCTACCCGTCACAGCAGGCTTCTGCCAGCCGAGGATAGACTGCAGCGACACCTGGAGGCTCAGCTTTTTTAGACCTAGGAAAGTCGGAGACTCAAGAATCCTAAAGTGCTAATCTGTGGTTACTGCGTTCATACTTTCCTCTCCTCTCACAATTATAAACATAAATAATAATGATAAAAGAACAGATCAAAGAAGTTAAGGGCAATCACGGAGGCGTGTTGTTCGCCTGTTTGCTTCAGAATTTATATTTGGGCTCCCAGCAGAAGGTCCCAGGACGGGTCAGAACAATGAAAAGATAAAATAAACAGAATAATCTTAAAGCATATTTAAAATAACCTGAAGACCTCCAGCGAAGGAGAACCCACCACCTCCAGTGGCCACCTATTCCACTGACCGATCGCCCTCACTGTCAGGAAGTTTTCCCTAACATCTAATCTGTATTGACTCCCTTGAAGTTTCATCCCATTGTTTCTAGGCCTCCCATCTTGTGCCAGTGAGAATAGGGACAATCCCCCTGCACTCTGATGGCCCTTCAGAGACTTGAAGACCACCATCATGTCTCCTCTCGGTCTTCTCTTCTGAAGGCTGAACATTCCTAGATCCTTCAACCTTTCCTGGTTAAGCTAAGCTTCAACCCGCGGCTGGTATGTTTTTAAGCCAGGAGTGACCAGTACAGGTTGTAACACAGAAAAGACAAGTTGGGGTTAAAAATGTCCGTCGCCACGAATCAGTGATCGTTGGACCTTTGTAGGACCAGAGCTGGAAACTGGATCTAGATTGTGGGACTTTAAGAATAATTCATTCCCCTAGTGAACAGTCAAGAAGGAAGCTCCGGGGGAAATGCTTCCTAGATAAGAAAACTCTGGCTTTCTGCCTCGAACCGCAGGGGTGATTGCTTTTGCAGCTGGTGAAATCACAAGCAACTGAAGGATTTTTCCCCCAGCGGGGCAGACCCTATCCACAGAATTGTGGCCCTCTGGGGCAGGTTACTGACTTGGGAGGGATCCCCAAAGACCATCTAGTCCATCCCTCTGCCATGTTGTGGGAACAAGGGACAGGAAGCCGAGAGGAGAAATAAATGACCAATTCTCAAGGTGGAAAGAGGTGGAAAGTGGCTATGGCCTGATCCAGCAGGGCTCCTCTTAGGTCCTTATGGACCAAATGGGCTGTGGCCTGATCCAGGAGGGCTTCTCTTAAGTTCCTATGGACTAGATGGGCTGTGGCCTGATCCAGGAGGCTCCTCTTAGGTTCTCTTACGTTCAAACCCGATCCTTGCTGGTAAGTGGCTGTCCACCTTCTTCTTGAAAACTTCCAGAGACAGAAACTCCACTGCCTCCAAAATAGCTCACACAGACCTTACATTGGGAGTTCTGCTGGTCTTCTCTTCTTCCACCAGAACCCAAGAAACGGATCACCATCCCAGTTACAGAAAACTGTTTAAAAGTGCATTTAAACAGAAACGGTGCCAAGGGGAGGGACATGAATTGGTTATTTTTTTTTCTTTTTATTCAGCAGCTGACATGCAAATTCCTGGAAGAGAAACGGCGGCATGCAACTGGCGCGCACACGACGTTTAACACATCAGCAGCTCACGGCGGGGACAGGAACCAGCCCCTTCCCAGTGCAAGAACAAGGGATTCGGAAGGGAAGAGGGTACAGGTCTAGGAGACCTTTTAAAAAAACATAACGAGAGAGAGTCCTTATTCAACTTTCAAGTTATCTTTTGAAATTCTCCAGACCAGGTTTGGGGAAACCCTCAGCTCTCGTTTTCCAACCCTGCGGGGCTGGCCTCTGACCTGATGTGTGGCTCAGCAGTTGCACTATCCCGTTTTCCTTCCAGTGATACAGCAAACAGGGAGTAGTTGAGTTCTCGTCTGAAATCGAGAAACCTCACGGGAGTTGGGGGGTTTGGGCTCGATTCTACCGGTTGCTTCCTCGCCGAGCGCCGATTCCCCCGTATCTTTGAGCTCGGCCATGCGGAGGGCCGCGTGCAGAGGGCTTCTACGTTGAAAACATGCAGGGTGGGGCATATCGTGAGGCAGAGAGCTGCAAAAACGTGGGGCAGAGATCTGGAGGAAAGGACACTCCGGGGGAATAAAACAGGGCGGCGAGCGTGCGAGCCCTCCGGGCTGCACAACGGGAGGGGGAAAATAAATATTTAAAATAAGGGACGGTATTGAAACGGAGGCCTTCCTCTCAGCACTGACAGCCACAAGTTTAAAAACGACAGGGCAAAGGGTGGAAGGATAGCAGCACTTCTGAGAAATCTCTTCCCAACGGGGGAAGAACGTGTCTCCTCCGGACCCCATATAGCTGAGAAGGGGCCCCGGCTGGAGACAGACAAACTACGGTGTAGGGCGTCACTGTCCACACATGGGGCGGAGGAAAACTCCGGCAGCTGTGACCGAGCCCTGTCTGGCTGGGTCGAACCAGCTCGTCCTGCCGGCCACGGAGGGGAGAGTTCACCATCTTGACTGCCGGATGGAAGGGGGACACCCTGATTCACACTTCGATGCTGGGGTCGGATCCCAGGCCTTGCTTTTGCAAAAGTTCCTCTTGCTTCATCTTGGGTTTCTCTGTCCGGGTGTGCCAGACCAGAACCTGGAACGAGGCAAGGCAGAGGTGACGAGGGAGGTGAACGAATGGGTTTCTTTACACCCACTTCATATTAAATCGAATGTAAGAAAATTGGTATTCGTTCAAATAGACCCCGTTCGAATGTGGTAGGATTCTATCCGATACAAACCCTATGTATCCAAAATGTATTACGTGACATATCCGCTCTGAAAGTGTCAAATCTGCCCTGATTCCACTTTCGATCCATGTTGAATGCACCCTGGACCCCACTCTGGATCCAGCAGGGCTCCTCTTAGGTTCTTATGGACTAGATGTGTTGTGTCACTCTTTCACAAATCCCTGCTTCCCCTCGTAGTCTCACCTTGGAGCAGTTGTCAGCTTTGGGCTCCAGCTCCTCGATCGACACCAGTGACTGCAGCAAGCTGCTTTCGAGGTAGCCGCGCTCAGCCAGCAAGTCGAACCGAGCCTCCTTATTGGCCAGCAACAGCTCGAGGGCCACCGCGAAGCCGGCCATGTCCATAGGGAAGGGCCGCGTGGGCTTCCAGGCGGTGTAGAAGCCCACGACTTTCCCGTTTTCTACAAGGGGGCGCTCAAATCGAAGGCCACCCACCAGGCCAACAGGCCACACCGAGACCCGCCGAGTGGTGCGGATCTGGAACAAGAAGAGGATCGTTGGTGAGGCCCCTGGGAGAAGAGGATAAACGGACAACAAGCAGTCAAGAGAAAACGTGTGGGGAGCATGAGCAGGGAGGGCAACAGGAACACGAGGAAGCTCCTCCCCTAATGTTCAGGGCCATAAAGTTGGGATTTCTCCTACTGGCATTTTATGGTGCACAATTCAAGGAAGCCAGATGGCTGTGTAGTGCTGTTATGCCAAGAGAGGAGAATCCCTAAATCCCCGTACCTATCATTCGGCTTAACATACCTCACAGGGCCTGCATTTCTGGGCCCGACTCCCCTGACCCCCACTCTCGGCAACTCCCCCCTCCCTTCCCCGTTTGTACTGACTTCATCAAACAGGCGGAGGCTGTAGGTGTTGTCGTCGTCCGCAAAGTAGACCGTCCCTTTGTCGCCGAGCTTCCGGTTCTCCCGCAGCCACTGCAAGGCGAGGTTCCGCTGCTCCACCCCACGGGGCTTTAGCCAGTTGGGGTCGCTCTCCTTCCGCTTGTGCTCCTTTGGCGTCTCCACGTGGAGGTGTGTGAAAGGCAGGTTGCTCTGGGCCAGCAGCTCGGAGACCAGCGGCGTCTTGGCTGGCGAGTCCTCCACCACAATCCAATGGAGGTTCTTGACGTGCATCAGGGTCTGCGAGAGGCGCACCAGCTCTGCCTTCTGGACCAGCCTTTGGAGGAGGAGAACGGGGCCATTACATCCTATACTTGGCCAAATTTTACATAAAGAAACCTAAACAAGGTTCCGTGACCCTATTTGATGCATTCTACTTCAAGCTTAGGTTCATCCAGTAACGTACCTCACAGCAGTACTGTAGGGATAAAATAGGGGGCCTGGAGAGAAGGAGAGAGTTGGCTTTTCTACCCCGCTTTTTTCACCCACCTAAGGGGACTCAAAGTGGCTGACGAACTTTCTGTTCTTCTCCCCACAACAGAACACCCTGTGAGTTAGATGGGGCTTTGAGAGCTCAGAATAGAGCTGTGACTAGCCCAAGGTCACCCGGCTGTCTTCGTGGAGAAGGGCAGAATCGAACCCAGTATTCCCAGATAAGAGTCCGGCTCCCTAAGCACTAGACCAAACTGGCTCAAGAGGCCTATGTCTACCATTCTGGGAACTGTGGAGGCAAATGTAAGAAAAACAGTTTACCTGTACAGGTAAGGTGACTCACCTAGCATAAGTGGGAGTGACAGCATAGATGACCGGCAGGGTTTCGTCGGCTAATGCTGAGGCTTTTTCTTGCCCCTGTAACCTCTTCAATTCATTCTGCAGTTGGGAGATTTTCTTCTCCCTCGCGTGGAGGAGGTCGCTGGAAGACTTCAGGTGGTGTGTGCAGTCACATGGCTGTCCTGAGTTCAGAGGAAGGAAGGACAGAGAACAGCGGCTGTGGTCATACAGTCCTACAAGAACCTCTGTTGCATAAAAACACTGGGAGCACATCTCAATCTGCAGTCCTGAACAGATAAATCTGGATTATAGATCCACATTGATCTTGAACAGAAAATGTGTTTTATGCAAGTGGCGAATTCCTTTTTGACTTTTTTCCTAGTCCCCTTCCATTTCCTTTGACTTTGTTATTTCCTTTTTGCTTTATCGTTACTGTTTCATGACTATTATTTGTTGCAAGGGCTTTTTAAAAAATAAACTTTTTTTTAAAGTTCATTGTTTTTCTGGGAAGATCGCTTACTCAGAAGAGCAGCTAGCAAGGGCAAAAGCTAGGAAAACAAAGTTACTATAAACTTTAAAAAACCCACCCTTTTTAGGAAACATATTAACATTTAAATATTTAACTGTTCTAGGTACACTAAAGTTTTCCTGCTGATTGGAAAAGCTGTTAAAATACACTCCTGGGTTTTGCTTTACTCAAAAGCAAGCTCAGATATGCCAGCACTTGCAGACATACAAAATCCACATTCTCACCCACATAAGGGGACTCAAAGTGGCTGACAAACCTTCTGTTCTTCTCCCCACAACAGGCACCCTGTAAGGTAGGTGGGGCTGTAAGAGCTTAGAAGAGAGCTGTGACTAGCCCAAGGTCACCCAGCTGGTTTCGTGGGAGGACTGTTGAATGAAACCCAGCATTCACAGATAAGAGTTCAAATCCATAAGCACTAGACCAAACTGGCACTAGACCAAACTGTCAAACTGTTTAGACTAATGTATGGATGACAGATAGTATCAATGGCTACTAGAATGGATGCCTGAGTACATCCATTTCAGGCTGGGTGGATAAGCAGGAGGCCTCTAAGGCCATTTGCTGGGATTGGAGAGCAGGAGAAGGTTTGCCCTTGTCTCTGCTTGAGATGCCCAGAAGCAACTGGTGGGCCACTGTGTGAGACACGATGCTGGACTAGATGGACAGTGGCCTGATCAAGCAGGGCTCCTCTTAGGTTCTTATGGACCAGATGGGCTGTGGCCTGATCCAGCAGGGCTCCTCTTAGGTTCTTATGGACCAGATGGGCTGTGGCCTGATCCAGCAGGGCTCCTCTTAGGTTCTTATGGACCAGATGGGCTGTGGCCTGATCCAGCAGGGTTCCTCTTAGGTTCTTATGGACCAGATGGGCTGTGGCCTGATCCAGCAGGGCTCCTCTTAGGTTCTTATCTTCACTTACCCAGCTGCAATAATGCATAGAGCAGGCCAATGACAGAGACCAGGAAATAGACGACAAACACGTTTTTCAATTTCACCTTCATGGCAGACAATCTGCAGAAGGGACGAAGGAGGAGGACACAGTTAAGAGATTGGATTAAAATCTGAGAATTTAACAAGTAAGACCTTCCTCTTCTTGCAAAGTGATCTGTTTTCAGAAAGGCAGGGTGTCCTGAAACAAGAGGAAGAGCAATTCTGCCTAAGACTTAGCCAGGGAAGAGTGTCCGTCATTGTAAGACAACTTCAAGGGGTAACATAGCATGCATTTTGATGCTTGTATCCAATCCTCCATGGAAAATCATTTCCTTCTTCCCTCTACTTCCTGTTCACAACAACCCTATTTGTTTTTAAAGGCAAACCCACACCCCCTTCTTGCAAACATACATAAGCTGCTATAAATAAACAACTTGGGAGAAGAAGAGTTGGCTTTTGTACCCCACTTTTCTCACCCACCTAAAGGGACTCAAAGCAGCTGACAACCCTTCTGTTCTTCTCCCCACAAGAGAATACGCTGTGAGTCAGGCAGGGCTGTGAGAGCTCACAAGAGTGCTGTGACTAGCTCAAGGTCACCCAGTTGGCTTAATGGAGGAGGGCGGAATCAAATCCAGCATTCTCAGATAAGACTCCGGCTCCTTAACCACTAGACCAAACTGTGAGGGACACGGGAAGGCTGTGTCCTGCAAATCCCCCTCCACACATTGTGTTTTCCCATAGTAAAAAAGTCTGCAGGGGCGAGGGGGGAAAGACCGCCTAGACGGGCTTGCCGTCTCTTCTTGCAAAGCATGCCCTCGAGCATGCACAGAGTGCATTTCCTTATTGCTTCGCCTGCAGAACTGCGGTAAGGCAGAAGCAGGGCCTCTCTGGTGTGCCTCCCCACCTATTCAAGAAGCTGATATTCTTCTCCCTCTCCCTCTCCCCCTCCCCATTTGTTGTCCCCCCTCCCTCCCTCCCCCCCCCTGCAAGTCATTGCGAAGACGGAGTGATGCCGGCGTCGTCCTAGCGGCAGGGGCGAGGGCAAAGCTTACCGTGCTCCTCCTCAGACCTCCTCGGGTGCCTCAAAGTGCCCCCATCGTCTCTCAGGATCCCCCCAGGCTTTCCTTTGCCCCCCCCCCACGCCAGCCAGCACACCACTTCCGGTCCGACTGTTAATACAGTCCCATCATCGCAGTCCGCCCTCGTTCCAGGTCCCCCCGCGGCACTTCCGGTTGCTGGACAGGGAAGGACCGGGAGGCGAAGGCCGGGCTCTTTCTTTGGCCACATGCCCACTTGACTGTTTTTTAGCCCTGGTAGGTCTATTTTAATCCGGATACAGGGCCGAGCGCCCATTACAGGCTGTTCCCATTGGTCTGACGGTATACCGGACTGAACCCGAATACTGCTCTTCCCACTCACTGCCCAAATCCCCAGCATGGAGAAAGGGGACCGTCTAATCTCTGCACCCCCAGGGCAAACCGTGTAATCCGGCCCTGGTCAGTCAGCTGAGCGAAAGAACAGACACACACAGGGCAATCCCACTTTCCTCTCCTCACACCCTCCCTCCCTCTCAGATCTGACTTACCTCCAACCAACCACTCAAGCAGATGAGCGGAGCTACTTTTCTAGCAATCAGGGATACCTATGTATCAAGGTTTCGAAAGCAGTGAAAAGGGTTTAAAAGCAAAGCCACAAATCTAGCTGCTCTCCCCCCTCCATTCAGGGGACATCCAAGCCTTGGCCTTTTCTTGATTGGGGCTCTAGCATTGCGGGCATGGCAAGGGACGGGGGATGACCATCACAGCTGTGAAATCTCACTCACATCTGGCAGGCATTCGCCAGATGCATAGATCTCTGCACCAAGTAGTCCAGGAGCATCCCATTTTTTTTGGGGGGGGGGCGGGGAACGACAAAAAGCAGACTGGGCTCCAAATGGGGGCAGAGAACACTTTTTCTCGAGGCTTTTCTTCTGCGGATTTCCGCAGGATAGTCCACATAAAATCCGGGAATAAAAAATGAAATGGGAACACTGGATCCCGAATTCAGATTTTATTCGGATTTATAGAAAATTAAATGGGAACTTTGGATACTGAATTTGGATTCAATTCAGATTTAAACGTCCGTGGGGATGCACCCTTTTGGGTTTAAGAGAGGGGTGGTTTGAGGACGACGACCCTGGCCAGCTGCTGGCAAGTCATCCTGGGAGTTGTAGGTCAGAGAACACTGAGTGCTGGGCAGCCAATGTGGGCATTCTGGAGGCTACTGAACTACAACTCCCATCAGCGCCAGAGTCCCAGCCAGCATTGATGAATAACAGGAGCTGCAGTTTGGCTCCAAGGCCAGAAGCTTGCTCGTTGGCTCTCTGTTTTAAAGGGAGTGGTGGAGCAAACACCTGGAAAACAGAGGGTTGCAGGTTCGATCCCCAGCCTTTCCTGGAAAGCGGGAATGGCAAACCACTTCTGTATCTCTGCCAAGAAAACTGCATGGAAGAGCCTGTGGAATCTAGGAATGGGTGTAGCTCACTGCTGGAGAAAACTGTCTGGAGAGCAGAGGGTTGCCAGCCTCTTCCCTAGAATGAGGCAAAGGCAAACCACTTCTGCAGTGCTGCCAAGAAAACTGCGCAGGGGATATCCATGGAGTGGTTATAGCACAGTAGTAGAGCAAATTACCTGGAAAGCATAAAGTGGCCAGTTCAATCCCCAGACTCTCCTTGGAAACAGGCAACGGCAAACCACTAGTATATTTCTGCCAAGAGAACTGTGCAGAGGGGCCCAAAGAGGGGCCAATGCAGTGAACTGGGAGCCATCCACACCTTGATGGCATCTAACAACCACTACTGACATCTCCCTCTATCCCATTTGAGCCAGTTCGAAGGCATTAACTGGGTTATTTTGTAGCAAATGTCTTTTCTTTCCCTGCTTTGGGTTCTCTTTTCTTATTTACTCATTAAATTGATAATACCCAGCAAAGGGCTCCCAATCATATCACAAATCTTCTCTACACTTGGATTTTGGATGCTTTTCTCTCCAAAACAGATCCCCGCTTTTCTCACCCATTTAGGAGGACTCAAAGCGGCTGACAAACCTTCTGTTCTTCTCTCAACAACAGAAGACCCTTTGAGGTAGGTGGGACTGTGAGAGCCCAGAAGAGATCTGTGACTAGCCCAAGGTCACCCAGCTGGCTTCATAGAGGGGGGCAGAATCGAACCCAGTATCCCCAGATAAGAATCCGGCTCCCTAACCACTAGACCAAACTAGGAGGGCTAGATGGCTCTTCAAAAAGAAAGGAAAGTTGGGAAGGCAAATGATATATGAACAATAACTGGAAAAGCCCAACCAAATGATACAGTCTGTGTTTAGCTATGCAAATTTAACAGCCCCTGAAAGCGGACCTAAACAAACAAGGAAACACAGAGCAGTGTTGGGGCGGTTAGCAAGGAGTTATATTTGAATGCACCAAATTTGTTTCCTCGTTTCATAATCTGAGAGCAAATATATTCTGCTATGTGAGTGCAAAACACTTACCCAGAGTAGGAAGCTGCTGGAACCCAATATATAGTTTTTTGGCAGCAGAACCGAAAAGGAGGGGAGTGGGAACACATTTAAACACAAAAAAGGCCTTTATTCACCTCCTCCTCTTTTTAAAAAATAAAAACAAACCACTAATAGATTCCTGTCCCAGATTTGGCTTTGTACAACTGCTGTCTCTGCCTTCACCCTAGCAAAATATCATCAGGGTCGCAAAGAAGGGAAAAAGAAATCATCTTGGTCTCTTCTGTTGTTGGTTTCTCTCTCTTTTGTTTTTAATGTCCATCTTTTTTTTTAAAATCAAAACACCCAGTCAAGTGAAAGCTTTACCTGCAGGTGAAAATCACAATCGAGAAGCAGCAGAAAATGTGTTGTGTGTCTGTCCGAACTTGGAAACTTTTCTTGGGAGGGAAAGAAGGCAAACACATGAAGGAGTATCTAGCCAGGACTGGGAATGTTAATCCACGTAGACACGGAAGGGGAGGAAAAAGCCACAGAACCTGGCTCAAGGGCAAGAAAGCAGATAGAAACAGAAGTAGAGGAAGAGGAAGAAAAAGAAAAATAAATCCGCCAGTTTTCTCCTGCAGGAAAATGGCTCCCTATTCTCAATCCAACTGGGGGGGGGGGGCTTCTTTTCTTAGCAGCATTGGCCCCCAACCCACAATCTCTTTCATTTGGCTCCCCCATGTAGGATATAAAAAAACAACAAAACAAAAATAAACGCTTCCACTCACGATCCTGACCCAAGGCCCCGTCTTCAAACCGAGCCGGGGCAAACGGCGCCTTTTGTGTTCACACATGATCCGTCTCGCCTACCCTCCCTCCTGCTGACATACACATAAATAGAAATGACAGTGATTTGCTGCTGATATCCACGAACCCTCGCCGCCTGGCCCTGGGAAAACCCAATATTCCTTCTCTGCCTGTGGGGTTAAGGAGATGGGGGTGGGGGGAGAGGAAGGTGATGGGGAGAAAAAAAGATTGAGAAGCATCTGAAACCCAGGGAAGGGTGTGGGATTAAAGAAATACGGACTTTTCAGTACATTCACCCACAGGCAAGGAGACGGGGTTAAAAGGCAGCTCCCGGCGAGGCAAATTATTTTTGTGGCTCCTTTGGATTGGGCCAGGCGTCGTGGCCTCGGACACCAGCCGGGGGACCATGTTTCAGGGGGGAAGGAGGAGGAGATGGAAAAGAAACAGGAGGAAGAAAAGAAGATCAGATGAAGGGGACCGTCTTCTGGGAGGAAAAAGCCAGGCCCCTCGGACATTGGTCCCAATGGATGCATCTCCAGGAGGGAAGAAAAGGGAAGGAGAGAAAACTTTCTGGATCCGAGGCAGGGCAGAAAGGACTTCCTCCCTCTCCGGCCCAAATATTCTTCATTCTGCAGCATATGTTGCCAAGCGATCAGGAGTCCAAACCGGGGTCCGAAAGGGAAGGGGTGAAGGCACAGCCAGCTCCTTTCCCGGGTCATTCAGACACCTGTCCTGAGACGACGCAGGTGAGGGGGGAGAGCGGCCATCCTGGCATCCCTGCGGGCCAGCGAAAGGGGACTCGGCCGAGGCCGCCTCCCAACACCGCCTGAGCGCCCCTCTCTGTCTAGCCGCTACCCAGCCGTGGCCCCCCCACCCCCCCGCTGCGTGCCATTATCGCAAGGAAATGCTCCAGTCTGCCCCGATCTTGACGTCAGGCTTGCGGATGGTCAGGACGGACATCTCGGCGTCGTGCGTGAAATCCAGGCGGGACTCGGCGGCTCCTGCGCAAGAGCGGGGAAGGGAAAGAGAGGGAGGAAGGTGGTGAAACACAAGAGGGCGGGAGGGCGAGCGAAAACCGAAGGAAGACGTCCGCTTTGTCTGGCGAGAGAAGAGGTTTAAAAGCTCCCAGTGGGCGTGGACCAAATTTAGGAGAAAAGTCGGCCTTTCTACCCTGCTTTCCTCACCCTTAAGGGGACTCAAAGCTGCTGACGAACATTCTGTTCCTCTCCCCACAACAGGGTGTAGTGGGAGCTCATGAAGAGAGCTGTGACTAGTCCAAGGTCACCGAGCATGTAGGAAGAAGAAGAGGAGTTGGTATTTATACCTTGCTTTTCTCATCCTTGAGGAGACTCAAAGCGGCTGACAAACTTTCTGTTCTCACCCTTACAGGGACTCAAAGCTGCTGATGAATATTCGGTTCCTCTCCCCACAACAGGCACCCTGTGAGGTAGGTGGGGCTGTGAGAGCTCAGGAAGAGAGCTGTGACTAGCCCAAGGCCACCCAGCTGGCTTTGTGGAGGAGAGCAGACTGGAACCAGGAGACCTCCAGATAAAAATCTGATACTCTTAACCACAGGACCAATCTGGCTCGTGGGACGCCGTGAGTTAGAGACTGCCTACCAACCCAAGGAAGGTGAGAAAAGGATCCATACCCCACTACCTTCCGCTTTAAGAAATATAAAGACAAATCAAGCCTGAAAGGTCTGGTCTAAGCAGCCTACCATCCTGTTTGAGGAACACCGCGGCGGGCTTCCCGGCTCCTAGAATCACCACCCGTTCAATCCAGGCCGGAGTTTCAAAGTTGCCCTTCGGGTCAGCAGAGCTATAATGCAAGGTGAGGGGTAGATAAGAAAAGGTGGATTAAAGGCAGCCAGGTTTTATGGAGTTAAATCACTTCTTGGGATAGTTGAATCTCTCTGGGTAGTTTTAAAATTATGATCACACACACAAACGCCGATTTCACAATATCCTATCCAACAGCAATATTGAAACAATAGCAGGAAATACATAAATAAATAAACGAAAGGTAGCAATAGAAGAAGAGTTGGCTTTTTTACCCCGCTTTTCTCACCCATTTAAGGGGACTCAAAGCGGCTGACAAGCCTTCTGTTCTTCTCCCCACAACAGACACCCTGTGATGTAGGTGGGCCTGTGAGAGCTCAGAAGAGAGCTGTGACTAACCCAAGGTCACCCAGCTGGTAAAAATTTGTGAGTACCTGGCTGTCAGCACATTGCCGGAGAAACGGAAGAGGCGGTGCAGGTATCGTCCTTTCGTCTCAAAACTGAAGGTATGTCCGTCATCAATGAACAGCTCTCCCTGGGCTGTGCCCTGTGGGAGAGAATTTAGCCCAGGAAGTAGGCTGAAGCAGGCCAGAATTTGGACCGTGCTAAAGCGTGGTCTTTTCCCCACTCACCTGAGGGCCCAGGGCCACGTAGAGAGAGTAAGGATCGTTGTGCATGCAATCAGAAGACCGCCGGACACGCTCCTTCCGCACCACGATGCTTCCACCGCGCTGGTAGACAGGAATCTGTGGAGCGGAGGTGAGAAAAGGTGAGGCTGAGAAATCAGCCAGCAAAACTCCATGATAAAAGGAGAGAAGGCTTCAGTCCCCTGGGAAAGTCCGTGTCAACTATGCGCCTTCCAACTGTGTGGGCAAAGCAGGAGGATCATGGGAGTTTTGAAACAGCCGGACAGCGCTGAATTGGCAATGGCAGCCACAGAGAACCTTTCCCAACACACACAAACACCAAAAAATATTCCAGACCCCAAGAGCCATCTTGTCTTGACTTACACTGCTCATGGTGACGGCTGTATAGTGAGTTTGGGGGGCGTGGAGCTTTTGGTGGGTGTGGACATCATACCAAACCTACAGGGGGGAAAAAAAGAAGCTGAGAATATAAGAACCTAAGAGGAGCCCTGCTGGATCGAGCCACAGCCCATCTGGTCCATAAGAACCTAAGAGGAGCCCTGCTGGGTCAGGCCACAGCCCCTCTGTTCCATAAGAACCTAAGAGGAGCCCTGCTGGGTCAGGCCACAGCCCATCTGGTCCATAAGAACCTAAGAGGAGCCCTGGTGGATCAATCCACAGCCCATCTAGCCCATAAGAACCTAAGAGGAGCCCTGCTGGATCAAGTCACAGCCCGTCTAGTCCAGCATCCTGTCTCACACAGTGGCCCCCCAGCTGCTTCTGGGCACCTCAAGCAGAAAATGAAGGCAAAACCTTCCCCTGATGTTGACTCCTTGCAAATGGCCTTGAGGAGGCCTCCTGCCTGTCTCTCCAACGTGGAGAGAGCATCTAGGCATTCATTCTAGCAGCCATTGATACGCCTGTCCTTCGTGAATTCAGAGGAGCCCTGCTGGATCAGGCCACTGCCCATCTGGTCCAGCATAAATAATACATGAATAAAGCCATCATCCTACTTGCCTCTCCTTTGCCAGGCAAGTAGATCTGCACACCCCGGGCTCCCTGGGTGGTGATGGGGTGTACCAGCAACGCGTCTCCTGCAAGATCAATGAGGGGACAACCATGAGACCTAGAAACTTGGGTTGACCTCTGGCCTCAGAATTAGCTAGACCAAGTCTCTGCAAGCCTTTTTTGGACCCTGCAAGGAGAAAGTGCTCTTGCTGCCCTGATGGGCTGAGAGATGACGTCTTCCCTGCTGGGAATCCACCACCAGACTCACCTAGCAAATACTCGTCATCAATGCCATATGTGGTAACATCCTGGGGATATTCCACCCACAGGGCTCTAGGGGGAACAAAAGGAGAGAGTCAGGGGCTAAGGGAATGATAAGAATTGAGAATCGTACATTCTAGTTGCCATTGATACATCTCTCCTCCATAAATTTGTCTAACCCTTCGTAAAAGCCAACTAGGCTGGTTGCTGTCACCACCTCTTCTGACAACAAGTTTCACAGACCGATGACCCTCTGGGTGAAGAAATGCTTCCCCCTTGCCTGATCCAACTCTCCTGCCCATCAGCTTCACAGATGACCTCTGGTTCTAGTGTTGGGTGATAGAGAAAATAATTTTTCTCTGTCCACCTTTTCTACACCACGCATGATTGTATTTACTTCAATCAGGTCCCCTCTTAAACACTGTCTTTCCAGGCTGAAGAGGCCTAGATGTTGCAGATTTCAGAAGACAAGTTTGCCTCACAAAGCCGCTTACTGCTGATGGAATTCCACTCACCGCATCACAGGCTGGCCTGTCCGGTAGGCCTGGTAGAAGAGAGTGTACCAGAAGGGCAGCAAGGCGTAGCGTTGCCGGATGGCATCCCGGATCACGGCCTTGTTGTCTTCCCCAAACAGCCAGGGCTCACGGCGGGTGGTGTCCACATGGGCGTGGGCCCGGAAGAACGGCTGGTAGGCCCCTGCTTGGTACCAACGCACCAGTAGCTCCGCTTCCGGGTTTTTGAAGAAGCCGCCGACGTCCGCTGCAAGGGCACAGGGAAGAAGAGCATGAGAAGAAGACCGTGAAAAGCCAAGCGGCCAGCGCTTTAGAAAACTTGCCAACGGAAGGTGCAAATATGTAAAATAGCAAAAAAGATAGATTCAAGATAGTTCAAGCACGATTCCTCCATGCAGAACATGAGGTTCAGCGTCTTATTTCCATAACAGTTCAAAAAGGACATAACGAAGCCAGCGTAATAAAGAACAAAATGATGCAGAATCAGGACTGAAGTCAAAACTGAAGCTGAATGAACAGAATAGGAATAGAATACTTAATGGGTACATCCGAAATCATGCATACATGTGGTTCCACAACAGCCAATAAAATGCCCACAAACATAGGTCTTTCTAGAAGATGAGTGCGTAACTCTCTCCCATCATGTAACGTAAATAGTTGCATGTTCCATCTTTGTGGCCAATTAGTTTTATCAGAATTTGGGAGTAAGCTCCCAGGTGCAACCATTTGTGGGTGGTAATGCTCCCAGGCCAAGTATGCCTTTCTTCTTCAAGACTTAACATAACAAGAAGAATTTTTTACTTCCAAGGTTAACCCTCTAAGGCCAAAGATGGAGGAGTTAGGCTCTTCCATTACACAATAGGTCTCTGTTCTATTAAAATGCTCTTAAAGTGCTGCCAACTCCGCCTGGGTAACAGGTACCACTTACCTCCACAAAAGGAGATTCCCACAAGGCCCAGACTCAAGCACATAGGGATGGAGATCTTTAAATGGTCCCATTCGGCTGCATTGTCTCCGGTCCAGACGGCCCCTAAAGAGAACAAATTGAGAACCGCATGTCCTATGAGGAATGGTTGAAAGATCTAGGAACGTTTAGCCTGCAGAAGAGAAGACTGAGAGGAGACATGATCACGG
Organism: Aspidoscelis tigris stejnegeri; assembly: GCA_023333525.1. Taxonomy (NCBI): domain Eukaryota; kingdom Metazoa; phylum Chordata; class Lepidosauria; order Squamata; family Teiidae; genus Aspidoscelis; species Aspidoscelis tigris. The sequence goes on along the minus strand of JALMGA010000027.1, from coordinate 2,666,899 downwards.
TCTTCAAGTCTCTGAAGGGCCGTCACAGTGCAGAGGGATCATTCCTATTCTCACTTGCACAAGATGGGAGGACTAGAAACAACGGGATGAAACTCCAAGGGAGTCAATCCAGATTAGATATTAGGGAAAACTTCCTGACAGTGAGGGCGATCAGTCAGTGGAATAATCTGCCCCTGGAGGTGCAGAGTTCTCCTCCGCTGGAGGCCATCAGGCAGAGGCTGGACCTCCATCTGTCTGGGATGGTTTAGGGAATCCTGTGTTGAGCAGGGGGTTGGACTAGATGACCCTGGAGGTCCCTTCCAACTCTATGATTCTCTCTTTTGCCTCTCCTTAATCCTGCCTTATCCTAATAAGCAGGCAGATCAGATGGAAAGAAGGGTAGGGTGTTCCTATCTCTTAACAAGATTTAACCGCTGCACAGGTGAGAGAATTGCAGGACTCTTGTGCCTTTAATATTGCAGCCGGCTGGACTAGATGACCTCTAAGGCCCCTCCCAACTCGAGTAATCTACATTTTCTTTTCCTGGGAGGCTACAAAACAACTCTGGACCGTGTGGCAGGGTTGTTCATGTTCTCCTCTCTGCTAGCAATCTTTGAACATCGAAACGAGACAGCCCTGCGGTGCTGAGTAAACATTTGCTCAGCCGCACTGTGATGGATTTGATTACGGTTTGCATTGTATGGGCTGGCAACGACCCACCCTTCTGCAGTATTTGCATTGGGAGGACATTTCCTGTGTGCTCAGAACTGTGCGTGTGTTTTGCACAAAAGCCACGTCGCAGAGAAGCTTTGCTCTTCGGGTTTGCTTTAGCAAGGGATAATTCTCTCTGCAGACGGTCCCTATCCTGAGCTCCTCGGAAGAGAAGGTATGAATGCTCCAGAACCTCTTTCTCATAGGCCTAACACATCATCCCCACCTTCCCTTCCCATCAGCAGGCCCGTGGATCACTAACCGTAGCGCTGTGAACCTGCAAAAAAGCCTCGCGTCAGAACGAAGGGCCGCTCCACGCCCCCCGAGCGCTGTATCTGCCCTTGGGCGGTCGCCATTTGCTGTGGGGGCAAGGGGGAGCAAACATGAATCAAGAGCAGTGCTGCGGAATTCCATTAATTGTCCGTATGCGGTTGGGCCTTCTCTGTGGTGGCTCCCACTTTCTGAAATCGTCTCCCCTCTGTGGTGCCTGAATTTCTGGGGGGTTTTAAGGCACTGATTTAAGATGTTATTTTTTTAACCACGTCTTTCCAGAGCAGTCACGTTGAGGCAACCATAAAAAACCTCAAAGGTGCGGCAACCAGACAATCTTACAAGAATCTCTTGGTTCTATCACTGTCAGGCAGGGCTAGCTGCCTGCCATAATATTTGAATATAAGATCTCTACCACCTATGTGATTCTGTATATATGTATACAGTAGCTGCCTCTTGTTTTGGAAGTGACAGTTGACTCCCCACTCCCTGCTGGGGTCAAGTGATACATTTTGGCTCCAAGTTTAAACTGGGTTTTGAAAAATAGTTATTGTTCATTGCTTGAAGGCCAAACCCCGCCCAGCTACGAAACATATAAACATGCTGGGCTTTCTGTTCCAAGTTGCTCCCAACAAGAAATGTCCTAATGCTGAGCTGAAATAAATCACTGTTCCATCTTTTTAAAGAAAGAGTCTCGTGGTCTCTCTTTGCCAGCCTGACAATCACATTGTTTAAACTATGTGACTGTCATATGCTAAATAAATAAATCCAGAGGAAATGTCTGTCTGGATTTGATCGTATGAATCAAATGCAAAAAAAACCACAAACCATTCATGCCCATCCCTACCCTATCCGGTTTTATCTCCTGCCTACCCCAATGCCCCCCTGTAAAATTCACAGAAGATTTACCCCGGAGGTTCCAACCCCCTTTGGAACCCATTTCTTCCTTAGTTCAGAAGTCAGCAATACACACCACATAGAAGGCGTAGAGGTTGTGGACGTCACGGTGCTCCCAGCCGCCTTGGTGCAGGGCGTCCTTGTGCATTGTGACCTCGGGCCCGTTGAAGACCGAGGGCTCATTCATGTCATTCCACGTGTAAAGATTCTCCATGGAGCCCTGAAGGGAGAGAAACCAAAATGCTGGTGGCGGGGCACCGAGAGGGATATACCACGGCCCTAGGATGTCCCCGCAAGAACCAAGGGTCCTGTCACCTCGTACTGGTCGTAGCCAAACATGCTGGACCACCAGGCGCGCATCTCTGGGTTCGTGAAGTCTGGATAACCTGCTGAGCCTAGCAGGAAGAAGGAAAGAGAGAGTTGTTTACCTATTGTTTATTCATTCATTTATTTAAAAGTATTTGTTATTATTTATTTATTATTTATTTGTATTTCTATCCTGCCCTATACCCGAAGGTCTCAGGGCGGGTTACAATATTATATTAATTTTATTTGTGTGCTCTACTCATGGGGCTGCTCTTGAAGACGGTTCGGAAGCTGAAGTTAGTGCAGAGTGCAGCTACTAGTCTGTTGACCGGGACAACTAGCCAGATGCACGTCACTCCGGCCTTAAAAGAGTTGCGCTGGCTGCCCATTCGCTACCGAGCCCAATTCAAGGTGTTAACTCTGACTTATAAGGCCCTAAATGACTTGGACCCCAAATATCTAAAGAAACGCCTTCTCCCATACCGACCTGCCCGTGCCTTAAGATCTGGAGGGAGGCCCTCCTGGTTGTCCCACCACCTTCAGTTGTTTTTTTCTTTTGATATGTTTTATTCTTATTAAAAGCCACCCTGCGACCATTTGGTGAAGGGTGGAATATAAATTTATTTATTTATGAAATCTACCTACCTACCTACCTACCCATCTATCTATCTTCCCCTCATCCCCTCATCCACCCATCCACCCACCTATCCACCCACCTATCCACCCACCCACCCATCCATCCATCCATCCATCCATCCATCCATCCATCCATTTCTATATTATGGAGGCTATTGTCCATCCATCCATCCATCCATCCATCCATCCATCCATCCATCCATCCATCCATCCATCCATCCATCCATCCATCCATTTCTATATTATGGAGGCTATTGTCCATCCATCCATCCATCCATCCATCCATCCATCCACCCACCCACCCACCCATCCACCCACCCACCCACCCATCGGTCTGAATCTGAATAACCGGGCAGTACCGCATCCCAATCCACCATCCTCACCTGGCCAACACCAGCCCTCGTAGTCGCTACCATCCTTGGTCTTGACGTAAAAGTTCCGGGAGCGAATCTCATTGTGGACCCGGTAGCCGCTATCGACCTTGATGTGCGGATCCACGATGCTCACCATCTGATTGGGCGGAGATACACAGAAGGTGGTGAGCCGTGGAGAAAGGAGGCCATATTTCCATTCAAAACGGTCTCCTTGTGTATAATAGATTAGGGGTGTGGCACAAATGGGTTTTTTTTGCATTTGAATTCGAGTCGAATCGAATGTCGCTTCGATTTGAATGTTTTAAATTCCAACGCAGCAAAAAGCATTTGAATCTGTTACATTCAAATCTATTCGTTCGAACGTTGGATACGAATTTGAAGATACGAATGTCGACGACATTCGTGTGTGTTGTATGTACCTGCGCGCATGTCGTATGCTAGCACCCACCCACCCCGGCAGCTGGCCCTCGGGGGCACGCCGCCTCACCTTCCGCTTCTTAGCCGCCAGCCGCTGAAGCATTTCCCGGGGATTCGGGAACTTGTTGGGATCCCAGGTGAAGTACCGCTTGCCGTCGGCGTGCTCAATATCCAGCCAGATGACGTCGTACGGGATGTCGTGGTCGTCGAAGCCCTGGTCCACGGCGCTCACGTCTTCCTCGTCGTTGTAGTTCCAGCGGCTCTGGTGATAGGCCAAGGCGAAGAGCGGAGGCAAGGCTTGCGTGCCTGAAGAGACGGAAAAGGATACCGTTGGGAGATCGTACCTCCCGCGGATACGTTCCAGGCCCTACCGCAGATAACGTAAAACCTCGGATAACAGCAAACCCCATTTCCCATAATTCCAGTGACATCCTGCAGGATTTCACAGGAATCATGGGAAATCCCGCTCAAGATGCACCCCATTTCCCATAATTCCTGTGAAAGCATTATGGGAAATTGCGCACCATTTTCTGCCTGTCCTTTTGTGTGTGTGTATGTGTGTGTGTGTTTTCACTTGCAGAACTGCTATTCCCACCAGGGCTGGGAAGTCCAGCCAATGGCAGAGAATGATGGGAGTTGTAGGAACACCAGGATGGATGCTGTTGTATATCTGGTGTGCCCTGAGCTACGGAAGGCCCGCTTTCAACCCCATACAGAGTGACCCCCGTCCTTACCCGTGAGGGAAGCGTATTGCCTGAAGATGTCCTTGGGAGACGGCCCCAGCATAAGGAACGCGTCGATGATTCCGCTCTCCGACATCCAGCGGACATCCGTCTGCGGCGTCTCACCTCCGCCTTGGATGTAATCCAGCATCTTTCCAAAGAGAGTCTATGGAAGCGTTTGCGAATGACACATTGGCACAGCTGCCCAGACAGCGTATGGAACGATCGCTAGTTCAGCGATAGCCACCCTGGAACTCGGGCAGATCTGCCAGCCTCTCACCATTCCCCCCTGGGGCACTGAGAATTTCTCCTGGCTTCCTTCTGAGAGCCCTGGACTAGATGGGCTGTGGCCTTATCCAGCAGGGCTCCTTTTAGGTTCTTATGTTCTTTAATATTAACATTCTCAATAATCATTAGTTCCTGTACCTACCTATTATATTGCTATTCATGTCAGTGGCCCACAGCCACCTCAAGATAATCATCTGCTGAATAATATTTCTTTATTAACTCTCTATATATCATTCCTCCAATCCCTTTTTTGGGGGGCTATCTTTGCACTTATTATCTCTTCCAACTGTGTTCTTGGACTTTGGATGCTAACCCTCAACTTACAATTTTAACTTATTTTGGCCGTATAAACTGGCCTCAGCGAAGATTTTAGGTAAGAACCCAAGCCAACCTGGGCAGAAAAAGTCCGGGCAGGAACCGTACCTTGCCGGCGGTGTTGGAGGTAATGTCCACCCACGTCTCGGCTGCATTGAGCCAGAAGATGCCCAGGGTCCGCTGTGCATTATGGGCCAGAAGCACAGGAACGGCGCCATAGAGGGCCATGGGGTTGTAGAGTTCGTACTGGAAGACATCCAGGTTGTACAGACGATACGGGTCGCCTCCCCTGCCAAGGATTTTGGTGGTTAGAGACAACAGGAGGGAAAAAGAAAACAGAAGAGAAGCAATATTTTCAACACTGGTGGTGTCAGCACCCATTCTGGAGCACATAAGCAGCAGCCCCATCGGAGAATCAGGCTCCATGCTTACTCAGTCGTTCGCAGGCGAAGGTTGTCCGCGTGCTCCGGGATCCCATAAACGTTTTCCACACCGGGGAATGAGAAATCCAGCCCCACTGATGTTGGCCCTGTAGAACACAATGAGAAAGCAGAAAAATGTCTGGTATTTGCTATACAGTCGGTCCACTGATCGAGTCACCGTAGTTTCAGTTTCCCAGTGACCGGATCAGACACCACCCTCCACCCCCGTGGGCACCATTAACCCATATGGGCAGGAAATGGCCCAAAATGGCACATGATTCTCCATAATGCGTTTGAAATTCCACAGGAATCCCACAGGGTCAACACAGAATCCAGATCTAAGGGGCCTGGAGACCCTGACGCTCTAGTCCCGTCTCTCTTTCTAGAAGATGCTCAGACAATATGCAAAATCAAATCCTAGCATTCACTTTCTTCCGACTCGGTGTGCTAAAAACGTGGTGGCCAACCTCCCTCCCTTTGGCAAAATGAACACTTGCAGGGGGCTTTGGAAGTCAGGCCAAAGGGAGGCCCCAGTCGGTACCATTCGGTTTGCTATCTGTGTGTGTCTTGAATGTTTCTTCCCAAGAGCCATGCTCATCTTCTATTTCTTCTGTATCTTTGGATGCTTCTTCTGCCTGAAAAAGTAAACAGAGTAATAAATAAACAGAGAAATAAATAAAGGCAGGAAGGAATAAAGTAATAAAGTAACAGTAATAATAACGATAACAATTTGATGATTGTGTCACACAGTTGCTCTGAAACAAGCCATGTTTTCCTCTGTCCTCTGTTTCCCTGAGATCTCTCTGATTTTGGCTATCGGTGACCAAAGGGCAGAGAAGAAAAAGTAGTAGTGTTGGCTTTTCTACCCTGTTTTTCTCACCCATTTAATGGGACTCAAAGCTGCTGACAAACCTTCTGTTCTTCTCCCCACAAGAGAACATGCTGTGAGGTAGATGGGGCTGCGAGAGCACAGAAGAGAGCTGTGACTAGCCCAAGGTCAGCCAGCTGGCTTTATGGAGGAGGGTGGAATCAAACCCAGTATTCCCAGATAAGAGTCCAGGTCCCTGACCAGTAGGCCAAACTAGCTAGAGCTCAACCCTATGCCACTACCATGAGTTGGAAGGGCTCAGCCCTAAGCCAATGTTCCCCCATCCCACTCACCTGCTCGCTTTTTTCCGGGGTCTCCGCCTCTGGAGGCAAAGAGGAATCCACAGTTTCCGGATCTCTCTCCTCTTCTACTGCCGATTCTTTTGGTGGATTTCTGGAAAGGAATCAAGGAGCAGAGGAAGGCTCACTTCGGACCTCCTTTCCTCCATCTCGCCTCTGAGACAGGTCAGAAGGAAACATATACACACAAGATATCCAACCAACCCTTCGGCCTAGCCCAAATGGATGGCAAAACCCCTTAACTGCTAGAAGCCACGCAAATACACACTGATCCACAGCCCAGGCAGTAAGCGGAAGGGGGCAAGGAGGGGGGAAACAGCGGGTTACAGGACAGGACTAGGCCAGAGTCTGGTGTAATCTGGCTGATAAGACATTGGGAAATTCAGAAGAGGTTTCTCCTCTCAATCCGCCCACCCTTTGGATTTCACGGAAACCATCAGCCACACTTTCTTTGCCTGTTTCTTTGCCCTCTAAATCAAGGGTTCAAAGCCTGTGTGGTTTTCAGAATTCCACGGCTCCTGGGAACACTTTCAGTTTTGGGCCACGCGGCACTTAACAATACAGTCGGACCCCCATATCTGCTGGGGATACGTTCCGGCTCCTTCTGTGGTTACTGAAACTGTGGCTAATCGAGAGCAGGTGAAGGTTCTACCTTCATCTTCTGCTTGAGATGCCCAGAAGCAACAGGTGGACCACTGTGTGAGAGGGGATGCTGGACTAGATGGGCTGTGGCCTCATCCAGCAGGGCTCCTGTTAATTCACGGAGTTCAGGTGTATCGATCAGTATATCAGCGTGGGTTTCAACTGAATTCTACAGCATTCAGAAAATAACACAGGCCCTCTGACTTCAAACAAGGTCAGAAAGGAAGGGATAATTGATGCCTAGGATTGGTTAACAGAAAATCCTACGAAGCTGGGAATGAAGGCACATATAAGCTCATTCTAGATCTAAAATTCCACAGCACAGAACTAGAGCTAAGAAAGAAGCAAGCAACCGAACTCCATTTACTTCCCAGAAGTATTAAACACAATTTCTCCCCTCTCTGATAGCAAACAGTGCAGAAGAAATGTGTTCTCTAAGAGACCCTTTATTTTTTCCAGCTCAAAACAAGGTGGGAATGAAAGCTCCATCTGGTTTCCAGCATTGCATGCTTTGGTTCAAGAAGGTCAGGCAATTCATATTTTTCTTTTTTGTCTCATGAGGAAGCAGGCCAGACAAGGTGGTCACTGAAAGCTGGTCTCTTATGCTTCCTATGGGCTGTAAATCTTTGGGCAAAACTTCCTGCACGTTGTCAGTGAGCCAGTTTGGTCTGGGAATACCTGGTTTGATTCTGCCCTCCTCCACGAAGCCAGCTGGGTGACCCTGGGCTAGTCACAGCCCTCTTCTGAGCTCTCACGGCCCCACCTGCCACACAGGGTGGTGGGGAGAAGAACCGAAGGTTTGTCAGCTGCTTTCAGTCCCCTCAAACCTTCTGTTCTTCGCCCTTAAGGGGACCCAAAGCGGCTGACAAACCTTCTGTTCTTCTCCCTACAACAGAACACCCTGTGAGGTGGGTGTGGCTGTGAGAGCTCAGCAGAGAGCTGCGACTCGCCCAGGGTCACCTAGCTGGCTTCGTGGAGAACGGAATCGAACCCAGTATTCCCAGAAAAGAGTCTGGCTCCCTAACCACTAGACCAGACCAAACAGGCTCTGGATTTTTGCTTATATTCCTATCAGTTGGCTCTTTCCTTGACTTCCTATTTTAAGATTTTGTATGGCACTGGGGCCTGTCCTGGCCATTTAAGACACCCCCCATAACCTCATGGCAAGAAACATGGTAAAGCATCAGAAAGAACCCACATCTTGTTGCTGTCTTATTTTTCAGGGGAACAGTGCCTTTGAATTGCCCACAAGAAACAAGATCCAATGTGCTGACGGTGGACAGCCCAATTCATTCAGATCCGATCCCTTCCCTGCTCCCATCCATACCCGTCCAACAGCATCAGAATGCAAGGTAGAGGCTCTTCATCTTGCAGACCTCCAAATGGTACTGAACTATAACTCCCAGCATTCTGTGTGAGCCTCAGGAGCTGTAGTTCTAGAGCACTGAGGACTGTAAGCCGAACAGCCTCACTGTGAGCCCAGTTTGGGAGAGCAGCGTCAACCCTTCGCAACCCCAACTTTGGCACAGGCAGAGGGGAAAGAGACGCACACAAATCCCCAAGCTACTGGGGTGGGCAGAGGGAGGAGAGAACCACTGTCTTGGCAGCACACGGAACAGGCTTATTGGTTATTATTTCGTTAATAAAAACAGTAGCAGAAGCTGCAGATTTACCTAGAGAAAAGGTTCTTGATTCTATCCCAAATGCTAACGACCGTGCTACTAACTTTATCCGAGAAACTGAGGGGGGCCCCGAGCGGGACAGGGGAAGCACAGACCGACAAAAACAGAAAACACAACGAGAGTCAGTGCATGGAATTCCAGAGATGCCGAGAACCCCAACCCACAAGCCCCTGTTCTTACCCAGAACCCTTTGCAGAGGGGGGTGGGGGAGAACCAAGTCGGTAGCGGGACAAGGGGAAAGTAGATGGACCCGCACCCCTGTAGGAAGCGGCATTTCTATTGCATTCACTGCCTGGGCCAGCATTTCCCCAACTGGTTTTGGAAAACAGATCCCATACTTGGCAGGGGAATGGAAGGTGTGGGTCCAAAAGAATCCGTCCGTTCCTGTCCCTATAGGAAAGTGTCATTCTTCTCTACCACCACCTACATCTCTGGGTCACAGAGGAAAAACAACTTAGGGTGATCCCTACTTCCAAATGCAGAAGAAGAAGAGTTGGCTTTTCTACCCTGCTTTTCTCGCCCATTTAAGGGGACTCAAAGCGGCTGACAAGCCTTCTGTTCTTCTCCCTTAAGGGGACTCAAAGCGGCTGACAAGCCTTCTGTTCTTCTCCCCACAGCAGAACACTGTGAGGTAGGTGGGGCTGTGAGAGCTCAGAAGAGAGCTGTGACTCGCCCAAGGTCACCCAGCTGGCTTCATGGGGGAGGGCGGAATCGAACCCGGTATTCCCAGATAAGAGTCCGGCTCCTTAACCACGAGACCAAAGGGAGAAGGGAGGGTTCTCACGGCCACGGATATTCGGCACCTCCTTATCTGCAAGGAGGGGATAGTTAGCATGTAGCTGGCACTTTTTTCCTAGCAGGCTATGAAAAAGAAGGACACAGCTAAAGAATAATGGGGTCACCCCACTGTCCAACGCTCGTCATTCTGGTCTGATCTACAGGATCGATTCCACTCAGGAAAAGGGAAGGGTAGACAGCTGTGGTCAGCCATCTTTTCTAAGGTTGACAGACATGTTCCCTGCCTGCCACACCTGTGGAAAGCACATGTGTGCGCGCGTGTGTGTGTGTGTGTGTAGGAGCCTCCCACTTCAACTATGGAAAATACGCCTGATTCACACCCACCTCGCCCCGGAACAATCCTCTTTCCTTTCTCTGCTTCTGCCGGAAGGCGGCGCTTAGCCAGACAGGAAGAAGAAGCACCATATCCCACCCCGCACAAAGAGCGCCAGTACTCACGAGTCCTTCTTCTGGCGCAGGTGTTCGAAGACGAGCAGGCCCCGAGAATTGACGCTCAGCACCAGCTCGCGCCCTTCCAGCAAGTCCATGCGGAACGGCTTGGCCGTCAGGATCAGCTTGTGGGCCCCGTCGCCCAGGGACAACTCCACGCTGTTCTCGTCGCGACCTGTGACAGACAATCTTAGGGGTGGGGTGGAAGAACGCAGGGGCTGGGTTGAGCACCTAGATGTGTCCCAAGGGTAGGGAGTGGGGAAGGGCTACTTCCTGGTCACATCCAAGGAAAGTCCTGGAGGAGACAACCCGGAAGGGGCCCCAGGTCAGCCGCGTCTTCATCTCCAACCCAAAGAACCCTAAAGTGGCCACAGTTATCCATGCCCTGGGAACTTCCACACTGGACTACTGTAATGCACTCTACATGGGGCTGCCCTTAAAGACGGCTCGGAAGCTGTAGCTGGTGCAGAATCCAGCTGCTAGGCTGCTGGCAGGACAGCTGGCTGCCGACTTGCTACTGAGCCCAGTTCGAGGTGTTAACTTTGACTTATAAGGCCCTAAACAACTTGGGCCCAGGATATCTTAGGGAATGCCTTCTTTCGTATCGACCTGCCCGTGCCTTGAGATCTGGAGGGGAGGTCCTGCTAGCTGTATCGCCACTCACAGCTGCAAAAGGGGTGGGCATCTGGGATAGGGCCTTTTCAGTGGTGGCTCCGTCCTGAGGTGTGTCAGGGACTTTGTGGGTTCAGAAGACTTGTGAAGATGCAACTCTTTAGCCTGGCCTTTGGCTAAGTGAAGGAACAGCCTTGTCCTCCCCACATTAAGACGCAGCCACGGTTTTAAGATGTTTAATATGTTATTAGTTTTAATGTGTTCATTTTATGTGTTATAACCTGCCCTGAGACCCTTAGGTATAGGGAGGGGAAAAATATAAATAAATAAATAAATAAATAAATAAGCAGGTGAAGGTTTTGCCTTTGTCTTCTGCTTGAGATGCCCAGAAGCAACTGTTGGGCCACTGTGTGAGACAGGATTGCTGGACTGGATGGGTCATGGCCTCATCCAGCAGGGCTTCTCCTAATTCATGGGGAACAGGTATATCAATGGCTACTAGAACTGATGCTCAGATACCACCTCCACGTTGGAGGAGTCTAAAGGCCATCTGCAAGCATTCAAGACCAGGTGAAGCTTTTGCCTTTGTCTTCTCCTTACGATGCCCAGAAGCAACTGGTGGAACGCCGTGGGAGATGGGATGTTGGACTAGCTGGGCTATGGCCTGATCCAGCATTGCTTCTTTTAGATTCTTACGGACCAGAAGGGCTGTGGCCTGATCCAGCAGGGCTCCTCTTATGATCCCACATTCCCTCCCCAAGCAACATTCGCAAGGAAGGCCCCAATAAAACAGGCCTCCCAAAGCCCATCTCCGGCATGACGATCCACGTCCCTGCATCCACGTACCTGGTGGTGGGTGGATCCTGGACTAACACATCTGGTACCTCGTAGCGTGGCTTCAGTGGGTTCAGCTCATTGATGCGAATCCGTGTCATGTTGCCTTTCAGGCCATAGAGCTCAAGGAGGAGAGGGACCTGGAAAGGGAGGAGAACGCCAAATCTGGGCTTCTACCAAGGCTGAGGAACATCTACCTTCCATGGTCGGGCCAACGGGAGGCTTCTTGGTTCTTGCTATCATTGTCACGGTCTGGTGCCAGTGATCAAAGTTTTTAACTCGCAGCAAATCTATAAACAGATGCTCACCACCTTGACCTGACTCTAGGAACATCTCTTGGTTCTTCTCAAGACATTGTTGCTCTGCTCCCTTTCTTGAATCTCAACCACCTGGTGTCTCCTCATGTGTCTGCCTCCCTAGGCTACCATCTAGACACCCAGCTGTTACTACTGCCCTAATGGAAGATTATTTTAATGCCATCAACGCACGGGAACAACGTTGGATAGACAGTTGCCCTCCACAATGCCAGAGCCTGCCCAGCATTTTGGGAAAAACACCTGGATTCAATCAGCCCCGTGCAAGAGCAATGTGCACATTTTTTTTTTTTTGCATTCAAATTCGAATCGAATATCCAAACATTCGATTTGAACGTTTAGAATCCGGATGCAACAAAATCCAACTCGAATCAAATACATTCAAATCTATTTGTTCGAATCTTGGGTTCGAATCTGAAGATATGGATGTGGACAACACTCGTATGTGTTACCTGTACCTGTCTTCATTTCGTACGCATCCCGTTTTATCCTGTATGCATCCCGTTTTCATTCCATACTACAGCGCAAACGCGTACAGATACATATGAGAATGTTTAAATTTGAATTAATAGACATTTGATTCAGATTCGAATGTCATAATTCAAACTAATTCGATTGAATTTTGAATGCTTTGAATATTTGTGCACACCTCTAGTGGAGAACTAAGTAAAAAAAAAAAAAGAAGATAATTAAAAGAATCTCCATTTGGCTTCGCCCTGAGATGCCACCTTTCTACACGCAGTGGGAAAAGCCACGGGAGCCTCTGCTTATAGACAGAATGTGAAGCAAACCAAAACACAGCCTTGCCAACCGGTTCTGTTTCTGTACTGGGAATTAACGTTTGTTTAAACCTACAAAAATCAAAGAACAGCTCACAAGAGACTGTTCTAATTCTGTCCTCATGAAAAGGCCTTAAGGAACAGGCTGAGAAGGAAGAGGAGGAGAAGAAAAAAGCACACAACTCTTTCAAGGCTAGAAGAGAGGCGTGGGATCTTTGATTTACCTTATTAACTTCATTGATGAGCTGGATTTTCATGGAATCCTGCGTGAGTTGCAGGGAATCCAGCAAAGCTCTGTAAGGAGAATTACCAGCCTTCACGCTCCTCTGACGCCTGAAAAGAGAAAACATGGTTATCACAGGCAGGTAAGCAACACTAGGTTTCCCTGCCCACCTCTCCGAGGTTAGGAGGACAGGGCCTTGTCTGTCTCCATTTCCCAAAGGAAATTCCCAGGTGCAGTTCATACTAATTATGTCATACCTTCCCCAGAAAGTGAGAACACTGCAGAAGAACTGAGCACATGAACTCAAAATTGGAGGGTCGGTGTGAGAGAGAAAACCAGGATGAACAGGTTTGACATAGGTCTGGTTCAAACTCAAGCAGTTTTACGTTCTGGTTTGAACTCATAAGAATCTAAGAGGAGCTCTGCTGGATCAGGCCACAGCTCATCTAGTCCACTAGAACCTAAGAGGAGCCCTGCTAGATCAGGCCACAGCCCATGTGGTCCACCATCCTGTCTCACACACTGGTCCACCAAGTGCCCATGGGCATCTCAAGCAGAAACAAGGGCAAACCTTCTCCTGTTCTCGAATCCCAGCAAATAGCCTTAGAGGCATCCTGCTTGTCCCTCGAGCCTGAAAGATGTACCTAGGCATCCATTGATACACCTGTCATCCCTAAATGTGTCTAACCCTTCCTTAAAGCCACCTGGGCTGGTAGCTGTCACCACCTCTTCTGGCAGCCAGTTCCATATTCCGATGACCCTCTGAGTGAAAAAGTCCTTCCCCTTGTCTGATCTGACTATCCTGCCCATCAGCTTCATAGATGCCCCCTGGTTCTAGTCTTGTGCAATAGAGAGAAAAAATTCTCTATCCACCTTTTTTATACCATGATTTGATATACTTTTATATATAACTCAAAAAGGCTTGCAAACACGTTGATGGTTCCTGTTCTCACAACTGAGAATTGTGCAGTTCTTGGAGTAACAAAAAAGGACAGACATTTCGAATCAAACAGGGTCAAACGGAAGTCTTTGCTTCGAGCTGTTCTAGTGCAAATCAGACCTGCCCATCTCTATCATCCCTTTAGACCTCAACCACCTCCCCCTCAGCCAGAGAAGAGGCTTACTTGCAAAAGGCACTCTGCTCGCAGGTTTTGAAGTTGCTCCTGTCCACGGCGTTGACCACAGCCAGAGAAAGAGCGAGCCACACAACAGCAGCCATCCTGAGAATAGGAGACAGGAAGAAACATTTCCACACCACATACTCAGCTGAAGGCTATTTTTAAGTTCACAGACCATACATCAGATACACCAATACAAGCCGATCGAGTTGATAAGAACTTAAGGGGAGCTCTGCTGGATCAGGCCACAGCCCTTCTGGTCCATAAGAACCTAAGGGGAGCCCTGCTGGATCAGGCCACAGCTCATCTAGTCCATAAGAACCTCAGAGGAGCCCTGCTGGATCAGGCCACAGCCCATCTAGTCCATTAGAACCTAAAGGTAGCCCTGCTGGATCAGGCCACAGCTCATCTAGTCCATAAGAACCTAAGGGGAGCCCTGCTGGATCAGGCCACAGCCCATCTAGTCCATAAGAACCTCAAGGTAGCCCTGCTGGATCAGGCCACAGCTCATCTAGTCCAGCATCCTATCTCACACACTGGTCCACCAGTTGCTTCTGGGGCTTCTCTGTCAGAAGATGAAGGTAAAACCTTCTCCTGCTCTCTAATTCCGGCAAATGGCCTTGGGGATCCCTCCGAGCTGGAGGCTGTATCTGTATGCATTTGCGCTTATAATACGGGACGAAAACGGGACGCATACGGGATAAAACAGGATGCGTACGAAATGCGTACAGATACATATAACACATACGAATGTTCTCGACATTTGCATCTTCAGATTGGAATCTAACATTTGAATGAATAGTTTCAAATGTACTGGATCCGAGTCAGATTTTGTTGCACACAGATTTTAAACATTCAAATCGAATTGAACGTTTTGACATTCAATTTGACTCGAATTCGAATGCAAAAACAAAATTTGTGCACATCCCTAACAAAAGTCACGCCCACAAAGAATTCTGAATATTTCAAACTTCAAAATATACGGCGGGTAAGAATATTAATAGCACTATTAGTAAAGGAACAAAGGTGAGAGGCAACGTGTTTGCTAAAAAACCAGACAGGCAGTCCATAACTTGGGCAAAGTCTGAATTACGAAATTCCAGCCCTGAGTTCTCAGTTCTTTTCTACTGCTGGCGGTGATGGGAAAATCGGTGGGTATGTTAGATCCCCAACATGGTGGTCTCCAAATGTCACATCTACCACCACCACCCAACTACCAGCGAGGGCAATGGTTACAGATGTTGGGGAATAGAGCCCAAACATGTGGATGGTGCCAGATTTGGGAGAACCAGTCCACACTGTCTGATGGTAACCCTGTAGAGTCAGGACAGAGGTCTTTCTGTACCTTACTAAGGAAAGCCAGAAAAACCTGCCTGCAAAGCACACAGCTCGTCCCAAGTAGATATGGAGTGGACAGGCAAGAATTTCTTCTCAATTATATGAAAAACAGCACTGACAAAAAAGGTCATCCCCATGGCTTTATGGGGGCTTATACTGGGTATCTGTCCCTGTACATGGAGATAATTCCAGTTTATGGTCTAAGGGTTGCAGCTCTAAAGACTAAACTAATCTAAGGGTCTTTACCCACTTGGGCTGAGAATCCTTCTGAGACCCCATTAGGAGCCTGATTGGTACCAACTGGTTCCCACATGGACCCCACTGAAGGCTCCATCTGCAAGGCCCTGTATTGGGTGCTCAATAGGGCAAGCTTCATGGGTCATAAGAACATAAGAGGAGTCCTGCTTGATCAGACCACAGCCCATCTGGTCCATAAGGACCTAAGAGACCTGCAGGATCAGACCATGGCCCATATGGGCCATAAGAAACTAAGGGGAGCCCTGCTGGATCAGGTCACAGCCCATCTAGTCCAGCGTCCTGTCTCACGCAGTGGCCCACCAATTGCCCATGGGCATCTCAAGCAGAGACAAGGGCAAACCTTCTGCCCCTTGAATCCCAGCAAATGGCCTGAAGAGGCCTCCTGCTTGTCCCCGCCCCAGCCTGAAAGATGTACTTAGGCGTCCATTCTAGTAGCCACTGATACATCTGTCATCCATAAACTTGTCTAACCCTTCCTTAATGCCATCTAGGCTGGTTGCTGTCTCCACCTCTTCTGGCAGCAAATTCCACAGACAGATGACCAAAGGTTAACTGGCAAAGATCAGATTAAGAGAGAGGGAGAGAAAAGAAAGAAACCATGTTCCAACTGTAGGAGCTGGGTGCCTTCTGAGCTCTTTCCCTTACGGAAACACCAGATCCCACAAAGCCTCCTTTTGTCTTCCATTCCTTTCAAAGCATGAGGCTGGCTACGCAAAACAGCATGTAGATCAGCAGAAAAGACTTCCGTTTGCACACCAGGATTTCCTTCTATTCCTTGGGCAGGTCTCTGCAAGCACCCCCTCTACCCAATATCTCTTCCAGAGGACTGCAGACCCTCCAAATCATATCTACGAGATGCTCAAGGGTCTGCAAAGAGGAGCAGCAGCAGAAAAGACCCTGCGGTGTGAAAGTCTTTGATTTTAACCATAAATCGTACTTCAAAACAGGGTCCTATTCTTCACCTGGCATTATCTTGCCAAGCCTGTCCTCACTCCAACTGTGAAAGCTATAGACTGTAAGCTATCAACCTACAAATTCCCAAACAGAAGAAACCCTAAAGCACCACACGCCTTCAAGACTTCCTGCAGAAAATAAGGCAATTCCCAGCCCGCTCAGAGCAAACATGCAGGAGAAATTTACAATGTGGACTTGATCAATTTCTAAAGAAGAAGAAGAGCTGGCTTTTCTATCCTGCTTTTTAAGGGGACTCAAAGCGGCTGACAAACCTTCTGTTCTTCTCCCCACGATAGATACCCTGTGAGATAGGTGGGGCTGTGAGAGCTCAGAAGAGAGCTGTGACTAGCCCAAGGCCACCCAGCCAGCTTCATGGAGGAGAGGAGAACCAAACCCGGTATTCCCAGAAAAGAGTCCGTGGTTAAGGCAGCAAAGAGAGAGCCTTCTCCTCTAAAGCCAGGCTTGCAGAGCCACCTGCAAGGAAGGCCCATTGAGAGCCATGGGGCCTACCTTGAGCCATGGTTAGAATGGGGGTGAGGCCACCCATTCTGCCTGCGAGCAAGCCCTATTGAGCACAATGGGACCCACCTCGAGCTACGGTTAGGGTAGCCAAGAGGGCGCCCTCGAGAAGGCTGGGGGGGGACAGCAAGGGGAGAGTCATGGTGCTGGTTGGGGGGCTGGGGGCGGGTTAATGAGAGCCCCCTCCCTCCACCAAAGGCAGCCGGGGGGGAGGAGGGGGAGGGAGAGTGGGGCGGCTGGGGGGGGGAGGAGGGGGAGGGAGAGTGGGGCGGCTGGGGGGCGCAGGGGGAGGGAGAGTGGGGCGGCTGGGGGGCGCAGGGGGAGGCCGAGGCGCCCACGAAGGGCTTCACCAGCCACAGGGAAGGAAGGCCAATGGGGAAACTGAGGCACGGGAGGGAGGGAAGGGGGGCTGCTGCTGGCTCAGGGCCGGGCAACGGCAACCGGGGGGGGCTCTTCGTGCCCCCTGAGGAGAACAGACCCCCCCTCGGGCCTCCCAGGAAGCCACCCGCCCCCTGGCTCCCCCCCACCCCTACCCCTACCCCCACCCCCACCCCCACCCGCCGCCTGGCGCTCACCTGCCCGCCACAGCCGCCGCCATCTTGCCTCCCCCGAGTGGCGGCTCTGGCTCGCTGGCTGCCTGCTGAGTCCTCCAGCCGGCGGGCGGGCGGGCGGGCGGGCAGCCGCTCTAGGCCTCTGAATCCCGCTTCCTTCCGGCCGAAAGTAAGCTCCGGATTGGCTGCCCAGCCGCCGCGCTCCTCCAATCGCGAGGGCGGGCGGGCAGTAACCGGCAGGCCCCGCCCACCTCGCGCCACCACAGTGCAGCGCAAGGGGGCGGGGGAGGAAAAGGAGCGCTCGCTCGGACGCCTGGGTCCCTTATCCAGGGGGCGGGGGCGGGAAAGGGACTCCTAGGACGCCTGGGTCCCTTATCGGGGGGGGGGGTGTTGTGGAGAAAGAAGCTGTAGCCCCCCCTTCTAAGCCTTGAGATGCTGCTCTGGCAGAGAAATGCAAGTGGGGTAACTATGTGCCCCAGTCAAGGGAAAGTGGAAATTCATTGCCCCCCCCACCATAGAGATTTCCAGGTGGAAACCCTGGCAGGAAGAAACAAAATGTGCCTGAGAAAACAGCACTGGGGTGGGGTAAGGGAGATATTTGTTTGTTTATTTACTTATGTATGTATTTATTTAACCCCTAGATTGGACTACTGTAATGCACTCTATCTGGGGCTGCCCTTGAAGTCGGTCCGGAAATTGCAGCTAGTGCAAAATGCAGCCACTAGGGATACAGTAGCAGGGATACAAATGTGTTTTGCCCTGACCTTTCTCAGGAGAGGGCAGGAATTCAACCCACCACGCCTCCACTTTCCAGGTGGTTTTGCTTTTCTGCCAAGCTAGAACCATACAGAATTTGGGAAGCTTTTTATTATTACTATTATTCTTTCTTGCTCTGTAATCCATTCTACCTTAATCCAAGTCAGGGTACATAAGAACATAAGAGAAGCCTTGCTGGATCAGGCCACAGCCCATCTAGTCCAGCATCCTGTCGCACACAGTGGCCCACCAAATGCTCATGGGCATCTCAAGCAGAGACAAGGACAAACCTTCTGCTGCTCTCGAGTCCCAGCAGATGGCCTTTGAAGCGTCCCAGTTCCTTCCCCCCACCAGCCTGAAAGATGCACCTAGGCATTCGTTCTAGTAGCCATTGATACATCTGTCATCCATAAATTTGTCTAACCCTGCCGTAGCAAAGAGAGAGCCTTCTCCTCTAAAACCAGGCTTACAGGCCCACCTGCAAGGAAGGCCCATTGAGAGCAATGGGACCTACCTTGAGCCATGGTTAGGACGGCAACAAGAGTGGCCTCCCCTCTAAGGCCAGGCTTACAGATCTGCCTGAAAGCAATGGAACCCAAGTGCTGTCTTGCACCCTTGGAATTATTATACCACTGCACCCAGCTATACGGTTTATAGCCACTTCCTCCCCTGTCTCCCACTGAAAACCAAGAAAAGACGCTTCCTTCTTCACTTTTTTATTTATTTAGAAAATGAAGGACTCAATGCAAAAGGGGCCCTGATAATGAACAAGAGAAAGAAACCTATAAATGTTTCCTGCTTGCAAACCTGGACATCCACAGAAAATCTCCTTCCAAAGGAACAAGCAACCTCTCCAGAGGGCAGGTAGAGACGACGAGGGCATTCATATATCAGACCCGGGCGCACCCCTGGCATGAAGCAGGAGCTCTCCTTGAACTGGCTGCATAAATCTGTCCTTCCCAAAACTGGAAGATACACAGAATAACTTGGCCTGTGATCAACATGCCCATAGCATCATTGTCTGAGTCATACAGCCACTCTACAGCCAAAAATGCCAAAACAGAAACCTTGTTCTCTGAAATCATAGAAGGAAACAGTGTCTGGCTGTGATTCTATCCTAAAATCTACTAAACATGGCCACTGGGATTGGAAAGTGAGAGAGTTAGCCAGAAAATCCTTATTTCACAGAGAGTTTTAATACTTTTTTCCTGTTAACATAAAACTGGGGCATGTACGGCCTGCTAGAGAGCTCTGTGGATCCCTGATGGCTAACACTCCATGAAACTTGGGAGGGATTTATTACTCTTCAGATCAAGTAAGCAATTGTGTCGGCTCTGCTACCCAATTCGGTAGACTTTCCTTCCTGGCCTAGAAATTTTAAAAAATAAAAATAAACAAAGATTCACTTCTCCCCACTGCATTGTTGACAACATTGACCTAGATTCTCCGTGGTGCAAGGTCCAGAGTTTTGGCTGTGTCCCATCAGAAGTGAATAAAATCTTGCCCTTGCTATGGAATGCTTCCAGCTCGAGAAGGCAAAAAATGACTGCAAAATTTAAGTTGTTGCCATTTTGCGAGACCCAGGTATGGCTCAAGCGACCGGTATCCGTGTCTTCTTCCTATTCTGAGCAGTCTAAATGAAGTGTAACTTCCCTCAAACTCAATGCCTGTCCTGTTGTGTTCCCTTTCACAGCTTCCCTAACCCCCAGTTTATTTACAAATGGGCCCGCTCTGAAAATGCAAACCACAGAGCCCGGGTTGCTACCTATTTCAGCATTTCATCCCGAGTGCCCTAGACCCCTCCAGGAACTAAAAGTCAAGATACTAGTTGTGCTAATATCTCAGCATGGCTGAGGCCGGAAGGGCAGCTTTAGAGAAAGGCACTTGGACTGTTCTTCCTGTAATGACGCTGTCTCTGCCCCATCTGGGCAAGCCACCCAACTGCCTTTCAATCCCCCCAGATCGGGACCGGAGTTTCGCCGCCACAGGGCCGTCCCCGCCTCTTCACGTTCGAATCCCACCAGACGGAATCACAGGAGGAAGGCGCCTACATCTGGAAGCGCCCGGAGAGGAGACCCAACCGGTCGATGTTCTTGTGGAGGACGCTGTGCAGGACGTAGAGGTATTTGCCGACATCGGGGTCTCTGCTGAAGTCCCGGAAGAAGACCCCCGTGCTGGCGTCAAAGGTGAACTTTTGCGGCAAAGGGCTGTTGTCACGGATGTAGTCCCAGACGCTGAGAAGCAGCAGGTGGACCTCAAAGGGGGCCAGCTGGTCAAAGATCTCGTGCATGTTGCTGAGGACAGGGGGAAGGAGGTGGCCTTCGCCCATGCACGCCACCAGGGCGCAGGACGCTTGCAGGTGCCAGGGGGAGCTGGTGGTGTTGTTCTCCCTGGACGCCTCCCAGTGGGCCATCAGGGTGGCCATCAGGCCGCGAAGCAGCACCGAGCAATAGCAGAGGGCCGGCCTCCCAGCCGCCACAAGGCTCAGCAGCTGGAAGAGCAGCGGGTTGTCCCGGAAGGCGCGCCCGATCTGGATGTCCCGCTCCACCGTGTTGCGGGTGTGTTCCTCGGGGGGCCAGGCCAGCTCGCTGTTGGTGACGTCGGGGCAGACGGTCTCCACCAGGACCACCGCCACCGTCTTGGCCGCCTCGGGGCTGACCACTACCCGCTGGGAGGCCTCGGGCCCGCAGCGGCCGGCTCCGCAGCACCGTAGCAGGACGCCCAGGAATGTCTGGATGTTGTGGGCAATCTCCTCAGGGATTTGGTGGTGAGGCGCGGCGGGAGGCTTCAGGCCCCTCCCGATCACGCCGGCGTGGAAGACGGACCAGACGCTGCCCGAGAAGTTCACCGCGGCCGTGAAGCGCTGGTTGATGTCCAGCAGGGAGACCTTGGCCCCTTCCAGGGCAGCAGTGTCATTGGCAGGGGTGGTGGCGGCGGGCGGCGGCTCATCCGCGCCACCGAACAGCTCGGCGTTGCCTTGGTGGAGGGCTCCTTCCACCAGGAACTGCAGGATGGCCTTGCTGGCGGCGGCCGAGGTCCCGCTCAGGCAGCCGAGGAGGCGGCTTCCGTAGCTGATCCCGGTGGGGCACTTGCGCCGCAGTACGAAGAAGAAGTGGTGCACGGCCGAGCGGATGAGGAAGAGGAGGTGGGCCGGCCGGATGGCCTTCGGCGCGGGGCAGACGGAGAGGAGCAAGGCGGCGGCCTGGGCCACCTCGGGGTTACGGTGCAGCAGGAGCTGGGCGAAGTCGTAAAGGTAGAGGGAGACGGCCTGGCCCAACTGGCGCCCCATGGAGGCAGAGGCGGCGCCGGCAGCACCGCCGTCCCCCTCGGCCTGCATGATCAAAGCCAGGTTCCGGAAGAGCTGGGCCACGTGCTTCTCCGAGATGCTGTCGGCGTGGATCTGGCAGACGCACTTCTTGACGGTGGCGGGCAGCAGGTCGCTCATGCACGAGCTGAGGACGGCGTAGAGCTGGGTGGCCAGGCTGAGTTCCTCCTGGGTCCTGGCCAGGGTCAGGAGGAAGAAGAGGGCCTCCCGGGCGCAGCTCGGGCTGCAGTAGACAGACAGGAGGACCAGAAGCTGGTGCTGCCAGAGGAAGCGCTTCCGCTCCAGCCGCAGCGCCTCCACGCACAGGTCCTGCACGTGGGCCTTCAGCTCGTCCAAGAAGGGGACAGGGCGGGGCGGGACCTCCGCCAGGCTGGCCGCACCTCGGTTGTAGACCAGCTTCTGGAGGTTGAGCAAGAAGAGCTGGATGACCCGGTCGCAGGCCTCCCGGACGCTGTCGTGGACCGCCAGGCCCGGGGTGGTGATGACCGAGGCCGGCATGGCGGTGTTGATGAGGAACTGCAAGGTGCGGTAGGCGCCGCCCGAGGTCTGGCAGATGAGGTGCACCACGATGCTGACCATGTTCTCCAGGTCCTCCCGCGGCAGGGCGGCGAACTGCTGGTGCAGCTGGTTGAGCACGCTGGGCTTTAGGGAGTCCACCAGCTCGGCCGAGATGGTGCCCAGGAGGGTCGGGGACATGACGGCCAGCTGGAGGAGGAAGGGCACCGTGGCCTTCTGCTGCTGGTCCCGGGCGGGCCCCAGGCTGGCGTGGAACATGCCCAGCAGCTCCTGCTTGATGCTCTCCGAGTGGCGGGAGGCGAGGTGGCCCAGGATGCCCACCACCGAGGCGATCTTCGGGACCCTCTTGTCCGCCGCCGCGGCGCTGGGGAAGAGGAGGAGGTCCGCCGCGGCGGTGCCGTGCGTGCAGAAGTCCTTCAGCCCGCAGGAGAGCACGCGGTTGATGATGGTGTTGGGGAAGGAGGAGCCAATGTGCGCCACCACCCAGTCGAAGTGCGGGGAGTGCTGGACCGAGGTGTCCAGCAGGGCGTCCACGCAGGCGTCCGGGCAGGTGCTGATCATGGACGAGAGGCACTGGGTGTAGATCTCCATCAGCGTCCGGGTGGCCTTGCACGACATCCAGAGCTGCAGCAGCTCGTTCAGGCTGCTGGCGTGTGGAACGCCGTGCCGGCCGGCGTACTTGCTGCTCAGCTGACCCATCAGGTCGATGGACCAGGCGGACACCAGAGGGGCCCAGGACTTGGGGTTCGTGCGGACGAACTCGGAAAGGGCCGCCTGGATCTCTTGCACCACATCGTCCAGGTTGGGGCCCTGGGAACGGATGGGGCCCAAGCCGCCTTCGGCGCTCTCCAGCTCCAGCAGGTAGGTGCACACGTACTCGTCGAAGACGCCGCGGAAGTGATCCAAGACAGCACCCCGGGCGGGGGGAAGGCTGCGCAGAAGCAGCAGGGCGCAGCGGGCATGTTCCTTGATGGTGAGCTTGTTGCCGTGAACGGGGTCCACACCACTAAGGAAGGCCTTGATCTCCTGGGACAGCTCTTGAGAACTAGGAGAGAGAAATGAATCAGACAATTAGAGGAAGAAAAAGGGCTGGCTTTTCTACCCCGCTTTTCTCGCCCATTTAAGGGGTCTCAAAGCGGCTGACAAACCTTCTGTTCTTCGCCCTTAAGGGGACTGAAGGCGGTTGACAAATTTTCGGTTCTTCTCCCCACAACGGACACCCTGTGAGGTGGGTGGGGCTGTGAGAGCTTAGAAGAGAGATGTGACTTGCCCAAAGTCACCCAGCTGGCTTCGTGGGGGAGTGCGGAATCAAACCTGGTATTCCCAGATAAAGAGTCCGGCTCCCTAACCACTAGACCATTATGCAGGGATTGAAACAAATTCTAGGGCAAAAAGTCACCACCTTGCAATTTCCCCCTATAATAGAAACTCCATGGATCCAAGTAAGAGCTAGGCCAGTTTTAAGTTACGCTGTAAAAGAAGAAGATTTGGCTTTTTCACCCTGCTTTTCTCACTCATAAGGGGACTCAAAGCTGCCGACAAACCTTCTGTTCTTCTCGCCACAACAGAACACTTTGGGTATGGGGCGGGATAGAAATGTAAATAAATAAATAGGTGGGGCTGTGAGAGCTCAGAAAGAGAGCTGTGATTAGCCATGCTCACACGTACACATCCATTCCCTCATTTCTAGTGTGTCAAGGCTTGGGTTCTGCCTTGTATGCTTCTTGGGGCAGGGACCTAGAGAGCTTTTAAAAGCTTCCCCAAATGCCACACATACCAAGTGAGCTTATATCTATAAAATCTCTGCGTTTAAAGCCCCCTGTGCATGCAAAAACATAGGGGAAGGAATCGAGAGATACAGAATGAGCAGCAACCCCTTAATTCACCAGCTAATGGGCTCGGACTACAACTCCCGTCGCTCCATCCAGTCCGGGCCAGTGGCGAGGCATGACGGGAGCTGTAGTCCGGCAGCCGCAAGCGGCGGAGGCAAAGGGGAACTAACTCCAGGAGCGCAGGAACGGGTGGGGTGGGGGGCGTCTAAGAAACCGAGTACCTGAGCGACGGCGGGGCGGCGGCGGCTGGTTTGGGGCTGGGGGCCGTCCCTGGAGGTCCCGCCACCCCCGGAGGGTCGCACAACGCAGACATTGCCGACGCGAGGGAGAACAGGCAGGGAAAAGCAGGCGGCGGGCTACTGCAAAGGCTTTCCTTTCCCCGCCGCGCATGCGCGTGGAGGTGGCGGCGGCGGGG